>OY757024.1:101690561-102939561 GCA_963580285.1 Lucinisca nassula | reverse complement strand
AGGGGGGGGGGGGGGGGGGGGGGTGGGTCAAATTAATATAGCTATAATAAAATGACCCACCCTTACTATTTGTAATTAGTGTACTGGTATTTGAGTTCACACAGTTAAATTAAAACTTATATTGCTTTATATGGCTAGAAATAGACTATATTCAGTAAGGTTCAGTATGTGGGAGGGGTTGTTACTTAATGACTTGAAATTGGGGGGGGGGGGGGGGTCAAATTATTATAGCTATAATAAAATGACCCACCCTTATTATCTGTTATTGATATACTGGCATTTGAGCTCACTCAATAGATTAAACTTTTCATTGAATTAGATGGCTTGTAATACACTAGATTCAGTAAGGTTCAGTATGTGGGAGGGGTTGTAACTTAATGACCTGAAATGGGGGGGTGTCAAATTATTATAGCTATAATATAATGACCCACCCTTGGTGTGCATCAAAGGTGTCAAGAGATCTTTTTTGACATGATACACAACTTTTGTTTATATGGGGGAGGATTTAGCTGTGTTTTTTAACCACCGAACGGCTACGGTGTAGTGCCAGAATGGATTAGTTCCCTGGGACCCCACCAGCTGACGACCCGTGACACTGGGAAACTTGAAACAACAACAACATGTGTTTTTTAAATATGGTTAGGATATGCCCCTAACACCAACCTGTATTGCGATATGTATTCACCTATAAGTATACTGCAAAGATTCAATTGCTGTATCCCCTTTCTTGACATTTTGGTGATGTCATTTTATTGTAGGTGTATATTTTGACACCTCCCCTTCTTTCCCCATTAGTAGCAAGATTTCAACTTTCAAATATATAATGTATATATAACATTATTTTGAGTCCATTTCCTTGGTTGAAAAAAATACTAGGTGGGGGGTCATTTTATCATTGGTATATTTTGACCCCCCCCCCCCCCCTGTTGTTTTAACCAAGTTAATTAGAAATAATCTACTGCTATATCCCCCTTTCTTTACATTATTTTGAGTCCATTTCCTTGGTTGAAAAAGATACTTGGTGTGGGGGGTCATTTCATTATGGGTATAATATTTTGACCCCCCCCCCCCACCTACATTTAATCAACAGTTCAACATTCAATAGTCATGATTATTCTGTTGTTTTCATCCAGTTAATTAGAAATAATCTACTGCTATATCCCCTTTTCTTTACATTATTTTGAGTCCATTTCCTTGGTTGAAAAAGATACTTGGTGTGGGGGGGTCATTTTATTATGGGTATAATATTTTGACCCCCCCCCCCATACATTTCATCAGCAGTTCAACATTCAATAGTCATGATTATTCTGTTGTTTTAATCCAGTTAATTAGAAATAATCTACTTCTATATCCCCTTTTCTTTACATTATTTTGAGTCCATTTCCTTGGTTGAAAAGGATACGTGGTGTGGGGGGTCATTTTATTATGGGTATAATATTTTGACCCCCCCTACATTTCATCAACAGTTCAACGTTCAATTGCCATGATTATCCTGTTGTTTTAATCCAGTTAATTAGAAATAATCTACTGCTATATCCCCTTTTCTTTACATTATTTTGACTCCATTTCCTTTGTTGAAAAAGATACTTGGGGGGGTGGGGGCATTTTATTATGGGTTATAATATTTTGACCCCCCCCCCCTTCTAAGCAGCAACACCCATTTCAAATGAGAATATTATTCTTCATTATCTTGTTAAATGTGATATAATGATGATAATGATATTATTGTCCAGTTCTTTGTAAATTGTACTGGGGGGGGGGGGGGGTCATTTTATTATAGCTATAATATTTTGAACCCCCCCCCCCCCCTTTCTTGGCAGCAACACCCATTTCAAAAGAGAATATTATTCTGAATTAATTTTGTCAAATGTGAAATAATCTGTTGATATTATTGTCCAGTACTATTATTTTGAGTCCATTTCCTTAGTTGAAAAAAGATATGTATTGGGGGGGGGGGGGGGGGTCATTTTATTATAGCTATAATATTTTGACCCCCCTACCCATGTTGTCAGATTTGCAATAGACTCCTTGCAATACCCATTTCTTATCTTGTCAATACCTATTTATCGATAAAAGTCCACTTCAGATTTATTTTGCTGAAGTTTTAGGGGCGGGTCAAAATATTATAGGGGGGGTCAAAATATTACTGTAATATATTGACCCGCGGGTCAAAATATTACACGGGTCAAAATATTATCTGACAGCGGAGCCAACTGGTTTTACATAGTCTAATATGGGGAAAAGCTTTAAAAATCTTCTTGTCTGAAACCAGAAGCCTCAGGTCTTTGATATTTGGTATGAAGCTTCATCTAGTGGACCTTTACGAAGATTATTCAAATTATCGCACTGGGGCTGAAAATGCCCCCCCCCCCCCCCCCCCCCCCCCCCCCCCCCCCTGGGGCCCTTTGATTTTACATAAGCTTATATAGGGAAAATCTTTAAAAATCTTCTTCACTGAAACCGCAAGGCCCAGGTCTTTGATATTTGGTATGAAGCTTCATCTAGTGGACCTCTTCCAAGATTGTTCAAATTATAGCCCTGGGGCCGAAGATGCCCCCACCCTGGGGCCATTTGGTTTTACATAGGCTTATAGGGAAAGTCTTTAAAAATCTTCTTCTCTGAAACCGCAAGGCCCAGGTCTTTGATATTTGGTATGAAGCTTCATCTAGTTGACCTCTACGAAGATTGTTCAAATTATAGCCCTGGGTGCCAAAAATGTCCCCGCACCAGGGCCAGTGGACCTCTACCAAGATTGTTCAAATTATTGCCTATAGGCCAAAAATGGCCCCGCCCCGGAGCCAACTGGTTCTACGTAGTCTAATATAGGGAAAAGCTTTAAAAATCTTCTTGTCTGAAACCAGAAGGCCCAGGTCTTTGATATTTGGTATGAAGCTTCATCTAGTGGACCTCTACCAAGATTGTTCAAATTATAGCCCTGGGGCCGAAAATGCCCCCGCTCCGGGGCCCTTTGATTTTTCATAGGCTTATATAGGGAAAATCTTTAAAAATCTTCTTCTCTGAAACCGCAAGGCCCAGGTCTTTGATATTTGGTATGAAGCTTCATCTAGTTGACCTCTACGAAGATTGTTCAAATTATAGCCCTGGGGGCCAAAAATGTCCCCGCACCAGGGCCCACTGGTTTTACATAGGCTTATATATGGAAATCCTTTGAAAATCTTCTTGTCTGAAACCAGCAGGCCAAGGTCTTTGATATTTGGTATGAAGCTCCATCTAGTTGACCGCTATGAATATTGTTCAAATTACAACCCTGGGGCCAAATATGGCCCCACACGGGGGCCCACTGGTTTTACATAGGCTGATATAGGGAAACATTTCAAAATCTTCTTGTCTGAAACCAGAAGGCCCAGGTCTTTGATATTTGGTATGAAGCTTTATCTAGTGGACCTCTACCAAGATTGTTCATATTATTGCCCTGAGGCTAAAAATGGCCCCACCCCGGGGCCCACTGGTTTACATAGGCTTATATAGGGAAAACCTTTAAAAATCTTCTTGTCTCAAACCAGAAGGCCCAGGTCTTTGATATTTATTATGAAGCTTCTTCTAGTGGACCTCTACCAAGATTGTTCAAATTATAGCCCTACGGCCAAAAATGCCCCTGTGCCAGTGCCCACTGGTTTCACATAGGCATATATTGAAATTCTTTAAAAATCTTCTTCTCTAAAACCGCAAGGCCCAGGTCTTTGATAATTTGGTATGAAGCTTCATCTAGTGCACCTCTACCAAGATTGTTCAAATTATAGCCCTGGGGCCAAAAATGCCCCTGCACCTGGGCCCACTGGTTTTACATAGGGTTATATAGGGAACCCCTTTGAAAATCTTGTCTGAAACCTAGAGGCCCAGGTCTTTGATATTTGGTATGAAGCTTCATCTAGTGGACCTCTACGAAGATTGTTCAAATTATAGCCCTTGGGCCAAAAATGGCCCCACACTGGTTTTACATAGGCTTATATACGGAAAACCTTTAAAAATCTTCTTATCTGAAACCAGAAGGCCCGGGTCTTTGATATTTGGTATGAAGCTTCATCTAGAGGACCTCTACCAAGATTGTTCAAATTATAGCCCTAGGGCAAAAAATGCCCTGCGGTGGTGCGCACTGGTATGCAGACTTATGATAGGGAATACCTTTAAAAATCTTCTTGTCTGAAACCAGAAGGCCCAGGTCTTTGATATTTAGTATGGAGCTTCATCTAGTTGATCTCTACCAAGATTGTTCAAATTATAGTCCTGGGGCTAAAAAATGCCCCCGTGCCGGGGCCCACTGGTTTTACATTTGCTTGTATAGGGAAATTCTTAAAAAATCTTCTTGTCTGAAACCAGAAGGCCCAGGTCTTTGATATTTTGTTGTTGTCCATAAAAAAATGAAATCGATTGATGGATGCAAAAGTAATGTACAAACAAATCAATGGCGAAACAAATAAACCATCTTTAATTAAAAATTATTAAATCCTAATGCAGTGTCAATGCCAATGGTCGGAAAAATCTTATTACTGTATACAACAGTACTTAACAAAGTACGTCCGCACCCGGACTTTGGCTTGAGCTAACGGTACAAATAAACCTGTTTAAGTTACATAATCTTGTGTAACCTTAAGTGTCTCTTATTGGAATAAAACTTTGTGCAATCAACCGGGATAGATTTATGACACTACAAGACAACTAAGCGTGTTGCAAGTGGTTTGAGCGGCATGAGCTAATGGTTAGAATTAAATTATATAAAAGTACCAAACTGCAACTGGCACGAAGTGCAGAATAAACAGTTAGCTTTGTTCAGTGTAATTACTGAGATTTCTGACACTAGTGGATCGAAGGATTATCGTCACCTTGTCAGTTTACCGTTACTGTTCACAAGGAAGACATAAAAAACGGGCGAAGTTTTTTTCGCTTTCATCACCAAAGTCGGCGAAGTGAGCCCCAACAGGGCGACTTCTTCGCCTGAGTCGCTTTTTGTGGAATTTATCGACTGAATAATCGATTATCCAATTAATCGTGCCAGGGTTAGCTGTAAGACCACTAAGACAGGTTCATCTCTATTTCAGGAACTACAAGTGTTTGAACTGGGAGCAGACAACCAGAACAAGGCCTATGTCAGCTGGTCAGGTGAAGAAATAAGGTCTGCTGGGGGAGCTGATGGGCTCTTACAGATCAGTGGGCTCTACGGGGCAAAGCTGGGCCTCAAAGATGGAGATGATGTGAGTAAAATTAACCCTTTTTAGCTCACCTGTCACATAGTGACAAGATGAGCTTTTGTGATCACATTTTGTTTGTCGTCAATTGTGTGTGCATGCATCCGTAAACAATTTCAAATAAGTATATCTCTAATACCCCATGGTCAATCTTGATCATATTTCATGAGAGGCATCATCAGGTAGAGGGGAAAGGCTGCATAAGGTTTTTGGGCTGATCAGATTAGAATTCTGGTTGCCATGGCAACATATAGCTGCCATAGACTAACAATGGGAAAAACTTTAAAAATCTTCTCTGAAACCACAGGGCCCAGAGCTTAGATATTTAGCATGTAGCAATGGCAAGTGGTCACCTACATAAATCCTGTCAATCATGCCCCTGGGGTCCAAATGGGCCACACCCCGGGCCCCTTAGCTCCCATAGACTTATAATGGAAAAAAAAAAACCTTCATAAATCTTCTCTGAAACCACAGGGCCCAGAGCTTGGATATTTAGCATGTTTTGTTTGTTTGATTTGAGGTTAAACGTCCCCGTCAACACTGTAAAGGTCATTTTGGAGACGTTGCTTCCAATTTTGTGGGACTTTTACCCGACATTGAGATGAAAAGACATCTCAAGCCCTGTCGCCCAATGAAACCAATAGGGTTTATTTGCATGGACGGTCCGCCTCGCACAGCGGTTCCTGGACAGGCTTAGATCCTCTAAGCGGTTTACCAGTACTAGTGTGCGGGCCGGATTCAGCTCTGCGTGGAAGCATCGTGCAGCCCATATATTTCTTTAAACCCCTATGGGCGGGGGCGGGATATTTAGCATGTAGCAACGGCCAGTGGTCACCTACATAAATCCTGCCAATCATGCCCCTGGAGTCCAAATGGGTCACACCCCAGGGCCCCTTAGCTCCCATAGACTCATAATGGAAAAAAGCTTCAAAAATCTTCTTCTCTGAAACAGGTCCCAGAGCTTAGATATTTAGCATGTAGCAACAGCAAGTGGTCACCTACATAAATCCTGCCAATCATGCCCCTGGGGTCCAAATGGGCCATGCCCCGGGGCCCCTTAGCTCCCATAGACTCATTATGGAAAAAAAAAACTTCAAAAATCATCTTCTCTGAAACTGTGAACCACAGAACTTAGATATTTAGTATCTAGCAACATAAAAAAGTCATCTACATAAATTCTGCTAACCCTGCCTCTGGGGTCAAAATTGGCCACACCTGAGCTCATCAGCTCCTATAAACTTATAATGGAAAAAACTTTAAAAAATCTTCTTCTATGAAACCATAAAGTCCAGAGCTTAGATATTTAGTATGTAGCAACGTCAAGTGGTCACCGACATAAATCCTGCCAATTATGCCACTGGGATCCAAATTGGCCACACCCCAGGGCTCTTTAGCTCCCATAGACTTACAATTGGAAAACATAAAAAATCTTCATCTCTGAAACCACAGGGCCCAAAGCTTAAATATACAGCTTGTAGAAACATCAAGTGGTCATATTTAGTATGTAGCGACATTAAATTGTCACCTTAATAAATCCTGCCAACCATGCCCCATTGGGTCAAAATTTTCCACGCCCATGGGCCCATTACCTACCATAGCATTGAAATGTACAACTTAAAATGAAAAAGAAACTTCAAAAATCTTCTTCTCTGAAACCATAAAATCGAGAGCTTAGGTATTTAGCATGTATCAAGGTCGAGTGGTTGCCTACATGAATCGTGCCAATGATGCCCCTAGGGTCCAAATTGGCCAAATGAGGCCCAGAGCTTAGATATTTAGTATGTTGCAATGTCAAGTGGTCTCCTAAATAACTCCTGCCAACCATGCCCCTGGAGTCCTAATTGGCCATTCCCCAGGGCTTCTTAACTCCAATAGACTTATGATGGATTAACTTCAAAAATCTTCTTTTCTGAAACCACAGGGCCCTGATTTTTGATTGATTTGAGGTTAAACATCCCCATCAACCCTGTGTGGGTCATTTTGGAGACATTGCTTCCAGATTTGTAGGCTTTTATTACCCTACATTGAGATGAAATGACATATTAAGCTCTGCCGCCCAATGAAACCAATAGGGCTTAAATGCATAGACGGCTCAACTGGCACCACTTTTCCTGGGCAGGCTTAGAACCTCTAAGCTGTTTACCAGTACTCATCTGGGTTCGGTTCCAGCTCTGCATGGAAGCACCATGCAGCCCAATCTATTTCTTCAAGCTCCAATGGGCATTCTAAACATCACTAATAATTTTCTGGTACACAGGTGAGCGCTACAGGGCCAGTTAGCCCTCTTGTTAAGCCAAATGGAATCTTCCTCCTTATATATAGCAGGAGTCTTTCAAAATTTAAGGGTGTCAGGTTGTGTTTTCATCCAAATTTTTATGGAAAATGACTGAACTTTTAGCATCTGATCTGGGCCTGCACTGTTTGCCAGGGTACCCGTTTTGGGGTCTGGTACTAAATGGGTTACTGTTGGTAAAAATGTGACCTACTACCGGTATTCCAGGACAGGCATCTCTTTCTTGTCTGTTTCTTCTTTTGTATCCAATATTAACCCTTCTCTTGCTGAATATTCATTTAAGCCACACCCATTTCTGTCTATCAACCAATCAAATTACTTGATGTAATTTATTGCTACAAATTCATAAACTGAATGCCAAACAGTGTAGATCCTGATCAGATGGCTTCTTCAGAAGCCATCTGATCTGGATCTACACTGTTTGCAAAGATAGGGGTTGTCGTGAACAGCAAGATAAGGGTTAATCATTTTCTTGCTGAATACATTAATTAGCCACACCCATCTCTGACCATCATGTTGCATTCATCTAGTGCACAAACTGCATGACAGGTGGCTTCTGATCTGGATCTACACTTATTGCAATGGTAGGGGTTGACATGTTCTACAGGATTATATACAGTAAAACCTGTCTTAGTGGCCACCACTATTAAGCAAGCAACCTGTCTTAAGCAAGCAGGCTTTCAGTTCCCCAAAAAGGAAAATGTATTTAAATTCACCTGTGTTAAGCAAGCACCTGTCTTAAGCAAGCACTTTTTGATTATCCCATAGGTGCTTGCTTAATACAGGTTGGACTGTAGTTAACCCATTTTCAATAGGACACGCTATCAGGAATACTAGCTGGCAAGCAAAACAGGTCCTGATCAGATGCTTCGACAGCAAAATCAGGGCCTTCACTGTTTGCAATTTAAGCCCCCGCCCATAGGGGCTTGAAGAAATATATGGGCTGCATGATGCTACCACGCAGAGCTGAATCCGGCCCGCACACTAGTACTGGTAAACCGCTTAGAGGATCTAAGCCTGTCCAGGAACCGCGGTGCGAGGCGGACCATCCATGCTAATAAACCCTATTGGTTTCATTGGGTGACAGGGCTTGAGATGTCATTTCATCTCAATGTCATTTCATCTCAATGTCGGATAAAAGTCCCACAAAATTGGAAGCAACGCCTCCAAAATGACCTTTACAGTGTTGACGGGGATGTTAAACCTCAAATCAAACAAACAAACTGTTTGCAATTTCTTAATAAATTTCCTTTAAATAACTCAGTCAGACAAGCACAAAATTGAAAATCGAACTGTTTTTTCATCATGAAAACACGCCTATATAACGCTGACCCCCTTGAACCCCACTTGTAAGATTTAAACTGGGTTTTACAGGGGTAAACCTAATTATACCCCCGACATACGAAGTATGTTAGGGGGTATATAGTTTTCGTCTTTCTGTCCGTTCGTTAGTTCGTTCGTTAGTTAGTTCGTTCGTTCGTTCGTTCGTACTTCCGTCCGTCCCGCCGTTCGTCAACCTTTATGTCAAAGTTTTGTGTTAAACCTTTTTGATAGCTCATATCTCTGTGACCACATGTTAAATTCTCTTCATATTTGGTAAAGGATATCTCTATAGCATTACCTTTCATATGGAATAACTAAGCCCCTGGGTCAAGCCCCTGTGTGGGCTGTCTGTCTGTCCGTCTGTCTGTTCATCTACTTTTACGTCAAAGTTTTGTGTTAAACCGTTTTGATTGCTCATATCTCTGTAACCACATGTTAGATTCTCTTCATATTTGGTAAAGGATATCTCTATAGCATTTCCTTTCATATGGAATTATCAAGCCCCTGGGTGGGCTGTCTGTCCGTTTGTCAACTTTTACGTCAAAGTTTTGTGTTAAACCTTTTTGATTGCTAATAACTCTGTCACCACATGTTGGATTCTCCTCATATTTGGAACAGGATATCTCTATAGCATTACCTTTCATATGGAGTATCTAAGCCCCTGGGTCAAGCCCCTGGGTGGGCTGTCTGTCCGTTTGTCAACTTTTACGTCAAAGTTTTGTTTTAAACCTTTTTGATTGCTCATATCTCTGTCACCACATGTTTGATTCTCTTCATATTTGGTACAGGATATCTCTATAGCATTACCTTTCATTTGGAATATCTAAGCTTGCGGGTCAAGCCCCTGGGTGGGCTGTCCACCCGTCAGTCCGTTCATCAATATTTACGTCAATGTTTTGTGTTAAACCTTTTGATTGCTCATATCTCTGTAACTACATGTTAGATTCTTTTCATATTTGGTAAAGGATATCTCTATAGCATAACCTTTCATATGGAATATCTAAGCCCCTGGGTCAAGCCCCTGGGTTGGCTGTCTGTCAGTTTGTCAACTTTTAAGTCGAAGTTTTCTGTTAAACCTTTTTGATTGCTTATATCTCTGTAACCTCATGTTAGATTCTCTTCATATTTGGTACAGAATATAGCTATTGTATTAACTTTCATATGGAATATCTAAACTCCTGTGTCAAGCCCCCGGGTGGGGCTATGGGTCAATAATAAGGACTTACACATTTTGATCATGTCCAAGTTTTGTGTTAACTGTTTTGGTTTAAACAATATTTATTAGAATAAATTCACATGTATACATCGCATAATAGTATATGGTACAGGATTTGATAACTGTTTCATTATACTCCTTGCATACAAAGTATATCAAAGGTCATAGTTTTTGTCTTTCCATCTGTTCATTATTAGTTAGTTTGTTGTTTCTTTATGCTGTGACCCTTGTCAGATTTGTCAGTTTATACATGTATATTGGTCCTTGTGATCTTAGAAACAACAGCGACTAGAACTGTTAAATTTTGCATAATATTTTCTCTTGAAATGCGGACAATAATAAATGCAAGTAATAATAAAAAATGCATTGCTTTATTATGTCATTATACAGCTACTTTAATTCAGCAAATGTTCTATGACAGCCTATTCTATGTTTGTTGTTTCCAGTTGAAATTGTTCCAAATTGCAACAAACTTTGAATTTTTATTATTCAGTAAAGACAAGCAGTTTCATCTTTGGATATGATTTATACTATATTTGTTGAAATACAATAGTTATTCTCAGTGGACTAAATGGAAAGTTTATATGGAAAGGTTCAATGCTACAAACAAATTTTCATTTCCACTAAAAGGGGATGGCACTGGTCGGGGGTATACGTGCCCCACTGGGCACTTTCTCTAGTTTTTCTTATTTCTGTTCTAAAATAATGATTGTGGGTATTCGTTAGAACCACCTCGATGAGGTGGTTCTAACGAGTACCCACAATCTATATTTTAGTGCAGAAATAAGAATATTATCACAATTTTTATGCCCCCGCATCGTATGATGGGCATATAGTTTTTCGGTTTTCCGTACGTGGGTCCGTGGGTACGTGCGTACGGTTTCCGAATGTACGAAAGTGTGTACGTACATACGTACGTAATCCTGTTAGACTCAGGTTTTTGTACAAGGTAGAACTTGAGCTCATATTTTCCAAACCATACAATAGATTTGGTTTATATTTAGTATGATGATAGATATAGGTCCAAAGTTTTATTCAGCAATACCCCCACCCATACCCTAGACCTCAAGGTCAAGGTCGTGGACTTTGAAATTTTTAACGTTTAAGACCCAGGTTAAGGTATTTGTACCAGGTAGAACTTGAGCTCATATTTTCCAAACCGTGTAATGAATTTGGTTCATATTCAGTATGATGATAGATATAGGACTGAAGTTTTATTCAGCAATACCCCCACCCATACCCATGACCTCAAGGTCAAGGTCATGGACTTGAAATTTTTAATGTTTAAGACCCAGGTTAAGGTATTTGTACCAGGTAGAACTTGAGCTCATATTTTCATAACCATACAATGGATTTGGTTTATATTTACTATGATGATACATATAGGACCAATGGTTTATTCAGCAATACCCCCAGCCATACCCATGACCTCAAGGTCAAGGTCATAGAAGTAGAAAATTTTTAATGTTTAAGACTTTGGTTAAGGTATTTGTACCACCAATTTCAATAAACTTCACACAAATGTTGCTTATAAAAATATCTCGTGCAGGTTCGACTTTTAAGGTCATGGCCTCAAGGTCAAGGTCACAGAGGTTATTTTTAGAAAAACTTTAGCGCCTACATTTCTTCACTGATTTCAATATAAGTTCACACAAATGTTCATTATGACAATATCTTGAGCGAGTTCGACTTTCAAGGTCATCACCTCAAGGTCAAGGTCACAGTGGCTATTTTTAGAAAAACTTTGTCATTGCTCTAGCGCCTACATTTCTTCACCAATTTCAATATAACTTCATACAAATGTTCCTTATGACAATATCTCAAGCTATTTTGACTTTCAAGTTCAAGGTCACTGCGGCTATTTTTAGAAAAACTTTGTCTTCGCTCTAGCGCTTACATTTCTTGACTAATTTCAATATAACTTCACACAAATGTTCCTTATGACAATATCTCTAGCGAGTTCCACTTTCAAGGTCAAGGTCACTGTGGCTATTTTTAGAAAAACTTTGTCACCCCTCTAGCGCTTACATTTCTTCACCGATTTCAAAATAACTTCACACAAATGTTCCTTATGACAATATCTCGAGCGATTTCGACTTTTAACGTCAAGGTCACTATTGGTGGAACGCCGAAACTCGCACAGATTGGTATTTGCACCACTTAAAGATTAATGTGCTAAACTTCGTTCAGAAAATCTGAATCATCGATTTTTTCGTTTCTTCCCTTTAATACTCATTTTAGCGCATACATCACTATGGGAAAGTTGTAGACCTCACCCTCCGCCGATTTCTCCAACAAGTCGTATGCCTCTGCGACAGCCAGGAAAGGCTGTGATTATTTGGAGAAAATTGCAAAATCTAAATTTTCGTTCACAGACTAAGACATTCTGACAGGTTCAACACACCCTTTTAAACCATATATAGAAGTGGTTACTGCTCTTGTAAATTACAAGGGCGTCTATATTTTATTTGCACGAGCACTTCATGGAAAATTATTAGCTGTGACACATTTTTTGGTAGTCAAAGAGAGCAGACATGAAAATTAAAGCTCTGACATTTTACCAAGTTTTATACTAAAAAAAAAAGAGTTTTTAGAACAAAATTTATATCAGCATGTAGCTGCTGACCTATGGAACATGTATTTGCAAATAAAAAATAAATAAAAATAAAAATTACTCAAATAAAAAGGGATTTTTAACAAAAAATATGGATATTTTGGCAAAATTTTTATAAAAACACCTGCTGTGAGGATGCAAAGACATGGGCTATCTTGGATAGTGAAGTGGAAGCAGATGTACCACATGGTGTGCCGAAACTGCTTGATGAAGCTCAACAAAACTTGTTAATTTTCTTCCAACTGTGTTTGGATATAATGATTTCATGCACATGGTGACACAGCTGTGATAAATTGTTAGTGATGTTTCTTCAAAGAGAATACAGAAGTGTAACTAATTAACAAATTGGATCAAAGGAAGTGTAATTGCAAGGTCAGAAATTAATCCAAAACATGAAAATTAAAAAATGAATAAATAAAAAACAAAAGGTGAATTATTAAGTAAAACTGTAAATTTTTAAATGATATATAATTTTCAGTGTTTCTTTTCTTTTTAGCTCACCGTCACGTAGTGACGAGGTGAGCTTTTGGGATCACTTTTTGTCCGTCGTCCGTCGTGCGTGCGTCCGTGCATCCGTGTGTGCGTCCGTGCGTAAACAATTTCTTTAAACAACATCTCCTCCTAAACCACTGATCGGATTTTGACCAAACTTCACAGGAATGATCCTTAGGTGGTCCCCTTTCAAAGTTGTTCAAATGGTTCCGGTCCGTTGCACATCTAGGTCACAGGAGCTAAAAATAGATTTTTTTCACCAAAAACTTAAAAAATCTTCTTCTCTGAAACCACAAGGCCCAGGTCTTTGATATTTGGTATGAAGCTTCATCTAGTGGACCCCTACCAAGATTGTTCAAATTATAGTGCTGGGGCCAAAAATGCCCCCGCCCCTGGGCCCTTTGGTTTTACATGGGCTTATATAGGGAAAATCTTTAAAAATCTTCTTCTCTGAAACCACAAGGCCCAGGTCTTTGATATTTGGTATGAAGCTTCATCTAGTGGACCCCTACCAAGATTGTTCAAATTATAGTGCTGGGGCCAAAAATGCCCCCACCCCGGGGCCCTTTGGTTTTACATAGGCTTATATAGGGAAAATCTTTAAAAATCTTCTTCTCTGAAACCACAAGGCCCAGGACATTGATATTTGGTATGAAGCTTCATCTAGTGGACCCCTACCAAGATTGTTCAAATTATAGTGCTGGGACAAAAAATACCCCCGCCACGGGGCCCTTTGGTTTTACATAGGCTTATATAGGGAAAATCTTTAAAAATCTTCTTCTCTGAAACCACAAGGCCCAGGACATTGATATTTGGTATGAAGCTTCATCTAGTGGACTCCTACCAATATTGTTCAAATTTTAGTGCTGGGACAAAAAATGCCCCCGCCACGGGGCCCTTTGGTTTTATATTGGCTTATATAGGGAAAATCTTTAAAAATCTTCTTCTCTGAAACCACAAGGCCCAGGTCTTTGATATTTGATATGAAGCTTCATCTAGTGGACCCCTACCAAGATTGTTCAAATTATAGTGCTGGGGCCAAAAATGCCCCTGCCCCGGGGCCCTTTGGTTTTACATAGGCTTATATAGGGAAAAATCTTCTTCTCTGAAACCACAAGGCCCAGGACTTTGATATTTGGTATGAAGCTTCATCTAGTGGACCCCTACCAAGATTGTTCAAATTTTAGTGCTGGGACAAAAAATGCCCCTGCCACGGGGCCCTTTGGTTTTACATTGGCTTATATAGGGAAAATCTATAAAAATCTTCTTCTCTGAAACCACAAGGCCCAGGACATTGATATATGGTATGAAGCTTCATCTAGTGGACCCCTACCAAGATTGTTCAAATTTTAGTGCTGAGACTAAAAATGCCCCCGCCACGGGGCCCTTTGGTTTTACATAGGCTTATATAGGGAAAATCTTTAAAAATCTTCTTCTCTGAAACCACAAGGCCCAGGTCTTTGATATTTGGTATGAAGCTTCATCTACTGGACCCCTACCAAGATTGTTCAAATTTTAGTGCTGGGACAAAAAAAAAACCCGCCACGGGGCCCTTTGGTTTTACATTGGCTTATATAGGGAAAATCTTTAAAAAACTTCTTCTCTGAAACCACAAGGCCCAGGTCTTTGATATTTGGTATGAAGCTTCATCTAGTGGACCCCTACCAAGATTGTTCAAATTATAGTGCTGGGGCCAAAAATGCCCCCGCCCCGGAGCCCTTTGGTTTTACATAGGCTTATATAGGGAAAATCTTTAAAAATTTTCTTCTCTGAAACCACAAGGCCCAGGACTTTGATATTTGGTATGAAGCTTCATCTAGTGGACCCCTACCAAGATTGTTCAAATTTTAGTGCTGGGACAAAAAATGCCCCCGCCACGGGGCCCTTTGGTTTTACATTGGCTTATATAGGGAAAATCTTTAAAAAACTTCTTCTCTGAGACCACAAGGCCCAGGTCTTTGATATTTGGTATGAAGCTTCATCTAGTGGACCCCTACCAAGATTGTTCAAATTATAGTGCTGGGGCCAAAAATGCCCCCGCCCCGGGGCCCTTTGGTTTTACATAGGCTTATATAGGGAAAATCTTTAAAAATCCTCTTCTCTGAAACCACAAGGCCCAGGACTTTGATATTTGGTATGAAGCTTCATCTAGTGGACCCCTACCAAGATTGTTCAAATTTTAGTGCTGGGACAAAAAATGCCCCCGCCACGGGGCCCTTTGGTTTTACATTGGCTTATATAGGGAAAATCTTTAAAAATCTTCTGCTCTGAAACCACAAGGCCCAGGTCTTTGATATTTGGTATGAAGCTTCATCTAGTGGACTCCTACCAAGATTGTTCAAATTATAGTGCTGGGGCCAAAAATGCCCCCGCCCCGGGACCCTTTGGTTTTACATAGGCTTATATAGGGAAAATCTTTAAAAATCCTCTTCTCTGAAACCACAAGGCCCAGGACTTTGATATTTGGTATGAAGCTTCATCTAGTGGACTCCTACCAAGATTGTTCAAATTTGAGTGCTGGGACAAAAAATGCCCCCGCCAAGGGGCCCTTTGGTTTTACATAGGCTTATAAAGGGAAAGTCTTTGAAAATCTTCTTCTCTGAAACCGCTAGGCCCAGGTCTTTGATATTTGATGTGTAGCTTCATCTAGTGGACCTTTGCCAAGATTGTTCAAATTATAGCCTTTGTTGATGTTTGGTATGAAGCTTCACCTTTAAGACCTCCCTCAACATTATGCATATTAAAGCTCTGGGGCCAATAATGGCCCTCTCTGGGGCCCACTTGTTACACTATGGATCAGGTGAGCGATCCAGGGCCATCATGGCCCTCTTGTTTCTTTTTTTTTTGTGTGCATAGTGCAAAAGTGTTAAGTTAATATCTCATCAGGAATATTCTATTGTCTTATATCAGTAAGTCATTATTAATTTAGGATAAAGGATCAAAACATGTAAATCATGTTGTGTTGTGTTTATTTCTGCTAATTGGAATATGGGTTTCTTTTTTCATTATTTATCTTTTTAAGTGTGTTTATCAAGGGAGTTTTAAGTTGCTGCAAATATCAATTTCCCGGGATGGTAGTTGAAGGATAAAGAAGTGAAAGTAGTTAAGTTAAGTGGTTAAGTTGGAATATATTAAGTTTATTGTGTTTTTCATTATATTGTGAGCAAAATTTAAGTAAAATTCTCAGTGAAGGATAAAGAAGTGAAAGTGGTTAAGTTAAGTGGTCAAGTTGGAATATATTAAGTTTATTGTGTTTTTCATTATATTGTGAACAAAATTTAAGTAAAATTCTCAGTGAAAGTCTTAAGTTGGAATATATTAAGTTTATTGTGTTTTTCATAATAGTGTGAGCATATTTTAAGTAAAATTCTTCAGTCATGGCAGCAGAAGTGCAGAATTCAGGGGATATGGTGCTTAACGAGAGTGAAATGTCTGAGAAGTCTCAGTCTCTATTGCCCCAGAATGTCATTCAAAATGGAAATAGGAACAACATCTCAGAATCTATCAGTGAAGAAATCTCATTTGAAGAATTTTCGGGATTTTCAAATGATGAACCATCGGGTGTGGACTATAGCTCGGAAGTTGTAGATCCGTTTGTCAACATATTTTACCGTGTTATTGCTTCAGAGAATGCAACGCATATTCATTTCTATGCTGCACCACTTTTTAAGACTTTTGTGTCAGCACTGGAAAAGGAATTTAGGACTCCTGGTGAAGGTGTAAAAAAGTTTCTGCTGAAGACTCATATAGATGGCAAAAAATGCAATATTCATGTGGACAATAGTGACCTGACCATCATTTCTTCAGGACCAGGCCATATTTGCTGGAAAGAAAAGGTCTTCAGAAAGATGACTATGAATATGTTCAAGAAATTTGTGCATCAAACAAGCCCTAATGCAGACAACCATAATTCACCTGTAAACACTAATGGGAGTGACAATGTAATTCTTTCAAACAACTCAGGGGACATAATCAATTCCAAAATTGAAGAAATACCGGCAACATTAGAAAAAGTTGATCTTCCAGTGATGAGAAGTATCTCAATGTTAATGGATATGATCCATAACTTGCAGGGGCAAGTAACCAAACTGACAGCGGAAGTAAATAAGCTTGTGGTACAAACATCCCCTCCCCTTTATGGGATCATAAATGAAACACAAATCAGCCATGCAGGGGGAACTCCATCCAAACAAAAGACCTCAAATGTTTTAGAAGGTGGAGACCAAAATGATGATTCTGGGTCTACTGTTGCTAATTTTGAACAGGGACATGAACTGAGCAAGGACCTAAATAGTCAAAAATCATTTGCTGAAGACATGGTTGCATTAACTTCTACACCAAGACCCATCCCACGCAATCAACCTTCAAGAGCCCAACCATTGTCTAGTAATGTAAATCAACAGGCCATCAGATCGCAACCAGTGCCAAAACCAAGGATCTCACAGGCTAAAAATAAGAAGATTTTATTAATCGGAGACTCTATTATTTCAGGAATCAATCCAAAGGGATTAAAAGAAAATATATACAAACATGGAATCAGTGGAGCAACAATTGATGTCCTCATAAAGGAGATAGAAGTCTATGACCTCAAGCAGTTCTCACATACCATTGTTTATATAGGAGGAAATAATGCATCCAACAGAACAGACATAGAATATTTTGAAGAGCTGTATGATCAATTGCTTAACCACATTAAGAAAAGCAGCCAGTGTAAGATAGTTGTGGTAAATTCCTGCCCTAGAAGTGACACAGATACAAGTGATATCAATGAAGTTATACGTGAACTGTCTGAGCACCATAAAGTAGAATTGGTGAATGCTCATGCAACCTTTTTCGATAAGAAAGGCATACTTATAAAGAGATATTACTCTAAGGACGGTATACATTTCTCTGACTCTGGTGTGAAACGCTTACTTGGAGCTATAAATAGAAAGGTTGAGATTGTGGAGGACTTTTCTTCCTGTGTTTTCCAAAATGCTAAAAGGAGTGTAGGAAACATCAGAGTGTCTCAACGCAGACAGACACATCACCACCAGCATGGAAATGGGCTGAAGACTCCCTGTACTAAATGTGGGGAGGAAAATCACCAAACCAAAAACTGTAAGCATGCTGAGCAGCTGAAATGCCATTACTGTGGCTACTATGGGCACAAGACTAAGAGATGTGAAAACAAATAGGGACTCGGCAATGATGCCCAAAATACTGTTACATGTGTAAATAAGTTCTCCATTTTAACTAGTATATGTTCTGAATGTGACTCATTTAACTGTTCTTGTGTATTTGATCAAAACGTTACAAGTTGTTGTAGTGATTTAACACAGGCAGCTGGTATCTGTTCATCAGATAAAAGTAACTTTCAGTTTGATTCCACTAGGGACTTACAAGGAAAAGATGAAAGGATATATTCTGTTGTTTCACATATTATGTCTGATGATGTTGTTAATCAATCCATGGGGCCCTCTGTCACAGGTACTAATTCTTTGAATATGCATGTTACACCAGGTAATAATTCACTTGCTGTCTCTCACCTTATTGAAACTGAGTCTTTTCAACAGTCACTTCCTCGTAACATTTCTGTAACTGCTAGTACTCAGTTGGCTAGAAATAGTTTGACAGATTTGGGTTTTACATGTAAAGGTTTCAGAATAGGGCATTTAAACATTCAGGGTGTAAGTAATAAAGTAGACCAGCTTAGGCTATTATTAACCTCTGAACAAAATCAAATCAATGTTTTAGGTTTAAGTGAAACAAAATTAAACACTTTTCATCCCGACTCTTTCTTTGAAATCAATGGCTATCAAAAACCTTTTAGAAGAGACCGCCAGGAGAATTCAGGTGGAGGACTCCTGATATATGTTAAAAATGGAGTCTGCTGTCAAAGAAGACTTGACCTTGAAAATGCCAGGTTAGAAAGTATATGGTTAGAGGTAAAACCTGTTAAAAGCAAATCCTTCCTGATCGGTCATATTTACAGACCTCCTAACATGGGCATTTTATGGAATGAAATTTTCGAGGAGTGTCTAGAGAATGTTTTGAAAGATGAGAAAGAAATATATTTATTAGGCGATATCAACAGAGATCTCCTAAATATTCAAATTAACAAAGCATGGATAGATTACATTGAACCATTCGGATTAACACAATTAGTTACGGAAGCAACCAGGGTGACTGCTAGTTCTAGAACACTTATTGACCATATATACACCAATTGCCCTGAAAATGTGAACTCCTTAGATATTCCTAAGATTGGACTGAGTGATCACTTCCCGATATTTTTCACCCGTAAAATGCATGTCCATCCACCTAAAAGTAGTCACCTTACAATTTCCTACAGATCATTTAAAGATTTTAATGAAACCAAATTTATTGCAGACCTTCAGGCTGTTCCTTGGGATGTAATTAAACTTTTTGATGATACTGATGATATCTTAGAGGTATGGACAGATCTCTTTTTAGAGGTAGTTGACAAAAATGTTCCACTTAAACAGCACAGGGTAAAACGCAAAAATCAGCCAGACTGGATAACACCTGATATACTTGATGCTATTAAATGTAGGGACCGACATAAATCTCTAGGCAACGAAAATGAATATAAAGTTTGGAGAAATAAAGTTACTTACCTGATAAGAAAGGCCAAACAAGAAAAATATCAAACATACATAGAAACAAACAAAGGCAAACCTGGCAGTATATATAAGCTATTTCAAGAGGTAGGAGCTGGGAAAGGTTCCCAAAAACATTCAAATATATTATCTGTCAATACCGGTATGAACTCACCTGCTGAAAATCCTACTGAAATTGCAAATGCTTTTAACGATTTTTTCGTTAATGTTGCAAGTAGGATTAAAGAACCAGCAAATTATACCAACCATGCTAAACTGAAAGATTTTTGTTGCAGCAAGATTGCAGGCAACACTAAGTTTGAAATCCCAAGCATTGAAATAGAGAATGTTCTGAAATATCTGTCAAATGTGGATGTGAGCAAAGCAACAGGAACTGACAATATTGGCCCACGACTTCTCAAACTTGCAGCACCATGTATAGCTGGGGATATTACTTTCATATGTAATCATAGTATCCACAGCTCTTCTTTTCCTAGTAAGTGGAAGGAGGCTAAGGTAACACCACTTTATAAAAGTGGTCCACATGAGGAAGTCAATAACTACCGACCGATATCAGTGCTGCCTGTCCTGTCCAAAATTCTTGAAAAGCATGTATCAGACAGTCTAACTAGCTATTTAAATGAAAATAATCTTCTTCACCAAACTCAGTCAGGCTTTAGGTCTCAGCATTCATGTGAAACAGCGCTTATACATATGACTGATTCATGGTTGAATGCAATTGATGATGGAAAGATCGTTGGGACGGTGCTAGTTGATTTCAAGAAAGCCTTCGATCTAGTTGATCATGATATTCTTCTGACAAAATTAGGAATATATGGCATAAGAAATGAGGCACTAAAATGGCTCAAGTCATATTTAACACAAAGGCAACAACATGTATCTATTAACAACACTGCATCTGATTTCAAGCCAATTTCATGTGGTGTTCCACAGGGCTCCATCTTAGGACCGCTTCTGTTTTTATTATTTATAAATGATCTGCCTTTAAACATAAGTAATGTTTTCACAGATATGTATGCCGATGATACAACACTGTATTACATTCACAGTTCTCAAGATACAATTGAGAGAAATTTACAAAATGCATTAAATGAACTAAAAATCTGGTGTAGATGTAATGGTATGGTCCTTAATTCAGCAAAAACCAAGGTTATGCTTATCACAAGTTCTCAGAAACGACACAGATTACAGACTGATAGTCTGAAAATAAAATATGATGATGAATACTTGCAAGCAATTTCGAGTGATAAGATTTTGGGTGTTACTGTGGATAATAATTTAACATGGTCTGAACACATTAAACATATTACAAAGAAAATGGCTTCAAACATATGGTTGCTTTCAAAAATCAAGGCCTATTTATCACAAGATCATCGTGTACAATTTTACAAGTCTTATATCCAGCCACATATTGATTTTTGCAATATTGTTTGGGGAAGTACTTCTGAAACAAATAAACTAAAAATTTTCAGACTGCAAAAAAGGGTCTGTCGTGTCATTCTTGATTATAATGTTAATGACTCCCGTGAAGCCATGAAGTCTTTAAAGATCCAGTCACTTTATGACCGTCTTTTTCTAAGAAAAGCAAAATTTATGTTTAAAGTATATCATGATATTACGCCAGTGTATATCAATGCACAATTCAAACAACGTGACAATTCAAATACAACAATTAACTTAAGATCATCAGCTGCAGGGAGTTTTGTCCCACCAAAGCCAAGGACAGAGTGCTTTAAGCAGAGTATGAGATATTCGGGATGTTTAATATGAAACAGCTTGCCTGATGAAGTTAAAAGTGCCCAGACTATTGAAACATTTCATAAAAGATGCCTAAATTGGCTTAATGGTGACTGACTAAATTTAAATGACTGTACTTATCCTTTTAGTTCAGGAAATGATCACTCAGTCAGTACAATAAAAGTATGCAAACACATGCATCTTGTGAAAACAATGTCTTATTTGACAGATATATGTTTTTCAATATGGGTTGAGTAGGGTTTAGCATTGCATGTTTTGATTTATTCTTGTATAATATTGTATATTTTGTTGTATTTTAATATGACTATTTGATATAGCATGTTTAAATACAGCAGATACAGTGGTTGTATTTGGGTGAGTTGGGGCATGTACTGTCGGCCTTATTTTGCATATGGGTATTTTATACCCCTCATTTCTGTTTTCTTTTTTTTTTGTTGTTGTTGTTGTTGTTTTTGTTTGTATATATATGTATATTTTTGAGGGCCTCATGGAAGATTAGCCATAATGCTAAATGTGTAACCCTCGTTAAATAAAGCCTTTACATACTTACTTACTTACTTACATCTGATATCGGTATAATTCATTTTGACCACTAATGACAGCACATCGCGCTAGTGGCTCCCCGTTCTTAGTTAGCTTCTATCTAGCCATTCGAATGCAAGATATGTCGTAACTGCACATCTATTTATAAAGTGCATCACATGGATTTGAATATGTATTATTTTACCTGACAATCATCATCAAATGGACTTAGTCTGTGGTCTCATTTCTTTGTTTTGCAATTTTCTCCAAATAATCACAGCCTTTCCTGACTGTCGCAGAGGCATACGACTTGCTAGAGAAGTCGGCGGAGAGTCAGGTCTACAACTTTTCCACAGTGATGCATGGGCTAAAATGAGTATTAAAAGGAAGAAACGAAAAAATCGATGATTCAGATTTTCTGAACGGAGTTTAAGCGGGGGCATCTGTGTACTTTGGACACATTTCTAGTTCATCTTAAAATTTTTGTTTTTTTTTTCCGGCTGTAAAGTTTACATTGCATTTGTATATGCGTGTTTTTGTAATGGAAGCAGTTCGAACAAGCGCCTACAATCTGTTTATAGCAGAAATAAGAAAGATATCACGAATTTTCATCAAAAGTGCACCACAACCTCTTTATAATATTATTAATGGGGTTCAAAGCAGAACCTTTGTTCTAAGTTAAACAACTATTTTATATCTAAATAAAAAAGTTTAGATTATGTAGAAAAATTCAGAGCTGCAGATAATTTTTAGGCCAAAGAGTATTTTACTCCCTGATTTTATTTTCAAAGGGTATTTCAGGTCCTAGAAATTTTCTGAAAGAGTAAAATGTTACACAATTTTTTGGAAAGAGAATTTGGACATTATGCTTTTTATTTCCAAGTGGGTCAGTTTTTATAACATATTGATGATATTTATAATAATAAAATAATTATCATAGCTCCAGATAAGGCGCCTTTTTCATCAGAAAAGTACATATATTTCTCTTATTTTTGCACAAAAACAATATTATGTTGTTGGTATTCATTAGAAGTGCCTCACTGAGTTAGGAAGTTCAATATATTGCCCGCATTTGCTGGTATTTTCGGTCTAAAACGACCGGACTTCGACGATTTCTCCGCCATTTGTTTGCATTGGAAACCAACAGAGTGATCTCCCCTGCCGATCACGATTGGCCTAAGGAAAATGAAAGTACCAATCAGACAACGTATTATCGACGCTGTTGATAGAACCGGATATGAAGTTGGGTGCGCTTGATTTGCCAAAACGAAGTTGGTTTACTCCAACTTTTATTTTGCACCCGTCGGGACCATGACGTACCCGTTTTTTCTAATGCGTATCGGTACGTGAAAAATCGATTTTCAATGCGCTTTTAATGAAAATTAATGCGTATTTACGTGGATACGCGCCTTATCTGTAGCTCTGAAATTACCATTTATGGTTGTTTTTGTGCCCCTGCATTGGATGATGCCAGGGGCATATAGTTTTTCGGTTTTCCGTATGTGCGTCTGTGGGTACATGCATACATGCGTCCGAATGTACGTCATTCTGTACTAATGTGTGTACGTACGTACGTAATCCTGTTAGACTCGGGTTAAGGTTTTTGTACCAGGTAGACCCTGAACTTTTAAGAGCTCATATTAACCATGTGATGGATTTGGTTCATATTTGAGATGCTGATATACGAGTATACAGTCCAACCTGTATTTAGCAAGCACCTTTGGGATAATCAAAAAGTGCTTGCTTAAGAAAGGTGCATGCTTAACACAGGTGAATTTTAACCCTTATCTTGCTGAATATTTGTTTAAGCCACACCCATTTCTGTCTATCAACCAATCAAATTACTTGATGTAATTTATTGCTACAAATTCATTAACTGAATGCCAAACAGGGTAGATCCTGATCAGATGGCTTTTTCAGAAGCCATCAGATCTGGATCTACACTGTTTGCAAAGATAGGGGTTGTCGTGAACAGCAAGATAAGGGTTAATACATTTTCTTTTTCGGGAACTGAAAGCCTTCTTGCTTAAGACAGGTTGCTTGCTTAATAGAGGTGGTCACTAAGACAGGTTTTACTGTATATAGGTCCAAAGTTTTATTCAGGTGTACCACCTTTCATGCCAATGACCTCAAGGTCAGTGTTATGGACTTAGAAATTTTTAATGTTGAAGACTCCGGTTAAGGTATTTTGACTAGGTAGAACCTTAGTATTTAAGAGCTTATATTTTCCAAAGTATATGATGGATTTGGTTCATTTTTGGTATGATGATGGATATAGGTGCAAAGTTTTATTCTACAATACCCCAACTCATGCCTATTACCTCAAGGTCGCAGACTTAGAAATTTTTAATGTTTTAGACTCCGATTAAGATATTTGTACAAGATAGAACCTGAACTTGTACAATCGATGTGGTTCATATTTGGAATGATGATGTAGATGTAAAGATTTATTCAGCAATACCACTGCCCATGCCCATGATCTCAAGGTAAAGGTCACAGACTTAGTCTTAGAAATTTTTAATGCTAAAGTTATCAAAGAGCTCATATTTTAAAACAAAAAATGCATATGATGGATTTGGTTTATTATGCCCCTGCATCGGAGGATGCCGGTGGCATAGAGTATTTCGGTTTTGCATACGTGCGTCCGTGGGTACGTGCGTACTTGCATCCGAATGTACGTCCTTCTGTACGAAAGTGTGTACGTACTTACGTATGTACGTAATCTTGTTAGACTCATGTTAAGGTTTTTGTACAAGGTAGAACTTCAGCTCATGTTTTCCAAACCATGCAATATATTTGGTTTATATTTAGTATGATGATAGATATAGGTCCAAAGTTTTATTCAGCATTGCCCCCATCATACCCGTGACCTCAAGGTCAAGGTCACAAACTTAGAAATTTCTAACGTTTAAGACCCAGGTTAAGGTATTTGTACCAGGTAGAACATGATCTCATATTTTCAAAACCATACAAAGGATTTGGTTTATATTTAGTATGATGATAGATATAGGTCCAAAATTTTATTCAGCAATACCCGCATCCATACCTATGACCTCAAGGTCAAGTTCATGGACTTGGAAATTTTTAATGTTTAAGACCCAGGTTAAGGTATTTGTGCCAGGTAGAACTTGAGCTCATGAATTTGGTTCATATTCGGTATGATGATACATTTAGGTCCAAAGGTTTATTCAGCAATACCCCCACCCATACCCATGACCTCAAGGTCAAGGTCACAGACTTAGAAAATTTTTAATGTTTATGACATTATATGGTTGCTCTAATTTGTGTTGTATTGACACATTTCTAGTAATATTTGCTATAGTGAAAGATATATTTGGCAATCCACCCCACATGCCTAAGACTTCAGGGTCAAGGTCACAGACTCAGAAATTTTTAATGTTAATTTAAGTAAGAGTTCATATTTTCGAAACTATATGATGGATTTGCTTCGTATTTGGTATGGCAATAGTTACAGGTTCAAAGTTTTGTTGAGTCATACCCCCACCTCAAGGTCAAGGTCACAGTCTTGAAATTTTTTTTATGTTAAATTTTTTTAGAGCAACCATATAATTTTATACTTGCGCCATATTAAGAATGATGATGGGTACAGGTCAAAATTTTCATTCAGTCAAAACCCCGCCCCTGCTCCATGAGCTCAAGGTCAAGGTCACAGACAGAAATTCTTAATGTTTTAAGAGCTCATATTTTACAAACCATTTGATGGATTGGGCTCATATTTGATATGATTATAGTTATTTTTCGAAGGTTTAATTTGTAATGCCCCAATCTATGCCAATAACCTCTTCAAAAGTATTTGCCTGACTCTCATGAAACTTCACACACATACTGACCTTCACAAGACCTACATTCTGACAAGGGCCATAACTATATTATAGCCCCGCTTTGAAAAAGTGGGGCTATATTGGATTTGCCATGTCCTTCTGTCATTCCGTAATTCCGTGATTCCGTTAATTTGTGTTGGCTCCATAACTTTGTATCTGCTTAACATATTTTCATGAAACTTCACACAAATGTTAAACACCATAAGACAATGTGCAGAGCGAAGGAATTATAACTGTGGATTGCCTACTTTTGGAGTTATTGCCCTTTGAACATTTTCCGTAATTCCGTAATTCCGTAATTCCGTGATTCCGTTAATTTGTGTTGGCTCCATAACTTTGTATCTGCTTAACATATTTTCATGAAACTTCACACAAATGTTAAACACCATAAGACAATGTGCAGAGCGAAGGAATTATAACTGTGGATTGCCTACTTTTGGAGTTATTGCCCTTTGAACATTGAAAAATGGCAATTTTAATTGTGTCCGCTTCATAACTCGAAAACCGTTTGAGATATTTTTAGGAAACTTCACACAAATGTTAAGCACTATGAGACGATGTGCAGAGCGCAGGAACCATAACTCTGCATTGCTTATTTTTGGAGTTATTGCCCTTTGAACATTGAAAAATGGCAATTTTAACAGTGTCCGCTTCATAACTCGAGAACCGTTTGAGATAATTTCATGAAATAATTTCATGAAACTTCACACAAATGTTAAGCACTATGAGACAATGTGCAGAGCACAAGAACCATAACTCTGGTTTTCGTATTTTCTGTGTGTCTGTCTGTGTGTCTGTCTGTGTCTGTTAACAATTTTCGTGTCCGCTCCAAAACTTTAAAACCCATTCACATATTTTCATGAAACTTCACACAAACATTAAACACCATGAGATGGTGTGCAGAGTGCAGGAACCATAACTCTGGATTGCCTAATTTTTTAGTTATTTCCCTTTGAATATTGAAAAATGTCAATTTTAGCCGTCTTTGCTCGATAACTCAAAAACCGTTTGAGATAATTTTATGAAACTTCACACAAATGTAAAGCACCATATTACGTGTGCAGAGCGCAGGAACCCAAACTCTGGATTGTCTACTTTTTCAGTTATAGGCTTTTGAATATTAAAAAATGGCAATTTTAACTATGTCCGCTCCATAACCGTTTCTGATATTTTCATGAAACTTCAAATAAATGAAAAGCACCTTGAGATGATGTGCAGAGTGCAGGAACCATAACTCTGGTTTGCCTACTTTAGGAGTTATTGCCCTTTGAACATTTAAAAAGGCAATTTTGACTGTGTCGGCTCCATAACTCACAAACCATTTGAGATATTTTCATGACACTTCACACAAGTGTAAAGCACCATGAGACAATGTGCAGAGCGCAGGAACCCTGACTCTGATTTGCCTACTTTAGGAGTTATTACCCTTTGAACATTGAAAAATGGAAGATGAAATTTAGTATAAACATGGACATTCTGGTAATGTATCATGCTCATTGAAATGAGGGACAAGGGCTCACAACTCTTAGAGTTTTTCCAGATAATGTAAAATTTTCAACAGTTATTTCTTGTTCATAACTGTTTTCTCTGCAGCTTAAATAACTTTCTTCTCTGACAGCGCTGAAGCGGGGCTATAGTCAGATCCTCTGACAGCTCTAGTTGCTTTTGTGTGAGTGTTTGTCATGCATTGACCACAAAACCTCAATCCGAATTTCAAAAGTATTTGTCATACCATCACAAAACCTACGGGTTCTTTCTGACGGGCCATAATTGCTTTTTTTCTGTGAATTATCTCACCTTTTCCAAAATATAAAAATCTCATTATTTCATAACCATGAGTGATAGAGCTTTCATATTTCACATGTGTATTCATTGTGGCAACACCAGGTGTGGTCTTTAAGACCGCTTTTGAACTGAGTCCCAAAGGTTGATTCTTGCTACAGGACAATGCCTTTCAGAAGACACACAGACAGAAAATGTTGAAACTTTTTTTATGTTTTTAACCCTTTTTGTACCAAATGGAATCTTCCACCATATAAATGACAGGAGTCCATTTCAAAATTTAGGGGTGTCAGGTTGTGTTTTCTTCAATATTTATTCGGGAAATGGCTTAACTTTATGCAAACAGTGTAGGCCCTGATCAGACGCCGCATTCTGCGGCGTCTGATCTGGGCCTGCACTGTTTGCCAAGGTACCCGTTTTGGGGTTTGTGGTACTAAATGGGTTAAGACCACTTTCAAGACTGTTCAGAAGTGGTCTTTAACCCATTCAGTACCGGAAACCCCAAAATGGGTACCCTGGCAAACAGTGCAGGCCCAGGTCAGACGCCGCAGAACGCGGCCTCTGAACAGGGCCTACACTGTTTGCAAAAAGTTAAGCCATTACCTGAATTAATTTTGAAGAAAATACAACCTGGCACCCCTAAATTTCGAAATGGACTCCTGCCATATATAAGGTGGAAGATTCCATTTGGTACAAAATGGTCTTTGAGACCGCTTTTGAACAGTCCCAAAGGTTGATTCTTTCTAGAGGACACTGTTTTTCAGAAAACACACAGACAGAAAACGTGAAACTTTTTATTTTATATGTTTTTAAGAGAAGAATAAGTCTTAATTATGTCCACAGGTCCGTGAAATTAACACCCCTTTAAACCCCACTTGATATAGAGAAAACTGTGGTTTACAGGGGTATAGATTATTTTTCTTATTTCTGTTCCAAGACATAGGTTGTGGGTACTCGTTAGAACCGCCTCAACGAGGCGGTTCTAACAAGCACCCACAGCATGTGTTTGCAGTATAAATAAGCAAAATATCACAGATTTTCACCAGAAAAGTAGCCATTTTGGAGATAAGAAAAATGCACCATGCCGCACGGGTGTGTTATTGCAATGTTAACCCTTATCTTGCTGAATATTCATTTTAGCCACACCCACCTCTGACTTTGTACCAATCAGATTACTTGATGTAATTTATACCAACAAATTCATAAACTAAATGTCAAACAGTGTAGATCCTGATCAGTTGGCTTCTTCAGAAGCATCTGTTAAAGAAGCCATCTGTTCTGGATCTACACTTTCCAAAGATAGCGGTTGTCGTGAACAGCAAGATATGGGTTAAAGAAAAAGTTGGGGGATATTGTGAATGCCTCCATAGGATCATTGGTCTGTCCATCCTTCATGTTATCTCCACCTTAACCACTGGCCGGAATGAAAACAATTTGGTACATGGCTTCCTTACATGATTTGGGCGTGCAAGAGTAATGTTATATTTGGGTGCGGTGGTGCCATGCCCCACCCCCTCCACTTCAGAAAAAGCCTAACAGCTCAGAAATCTTTCAGATCCCCACCCCTAAACTATACATATGTATATATATGCTTATTCCTTATAATAAGATGAATTTAGAGATGCCAAGCAGGGTGTCCCGCTGGTTGTGCCGGTGCCATGCCCCACTCCTTCACTTCATAAAAGGACATATATTTCAGAAACCATTCAGATTCCAACCCTTAACCATATGTACTCTTTTTAGCTCACCGTCACGTAGTGACGAGGTGAACTTTTGGGATCACTTTTTGTCCGTTGTGCGTGCGTCCATCCGTGCGTCTGTAAACAATTTCTTCAAACGACATCTCCTAAACCACTGTTCGGATTTTGACCAAACTTCACAGGAATGATCCTTAGTCTTTTTTTTTTTTTTTTCAAAGTTGTTCAAATGGTTCCGGTCCATTGCACATCTAGGTTACAGGAGCCCAAAATAGATTTTTTCACCGAAAACTTAAAAAATCTTCTTCTCTGAAACCACAAGGCTCAGATCTTTGATAATTGGTATGAAGCTTCATCTAGTGTACCCCTACCTAGATTGTTCAAATTATAGTGCTGGGGCCAAAAATGCCCCCGCCCCGGGTCCCTTTAGTTTTTCATAGGATTATATAGGGAAAATTTCTCTGAAACCGCAAGGCCCAGGTCTTTGATATTTGGTATGAAGCTTCATCTAGTAGACCCCTTCCAAGATTGTTCAAATTATAGTGCTGGGGCCAAAAATGCCCCCCCCCCCCAGGGCCCTTTGGTTTCACATGGGCTTATATAGGGAAAATCTTTAAAAATCATCTTCTCTAAAACCGCAAGGCACAGGTTTTTGATATTTGGCTTTGTTTGTTTGATTTGAGGTTTAACATCCCCGTCAACACTGTAAAGGTCATTTTGGAGACGTGCTTCCAGTTTTGTGGGACTTTTACCTGACATTGAGATGAAATGACATCTCAAACCCTGTCACCCAATGAAACCAATAGGGTTTATTGGCATGGGCGGTCCGACTTGTGCGCACCGCTGTGCTTGGGCAGGCTTAGATCCTCTAAGTGGTTTACCAGTACTCGTGTGATATTTGGTATGAAGCTTCATCTTGTGGACCTCTACCAAGGCCCAGGTTTTTGATATTTGGTATGAAGCTTCATCTTGTGAACCTCTTCCAAGATTGTTCAAATTGTAGTGCTGGGGCCAAAAATGACCCCGCCTCGGGGCCTTTTTGGTTTTAGATGTGTTTATATAGGGAAAGGCTTTAAAAATCTTCTTCTCTGAAACCGCAAGGCCCAGGTCTTTGCAATTTGGAATGAAGCTTCATCTTGTGGATCCCTACAAAGGAATATATAGGAAAAATCTTAAATAATCTTCTTCTCTGAAACCGCAAGGCCCAGGTCTTTGATATTTTGTATGAAGCTTCACCTTATGGACCTCTACCAATGCAAGATTGTTCAAATTATAGCCCTGGGGCCAAAAATGTCCCTGCTTCCGGGGCCCTTTGGTTTTACATAAACTTATACAGTAAAACCTGTCTTAGTGGCCACCTCTATTAAGCAAGCAACCTGTCTTAAGCAAGCAGGCATTCAGTTTCCAAGAAAGGCAGATGTGTTAAATTTCACCTGTATTAAGCAAGAACCTGTCTTAAGCAAGCATATTTTGACTATCCCTTAGGCACTTGCTTAATACAGGTTGAACTGTATAGGGAAAATCTTGAAAAATCTTCTAGGCCTAGTCTTTGATATTTGGCATGAAGTTTCATCTGGTGGACCTCTACCAAGATTGTTCAAATTATAGCCCTGAGACCAGAAATGCCCCCACCTCGGGGCCCTTTGGTTTTATATAGACTTATATAGGGAAAATCTTTAAAAAACTTCTTCTGTGAAACCACCAGGCCTAGGTCTTTGATATTTGGTGTGAAATTTCATCTAGATGACCTTATCAAGATTGTTCCAATTATAGCCCTCGGGCCACAAATGCCCCCGCCCAGGGGCCCTTTGGTTTTACATAGACTCATATAGGGCAATCTTTAAAAATCTTCTTCTCTGAAACTGCAATGCCCATGTCTTTGATATTTGGTGTGAAGCTTCATCTAATGGACCTCTACCAAGATTGTTTAAATTATAGCCCTGAGGCCAAAAATTCCCCTGCCCCGGGGCCATTTGGTTTTACATAGGCTCATATAGGGAATATCTTTAAAAAAAATATTCTTCTCTGAAACTGCAAGGCCTAGGTCTTTGATATTTGGTGTGTAGCTTCATCTAGTGGACCTTTGCCAAGATTGTTCAAATTATAGCCTTTGTTGATATTTGGTATGAAGCTTCACCTTTTCAGACCTCCCTCACCATTATGGACATTAGAGCCCTGGGATCAATAATGGCCCTCCCCGGGGCCCACTTGTTACTCTATGGATCAGGTGAGCGATCCAGGGCCATCATGGCCCTCTTGTTCCTTATGCTTTCAGTGACACCAACCTTGAGGTCCTCTGGGGCCATCTACTTCATTAAAGGCCTTATTTGATATTATCTTAGAAACCTTTCTGATCTCCAATCCTCCCCCCCTCCCCCTGCCCAGGTGCGCAGGTGCCCCACACCCTTCACTTCAGAAAATGCCTAATATCTGAGAAACTTTTCAAATCCTAACCCCTGAACTATATACATGTATAAATTATAAGTATTTTGGGATAATGTGAATGCCTCTGTCTGTCTGTCTGTCCGACCGTCCATCTGTCCTCCTTAACCACTGGCCAGAATGCAACCAAAGTTGGTACATGGCTTCCTTACATGATGAGGCCATGCGAGGGCAGCATTATATTTGGCCTGAAGCATGGGGATTTGTGATGGCATGCCATCGACTGCAAGCTCTAGTTTTAGTTGGTCTTAACCCTTGTCCTGCTGAGCCCGGATATGCCTTTTCTTTGAAACAATGTAGATCCAGATCAGATGGCTTCTGAAGAAGCCATCTGATCAGGATCTTCATTGTTTGCCATCCAGTTTATGAATTTGTTGCAATAATTTGCATCAAGTAATCTGATTGGCTGATAATCAGTAGTGGGTGTGACATATATAAATATTCAGCAGGACAGGGGTTAATAGTGGAATTTTACTGTACTCTAGTTATAACAAGAGTCCTTTGTATATTGTTGCAGGTTATCATTAGACCAGTAAACATGGCCAAGAAATGCCAGCGGGTGAATGTTGAGCCTTTGTCTGTAGATGACTGGGAAATAATAGTAAGTTCTTAGTGGAATTCGGCCCCTGCCCATCGGGCTTGAAGAAATACATGGGCTGCATGATGCTTCCACCCAGAGCTGAAATCAGCTGCACATGAGTACTTGTAAACTGATTAGTGGTTTAAGCCCGCCCAGGCAAAGTAGTGCGAGTCAGACAGCCCCACATATTAACCCTTTTGGTTGGTTTGGGCGGCAAGGATTGAGATGTCCCACAAAATTGGAAGCAACGTCTCCAAAATGACCTAAATACATGTAGTGTTGACGGGGATGTAATACCTCAATTCAAACAAACAAGTCTGTGGAATTCTCAATTCTGCCAGTAAACACATTAAGGTCTTGGAACACTTGTACTGTTTTGTTTGTTTGAATTGAGTCTTAACATCCCTGTCAACACTATGAAATGACATCTCAAGCCCTGCTGCCCAATGGTACCAAAAGGCTTATATGCATTGGAGGGTCTGACTCACATCACTTTGCCTGGGCAGCCTAGTCCTTCTAAGTGGTTTACTAAGCCTGCCCAGGCAAAGTGATATGAGTCAGACTATCCAATGCATATAAGGCTTTTTGGGTTTCATTGGGCGGCTGGGCTTGAGATGTCATTTCATCTTAATGTCGGGTAAGAGTCCCACAAAATTGGAAGCAAGGTCTCCAAAATTACCTAAATAGTGTTGACGGGGACGTTAAACCACAATTCAATCAATCAATCAACCTAAGTGGTTTACCAGTACTTGTGTGTTTTCAGCTTCAGCTCTGCGTAGAAGCATCATGCAGCCCAATCTATTTTTTCATGCTCCTTATGTGGGGGCGGACACTTGTACCATCAAAAACTTAAAAATACGGACACTTGTAACTTAAAAATTGGGACGCCCTATTTCTCCTAAAATCTTCACAGATTTGTTTCACGATCCAGCAAGGAGCCCAAAAGGTACAGACGGAATGGCCAACAGTGTAGACCCTGATCAGACTGCTCTATCAGGAGCAGTCTGATCTGGATCTGAACTGTTTGCTTAGGCCTATCTGTCCAAATACTTAGGATCACTATGGTACTTGTAATAATAATCGACCTTATTTATAGAGGGTAACACATCTAGTACTACTACTAATCTTCCATGTGGCCCTCTTTTCCTTGGCGGGCACCGGTACTAAGCAATGTGGATAAAGTCACTTGCTCAAGGAAACAACACTTGGTGCTCTTGGGATTGAACCGGATACCTCTTGGCCTCAAATCCGATGCTTTACCACTGCACCTCGCAGCACTCTCATCATCAGTGGGTTTCTTTAAGGGCAGCCATCCTTTGATGAGGGAAGCAAATCATTTGTCACAAAAGTTTCCTCCCTTTTACCATTACTATTAACCCTTATCTTGCTGTTCACGACAACCCCTATCTTTGCAATCAGTGTAGATCCAGGGCTTCTGAAGAAGCCATCTGATCAGGATCTACACTGTTTGGCATTCAGTTTATGAATTTGTAGCAATAAATTACATCAAGTAATTTGATTGGATGATAGAGAGAAATGGGTGTGGCTTAAATGAATATTCAGCAAGATAAGGGTTAACATTGTTTATACAGCACTACCTCTTTGATAACACTTCATTTTAATATTGTTGTGTAAATTACACAGTTTAACAATGGTACCCAAAATGTATAAATTATGTAGAAAAATGACCATTTATGGTCATTTATCTATATAATCTACAAAATATATAGATTTAATAGAAGAATGACCATATATGGTCTTTCTTTGGTCATTATTGTGTATGGTCATTCTTCCAGGGTTCATTTTAGAGTGGTTTTAGAAAGGAAAGGCACATATAAAATTATATGGAGGGTCTTTGACATCGAAAAAAATAAGATATGGTACAGTCAAATAATTGTTAAGCGACTGTTGCTAAACTTTTTCAAAAGCCTCTCTTGCTTTTCCAATCAGTCTGACATATTTTCTATTGCGTAATTCCATTAGTCACTTTTGTCCATGTGGACCAATTGAAAACATTGTTAACTCTTGTTCTGTTTGATTGCACAGACGTTCGGGGATATTCAAGCTTATAGTATAGGCAGTTGTCCATCTGCGACGTCTGCATCTGTGAGTCTTACCAAGTTTTTCTGGGCCACATGACCAATATGGCCACCATGCCCATATACATGTATGGTAAAAATCTTTAAGAATCGTCCTGTCAGGAACCAAATGACTGATGAACTTGAAACTTGGTATGCAGCATCAGGGGCTTAGGGCCTACGGAGAATGTTCAAATAATAACCTTTGGTTAACCTTGACCTATTTTACATCAAGGTCAAATTTGATCACTAAGACATTTGTATGGAAAAAAGGTAAAACAGTGAATTTTTTTGATTCTATTGTAGCCTGTGGCATCAGAATTGATATTTGCAATCAGCTGACCGGAAGTTTATCAGTTCCAAAGGTCAATGTCATTTACTGACCTTTGTCCTTGATGACTTAGATTCAGTATTTTTATCTTCTTTCTCCACTAAAACTGGTGGGCTTACTGAAGCAAAATTATGCGGGATTGTAGTCACATGACAAAGATAGACACTTTGCCTGTGTCTGGTGAAAAACACATGACCTCTGGTGAGCATAGTGGCCCTGGGCAAGACAAGGATTGGAGATGACCAAAGTATTTGGGATGTTGCTAAGGCATCTGATGTCGAAATGGCATCAACATCTACAATGACAGCATTTCGAAAGCTTAAACACTGTCTTGAAATTAAGACAAAATGTTCGTTCATGTCTGGCTTCCACTTAACCTTTGTCCTGCTAAGCCCAGATATGTCTTATCTTTCAAACAATGAAGATCCAGATCAGATGGCTTCTGAAGAAGCCATCTGATCAGGATCTTCATTGTTTGTCATTTAGCTCATGAATTTGTTGCAATAATTTGCATCAAGTAATGTGATTGGTTGATAATCAGTAGTGGGTGTGGCATATATATATATATTCAGCAGGTCAAGGGTTAAGTATCCCCAGTATTTGTCTTCTCATCAAAAAGTTATGTCTTTTCTAACCGTTATCAAGGCACAGCTATGAACAGCAGCTGTTAATGAGGATTTAACCGTAAGTTGATTTATAGGCTTACATATATGGGCCCAATCTAACATTTAGTTTATATTAATTTATTTTAGTTTGATTGCGATGGAAGCTTCAAAGCTTGTTTAATCACTCTCGAACACTCATTCCGGATGTTTTCACGCACGTGAGAGAGGCAGTGACTATTGCACCACTGCTACCCATTTACACCTGGGTGGAGTGAGGCAGTATCATAACATGTCTTGCCCAAAGACACACCTCGATACTTGGTGCCAGATTCGAACGCACATCCTCTCGATCATGAGTCGAACTTGTTAATCACTGCCCTATCGGGGCTGACAATCTAACATTTGAAAGACCCCCTTTAAACAAAAGTGTGTGCCAAAGGCCCAGTAGAACCAAAATCTGAAATGACATGGTTTTTTAACCCATTGAATGTGTGGAACCCCTAAAGGGGTACCTTGGCAAACAGTGCAGGCCCAGATCAGAAGCCGCAGAATGTGATTCTGTGGTGTCTGATCAGGGCCTGCACTATTTTCTAACAGAATTTTCCATCAAAAATATAGTAAAAATGAAAAAATAGGCATGACACCCCTTATATGACAAATGGACTTGTCCAACATATAGCAATGGAAGAGTCCACTAGTATACAATGGGTTAACAAACACAGTTTTTTATTTGGACTGCAGCAGTGTTATAAAGACCTTGGGCTATACAGTAAAATTCCTATATTAAGACCACCTTTGGAACTGTTCAAAAGTGGTCTTAAAGACCACTTTTGAACAGTCCCAAAGGTGGTCCCTGCCCAGAGGACATTATAGGCAGAAAACACACAAAAAAAATTAAGTCTACACTTTAATATAAGCTTTTTATAGCAAAAATAGTCCTAATTTTAGGTGGTCTTAATAGCGGAATTTCACTGTATTTGTTCTCTGTACTTGATTCAGGACAAGTAAAAATTTTCACTGGTCCTCATTGAATTGGGACGAGCTCGACAAGTTTATAGTGTGGTATTTCCATAGCCAAGGGGCCACTTGTTCAAAGCATCGTAAGCTTAACGAGCTCGTTAGTGGTCATATTGTTAACTGTTCTAGCAAGTTTAATATTTAAATTTTTGGTATTTTTGCTGAAGAAAATGTGAGCAGCTTTTGCAAATGCAAAAGCTGCTCACATTTTTTCAGCAAAAATATTAGCATATTTTTCATAAAAAATGATCAAAGTTGTAACGATATGTTAACTAACGACGTTGTTAGCTTTAAACAACTGGTTGTTAACCCATTGTATGCTAGTGAACTCGTCCATTGCTATATGTACTTTTTTCAGATGAAAATATGTTATACTTTTCTTATTTCTGACCTGCTGCACATGAGTACTGGTTAACCGCTTAGAAGGGGTCTAAACCTGCCCAGGCAAAGTGGTGTGAGTCAGACCGTCTGTGCATATAAACCCTATTGGTTTCATTGGGCAGCAGGGCTTGAGATGTCATTTAATCTCAATGTCAGGTAAAAGTCCCACAAAATTGGAAGCAATGTCTCCAAAATGACCTGAATAGTGTTGATGGGGATGTTAAACCTCAATTCAAACAAACAAACTTACTTCTGACCCAAATATAGACTGTAAGTGCTCATTAGAACCGCCTCAATAGCGAATACCCACAATCCATGTTTTTGAGCAAAAATAAGGAAAATAATGTAAACCCACGAAAATCCCACCTCTATATGAAGTGGGGTGTAGAGGGGTCTTCATTTCACTGCTGATTTGTTTACCTGGGGCCAGTTGTTCAAAACTAACGACGTCATTAGTTAACATATCGCTAAAACTGATCATTTATTATGGCAAATATGGTAATATTTTTGCTGAAAAAAATGTGAGCAGCTTTTGCATTTGCAAAAAACTGCTCACATTTTTTTCAGCAAAAATACCAAAAATTTAAATATTAAACTTGCTAAAACAGTTATTAATATGACCACTAACGAGCTCGTTAAGCTAACGATGCTTTGAACAACTGGCCCTGCTGTGTTTCAGGAAAGACATACAGCATTCATAGAAAGCCATCTTCTGGATCAGCTGAGAGTGGTCTGGTCAGGACAAGTATTTCCTGTGTGGGTGGAGTCTAAGACCATTTGTGTGTTTCTCAAAGTCGGTAAGAACTCACTTTCAGTGCTATATTTTTTTTTCTATGCATCACGAAAACACTTCTATATAATTTTGACCCCCTTGAACCCCACTTTTATATAGTAAAACTGGGGTTTAGAGGGTTAAACCTTATTTTTCGTATTTCTGCTCTAAAATATAGATTTGGGGCATTCATTAGAACCGCCTTGATGAGGTGGTTCCAATGAGTACCCACAATCTATATTTTGAGCAGAAATAAGAAAGATATATCACAATTTTTCATCTTAAAATTTTCGTTTTTTCAGCAACAAAGTTTACAATCTATTTGTATAGGTGTGTTTTTGTAATGGTGTATCTTGGGAAAAATGATATCAATTTTAAAATTAAAAAACTTTTTGTCTTGGAAAAAGATGTAATCGTAAAACGTAATTTGCTCCCATGAAAAACCAACAATTTTCTTTCTCAACTGACAGTTTTGAATGCAGACATCTCCTTCCTGATACGAGGACTGTTCAAATATGAATGCAACTAAGCACATAAAAATGATTCCGTGATAGATTTCAATGAAAAATTTATTTTGTCCCCTCAAAGTATTCCCCTTTAACAGATATACAAACTTTCAGTCTTCTGATCCAATCATTGAATGCATTTTGGTAGTCTTTTCGAGGTATACTATGAAGGCACTGGAATATTGCAGAACCAAGGTGTTTGCGCTGTACAAATTTTTGACCAGAAAGGTTTTTTTTCAGTTTGGGAAACAAAAAAGCCACACGGGGCTAGGTCAGGGGAATACCGGGGGTGAGGGAGTTCAACAACCTTTTCCTGCTTCAGATAGTCTTGCACAATGAACGCCTTGTGCAATGACGCATTGTCATGTAGCAATCTGACATTGGCAAAACCAGTTGCGGGTCTTCGTTCTTTGAAATATTTCTTTAATTTTCGAAGAACTTTATTCTTGTAAAACTTCGCATTTACAGATTTGCCTTTAGGCACAGCAACCTGAATAGCAGGGCCCTGATTTGAAAAGAATATGGCATACATTACCTTCTTGACGCTCATGGTCAGCTTTGCAATGCATGGTCTTTTGCAATACTTCGTTGCCCATATTTTGTTCTGAATCTTTCGTTTTGGCTCAGAAAAGTGAACCCATGTCTCGTCACCTGTGACGACATTAGCGAAAGACCGTGCATTGTAATTTTTTGAAACTTTTTAAGCAACTTCTTGGTGCACTGAACGCGTGTCTTTTTCTGCTCATCTGTCAACAGATGGGGAATCCATCTAGCACAGATCTTACTCATTTTCAAATCCCGTTTCAGAATTGTATGAGCTTCTCCTAATGAGATGCCAACCATTTTAGCTATTTGCCTAGTGGTGTATCGTGCATCGGTAGCAACTATTTCTTTCACTCTAGCAACCATCTTGGCAGATGTTGCTCTTTTCGGCCGACGATCATGTGGTGCATCTTCTGTTGAGCCTAGCCCACAGCTGAATTTCTTACACCAACGAAAACCTGTCGGAAAAGACATTTCATTATGCCCATAAACCGAATATATTTCATAAAAAATGTCTTTGCACCGTATACCAAGAATACAACGATTCTTAATATAGGACCGTATTTCAACGGCGTACTCTGACCTTCTTCCAACCATGTTTTGTATTAGTATACAAGAGTAGACAGTGTTTATTGAACGATATACATGGCTAACGTGCACGGATTTTAACAGGTTTGGTATCAATGTATAGGTAAAAAGTTTTTCTACGCTGTGATATTTATTTCCAGGTGATTTTTCGCATTAGTGCATGAGAAAACGTTCTACTTGCATTCATATTTGAACAGTCCTCGTACATTTATTTATTTGTTTTGTTAAAAAATTGTACCATTTGCTCACATTGGCAATACTATGAGCTGTTTTTATTCAAAGATTGCCAATAAAAAGTGATGTTGTCAGATGATTGATTGATTGATTGATTAGAGGTTTAACATCCCCGTCAACACTGTAAAGGTCATTTTGGAGACGTTGCTTCCAATTTTGTGGGACTTTTACCCGACCTTGAGATGAAATGACATCAGAAGACCTGCCATCCAATGAAACCAATAGGGTTTATCAGCATGGACAGGCCGACTCACACCGCTTTGCCTGGGCAGGCTTAGATCCTCTAAGCAGTTTACCAGTACTCGTGTGCCATCGGTTTCAGCTCTGTGTGGAAGCATCATGCAGCCCATCTATTTCTTCAAGCCCGAATGGTATGATGAGTTTCTGAGAGTATAGAGCCAAATTCCGGCATTAAGACCACCTAAAATTAAGACTTCTTCTACTTTGAAAAAAAACTTATTTAGTAAGTGGCAGTGATTCTTTCTTTTTCTTTTCTGCACACACTGTCCTCTAGTCAGAGACCACCTTTGGGACTGTTCAGAAGTGGTCTTAAAGACCACTTTTGAACAGTCCCAAGAGAGGTCTTAATATAGGAATTTTACTGTGTCACAAAATGTAGTTGCAAACTTTCTACATTATCCAGTCGGACATTTATGCTAGTGGCTTGAGCGCCCTTGGGCCTGTATAAAAATTATTTGAGACAGATTGTTTGAGCCACTGTGGGTAAATTGCAGGGCCAGTTTAGGAAGCATAATATAAATGACCCACTTAAAGGGGGCTCACTAATGTGGACATTGCCCCAGTACCTGCATGTTAATCAAAAATCCGTTGATTGATGAATATAATACAATAACCCTTTTCACCCATGAGTTTTGGAAATGCACGCTTCCATAACTGAATTTGGGCACATTCTGCTAAATAGGGAACTAACCAATAATCATCCTCTTGATTGCAAGCAATGTAGGTTCTGATTAGATTACGAGCCATCTCATAGGATCTACACTGTTGGCATAGGTATCTGTACTGGGTTACAGGGTTGAAAAGGTTAATATAGAACAAAGGTCATAGCAACAGATAAGGTAGTAGTTTGTGATAATTGAAGGATAGTTTTTGCCAATTCTCCATAAAAACCTATGTTGTGGGCTGAGGCGGTTCTAATGAGTACCCACAATATAGGTTTATATGGAGAAATAAGGAAAACTATTCTTCATCTATCACAAAATACTTAAACTTATCTGTTGCTATGAAACGTATGTTGGGTGAAAGCACAAAAAAGTTATATGTGAAATGAGGTGATTCTAATGAGTACACACAGCATACAGATAAGAAAATCTGCCTAAACTAGCCTAAATATATTGTTATTTCGAGCGTTTCGAAAAATCCTCCAGGGACACAAAAATCAGTTCAAATTAGCCATGCTAAACAAGGCAAAAACCTCACCAAACCACACCAAACTACCGTAGCGTCAATGGGTTTTGATGGTAAAATTACTGAGTTCTTGATGATTTGATTGTTTGAGTTGAGGTTTTACGTCCCCATCAACACTATTTTGGAGACGCTGTTTCAAATTTTGTGGGACTTTTACCCGAAATTGAAATGAAATGACATCTCAAGCCCTACCACTAGGGTTTAAGGAGTGGTCCGACTCGCATCACTTTTCCTGGGCAGGCTTTGACAAAACTGTTTACCAGTACTCTAGATTGGTCGGTTTCAGCTCTGTGCGGAAGCACCGCGCAGCCCAGTCTATTTCTGCAGGCCCCAATGGTCGGGGGTGCGAGTTCTTGATGAAATTTGGATAATAAGTACATGTATGTGTAAATTTGATATCCTGCTTTCATATCACAGAAAAATTAAAGAAAAAAAACCAAACAGTTGTAATATTTGTATATAAAAATTGTGCAACGGGGGTTTTATATTGCTGGAAATTGCATTTTTTTGCGGGAACACTCTCCCATGAAGTCTGTTAACCCTTTTTGTACCAAATGGAATCTTCCCCCTTATATATAGCAGGAGTCCATTTCAAAATTTAGGGGTGTCAGGTTGTGTTTCATCAAAATTTATTTCGAAAATGCCTGAACTTTTAGCAAACAGTGGAGGCCCTGATCAGACGCCGCATTCTGCGGCGTCTGATCTGGGCCTGCACTGTTTGCCAACTACCCGATTTGGGGTTTCTGGTACTAAATGGTTTAAAATGTGCGAGGACAGTAGAAAGCGGCATGAATCACGCAATCAGTCACCCTTAAGACATCGCTGCCATCACAGTTCGGGCCATTGTCGAAAGTTTCGAAACTATATAGGCGTGATTGCGTTATGCAGTTGGATTTTAATTTTTATATGGCTCCTCCACATTGCTTAAGCGGGTCTGAGTCATGAATAGCCTACAAACGCCATTTCTTAAAGAGGAAATCGAGACATACAAGGGTATACATTATATTTAGCTCACCTGTCACGTAGTGACATAGTAAGCTTTTGTGACCGCTTGATGTCTGTCGTGCATCGTGTGTTGTGCGTCTGTCAACAGTTTACTTAAAAGACATCTCCTCCTGAACCTGTAAAGGGATTTTGTAACAGTTTTACAGAAATATTCCTTGGATGACTCTACGGAAATTGCCCATCACGAAAACACGCCTATATGGTTGTGACCCCCTTGAACCCCACTTTTATATTGTAAAACTGGGGTTTCCGGGGAAATACCTTATTTTTAGCTCACCTGAGCACGAAGTGCTCATGGTGAGCTATTATGATCGGTCAATGTCCATCGTTTGTCGTGCCTCGTGTGTCTGGCCTCGTGCGTCGTGTGTCGTGCGGCGTCAGCAATTTGCTTTAAATGCTAACTCCTCCTTAACCCTTGAGCCAATTTCAATAAAACTTCATAGGAATATTGCTGAGGTGATCCTCTACAAAAATAGCTAAAATTGTTCCGCTCCGCTGAACAAGATGGCCACCAGAGCTAAAAACCTTAAGGCCAATTTCATTCAAACTTTATAGGAATGTTGCTTAGGTGACCCTCTACCAAAATAGCTAAAACCTTTCCGCTCCGGTGAACAAAATGGCCGCTGGAGCTAAAAATAGAAAATTCTTTAAACGACAACTCCTGTACCCTTGGGCCAAATAAATTCAAACTTCATAGGAATGATGCTTAGGTGACTCTCTACTCAAATACCTAAAACGGTATTGCTCTAATGAGCAAAATGGCCGCCATAGCTAAAAATAGTAAAACATCGTAAATTTGCTTCAAACACAAACTCCTCCTCCACCCTTGGGCCAATTTGATTCAAACTTCACAGGAATGTTGCCCAAATGACTCCCTACCAAAAAAGCTAAAATCGTTGTGCTCTGACAAACAACATGGCCGCCAGAGCTGAAATAGAAAAAATCTTTAAACAACAACTCCTCCTGTACCCTTGGGCCAATTTTATTCAAACTTCATACGAATGTTGCTTAGGTGACCATCTACCAAAATAGCTGAAAAGGTTCTGCTCTGATGAGCAAAATGGACGCCATAGCTAAAAAAAGAAAAACATTGTAAATTTGCTTCAAACACGAACTCCTCCTTAACCCTTAGGCCAATTTGATTCAAACTTCACAGGAATGTTATGTAGGTGATTCCCTAAAGAAATAGCATAAATCATTCCGCTCTGACTTACAAGATGGCCCCCAGAGCTAAAAATAGAAAAATTCTTCAATCCACTACTCCTCCTTTACCCTTTGGCCAGTTTCATTCAAACTTCAAAGGAATGTTGCTTAGATGACCCACTAACAAAATAGCTAAAACGTTTTCGCTCTGATGAGCAAAATGGCCTCCATAGCTAAAAACAGAAAAACTTTGTAAATTTACGTCAAAACGCGAACTCCTCCTCAACCCTTGGGCCAATTTGATTCAAACTTCACAGGAATGTTAGTTAGGTGACTCCCTACCAAAATAGCTCAAATCATTCAACTCGCTGAACAAGCTGGCCGCCTAAGCTAAAAATAGAAAAAAAAAATCTTCAAACAACAACTCCTCTTTACCCCTTGGGCCAATTTGATTCAAACTTCACAGGAATATTATGTCGTTGACTCCCTACCAAACTGGCTAAAATTGTTCCGCTCTGACTTACAAGATGGCCACCAGAGCTAAAAATAGAAAAATTCTTCAAACGACAATTCCTCCTTACCCCTTTGGCCAATTTGATTCAAACTTCACAGGAATATTATGTCCTTGACCCTCTACCATATTAGCTAAAATGATCCTGCTCCGATGAACAAAATGGCCACCAGAGCTAAAAATAGAAAAACATTTTAAATTTGCTTCAAACTTCACAGGAATGTTGCCCAGGTGACTCCCTACCAAAATAGTTAAAATCATTCCACTCTGATAAACAAGATGGCCACCAGGGCTGAAAATAGACAAAATCTCTAAACGACAACTCCTGTACCATTGGGCCAATTACATTCAAACTTCATAGGAATGTTGCTTAGATGACTCTTTACCAAAATAGCTAAAATGGTCTGGCCCTGATGAACAATATGGCGGCCAGAGCTAAAAATAGAAAAAAAACATTGTAAATTTGCTACAAATGTGAACTCTCCCTAAACCCTTGGGTCAATTTGATTCAAACTTCAAAGGAATGTTGCTTAGGTGACACCCTACCAAAATAGCTAAGATCCTTCCACTCTGATCAAGAAGATGGCCACCAGAGCTAAAAATAGAATGTACTAGAGACTGACATTCGGGTGAGCGAATCAGGGCCCAGAGGACCCCTCTTGTTCATATTTCTGCTCTAAAATATAGATTGTGAGTACTTGTTAGAACCGGCTCAATGAGGCAGTTCTAACGAGTGCCCACAATCTATATTTTGAGCAGAAATAAGAAAAATATCACATTTTTTATACCCCCGGCATACAAAGTATGTTGGGGTATATAGTTTTTGTCCTGCCATTCGTCCATCCGTACGTGTGTCTGTCTTTCCATCCGTCCGTCTGTCTGTCCGTCGTTAACATTTTGGTTAAAGTTTTGCGTCAAAGTTTCTAAGAGATTGTATCTTCTTAACCCTTTGATAGATTTAGTTGATACTTACACTGAAGTTACATACTTGTCCAAAGATTTCACTGATGCATGTCCTGTACCCATAAGTGACCTTGAGATCAAGGTCACAGACTTAGAAATTTCACATTTGGTTAAAGTTTTATGACAAAGTTAATAGATGCCTGTATGCACAAATTCAGTTGATACTGTACTTGCATCAATGTTGCATACCAGCCCAAACATTTCATGATGTATGTCCCTTCCCCTACCTACGGTGACCTTGACCTCAAGGTCACAGACTTAGAAATTTTACATTTGGTTAAAGTTTTATGACAAAGTTTATAGATATCAGTATGTTCTAAACTATACTACAAATTTAATTGATATTTGCATTGATGTTTCTACCAGTCCAAAGATTTCGTTGATGCATACCCCTACCTGCTGCTTCAGTTTCATTGATGCCCCCCAACCCTTCAGTAACTTTGATGTCGTCACTCCCTTGGTCCATTTAGAAATTTTATGTTTGGTTTAGCTTTTACAGGCACTTTTCTCACTCCCTTGGTCCATTTAGAAATTTTATGTTTGGTTTAGCTTTTACAAGCACATTTATAAATGCTTATAGCTTCTTAACTTCTTCATTTACACTATATACAAGCTCCAAAGATATATCAGAGGGTGGCGTTGGCCGGGGGTATACGTGACCCACTGGTCACTTTCTCTAGTTCATCATAAAATTTTCATTTTTTCGGTGATAAAAGTTGCAATGTATTGGTATAGGCGTGTTTTAGTAATGTATATGGTTCCACTCTGCTGAACAAATATAAAAAAAAATAAAAAAATAGAAAAATCTTAAGATGCCATTTCCTCCTAGGCTACTGGCTCAATTTCAAAATAATTTCACAGGAGTATTCCTTGGGTGACCTTTTATCAAATCAACATGGCCCAAACAGTTCCACATGGGTGGAGAAGCTGGCCATGAGGGCTAAAAATTGAAAAAATCTTGTCTGTCAACAATATGCTCAATAGACTCTCCAGCTAAATGGGCGGACAGATTTTAAAATTATTTTACAGGAATGTTGTTCCTTGGGTGGCCCACAACAAAAATTGTTTAAATGGTTCCACTCAATTGATATAGATGGCTGCCAGAGCTAAAAACAGAAACAAAAATTAGAAAAATGTTAAAATTCCATCATCTCCTAGGCCATTGGCCCAATTTCAAAATAATTTCACAGAAATATTCCTTGGAAAGTAGAAGTAAAACAAAGATCAGGAATCGATACAATTAACTTACTCCACCCATAAAAGACACCAAAGGGAAAGAAACACAAACACCAAGCGACCAGACCATAATGGAAACCTAAACAAAGGAAGGCCATATGGACAGTTACTTTCCCACAAAATGGCCACATGGCCATCCAAAATTAAAAGACACAAGTGATACACACAGTAAGTAACAAACAACAACATAAATAAATCGCCACAGAAGAGCCGCCTTGGAAGTTGCCAAACCGTTCTGCTTGGATGAGCAAGATTGCCATCAGAGCTAAAAATAGAAAATGTCTTCTAGTCTGTCAACAATATACTTAAATACATCTCCTCCTAAACCAATTTGCAGATTTTAAAATTATTTTACAGGAATGATACTTGGGTGACCCTCTACCAAAATTACCTGAAAGGTTGTGCTTCACTTAACAAGATGGCCGCCAGAGCTAAAATGATAGTAAAACCTTAAAAAATCATCTTTTCCTAGGCCACTGGCCCAATTTCAAAATAGTTTCACTCGATTATTCCTTGGGTGACCCTCTACCAAAATGGCCCAAACTGTTCTGCGCAGATATACAAGATGGCCGACATCTAAAAATAGAAAACATCTTCTCGTCTGTCAAAAACATACTTAAAAGACATCTTGTAAACTGGTGAACAGATTTTCAAATAATTTACAGGAATGTTCCTTGGATGACCCTATACCAAAATTGCCTTAACTGTTGCGCTTGGATGAACGAGGTGGCCACTAGAGCTAAAAATAGAAAACATCTCGTCAGTGAGCAATATACTTAAAAGACATCTGGTAAACTGGTGAACTGATTTTGAAATAATTTTACAGGAAAAAAAGAAAACCTTTAAAGGACTTCTCCACCTTAACCAGTGAAAGGATTTTGATATAATTTCACCGAAATCTTCCTTACATGACCCTTTACATAATTCCTAAAATCGTTCCACTGAGTTGAACAAAATGGCCACAAGAGCTAAAAATAGAAAATCTTTGAACGTCTTCTAGTCCTTATACATTGGATGGATTTAGAAATAATTTCACAGAAATGTTCCTTGGATCACCTTCGTCTAAAATTGCTCAAAATCCTCCACTCTACCTCATATTACCTATCATTTCATTTGTACAGTATGGATCTGGTGAGCAATTTAGGGCCATTATGGACCTCTTGTTCTTGATTTTGCTCAAAATCATGGTTTGGGGTACTCTTTAGAGCCACCTTCATTCTATGTTTGGAGCAGAAATAAGAAAAATACCTAAATTTTTATATGAAAGAATTCAGAGTTTTCAGGCTATGAATGGCAACATTTTCTTTCATCAGTGTGTGCTCCAACAGTCTAGGCTTGATCTTCATGGTTTGTTGAAGTTTTGCTGTTCTAAAATTTAGATACCCGCAATAATTATGGCATTGGACATTTTATGCTATTTCAGAAAGTGTGGAACCAGATGCAGACTGTGCCGTCTTATGCAATGAAACAGAGGTTATTCTGGCTCCTAAAGTTAGGAACCAGTCTATACCAATACCAATAGATGAACCAATAAAAAAATCTGTTACGAAAGTGCAAGAAACACCCTTTCTAACCAGTGCTGACTCCATAAGTACTGATGATGAACCGAGGTTTACCTCAGGTGATAGTTTGAAGGGATTTAACAGTGGTTTGAAGGATTTTGACAGGCTTGCTGTTGATAGGAATGGAGAGAGGAAGAAAAGGGAAAAATCACCTTATAATGCCTCTGATATTTCATCACAATGGCAAAATTTATTGAAGTATTTTCCATTTAGAGCATTGTTTCACGAGAAGGCATACGAATCTGAGGACAGTGAAGATGAATTGGAGGAGGAGTCATTTGACCAATCAGATGTTGTGTTACAAAATGGATTAAACCTGGTGCTCAGAACTCAGCCAATGCGATACACTGTTACAGAAAAGGATTACAGTGCTTCATTAATTGTGCAAAAGACTTCAAGATCAGGAAGTAACTCCCCTAGAAAAAGAAGTACTAAGTCGGGAAGCTCGTCTCCAAGGAAAGGCAGTAGGGAGTCCACTCAGACTGTGGATTCAAGATCTAATTTCCATGTAAATCTGGCACCACAGCAGACTACAACAGTATACATAGATCGTTCTGATGTTGAAAGTCAGCTCAACTGCCTTAGGCAGGATATTCCATGTGTTTTCATTGCTAAGTTAAAGAAATTACTATCCCCAAAAGAACAAGTAAATGTAAAACGTGACAAAACTTCTGGGAATGGAAAAAGTAGTCCGAGAAAAGGAAGTGGTAATAAGGCTGATAAAGACCCAGACAAAACTCCAGGAGATTTAAATTCCCCTGAAACTCCCAGTGCTCCAGAAACTGAGACAATAGCTGCTGATGGTTTGACTTGCATTGTACGAGTTGTAGTTATCGATAGACGTCGACAGTTTTGCAATGAATTATACTCTCCAATTGTAGGGAGGGTATTTGAAGAGCAGCCCTTACTGTCTGGTCACATGATAATTCCGGACTTGCTTAGAAGACAATTAAAACTTGATATCAGTAGCAGGGTTTGGCTGCAGACTTTAAGAGGTGGTTTAACCAGAGCAAGTTCATTCTCGCTGTATTCTTTAGGAAATAAACCAGCAAGCATATCACCGGATAAATTGTCGCTAGTGTTTAGACAGTGGCTAGATCAAGTTTCAAGTGAGGACTATCCATTTCTTGTGTTTCAAGGGACTTTTGTGCGATTTCCAGTCTTTGCTGATCAATTTGCAGAGTGTCAAATAACTTACAGTGAAGGGGACCCTGTACACAAGGGGTCATATACCATGTTGCACCCAGGGGTGTTACGATCAGTCTCATTGAATGTGTACAGTGGGAGCAGAATGCATGAATTAAGCCATCCAGCCATTCAGCCGATGTTAGCATACACAGGTATTGACAGTGTAGATCCAACACCGCCAGAGATGGACATGAGTAAGCTGGGGTAAGATTATTTACCATAACTACGCACTAGTATGAGAAAAACTGTCTTCCGGGTTTGGGACCTGGGACCAGTTGTGAACCCTTTTTGTACCAAATGGAATCTTCTACCTTATATATATGTAGCAGGAGTCCATTCCGAAATTTAGGGGTGTCATGTTTAGGGCTGACTAATCGGAGCTAAAAAGACAATCGATTATCAATCCCGTCATTGCGATCGATAATCGATCAGTAATCGCTAAGGTTTTTGTCTTAATTTTACCTGTCTGGCTTTCTGTCTGAGCATGACTCTTACTATATGTTGCACTTTACCATATGTATATTTGAACAGACAGACCTGAGCAAACAGGGTAGACCCAGATGAGACGCCGCAGACTGCGGTGTCTCATCAGGGTCTGCACTGTTTGCAACTCATCCAGCTATTTTAGGCATAACATTGGGTAGTACATTGTACCTATCAAGTAATCGATTAAAAGCGAATCAGATATGATAATCATTTTTGTGGAATTTATCAATCAATTAATCGATTACACGATTAATCGTGTCAGCCTTAGTCTTGTTGTGTTTTCATCAAAATTTATTTGGAAAATGACTGAACTTTTAGCAAACTGCGGAGGCCCGGATAATACGCCCCAGAATGACGTCTGCCCTGGGCCTGCACTGTTTGCCAGGGTACCCGTTTTGGGGTTTCTGGTACTGAATGGGTTAATGACCATATAATGGGGAATATTAGTCCAGTGGGTGAGGTTGTGCACCCTTTCATGGCTCTAAAACTGACTGAGATTTTCTGATGAAAACCCCATCAGGGGCCAGGGGCCAGTTGTTCAAAACTAACGACATCGTTAGTTAACGTATCGTTAAAACTTTGATCACTAAATATGGCAAATATGCTGAAATTTTTGCTGAAAAAATGTGAGCAGCTTTTGCAGACGCAAAAGCTGCTCACATTTTTTCAGCAAAAATACCAAAATTTACGATATTGTACTTGCCAGAAGAGTTAACAATATGACCACTAACGAGTTCGTTAGGCTAACGATGCTTTGAACAACTGGCCCCTGTTCAAAGCATAGTAAGCTTAACAAGCTCGTTAATTGTCAAATTGTTAACTATTCTAGCAAGGAGAATATCAAATATTCTGGTATTTCTGCCATATTAAATGATCAAAGTTTAAAGTACTCATTAGTTTTGAAGGGGTATATGTAACATTAGTTTGCAAATATTTACTCTAAAGCACATTGTGGGTACTCAAGCTTGTTAGAACCCTGAGGCAGTTCTAACAAGCAATAGATTGTAGGTACTCATTAAAATAGTGAGGCAGTTCTAACGGGCACCGACAATCTATACTGGCCCCGATAGCTCAGATGGTAGTGTCCGCTCCGGGGAACGGGAGGTCACGGGTTCGATCCCGGGCCGTGACATACCAAAGTCGTTAAAAATGGTACTAGCTGCTCCTCGCTTGGCACTCAGATTCACAGGGTAGAGCTAGGACTGGTCGACCCATTGTCAGGATAATGTGACTGGGTGTGGTATCATGTAATGTGTCTGGGACATGATACTTCAGTGAGGCAGCACTATAAAAGTGAGCATTGAGCTCCCTGTCGCAACCAGACACCGTCGTGATATGACTGAAAAATTGTTGAAAGCGACGTTAAACCCGAATTCACACATACACACACCCACAATCTATATTTGGATTAGGAGTGAGAAAACTGCCAAATATTTTCCTCTGAAAAATGCTTGTTCATTATCACACATTAGGAAACTCATCCGTGTGCTCATGAGCACACGGATGAGTTTCCTAATGTGTGATAATGCTCTTGTTCCTGCTACAGTCTGGATGCTTGGACATAGATTGTGGGTGCTTGAGGCAGTTCTAACAAGTACCCACACTCTTTGTTTTTGAGCAGCTATAAAGGAAATAGAGGATTGTGTTCATGTATTATTGAATTTATTAAATGAGTTGAGGAAAAGGGATGAAATTTGAGGCTGTAACAAGCATTTTATCCCTTTTTCTAAGCGAGTTTAATAAATGTAATTATAAATGGACATGAATGCAAGATTCTATTTATCATAAGACATTTAAAAACGTGTTTATTCATGATTTTAACAAAATATGTCAATATTCTGCCATTAGTAAATGCGACGTTGATAAGTACATCATACATGTAATGTTATGGGGCATATCTAGCTATTTTGCATATTTAATCTACAAGTGAATTATCAAATTTATTACATGACATTATTCCATTGTCAGACGAGACATCATATGATAAAATAATATTATCCACATTTTTCTCTGTCAGAATAAATTAAGATTTTTCAAAGTTGTTCATTATGTGGTGTAAGCTGCCTGGTAAACGTTATATGATGTTTAACCATTATGGTTTCCTTTGTAGAGGAATGACAGAGCTTTTAGAACTGGCCATCTCCAACATAGAAATCTGTCTTGGATCACGACCACTTTACCAAAACATGTTCCTCACCACCCCTGGTTTGATGAATGGTATGCTCCTGCTCACTGGTGCAAAGGGTTCTGGGAAAAGTAGTGTGGTGAGAGCCCTCTGTAGGCATGTTGCAGAGTTACCTAACTTGGCTCATACTATGGTGATGGACTGTAAGCCTTTGCGAGGTAATAATAACCTTTATCTTGCTGTTCACGACAACCCCTATCTCTGCAAACAGTGTAGATCCAGATCAGATGGCTTCTGAAGAAGCCATCTGATCAGGATCTACACTGTTTGGCATTCAGTTTATGAATTTGTAGCAATAAATTACATCAAGTAATTTGATTGGATTGTAGACAGAAATGGGTGTGGCTTAAATGAATATTCAGCAAGATAAGGGATAATTATGATGATGATTTCCTTTTTTGGCCTGGGTAGGATGAAGTTAGAAGGCATAATTGTATATCTGAAAAGTGGTGTATTTTCATCAAAGATCCTTTTATTTACCATTTCATTTATATCAGATGAACCAGCTTTAAACATCCAGGGGTGTGGAAATCCTACGTCCGACTCGTCCGACTCGGGACTTTTTGCCGGCGGACAAGCACGTTTTTTCAGTTTGCTCGTCCGCGGTCAAGTAGAAATTTCGGCCGAAATTTTCAGTAATGCCGAGGTTTCAATATCATGGAGAGAAATTCCGTTTTAATTGATAAATGGTAGCTCGCAAATGTTTTGTTGCACAAATATCTTTCGGAAAAACCATCGAACTTTCGCGTCTAAATTTAGCATTGTTATGTGTCTTCTGATTGGTCAACACTTTTGAGGTCAAACTCGCGTGATTTTGCGGTCGGCTGAAACAGCGCTACCACCCCAAAACACCCCCAACACCAAAAACTTTCAAGAGCAATATTTTTTTAGTTTATGTGCTTCCGTGAGCGTTACTGACATAAAATTGTTAATTACAATTAATTTCTTTTTTTATCTAATTTTTGTAACCGTTGGCATTCATAAACGTAAAAACTACGTTTTTATTGAGGCTAGGTAGTTTGGGGTATTTCGCTGTTTCAACCAACCGCGAAATTACACACGGTAACTAGGCAAATAGGAACCGGAAACGTAAACAATTTTGACACTTTGCGGGAAACATGGATAAATTCGTTGTCAGAACTAGCGCAACTGAACCAAAGAAAAGAGATGACAGTCAAGGAAAAAAACGAAAATCGAAAGGTGATAGAGATCGGGACTATGATGCTAAACGAGTCAGAACATTTCAAGATTCTTGGTTTTCTGAATTTAGCTGGCTCCGTAGTGACAGTGAGTCCGGGACAGCATATTGACAGTTTATCTAGGAAAGACACCCTCAAAACACACCAACTGTCCTCTAAACATGTGTCTTGTTTGGCCAGTCATGAACAAAAAAATCAAAACCAGGACCACTCCATAAAGCCTTTGCAAAGGTAGAAATTAATGAAATTGAAAGGTACAAAAAACTGTTCAACACAGCATATGCTGTCATCAAACATAACCGGCCCTATAGTGACTTTCCTTTTCTGTGTTCAGTTCAAAAGAAAAATGGCCTTAATTTGGGAAATGATCACTTAACCAGAGATGCATGTGTTGTGTTTCAGAACTCTATTTCAAAATGTCTCCTTGAAGAAACAAGATCACATTTAAAAGATGCCAGATTTTTTTCCATCATGAGTGATTCTTGCACTGACAGTTCAGTTATTGACCAAGAAGGTATCTTGTTGCGTTATGTTCACCCAGATACTTGCAAACCAGTGACTACAATTGCCAGTATTGAGAAACTAGATAAGGCCACAGCAGAGGGAGTTACAGATGCTATTAAGAGGGGTGTACTGAAATGTGGCCTTGACATAGATAATCTATCCAGCAATGGGTCAGCTGCAAAGCTTATGTGTGTGAACTTGGATGGGGCTGCAGTTTATTTAGAGGCAAAGAATGGTGTAGCCAAAAGGTTATGTGATGCTGTTGGTAACAATGTCATAGTAACTCATTGTGTGGCCCATAAACTGGAGTTAGGAGTCTTGGATGCAGTAAAAGAAGTTGGGTATCTGAAGAAATTTGAAGATACATTAAAGAGAATTTGCAAATTTTACTCATTCTCTCCAAAGAAAAGAGAAGAACTGAAACACATTGCTATAATGTTTGAGGAAGACATTCTCATGCACACTGAAATTAAATCTATAAGATGGGTTTCCTCTAAGCTTCGTGCTTTGAAAGCTGTTTGTCAGGATCTGAATGTCACTGTAACACACATGGAGCAGATCTTGTCAACTTCAAACAGAGCTGACGAACTTGGACAGGCTAGAGCTATCCTTAAAGATTTGACACAAACAAAATTTGTAAAATACATTTACCTGATGATTGATATTTTGTCAGCAATAACAAAAGTTTCCCAATTGTTTCAGAACAAAGACCTACTTATTTTTGAGGTGAAAGAAGCAATTGATTCTCTGTACATGACACTGCATTGCATGACAGAGGAGCCTGGAGAATATCTGTCCAAGTTCTACAGCTTGTTTGACAAAGATACTAATATGTTTGATGGCAAGTTCAAGCTCTCAGGATCATTGTCTCCTTTCAAAGAAGATAATGATATTCATTCTTTCCTTGAAAAGATTAACCAGTACATATTAAACAGGTTTAAAGACCTGGAGAATGCTCCACTGAGTTTATACAGGGTATTTGATTTCAGGATCTGGCCCAGTACTTTGGCAGATCTTGCCACATATGGCTGCCAGGATATTAAGCAGTTGTACCAACAGTCAAAGGATCTTTTGACAGAGGATGAACTCTCCTGTATTCCTTCTGAATGGCAAACTTTAAAAGTCCAAGTTTCCATGCAGAAATCTTTTCACCCTCTTGCAGTTTACACATCAATCCTTCAGAGGAAGGAAGATTCTGTGAAGAACATATGTATTTTGCTTCAGTGCATGTTTACCATCTCACCTTCAACAGCTGCATGTGAGAGGCTGTTTTCTAACATGAATCTGGTTAAAAATCCCCTAAGAACTCGCCTGACACAGAGCAATCTCCAGAGTCAAATGCGTATTGTTGTATGTGGTCCAGACTTCAATACTTTTGATCCCTTGCCCTCAGTAGAAGAATGGCTTAAGTCTGGAAATAGGCACATTTGTCACAAGCAGCCAATAAAGTCAGCTACTGTCACAAATGAGCCTATTCCTTCAACCTCAAGCCAATCTATTCCTGAGTCTGAAACTATTCAACCAATGTTAAACAAACTTGTTAAATCTTTTGGTGGAGAGGAAATTGCCAAGGAGAAACTGAAAGCAATGGCTGAGAACCCATCCGCCCAGTGCTGTTTAATGTAAATCAATCATAATGATTAGCATATTGCTATAAGAGAGACATGGTCAAGATACAGTTTGTGTTTGCAGTATTTTTTGAAAATTAGTTTGTTGCCAGTTGCTATAAGTCATGATATTATGTTTCTTTGTTTCAATGACCAAAATAAAGAATATGGGAAGTTAAATGTGGAGTTTATTTTGAAAATCCGGACAAGTGAAAAAATCTGCGGACAAGTAGAATTTTTGGTCTGACTTGTCCGTGGACAAGTGAAAAAAATTGGTATTTCCACACCCCTGACATCAATATAGATTTTCAGAGAAATATTCTCTCATAAAAGTTTGTTAGTACAGTGAAATTCCGCTATTAAGAATAAGACTAATTCTTCTGTAGAAAGTATATTTAAAAGGGTTTGGTCATTCTTTCTGTGTGTTTTCTGCACTCAGTGTCTTATGTAAAGAGAGCACTTTTGGGACTGTTCAAAAGTGGTCCTTTTGAACAGTCCTAAAAGTGCTCTTATTATAAGAATTTTACTGTATATTTTGCTTCTGTCAAACAAGCGCATTCCTGAAGTCGAAATCTTCTCTCCAGGTCAGGTGGGGAAGTCCTACCACAAACATGATTACAATAATCTTTGTTACACTGCAAAGAAATTTGTAGGCTTCTGATTGGACAGTGGAAGGGCAATAATTGTTATTATTTTCTATGTTCCCTGCGAGCAAAAATATATTACCTTCTCATGCTTGCCTTTGCTGAAATGCTGCGATGTAATATATTGGATTTATTGCCTAGTCGATGGGAAATAAAAGCAAAACAATCTCATGCACCACAATAAAATACAGCAAAATTCCTGTATTAAGACCACTTTTGGGACTGTTCAAAAGTGGTCTTTAAGACCATTTTTGAACAGTCACAAAGATGGTCTCTGTCTCTGTATGCAGAGAAAGAATATTACTACAATCTACTAAATAAGCTTTTTGAAGTGGAATTAGACTTAATTTTAGGTGGTATTAACCCATTTAGTACCAGAAACCCTATAACACGTACCCTGTCAAACAGTGCAGGCCCAGAATCTGATCAGGGCCTCCACTGTTTGCTAAAAGTTCAGTCCTTTTCCAAATAAAGGACGGGTTACAGTTTTCTATTGCAAAGTGCCTACTGAAAGGTCTAATTCTTGAAGTCAACAAAAACTGATCAAAATACACTCATAAGGTGACCAAATATCTCTGGTTTGTTGGACAAATATTTACTTTTTCATCCGCATGCGTTTTCGTAACAAAATTTCCCGTTGAATACATGCACTATTGGTCATGTGTAACATTGCGTCTATGGAAAAAGTGAAGACCCCTGTGGTGTTCAAAGGAAAATTGCATGGCCGTCCACATTGTTAACCAGAGAAAACTACACACCACTTTATTTCAGAAACAATTATGCTTTCAAAAATGCTGATGTTTTGGTGGTTAACGATGTGGAGGAAGTTGAAAAATAAACTTTTATCGATAAAATAAGTTAAGAAAATCAATGTAATCAAAGTATTGTGCATACTCGCACAGGCAAAAGTCAATGTAGTCTACATACACAGAAGGACAGCGGCTGGCCATCTGTATGAGCACGACCATCATTCCTTGCTGGGCAAACAGGAATGCTTTTCATTGATGAATTAAAGGACTATCATGTAACTGCTGTCACGTGCTGTGCATGTTACTTGTATGACATACATTCATGTTTACCTTCCATTACCAGTTTACAGGGTATGTAACATTTCATATTTTCTGCAGACGTACCCTGAATGATGGTATAATTAAAAATGTTTTCTGAGGAAAACAATGTCCCCTCACCATAAATGTATATAAAACACCCATTTTACTTTAATAACTAGATTAAAGTCAACAAAATGTAAGCTGCAATCCAGCCATTTTTGGTCAAAAGCTGACAGTTTTTGTGGGAGCCTATGACCTTAAAAAAACAAACAGTCATTAAAAAGCTCAGATGCCACCCCCGCCCATAGGGGCTTGAAGAAATATATGGGCTGCACGATGCTTTCAAGCAGAGCTGAATCCAGCCCGCACACTAGTACTGGTAAACCGCTTAGAGGATCTAAGCCTGTCCAGGAACCGCAGTGCGAGGCGGACCGTCCATGCTAATAAACCCTAAATTGGTTTCATTGGATTCAGCTCTGCGTGGAAGCATCATGCAGCCCATATATTTCTTCAAGCCCCTATGGGCGGGGGCTTTTAGGGCGTGCTTGATATCTTCACATGTAAACATACTCCTCATAACATCCGCTGCAAAACATTACGAACACATGCCTATATAAATGCATTGTAAACTTTACCGCCGAAAAAACGAAAATTTTAAGATGAAAAATAGTGATATGTTTCTTATTTCTACTCAAAATATAGACTGTGGGTACTCTTTAGAACCGCCTCGTCAAGGCAGTTCTAACAAGTACCCACAATCTATATTTTTAGCAGAAATAAGAAGAAAAAAAAGGTTTACCCCTGTAAAACCCACCTGTAAATACCAATTTTACTGTATAAAAGCGGGGTTCAAGGGGGTTAAAATTACCGTATATAGGCGTGTTTTCGTGATGCAAGTCTTTGGAAAACATCGCAACACTGTACAAAAAGTTGTCAAAAAGCTTTCCAGTATAATAAATTAGTTATTTTGATTCTTGATGGGGAGCATGGGAGCACATTCTTTGCCTGAGAGCGATATTTGTCTGAGCCTAACAACACAGGCAAATATCACTCTCAGGTGGGGAATGTGATCAAGGCGAGGAAAAATATCGCTTTTAGGCCCTGACATGAATCAAAGTAACTTATAATATGCAGCTGAATCTATGTTTTTTTAAAAGCCTTCACTACAGTTAGCTACCTTGCTGGTATGTGGTGTACCATATTGAGTATTAGGACAGACAGGCCGAAGCAAACAGTGCAGACCCAGATCAGACTGCTCCTGAAGGAGCAGTCTGATCAGGGTCTACATTGTTTGCTATTCCATCTGCACCTTTTGGTCTCAGTGCTTGATCATGAAACAAAATTGTTAAAATTTTAGGAGAAATACAGCAAGTCCTCAAGGGGCCTGAATGGTTTGGATTTTTGCGGTAGGTTGGTTAAAGGTGCCAAATAAACAAGAGTTTTTTGGTGCAGGTTAACCTGTGTCTTTGCTGGTTGCAAACACTGTAAAATCCTAAAAATTTGGACACATGAGGACTTACTGTAACTGTATGTAGTTCTCCTAAAATCTTTACATTTGTTTCATGATCCAGCAAGGAGTCCAAAAAGTTCAGATGGAATGGCAAACAGTGTAGACCCTGATCAGACTGCTCCTTCATGAGCAGTCTGATCGGGGTGTGCACTGTTTGCTTAGGGCTATCTGTCCCAATACTTAGGATCATTACGGTACCAACTGTGCAAAGGCTAATTAATATCTATATATTCAAGCATAATAGAAAAGATCATATACACTCACGCAAACCCCGCTTTGTACTGTGGAATTTCCCTGCTTTGCATTATGGAAACACGCCTATACAAATACATTGTAAATTTTACCCCTGAAAAAACGAAAATATTATGAAGAAAAATTATGATATATTATTTATTTCTGCTCAAAATATAGATTGCGGGTACGCCTCGTCGAGGCAGTTCTAACGAGTACCTGCAATCTATATTTTAGAGTAGCAATAAAAAATAAGGTTAACCCCTGCAAACCCCAGTTTTACTATATAAAAGAGGGGTTCAAGGGGGTAAGAATTATATAGGCATGTTTTTGTGATGGTACTGTGGCAACTCAATTTCTGTCTGTATCGTTCAAACACCTTTTTCCTGTAATACATAAACCCTACTCTCATCTATACCATGTAGACCCTAATTTCTTCTATACATTAAAGCCCCACTTTACTCTGTACCATGCAAACTTCACACCCCTTTACCAGCCAGATCCACTTTCCACTACTGGATCCTTAATCTAATAAAAGTTTTCCTGCTTGTAGGTAAGAAAGTGGACACCATACAGAAAATATTTGAGTTATTATTTGATGAGGCCGCTTGGAGGCAGCCATCTTTGATTGTACTGGATGACCTTGACCACATCGCTGCGTCTCCTGCTGGTCCAGAGTTTGAGATGTCGGGGGAGGCCCTCTATGCTGCAAGGGTAGCTGAAGGTATTTTTAACCCATTGGTAAAAACTGGAAACCCCAATATGCGACACTAGCGAATTGTGAAGGTTCTGATCAGACGCCGCAAAATGCCTGCAAAACTGTTTGATCAACACCTTTGCATTTGCTACTTGGATAGTTTCTATATCTAAAATTTCAAGAATGTTGCTAGTCAGAGTAGACCAGTTTTCTTGCGCTGGGGCTCTAATAGCTTACAAATTGCAGGGCTTGACAAACCCATTGCCAGGCTGCCCTGGACAAGTCCAAATTTTGGCTGGGCAAGTGATTATTCACTTGCCCAGAAAAATGTATGGAATATATAAGGAATATTGTAATTCCATGCCATTTTCAAGATGTTTTGGAATGCCGGTGTCATATAATATTTTGACCCGCCTAAAAAGTGACCCGCGGGTCATAATATTATGACCCACGGGCCAATATATTATTATAATATTTTGACCCCCCCTATGATATTTTGACCCCCCTCCCTAACTTCACAAAAGTTACATTTAAATGACCAAAATATGGTGAGGTAACTGTTAAGCAGTAAAACTATGACAATTGTGGTGGTTTTTCCTGCTGATTTTTACACTTGGGCAGTGTCTGAGGGGTGGGGTGGAATAGTTCTAGATCTGAAAATCTACAGCAAGAATAATGACTATAATATATAAGAAAGGGCAATCATGTTTAAAGGGAAATGGCTAAAAAGCAGCAAAAAAAGATAAAAAATAACAGGAAAAAAACAACTTGACTAAAATGGTATTGAGAGAACCAGCTTATGCACGTGGGGGGGGGGGGGGGTCAAATTATTATAGCTATAATAAAATGACCCACCCTTTTTATCTGTTATTGATATACTGGTATTTGAGTTCATTCAATTAATTAAACTTTTCATTGAATTAGATGGATTGTAATACACTAGATTCAGTAAGGTTCAGTATGTGGGAGGGGTTGTAACTTAATGACTTGAAAAAAGGGGGGGGGGTCAAATTATAATAGCTATAATAAAATGACCCACCCTTACTATTTGTAATTAGTGTACTGGTATTTGAGTTCACACAGTTAAATTAAAACTTAAATTGCTTTATATGGCTAGAAGTAGACTAGATTCAGTAAGGTTCAGTATGTGGGAGGGGTTGTTACTTAATGACTTGAAATTGGCGGGGAGGGGGGGGGGTCAAATTATTATAGCTATAATAAAATGACCCACCCTTACTATTTGTAATTAGTGTACTGGTATTTGAGTTCACACAGTTAAATTAAAACTTATATTGCTTTATATGGCTAGAAATAGACTAGATTCAGTAAGGTTCAGTATGTGGGAGGGGTTGTTACTTAATGACTTGAAATTGGGGGGAGGGTCAAATTATTATAGCTATAATAAAATGACCCACCCTTATTATCTGTTATTGATATACTGGCATTTGAGTTCACTCTATAGATTAAACTTTTAATTGAATTAGATGGCTTGTAATAGAAAAGATTCAGTAAGGTTCAGTATGTGGGAGGGGTTGTAACTTAATGACCTGAAATGGGGGGAGGGGGGTCAAATTATTATAGCTATAGTATAATGACCAACCCTTATTATCTGTTATTGATATATTGGTATTTGAGTTCATTCAATTTATTAAACTTTTCATTGAATTAGATGGATTGTAATACACTAGATTCAGTAAGGTTCACTGGTTCAGTATGTTGGATTGTAACTTAATGACTTTAAATGGGGGGGGGGGGTCAAATTATTATAGCTATAATAATATGACCCACCCTTACTATTTGTAATTAGTGTACTGGTATTTGAGTTCACACAGTTAAATTAAAACTTAAATTGCTTTATATGGCTAGAAATAGACTAGATTCAGTAAGGTTCAGTAGTTGGGAGGGGTTGTTACTTAATGACTTGAAAATGAGGGGGGGTCAAATTATTATAGCTATAATAAAATGACCCACCCTAATTATCTGTTATTGATATACTGGTATTTGTGTTCACTAAAAAAAATTAAACTTTTAAAGCTGCTGGCCCACGGCTCAATATCGAAAATATATTTTTTTTAAAACTCGCCTAAAACAGCTTATTGTGGAAGGAAATATAAAAAAATAACGATCCAATGTTGAAATCTTAAGAAATTTTTCGTATATTTGTAATTAAATGTCTTCAAATCCAAAAGCGTTTGCAACGGTTTGGAACGTTTGTATATAAATATGTGGCGTCTTGGTACCACACCACGCTAAATCGTTATTTTCAAAGTGAAATATATCTAAATTGTACGTAGATTATCCGATAATATTATGATCATTATATTTACTTATACACAGCCTTTCAAATACTACCTTTAGATTTTATTCCTATTTTTGACATGAAATCCGTGGGCTAGCAGCTTTAATTGAATGAGATGGCTTGTAATACACTAGATTCAGTAAGGCTCAGTATGTGGGAGGGGTTGTTACTTAATGACTTGAAATTGGGGGGGGGGGGGTCAAATTATTATAGCTATAATAAAATGACCCACCCTTTTTATCTGCTATTGATATACTGGTATTTGAGTTCACTCAATAGATTAAACTTTTAATTGAATTAGATGGCTTGTAATAGAAAAGATTCAGTAAGGTTCAGTATGTGGGTTGGGTTGTAACTTAATGACCTGAAATCGGGGGGGGGGGGGGGGGTCCAAATTATTATAGCTATAATAAAATGACCCACCCTTACTATTTGTAATTAGTGTACTGGTATTTGAGTTCACTCAGTTAAATTAAAACTTAAATTGCTTTGTATGGCTAGAAATAGACTAGGTTAAGTAAGGTTCAGCATTGGGGATCTAAGTAATGACTAGTAGGGGGGTAATTTTTTATACCTATAATAAAATGACCTACCCTTACTATTTGTTACAATACTGGTATATTATTTCACTGAATTAAATTTAAGTTTAAATCAATTATACATACGTATAATAAAATGACCTACCCTAACCATCTGTTGTTCATACTGGTATATGAATTAATTTAAAGCTAGAATGCTAGAAATACACTAGGTTCAGTAAAGTTCAGAAGATGGGGGGGGGGGGGGGGGGGGGCAAATTAATATAGCAATACCTATCAATCTGTTATTCAAATACTGGTTTTTTGAGTAGACTCAATTAAATTATTAAAGTTGAAATTGTCTTAAAAAGATGAACTCGAGATTCTGTATGGGGTTCTAAGTTAATGAGTTACTTAGTTAACTCATATGAACAGGGAGGGGGTGGGGTCAAGGGGGCCTCTGTGGCAGAGTGGTTAAAGTTTGTTTGTATGAGCTCCATTAAAGTGAATTCTTCACATGAGGTTGAAAAGGATATGTGGTGTGGGGGGTCATTTTATTATGGGTATAATATTTTGACCCCCCCTCTACATTTCATCATCAGTTCAATGTTCAATTGCCATGATTATCCTGTTGTTTTAATCCAGTTAATTAGAAATAATCTACTGCTATATCCCCTTTTCTTTACATTATTTTGACTCCATTTCCTTTGTTGAAAAAGATACTTGGGTGGGGCATTTTATTATGGGCATAATATTTTGACCCCCCCCCCTTCTAAGCAGCAACACCCATTTCAAATGAGAATATTATTCTTCATTATCTTGTTAAATGTGATATAATGATGATAATGATATTATTGTCCAGTACTTTGTAAATTGTACTGGGGGGGGGGGGGTCATTTTATTATAGCTATAATATTTTGACCCCCCCACCCCCACCCCTTTCTTGGCAGCAACACCCATTTCAAAAGAGAATATTATTCTGCATTAATTTTGTCAAATGTGAAATAATTTGTTGATATTACTGTCCAGTACTATTATTTTGAGTCCATTTCCTTTGTTGAAAAAGATACTTGGGGGGTGGGGGTGGGTCATTTTATTATGGGTATAATATTTTGACCCCCCCCCCCACTTCTAAGAGCAGCAACACCCATTTCAAAAGAGAATATTATTCTTCATTATCTTGTTAAATGTGATATAATATGTTGTTTTATCCGTTTTCTTGACATGATATTATTGTCCAGTACTTTGTAAATTGTACTGGGGGGTGGGGGGGGGGTCATTTTATTATAGCTATAATATTTTGACCCCCCCCCCTTTCTTGGCAGCAACACCCATTTCAAAAGAGAATATTATTCTTCATTAATTTTGTCAAATGTGAAATAATCTGTTGATATTATTGTCCAGTACTATTATTTTGAGTCCATTTCCTTAGTTGAAAAAAGATATGTATGGGGGGGGTGGGGTCATTTTATTATAGCTATAATATTTTGACCCCCCTACCCATGTTGTCAGATCTGCAATAGACTCCTTGCAATACCCATTTCTTGTCAATACCTATTTATAGATAAAGTCCACTTCTGATATATGTTGCTGAAGTTTTAGGGGCGGGTCAAAATATTATAGGGGGGGTCAAAATGTTACTGTAATATATTGACCCGCGGGTCAAAATATTACACGGGTCAAAATATTATCTGACACCGGGCAAGTGGCTGAAACTTGGATTTATCAGGCCCTGAATTGAATCTGATTCAATTAAGAAATGAATTTTATTTTTCTGCTGTTCATGAAAGTATGAACGCAGTGGGTCTTGTGCAAAGTAAATGAACCTTGAAAGGTTCACGTAAACTTTGCTAGCGACTAGCTGTCGTTCATACTTTCATTAAAAACAGAAAAATTAAGCTTATTTTTTATATTTACATCCTTTGTCTCTCATCATTGGGCAAAAAATGCTTACAGGGAAACTTTTTAAAGCTGAAAAACATTTAGCAGTGTTTCTACAAAGAGCGGAGCAGTGTTGACATCACCAACACCCATAGAGAACCATGGTTTAGACTGAAGTCACTTGACGTCACTGAAAATCATGTGACTCGTTCATGGAAGTATGAAGTACATTGTTTTCTATAGGTTTACATTAGACTTTACACTGAAAATGTAAATATTGTCCTGTCAGCAACAAGCCTCCATGGCATAGTGGGTAAGAGCACTGTCTCTTAATCATAAGGTCTCTCACCACTGTGGGTTTGAGTCTCGCTAGGGTCTTAGTGAGACCCCAAGTTCTGCAATGGAAGGTCAGGTGGTTTTTCTCTGCGTACTCCAGTTTTTGCCCACCCCTGATTGACAATTGACTCTAAATAAGTGAAATAATTTTGAAAGGGTTGTAAAAACTAAAAAAAAAGTCCCAACAAATTTTGATCATGGTTCCACAGGTGTTCAAGCCATTGAAATTTGACAGCCAGTGTATAAGGTGGAAGATTCCATTTAATACAAAATGCTTAACTACATCATTTTAAATCGTACTTTCTATACAGTTGTGAAGGACCTGCTTCGAAAAGACATCAGAAACATGAGCCATATTGCAGTTCTTGCCACCAGCCAATCACGGACCTCATTACATCCTATTCTTGTGTCATCAAGAGGAGCTCATTTGGTACAAGAAGTCATGAATATAAAACCACCAAACAAGGTATTTTATGATGTATCAAACGCTTAGCATAGCTCTGAATATGGAGGAGTAATGGGGATGAGGCGGGGGTGGGGGTGAATGGGTGGGGGGTGGGGTGATTGGGGATTGTTTTTGTCACGCCTGGTTTAACCCTTTTTGTACCGGAAACCCCAAAACAGGTAATTGGCAAACAGTGCAGGCCCAGATCAGACGTCGCAGAATGCGGCGTCTGATCAGGGCCTACACTGTTTGCAAAACGTTCAGCCCTTTTCCAAATAAGTTTTGAAGAAAACACAACCTGATATCCGTAAATTTTTAAATGAACTCTTGATATTTATAAGGCAGATGATTCCATTTGGTACAAAATGGGTTAAGCATGAAGGGATATAGGCATCCAGTTTCTGTCTGTTCATTCGTCAAGCTGAAACATATAAATGGGTGGGTGGAATTTTTCACCCCTATGTCACTGAGACCATAGATTGTGTGAACTTCTGTTTTCAACCACCTAATAGAAATTGAGCCAAGGCACAGCAAAAACCCACAAGATGACAGCAGTTAACTAGTATTAGACATAGTGACAGATACGGTAAGTATTTTGTGATAACTGAAGGATAGTTTTTGTCAATTCTCCATAAAAACCTATGTTGTGGGTATTCATTAGAACCGCCTTGGCAAGGCGGTTCTAGCCAAGGCGGTTCTAATGAATACCCACAACATAGGTTTATATGGAGAAATAATAAAAACTTTACTTCAGTTATCATAAAATACCAAGCCCAAGCTTATCTGTTGCTATGATTAGATAAGGAGGATTATCCCCTGGTAACAAGGAAAATTAAGGGATAATTCCCCTTATTATACCCCCGGTGTAACAGGCCAGTTCTTCCCCCCAGTCAGTTTCATCCCCGGGGAAGAACTGGGCCGGCCCGTATTCCCCGGGGAAGAAACTGACTAGTCAGTTTCTTCCCCACCCAGTCAGTTTCTTCCCCACCTGAAATTTTTTAAGAACCATAGAGAACGAGTAATTTATGCCTTGCAAATTGTTAAAAATTCAAAAAGAAACCATTCTGAATTAGTTTTGAGTCTTAACAGCTTGAATGGCAAAATTTTCTCTTTGCCATACAATATATGGAGATCGAAGGAAATTTTCATCCCAATTCCAGTATCTATGATTAATTTTCTTAGCTTTTTATGACATTAATTGGTATTAACTAAACATATATAACAAGCAACAACCCTTTAGTGCTCCAATCTTAATATAATTTGGAAAGAGTGGGTGGGGAAGAACTGGGCCGGCCCATTTCTTCCCCACCCCAGATTTTTCTGTTTACTAAAAATTCTTATGATAAATGTTCTTCACTTTTAAAGACATAAATTGGGATTAACTACAGAGCTATAATAAGCAACAAATGTTTGGCCCTTAAATTTCAATAGAATTCTGAGACTAGGGGGTGGGGAAGAACTGGGCCAGCCCAGTTCTTCCCCATCCCAGATTTTTCTGTTTACCAATAATTCTTGTGATAAATTTCCTTTGCTTTTTAGGACAAAAATTGGTATAAACTAAAAAGATATAATAAGCAAAAAATGTTTGGAGCTTTATTATCAAGAGAATTTGGAGGCTGGGGTGGGGAAGAACTGGGCCGGCCGAGTTCTTCCCCACCCCAGATGTTTCTGCTAACTAATAATTCTGATGATAAATTTCCGTTGCTTTTTAAGACATAAATTAGTATAAACTAAAAAGATATAATAAGCAACAAATGTTTGAAGCTCAAATCTTAATAGAAATTGGAGACTGGGGGTGGGGAAGAAATGGGCCGGCCTGTTTCTTCCCCACCACAGATGATTATGTTTACTAAAAATTCTTGTGATAAATTTTCTTCACTTTTAAAGACACAAATTGGTATTAACTAAACAGATATAATAGGCAACAAATGTTTGGCACTTAAATTTCAATAGAATTCGGGGGTGGGGAAGAACTGGGCCGGCCTGTTTCTTCCCCACCCATGGGTAGTGTTGTACAGTTATGTCAGTTATATTGCTGAAGATGTCTTGGGTGGGGAAGAGCTGGGCCAGTCCGTTTCTTTCCCACCCTTGGTTAAGTATTGTACTGTTAAGTCAATTATGACATTGAAGGTGTTGGGGTGGGGAAGAACTGGGCCGACCCATTTCTTCCCCACCCCTGGGTAGTGTTGTACAGTTATGTCAGTTATATCGCTGAAGATGCCTGGGGTGGGGAAGAACTGGGGTGGCCCATTTCTTCCCCAACCCTTGGGTAGTGTTGTACAGTTATTTCAGTTATATTGCTGAAGATGTCTTGGGTGGGGAAGGACTGGGCCGCCCGTTTCTTCCCCACCCTTGGTAAGTGTTGAGCTGTTAAGTCAATTATGACATTGAAGGTGTCTGGGGTGGGGAAGAACTGAGCCTGCCCGTTTCTTCTCCACCCTTGGCTAGTGTTGTACAGTTATATCAGAGGATGTCTGAGGCAGGGAAGAACTGGGGTGACCCGTTTTTTTCCCACCCTAGTGTAGTGATGTACAATTAAATCAGTTATGATGTTTAACTTGTCTGTGGTGGGGAAGAAACGGACCGGCCCATTTCTTCCCCACCCCCAGTCTCCAAATTCTATTTAGATTTGAGCGCCAAACATTTGTGGCTTGGTATATCTTTTTAGTTTATTCCAATTTATGTCTTAAAAAGCAAAGAAAATTTATCACAAGAATTTTTTGTAAATAGAAAAATCTGGGGTGGGGAAGAAATGGGCTGGCCCAGTTCTTCCCCACCCCCAGTCTCCAAATTCTATTTAGATTTGAGCTCCAAACATTTGTTGCTTATTTTATCTTTTTATTTAGGATGCTCACTTGTACAACAAATACTCACTTGTACAAAAAACATACAGAGAAATAAAATAAAATTATTTATTCACATTTCCTGATGCAAAATATATAGTTTAATAAAATATTATTTCAATAAAGCTGTCTTGTTAACTTGTTTTACACAGTCTTGTTTTTATTTGGCAGTATTTGGACACCGAGTAGATTCAGATTGAAGAGGGGGGGACGCAGTGACAATGTATGATCCAGCTTGCACGCACGAGGACTGAATTATTAAAATAGTTGCACTCAAAATATTGTGAATTCCAATTTTGTCATTTTGAGTATTCCAAAATGTGCACACTCCAAATGTGTGCTCCAAAATTTTGTAAAATTCCAGAAATTGCGCACCTCCTATAGTACGCTCCAATTTTTTATAAAAACAGTATTCCAAATATTGCGTACATCCTGTTTGTACGCTCCACAATTTTTTAGCATTCTAAATATTGCGCACATCCTATTTGTACGCTCCAAATTTTGTAACACTCCAGAAATTGCGCACCTCCTATAGTACGCTCCAAATTTTTTAAAATAGAGTATTCCAAATATTGCGTACATCCTGTTTGTACGCTCCACAATTTTTAGCATTCTAAATATTGCGCACAACCTGTTTGTACGCTCCAAATTTTTTAACACTCCAAATACTGCGCACATCCTATTTGTACGCTCCACTGTATTCCAAACATTATGCACAGACTATTGTGCACTCAAACTAATCCTGACATTGTGCACTTCGTATAAAATGTGCACACCAAAATGCACTCCATGACACGCATTCCACAACACCTTCCGCATTGTGCAAAGCGTATCATGTAATCCATCCCATATTATATATCCAAACAGCCCCGGCTGCGCGTTCAAACCTGACCTATGACTTGCAATTTAGAAATATTTTAGTATGACCCAGGTGGAAACATACCCTCGGGCTATGGCTAACCACTTCCATGAGGGAGAAGCCACCCAGTTCAAATAGAAAAGTTATTTAGAAATATTTTAGTATGACCCAGGTGGAAACATACCCTCAGGGTATGGCTAACCAGTTCCATGAGGGAGAAGCCACCCAGTTCAAATAGAAAAATTCTGAAATGAACAAACTTAGGCTCAAGGCGTAAAGTTTCATTAGAATCTAACAGCTATCTAAGCAAAGCGTCCCCCCCATCGAATGCTGAATTCCGCTGAATTCCGCCCCCACTTGAGTTTATCATTAGCATGTCTCGGTGAAGAAAGTGCAAGGCAACTCTAAACTTAACACAACTGTCCACAGCGCCCCTTTGAACATCAGTCTTTGGTTTCGTCCATTTCAACTGTTTGCATCAGGATCAAATGATGAACAATCCAATTAGAAACCTGAAATCAAAAGAACTTTCGGCAGTATAATGTAAAAACTTCCTGGACTGCCAACAAGACCACAATGACAGCGGTGGGTGGGTGGGTTTTTTGATTCTCCTTAAAAAATGGCGACTTCCTTTTGCAGGATTTGGAAAAACGGAAAAGGAAGGTTTCCCTGAGCCTGCGCAAGACGTTAAATCACCTTCCAGTTCTACAAGACGCCTGACTACTGAACAACATACAAGGTGCAAGCGCTCAGTGACCTGGACCAACTGTCATGGCCGATACGAGATGGAAAATACGATCAGACTTTGTTTAAACCTAATTATAAGCGAACTACCACCCTGGAGCTGCAATTGTGACCCATAATGACAGTCCATCCAATTCATTCGCACCAAATAAATGGGATTATCATTTAGTTGATAATCCCTATTATTTAGGATGCTCGCTTGTACAACAAATACTCACTTGTACAAAAAACATACAGAGAAATAAAATAAAATTATTTATTCACATTTCCTGATGCAAAATATATAGTTTAATAAAATATTATTTCAATAAAGCTGTCTTGTTAACTTGTTTTACACAGTCTTGTTTTTATTTGGCAGTATTTGGACACCGAGTAGATTCAGATTGAAGAGGGGGGGACGCAGTGACAATGTATGATCCAGCTTGCACGCACGAGGACTGAATTATTAAAATAGTTGCACTCAAAATATTGTGAATTCCAATTTTGTCATTTTGAGTATTCCAAAATGTGCACACTCCAAATGTGTGCTCCAAAATTTTGTAAAATTCCAGAAATTGCGCACCTCCTATAGTACGCTCCAATTTTTTATAAAAACAGTATTCCAAATATTGCGTACATCCTGTTTGTACGCTCCACAATTTTTTAGCATTCTAAATATTGCGCACATCCTATTTGTACGCTCCAAATTTTGTAACACTCCAGAAATTGCGCACCTCCTATAGTACGCTCCAAATTTTTTAAAATAGAGTATTCCAAATATTGCGTACATCCTGTTTGTACGCTCCACAATTTTTAGCATTCTAAATATTGCGCACATCCTGTTTGTACGCTCCAAATTTTTTAACACTCCAAATACTGCGCACATCCTATTTGTACGCTCCACTGTATTCCAAACATTATGCACAGACTATTGTGCACTCAAACTAATCCTGACATTGTGCACTTCGTATAAAATGTGCACACCAAAATGCACTCCATGACACGCATTCCACAACACCTTCCGCATTGTGCAAAGCGTATCATGTAATCCATCCCATATTATATATCCAAACAGCCCCGGCTGCGCGTTCAAACCTGACCTATGACTTGCAATTTAGAAATATTTTAGTATGACCCAGGTGGAAACATACCCTCGGGCTATGGCTAACCACTTCCATGAGGGAGAAGCCACCCAGTTCAAATAGAAAAGTTATTTAGAAATATTTTAGTATGACCCAGGTGGAAACATACCCTCAGGGTATGGCTAACCAGTTCCATGAGGGAGAAGCCACCCAGTTCAAATAGAAAAATTCTGAAATGAACAAACTTAGGCTCAAGGCGTAAAGTTTCATTAGAATCTAACAGCTATCTAAGCAAAGCGTCCCCCCCATCGAATGCTGAATTCCGCCACAGCAAATTTATGATGCCCAACATAAATTTGTCCCCCAATTCAGCAATTCCACATGATATATAGATAGCCTTACAAGGCTGATCTTTTTAATCTAACTATTAGGATTATACCTTTGGGTAGAAGGGTCTGTGACAAATAAATTGATTGCTTCCTCAAATGTATTCAAAAATATGGCATTGCCCACTGCAGTGAGATGAACCCCATCAGTCTTAAATAGCCCGGTTGTACTGAAATCGAGCTCATGCTGGATGACTTTGCCTCCTACATTAAAAGCAGCTTGTCTGCCCAATCGGTTGATACGCCGCCTTTTTTGATCCAACTTTTTAAGCCTTTCAGGAGTGTTATCCGTTCCCCGCCATGATTGACGAGGGAGAATATCTGACCATACAAGTTGGGCTTCGGGATAAACTGAAGCCATGTATGAAAATTGTCTTTTAAAAGTCTTAAGAAGTTTGCTTTGGGACCACTCAACTAGGTCGTTGCCCCCTAGGTGAATAATTATCATCGCTGGGGTTGAATGAAACAGCATCATGCGTTGAAACACTGTGTCGAAGTGGTCCCAATGCATCCCTCCTTTACCCTGATAAAGGATTCGGCTAACAATCCCTGCATTAGCTGGAGGTCTGAGACCTGGCACACTGTCTTCAAGGTGTGAAACTAGGGAATCACCGATAAGCCATATATCTGTAATGGACAATTTAAAGACGTATGTACCGTGCTACAGCCCCAGTCTTCCATCGACCAAGTAATTTTATGGCTTCACTAGAATACCCTTTAGCTGCCAAATCAGTAGCCCTACCAATTCTAAAGGAATGTGTTGCATAAAGTCGTATAGGAAGTCCTAGCTTTTTGACTGCTTTCACCAAAACACCACTGAACTGACTGCGCTTTAATGGATGGCCATTCTGGTGGCAGAAGAAGTATAGACTACCTTCAGGCCTACACCTCATATACTGTTTGGCAGCAGTAACGCAACATATTGCTGCATTGACTGCAAGTGGGATGCGTAATATTGTTGGGTGGCCAGATTGATTAGTTTTTGAAACCCTAATAGAAATGAACAACACGTTTGCTCCTTCCCCGAGCCACACATCTGTCTTTAATAAAGGCCTGTTAGCCTGCAGTGGATTAGTGAATACAATCTCACCAACCCTCAACAGGCCATAGTAAGCTATAGCAAAGGCCGTTTTAAAAAGGATACATTCATAATTTGAAAAGCAAATTTCCGGCAGCACAGAACATATTCTAGCCAAGATGAGCTCTGTTATTGGCGCTCTAACATCATAACTTGGCCGAATGCGCCTACAACCCTCCATTAGTTTTTTAACCACAAAAGCGGTTGTAGGGTCATGCATATCATAAATTTTATGATGAAAACTTATGGCTGACAAGTAAGTAGTAATAGTTGATGAAGCATACCCCAACTCGAAACAATATGTGATAAAAAGAGACAGATGTGCAACTGGAGCCGGCCATATTATGATCAAATTATAGTGATTTCTAAAGGTGTTAAAAACTTGCAAAGCATTTGTATAAACAGAATGGGATTTGCTAGACATACTGGCTGCCAACAATTTCTGAGAACTTAACAGAAGATGTTCCAAAGGTGGTCGGGAACTGGTGTTGGTGACAGGTCTGCATCTGGTGCGAGTTTGCGGAATCTCTGTAATTGAAAACGACTTAATGCATCGCAGATGTTATTCCGGAAGCCGTCAACATGTTGAGCCTTGGCAACTACGTTCAACCGTAAGCACAGTAATGTGAAAGCCCTAAGAATAGTCATGACTCTGTCCGATTTTGATGTCATATGATTAACAATGTGTACCACTGCCATATTGTCAACTCGAAAGACTATTTTCTTGTTGCGAAGCTTATCACCCCATATGTGCAAAGAAACAAGGAGCGGAAAAAGCTCAAGAACTGTTATATCTGATGTAATGCCGCCCTCAATCCATGCCCGAGGCCAGGAGCCCTGAGCCCATTTTCCTGCAAAGTAGGCACCAAATCCCAGATCAGACCCCCCTGCACTGTCGGTGTAGAGCTGTAAATCCTCATTTGACACCCAGAACCGATCATGAAAGACGGAAATACCATTAAAATTTTTAAAAAACTGTATCCAAAGTTCTAGGTCCTTCTTCATATCTGCTGTGATACGAAGGTGATGGTGTTGCTTTGTCAAACCGCATGTAGCATTTATAAGGCGTCTACAAAATGGCCTCCCTGGCACCACTGCCCTACATGCGAAATTAAGGGAACCAATCAACGACTGTAATTGTTTCAGCTTGCACTTTTTACGCGGCAAAATCTCCTCAATCTTTGAAATGATTTCATAAATTTTGGTCACCGGAATCCGAATGACCATTTCTTCAGTATCAATTTCAAGGCCAAGAAAACAGATCTTGGTTTTAGGACCTTCTGTTTTCTCAGAAGCTAATGGCACTCCCAACAAAGTCATCTTATCTGTAAAAACAGACATGATATGTGAACAATGATTAGTTCCCTTTCTTCCGCCAAACAAGAAGTCATCAAGATAATGCAAGAGTCGTCCTACAGAAGCTTGCCTAGCTACACAGAATTCTAAAAAAGTAGAGAAAGTCTCAAAGGTCTGGCATGCTATGCTGCACCCAAATGGCATTGCCTTATCAAAATAAAACTTCCCATCAAACCTGAATCCAAGCTGATCAAAGTCTAAAGGAGAGACAGGTAGTAGCCTAAATGCTGATTTTATATCAGATTTTCCCAAAAGACAACCACGGCCTAAATCTTGTACCATGTGTACAGCCTCGTCGAAACTTGTATACTGCACAGAGCACAGCTCAGGATCTATATAATCATTAACTGAGTCTCCGCTTGGGTATGACAGGTGATGTATAAGGCGAAATTGACCTGGGTCGTGTTTCGGTACAAGGCCTAATGACGATACACGCAGAGTTTGTAGCGGACGATAGTCAAAAGGTCCAGCCACTCTACCTGCTTCAACTTCAGTTTCAATTTTTTGCCTTACAACATCTGGCTTAATGTCGGCAGACTTCAAATTTTTTGAATCAGAAGGTTTGTGGCTGCCCGAGTAGTGGAGGGGGAAACCAGAAGAAAAACCGTTAAAAATCTCAGCAGCCTTAGCAGAATCATAACCCACAAGCTCCTTTTGCAAGTTGTCAAGCCTGATAGGAGTTTAAGCTAGATCAAGGGAAGCAGCTGATATATGAGGCAAGAGAACACAATTTGAGACAGCAAAATCCCTATCGTCGAACAGCTCGTCCACCTCGAAAGGCACTGAATTGTCCCCTACCTGAGCGAAATGTCAAACCGCCCCTGGTAGCTGGTGGAACACTCCTAGTAGCCGGTGGAAGAAGCTTAAAGCAAGTTTGTCTACCATGATTTGTACCACCACAATGAGAGCAAGCATGAAGAAATTTGCACCCTTTAAAATTGCATTTTCCATGGTTGAAATCCAAACATTTAAGCCTATTGAAAGATGACTGCTCAAAGGGAACCGTCGAGTTTGCCGATAGAGTCATTACCCGGAGCCACAAGTCTGTATTGAGTCGCCCCCAATGTTGTAAATTAATGGCCTGTCTGAGACGAAACTGCTCGTCATAATTTCGCCAGGCAAAGTATGCTGAGGACCGAGATGCAGCCTCTCGAATTATACTCATATACTGGAGCAACTCTTGTGTTTTTTCAGGATGTTTCTTCAAATAAATTGAAGAAAAAATCAAAAAGGCATCCGTCCATTTTTCGATTGTGGGTACTGGGTCCTTAAAAACTTGTGGTTTAGATTCCAGAAGACCCTGCTTGTTAAGACGTAGTGCCCCCCCTGCACACAGTTCTTGCAACTCAACAGCCCCCTCTAGCAGCAAATTGATATTTATGTATTGGTTTGACCAGATTTTTTGTGCGATTGCCAGGGGAACATGTGCAGAGAGATCATCACTCCCTAGCCGCAAAGGCTCGTCTCCGAAAGAGAAATTACTCCCATCCGAAACCGCCCAAACGAAACCATCATTCTGTGCCGACGGGCTTACATAGCCAGTCTGAGTGCCTGCATTTTGACCCGTTATTTGCGGATTTGTGTTGGATGAAGGAATGGAACTGCTCTGATCAGTCACGTTTTGACCTTGCATTGTGCCCGAGTCACGCAAGATTGTTTCAAAGTCTATAATGTGCCTGAACATATTTGAGGGTCCTTGTGTTTGTGCTTGATCCCTACCTTGTGGTGTGCCTACCACAGATGAGACTGGGTTTAGACCACCAATCTGCGCCACTTCATCCTGTTGTTGACGCGAACGTTTGTGTCCGCCGGCTCCACGGCTTCCCCTAGTCCTTTTCCGGCCGCCCGGCATCTCTACTTATCCCTCGCACAAGTGTAACCAGCTTTTTTGATTCTCCTTAAAAAATGGCGACTTCCTTTTGCAGGATTTGGAAAAACGGAAAAGGAAGGTTTCCCTGAGCCTGCGCAAGACGTTAAATCACCTTCCAGTTCTACAAGACGCCTGACTACTGAACAACATACAAGGTGCAAGCGCTCAGTGACCTGGACCAACTGTCATGGCCGATACGAGATGGAAAATACGATCAGACTTTGTTTAAACCTAATTATAAGCGAACTACCACCCTGGAGCTGCAATTGTGACCCATAATGACAGTCCATCCAATTCATTCGCACCAAATAAATGGGATTATCATTTAGTTGATAATCCCTATTAGTTTATACCAATGTATGTCTTAAAAAGCGAAGAAAATTTATCACAAGATTTTTTTGTTAACAGAAAAATCTGGGGTGGGGAAGAAATGGGCCGGCCCAGTTCTTCCCCACCCCCAGTCTCCAACTTCTTATTAGATTTGAGCTTCAAACATTCGTTGCTTAGTATATCTTTTTAGTTAATACAAACTTTAGTCTTAAAAAGTGAAGAAAATTTATCACAAGTATTTTTTGTAAACAGAAAAATCTGGGGTGGGGTAGAAACGTGCCGGCCCAGTTCTTCCCCACCCCCAAGTCTCCAAATTCTATTTAGATTTGAGCTCCAAACATTTGTTACTTATTATATTTTTTGTTTATACCAATTTATGTCTTAAAAAGCGAAGAAAATTTATCACAAGAATTTTTTGCAATCAGAAAAGTCTTGGGTGGGGAAGAAACGTGCCGGCCCAGTTCTTCCCAACCCCCAAGTCTCCAAATTCTATTTAGATTTGAGCTCCAAACATTTGTTGCTTATTATATCTTTTTAGTTTATACCAATGTATGTCTTAAAAAGCGAAGAAAATTTATCACAAGATTTTTTTGTTAACAGAAAAATCTGGGGTGGGGAAGAAATGGGCCGGCCCAGTTCTTCCCCACCCCCAGTCTCCAACTTCTTATTAGATTTGAGCTTCAAACATTCGTTGCTTAGTATATCTTTTTAGTTAATACAAACTTTAGTCTTAAAAAAGTGAAGAAAATTTATCATAAGTATTTTTTGTAAACAGAAAAATCTGGGGTGGGGTAGAAACGTGCCGGCCCAGTTCTTCCCCACCCCCAAGTCTCCAAATTCTATTTAGATTTGAGCTCCAAACATTTGTTACTTATTATATTTTTTGTTTATACCAATTTATGTCTTAAAAAGCGAAGAAAATTTATCACAAGAATTTTTTGCAATCAGAAAAGTCTTGGGTGGGGAAGAAACGTGCCGGCCCAGTTCTTCCCAACCCCCAAGTCTCCAAATTCTATTTAGATTTGAGCTCCAAACATTTGTTGCTTATTATATCTTTTTAGTTTACACTAATTTATGTCTTAAAATGCGAAGAAAATTTATCACAAGAATTTTTTGTAAACAGAAAAGTCTGGGGTGGGGAAGAAACGGGCCGGCCGGGTTCTTCCCCACCCCCAGTCTTATGGTTCTGAAAAAAATTCAGGTGGGGAAGAAACTGAGCGGGTGGGGAAGAAATAGGCCGGCCCAGTTCTTCCCCCGGGGAAGAAACGGGCCGGCCCAGTTCTTCCCCGGGGAAGAACCGGGCCGGTGAAAGAAACTGACCGTTACACCGGCATACGCAGTATGCCATGGGGGTATATAGTTTTCGTATTTTCTGTGTGTTTGTGTGTGTGTGTGTGTGTGTGTCAACATTTTCGTGTCCGCTCCATAACTTTCAACCGCTTGACATATTTTCATGAAACTTCACATAAATGTTAAACACCATGAGACGACGTGCAGAACACATGAACAGCAACTCTTGCTTTTCTACTTTCAGAGTTATTGCCCTTTGTATGTTTAAACTTGCATTTTTGTGTCCGCTCCATTACTTTTCAACCCCTTGATATATTTTCATGAAACTTCACATAAATGTTAAACACCATGAGACGACGTGCAGAACACATGAACCGTAACTCTTGCTTTTCTACTTTCAGAGTTATTGCCCTTTGTATGTTTTAACTTGCATTTTCGTGTTCGCTCCATAACTTTTAAACCGCTTGACATATTTTCATGAAACTTCACATAAATGTTAAACACCATGAGACGACGTGCAGAACACATGAACCGTAACTCTTGCTATTCTACTTTCAGAGTTATTGCCCTTTGTATGTTTTAACTTGCACTTTCGTGTCCGCTCCATAACTTTTCAACCGCTTGATATATTTTCATGAAACTTCACATAAATGTTAAACACCATGAGACGACGTGCAGAACACATGAACTGTAACTATTGCTTTCCTACTTTCAGAGTTATTGCCCTTTGAATATTACGAGTTTTACCATACACTTGTGTCCGCTCTGTAACTTTAAAACCGTTTGAGATAATTTCATGAAACTTCAAACAAATGTAAAGCAAGATAATAGGATGGGCAGAACACAAGAACCATAACTCTTGTTTGCATACATTACAAATTATTTCCCTTTGAAGATTGTAAATTATGTGTCTGCTAACATCTTCGTGTCTTCTCCATTACTTTTAAACGGCTTGACATATTTTCATGAAACTTAAAACGAATGTTGAACACCATGAGACGACGTGCAGAACACATGAACCATAACTCTTGCTTTCCTACTTTCAGAGTTATTGCCCTTTGAATCTTGAAAATGGCCATTCTATGGAATATGGCCTGTATATGCAAAGAAGATTTTGACATTGCTATTTTCAGCTGAGGTGATGGCACTGGCCGGGGGTATACATGCCCCACTGGGAACTTTTGTCTAGTTTCATTTTTGAAATATGATTATGTTGTGGGTACTTTTTAGATTCTGTAGGGTTTGTGTGGGTCAACAGTACTTTCTGTTGTCTGGATTGTCAAAATGAACATGTAAATATAAAAACTGCTGTTTATTTTGACAATATAAAACTGCAGTCTGATTTGATAGTATAAAAGCTACTGATTTAACAGTTTGAAACTGCTGTCTGATTTGATTATATAAACTCTGCTGTCTGATTTGGCAATATGAACTGCTGTCTGATTTGACAATACAAAAAACTACTGTCTTGATTTGCCATTTGGTTTGACAGTATATAAACTGCTGTCTGATAAATTATGACATAACATAAAACTGCTCTGTGATGTAAATATAATAATTGTTCTTAGATTTGACATTTTACAGATTGCTGTCTGATTTGACAGTATTAAACAATATAAAACTGTTATGTGATTTGATAGTATAGAACTGCTGATTTGACCATATTAAACCTGATATTCACATGTGATATGCTAAATTCTGCAACTGAAGATCAGGTGGTTTTCCTCTGGGTATGCCGTTTTTGCCCACCTCTGATTAACAATCGGCTCAAAATAAGTGAAATAATCTTGAAAGGACTGTAAAACCCAAAGTCCAGAACCAAAAAAAAAATGATATCTGATTTGACAGTATAAAACCAGTATAAAAATGCTGTCTGATTAGAGAATATAAAAATTGCTGTATGATTTGATGGTATAAAAACTGCGGTCTGATTTGACATTATAAAAACTGCTGTCTGATTTATCAATATAGCTACTGTCTGATTCATCAAGTGAACAAGTCTGTGAAATGCCCCTAAAACCCCTAAATGTCCCTAAAACCCCACTTTATATAGAGAAAACTGGGTTTTTCTCACTGAGGCGGTTCTAACGAGCAACCTCAACCTATGTTTTGAGCATTTATAAGAAAAATATCAAGGATCTTTATCAGAAAAGTAGCCATTTTGGAGATGTTAAAAATGCACTATGTCGCACGAGTGAGTTATCATAATGTGACAATACAAAAAGTATTTCTGATTAGACAGTACAACAATTATGTTACAGGAACAAAGAAAAGAAATCCTAATGAAAATTATCAACAACAAGGTGTACATCTCTGACAGTGCCATGAAAAACCTTGACCTAGACAGCATCGCCCAGAAAACTGAGGGATTTGTAGCAAGAGACCTTGTCAATATAGTCAACAGGGCAATACATGCTTATATATTGGCTAACGGACCAGGTAATTAATTCCTTAACTCTTCAAGTGCTATGAAAAATTCTAGAGGAGATGGCAATATATATTTTTTTTCTCACAAAAATGTAACATCTCACGTGAATTATCTGCCCAGCAGATGGTTTACATGTAATTTCAAACCTATTTTCTCTGAAAAATAAGAAAAAAAAAATCTGTTTTTTTTTTTTTTATGGTAGAAATGAATCATCATATTAACAAAACTAAGGTAATAATATAATGTTATTTATCAAGTAATTTCATATTGGCCCAGTTACAGGTTCGAGGTCTGCTGTATTTGCCCGAGGCCAAAGGCCGAGGCCAATACAGCAGACCGAGGACCTGTAACTTGGCCAATACGAAATTACTTGATTAATGACAATTTTATTGACTGACACCATTTCAAACACGATTTCTGATTTTTGACCTGTGTTAATACGAAACAATACAGGATAGTCAATTAATAATGAACTTGAAAACTGCTTTTCATATGAAGAAAGTAGGGTGTTACATAGGCATTGGGTGATGAGATAATTCACTGAAACCTTTTAATCCTTCTCTTGCTGAATATTCATTTAAGCCACACTCATTTCTGTCTATCAACCAATCAAATTACTTGATATAATTTATTGCTACAAATTCATAAATTGAATACCAAACAGTGTAGATCCTGATCAGATGGCTTCTTCAGAAGCCATCTGATCTGGATCTACACTGTTTGCAAAGATAGGGGTTGTCGTGAATAGCAAGGTAAGGCTTCTTCAGAAGCCATTTGATCTGGATCTTCACTGTTTGCAAAGATAGGGGTTGTCATGAAAAGCAAGATAAGGGTTAAATATACTTTCAAAAGCTGAAGTTGTCTTAAATTAGCTGGTCTTGATAGCGGAATTCACTGTAGTGAACAGGGAAGTCTGATCAGGCTGCACAGATTTACAGGCACATCTAAGTTATTCCAGTACACATATTTCCAAGACAGATTTTCTCATCTTATCACTGTGGCTTACTTTGACAAAAATTGACCAAGCAAGAAGCTTGACTGTCACCTCAAAAGTCCCAGCTCCAACAAACTTCACCAATGGACACCAAACCAGTTTGGATCACCATCCCAAAAAATTAGGTCATTGTGACAAATGTTGACCAAAAATCAACTATGTGGCTTGTTTTCCAGGTCATCTCTGTATCTTACCTCTCACAAGCCCCAGCTCTACCAAACTTCATCTGTGGCTGCTTCAAACAAATGTGGGACACCAGCCTGAAAACTAGGTCAATTTGACCTACTTTTACAAAAATCAAGCATGTGTTGTCCTTTTCATTTTGACTCCGTATCTCGCCATCCACTTGTTCCATCTCCAGCAAACTTCAGTGGTGGATGCAACAAACCAAAGTGGGAAACCATCCTAAAAAACCATAGGGGCTTGAATCATGAAAAAATTGAAAAAAAAAAAAAAAATGAAAAAAAAAATATTTTTTTTTTATTTTTTTTTTTTGGTACTTTAATAGAGACAAGGGGGGAAACTTCGGGTCAATTTTTTGGGGGGTTACCTCATTTTACCCCGTGTATCTTTTTCGCAAATGTAGTTTTTTACCTGCTTATTATGAATTATACAAGTTAAATAAGTCCACTTTGCAAAAATAATCCGCCTCTGTCTGTCACTTGCAGGAAACATGTTTTTCTCGCATGGATTAACCCAGCAAAGCAAAATTCGGCATAAACGTGTGACAAAAATTTTCAGGTTTTCATCAATCACAACCGAACTAGTGATACGGGGGGACTTTTTTCGCTTTCACCCGTTGTCTTTCATTTAATTTTAGCTCTCTTTGCCGATTTGAATCCAAAAAGATGTAATCGCAGCTCTAAATATAGATTTTACAACTTTTGCTTTGATTTCCGCAGTGTTCTGTCAATGATCGGTACAGAAACCCGGGCGCTTGTCATAATCGTCGTGTTTAAAAAGCAGGACGTGCTTGACAGATATAATCCGGCACTTTGGAAACTACGTCCGGCAGTGGAGTTGTTACTGTTAAAATGTGTGTGATAGCCTTGATTTCTCCTTTGATTTATTTTTTCAATGTACGAGTAACATATTCTGCTAGGACTACACGTATTACGCAGATAAGATAACTGGATGGTGTTTCTACGTATAATGGGCTGTGCTCTGGGGATTTTGTATTGTATCGCTTTGCGGTCGACTTCCAATCAGCCGCTATAACTTTTTTGACACATGCGCAGAAAAGGAAATAAAATGTTTACTGAAAAGCAGAAGACGGCCTTTGATCTGATAAAAAAAAGAAAAAGAAAAAAAAAGGCCCAACTGCCTTGATTATGTCCAGGCTGGGACGGGCACAACCCACGTTATCGAGGAGATTGCTAGAGAGCTCCGTATTGAAAGGAAATGTTTGTCAGTTTCTTGCACAACGGGTATCGTATAAAATCTATTTGTTTTTGGCAGAGTGCTAAAGAACGTGTGTACATGACGTTTGTTTGTTTGTTTATTTTGAGGTTTAACGTCCCCGTCAACACGGTAAAGGTCATTTTGGAGACGTTGCTTCCAATTTTGTGGGGTTTTTACCCGACATTGAGCTGAAATGACTTCTCAAGCCCTGTCGCCCAATGAAACCAATAGGGTTTATTAGCATGGACGGACCGCCTTGCACTGGGGTTCCTGGACAGGCTTAGATCCTTTAAGCGGGCCAGATTCAGCTCTGTGTGGAAGCATCTTGCAGCCCATATATTTCTTCAAGCCCCTATGGGCGCTGTGTACATGACGTCGTCACCTTATGTTTAAACGCTCGTTCCCGGTACACGGCGACGGTTAGCTAAGCAAAAAAAAAAAATAAAATAAAAAAATAAAATAAAAATAAATAATGCAGCAGTGTTAAGCCAAAAGGTTCAGAATATAAGTTAAAAGAGATACGGCTAGAAATAACTTGAACTTGTTTTACAAATTTGAATTCATAGTGGTCGGAATGACTGACGACTTTAAGCGTGTGTTCTAATATTGTTACCTAAATAACAATGGCTGTTTTGGTGCCAATAGGCCTGTAGGAATTTTCCTTCTTTTTAGCTCACCTGTCACGTAGTGACAAGGTGAGCTTTTGTGATCACATTTTGTCCGTCGTCCGTCGTCAGTGCGTGCGACCGTCCGTCCGTGCGTCCGTGCGTGCGTAATCCAATTTCTTGTCCGCACGATAACATCTTCATTTATGATTTGATTTTAACCAGACATGCACACAACTTGTACCACCATGAGATCTAGGTTCCTTTCTTGAACCAGCCATATCCCATCATGTGTTACAGAGTTATGGCCCCTGAAAGGGCAAAAATTGCCTATTTTGGTCTTGTCCGCACGATAGCATCTTCATCTATGATTTGATTTTAACCAGACTTGCACACAACTTGTAACACCATGAGATCTGGGTTCCTTTCTTGAACCAGCCATATCCCGTCATGTGTTACAGAGTTATGGCCCCTGAAATTGCAAAAAATTGCCTATTTTGGTCTTGTCCGCACGATAGCATCTTCATTTATGATTTGATTTTAACCAGACTTGCACACAACTTGTACCACCATGAGATCTGGGTTCCTTTCTTGAATCAGCCACATCCCATCATGTGTTATGTAGTTACGGCCCCTGAAAGGGCAAAAATTGCCTATTTTGGTCTTGTCCACACGATAGCATCTTCATTTATGATTTGATTTTAACCAGACTTGCACAAAACTTGTAACACCATGAGATTTTGGTTCCTTTCTTGAACCAGCCATTTCTCGCCATGTGTTACAGAGTTATGGCCCCTGAAATTGCAAAAATTGCCTATTTTGGTCTTGTCCGCGTGATAGCATCTTCATTTATGATTTGATTTTAACCAGACTTGCACACAGCTTGTACCACCATGAGAACTGGGTTCCTTTTTTGAATCAGCCATATCCCATCATGTGTTACGGAGTTATGGCCCCTGAAATCGCAAAAATTGCCTATTTTGGTCTTGTCCGCACGATAGCATCTTCATTTATGATTTGATTTTAACAAGACTTGCACACAACTTCTACCACCATGAGATCTGGGTTCCTTTCTTGAACCAGCTATATCCCATCAGGTGCTACGGAGTTACGGCCCATGAAAGGGCAAAAATTGCCTAGTTTAGTCTTGTCTGCATGATAGCTGTTTCATTTATGATTTGATTTTAACTGAACTTGCACACAATTTGTACCGCCACAAAATTTCTCGGTCAAGTTTGAATATGGGTCATGTCGGGTCAAAAAGTAGGTCAGTAGGTCAAATCGAAAAAAAAAAAACCTTGTGAAGACACTAGAGGCCACAGTTTTGGTCCGATCATCATCAAACTTGCTCAGAATGATCATCTTGATAATATCTTCAACTTGGTCACGTGCAAATATGGGTCATGTCGGGTCAAAAAGTAGGTCAGTAGGTCAAATCAGAGAAAAACCTTGTGAACACACTAGAGGCCACTGTTTTAGTCCAATCATCATCAAACTAGCTCAGAATGATTGTCTTGACAATATATCGGTCAAGTTCGAATATGGGTCATGTCAGGTCAAAAAGTAGGTCAGTAGGTCAAATCATAGAAAAACCTTGTGAACACACTAGAGGCCACAGTTTAGGTCAGATCCTCATCAAACTTGCCCAGAATGATCATCTTGACAATATCTGAGTCAAGTTCGAATATGGGTCATGTTGGTCCAAAAAGTAGTTCAGTAGGTAAAATCATAGAAAAACCCTCTGAACACACTTGAGCCACAGTTTTGGTCCGATCATCATCAAACTTGCTCAAAATGATCATTTGACAATATCTCAGTTAATTTCGAATATGGGTCAAATCTGGTCAGTAAGTAGGTCAGTAGGTCAGATTGTTGAAAATCCTTGTGGACACACTAGAGGCCCCAGTTTTGGTCTGATCATCTTCAAACGACAATTCCTCTTCTACCCTTGGGCCAATTTCATTCAAACTTTGAAGTAATGTTGCTTAGATGACCCTCTACCAAAAAGGCTAAAACAATCCCTAAAAATAGAAAAAATATTGTAAATTTGATTCAAACGTGAACCCCTCCTAAACCCTAAGGTCAATTTGATTCAAACTTAACAGGAATGTTGCCTAGGTTACTCCTTACCAAATGAGCTAAAATCACTCTGCTGATGAACAAGATGGCCACCATAGCTAAAAATATAATGTACTCGAGACAGTGACTCACAGGTGAGCGAATCAGGGCCCTCTGGGCCCTCTTGTTTTCTTTGTGATAAGTGGAAACCAAGGAAAAAGCGTTTCAACATGTATTTTGTCTAATGTTTGCTGTTCTCTCTCTCTCTCTCTCTCTCTCTCTCTCTCTGTCTGTCTCTCTCTCTCTCTCTCTCTCTCTCTCTCTCAGATATTTGGCAGAAATTTGTGGAGGTCTTAAGATTAAGTAGAGGGGTATGGAAATATTGTGTACTGTTCATTCCAGAGGTAGAAAGAAAGGTGTACAGACCTAAACTGCACCAACCTGGCCCAAGGATTATAAAACTTTTTTTCATGCTCAACTGATAGGGTATGAAATTTACCTGGCTCATAAATAAAAAAAATTGTAATGTAAACACATAGAAAACAGTGTAGTTCATACTTCCGTGAACGCATCGAGTCACATGATTTTCAGTGACATCAAGTGACGTCATTCTAAACCATGGTTCTCTACGGGCGTTGGTGAGGTCAACGCTGTTCCTGTCTTTGTAGTAAAATGGCGTGTAAATGTTTTTCAATTTAAAAATTTGCCCTATAAGCATTATTTTTCGCCCAGTGATGAGGGGCAAAGAATGTAATTATAAAACAATAAACTTAATTTTTCTGCTTTTCATGGAAGTATGAACGACAGCGAGTCGCTAACAAAGTTTACATGAACCCCGAATATGAACCCCTTCGGGGTTCACTTACTTTGCTTACAACCCACTGCGTTCGTACTATCATGAACAGCAGAAAAATAAATTTCAGTTCTTAAGTGTTTGCTTTCTTTGCCTCATATTGCTGCCTCACTCTAGGGTTTATTAGCTATCTCATTATGTCAGTCATTGCAAAACACCCACATTGAGCCGGAGGTAATTTTGTATTCCAAACCGTCTTCTGTAGCATGTTTTGTTATCCATGCAATTAGGGGAGCAGCTTCTCAGTTTCCCCTTACATGTACTTTTAAACAGTCAGAATGACATGTCCTTGTCAACTTTTAATGAAATGGACATTCAGTTTGTCATCAAACTGCTGTCAAGTGTCAAAGAAAGCAGGTCATGAAATGTACATGCAATGGTTTTTATTTCATGCGTAGCACTTTACATGTAAACGGATGCTTTAGACACAAACTTTAGCGGCTCACTGGAAAAATGATGACGATATTCTTCAGGAGGTATGAATATTAAAATACTGATATTTTGTTGTGTTACATTGGTGTGAATGTGCTTTATCGCTTATTAATTTCTGTATATTTGTGCAGTTCACAACGCATTCTTTAAAGTTTTCGGACCTGCCCATCGGGGCTTAAAGAAATAGGTAGGCTGCGTGACGCTTCCAAGCAGAGCTGAAACCGACCGCACGCGAGTACTGCTAAACCGCTCAGAGAATCTATGCCTGCCAGGGCGAAGCGGTGCGAGTCAGACCGTTCATGCTTATAAACCCTTTTGGTTTCATTGGGCGACAGGGCCTGAGATGTCAATTCATCTCAATGTCGAGTAAAAGTTCCAAAAAAATGGATTCAACGTCTCCAAAATGACCTGTTGATGGGCACTTTAAACATCTAATCAAACAAATAAATTCCTTAAAGTGTTTGGGTGAGAAAAATAATTAATATTGCGTCGTGGCTTCGGGCTCGCTTTCAGTGAATTAAAGTATCATGCTCGACAAAACCCTACATGATACTTAACTAAACTGAAAACTTGCTTGAAAATTCCTTGTTTCGGCCTCAATTCCATCATAAATTCTATTATTCAGTTCTTACCTAAGCAGGAAACGGCCCCGCCTATCGGAGCGTGAAGAAATGATGCTTCCACGCAGAGCTGAAACCGACCCGCACACGAGTACTGGTAATCCGCTTAGAGGATCTAAGCCTGCCCAGGCAAAGCGGTGCGAGTCGGCCCGTCCATGTTAATTAACCCTATTGGTTCATTGGGCGGCAGGTCTTGAGACGTCATTTCATCTTAAGGTCGGGTAAAAGTCCCACAAAATTGGAAGCAACGTCTCCAAAATGACCTTTGCAGTGTTGACGGGGACGGTAAACCTCAAATCAAACAAACAAATCTAAACAGGAAAATTGATGAACTGTTAGTATTTAAAAATAGCGAGCATTACAAATTTAACGCTCGGCTGAATTGAGCATGAAAAACGTTTTATAACCTTTTAATAGCCTGGTCAAGAAACACTAACAGCACCAAAATTAAATGTCCTATATATTGAAAAGGCCCCATTTCTCACTTACTTTCCAATACACTTTAGGCTAATACAAGTACTTTTTAAACAGATCTAAGCACTTCACAATCAAACCTTGTATAAAAGGCATCTATTTTAAGGCATTCAAGAGTTCTGCAATGGAAGGCCTGGTGTTTTTTTTTTTTTTTTTTTTTTTTTTTACCGGATACTACAGTCTTCGACCACATGTGATTAACAATCGGCTCGATATGAGTGAAATAAACTCGAAAGGACCGTAAAATGATCCCCGCTCTGCATCCCCCTCCCCCTTCCCCCCCTGCCCCCCCCCCCCCCCCCCAAAAAAAATAAAAAAATTAATCAAGGTTGATAGGCTCTAGCTTATTCTGACCTTTTTTGTTTGCCGTGTTGTGGTGAGTTGTGGTGCCTATTCAGATTAATACAAACTTGCTGAGCAGAAGAATTGAGGAGTGTTCTTTTTTTTTTTTTACCCAAGTCCCTAAATCAATGGATTTGGTCGAATTCATAAATAGAAGCGTCCACTTCAGAAACTCGCGGATGAGAGAGCATGTGTGTGCTGCACTGTAGGTGTTCTGTCCCCTTAAATCCCTGTTGGAAAAGGACCCAATGGGCCCAACCTAAATAGTGCTTGTTGTCATTTACTGGCCATTAGCGACCCAGGATCAAAATTTCAAAACATAAAAAGGAGTATGTTGCAATAGGGAACAAATTTTTTCCATGCTGCATCATTTTGAACATTTACGTATTGATGGCAATTTTAACAAGCTGGCTGTTTTTTTAGCTCACCTGTCACGTAGTGACAAGGTGAGCTTTTGTGATCACATTTTGTCCGTCGTCCGTCGTCAGTGCATCCGTGCGTCCGTGAACAATTTCTTGTCCGCACGATAGCACCTTCATTTATGATTTGATTTTAACCAGACTTGCACACAACTTGTACCACCATGAGATCTAGGTTCCTTTCTTGAACCAGCTATATCCCATCATGTGTTATGGAGTTACGGCCCCTGAAAGGGCAAAAATTGCCTATTTTGGTCTTGTCCGCATGATAGCATCTTCATTTTTGATTTGATTTTAACCAGACTTGCACACAACTTGTACCACCATGAGATCTGGGTTCCTTTCTTGAACCAGCCATATCCCATTATGTGTTGCGGAGTTATGGCCCCTGAAAGGGCAAAAATTGCCTATTTTGGTCTTGTCTGCATGATAGATGTTTCATTTATGATTTGATTTTAACTAAACTTGCACAAAATTTGTACCACCACAAAATCTCGGTCAAGTTCGAATATTGGTCATGTCGGGTCAAAAAGTAGGTCAGTAGGTCAAATCAGAAAAAAAACCTTGTGAAGACACGAGAGGCCACAGTTTTGGTCCGATCATCATCAAACTTGCCCAGAATGATCATCTTGACAATATCTCAGTCAAGTTCGAATATGGGTGTTGTCAGGTCAAAAAGTAGGTCAGTAGGTCAAATCATAGAAAAACCTTCTGAACACACTAGAGGCCAAAATTTATGTCCAATCATCATCAAACTTGCTCAGAATGATCATCTTAATAATATCTTGGTCACGTTCGAATATGAGTCATGCGGGGTCAAAAAGTAGGTCAGTAGGTCAAATCATAGAAAAACCTTGTGAATACACTAGAGGCCACAGTTTTGGTCCAATCATTATCAAACCTGCCCAGAATGATCATCTTGACAATATCTCGGTCACCTTTGAATGCGGGTCATGTCGGGTCAAAAAGTAGGTCAGTAGGTCAAATCATAGAAAAACCTTGTGAACACACTAGAGGCCACAGTTTTTGTCCGATCATCATCAGACTTGCCCAGAATGATCATTTTGACAATATCTCGGTCAAGTTCGAATATGGGTTATGTCGGGTAACGAAGTAGGTCAGTAGATCAAATCATAGAAAAACCTTGTGAATACACTAGAGGCCACAGTTTTTGTCTGATCATCATGAAACTTGCTCAAAATGATAATCTTGACAATTTCTCGGGCAAGTTCGAATATGGGTCTTGTAGGGTCAGAAATAGGTCAGTAGGTCAAATCAGAGAAAAACCTTGTGAACACACTAGAGGCCACAGTTTTGGTCCGATCATCATCAAACTTGCTCAGAATGAGTCTTAACAATATCCGATTCAAGTTTGAATACGGGTCATGTCGGGTCAAAAAGTAGGTCAGTAGGTCAAATCATAGAAAAAGTTTGTGAACACACTAGAGGCCAAAGTTTTGGTCCGATCATCATCAAACTTGCCCAGAATGATCATCTTGACAATATCTCAGTCAAGTTCAAATATGGGTCAGGTTGGGTCAAAAAGAAGGTCAGTAGGCTAAATCATAGAAAAACCCTCTGAACACGCTGGCGGCTACAGTTTTGGTCCGATCATCATCAAACTTGCTCAAAATGATCATTTGACAATATCTCGGTTAATTTCGAATATGGATCATGTCTGGTCAATATGTAGGTCAGATTGTTGAAAAACATTGTGAACACACTAGAGGCCCAAGTTTTGGTCCGATCATCATCAAACTTGCTCAGAAAGATCATCTTGACAATATCTGTGTCAAGTTTGAATATGGGAAATGTCGGGTTAAAAAGTAGGTCAGCAGGTCAAATCATATAAAAACGTTTCGAACACTCTAAGAGGCCACAGTTTCAGTCAAATCATCACATAACATGCTCAGAATGATCATCTGGACAATATCTCAGTTAAGTTCGCATATGGGTCATGTCAAATCAAAAAGTAGATCAGTAGGTTATTTTGTCATAACTGTTGAACCCTTTGAGATAGAGACTTCATATTTGGCATGTAGGTTCCTTCTGACAAGGGCTTCCCACTCATAAAGATTTGACCTGTGACATTGACCTGTGACCTACTTTATCATACCTTTTGAACCATATGAGATAGAGCCTTCATATTTGGCATGCATGTTCCTTGTGACAAGGTTTTCTCAGCCATTCAAAACTTTTGACCCATGACCTTGACCTTTAATCTACTTTGTCATAACTTTTAAAGCATTTGAGATACAGCCTTCATATTTAGCATGTAGGTTCCTTGCGACAATGTTGCTTAGATTATCCTCTACCAAAAAGGCTAAAACAATCCCACTCAGATGAACAAAATGGCCACTGGAGGTAAAAATAGAAAAATATTGTAATTTGATTCAAACGGAAACTCCCCCTAAACCCTAAGGCCAATTTGATTCAAAGTTCCCAGGAATGTTGCCTAGGTTACTCCCTACCAAATAAGCTAAAATCACTCTGCTGATGAACAAGAATGCCACAAGAGCTAAAAATAGAATGTACTCGAGACAGTGACACACAGGTGAGCGAACCAGGGCCCTCTGGGCCCTCTTGTTTTATTTCTGTCTACACAAGCATGAGTGAAACTGTTTTGAAAATAACACAAAACGGCCACGATTTCAACAAAAAATACATTTCACTTTTTCTGATTCCGGTAAGGAGATAATTACGGCTAATCTCTGCCTTCCTTAATTCAGTAGCCACCCACCTAGCTCAGTGCCTCAGATGCTAAAGGTCCCAGGTTCGATCCCCAGCAGCGGTGGCAAAATTTCGGCGTCAGAACACGTTCCATTGGCATGATAAATTTTGCAGGTATGAATGTTATAAAGTGCATCGTCCTTCGAATCTGGACGTTAACTGGAGACCCCTGTGCAGGGAGAACCATCCCCTGTGCAGGTTAAAGAACCCTACCGTAATTACATGGTGACTGTGTACTCTTTCAGCCTTCAAAACTGGAGTATATGCAGTATAAAACGTCTGTGTCCCTTCTTGGGTTTAGTTGAAAATGGAAGAGAAATAGCGCTAATGCTCATTTGTCACTACTTCGAACGGTATAAAAATTAAACAGCACCGGTCGTTCCGATCATTAGTTCATCGATAGAGTAGCCCAGATTCATCAGAAAAACCAAGCTTTGTGACGATTGTTTTCTTGATCTGTTACAGAAATCGATGTGAAAGTAATAAAATCTAAATTTAGAGCTGCAAATACATCATTTTGGATTCAAATTGGTCAAGAGAGGTTCATTTTAATGAAAGACGTCAGTTGAAAGCGAAAAAAGTTTCCTCCGTAACACTAGTTCGCTTGTGATTGATAAAAACCTGAAAATTTTTGTCACACGTTTATGCCGAATTTTGCTTTGCTGAGTTAATCCATGCGTGAAAAACATGTTTCCTGCAAGTGACAGACAGAGGCGGATTATTGTTGCAAAGTGCACATATTTAACTTGTATAATTCGTAATAAGCAGGTGAAAAACTGCATCTGCGAAAAAGATACACTGGGTAAAATGAGGTAACCCCCCAAAAAATGGAGCCGAAGTTTCCCCCCTTGTCTCTATTATAGTACCAAAAAAAAAAAAAAAGAAAATTTTTTTTTTTTTTTTTTCATTTTTTTCATGATTCAAATGTAAAAAACTAGGTCATTCTGGCATGCATGTACTCTGACACAAACTGACCATTTGGCTTGACTAGGTTGACTTTATCAAAGCACTAGCGGGCTCAACATGCTGGCCTTTGCCTTGTAGTTTTGCCCCCACCCATTTGGGCTTGGAGAAATAGATTGGGCTGCTAGGGGCTTCCACCGAGAGCTGAAACTGACCTCATATGAGTATTGGTAAACCGCTTAGAAGGACTAAGCCTATCCAGGCAATGAAGTGAATCAAACCTGCCAATGCATATAAGCCTTTTGGTTTCATTGGGCAGCAGGGCTTGAGATGTCATTTCATCTCACTGTCTGGTAAAAGTCCTTACAAAATTGGAAGCAACGTCTCCAACATGACCTAAATAATGTTGACGGGTATGTTAAACCTCAATTCATTCCAAAAGCCAGGTAGTTTAGACTTGCTATTTGATTTCCACTAAACTCAGCCCCTTTGAAAAAGAGGTCTACTTTTAACCTTTAAGATACCAAGAAAAACTGCATTTTGTAATGTTGTCTGCTTCATTTGAAACTGTTAACTACTGCAGTTGAAAATGTCTTCTGCTGCATCTGTTTGCAAACTTTTCAAAACATATTTTTAAATACATGCAGACAGTCTGATCTGAGTCCACACTGTACATGCAAGCAGTGTGGATCCTGATCAGACTGCCTGCAGTCTGATTGGGGTCTACACTGTTTGCAACAGTGACTTTTCAAGTATCCAGCAGACAACAAAAGCAGATGACAATTGTTGTGATTGGCATTTGAATAGTTAAAGCCTATTTACTAACATGTTCATTTCCCTTTGTGTCTTTGTAGGTGTTAAAACTGATGTTGTGCTTGATATAGCCCAGGATAATTTTGAGACAGCCCTCTATGGGTTTACCCCAGCCTCAATAAGGAATGTTCCACTTCATCAAGCAGGGGAGTTAGGTTGGAATGATATTGGTGGGATGACTGATGTTAAAAATACCCTCATAGAAACACTTCAGTGGCCTACAAAAGTAAGCTCATCTTTAAAGCACTATAGAAAGTTTTGGAGCAGATGGCAGTCTGATTTTTTTTATCCCCACGCTTTTCGAAGAAAAAGTGGGGATATTGTAATTGTCTCCGTCGTCCGTACGTCCATCCGTCCGTCTTACTGGACAACTCCTCCCACACTTTTACAGCTAGAAACTTAAAACTTTGGGAACTGATAGTACTTACGAAGCCAGTTTTTGTACGAGGCTTACTTAAGGAGTTTAATCCAACTTGATTATCAAGGATAAAACATACATCATTTTAACGGCCAATGAGTAAACTTTTGGATGAGCTAAAAAATTTGATTGAACTTAATGCCCAAATGTGTTTACTTTACATTTGAACATCCCTACCGCCATAAGCTTCATTGCGGTGAATGTAGCGCAATCCTGCAAACAGGGGCGTTTTACACATATAAATGATATATTATGATGTTTATATTTTTATACCCCCGGCATACGAAGTATGCAATGGGGGTATATAGTTTTTGTCTTTTCCATCTGTCTGTCTGTCCGTAAACAATTATTTTGTGTCAAAGATATCTCAGGAACTGCTTCACATAGAAACTTGAAATTTTGCATACATGATCAGTATGACTAGTTGTATTGTGGGAAAGAAAATAAGGGCCAAGGGGTCAGGCCTTTTAGAGTTATTTCCCTTTGTAGTTCTTGTTTCAGCTGAGGTGATGGCACTGGCCGGGGGTATACGTGCCCCACTGGGCACTTTTGTCTAGTCTTGTAAGTGCTACTGATCATCGAAGATGCTGACGAACGCATAAAATACTAAATAAAACCGGTGTTAGGGACAATTTCGACACCAAGGAATTATGTTTCAAAATGATAAGCATTTTCCATGAAATCTATATAGCTGATTTTGGTATGTTTTGGTTTCATTGACAATAGTTATGCCAGAGTGCTATTATACTGTTTGAACTTGAATAAGGCGACCATTAATGTTTGTTCAATACAATTAATATACTTAACGAAGATAATATTCTACCATATACTAATATGAAAAACCTACTATAGTCTTAGACCTAGTATTGTGTGCTGCAACATTAGATCTAGCATATTCTGATGATTGCACAGAATAAAAGAAACTTAACATTCGATAGTTATATAGTCTGGTTCGAAAACCTGTCGGATTCAAGATCACGGCCCCAATTGTAAGGTACCGTGTGACTATTATTAAGTCTGTGATTGATCCGACAGTTTTTGTTGCCGAGCTAAAGCAGTGGTTTACCAGAGCCCTGTTAGCCAATTTCAGTATTATCTCGTTCAATATATAAAGATAAGAACATGAAATTTGGGTCCACCTACCACGACGAGGATGTAGGGTTGGGTTTTGGGAGGCAACGAGGACAACAAAGGCAAAGGACTTAACAAGGACAGAAAGGAATAATTGATTATAGTTTACATAACATAGAAGTATGTGCAACAATTCATGCTTATATATAAATGAAGACAATATTTACAAACGGAATTCATGTTTAGTCATTTACTAAATTAACCAAACTAAGTATTTACACATGTATTAGAAAAATATATCTACAATTTGATTTGAATACAACTTAAAGAAATTCTATGAATCATATGCAAAGTAGAAGTAAAACAAAGATCAGGAATTGATACAATTAACTTACTCCACCCATAAAAGACACCAAAGGGAAAGAAATACAAACATTAAGCGACCAGACCATAATGGAAACCTAAACAAAGGAAGGCCATAAGGACAGTTACTTTCCCACAAAATGGCCATATGGCCATCCAAAATTAAAAGACACAAGTGATACACACAGTAAGTAACAAACAACAACATAAATAAATCGCCACAGAAGAGCCGCCTTGGAACGGTCAGTGGAAGATTTCCACTGGGGGGCTTAAATCGATTTCACGTGGCCACAATCCTCGCCCTTACTTCCGTCGCGATTTAGACAAATAATTTGTTCAGTCCGCATGAAGGCCTCCTAACTCATCAGTGCAACATCTCCGTGAACACAAAAATCAAAGAACCACAAAGGTGAGACAACGGTGAGGACTCGACAGCAAGAAACCACTGAAATGCTGGAGCAAAAGAAAACCAACAGTTAGACTCTGATGAGCCCGACCAGAGACAGAGCATCAGGCACCAACCAGCATTATCGCTCTAATTCTCAATAAGCCTTTACGTTGGAGCCGTCATAGAATCTGAGGCCTGACCCACCGGCGTGCAATTAAAGAGGGAAGCAAAGTTGCCAACCGTGATTGGGTTAACTACCATGCATGCAGTCTGTCGTATAATATTCATGTTGTACCCAATCTTTTTATATCGAAGAATTATTTTACGAAATTGGGTGCTGAAGTCATTGCGGTTATATATTTTTCTGAATTTATATACTAAGTCACAATAAAATTCGGGTTCCGATAGACCTTGTTGCAGAAGAGATTTAAGTCCAATATTGAATTTTGAAGTTAAATCAGAATGGCGTCTATAAAATTTTGAAAAGGCTTTGCGTAGTTTATGGTAACGATAACCCTGATTAAGGAGTTTAGCCGTTAATAATTTATTACGAGTGTTGAACTCAGTTACATGACTACACACTCTAGCAAATCGAATTAATTGCGAAATATAAACGCCATAGGATGGCGCACGAGGAACATCACCATCCAAAATCTAATTTTGTACTTTACACTTATATTTGGTTTAAAACAGAACATAAAACTGTACAGGTATAATACATACAGATTTACATTACATTTTTTATTTATTCTTCAAATAATGCTTATAGACATTTTAAATACGTGTGCATACATTTATTAAATAGTGCTGCAAATTTTTTATCTAACATCCATTGCATATTGTAATGTAATAAGACATGTATTTTTATTTTATTTTTTTTTTTTCATTATATAAAAATGAAATGTACAAATATGAAACACTGAACATACAGCTGTACATGAAATAGACCATCAATAATTGTTTATACAGGATGACAGGCTCATACAAAATGATAATTACTGGTCAATTGATGTAGATGTATAAGACAATCTACACACATTCTATGACAACTAACTAATAATTACCCAAATGGATATAATTTAGGAAAAAAATAGTTACTTGGGTTGTCAACTGAAACAAAACTCCAGATAATTTTTTATGATGAGTTTTGCTCAAGAATCTCTAGATGCTGCATATATATAGACAATTATTTACAAAGATATAATTACAAAAATAATGTAAACATTACAAAACTTTACAGAAGATCCGTTGGATCAACAAAGAGTCTTGCTATTATACGGATTTGCATAATGTCATCTTGCAATCAGTTCATAGCCTCCATTAATTCCACCATTGATTTCTCTTGAAACTCGTGAAGTTTTCTTTCATTCTTGAAGCGAAGCTTCTGGCAAATCAAGCAAACAGACAAATCTAAATTAGGACAGGAAGAACGCAAGACCCTTCCAGTGTTGTCGCAAGTTGACTGCGAGATTGACTGCTCATCTAGGACTGTGTCCACAGGGTGTGGGACGAATTCTGGTTCCCCAGCCGAAAGACGAGCTCGTTTTGGCCCCTTGAAAATTCTGACAGGACTTGTGCATTCATCTACACCGGTCGCCATAGTTGCTACAGCTGGCTAAAAGTGCTAAGAAGTAGACAACCACCTATCGCAATATCCTTCCTAGAGACGTTACGATGTCGTCTACTTCAAACCACAAACAGGGGTGATCAGAGGGAAAATAGGAAAGGGTAGATTCTTCAAAGACAGTCACTGAAGGAACGGGCACACTTAAGTCTAATGTACAATACTAGACTAACGTAGAGCAAGGAAGTCTCCGTAGAGTGCAAACAAAATAGAGAAGGAGGCAGAGATGGAAAGAAGGGACAGGATGTGTAGCATAGGACACCCTCAGTGAGAAAATGGAGGAATAGAATGCCACAGAGTGCCGAAAGATGTTACACCTTAGAGGTGTGATGTTTCTAATGACACTGCTGGATATAGAAGAGTGAGGGAAGCATGCAGTTTCACAAGAGATGGCCAAGCAGTCTATAGACAGGAGCTGCAAATGGAAGGTAACGTTGAAAAATATGAAATTACCTGTCAGGTACCTGGTCAAATTTAGTTCTAAGGTACGATTTTGTAACGCCTCGTTGGGTTTCTTACCTGTATTGAATGGGATTTATGGGTCTCGGCTATGTATAGGTTAGTACGATATAAACCTATTGTAGTCAGTGAACAACGTTGATTTCGTGCGTCATGATGTACTAACCTGTTTTTTATCTTCTTTACAACAAACCTTTGTATTGATTGTGTTATTTGATTATTGGCATCTTTTAAGGCTGTGTATACAAACAAAGAGATTTTTTTTTCATTTTGGTCTTGCTACACGGGTTGAAATGGACCATTGTCATTTGTTAGATTGAAGGAGATACCGGAAGTTCTCCATAAAACATGAATGCATGATCATTAACCTTTCGAATACCGAAGAGAAAATTCGACATTTCCTTGTCCTCATATACGTGGGAGAAAAACAATCCGCAAAGTGTCTATTTTAAAGGGACATAATTTAAGTGGTAGACATTTGTGTCTTCACCGGTTTTTCTGATTGTTTGTTATCATATTTTGCTTAGAATTGTTCATTCGTTCCTTAATACATTGATAATTTGGTCTCATGAACAATGATTAAGATGCAGTTGATTGGAGAAGTAAGCATTATAAAACTTTATATATGTGGGTGGGGGTACTAAATAGCCTAAAAAGGTACTTTGGGCATTTGTGCATGAAATTTTATTTACAGTGTTAAACGATAACATAATAAGCTGTATATAAATGTATGTTTCGTCCTTGATAATGTGTGTGTGTGAATTCGGGTTTAACGTCGCTTTCAACAATTTTTCAGTCATATCACGACGGTGTCTGGTTGCGACAGGGAGCTCAATGCTCACGTTTATAGTGCTGCCTCACTGAAGTATCATGTCCCAGACACATTACATGATACCACACCCAGTCACATTATCCTGACACTGGATCGACCAGTCCTAGCTCTACCCCGTAAATCTGAGTGCCAAACGAGGAGCAGCTAGTACCATTTTTAACGACTTTGGTATGTCGCGGCCCGGGATCGAACCCGAGACCTCCCGTTCCCCGGAGCGGACACTCTACCAACTGAGCTATCGGGGCCGGTTCGTCCTTGATAAGGAAGTTGGACTAAATTTTAAAATATTCACAGGTGGCCTCGCGACTATAGGTCTTTGGTCTGAGGAGTGCATGACACTTTCGGAATTTTGATCCTACCCCTAGGGGCCAGGCCAGGGGGTGGGGGGCCCCAGGGGTAAAAAATCAAAGTTTTCAGAACCTGGTTGTGTGACATATCAAATCGAATGGCATAATGGGTAGAATACAAAACAATCAAAATTTGACCCCTAGGGTCAGGTTTGAGGTCACCAGAGGTCAAAAACTTGGATTTTCACCCCCATAACCCCCTTTTTAGCTCACCTGTCAAGTAGTGACGAGGTGAGCTTTTGGGATCACTTTTTGTCCATCGTGCGTGCGTGCATGTGTGCGTATGTGCGTAAAACTTTTTTCAAATGACATCTCCTCCTAAACCACTCATCGGATTTTGACCAAACTTAACAGGAATGATCCTTAGGAAGTCCCCTTTCAGAGTTGTTCAAATGGTTCCAGTCCATTGCACATCTAGGTCACAGAAGCTAAAAATAGATTTTTTAAACAAAAAACTTTAAAAATCTTCTTCTCTGAAACCGCAAGGCCCAGGTCTTCAATATTTGGTATGAAGCTTCATCTAGTGGACTCCTACCAAGATTGTTCAAATTATAGCCCTGGGGGCCAAAATGCCTCCGCCCCATGGGCCTTTGGGTTTACATAGGCTTATATAGGGAAAATCATTAAAAAATCTTCTTCTCTGAAACCACAAGGCCCAGGTCTTTAATATTTGGTGTGAAGCTTTACCTGGTGAACCTCTACTAAGATTATTCAAATTATAGCCTTGGGGCCAAAAATGCCCCCGCCCCAGGGCCCTTTGGTTTTACATGGGCTTATATAGGGAAAATCTTTAAAAATCTTCTTCTCTGAAACTGCAAGGTCCAGATCTTTGATATTTGGTGTGAAGCTTCATCTAGTGGACCTCTACCAAGATTGTTCAAATTATAGCCCTGGGGGCCAAAATGCCCCTGCCCTGGGGGCCTATGGCTTTACATAGGCTTATATAGGGAAATCATTAAAAAATCTTCTTCTCTGAAACCACAAGGCCCAGGTCTTTAATATTTGGTGTGAAGCTTTACCTGGATGACCTCTAGTAAGACTGTTCAAATTATAGCCTTGGGGCCAAAAATGCCCCCTCCCCGGGGGCCTTTGGTTTTACATAGGCTTATGCAGGGAAAATCTTTAAAAATCTTCTTCTCTGAAACCACAAGGCCCAGATCTTTGATATTTGGTGTGAAGCTTCATCTAGTGGACCTCTTTCAAGATGCCCCATCCTGGGGGGGCCTTTGTTTTTACATAGGCTTATATAGGAAAATCATTAAAAAATCTTCTTCTCTGAAACCACAAGGCCCACGTCTTTAATATTTTGTGTGAAGCTTTACCTGGTGGACCTCTACTAAGATTGTTCAAATTATAGCCTTGGGGGCCAAAAATGCCCCCGCCCACAGGGCCTTTGGTTTTACATAGGCTTATACAGGAAGTTTCTTCTTCTCTGAAACCGCAAGGCCCAGATCTTGATATTTGGTGTGAAGCTTCATCTAGTGGACCTCTTTGAAGATTGTACAAATTATAGCACTGGGGCCGAAAATGGCCCCACCCTTGGACCCTTTGGTTTTACATAGTCTTATACAGGGAAAATCTTTAAAAATCTTCTTCTCTGAAACCACAAGGCCCAGGTCTTTGATATTTGGTATGAAGCTTCACCTAGTGGACCTCTACCAAGATTATTCAAATTATAGCCCTGGGGCCAAAAATGCCCCCTGCCCAGGGGGCCTTTGGTTTTCCCTAAGCTTATGCAGGGGAAATCATTAAAACTTTTCTTCTCTGAAACTGCAAGGCCCAGGTCATTGATATTTGAAGTGAAGCTTAATTTAATGGACCTCTACCAAGATTGTTCAAATTATAGCCCTGGGGCCAAAAATGCCCTGCCCTTGGGGCCTTTGGTTTTACATAAGCTTATATAGGGAAAATCTTTAAAAAAACTTCTTCTCAGAAACTGCAAGGCCAAGGTCTTAGATATTTGGTGTGAAGCTTCATCTATTGGACCTCTATCAAGATTATTCAAATTATAGCCCTAGGACCAAAAATGCCTCCATCCCGGGACCCTTTGGTTTTTCATAGGCTTAATTAGGGAAATATTTAAAATTCTTCTTCTCTGATACCACAAGGCCCTGTTCTATGCTCTGTGATATGAAGCTTCAACTAGTGGACCTCTACCAAGATTGTTCAAATTATAGCCCTTGGGCCAAAAATGCCCCCACCCTTGGGGCCTTTGGTTTTACATAGGATTATGCATGGCAAATCTTTACAAATCTTCTCTGAATCCGCAAGGCCCAGATCTTTGGTATTTGGTGTGAAGCTTCATCTAGTGGACCTCTTTCAAGATTGTTCAAATTATATCCCTGGGGCCAAAAATGCCCCCTGCCCGGGACCCTTTGGTTTTTTCATAGGCTTATATAGGGAAAACCTTCTTGTCTGAAACCAGAAGGCCCAGGTCTTTGATATTTGGTATGAAGCTTCAACTAGTGGACCATTACCAAGTTTGTTCAAATTATAGCCCTTGGGCCTAGAATGTACTGGAGACACTAATTCTCAGGTGAGCGATTCAGGGCCCTCTGGGCCCTCTTGTTAACGATTACCGGATAACTCCTCCTACGCTGTTTCAGATAGAAACAAGAAACTTTGGGAACTGATAGGTCTTTGGTCTGAGGAGTGCATGACACTTTCGGAATTTTGATCTTACCCCTAGCGGCCAGGCCAGGGGTTGGGGTGCCCCGGGGGTAAAAAATCAAAGTTTTCAGAACCTGGTCGTGTGACATATCAAATTGAACGGCATAATGAGTAGAATACATAACAATCAAAATTTGACCCCTAGGGTCAGGTTTGAGGTCACGAGAAGTCAAAAACTTGGTTTTTTTACCCCCATAACCCCCTTTTTAGCTCACCTGTCACGTAGTGACGAGGTGAGCTTTTGTGACCACTTTTTGTCCGTCGTGCGTGCGTGCGTGTGTGCGTGTGTGCGTGCGTGTGTGCGTGTGTGCGTAAACTTTTCTTCAAACAACATCTACTCCTAAACCACTGATTGGATTTTGACCAAACTTCACAGGAATGATCCTTAGGTGGTCCCCTTTCAAAGTTGTTCAAATGGTTCCGGTCTGTTGCACATCTAGGTCACAGAAGCTAAAAATAGATTTTTTAAATGAAAACTTTAAAAATCTTCTTCTCTGAAACCGCAAGGCCCAGGTCTTCGATATTTGGTATGAAGCTTCATCTAGTGGACCTCTACCAAGATTGTTCAAATTATAGTCCTGGGTCAAAAATTGTCCCCGCCCCAGGGTCCTTTGGTTTTACATAGGCTTATATAGGGAAAATCTTTAAAAATCTTCTTCTCTGAAACCGCAAGGCCCAGGTCTTTGCTATTTGGTATGAAGTTTCATCTAGTGGACCCCTACCAAGATTGTTCAAATTATAGCCCTGGGGCCAGAAATGCCCCGCCCTGGCGGCCTTTGGTTTTACATATGCTTATATAGGAAAAATCTTTAAAAATCTTCTTCTCTGGAACCGCAAGACCCAGCCCCGAGGCCCTTTGGTTTTACATAGGCTATGTAGGGAAAATCTTTATACATCTTCTCTGAAACTGCAAAGCCAAGGTCTTTGATATTTGGTATGAAGCTTCATCTGGTGGACCTCTACCAAGATTGTTCAAATTATAGCCCTGGGATCAAAATGCCCCCCCCCCCCACCCACCCCCTCCGGGGCCCTTAGACTTATAAAGGGAAAATCTTGAAAAATCTTCTTCTCTGAAACCACAAGGCCTAGGTCTTTGATATTTGGTATGGAGCTTCAGCTAGTGGACCTTTACCAAGATTGTTCAAATTATAGCCCTGAGGCCAAAAATGCCCCCACCTCGGAGCCCTTTGGTTTTACATAGACTTATATAGGGAAAATCTTTAAAAATTTTCTTCTGTGAAACCACAAGGCCTAGGTCTTCGATATTTGGTGTGAAATTTCATCTAGTGGACCTCTATCAAGATTGTTCAAATTATAGCCCTTGGGCCCAAAATGCCCCCGCCCCAAGACCCTTTGGTTTTACATAGACTTATATAGGAAAATCTTTAAAAATCTTCTTCTCTGAAACTGCAAGACCCATGTCTTTGATATTTGGTATGGAGCTTCATCTAGTGGACAATCAAGCCTTTATTGATATTTGGTATGAAGCTTCACCTTTTTAGACCTCCCTCAACATTATACACATTATAACCTTGGGGTCAATAATGGCCCTCCCCAGGGCCCACTTGTTACTCTATGGATCAGGTGAGCGATCCAGGGCCATCATGGCCCTCTTGTGTTTTATATTAGGATCACTTTTTGTCTGTCATCTGTGCGTAGACAATTTCTTCAAACGACATCTCCTCCCAAACCACTGATCGGATTTTGCCCAAACTTCACAGGAATGATCCTTAGGTGGTCCCCTTTCAAAGTTGTTCGAATGGTTCCGGTCCATTGCACATATAGGTCACAGGAGCCAAAAATAGATTTTTTTCACTGAAAACTTAAAAAATCTTCTTCTCTGAAACCGAAAGGCCCAGGTCTTTGATATTTGGTATGAAGCTTCATCTAGTGGACCCCTACCAAGGTTGTTCAAATTATAGTGCTGGGGCCAAAAATGGCCCCTCCCCGGTCCCTTTGGTTTTACATGGGCTTAAATAGAGAAAATCTTTAAAAATCTTCTTCTTTGAAACTGCAAGGCCCAGGACTTTGATATTTGGTATGAAACTTCATCTAGTGGACCCCTACCAAGTTTGTTCAAATTATAGTGATGGGGCAAAAAATGCCCCCGCCCCGAGGCCCTTTGGTTTTACATAGGCTTATATCGGGAAAATCTTTAAAAATCTTCTTGTCTGAAACTGCAAGGCCCAGGTCTTTGATATTTGGTATGAAGCTTTATCTTGTGGACCTCTACCAAAATTGTTCAAGTTTATAGCCCTGGGGCCAAAAATGCCCCCGCTCTGGGGCCCTTGGTTTTACATAGACTTGTATAGGTAAAATCTTGAAAAATATTCTTGTCTGAAACCTCAAGGCCCAGGTCTTTGATATTTGGTATGAAGCTTCAGCTAGTGGACCTCTACCAAGCTTGTTCAAATTATAGCCCTGAGACCAAAAATGCCCCGCCTCGTGGCCCTTTGGTTTTACATAGACTTATATAGGGAAAATCTTTAAAAATCTTCTATGAAACCACATGGCCTAGGTCTTTGATATTTGGTGTGAAATTTCATCTAGTGGACCTCTTTCAAGATTGTTCAAATTATAGCCTGGGGCCAAAAATACCCCCTGCCCCGAGATCCTTTGGTTTTACATAGACTTATATATATATATATATCGTGAAATATTTAAAAATCTTCTTCTATGAAACTGCAAGGCCCATGTCTTTGATATTTGGTATGGAGTTTCATCTAGTGGACCTCTACCAAAATTGTTCAAATTATAGCCCGCAGGCCACAAATGCCCCCGCCCCGGGGCCCTTTGGTTTTACATAGACTTATATAGGGATAATCCTTGAAAATCTTCTTCTCTCTAGGGGACCTCTATTCAGATTGTTTAAATTATAGCCCTGAGGCCAAAAATGCCCCCGCCCCGGGGCCATTTGGTTTTACATAGGCTTATGTTGTGCTGGGGCTAAAAATGCCCCAGCCCCTGGGCCCTTTGGTTTTACATAGGCTTATATAGGGAAAATCTTTAAAAAAAATCTTCTTCTCTGAAACCGCAAGGCCAAGGTCTTTGATATTTGGTGTGTAGCTTCATCTAGTGGACCTTTGCCAAGATTGTTCAAATTATAGCCTTTGTTGATATTTGGTATGAAGCTTCACCTTTTTAGACCTCCCTCAACGTTATGCACATTATAACCCTAGGGTCAATAATTGCCCTCCCCGAGGCCCACTTGTTACTCTATGGATCAGGTGAGCGATCCAGGGCCATCATGGCCCTCTTGTTAAAGATTACCGGATAACTCCTCCTACGCCATTTCAGATAGAAACATGAAACTTTTGGAACTGATAGGTCTTTGGTGTGAGGAGTGCATGACACTTTTGGAATTTTGATCCTACCCCTAGGGGCCAGGCCAGGGGGGTGGGTGGGTAAAAAATCAAAGTTTTCAGAACCTGGTCGTGTGACATATCAAATTGAACGGCATAATGAGTAGAATACATAACAATCAAAATTTGACCCCTAGGGTCAGGTTTGAGGTCACCAGAGGTAAAAAACTTGGATTTTCACCCTCATAACCCCCTTTTTAACGATTACCAGATAACTCCTCCTCCAGCATTTCAGATAGAAACATGAAACTTTGGGAACTGATAGGTCTTTGGTCTGAGGAGTGCATGACACTTTCGGAATTTTGATCTTAAGGTTGGGTGGGAGTGACAATTGAGAACTTACATGGTGGCGTATCTTTAAAAAAGCGTGGGGATATGCGATGGCATGTCATCGACTGCGCGATTCTAGTTTGATTATTTTATTGATGTCATGTCAAGCCTTATTTTTGCTGAAAAAAATATTTTTTCAGCAAAAAATAAGGCTTTACATTTCATATGAATCTTCTGCCCAGCATACAGTTCTTATGTAATTTCAAGTTTTAGTTTTGTTGAACATGTACTTTGAAAATTCCATCCACTTCAAATGTAATGTCCAGCCTTATTTTTGCTGGAAAATTAAGAAAATACTTTGAAAATGTCATCTGCTTCACATGTAATGTCAAGCCTGAGTTTCTTTGAAATAAAGGACACAAAATACTTTGAAATTGCGTTGTGATCACAAACCTTAATTTCCCTGGAGTAAGAAAAAATACTTCAAAGTGTTTTCTTCTCAGCATGCTTTGTGCTTTTAAGGGGAATGAGAACACCTTCAGGGGAGGCAACTCCTGTTGAAGTATTGTTGTCTCCCATGTCAATAGGGGTCAACTCTTAAAGGAAAGAATTTGCTCCTGAGGAGCAAATTCTTTCCTTTAAGAGTAGACCCCTTTTTACCATGCGACAGGGCTTGTAAAAAAGTGAACAGGAAGTCCTGAAAGTTGTCTCCCTTTGAAAAATGGTAAAAAAAATGTGCCAGGTGTTCCCATTCCCCTTAAATCTCAAAAATTGTCAATTTGTATAGTTTTGTCAGTGGGTTGTGGCATTGAAAAGCCTACAAGAAGACACATGCAACCAGCAAAGACTCAGATTCCATTCAGTCTTGCCGGAGTCATTACTTCATGGTACAAGTTTTCTGGTGATGGAGCTAGCTCGATTTGTTTGATTTGAGGTTTAACGTCCCCGTCAACACTGTAAAGGTCATTTTGGAGACGTTGCTTCCAATTTTGTGGGACTTTTACCTGACATTGAGATGAAATGACATCTCAAGCCCTGTCGCCCAATGAAACCAATAGGGTTTATTAGCATGGACAGTCCGCCTCGCACCGCGGTTCCTGGACAGGCTTAGATCCTCTAAGCGGTTTACCAGTTCTAGTGTGCGGGCCAGATTCAGCTCTGCGTGGAAGCATCATGCAGCCCATATATTTCTTCAAGCCCCTATGGGCGGGGGCCGAGGAGCTAGCTCGAGATTTCCCGGATGTGTGAAGGGAACAATTTTCCATTGACTCATTTTCGAGCTAGTTCCCCTGATTACCACCCGTGTACTTTGTGCTTTTATATATCACATCTCCTGATTTGGAAGAATACCGATGATGATTTGGAGATAATGTTTAAACTCACCTGAGCATTAAGTGCTCAGGGTGAGCTGTTGTCATGGGTCTGTTGTTCGTGTTTGTGTGCATCCGTCGTCGTTTTGCTTTTAAGGACTTCTCCAAAACTGCTGGACAGAGTTTGAAATAATTTCACACGAATATTTCTTGGGTGCCCTCTACCAAAATTACTCAAACTGTTCCGCTCGGGTGATTAAGATGGCCACCAGAGCTAAAGATTAAAAACCTATAAATGACTTCTCCTCCTTAACCAGTTGATGGATTTTGAAATTATTTAACAGGAATGCTTCAGTGACCCTCTACCAAAACTCCTCAACATGTTCCGTTCAGATAAACAAGATGGCCACCAGAGCTAAAAATTGAAAAACCTACAAATGACTTCTCCTTAACCAGTGGATGGATTTTGAAATAATTTCACAGGAATGTTCCTTGAGTGACCGTATTTCAAAATTACTCAAACTGTCCCCCTTGGATGAACAAGATGGCCATCAGAGCTAAAAATAGAAAACTCTTTAAACAACTTTTTTCTCCTTAACCAGTAGATGGATTTTGAAATAATTTCACAGGAATGTTCCTTGAGTGAACCTATTTCATAATTGCTCAAACTGTCCCCCTTGGATGAACAGGATGGCCATCAGAGCTAAAAATAGAAAACTCTTTAAACAACTTTTTCTCCTTAACCAGTGGATGGATTTTCATCACGTGAACAAGTCCGTGAAATGAAGACCCCCCTAAACCTCACTTTATATAGAGAAAACTGGGGTTTACGGGGGTATATATTATTTTTCTTATTTCTGCTCCAAGACATAGGTTGTGGGTACTCGTTAGAACCGCCTCAATGAGGCGGTTCTAACGAGCACAAACAACCTATGTTATGAGTATTTATAAGAAAAATATCAAGGATTTTCATCAGAAAAGTAGCCATTTTGGAGATGTGAAAAATGCACTATATCGTACGGGTGAGTTGTAGTAATGGAAATAATTTCTCTGAAATGTTCCTTGGCTGACCCTTTACCATAATTGATTAAACCATTCAGCTGTTAAATTTTGCATAATATTTCCTCTTGAAATGCACACAATAATAAATGCAAGTAATAATAGAAAATGTATTGCTTTATTATGGCATAATACAGCTACTTTAATTCAGCAAATGTTCTATGACAGCCTATTCTATGTTTGTTGTTTCCAGGTAAAATTGTTACAACTTGCCACAAACTTTGTTTATTTTTTATTCAGCAAAGACAAGCAATTTCATCTTTCGATATGATAAACTAGATCTTGCAGTCGATGGCGCGCCATCGCAAATCCCCACGTTTATTACAAACATTGCCCTTGTACAGCACATCATAGTTGTCGCGCCTGCTATTAGCATGGCGCGATATAGGCGCCAGGTTTTCCATCCGTTCGTTCGTCCGTCCGTTCGTCCGTCCGTTCGTCAAGGCGTCAACATTTGCGACCACCCTAGCGTTCACCCTAATGGTCAAGTTTACCACAGGCGCGACATAGCCTTCGGCGGAATTCTGGTTTTAAGCAAATTTGACCTTTTGACCCCTCCCCAGGGCCCCTGGGGGCGGGGTCAAAAATGAACGTGATCTCGCGCAAGCCATTAATGTAAGCAACTCACATACCGAATTTGGTTGGATTCTGGACAATGGTTTAGGAGGAGATCGCCGGACAGACGGACGGACGGACGCACGGACGGACGAAGGCGATAACAATATCCCCACTTTTCTTTGAAAAACATGGGGATAATTATACTATATTTGTTGAAATGAAATAGTTATTCTCAGTGGACTAGATAGAAAGTTTATATGGAAAGGTTGAATGCCACAGACAAATTGTCATTTCCACTAAAAGGGGATGGCACTGGCCAGGGGTATACGTGCCCACTGGGCACTTTGTCTAGTTTTGAAATGTTTCTTGGGTCACCGTCAACCAATATTGCTCAAATTCTCTACTCTACCATATATTACCTACCATTTCATTCATATACTATGGATCAGGTGAGCGATCCTGGGCCCTGTTGCTTCTAATTTCCCCTTAGAACATAATTATCTTCTGTGTACTTGTTAGAATTGCCTCATTGAGGCAATTCTAACAAATTTTGTTTTTGTTTGTTTCATATGATGTTTAACAACTCCGTCAAAACACTCATTTAGGAGACGTTGCTTCCAATTTTGTGGGACTTATACCCGACATTGAGATGAAATGACATCTCAAGCCCTGTCACCCAATGAAACGAATAGGGTTTATAAGCATGGACGGTCCGACTTGCACCGCTTTGCCTGGGCAGGCTTAGATCCTCTAAGCGGTTTACCAGTACTCGTGTGAGGTCAGATTCAGCTCTGCGTGGAAGCATCATGCAGCCCATTTATTTCTTCAAGCCCCAATGGGCGGGGGCTGGATTCTAACAAGTACCCACAACATAAGTTGCTAACAAGAAATAAAGAACTTTATTCCTCCTTATCTGGACCTGTAAGATACCTTTCATATTTTTCAGTATCCAGCCTTATTTTCTAACTGTCCACTGCGTCTGAGGTCCGGGCTTCTCCTCTATGGTGCTCCGGGGACAGGCAAGACCCTGCTGGCTGGGGTTGTTGCAAAAGAGTGTGGCCTCAATTTCATCAGTATCAAGGTAAGCCAAGCCTCAAGGTTATAAAATTTTTTTGCATGCTCATCTCAGTTGAGCATGAAATTAGTCCGGCTCATGAATATTAAAATACCAACCATTGTTACCATTCTTGGCATTTTAATATATATTAACAGGTATTACAAATCAGCTTTATATCGCAAATTGGTAGAAATTGCACGCTCTTAAACTTACAATGAATTAATTTCGGAAGAGTTGATATAGATGAACACACTTAAACATATTCCATTTTGACTTCCCCGAACGTTTTTTTTTATATTTATACTGAATACCGAGCTCACATTAATCAACCAGGTCTCTGTACCATCAGCCAATTATTAGAAAAGTGATAAGATTGAGTGTTTTTTCACAATGGTTGTTATAATCAACATCAAAGGCACTAATTGTGTCCGCCAAAGCATGGACAGTCAACAGGTGTCAGGTGCTAAAACACTTTTACACAACGGAATTTATAATCAATGCCAAAGGCACTAATTTTGGACCCTGAAGCGTGGACAGTCAACAGGTGTCTGGTGTTAAAACACTTGCCGGGTTAATTTTAAAGGGCTGAAAATACATAAGGATGCTGATAAATAGACTTCAAAGGAAAGAAACCTGATCAAGATGACATGATGATCGGTTGTTCTGCAATAAAAAGGCGTGCCAGGCAGACTTCATTTACAATCGAAAGTGACAAAAGTACTATTGATTGTCGCTGACGTGGCCCAGAACGATTAGTTTTCGATGTTCAGCGACACTCGGAACAACACTATGGTGGGTAAGAGTGCTGATTCTTGATCCTTAGGTTTGTCACCACTGTGGATTCAAGGTGGCTTGGTTCACATGCGAGGTGCCAAGTTCTGTAATTGAAGGTTAGGTGGTTTTTCTCTGGATACTCTAGTTTTCTCTCACCCGACTGGCTTGAAATAAATAAAATAATCTTGAAAGGGGCCATAAATACCAAAACCAAGCGAAACCATTAAGCACATAACTATGTCCCTGAAGCATTCCCGTTATGCCTGTTGACATGGCACTATGACTAACCCTCAGAAGCTCCAATTACTCCAATCTGAAACAAATTTCCATGTTTGAGCCACTGATGTTTAACTGTTGTGCTGAGCCATCCATCTCTTTTACTGTATTGATCCTAAGTCTTGGCACAGACAGGCCTAAGCAAATAATGCAGACCCAGATCAGACTGCTCCTGTAGGAGCAGTCTGATCAGGATCTACACTATTTGCCAGTCTGTCTGCACCTTTTTAGACTCTTTGCTTGATCATGAAACAAATTTTGTAAATTTTTACGAGAATTACAGCAAGTTCTCAAGGTGTCCAAATTTTTAGGATTTCTACGGTACTTCTTATTTTGGGTTTCAGATGCACCAATGTTTAGTTTCTACAGTACCTATGTAGAATGATGTTTTTTCAGGGTCCAGAACTGCTGAGTAAATATATTGGTGCTAGCGAACAGGCTGTCAGAGAAACATTCAACAGGTATGTAGTATTTGGTGGTTAAAGGTTTGTTGGGTCAGACAAAGGTGTACTGTATCTTTCAGCATTGGAGCATGCCAGGCCAACTTGTTCAAAGCATAATTTGTGTTTTGATTTCATTAAAGGTCAAAATGTGAACTGTTTTTGCAAATACTCTGGTATTTTTAGCTCACCTGTCACGTAGTGAAGAGGTGAGCTTTTGGGATCACTTTTTGTCCATCGTGCATGCGTGCATCCTTGCGTGCGTAAACTTTTCTTGTGAACACACTAAAGGTCACAGTTTTGGGCCAATCATCATCAAACTTGGTCAGAATGATCATCATGACGCTATCTGGGTCAAGTTCGAATATGGGTCATGGCAGGTCAAAAAGTAGGTCAAATCAAAGAAAAACCGTGTGAACATTCTAGAGGCGAAAGTTTTGGTCCAATCGTCATCAACTGCTCAGAATGATCATCTTGACAATATCTTGGTCAAATTCGAATATGGGTCATGTGGGGTCAAAAAGTAGGTCAGTAGGTCAAATCTTAGAAAAACCTTGTGAACACTCTAGAGGCCACAAAAATATTACCGTCTTTGCCATAATTAATGATAAAAATTTAATAATATGTTGACTAAAGCTAGTTTTAAACAGCTGGGCCCTTGTCAACAGTTTATTGACAAGTATGTGAAATGAACGCCTTTCAAAAATGCTCTTTGTATAGTGAAAAGTCAGGTTTAGAAGGGTATAGATTATTTTTGCTGAAAAAAACAACAACATAGATTGTGGGTACTTGTTTAAACTGCCTTAGTTTTATACCAATTTATTTTAGTTTGATTGCGATGAAAACTTCAAGCTTATTGAATCGCTTTAGAACACTCATTCCGGGTGTTTTCACACGCGCGCGAGAGAGAGTTAGTGGCTTTTACACCACTACTACCCATTTACAAATGTGCACTGTTCTGGTTAATGGCCAATATATAAGCCTGCCAGAAAAATTGTGATTAGGTAAACTGACCAGCTCAGTATGACCTAAATAGTGTTGACTGGGCTGTTAACCCATTCTAAGCAGGGACATAGACAAATAGTGCAGATCCAGATCAGACTGCCTGATGTGACATCCGATCAGGGTCTACACTTTTTGCTCACAAAAAATAAAAACAAAACAAAAAATAGATCCAACACTCCTTAAATGCAAAATGGACATGCTCAACATATAGCTGTAGAAGATGATGGTGTAAACTTGAAGCCAGCATCCACTGGGTTGGCATCATCATACGAGGGCAGTTTGGAAAGTATTAAAAGTAGGCATGGCTTGTAAATATAAGGCTTACCTGGTCAAAACTAAATAGTGGAGTCCCTCAAAGTCATCCCTTGACCTGTATGCACTTTTCCAGTCTTTTTATCCACTCTGAAAATGCATTTTTGAAGTCCTTTTGGGGTATACTGTTTATATACTGGTACAAAGCACTACCCAAGGCATGGTGGCTTTCAAAATGTTCTCGCAGACATGTTTTAATGTATGGGTTGAGCCAGAGTTCACAATGAGAAAGGTCTGGACTGTATGGAGGATGTAAAATTTTAATATTCAGCTCCTTCAAATATTCAATCACCATGGCTGATCATCACGAAAACACGCCTATATAATTTTGACCCCCTCAAACCCCACTATTGTATAGTAAAACTGGGGTTTGTAAGGGTTAACCTTATTTTTCATATTTTTTCTCTAAGATATAGATTGTGGGTACTCGTTAGAACCGCCTCATCGAGGCGGTTCTAACGAGTACCCACAATCTATATTTTTAGCAGAAATAAGAAAAATATCACAATTTTTCATCTTAAAATTTTCATTTTTTCGGTGATAAATGTTACATTGTGTTGGTATAGGAGTGTTTTCGTAATGACAGATTTTCTGGTCACCACCTTACTGGAACAAAGAAACTTATCAACTGTGAGAAGAAGAGGGAAATTTCCCTTTAGTCTCGCGCGCAGAGCGACCAATCGAATTACTGCATAAAAGTGAATCAAGTCAGCCACCAATAGTAACACACATTCTGATGTTGGATCAAGCAAGCAATAATAACACTCATTCTGATATTGGATCAAGCAAGCCAATACAGTCGAACTTTGATGGCTCAAACTTGGCGGGACCGCTGAAAAAAGTTCGAGCCATCGGTAGTTCGAGCCATTGGAGTTTAACTCGGCAAGATCCATCTTTGTGTATTATGATTTTTATCATAGCTGCGCCAATTTTGGTGACTCCCGGTACATTTATCAGTCATAATTTAAGCCACGTAGTATACCTTTCGCACTTTTAGGGAGATAAGAAAATACAACAATAATAAATCTTTTAATTTTATTTACAAGATGAAAAGTTTTAAATACGACTGCAGGAGTGAATGATGAGCCGTATTTTTGGTCCGTATTTTAAGGCAAAGACTGTAGTTTTGGCAGGTCTTACTCAATGTCGGTGTGAAATTTTAATTTGTGAAAAATATTTTGCCAGCTTTAATTTTCTTATGGCGCCTCATTAGCTCTGAGTTATTATAGGTATTTACAATAAACTTAATTTGACACCTTCTCAACATTAATCTCTTGACCTGTTGATCAAAGGGTTGCGCCAATCAAGTACACCTGTGTTATGTAAACAGCTGTTTCGGCAAGACGCGTTTTATGATACTGATCACACGCCTGCGTGACTTGATCGATAAAATTGGAATTTTTAAAAAGGTAATTAGTGCGAGCCATCGGTGGGATTTTACATAGAAAATGCACTCTAGGGACCAGGCTTAGAGTTCAAGGGTTCGAGCTATCATGGTTCGAGCCAAGGGTGGCATGTTTAGTTAAAATGAATAGGGATTTTGTTGGGACTGAAAGGTCAGTTCGACCCAAACGTGGTGTTCGAGCCTACCGAGTTCGACCCATCGAAGTTCGACTGTAATAGCTACACTCATTCTGATATTGAATTATCCCAACAAATAAGCATTTTTTGTACCAAATGGAATCTTCCTCCTTATATGTAGGAGGAGTTCATTTCAAAATCTAGCGGTGTCAGGTTGTGTTTTCATCAAAATTTATTTGGAAAATGACTAACCTTTTAGCAAACAGTGGAGGCCCTGATCAGACGCCGCGTTCTGATCTGGGCCTGCACTTTTTGCCAATGTACACATTTTGGGGTTTCTGGTACTAAATGGGTTAAAAGTGATCTATAATTGTTTCAATGTATTATTTCTTCTTTTGATGTTTTTTTCCAGAGCTCAAAGTGCCAAACCATGTATATTGTTCTTTGATGAGTTCGACTCCATGGCTCCCAGGTAAATTTCTTAACCATAATGTGCAAAGGGAATTCAGAAAACTGATTGACTCTTGAAGTCCTACTCACGACTGGCAGATGATGTTTGCTAAGTATTTTTGTCCTTTTTTTTCACAGAAAATTAGGCTTGACATTACATGTGAATCACCTGCCCAGCAGACTATTCACATGAAATGTCAAGATGTATTTTGAATTTTTAGGTAGTTTTTAAGGGTTAAATGGTCTAAGGTGATTGTTACCAAAGTGAATGTCTATCTGACGTTGACTGCAGCAATTTCTAATAGGGACCACTCCAGTGGAAAAGAATATATTTCATATTCATTTCACTTTTAGTGCTGAGACATAATTTAGAGAACATTAGGTAAAAATCCTAAATATTGTGACACATTTCATCACATGAACAAGTCTGTGATATGAATACCCCCCTAAACCCCACTTTATATAGAGACAACTGGGGTTTAAGGGGGTATTCATTATCTTTCTTATTTCTGCTTCAAGACATAGGTTGTGGGTATTCGCTAGAACCCCGTCAATGAGGCGGTTCTAATGGGCACCCACAACCTATGTTTGCAGTATAAATAAGAAAAATATCACAGATTTTCATAAAAAAGAAGCCATGTTGGAGATGTGAAAAATGCACTATGTTGCATGGGTGTGTTTTCGAAAGGCACCTAAAATTTTAACAAGTTTGTTTCATGAGATGGAAAAGGAATGGTAAACAGTGTAAACCCTGATCAGACTGCTCCTTCAAGAGCAGTCTGATCTGGGTTTGCACTGTTTGTATAGGCCTATCTGTCCCCATACTTAGGATCATTATGGTTTCCACCATGGAATAAGTCTGCCTAGAACAAGTGATTTTACATAAGCCATTAAGCCATTGGTCTGTTCTTACTGCCAGTGCTCTGTTGTCCTTGGAAGATTAGCTTATGCATGCAAATGTCTATGCTAATTAATGTTACCCTCTTTAAATAAAGACTTGACTTGACTTTACTTTACTTTACTTGACTTTACTTTACTAACAAGGTTAAAGGTGGGCCACAACATGACAGAATGTACTTTTTGATATGATTATGTGTAGAATTAAGGTCCAGGTCATCATTGTGTATCCACACTATGCCTTCATTTTCTGCCAGAACACAAACGATAGTCAGGCCCCCGCCCATCGGGGCTTGAAGAAATAGATGGGCTGCATGATGCTTCCACGCAGAGCTGAAACCAACCGGCACACGAGTACTGATAAACCGCTTAGAGAGGATCTAAGCCTGCCCAGGCAAAGGGGTGCAAGTCGACCCGTCCATGCTTATAACCCTATTGGTTTCAGTGGGTGGTAGGGCTTGAGATGTCATTTCATCTCAATGTTGGGTAAAAGTCCCTCAAAATTGGAAGCAACGTCTCCAAAATGACCTTTACAGTGTTGACTGGGACGTTAAACCTCAAATCAAACAAACAAAAGATAGTCCTTAAAGATTGTACAGTTAACTCTATCTGAAATTCCAAGGGACTTAAAATTTTGATTTGAGATAACAGTAATAAGTGGAGTTAAAATTTAATGAATCTATAGCAAAACTTTAACAACTTTGCGCGAAACTGACTGCGACTTTAGTATAGCTTGAGTTATCTGTGTTTGAGATAACGAGAATCAACTGTAAATTGCACATCACGTGAGCAATGAAGACCCCCTAAGCTCCACTTTATATAGAGAAAACTGGGGTTTACGGGGGTCTTCATTATTTTTCTTATTTCTGCTCCAAGACATAGGTTGTGGGTACTCGTTAGAACCGCCTCACTGAGGCAGTTCTAACGAGCACCCACAACCTATGTTTCGAACATTTATAACAAAAATATCAAGGATTTTCATCAGAAAAGTAGACATTTTGGAGATGTGAAAACTGGGCTATGTCGCACAAGTAAGTTATCGTAATGCACATGTGGCCTTCTTCCATGGCTCAGTCCAATGTGCTTTCAACTGGTGAGCATGTGCACTCCAGGGAGTCTTAACCCATTGCATGCGGGAAACCCCTAAAGGGGTACCTTGGCAAACAGAGCAGCCCTAGCTCAGACGCCGCAGACGCATTAGTCTGTGGCATCTAATCAGGGCCTGCACTATTTGCTAACAGAATTTTGCGTCAAAAATACAACTAGAGCGAGCAGTCTATGGCAAGCCATTGCAAATCCCCATGCTTTCTCACCCTGTCGGGGGAGCCAATTTCAATGTTGCTCTCGCACGCTTTCATCATGTAAAGAAGCAATGTACCAAATTGGGTTTCATTCTGAATAACGGTTAAGGAGGAGATAGCGTGACAGACGGACAGATGGATGCAGGCATTCACAATATTCCCAACGCTTTCTTTAAAAGTGTGGGGATAATAAAAATGAAAAAGTAGGCCTGACACCCCTTATATGACAAATGGACTTGTCCAACATATAGCAATGGAAGAGACCATTATGGTTAACATGAGTCTGTTCTTAGACTTAAATAAGAATCCCAAAAATGTGTGGATTATTATGTGGGCCATCAATGGTCATTTTTGTTGCGCCTGCTATTAGCATGGCGCGATATAGACGCCCGGTTTTCCATCTGTTCGTTAGTTCGTCCGTTTGTCAAGGCATCAACATTTGCGACTGCCCTAGCCTTCACCCTAATGGTCAAGTTTATTTCACAAGAACTATAAGAGCATCATTAATGGTACTTGGTACAATCTTGTATCTGGGGATGGCAACTCAAATACAAGCATCCCTATTTGACCTTGACCTACATTTTATGGTTCAGTGACTTTGTAAAATATTGCGACCACCCTAGCATTCACCCTAATGGTCAAGTTTATTTCTCAAGAACTATAAGAGCATCATTAATGATATTTGGTAAAAACTTGAATCTGGGGATGGCAACTTAAATGCAAGCATCCATATTTGACCTTGACCTAAATTTCATGGTTCAGTGACTTTGTAAAATATTGTGACCACCCTAGCGGTCACCTTAATGGTCAAGTTTATTTCTCAAGAACTATAAGAGCTTCATTAATGATACTTGGTACAAACTTGTATCTCGGGATGGCAACTTAAATGCAAGCATCCATATTTGACCTTGACCTAAATTTCATGGTTCAGTGACTTTGTAAAATATTGTGACCACCCTAGCGTTCACCCCAATGGTCAAGTTTATTTCTCAAGAACTATGAGAGCTTCATTAATAATGCTTGGTACAAACTTGTATCTGGAGATGGAAACTTAAATGCAGGCATCCATATTTTACCTTGACCTACATTTTATGGTTCACTTAAAATATTGCAACCACCCTAGTGTTCACCCTAATGGTTAAGTTCATTTCTCAAGAATTATTACAGCTTAATTAATGATACTTAATAAAAGCTTGCATTTAAGAATGACAACTTTTATGCAAGCATCTATGTTTGACCTTGGCCTAGATGTCATGGTTTGGTGACTTTGGGCCCCTTAGGCGTGACATAGCCTTCGGCGGATTTCTTGTTCTATATAATCTACACATTTTTGTTTGGCTATAACACAGTTGTTTAACTAACACGGTTTCTTCTTTAGACCCTATTACTGGTGTTATAAAGAGATTGTGGTGTACCCACTTTATCTGTTGCTATACTTGGAACATATGCTCAAAGGCCCTTTTTGCTTGTTGTTGCTCACATTTTACGCTGCATGATGCTTTCAGGCAGAGCCAAAACCGACTGCACATGAGTATTGGTAAATGGCTGCCCCAGACAAAGTGGTGCAAGTCGGGACAGTCTCTGCATACAAACATTGGTTTGTTTGGGCGCTAGGACTTGGGATGTCATTTCTTCTCCAGGGCCTGGCAAATACAATTTTCAACTACATGTATATGGCTCAGAATTGCACTATTCCCAATATATTCTATAGTTTTTCTGGACAAGTAAAATAAAAAAAAAAATCTCTTGCCCAGTCAAAATTTGGACTTGTCCTGGGCAGCTGGGCAATGGATTTGTCTGGCCCTGATCACATTATTGGGTAAAAGTCCCACAAAATAGGAAGCAATGTCTCCAAAATGACCTAAATAATGTTGAAGGGGACATAATCCAATTCAAACAAACAAGATCATGTGGTGGCACAGATATATTAACCCTTGTTCTGCTGAGCCCGGATATGCCTTTTCTTTGAAACAATGTAGATCCAGATCAGATGGCTTCTGAAGAAGCCATCTGATCAGGATCTACATTGTTTGTCATTCAGATTGTGAATGTGTTGTAATAATTTGCTACAAGTAATCTGATTGGTTGATAATCGGTAGTGGGTGTGGCATATATGAATATTCAGCGGGACAAGGGTTAAGGGAAATAGATGCACCTGTCATATTTTCAATCAATATTTGGGTTGATTGTATATCAAGCAACCCAAAGATAAAGCTCAGTAGCTTTTCAATGCTGAAGTCTACATGACTACCACTGAGTTGTCGCGAAAATCCAGGTGAGGTTATTTATAGAAAATAGCCACGCAATTCTTATCACTGTAAAGTCAGGGTGTTGCATGACCCATTGTATACTGGTGGATTCTTCCATTGCTATATGTTGGACAAGTCCATTTGTCATATAAGGGGTGCCAGGCCTATTTTTTCGTTTTTTAGCTCCACTGGCCGAAGGCCAGCGGGGCTATTGTCATGGCCCTGTGTCCGTCGTGCGTCCGTGCGTTAACTTTTTCTTTAAACATCTTCTCCTCCTAAACTACTGGGCCAATTGTAACCAAACCTCACAGGAATGTTCCTTACATAGTCCTCTTCTAAATTCCTTCAAAGAATTTTGTTACACCCAGAACTCTGGTTGCCATGGCAACAAAACCACAAAAAATTAAAAATCTTTAAAAATCTTCTCCTCCAAAACCACCTGTTGGATTTCATTTTTATTTTGCATGACTGTTCCTTGGGTTGACCTCTTTCAGATTCCTTGAAAAAATTTTGATCCGACAAAAAACATGGCCGCCATGGGCGGGGCTTATTTTCCCTATTTAACATATGGTGTAATGCTAAAACATCTTCTCCTCCTAAACTATTGGGCCCATTGTAACCAAACTTCACAGGAATGTTCCTTACTTAGTCCTCTTCTAAATTCCTTCAAAGAATTTTGTTACACCCAGAACTCTGGTTGCCATGGCAACAAAACAACACAAAAAATTAAAAATCTTTAAAAATCTTCTCCTCCAAAACCACCTGTTGGATTTATTTTTATTTTGCATGAATGTTCCTTGGGTGGAACTCTTTCAGATTCCTTGAAGAAATTTTGATCCGACAAAAAACATGGCCACCATGGGTGGGGCTTATTTTCCCTATTTAACATATAGTGTAATGCTAAAACATCTTCTCCTCCTAAACTACTGGGCCCATTGTAACCAAACTTCACAGGAATGTTCCTTACTTAGTCCTCTTCTAAATTCCTTCAAAGAAATTTGTTACACCCAGAACTCTGGTTGCCATGGCAACAAAACCACACAAAAAAATAAAAATCTTCTCCTCCAAACCCACCTGTTGGATTTCATTATCCCCTCGCACAACATAGTTGTGAGGGGGGATATAGCATTTGTCCCGTACGACGTACGTATGTACTTTTGTCATCGCTCTAGCGCCACGTAGGTACGTACTTTTGTCATCGCTCTAGGGCCTACATTTCTTGACCGATTTTAATATAACTTCACACGGAAGTTCTTTACGACAATATCTGGAGCAAGATCGACTTTCAAGGTCATGACCTCAAGGTCAAGGTCACTCTGGCTATTTTTTGAAAAACTTTGTCATGGCTCTAGCGCCTACATTTCTCCCCCAATTTCAATATAACTTCAAACAAATGATCCTTATAAAAATATCTCGAGCGAGTTTGACTTTCAAGGTCATGACCTCAAGGTCACTGAGGCTATTTTTAGAAAAACATTGTCATCGCTCTAGCGCTTACATATCTTCACCAATTTCAATATAACTTCACACAAATGATCCTTATAAAAATATCTCGAGCGAGTTCCACTTTCAAGGTCATGGCTTCAAGGTCAAGGTCACAGTGGCTATTTTTAGAAAAACTTTGTCATCGCTCTAGCTCCTACATTTCTTCACTGATTTCAATATAACTTCACACAAATGTTCCTTATGACAATATCTTGAGCGAGTTGGACTTTCAAGGTCAAGGTCACTTTGGCTATTTTTAGAAAAACTTTTTCATCGCTCTAGCGCCTACATTTCTTCACCAATTTCAATATAACTTCACACAAATGTTCCTTATAAAAATATCTCCAGCGAGTTCGACTTTCCAACTCATGGCCTCAAGGTCAAGGTCACTGTGGCTATTTTTAGAAAAAACTTTGTCATCGCTTTATCGCCTATATTTCTCCACTGACTTCAATATAACTTCACACAAATGTTCCTTATGACAATATCTCAAGCGGGTTCGACTATCAAGGTCAAGGCCTCAAGGTCAAGGTCACTGTGGCTTTTTTTTAGAAAAACTTTGTCATCGCTCTAGCGCTTACATTTCTTCACCAATTTCAATATAACTTCATACAAATGTTCCTTATGACAATATCTCTAGCGAGTTCCACTTTCAAGGTCAAGGTCACTGTGTCTATTTTTAGAAAAACTTCGTCATCCCTCTAGCACTTACATTTCTTCATCGATTTCAATATTAACTTCACACAAATGTTCCTTCTGACAATATCTCGCCATTTCGACTTTCAAGGTCAAGGTCACTATGGCTATTTTTAGAAAACTTTGTCATCGCTCTAGCGCCTACATTTCTTCACTGATTTCAATATAACTTCACACAAATGTTGCTTATGACAATACCTCGAACGAGTTTGACTTTCAAGGTCAAGATCACTGTGGCTATTTTTAGAAAAACTTTGTCATTGCTCTAGCCCTTACATTTTTTTCACCAGTTTCAATATTACTTCACACAAATGTTCCTTATAACAATATCTCTAGTGAGTTCCACTTTCAAGGTCAAGGTCACTGTGGCTATTTTTAGAAAAACTTTGTCATGGCTCTAGCGCTTACATTTCTTCACCCATTTCAATATAACTTCACACAAATGTTCCTTATGACAATACCTCGAGCAAGTTTGACTTTCAAGGTCAAGGTCACTGTGGCTATTTTTAGAAAAACTTTGTCATTGCTCTAGTGCTTACATTTTTTCACCAATTTCAATATAACTTCACACAAATGTTCCTTATGACAATATCTCGAGCTATTTAGAATTTCAAGGTCAAGGTCACTGTGGCTATTTTTAGAAAAACTTTGTCATTGCTCTAGCGCCTACATTTAATGATAGATTGTAATAGAACTTCACACAAATGTTTCTTATGATAATATCTCGACTTACTTCGACTTTCAAGGTCATGACCTCAAAGTCAAGGTCACTGTGGCTATCTTTAGAAAAACTTTGTCATCGCTCTACCGCCTACATTTATTAACAGATTTTAATATAACTTCACACAAAAGATACTTATGATAATATCTTGAGCAAGATCTACTTTCGTGGTCATGGCCTCGAGTCAAGGTCATTATGGCTATTTTTAGAGAAACGTCATCACTCTAGAATGTACATTCATTGGAGGATTTTTAAACAAACTTTACACAAATGTTGCATATGATAATATCTCAAGCAAGTTGGACTTTTGCCATTTCAGTGTTTTCCACACACGAAGTTGTCTAGTGCGAGGGGAGTTGTATCGCATGCGATGCCTTGTTTTTATTTTGCTTGAATGTTCCCTGGGTGGACCTTTTTTAGATTCCTTGAAGAAATTTTGATCTGACAAAAAACATGGCCACCATTGGTGGGGCTTATTTTCACTATTTAACATATAATGTAATGCTAAAAAATCTTCTTCTGCAAAAGTACTTGTGGGATTTCATTGTAATTTGCATGAATTGTCCTTGGGTGGACTGTTGTCAGATTCCTTGAAAAAAATTTGATCTTACAAAAAAACATGGCCGCCATGGGCGAGGCTAATTTTCACTATATAACATATAGTGTAATGCTGAAAATATGTTCTGCAAAAGTTCTTGTTTTATTTCATAGTTATTTGGCATGCATGTTCCTTGGGTGGACCTCTGTCAGATTCCTTGAAGAAATTTTGATCCGACAAAAAACATGGCTGCAGTGGGCGGGGTTTATTTTCACTATATAACATGTAGTGTAATGTTAAAAAAGTCTTCTCTTCTTCAAAAGTTCTTGTTTATTTATTTATTTATTTATTAATTTATTTATTTAAAAGTACCTTCCTGTATCTGAATTAATCTCCTCCAATTTTGCTGACTATCACATATCTATAGAGGTCCACCTACAAATTGTCATTCTAAAATTCAAAACATCAGAAATTTCACTTGCCCATCACACTGGTGATAGAACTGATGTTTTCAACACAAACTCTATTTATACGACTTGATGTTTCAAAATAAATTAAAAATACTGGGGGAGATTGATTTATTAGACCTAATTATACTACAGTGTCAACAGTTCTCCAGATCCCTGAGGGTTAAAATGGCTTAGTTGAAAAGGGAGGCATACCGAATCTGAAGGAGGAAAGGAAAAAATAAATAAATAAAGAAATAAAAACATAAATCTGTTCATTTTTTAGCTCCACTGGCCAAAGACCGGCGGGTCTTATGTTATATGTTATGGCCCTGTGTCTGTTGTGCGTCTGTGCGGTTGTGCATCCTTGCATTAACTTTTTTCTTTAAACATTTCCTCCTTAACTACTTGGTCGATTGTAACCAAACTTCACAGGAATGTTTCTCACATAGTCCTCTTCTGAATTCCTTCAAAGAATTTTGTTACATGCAGAACAAAATGGCATCGAAACCAAAAAAAAATATTTAAAAATCTTCTCCTCCAAAACCGCTCAATGGATTTTATTCTTATTTTGCATGAATGTTCCTTGGGTGGACCTCTGTCAGATTCCTTGAAGAAATTCGGATCAGACAAAAAACATGGCCACCATGGCCATGCCCCACATGACTGCCATGGCCATGCCCCTTGGCTCATTAGCTTTCAAAGACTTATATGGGGAATAGTTTTAAAAACCTTCTCCAAAACTGCTCACTTTAATGGATTTCATTCTTACTTTGCATGAATGTTCCTTGGGTGGACCTCTGTCAGATTCCTTGAAGCAATTTTGATCAGACAAAACACATGGCCGCCATGGACACGCCCATTGGCTAATTAGCTTCCATAGACTCATAAAGGGATCTTTTTTTTTTTTTTAATCTTCTCCTCCAAAACCGCTAAATGGATTTCGTTCTTAATTTTCATGAATGTTTCTTGTGTCTACCATTGTCAGATTCATTGAAGAAATTTTGATCAGACAAAAAACATGGCCGCCATGGCCACCACCTTTGGCTCATTAGCTTCCATAGACCAATAAACGGAAAAACTTCTTCTCTGAAACCATAAAGCCTAAAGCTAAGACATTTACAGTAAAACCTGTCTTAGTGGCCACCTCTATTAAGCAAGCAACCTGTCTTAAGCAAGCAGGCATTCAGTTCCCAAGAAAGGCAGATGTGTTAAATTTCACCTGTATTAAGCAAGAACCTGTCTTAAGCAAGCATATTTTGACTATCCCTTAGGCACTTGCTTAATACAGGTTGAACTGTAGTATGTAGCAAAGTTATGTGGTCACCTACTAAGTCCTGCGAACTATGACTCTTGAGTCCAAACCCGGTGCTTAGTAGCTCCCATAGACTAATAATGACAAAATCTTGAAACTTTTCTCCTCTGAAACCATAAGGCCAAGAGCTTAGTATGTAGCAACTTGAGGTATTAAACTGCATAAATCCTGCAAACTATGCCCCTGGGGTCCAAATTGGCCACACCCTGAGGCCCATAAGCTCCCATAGACTTATACTGGGAAAAACTGACAAAAATCTTCTCTGGAACCATCAGTGCCCAGAGCTTAGATATTAAGTATGCAGCAACGTCAAGTGGTCACTCAAATAAATCCTGCCAACAATGCCCCTGGGGTAAAAAATTGGTCACGCCCAGAGGCATATTAGTTCCCATAGACTTATAATAGGAAAAACTTAAAAAAAAGTCTTCTTCTCTGAAACCATAAGGCCCAGAGCTTTAGATATTTAGAACGGAGCAATGCCAAATGGTCACTCACATAAATCCTGCCAACCATGGCTCTGGGGTCCAAAAAATATAGAATGGACATTCCTTGGGTGGATCACTTGTTTCTTTTTTACCCATTGCATGCGGGAAAACCCTAAATGGGTACCTTGGCAAACAGTGCTGGCCCAGATCAGACCCCACAGAACACCATGTCTGATCAGGGCCTGCACTATTTGCTAACAGAATTTTCCATCAAAAATAGAAAAAAAAATAGGCCTGACACCCCTTATATGACAAATGGACTGGTCCAACATATAGCAATAGAAGGGTTCACTAGTATACAATTGGTTAATGTAATAAATATGACAATTGTCTGAAGTTAGCCGGTGGAGCGACAGGCCCTCTTGGGCCTCTTGTATTCTAATTTTGATGGAAAATTCTGTTAGCAAATAGTGCAGGCCCTGATCAGACGACACATTCTGCGGTGTCTGATCTGGGCCTGCACTGTTTGCCAAGGTACCCCTTTAGGGGTTTCTATTAAATCTGGACTGGATTCATGTGTTAGGTTGTGGCATACAGTGTGTATCCAGATCAGATAACCATGCTATGTAAGATCGGGGTATACAATGTTTACTTAAAGGAAAGGTTTAATGAAATTGATCCACTGCTGTGAGGGTATTGTCAGACACACCCCACAACCCGAATCACCTCTGAATCCACTGCTGCAAATCCATTCACCTTTTGATATGTTCTGAAATTTTTCAGACGAGGTCATGATAACACCGGTGTGACAGATCGGGTGGTGAATCAACTACTGACACAGCTAGATGGTGTGGAAGGGTTAGATGGTAAGGCTCTTTGTTTATCCTCTAGTGTTTATCACATCATACTGAATAATAAAAAATTGGTGAAACTGTATTTACCCAAACATCAAGTGAACAAGTCCATGAAATGAAGACCTCCCTAAACCCAACTTTATATAGAGAAAACTGGGGTTTATGGGGGTATACATTAATTTTCTTATTTATGCTCCAACACATAGGTTGTGGGTACTAGTTAGAACCGCCTCATTGAGGCAGTTCTAATGAGCACCCGCAACCTATGTTTGCAATATGAATAAGGAAAATATTACGGATTTTGATCAGAAAAGTAGCCCTTTTGGAGTTATGGAAAAATGCACTATGTCACATGAGTGTGTTATGGTAATGGTATTCATACACCTAAACTCCTCCCCATACTGTATTTACCCAAGTTTTTACCCTCAACTCCTTAACCCTTCTCTTGCTGAATATTCATTTTAGCCACACCCATCTCTGACTTTGAACCAATCAGATTACTTGATGTAATTTATTCCTATAAATTTATAAACTAAATGTCAAACAGTGTAGATCCTGATCAGATGGCTTCTTCAGAAGCCATCTGATCAGGATCTACACTGTTTCCAAAGATAGGGGTTGTCGTGAACAGCAAGATAAGAGTTAAAATACTTTTCCTAAATATGAACAAGTAGAATTTACTACCTGCTGGTTTGCCTAAAAGTAGCTATAGGAGTGGCAAAAAATGTGGACCCTGATGAGATGGCATATTTTGCGGTGACTCATTAGGGTCTATCTACACTGTTTGCTCAGTCCTGTCAGTCCAAATCCATACGGTGAAAGCCGACCTTGGTAGCTCAGTTGTATGCGCGTCTGACTGGTGATCAGGAGGACGTGGGTTCGATATCTACCAGGCTCAGCAACATTCTTTCGTGGAGATTGATCATGAAATCTGTTACATGGTCATTCACTCCCTTCTGCTGATTCAAGAAGGGCAGCTGTCAGTTTCTGGCGAAAGAATGTGCACTGTACTGGATAACCACTTAAATATAAGCCTGCCCAGGAAAAGTTTGGATAGGTAAACTTACCCGCTCTGAAATGACCTAAAATAGTATTGACTGGGACGTTAAACTCCTATACAAACAAACAAACATACGGTGAATACCGTACTTGTTTTAAAAGTTGAATAAGTAGATGATCTTACATGAGTGCTCATGTATTATTGAATTTATCAAACAAGTCGAGGAAAAGAGATAAAATGCAAGGCTTTGCCGAGCATTTTATCTCTTTGCCTCAACGAGTTTAATAAATTTAATAATACATGAGCATGAATGCAAGATTCTATTTATCATATGACATTTGAAACTTATTTTATTCAGGATTGTTTTACAGAAATGTCATTATTCCGCCATTAGTAAATGCGACGTCATTAAGGACGTTGTACATGTAATGTTACGGGGCGTATTTAACTAATTTCTATATTTAATCCACTAGTGGATTATCAAATTTATTACATGGCGTTATTACCCTCTCAGACGCGATGTCATATGATAAGTACAATTTACTACCTGATTTGTTTGCTTTTGTTTGTTTGATTTGAGGTTTAACGCCCCCTTCAACTCTGTAAAGGTCATTTTGGAGACGTTGCTGAGCAAACAGTGTAGATAGCGCCTCCAATTTTGTGGGACTTTTACCCGACATTGAGATGAAATGACATCTCAAGCCCTGTCGCCCAATGAAACCAATAGGGTTTATTAGCATGGACGGTCCGCCTCGCACCGCGGTTCCTGGACAGGCTTAGATCAAGTGACAGACATTGTAGGTACTGGTAAACCGCTTAGAGGATCTAAGTCTGCCCAGGTTAAGTGGTGCGAGTCAGTCCGTCCATGCTTATAAACCCTATTGGTTAATTGGGCCACAGGGCTTGAAATGTCATTTCATCTCAATGTCAGGTAAAAATCCCACAAAATTGGAAGCAACGTCTCCAAAATGGCCCATACTGTGTTGAAGGGAACGTAAGACCTCAAATCAATCAAACAAACAGACATTGTAGACCCTGATGATAGTGGATCACATCTGGGTCTGCATATTTTGCTCAGACCTATCTGTCCAAATTCATTTGGTAAATGTAGTATTAAATTTAATCACACCCACTTCTGACTATCAGCCAATTGAATCACTTGATATAATTTATTTTTTCTATTCACAAATAGCATGGCAAAGAATGTAGATCCTGATCTTCAGAAACCATTTTATCTGGATCTTTACTGTTTGCAAAGGTAGGAGTTCATCACGTGATCAAGTCCGTGAAATGAACACCCCCCTACACCCCACTTTATATAGAGAAAACTGGGGTTTAAGGGGGTAAACATTATTATCCCCTCGCACAACATAGTTGTGAGGGGGGATATAGCATTTGTCCCGTACGTACGTACGTACTTTGTCAGCGCTCTAGCGCCTACATTTCTTGACCGATTTTAATATAACTTAACACAAATGTTCTTTATGACAATACCTCAAGCGAGTTTGACTTTCAAGGTCATGACCTCAAGGTCAAGGTCATTGTGGCTATTTTTAGAAAAACTTTGTCATCGCTCTAGCACCTACATTTCTTCACCAATTTTAATATAACTTCACACAAATGTTCCTTTTAAAAATATCGAGCGAGTTCGACTTTCAAGTTCATGACTCCAAGGTCAAGGTCACTGTGGCTATTTTTAGAAAAACTTTGTCATCGCTCTAGCGCCTACATTTCTTCACCAAATTCAATATAACTTCACACAAATGTTCCTTATGACAATATCTCGAGTGAGTTCAACTTTCAAGGTCATGATCTCAAGGTCAAGGTCACTGTGACTATTTTTAGAAAAACTTTGTCATCGCTCTAGCGCCTACATTTATTCACCAATTTCAATATAACTTTACACAAATGTTCCTTATAAAAATATCTCGAGCGAGTTCGACTTTCAAGGTCATGACCTCAAGTTCAAGGTCACTGTGGCTATTTTTAGAAAAACTTTGTCATCGCTCTAGCGCCTACATTTCTTCACTGCTTTCAATATAACTTTACACAAATGTTCCTTATGAAAATATCTCGAGCGAGTTCGACTTTCAAGGTCAGTACCTCAAGGTCAAGGTCACTGTGGCTATTTTTAGAAAAACTTTGTCATCGCTCTAGCGCCTACATTTCTTCACCAATTTCAATATACTTTCACACAAATGTTCCTTATGACACTATCTCAAGCGAGTTCGCACTTCAAGGTCATGACCTCAAGGTCAAGGTCACTGTAGCTATTTTCAGAAAAACTTTAGCATCGCTCTAGCGCCTACATTTTTTCACCAATTTCAATATAACTTCACACAAATGTTCTTTATAAAAATATCTCGAGCGTGTTTGACTTTCAAGGTCATGGCCTCAAGGTCAAGGTCACTGTGGCTAGTTTTAGAAAAACATTGTCATCGCTCTAGCGCTTACATTTCTTCACCGATTTCAATATAACTTCACACAAATGTTCCTTATGACAATATCTCTAGCGAGTTCCGCTTTCAAGGTCAAGGTCACTATGGCTATTTTTAGAAAAACTTTGTCATCGCTCCAGCGCCTACATTTCTTCACTAATTTCAATATAACTTCACACAAATGTTTCTTATGACAATACCTCGAACGAGTTCGACTTTCAAGGTCAAGGTCACTTTGGCTAGTTTTAGAAAAACTTTGTCATTGCTCTAGCGCTTGCATTTTTTCACCAATTTCAATATTACTTCACGCAAATGTTCCTTATGACAATATCTCTAGGGAGTTCCACTTTCAAGATCAAGGTCACTGTGGCTATTTTTAGAAAAAACTTTGTCATCGCTCTATCACTTACATTTCTTCACCGATTTCAATATAACTTCACACAAATGTTCCTTATGACAATATCTCGAGCGATTTCGACTGTCAAGGTCAAGGTCACTGTGGCTATTTTTAGAAAAGCTTTGTCATCGCTCTAGCGACTACATTTCTTCACTGAATTCAATATAACTTCACACAAATGTTCCTTATGACAATACCTCGAGCGAGTTTGACTTTCAAGGTCAAGGTCACTGTGGCTATTTTTAGAAAAACTTAGTTATTGCTCTAGCGCTTACATATTTTCACCAATTTCAATATAACTTCACACAAATGTTCCTTATGACAATATCTCGAGCTATCTCGACTTTCAAGGTCAAGGTCACTGTGGCTATTTTTAGAAAAACATTGTCATCCCTCTAGCGCCTACATTTATTGATGGATTTTTATAGAGAACTTCATACAAATTTTTCTTATGATAATATCCCGAATTGCTTTGACTTTCAAGGTCATGACCTCAAGGTCAAGGTCACTGTGGCTATTTTTAGAAAAACTTTGTCATCGCTCTACACCCTACATTTATTTACAGATTTTAATATATAATTCACACAAAAGATGCTTATGATAATATCTTGAGCAAGATCTTCTTTCGCGGTCATGGCCTCAAGTCAAGGTCACTATGGCTATTTTTAGAGAAACATTGTCATCACTCTAGAACGTACATTTATTGATGGATTTTTAAACAAATTTTACACAAATGTTACATATGATAATATCTCAAGCAAGTTGGACTTTTGCCATTTCAATTTTTTCCACACACGAAGTTGTCTTGTGCGAGGGGATTTGTATCGCATGCGATGCCTTGTTTTTCTTATTTTTACTCCAAGACATAGGTTGTGGGTACTCGTTAGAACCACCTCAATGAGGCGGTTCTTTAAAGACCACCTACAACCTATGTTTGCAATATAAATAAGAAGACTATCATGGAACTTCATTTGAAATGTAGCCATTTTGGAGATGTGAAAAATGCACTATGTCGCACGGGTGTGTTAGCATAATGTGTGTTCTGCAGGACAAGGTTTAACCAGAATTTGCTATATACCACCATAGCATTAACCCATAAAATGCCAGTCACCACAATTGTCGTCTGCTTTGATAGAAGTCATTTTGTGGGTGCTTGTTAGAATGTTACATTGACCTGTGTGTTGGAGCAGAAATTGGAAAAATTATGTTTACCTCTGTAAACTACAGATTTCTCTACATAAAGTGGGGTTTAGAGGGGTGTTTATTACACAGACAAGTTTATAAGAATCTTATATGGGTGTGAGGGGTGGATGGAAAAATCCGTCCCGAGGGACACTGTCCGGCATCACGAGGCTTGCCGAGTGATGCCGGACAGTGATCCCGAGGGACGGATTTTTCTATCCACCCCTCACACCCATATTGGATTCTTTTTCTTGCATGCATTCCATTTCTATTGCAAATTGTTAATGCTGCTGTCACTTTGGTTACCAACGTCCGCCATTTTGTGATGACACAACAGGAATGTTTAGTGACGTCACGCACGACGCCGCGCATGAGGTTCGAATCAACCAGTGCATTTATCAAACACGCGATTATTTAATTTGGGGTCGGAACACCAGGGTCAGAACATAAATTTCTATCCCAGGGTAAAATCACGGATTACCTTGTCTGGTGTGCAAGAAGGGTGTTTATTACACAGACAAGTTAAAGTGATCTGTCATAACTGACTCATTCATAGTGTTGTGTTCGGTAAGACTAGATAAACACAGACTTTTCATATATTCCGCACCTTAGTTTGATGTAGTGTTCTCTTTGTCAAATTTTTAAGGAGTATATGTGCTTGCTGCCACAAGTCGACCAGACCTGATTGACCCTGCTCTGCTGCGACCTGGACGCCTCGATAAATGTCTTCACTGCCAGATGCCGAATGAGGTACAGTTAACTCTCTTTTTCACATGGCGTCGTTGATAAGCAGTGGATAAAGTCATGTAATAAAAATCGTATGACCACACGTGTAATAACACTTTGGCGGGAATTAGTAATGTCATGACGACGTCCATGTCAACCATGCTTTTTTGTAGATAAAATTTTCAAATTTAAAGGCGATAAAATCCAATTTAAAGTGGTCATATGATAAACAGAATCTTACACTCATGTTCATTTCATATGAAATTTATGAAACTCGCCAAAGGCTCGTTTCATAAATTTCATATGAAATGACCACTGGTGTAAGATCCTCTGTTCATTCTGACATTCGATATAACAACAAAACTCTTAATGACAACTTCAGTGGAACTAAAGATGAGAGATTAATCAGGGCCTGACCAATCCAAATTTCAATTGCTTTCCCGTCTGGGAATTGCAATATTCCCTTCATATTCGATACATTTTTCTTGGCAAGTGAAATAAAAATTCACTTGCCGAGCCAAAATTTGTACTTTTCTTGGGCAGCTTGGCAATGGATTTGTCAGACACTAGATTAATGCCTACATCCAAGAATATTGTATCAATTACTTCAAGAAACAAATGTGGATATTTGCTAGAATCACCTCATAGAGGCAATTTTAACAAATGTCCACAACATCTGTTTCTTGGAATAATTAAGGGTCAGGCCCCATCTATTACTTGTTAAATTTCTTCTTCTTGGAATCCTTTATAGCAACAAATACTTTATAAGGGTAGAATGTCAGGGGACATATACTATCATTATCAGGGTCCTCTTTATATCTGAAATTTCTCTAACATCACTAACGTTTTCTCAAAAGTGTATCATGTGAAAATATACAGCAGAACTTCGATGGCTCGAACACCGATGGCTCGTTTACCATGGATGTGTCGAACCCATTCTTGAATCCCTAGGGAAATCCTCTACATAAGAAATAGTGGGGGATAATAAAGGATATTTCAGTCTTTAATCTTGCAAATGTAATGCTGTGTGTACTCATTAGAATCGCCTCGTTGAGGCGATTCTAATGAGTACACACAGCATACATATTCATTATAGAACACCGAAAAGATGTCTAAAAGTATCTCGTTATGCCTCCTGACAGTAACCTCAGTGGCTCGAACCACCCCTGTCTCGAACAAATTTTTGAGGTCCCAAAGGTGTTCGAGCCATTGAAGTTCGACTGTATAATTAATATATAGCCTCCATATCCACTGTGCTATACTGTATTTACCCTAAGTGTTTGGACACTTAAACTCCTTACCATACTTGTTCTAAAATTTGAACAAGTACAATTTACTACCCGATGTTGAGCCTAAAAATAGCTAGATGAGTGGCGAACAGTGTAGACCCTGATGAGATGCCACATTTTGCTGCATCTAGAATGCATCATCTCATCTGTTTGTACACTGTTTGCTCAGCCCTGTTTGTCTGAATATATAAGAGCCAGTGCATCACAAACCTACAATAAGACATGTGCACCCAACGAAGACTCAGATCAGCCTGCACATCCGCGCAGTCTGATCTGAGTCTTCAATGTGCGCTCTTAGGATAGCTAAGGGCCCAATGCTCCTTCATGCAGCAAGAGGAGTCTCTGGTTAGATTATATGGATGCACAGGCTGATCTGAGTCTTCAATGTGCGCTCTAAGGATAGCTAAGGGCCCAATGCTCCTTCATGCAGCAAGAGGAGTCTCTGGTTAGACTATATGGATGCGCAGGCTGATCTGAGTCTTCGTGGGCGCACTTGTCTTATTGTAGGTTTTGACGTGCGCTGGCTCATAAGGTAAATATGGTAGTAAGAATTCAGAAACTCTTAGTAAATGCAATCAGTGAAGACTGAACGGACTGTGCACATTCATGGTATGCATAGAGTAGAAATTTTATATGTTTAGAATAGAAATTATGTTTGAAAGAGCAAACACGGTATGTTAAGAATGGACATTTCATGATAAAAAGAGATTATGATATGGCATGTTTCATATCATACCCCATATCAGCCCGAGACTCCCATATCAGCCCGAGGGCCGAAGGCCCTCGGGCTGATATGGGAGTCTCGGGCTGATATGGGGTATGATATGAAAAATGCCATATCATAATCTATTTATCATACATCTCACTTTCAAAAAAATTTGTTCAAAATAAATTGTATTAATTGCATCTTCCTAATACCAAAGTTACGTTTCCATTGTTTACCGAATCACTAGAATTTCTTTGCTCGATAATATGATCCAGATCCAAGAGTCTTTCAGCAATCCCCTGCGTCGTTCTTTCGCCCATTTTCCTCTCGTATTCGCTGCGCCATGCCATGTTTTTTTTTTTTTTTTTTGCCAAACAGTTCGAACAGACGAAAATATTGCAAATGGCGTCCTGAACAACAAATGTGAAATGCCGCAAAAGGAAGAACACCACGTGATCCGAATAGGGTGACGTCAGAGGTATGATAAAGGCTTAGGGTGCGATAAAGGGTTGTGATATGGATTTTTGGGGTATGATAAAGCCCATGCGATATGGCAGCACGTGCAAGCGTGATACATGCATTGGTGCCACGTTCGTATCGCATATTCAAAAACTAAGTATTTTATACTAAATGTATGATAAAAGAGTATATATAGTATGTGCAGAATACAGAGCAAATTACTTGTTAGTGTCTGTTAAAGGCTTATATACAAGCCTGCCAAAAAAGTGGGATTAGGTAAACTGCCTAACTGATCACAACCAAAATAGTGTTGACTGGACCATTAAACTCAAACAAAAGCAAGCGCATCTATTGTATGTGCAGAATAGAAACTACATATTGGCATGTTTATAACAGAAACAGAATCATGGAGAGCATAGTGTATTGACCAAAAATATTCGAACACAATCAGCCTGATCAAACAGTGTATGGGAGGTCTGACTTGCACCATTTTGCCTGGGCAGGCTTAGACCTTCCACAGTGTAGGCCCAGCTCAAACTGTTTCTAGCGGTCTGATCTGGGTCTGCAGCAAAATTCTTTGGGGACAAAATATATAATGTTTATTAGCTCAGCTGTTTTCGAAGAAAATGACAAGGTATTGTCATGGCTCTGGCGTCGTCTGCGCTCTTGTTTAAGTTACCATAAGGCTTCTTAAAAAGTGTCTGAATAATTAGGGTACATTTGTAATACAGAATGTGACAATTTTGTTCTTTGGTTTTACGGCCATTTCAAGATTATTTCACTCAGATCGTGCCGATCGTTAATCATAGGTAGGTGAAAACCGGAGTACTCGGAGAAAAACCACCTGACCTTTCGTTGCAGAACTTGGCATCTCACATGTGACCCGAGCCAGGCTCAAACCCACAGTGGTGAGAGACATAATGATTAAGAGTCAGCTTTCTTATCCACTAGAATACGGAGGCCCGTCAGAATGTGACAATAGAAATTCATGACATCAATACAATCTTATGATTCAGGAAGAAAGATACAAGATACTGTATGCATTGTCCAAGAAGATGTCAATTGCTCAGGATGTAGACTTGAAACATTTTGCCAAATGTTGTGAGGACTTCACAGGGGCTGATTTTAAGGTATCAGAAATGGGTTTATCGTCTTTTTAGCCATAATATCTGTAAAATGAAAATTCCAATAAGCTCCATTTTACTACCTTTATTCTGGGTTTGTTTTTCAGAAATTCTGGTATTATTATACAAGCAGTTTAGACTGATTAGAACTGATTATACTGCACTCGTGTCGAAAACAGTTGGAGAGGATAGGGTTTTGTCTCTTTCTTGTCTTTCCTGCAGTTTTGGTTCACCTCTGTCCAAGTGTTACCAGGGGCCAGTTGTTCAAAACTAACGACGTCGTTAGTTAACGTATCATTAAAACTTTGATCATTAAATATGGCAAATATGCTGAAGTTTTTGCTGAAAAAATGTGAGCAGCTGACGCAAAAGCTGCTCACAATTTTTTCAGCAAAAATACCAAAATTTACGATATTGTACTTGCTAGAAGAGTTAACAATATGACCACTAACGAGCTCGTTAAGCTAACGATGCTTTGAATAACTGGCCCCAGGCTGCCAAGTCTGTGCAATGAACATGCCTGTATGAAATACAAGCAGTTTAGACTGATTAGAACTGATTATACTGGATTTGTGTCAAAAACAGTTGGAGAGGATAGGGTTTTGTCTCTTGCTTGATTTTCCTGCAGTTTTGGTTCATCCCCGTCCAAGTGCCACCAGGCTGCCAAGTCTGTGGAATGAACATGCCTGTAAACCCCACTTTACATACTGAAAACATTACGAAAACACGCCTATACTAATTCAGTGTAACCTTTGTCGCTGAAAAAATGAAAAATTTCAGAAGAAAAATTGTGATGTTTTTCTTATTTCTGCTCAAAACATAGATTATGGGTACTCGTTAGAACCGCCCTAATGAGTACCCACAATCTATATTTTAGAGCATAAATAAGAAAAATAAGGTTTACCCCTGCAAACTCCAGTTTTACTATATAAAAGTAGGGTTCAAGGGGGTCAAAATTATATAGGCATGCTTTTAGATGAGTTGGGTTTGCTGGGGTATCATCTCTTCAGATAAGATTCTGGTACAATGTGTATGTTAGAAGCCTCTGTGATGTAGAGGTTATGCTACTCGCCTCATAAACTAGGTGTCATGGGTTTGAACCCGGACTTCTCCAGACTTTCGGATGAGTCATCAAAACTGAAGTCGAGTCTCCATATGACCTTAGCTGTTGATGGGAAGTAAAACTCACATACACACACAATGGGTATTGTTCCCCTTTCTTTAAAGCTAAATACTTAAATGCCCATTTGCAATGCTTGTCTCTTAAAGAAAAACTCGTTAAAACTTTGATCATCTTTTATGGCAAATGCTAATATTTTTGCTGAAAAAAAATGTGAGCTGCTCACATTTTTTCCAGCAAAAACAACAACAATTTAAATATCAAACTTAGAACAGTTAACATTATGACCACTAACGAGCTTGTTAAGCTAACGATGCTTTTAACAACTGGCCCTTGATCACTAATGAGCTCATAAGCTACCAAGGCTTTGCACAACTGGGCCCTGTTTTCCATATGTTTGTTCATTCATCTATCTGTTGGTCAGTTTGTCAACATAATTATAGATGAACCCTAGCGTCAACCCAAAAGTTCAAGTCTGTTTCTCAAGAAGTGAAGTCACAGGTGCTACATAGCCTTTGGCAAAATTTTTGTTAATCCTGGAAATAAAGAAAATCAGGGGCCAATTGTTCAAAGCGTCCTTAGCTTAACGAGCTTGTTTGTGGTCATATTGTTAACTGTTCTAGCAAGTACAATATCTACAATTTTGTTATTTTTACTGAAAAAAGTGAGGCTGCTAATTTTTTTTTCAGCAAAAATAATAGCATATTTGCCATATTAAATGATCAAAATTTTAACGATACCTTAAGTTTTTGTTTGATTTGATTAGAGATTTACCGTCCCCGTCAACACTGTAAAGGTCATTTTGGAGATGTTGCTTCCAATTTTGTGGGACTTTTACCCCACATTGAGATGAAATGACATCTCAAGCCCTGCTACCCAATCAAATGAATAGGGTTTCTAAGGATGGACTGGCTGACTCGCACCGCTTTGCCTGGGCAGGCTTAGATTCTCTAAGCGGTTTGCCAGTACTCGTGTGCGGGTCGGTTTCAGCTCTGCATGAAGCATCATGCAGCCCATATATTTCTTCAAGCCCCGATGAGCGGGGGCCGAGATACGTCAAATGAAAACATTGTTAGTGTTGAACAACTGGCCCCAGGGTAAACAATGAAATGAACACATATTACATTTCAGGCATTACTATACAATGCTCAGTTAGAGGCCATACATGAGTTTACAAGTGATGAGGCTGATTGTGCGCCAGGAAAGTTTGGTATGAAATCCAGAAAGGGACCTCACTCTAAGCTGAAGAGCAGAGGAAGTGGCCCCAATTTAAAACTCAAGGTAAACCATAACTACTTTTATCATATAAAGTCGGGGTTGATAATGTCAAGTAGTAAAAATCATAATGATCATATGTGTAATAAAAATATCTGTGACACCTGTGTCATGCCCTAGGGGCTGGACTTGGGTGGGAGGGGGGGGGGTATGTGGGGGTGTGTACTTTTGAAATAACTTAGTCCCTGTGGAGAAAGTGTGGAGATTTGTGATCGACCACATTCTAGTTTTGTATTTGTAAATGTTGCATCTGACCTGGGCCTTCACGTTGCAAAAAAAGTCATTTTCATAGATACGATTATGAAAAAAAAAACACTGATACCATGAATGTAGAATGACATTTACTCCTGCTGTGTAGAAGGTGTGAATTTCCATTCAGTATGAAATGGAGTAACAGTTGAGATAAACCTCCCACAAGAAGCCAGACCAGAATGATCTCCTTTAGAAGTTCATCTCTTCTGTGTAAGAACCCCGTCATGAGAAAATCTGTCTTCGGGGTTTGCAATCAAATACCATAATGATCCTAAGTATTGGGACAGACAGGCCTAAGCAAACAGTGCATACCCAGATCAGACTGCTCCTTTAGGAGCAGTCTGATCAGGGTCTACACTGTTTGCCATTTCGTCAGCACCTTTTGAACTCCTTCCTCGATCATGCATATTTGTTTAAATTTCAGAAGAATAACAGCATTTCCTCAGTGTGTCAAAACTTTAAGGATTTTTATGGTAAGACATTTTTGGGGTTGCTTAGCAACACAGACTAGCAAGAGGCTTGAAATTTTAACGTAATAAAACGTAAAAATTCGGACACCTTGAGGAGTTGGTGTAATTCTCCTAAAATTTTTAACAAATTTGTTTCATGATCCAGCAAGTGGTCCAAAAAGGGCAGTTGGAATGGCAAACAGTGTAGACCCTGATCAGACTGCTCCTTCAGGAGCAGTCTGATCTGGGTCTGCACTGTTGGCTCGGACCTGTCTGTCATGATACATAGGATCAATACTGTTGGCCCCCGCCCATCAGGTCGTGGAGAAATAGATTGGGCTGCATCATGCTTCCATGCAGAGCTGAAACCAACCGCAAGTGTGTACTGGTAAACTGCTTAGAAGGTCTGAGCCTGCCCAGGCAAAGTGGTGGGAGTCTGGCTGCCTGTACATATAAACCCTATTGGTTTCATTGGGCGGCAGGGATTGAGATGTCTTTTCATCTCCATGCTGTGTAAAAGTCCCACACAGCCCCTGCTCATTAGGGCTTGAAGAAATAGAATGGCTGCATGATGCTTCCACACAGAGCTGAAACAAACCACACATGAGGACTGGTACATTGCTTAGGTCTAAGCTTGCCCAGGCAAAGCAGTGCAAGTCGTACCATCCATGCATACAAACCTTATTGGTTACATTGGGTGGCAGGGATTGAGATGTCATTTCATCTCAGTGTCGGGTAAAAGTCTCACAAAATTGGAAGCAACATCTCCAAAATGACCTAAATTATGTTGACAAGGATGTTAAACCTCAATAAAATCCAAAGGATCATTACAGTAGATATGGAGTCTAGAGGTACTGATCTATCCAAGCAGTGAACACGAAGGTGCTGATCAGACTGCACAGATGATCAGACTGCCCAGATGGTCAGACTGTACAGATGATCAGACTGCACAGATGATCAGACTGCACAGATGATCAGACTGTACAGATGATCAGACTGCCCAGATGGTCAGACTGCCCAGATGATCAGACTGTACAGATGATCAGACTGTACAGATGATCAGACTGCACAAATGATCAGACTGTACAGATGATCAGACTGTACAGATGATCAGACTGTACAGATGATCAGACTGCCCAGATGGTCAGACTGCCCAGATGATCAGACTGTACAGATGATCAGACTGCCCAGATGATCAGACTGTACAGATGATCAGACTGCCCAGATGGTCAGACTGCCCAGATGATCAGACTGTACAGATGATCAGACTGTACAGATGATCAGACTGTACAGATGATTAGACTGCCCAGATGGTCAGACTGCCCAGATGATCAGACTGTACAGATGATCAGACTGTACAGATGATCAGACTGTACAGATGATCAGACTGCCCAGATGGTCAGACTGCCCAGATGATCAGACTGTACAGATGATCAGACTGTACAGATGATCAGACTGTACAGATGATTAGACTGCCCAGATGATCAGACTGCACAGATGATCAGACTGTACAGATGATTAGACTGCCCAGATGATCAGACTGCCCAGATGATCAGACTGTACAGATGATCAGACTGTACAGATGATTAGACTGCCCAGATGATCAGACTGCCCAGATGATCAGACTGTACAGATGATCAGACTGTACAGATGATCAGACTGCACAAATGATCAGACTGCACAGATGATCAGACTGTACAGATGATCAGACTGTACAGATGATTAGACTGTACAGATGATCAGACTGCTCAAATGATCAGACTGCACAGATGATCAGACTGCACAGATGATCAGACTGCAAAGATGATAAGACTGCACAAATGATCAGACTGCACAGATGGTCAGACTGTACAGATGCGCAGGCTGATCTGCACCTTTGTTGTTCGCTTATTCTACATACCACGGGTCATAATTTTTGCATTGTTTTCTAGACTGACACAAGGAGAAAGTCATTTAGCTCTGGAACAATAGCCTATATCCCAAACCTGACAGAGGGGATCAAACAAGTGAACTCAGAAATGGAGGAAAGGCTAAATACACAGGTGAGTTGTGGAATCCAGAGACTGTCATATAGACTTGTGTGACCTGGAAAAAGAAGGGAAATGACACTACCTTGCTACCACTATTCATCATATTCGCATTATTTGCTGGCTCCCAGCTTGCACATTGTCAATATTGGAAAAACAGGTAACCAGACCCCCCTGACCTTTTAAGGTCAGGGGGGTCTGGTTACCTGTTTTTCCAACACTGATAACCTTCAGACCAGGAACCAGCAGATAATGCAAATAAGGTGAATGTCCAGTGTCAATGTGTGTTAGGATAGGGGTCACCTACTGACATGTGCAAATTTGGTGGTTTTCCCCTAGTGCTCTAGTTTCCTCTTCCATTTAAGGCATCTTGTAATACCTCAATATTGACACCATCTAGAACAATTTAGTATGAACTTCACTGGCCATTCCAAGGCACAGCTGTTCTCCAGTTTATTGTGACTTACTGTGTGGATATGTTGTCTTTATTATGATTCCTTTTGTTTGTTTTTGTTTGTTTGTTTGAGGTTTAACGTCCCTGTCAACACTGTAAAGGTCATTTTGGAGACGTTGCTTCCAATTTTGTGGGACTTTTACCCGACATTGTGATGAAATGACATCTCAAGCCCTGTCGCCCAATGAAACCAATAGGGTTTATTAGCATGGACGGTCCGCCTCGCACCGCGGTTCCTGGACAGGCTTAGATCCTCTAAGCGGTTTACCAGTACTAGTTTGCGGGCCGGATTCAGCTCTGCGTGGAAGCATCATGCAGCCCATATATTTCTTCAAGACCCTATGGGCGGGGGCCGTTATGATTCCTTTTACCATTTAGATATGTAATATGCAAAAGCTACTCACATTTTAGCTCACCTGAGCCAAATTGATCACTCACTCTCTGTGGTCATCTTCGTCCGTCTGTCCACAATTTCTTCAGACAACTCCTCCATAACCACTGATCGGATTTTGACCAAACTTGACAGGAATGATCCTTCCTTATTCCTCTTCTTTCAAAGTTGTTCAAATGGTTCTGGTCCATTGCACATCTAGGTCACAAGAGGTAAAAAAAGATTTTTTAACTTTAAAGTTAAAAATCTTCTCTGAAACTGCAAGGCCCAGGTCTTTGATATTTGGTATGAATCTTTATCTAGTGGACCTCTACCAAGATTATTCAAATTATAGCCCTGGAGCCAAAAATGGCCACGCCCTGGGTACCAATTGTATATTTAAACCCATGGCATGTGGGAAACCCCTAAAGGGGTACCTTGGCAAACAGTGCAAACAGAGATCAGATGCGGTAGAATGCAGCGTCTGATCAGGGCCTGCACTATTTGCTAACAGAATTTTCCATCAAAAATAGAATAAGAATGAAAAAAAATAGGCCTAGCCTACCATTTCTTATATGACAAATGGACTTATACAACATACAGTGGAACTTCGATGGCTCGAACACCAATGGCTCGTTTACCATGGCTGAGTCGAACATGTCCCCAAGCCCCTTGGGAAACCCTCAATATACAAAATAGGCGGGGTAATTTAGGAGATTTTCGTCTTTTATATTACAAATGTATGCTGTGTGTACTCATTAGAATCGCCTCATTGAGGCGATTCTAATGAGTACACACAGCATACATTTTCATTACAGAATACCGAAAAAGGTGTACAAAATTATCTCGTTATGCGTCCTGGCAGTAACCCCCAGTGGCTCGAACTACCCCTGTCTCGAACAGATTTGAGAGGTCCCTAAGGTGTTCGAGCCACCGAAGTTCGACTGTGTAGCAGTGGAAGAGTCCACCAGTATACAATGGGTAAAATTAAACCATGTTATAATGAATTATGAACAGCTTTGTAAAGGGAAACAGAATTCAGGGTTTAACCTGAATTCTGTTTCCCTTTACAATGCTGTTCATTATAACTGAGGTTACGGGGTCCATCTTTCTACCATGTTTCATAGGAGGAGGGCCGTAACTAATGTTGATAGAACTATGGCCCGACCTCATTGCTCGATTTATTGATGCAATAAAATATGTTTATTCTATAGTAACTATACCATGTTTCCTCTAAAACCAGTGTTATAATTGATTTGATTGATTTGAGGTTTATCGTCCACGTCAACACAATATAGGTCATTTTGGAGACGTTGCTTCCAATTTTGTGGGACTTTTACCCGACATTGAGATGAAATGAGATCTCAAGCCCTGCCGCCCAATGAAACCAATAGGGTTTATAAGCATGGACGGGCCGACTCGCACCTCTTGCCTGGGCAGGCTTAGATCCTCTAAGTGGTTTACCAGTACTTGTGTGCGGGTGGGTTTCAGCTCTGCGTGGAAGCATCATGCAGCCCATATATTTCTTCAAGCCCCGATGGGCGGGGGCCGTCCAGGTTTATAAAGGGAGAGACAGAATACAGTGCTGGGTTCCCTCTTCTGACCAAGTAACATCTTAAACCATGTCATAATGAACATGTTATAAAGAGATTTTTGTGTTACCTCATGAAATGATCACCCCTCTAAACCCCAGTTTATAGAGAAAACTGGGGTTTAAAGGGTATACATTATTTTGCGTATTTCTGCTCCTAGACATAGCTTGTGGCTACTCGTTAGAACTGCCTCAATGAGGCACTGCCTCAATGAGGCGGTTCTAACGAGCACCCACAACCTATGTTTGGAGTATAAATAAGAAAAAATGTCACAAGTTTTCATCGGAAAAGTAGCTAGTTTGGATATATGATTGAATACACTATGTCACATGGGTGTGTTATCGTTTTTTTTTTTTCTGGCCCTCCCCCCCCCCCCCCATCGGGGCTTGAAGAAATAGATGGGCTGCATGATGCTTCCACGCAGAGCTGAAAATGACCCGCACACAAGTACTTTTTAACTGCTTAGAGGATCTAAGCCTGCCGAGGCAAAGCGGTGCGAGTGTCAGACCGTTCATGCTTATAAACCCTATTGGTTTCATTGGGCGGCAGGCCTCGAGATCTCATTTCATCTCAGTGTCGGGTAAGAGTCCCACAAAATTGGAAGCAATGTCTCCACAGTGACCTTTACAGTGTTGACACGGACGTTAAACCTCAAATCAAACAAACAAAAAAAGATCCAGATCTGAAGAAGCCATCTGATCAGGATCTACACCGTTTGAAATTCAGTTTATGAATTTTAAGGAATGAATTACATCAAGTAATCCGATTGGTTCAATGTCAGAAATGGGTGTGGCTAAATTGAATATTCAGCAAGATAAGGCTTGAAGCATGTTTGTTTGATTTTGTTTGTTTTGAGGTTTATTGTCCCCGTCAACTCTGTATAGATCATTTTGGAGATGTTTCTTCCAATTTTGTGGGGCTTTTAACCGACACTGAGACGAAATGACATCTCAGGCCCTGTTGCCCAATGAAACCAATAGGGTTTATAAACATGGACGGCTCGACTCCGCTTTGCCTGGGCAGGCTTAGATCCTCTAGGCGGTTTACCAGTACATGATTTGTATGTATTTTCTAGGTAACACAGATCACTCAGAGGGAGAGGAGGAATTCTGAGCATGTTTCTGTAGACACACCAGACTCGCCTTTGTCTCTGCAAAAAGTATTGCATGTTAATCAACGGCACCTGCTCGCTGCTGTTAGTAAAATGAGGCCATCTGTCTCGGCTGAGGAGAGGCTAAAGTACAAGAGAATGTGAGTAGGGAACTCATCACACGAATATTTTTTTTTTTTTTTTTTTTTGGTTTGGGTTTTACGGCCCTTTCAAGATTATTTCACTCATATCGAGCCGATCGTTAATCAGAGGTGGGCGAAAACCGGAGTACCCGGAGAAAAACCACCTGACCTTCCGTTGCAGAACTTGGCGTCTCACACGTGGCCAGAGCGAGGCTCGAACCTACGGCGGTGAGAGACCTAATGACTAAGAGTCAGCGCTCTTATCCACTAGGCCACGGAGGCCCGTTATCACACGAACATGTCCATGAAATGAACACCCCCCTTAAACCCCACTTTATACAGAGAAAACTGGGCTTAACGGGGGTATACATTATTTTTAGCTCACCTGTCACGTAGTGACGAGGTGAGCTTTTGTGATCACATTTTGTCCGTTGTGCATGCGTCCGTGCGTCCGTCCGTTTGTGCGTCCGTCCGTGTGTCAGTGCGTCCGTAAACAATTTCAAATAAGTATATCTCTAATACCCAATGGTCAATCTTGATCAAATTTCATGAGAAGCATCATCAGGTAGGGGGAAAGGCTGCATAAGGTTTTTGGGCTGATCAGATTGGAATTCTGGTTGCCATGGCAACATATAGCTCCCATAGGCTTACAATGGGAAAAACTTAAAATATCTTCTTCTGTGAAACCACTGGGCCAAGAGCTTAGATATTAAGCTTGTAACAATGTCAAGTGATCACCTACATAATTCCTGCCAATCATGCCCCTGGGGTCCAAATTGGCCACACCCCGGGGCCCCTTAACTCCTGTAGACTCAAAATGGAAAAAAAGCTTCAAAAATCTTCTTCTCTGAAACCACAGGGCCCAGAGCTTAGATATTTAGCATGTAGTAATGGCAAGTGGTCTCCTACATAATTCCTGCCAATTATGCCCCTGGGTGCCAAATGAGCCATGCCCTGGGGCCCCTTTGCTCCCATAGACTCATAATGGAAAAAAGCTTCAAAAATCTTCTTTTCTGAAACCGCAGGGCCCATAGCTTAGGTATTTAGCATGTAGCAAGGGCAAGTGGTCACCTACATAATTCCTGCCAAACATGCCCCTGGGGTCCAAATTGGCCACACCCCTGGGCCCCTTAGCTCCCATAGACTCATAATGGCAAAAAAAGCTTCAAAAATCTTCTTCTCTGAAACCACAGGGCCCAGAGCTTAGATATTTAGCATGTAGCAACGGCAAGTGTTCACCTACATAATTCCTGCCAATCATGCCCCTGGGTTCCAAATGGGCCACGCCCCGGGGCCCCTTCGCTCCCATAGACTCATAATTGAAAAAAAAGCTTCAGAAATCATCTTCTCTGAAACTGAGGGCCCAGAGCTTAGATATTTAGCATGTAGCAACGGCAAGTGGTCACCTACATAATTCCTGCCAATCATGACCCTGGGGTCCAAATTGGCCACACCCCGGGGCCCCTTAGCTCCCATAGACTCATAATGGAAAAAAAAAAGCTTCAAAAATCTTCTTCTCTGAAACAACAGGGCCTAGAGCTTAGATATTTAGCATGTAGCAACGGCAAGTGGTCATCTACATAATTCCTGCCAATCATGCCCCTGGGGTCCAAACGGGCCACGCCCCGGGCCCCTTAGCTCCTATAGACTCATAATGGAAAAAAGTTCAAACAGATTCCACTCTGAAACCACAGGGCCCAGAGCTGAGATATTTAGCATGTAGCAATGGCAAGTGCTCACCTACATAAATCCTGCCAATCATGCCCCTTGGGTCCAAATGTACCACGCCCGGGGCCCCATAGCTCCCATAGACTCATAATGGACAAAAAAAGCTTCAAAAATCTTCTTCTCTGAAACTACAGGGCCCAGAGCTTAGATATTTAGCGTGAAGCAATGGCAATTGGTCACCTTCATAATTCCTGCCAATCATGCCCCTGGGTTCCAAATTGGCTACGCCCAAGGGCCCCTTTGCTCTCATAGACTCATAATGGACAAAAAAAGCTTCAAAAATCTTCTTCTCTGAAACCACAGGGCCCAGAGCTTAGATATTTAGCCCGTGGCAACGGCAAGTGGTCACCTACATTATTCATTCCAATCATGCCCCTGGGGTCCAAATGGGCCATGCCCCGGGGCCCCTTAGCTCCTATAAACTCCAAATGGAAAAAAAGCTTCAAAAATCTTTTTCTCTGAAACCACGTGGGGCCCAGAGCTTAGATATTTAGCATGTAGCAATCGCAAGTGGTCGCCTATATAAATCCTGCCATTCATGCCCCTGGGGTCCAAATTGGCCACACCCCTGGGTCCCTTAGCTCCCATAGACTCATAATGGCAAAAAAAGCTTCAAAAATCTTCTTCTCTGAAACCACAGGGCCCAGAGCTTAGATATTTAGCATGTAGCAATGACAAGTGGTCACCTACATAAATCCTGCCAAACATGCCCCTCGGGTCCAAATGGGCCACGCCTCAGGGCCATTTAGCTCCCATAGACTCATAATGGAAAAAAAGCTTAAAAAATCTTCTTCTCTGAAACCACAGGGCCCTGAGCTTAGATATTTAGCATGTAGCAACGACAAGTGATCACCTACATATTTCCTGCTAATCATGCCCCTGGGGTCCAAATGGGCCACGCCCCGGGGCCCCTTAGCATCAATAGACTCATAATGGAAAAAAAAGCTTCAAAAATCTTCTTCTCAGAAACTGTGAAGCACAGAACTTAGATATTTAGTATCTAGGAACATAAAATAGCCAGCTACATAAACCCTGCTTACCCTGCCCCTGGGGTCAAAATTGGCCATGCCCGAGCTCATCAGCTCCAATAAACTTATAATGGAAGAAAAACTTAAAAAATCTTCTTCTATGAAACCATTAGGCCCAGAGGTTAGATTTTTAGTATGTAGCAATGTCAAGTGGTCACCTACATAAATCCTGCCAGTTATGCCCCTGGGATCCAAATTGGCCACACCCCAGGGCTCTTTAGCTTCCATAGACTTACAATTAGAAAAACTTCAAAAATCTTCTTCTCTGAAACCAAGGGCCTTTATGATAAAAAAAAAACAAAAAAAAAAAAAAACAAAAAAAAATAAAAAACCCCACACACAAAAAACAACAACTTGAAATGGGGAAAAAAATCTTCAAAAATCTTCTTCTCTGAAACCATAAGTCCCAGAGCTTAGGTATTTAGCATGTAGCAATGTCGAGGGGTCGCCTTCATGAATCCTGCCAATCATGCCCCTGGGGTCCAAATTGGCCAAATCCTGTGGCCCCTTAACTCCAACAAACTTATAATGGAAAAAAGCTTCAAACATCTTCTTTGAAACCATGAAACACAGACCTTAGATATTTAGTGTATAGCAACACAAAATGGCTGCCTACATAAATCCTGCCAGCCATGCCTTTTGGGTCAAAATTTGCCAAGCCCCAGGGCTCATTAGCTTCTATAGACTTATACTGGAAAAAACTTAACAAAGATCTTCTTTTCCAAAACCAAAGGCACAGATTTTGTTTGATTTGAGGTTTTACATCCCTGTCAACACTGTATAGGTCATTTTGGAGATGTCTCTTCCAATTTTGTGGGACTTTTACCCGACATTGAGATGAAATTACATCTCAAGCCCTGTCGCCCAACGAAACCAATAGGGTTTATAAGCATGGACACCGCTTTGCCTGAGCTTAGATATTTAGTATGTAGCAATGTCAAGTGGTCTCCTACACTAATGATTTTCTGGTACACAGGTGAGCGATATAGGGCCATTGGGCCCTCTTGTTTTATTTCTGCTCCAAGACATAGGTTGTGGGTACTCGTTAGAACCACCTCATAGAGATGGTTCTAACGAGCACCCAAAACCTATGTTTGCAGTATAAATAAGAAAAATATCACGGATTTTCATCAGAAAGGTAGCCATTTTGGAGCTGTGAAAAATGTCACACGGGTGTGTTATCGTAATGTTTTGATCAGTAATTTCTGTGTTAGGCCATCACAAATAAAAATGAATAAGCCAGGGACAAGTTATCCTGTTGAATAAATTAATTTAGCCACACCCATTTGGGATATCCACCAATCAGATTACTTGATATAATGTGTTTTGTTTATACTAATTTATTTTAGTTCAGTTGCGATGAAAGCTCCCAGGCTTATTGAACTGCTCTTGAACACTCATTCCGGATGATATCATGCGCGGGAAAGAGAGGCAATAACTTTTACACCACTACTACCCATTTACACCTGGGTCGAGTGGGGCATTGTTATAACGTGTCTTGCCCAAGGACACACCTTGCCTCCATTGGCCGGATTCGAACCCACAACCTCTCGATCATAAGTTGAATGTGCTAACCACTGAGCTATTGAGGCTGACGAATATAATGTATTTGTTCAATTCGCAAACTGCATAACAATGTAGATCCAGATCAGATGGCTTCTTCAGAAGCCATCTGATCTGGATCTACACTGTTTGCAAAGGTATGGGCTTGTTGTAGCTTAACAAGCTTATTGGTGGTTAAAACGTTATACCTCTTCTAGTAAGTACAATATCTAATAGAGAGGTATTTTTTGCTGAAAAAAGGGGTATAGCTTTTGCATTTGTTTATATGGGTGAATAGTATCTGTACATTTCTTACCATCCTGCCCTGATGTAAACATTCACTTAGTCCACATTAACCCTTCTCCTGCTGAATATATTAAGTCTGCCCTGTCCATTTCTGACTATCAGTTAACCAGTTCTTAAAAGTACCTGCAATCTGTATTTATAACCCCGCTTTGAAAAAGTGGGGGCTATATTGGATTTGCCTTGTCCTTCTGTGATTCCATACTTCCGTAATTCATCATAACTAAAAAACAGTTTGAGGTATTTTCATGAAACTTCACACAAATGTAAAGCACTATGCGACGATGTGCAGAGCGCATGAACCATAACTCTGGATTGCCTACTTTTGGAGTTATTGCCCTTTGAACATTGAAAAAAATTCCGTTATTCATGATAACTCAAAAACCGTTTGAGTTATTTTCAAGAAACTTCACACAAATGTAAAGTACTATGAGACAATGTGCAGAGCACATGAACCATAACTCTGGATTGCCTATTTTTGGAGTAAAACCCCTTTGAACATTGAAAAATGGCAATTTTAACCTTGTCCGCTCCATAACTCAAAAACCGTTAGAGATATTTTCATCAAACTTCACACAAATGTAAAGCACTATAAGACGATGTGCAGAGTGCATGAACCATAAGGCTGGATTGCCTGCTTTTGGAGTTATTGCCCTTTGAACATTGAAAAATCACAATTTTAACCTTGTCCGCTCCATAACCCAAGAACTGTTTAAGATATTTTCATGACAATTCACACAAATGTAAAGCACGATGAGACGATGTGCAGAGCACATGAACCATAACTCTGGATTGTCTTTTGACCACCTTTAATTAGAGGCTGAAAGCTGAAAACATTTTTTTCTTGTATTTTTAGCTCACCGTCACGTAGCGATGAGGTAAGCTTTTGGGATCACTTTTCGTCCGTCATGAGTCCATCCCTGCATGCGTCCATTCGTAAACAATTTCTTCAAACGACATCTCCGAAACCACGGATCGGAGTTTGACCAAACTTCACAGCAATGATCCTTAGGTGGTCCCCTTTGAAAATTATTCAAATAGTTCCAGTCCGTTGCACATCAAGGTCAAGGGAGCCAAAAATAGATTTTTTTAATGAAACCTTAAAAAATCTTCTCCTCTGAAACCGCAAGGCCCAGGTCTTTGATATTTGGTATGAAGTTTATCTAGTGGACCCCTACCAAGATTGTTCAAATTATAGTGCTGGGGCCAAAAATGCCCCTGCCTTTGGTTTTACATAGGCTTATATAGGAAAAATCTTTAAAAATCTTCTTCTCTGAAACCACAAGGCCCAGGACTTTGATATTTGGTATGAAGTTTCATCTAATGGACATCTATCAAGATTGTTCAAAATATAGTGCGGGGGCAAAAAATGCCTCCGCCCCGGGGCCCTTTGGTTTTACATAGATTTATATAGGGCAAATATGTAAAAATCTTCCTCTCTGAAACCACAAGGCCTAAGTCTTTGATATTTGGTATGAAGCTTCATCTAGTGAACCTCTACCAAGATTGTTCAAATTATAGTGCTGGGGCCAAAAATGCCCCCACCCCGGGGCCCTTTGGTTTTACATAGGCTTATATAGGGAAAATCTCTAAAAATCTTCTTCTCTGAAACTGCAAGGCCCAGGTGTTTGATATTTGATATGAAGCTTCATCTAATGGATCTCTACCAAAATTTTTCAAATTATAGCCCTGGGGCCACAAATGCCCCCACCCCGGGGCCCTTTGGTTTTACATAGGCTTATATAGGGAAAATCTCTAAAAATCTTCTTCTCTGAAACTGAAAGGCCCAGGTGTTTGATATTTGGTATGAAGCTTCATCTAATGGATCTCTACCAAAATTGTTCAAATTATAGCCCTGGGGCCACAAATGCCCCCTAGCCAGGGCCCTTTGGTTTTACATAGACTTATATAGAGATAATCTTTGAAAATCTTCTTCTCTGAAACAGCAAGGCCCATGTCTTTGATATTTGGTGTGAAGCTTCATCTAGTGGACCTCTATGAAGATTTTTTAAATTAAAGCCCTGGTGGGGTGGGGGGGGGGGGGGGGGGGGGTCGGGAGGAGTGTATGTGTGGGGGGCATTTGGTTTTACATAGGCTTATGTAGGGAATATCTTTAAAAAAATCTTCTTCTCTGAAACCGGGCACATGTCTTTGATATTTGGTGTGTAGCTTCATCTAGTTGACATTTGCCAAGATTGTTCAAATTATAGCCTTTGTTAGCTCGCCTGTACGAAGTATATGGAGAGCTATTGTTGTCACCTCATTTGTGCATGTGTGCGTTCCCGTCACACTGCGCTAAAGTTCTTCAAATGCTTATATCTCAACAGTCACTCATCACAGAGCACTCATATTTGGAACTTAAGTACCTGGGAGGGTCTTCCGATGTTCAAGGACAACAGACCCGTAGGTTCATGCCCCTGGGTGGGGCTAGGGGTCAAAATCTAGAACACCTTTGTAAAACTGTGTTAAAGTTTTTGAATTGCTTATATCTCAACAGACTCTTATCACAAAGGGTTCATATTTTACAACTTGGATACCCGGGCATGTCTTCTGAGATTCCAAGACAACACACCCCTGGGTTCATGCCTGGGAGGACGGATGGGGTGGGGCTAGGGGTCAAAATCTAGGACACCTTTGTAATTTGTTATATACGTTTCCACTATGCTAATAACTTATAAACACAATTGGTTATATATCAGCCAACCATGTGACATTGTTCAAGTGTAAAAGGGTGAAGGTCATGGTGACCTACATTTCGTGGTCCAGTGATTTTGCCTTATATCTTGAAGACTATTTGTCGGAGAAATGTCATACCTTGAATATTAGTACCATGTGGCCCAATGATTGACCTCAAAATATATCTAGGTCACTGTGACCTATATTTCATGGTCCAGTGATTTTGCCTTATATCTTGAAGACTATTTGTTGGAGAAATGTTATACCCGGGATATTAGTACCATGTGACCCCATGATTGACATCAAATATATCTAGGTCAGTGTGACCTATATTTCATGGTTCACTAATTTTGCCTATTATCTTGAATACTTTTTGATAAAGAAATGTCATACCTTGATTATTAGTTCCATGTGACCTGCTGATTGACCTCAAAATATATCTAGGTCAATTTTGCCTATTATCTTGAATAATATTTTGATAACAAAATGTTATACCTGGGATATTACTTCAATGCAACCAGATGATTGACCTCAAAATATATATAGGTCAGTGTGACCTATATTACATGGTTCAGTGACTTTGGCTTATATCTTGAATACTGTTGGATGGAGAAACTTCATATCTGAATATTCAGTTCCATGTGACCAGATGATTGGCATAGCTATATATGTAGATCAGTGTGACCTATTTTCATGGTTCAATGATTAGCCTTATAATTCAGACACAATTTGATTTTGAAATGTAATTTGTGGAATATATGTTCTGATGATTGACCTCAAAATATATGTAGGTGAGTGTGATCTATATTTCATGGTTCAATAGTTTTACCTTATATCTTGAAGGTGCGAAACAGGCGAGCTATGCTGTCATGCGACAGCTCTTGTTGATATTTGGTATGAAGCTTCACCTTTTAGATCTCCCTCAACTTTATATACATTATAGCCCTGGGGCCAAAACTGGCCCTCCCAGGGGCCCACTTGTTACACTATGGATCAGGTGAGCGATCCAGGGCTATCTTATGGCCCTTTTGTTCTTTGCTGATAGCGCTATAGTGGGGTTCTAGTCAGATCCTCTGACAGTTCTAGTTGCAACAGGCATAAGAATAATTTCAGATATATTTCCATTTTGAAGCCATGGAGAAATGTACCATGTCATATGCCTGTGTTATCTCAATGCAGATCAGAGTCCAGTTGTTCAAAACTAACGATGACGTTAATTAACATGTTGAAACTTTGATCACTTAATGTGAAGAATATGATAATATTTTTGCTGAAAAAATGTGAGTAGCTTTTGCATTTACTCACATTTTTCAAGCAAAAATACCAGAGTATTAGGTATTGTACTTGCTAAAACAGTTAACAGTTTGGTCACTAACAAGCTCGTTAAGCTGATGATGCTAGGAAAAACTGGGCCCTGGTCATCTGATCTGCATGGGCTATGAAAAAGTTTGGCTTACAGTTAGACAAGGCCTGCTGTCCTTTCAGCAAGCAAGGGTGAACAGGGACTGTTGTTATTTCTTCTGTTTCTACACTTCCATTCATTTTCCTCTTTCTCATGTCCTCTACTATCTCTTCTATCTCTTTTCTCCCTTTACGAAATGACCCACAATGGTTGATGTGTCATTTAGCCCAAAACAATGAATCAATCAATATGAAAAACTATGCATGAACATTTCTATGATTCAGTTAAATGCATTAACCTCGTTTATACAGAAAGCCCCAACTAGAAGCCTCGATGGTATAGTGGTTAAGCTACTCCCTCATAAACCAGGGGTCATCGGTTCGATTCTGGGCTTCTCTAGACTTTCAGATGAGTCTTTTAAACCGAGGTCCCTTCTCCATATGATCTTAAATGTGGGTTGGACATAAAACTCAAACACACACACAGAAAATCCCAAAATGTGCAGGCCCACATTAGATGCCACCATCTGATCATGGCCTTGACTGTTTGGGAAATGTTCACCAATTTTGCTAAAAAATTCAGACCCCTCGAGGTCTTGCTGTAATTCTCCTAGAATTTTAACAAATTTGTTTCATGATCCAGCAAGGAGTCCAAATTGGAGCAGACGGAATGGCAAACAATGAAGACCCAGATCAGACTGCTCCGATCTGAATCTGCTCTGTTTTCTTCGGCCTATCCATCCCAGTACTTAGGACCATAATGGTATATGACCAAAAGTAAATCAACCTGGCATGCAAGATTGCATTCAGAACACAAAAAGGGTTTCTGAATAATATCTCGTTAACACATCCTGGAAATACCCCACACCCCCAATTCCACGTTTTATATAGAGATGACTGATGTTTACGGGGGCATTTATTATTTTTTATGCCCCCGCCATTCGAAGAATGGTGGAAAGGGCATATAGCGTTGCCCCTGTCCCTCCGTCTGTCTGTGCGTCTGTGAGTCTGTTCGTCCGTGCATCCGGAACTTAAACACAGTCAACAACTTCTTTATTTCTTGATGAATTTTAAAATTACTCGGCATAAATGTTAACCATCATGAGATGATGTGTCACATGCAAAACCCAGGTCTGTACCTCCAAGGTCAAGGTCATACTTAGAGGTCAAAGGCCAAAAAAAGGGTCCGAAACTTAAACGCAGTCAATAACTTTCTTATTTCTGGATAGATTTTGAAATTACTTTGTGGAAATGCTAACCAACATGAGGCGATGTGTCACCTGCAAAACCCAGGTCGGTACCTCCAAGGTCAAGGTCATACTTAGAGGTCAATGGTCAAAAAAGGGTCCGAAACTTCAACGCAGTCAATAACTTACTTATTTCTGGATGGATTTTGAAATTTCTTTGAAGAAATGTAAACCATCATGAGACAATGTGTCACATGCAAACCAAGATCAGAACCTCCAAGGTCAATGTCATACTTAGGGGTCAAAGGTAAAAAAGATGGTCCAAAACTTAAACGCAGTCAATAACTTTCTTATCTCTGGATTGATTTTGAAATTACTTGGCAGAAATGTTGGCCATCATGAGACAATCACACAAAACCAAGGTCCTTACCTCCAAGTTCAAGGTCATACTTAGAGGTCAAATGTGAAAAAAAGGGTCCAAAACTTGAACACGGTCAATAACTTTCTATGGATGAATACGAACATAGAGATATTTTTAGGCGGGGGCATCCGTGTCCTTTGGACGCATTTCTAGTCTTATTTCTGCTCCAAGGCATAGGTTGTAGGTACTTGCCATTCACCTTATTTGCATTATCTGCTGATTCCTAGTCTGAACGTTATCAGTGTCGGAAAAACAGGTAACCAGACCCCCCTGACCTTGAAAGGTAAGGGGGGGTATCTGGTTACCTGTTTTTCCAATATTGACAATGTGCAAGCTGGGAGCCAGCAAACAAATGCAAATATGGTCAATAGAACCGGTGTAACGGTCAGTTTCTTCCCCCGGCCCGTTTCTTCCCCGGGGAAGAAATGGGCCGGCCCGTTTCTTCCCCGGGGGAAGAAACTGACTAGTCAGTTTCTTCCCCACCCAGTCAGTTTCTTCCCCCCCCCCCCCCCCCCCTAAAATTTTTTGAGAACCATTGTAAACGAGTAATTTTCAGCTCACAATTTGTTATAAATGAGAAATGAGACCATTCTGAATAAGTTCTGAGTCCTTTTAGCTTGAATGACAAAATTTGCTTTATGCTACACCATTCATGGAGATGCAATAAAATATGCATCCATATGCAAGCATCTTTGGTGAATTTTCTTTGCTTTTTAAGACATAAATTAGTATTAACTAAACAGATATAATAAGGCACAAATGTTTGGCGCTCAAATCTACATAGAATTTGGAGACTGGGGGTGGGGAAGAACTGGGCCGGCCCAGTTCTTCCCCACCCCAGATGTGTCTGTCTACTAATAATTCTTGTGATAACTTCCTTTGCTTTTTAAGACAAAAAATGGTATTAACTATAAAGAAATAATTAGCAACAAATGTTTGGAGCTCAAATCTAAATAGACTTCGGAGACTGGGGGTGGGGAAGAACTGGGCCGGCCCGTTTCTTCCCCACCCCAGATTTTTCAGTTTACAAAAAATTCTTGTGATAAATTTTCTTCGCTTTTTAAGACATAAACTGGTATGAACTAAAAAGATATAATAAGCAACAAATGTTTGGAGCTCAAATCTAAATAGAATTTGGAGAATTGGGGTGGGGAAGAACTGGGCCGGCCCGTTTCTTCCCCATCCCAGATTTTTCTGTTTACAAAAAATTCTTGTGATAAATTTTCTTCGCTTTTTAAGACATAAATTGGTATAAACTAAAAAAGATATAATAGCAACAAATGTTTCGAGCTCAAATCTAAATAGACTTTGGAGACTGGGGGTGGGGAAGAACTGGGCCGGCCCGTTTCTTCCCCACACCAGATTTTGTTGTTTACAAAAAATTTTTGTGATAAACTTTCTTCGCTTTTTAAGACATAAATTGGTATAAACTAAAAAAGATATAATAAGCAACAAATGTTTGGAGCTCAATTCAAAATAGACTTCGGAGACTGGGGGTGGGAAAGAACTGGGCCGGCCCGTTTCTTCCCCACCCCAGATTTTTCTGTTTACAAAAAATTCTTGTGATAAATTTTCTTCGCTTTTTAAGACATTAATTGGTATAAACTAAAAAGATAAAATAAGCAACAAATGTTTGGAGCTCAAATCTAAAAAGAATTTGGAGACTGGGGTTGGGGAAGAACTGGGCTGGCCCTTTTCTTCCCCACCTCAAATTTTTCTCTTTACAAAAAATTCTTGTGATAAATTTTCTTCCCTTTTTAAGACATAAATTGGTATAAACTAAAAAGATATAATAAGCAACAATGTTTGGAGCTCAAATCTAAATAGACTTCGGAGACTTGGGCTGGGGAAGAACTGGGCCGGCCCGTTTCTTCCCCACCCCAGATTTTTCTGTTTACAAAAAATTCTTGTGATAAATTTTCTTCGCTTTTTAAGACATAAACTGGTATAAACTAAAAAGATATAATAAGCAACAAATGTTTGGAGCTCAAATCTAAATAGAATTTGGAGAATTGGGGTGGGGAAGAACTGGGCCGGCCCGTTTCTTCCCCACACCAGATTTTGTTGTTTACAAAAAATTTTTGTGATAAACTTTCTTCGCTTTTTAAGACATAAATTGGTATAAACTAAAAAAGATATAATAAGCAACAAATGTTTGGAGCTCAATTCAAAATAGACTTCGGAGACTGGGGGTGGGAAAGAACTGGGCCGGCCCGTTTCTTCCCCACCCCAGATTTTTCTGTTTACAAAAAATTCTTGTGATAAATTTTCTTCGCTTTTTAAGACATAAATTGGTATAAACTAAAAAGATAAAATAAGCAACAAATGTTTGGAGCTCAAATCTAAAAAGAATTTGGAGACTGGGGTTGGGGAAGAACTGGGCTGGCCCTTTTCTTCCCCACCTCAAATTTTTCTCTTTACAAAAAATTCTTGTGATAAATTTTCTTCCCTTTTTAAGACATAAATTGGTATAAACTAAAAAGATATAATAAGCAACAATGTTTGGAGCTCAAATCTAAATAGACTTCGGAGACTTGGGCTGGGGAAGAACTGGGCTGGCCCGTTTCTTCCCCACCCCAGATTTTTCTGTTTACAAAAAATTCTTGTGATAAATTTTCTTCGCTTTTTAAGACATAAACTGGTATAAACTAAAAAGATATAATAAGCAACAAATGTTTGGAGCTCAAATCTAAATAGAAATTGGAGAATTGGGGTGGGGAAGAACTGGGCCGGCCCGTTTCTTCCCCATCCCAGATTTTTCTGTTTACAAAAAATTCTTGTGATAAATTTTCTTCGCTTTTTAAGACATAAATTGGTATAAACTAAAAAAGATATAATAGCAACAAATGTTTCGAGCTCAAATCTAAATAGACTTCGGAGACTGGGGGTGGGGAAGAACTGGGCCGGCCCGTTTCTTCCCCACACCAGATTTTGTTGTTTACAAAAAATTTTTGTGATAAACTTTCTTCGCTTTTTAAGACATAAATTGGTATAAACTAAAAAAGATATAATAAGCAACAAATGTTTGGAGCTCAATTCAAAATAGACTTCGGAGACTGGGGGTGGGAAAGAACTGGGCCGGCCCGTTTCTTCCCCACCCCAGATTTTTCTGTTTACAAAAAATTCTTGTGATAAATTTTCTTCGCTTTTTAAGACATAAATTGGTATAAACTAAAAAGATAAAATAAGCAACAAATGTTTGGAGCTCAAATCTAAAAAGAATTTGGAGACTGGGGTTGGGGAAGAACTGGGCTGGCCCTTTTCTTCCCCACCTCAAATTTTTCTCTTTACAAAAAATTCTTGTGATAAATTTTCTTCCCTTTTTAAGACATAAATTGGTATAAACTAAAAAGATATAATAAGCAACAATGTTTGGAGCTCAAATCTAAATAGACTTCGAGACTTGGGCTGGGGAAGAACTGGGCCGGCCCGTTTCTTCCCCACCCCAGATTTTTCTGTTTACAAAAAATTCTTGTGAAAAATTTTCATCTCTTTTTATGACATAAATTGGAATAAACTAAAAAGATAAAATAAGCAACAAATGTTTGGAGCTCAACTCTAAATAGAATGCGGAGAATGGGGATGGGGGAAGAACTGGGCCGGCCCGTTTCTTCCCCACCTCAAATTTTTCTGTTTACAAAAAATTCTTGTGATAAATTTTCTTTGCTTACAAAAAGGAAAAAGCTGGGGGTGGGTGAAAGGGGTCGGGGAAGAACTGGGCCAGCCAGTTCTTCCCCAACCCAAGGCTGCTATGTATTTGCTTTTCTGAACAAATCTACAATGTTTTTTACGACAGGAATTTAACATTTGATTTAAAAAAATAAACACATACAGCGGTATGAAAAAAAAAAAAAAGGAAAATGCTGGGGGGGGGGGGGGGAGAGAACTGCGCCGGCCCAGTTCTTCCCCATCCCAAGGCTGCTATACATTAGCTTTTCTGAACAAAGCTACAATGTCTTACGCTATGAATTTAATATTTGAATTCAATTAATAAACACATACAGCGGTAAAAGCTACAAAAAGGAAAAAGCTGGGGGTGGGTGAACGGGCTTGGTGAAGAACTGTTCTTCCCCACCCCAAGGCTGCTATGTATTTGCTTTTCTGGTCAAATCTACAATGTTTTACGCTAGGAATTTGATTTCAAATAATAAACACATACAGCAGTACAAAATAAAAAAAAAAAGGAAAATGCTGGGGGGGGGGGGGGGAAAGAACTGGGCCGGCCCAGTTTTTCGCCACCCCAAGGCTGCTATACATTAGCTTTTCTGAACAAAGCTACAATGTCTTAAGCTATGAATTTAATACCTGAATTCAAATAATAAACACATACAGCGGTATAAGCTACAAAAAGGAAAAAAGCTGGTGTTGGGTGAACGGGGGTGGGGAAGAACTGGGCCGGCCAAGTTCTTCCCCACCCCAAGGCTTCTATGTATTTGCTTTTCTGAACAAATCTACAATGTTTTATGCTAGGAATTGAACATTTGATTTCAAATAATAAACACATACAGCGGTAGGAAATTAAAAAAAAAAAAAAGGAAAATGCTGGTGGGGGGGGAGAACTGGGCTGGCCCAGTTCTTCCCCACCCCAAGGTTGCTATACATTAGCTTTTGATTTAAAAAAATAAACACATACAGCGGTATGAAATAAAAAAAAAAAAAAAAAAGGGAAAATGCTGGGGGTGGGGGGTGGGGAAGAACTGGGCCGGCCCAGTTCTTCCCCACCCCGAGGCTGCTATACATTAGCTTTTCTGAATAAAGCTACAATGTCTTACGCTATGAATTAAATATTTGAATTCAAATAATAAACACATACAGCGGTATGAAATAAAAAAAAAAGAAAAAGCTGGGGGGGGGGGTGCAGTTCTTCCCCACCCCAAGGCTGCTATACATTAGCTTTTCTGAACAAAACTGCAATGTCTTACACTATGAATTTAATATTTGAATTCAAATAATAAACACATACAGCGGTATAAGCTACAAAAAGAAAAAAGCTAGGGGTGGGTGAACGGGGGTGGGGAAGAACTGGGCCGGCCCAGTTCTTCCCCACCCTAAGGCTGCTATGTATTTACTTTTCTGAACAAATCTACAATTTTTTATGCTATGAATTTAATATTTGAGTTCAAATAACAAATACATACAGCGGTATGAACTACAAAAAGGAAATAGCTGGGGGTGGGTGAAGATGGTGGGGGGAAGAACTCGGCCGGCCCAGTTCTTCCCCACCCTAAGGTTACTCTAGATTTATCTTTCTGAACAAATCAACATTGCCATTTCATGCTATGAATTAATACTTTAATTAAAATAATAAAAATTGACAGCTCTATGCACTAGAAAATTAAATGTCTGGGGATGGGGAAGAACAGGGCCGGCCCAGTTCTTCCCCACCCCCATTTTCCAGATTTAATTTAGAATTGAGCACCAAAGATTTGTTGCTTAGTATATCTATTAATTTAATACCAATTTATGTATTAGAAAGCTGAGAAAATTAATCACAGATACTGGAATAGGGATGCATATTTCATTAGATCACAATGTATTGTAGGGCATCTAGCAAATTTTGCCATTTGTGCTATAAAGGCTCAAACCTTATTCAGAATGGTTTCTTTTCTCATTTTGAACAATTTGGGAGGCATTAATAGCTTGTTTACAATGGTTCTAAACAATTTTTTAGGGGGGAAGAAACTGACTGGGTGGGGAAGAAACTGACTAGTCAGCTTCTTCCCCGGGGAAGAAACTGACTGGGGGAAAGAACCAGCCTGTTACACCGGTTCTAACAAGCACCTACAACCTATGTTTTAAGTCTAAATAAGACAAATATCATAAATTTTAATCAGAAACTTACCCATTGGAGATAGGATTTGTTTGTTTGTTTGTATTGGAGTTTAACGGCCCAGTCAACACTATTTTTGGTCATTTTTGAGCCGGTGAGTTTACTCATCCACACTTTGCCTGGGCAGGCTAAATCATTTTAAATTATTTTGAAGATAGAATTCTGCTTAAGCCGGCGCTAGAGGGCGTGGCCGGTGTTGCACATTTCAGTACTGGTCATGAACAGACTCAATAAAACCGAGTCTGCTATTTTCGTTTGTTCGGTGTATTCTTTGCTTCCAAAGGATCTATTCATTCAGAACTTATTTAAACATAAGTGGTTAACCAGTACAGTACACATTCTTTTGCCAGAAACTGACAACTGGCCTTTTTGAATCAATGACCACAGAAAAGATTTCACGATCAATCTCCACGAAAGAATATTGCTGTCCCCGGCAGGTATCAAACCCACGTCCTCCTGATAACCAGTCAGACGCCTGTCCGACTGAGCTGCCAAGGCCGGCATTTTGGAGACAGGAAAGAATGCACTATGTTACATGGTTATGTGTTATCGTAATGACTTCAAAAAATAAATCCTGCCATCCCTGAAATAGGCTCCTAGGCCCAGTTGTTCAAAGCTTCGTTAGCTTAAAGAGCTGGTTAGTTGCCATATTGTTAACCATTCTGGCAAGGTTAATATTTAAATTTTTGGTATTTTTGCTGAAAAATTGTGAGCAGCTTTTGCAAATGCAAAATGCTGCTCACATTTTTCAGCAAAAATATTAGCATATTTGCCATAATAAATGATCAAATTTTTAACGATACGACTAACGACATAATAAGTTTTGAAGAACTGGCCCCTGATATATATAATTGGAAGATGCTATTAAGGTCAAAAAGGGGTTTGCCATGTGATAATTTTTCTTCCATTTTCAGCTATGAGAACTTCATCTCAGCAAGAGAAGGTAATTTCAGCATGGCACATCTCCAGTCGCTAGGAATGAAGGCAACTCTGGCATGATAAGCTCCCTTAGATCTCTACATGAGAAGAGTGCTCCAGAACAGCTATTTTAGAAGAGAACACTTGTATAATTAGCTCCCTAAAATTTCTACAAGGGAAGATAACTTTAGCATGGCTCATCTGGAATCATTGAGTGAGTGAGTGTTTCAGTTTTATGTCCCACAAACAGCGAAGGTCATACAGAGACGGGACCTTGGTTTAAAGACTCAGCCGAAAGTCTGGAGAAGCCCGGGATCGAACCTGCGGCCCCTGGTTTACAAGGCGAGTAGGGTAACCACTCAACCACGGAGGCTTCTCTGGAATCATTGAGGTTGAAGAAAACACTTGTATGATTATCTCCCTAAGATCTCTACAAGGGAAGATAATTTCAGCACGACTCATCTGGAATCACTGAGGATGAAGAAATCACATGTAAACTTGGCTCTGTTATATCTCTTCAAGGGAAGATAACTATAGAATGGCTCATCTAGATGACAGCACTTATTGTGTATAATTATCTCCCTTAGCTCACCTGTAGTGTATGTAAAGAAAGAGTGTACTCTTAAGTATCATCTGATGTAGGCTGTTCTAATGCGCACACACATCCATGAAGCAGAAAAAAATCTAACAAAATTCTATTATTAATATTTCTTTGTTCATTTGGAGTATAATGGCACAGGGGGGTGGGGGTGGTTGGGTGAGGCAAAGGTGATGTGTATATCTTGTATCACTGGGGTATCCAACCTGAGGGGTGTGAATAGACCAACAAGCAGGATTGTAGAGCCTCCCAGCCCCTTTTACAATTGTGAAGCAACAAGAAATCAAGCACACAAGAGCCCGACCTGAGAAACGCCCAAGCCCCCGGGATGGCCCACAACTCTCGCATACCGGGGCTATGGGTATACCTGAGCAAATGCATACCTTTTTATGCACGGCCATTCAAAAAATGGCGGGCTATTATGTTATACCCTCCGAAGTTTTGAGTGTCCATCTGTCTGTCAGCGCCCAATAGTTCCGTGTCCGCTCCATAACTCTGATACCATTTGAGATATTTTCACGAAACTTAACAGGAATGTAAAGCACTATCAGACGACGTGCAGAACATATAAACCGTAACTCTGATTTTCCTATTTTTGGAGTTGTTGCCCTCTGAACATTGAACAAAGGAATTTCTACCATAGTTTCGAGTCCGCTCCATAACTTTGATAACATTTGAGATATTTCCATGAAACTCCACAGGTATGTAGAGCACCATGAGACAACGTGCAGAACATATGAATTGCCCTTTGGACTTTGAATAAGGCTGTATCTATCAGTTTCTTGTCGGCTCCATAACTTTGATACCATTTTGAGATATTTTCACTAAACTTCACAGATATGTAGAGCACCATGAGACAACGTGCAGAACATATGAACCATAAATCTGATTTTTCTACTTTTTGAGTTATCGCCCTTTGAACTTTCATTATAGCAGTTGCTATCAGTTTCTAGTCTGCTCCATAACTCTCATACCATTTGAGATATTTTCACGAAACTTCACAGATATGTAGAGCAGCCTGAGACGACATGCAGAACATATGAACCATAAATCTGATTTTCCTCCTTTAAGAGTTATCGCCCCTTGAACATTGAACATAGCCATTTCTATCATGTAGTCTGTTTGAAGCACTATATCTCCTGAACTTATTAATGATTGATTCTGACCAAATTGCATGGTTACATCACTGGATGGGGGAAAACAACCATGAGGTTTTGTTTCACTGTGATATGGCACTTGCTTGATGTAATTGTTGTGGCTGGGCATCATGCAGTGCTTACAGCTTTTTATTAACATAGAACCTTCAGACGTCCAGGCTTTGTTCTAGACACTCATCACAGATTGTGATGATATCGTCTTCAAAGAAACCTTCATCAGAGTCTTGGCACTTGTGGTCTTCCCCAACATATCTAAGAATGCGGTATTACTTACTACATTCGAGATATATTTGGCGCAGAACACTCACTGCAAACACCAGACTTTGGGTACTCATCAATTGTCATTAACTATTCCATAGCCATAAATGATATTTTTAGCTCACCTGTCACGTAGTGACGAGGTGAGCTTTTGGGATCACTTTTTGTCCGTCGTCCGTCCGTGCTTTTCTTCAAACGACATCTCCTCCTAAACCACTGATCGGATTTTGACCAAACTTCACAGGAATGATCCTTAGGTGGCACTCTTCCAAAGTTGTTCAAATGGTTAAGGTCTATTGCACATCTAGGTCACAGGAGCTAAAAATAGATTTTTAAAATGAAAACTTTAAAAATCTTCTTCTCTGAAACCAAAAGGCCCAGGACTTCTATATTTGGTATGAAGCTTCATCTAGTGGACCTCTACCAAGATTGTTCAAATTATGGCCCTTGGGCCAGAAATGCCCCCACCCCGGGGGCCTTTGGGTTTACATAGGCTTATATAGGGAAAATCTTTAAAAATCTTCTTCTCTGAAACCACAAGGCCCAGGTCTTTGATATTTGGTGTGAAGCTTCACCTAGTGGACCTCTACCAAGATTGTTCAAATTATGGCCCTTGGGCCAGAAATGCCCCCGCCCCAGGGGCCTTTGGGTTACCATAGGCTTCTCTGAAACCACAAGGCCCAGGTCTTTGATATTTGGTGTGAAGCTTCACCTAGTGGACCTCTACCAAGATTGTTCAAATTATGGCCCTTGGGCCAGAAATGCCCCCGCCCCAGGGGCCTTTGGGTTACCATAGGCTTATATAGGGAAAATCTTTAAAAATCTTCTTCTCTGAAACCACAAGGCCCAGGTCTTTGATATTCGGTGTGTAGCTTCACCTAGTGGACCTCTACCAAGATTGTTCAAAATATAGCCCTAAGGCCAAAAATGCCCCTGTCCCGGGGGGCCTTTGGTTTTACATAGGCTTATACAGGGAAAATCTTTAAAAATCTTCTTCTCTGAAACCGAAAGGCCCAGGTCTTCGATATTTGGTATGAAGCCTCATCTAGTGGACCTCTACCAAGATTGTTCAAATTATGGCCCTTGGGCCAGAAATGCCCCCGCCCGGGTGGCCTTTGGGTTAACTTAGGCTTATATAGGGAAAATCTTTAAAAATCTTCTTCTCTGAAACCACAAGGCCCAGGTCTTTGATATTTGGTGTGAAGCATCACCTAGTGGACCTCTACCAAGATTGTTCAAATTATAGCCCTAGGGCCAAAAATGCCCCTGCCCAGGGGCCTTTGGGTTTACATAGGCTTATATAGGGAAAATCTTTAAAAATCTTCTTATCTGAAACCACAAGGCCCAGGTCTTTGATATTTGGTGTGAAGTTTCACCTAGTGGACCTCTACCAAGATTGTTCAAATTATAGCCCTAGGGCCAAAAATGCCTCCTCCCCGGGGGCCTTTGGTTTTACATAGGCTTATACAGGGAAAATCTTTAAAAATCTTCTTCTCTGAAACCGAAAGGCCCAGGTATTTGATATTTGGTATGAAGCTTCATCTAGTGGACCTCTACCAAGATTGTTCGAATTATGGCCCTTGGGCCAGAAATGCCACCCCCGCCCAGGGGCCTTTGGGTTTACATAGGCTTATGTAGGGAAAATCTTTAAAAATCTTCTTCTCTGAAACCACAAGGCCCAGGTCTTTGATATTTGGTGTGAAGCTTCACCTAGTGGACCTCTACCAAGATTGTTCAAATTATAGCCCTAGGGCAAAAAATGCCCCTGCCCAGGGTCCTTTGGGTTTACATAGGCTTACCTCTTAAATATACCTGCCGATGCAAGCGCCTTGTTATCATGATCACGATCACAAACACAGAAGTAAACTTGATAAATTGAATTACTCAAAAAATTAGGATTAAAACCAAATGAGGTTAGTGACCAGGTAGTGGAGCAACAACAACTCAAAAGTCAGCCCCAAAATAAATCATATTATCACCCAGTGCGATAATCTGGAATATAAACCAGTGACATAGAATTGACCTACTTCAGTCAAACAGCCAATAAAAGTTTAATACATAACCAACCATGATCATCTTCAGAGAATTCTTTGTAGCTAAACATAACGTATCATTGCAAATACCAGACTCTGGAATCTTGTCTATTATCTAACAACATTAAAGGTATTTGTTCCGGCATACAGACGCAACTATGCCGGACCTGCGCAAGAGATAAAAACACAAAGAACGCCCGGAGTGCACTGTAGTTTTAATGTAGTTTCAACATCTTCGATATACTTTACTGATGTACCACATTGGTCAACCATGTCAAACTGCAAGGACAATAAGGGGAAATCTTCAGAAACATGATAATAAAGAGTTGCAAAACATGCACAGTAACAACAAACCTTGCCTTAAAATATTAGCATGGCATACGATTTGTTCGACACTTGTTCCCTATCGAAATGTGGATTTCGGCAGTAATAATGCTAAATAACAAGCATTGTCAACAAAAGACGCAAAACGATTCAATCTCAAAATGTCACAAAGGAAACCTTAGACGTTCAATAAATTACATCTGTGGGCCACTTTGTCACATTTACGCATTGTTTTGCAATAAAAGGGCAAATTTGTATGCTGACAAAATGTTTGCTATAACAGGCGTTATCTTTCCAAGGGAGAGAATTTGACTGGCACAAAATCGGTGCACCGTATTTGGCTGTTTCTCAACCGCCCCGATATCTTGTAGTTATGTCTTTCCCCCCCCCCCCCCCCAAAAATTCTTTTCGGAGAGACATATTGTTTTTCCCCCAGGCGTCTGTCTGTCCTTCTGTATGTCTGTTTGTCTGTCACAAATTTGTGTCCGCTCTATAACTTGAAAACCGTTTAAGCTATTTTCAAGACACTTCATATAACTATTAATCAATATTAGACGATGTGCAGAGCGCAAGAACTATAACTCTTGCATTTATACTTTTTGAGTTATCTCGCTTGGAAGTTTGTCGGTAAGTATATATGTATGGGCAAATCGTGTCCGGCCAATAACTTTCTTATTTTCAGATGGATTTTTAGCTCACCGTCACGTAGTGACGAGGTGAGCTTTTGGGATCACTTTTTGTCCGTCGTGCGTCCGTGCGTCCGTCCGTGCGTAAACAATTTCTTCAAACAACAACATCTCCTAAACCACTGATCGGATTTTGACCAAACTTCACAGGAATGATCCTTAGGTGGTCCCCTTTCAAAGTTGTTCAAATGGTTCCGGTCCGTTGCACATATAAGTCACAGGAGCCAAAAATAGATTTTTTTCTCCGAACACTTAAAAAATCTTCTTCTCTGAAACCACAAGGCCCAGGTCTTTGATATTTGGTATGAAGCTTCATCTAGTGGACCCCTACAAAGATTGTTCAAATTATAGTGCTGGGGCCAAAAATGCCCCTGCCCCGGGGGCCCTTTGGTTTTACATGGGCTTATATAGGGAAAATCTTTAAAATTCTTCTTCTCTGAAACCGCAAGGCCCAGGTCTTTGATATTTGGTATGAAGCTTCATCTAGTGGACCCCTACCAAGATTGTTCAAATTATAGTGCTGGGGCCAAAAATGCCCCCACCCGGGGCCCTTTGGTTTTACATGGGCTTGCATAGGGAAAATCTTTAAAAATCTTCTACTCTGAAACTGCAAGGCCCAGGTCTTTGCTATTTGGTATGAAGCTTCATCTAGTGGACCCCTACCAAGATTGTTCAAATTATAGTGCTTGGGCCAAAAATGACCCCCTCCCCAGGGCCCTTTGGTTTTACATGAGCTTATATAGGGAAAATCTTTAAAAATCTTCTTCTCTGAAACCGCAAGGCACAGGTCTTTGATATTTGGTATGAAGCTTCATCTAGTGGACCCCCATCAAGATTGTTCAAAATATAGTGCTGGGGCCAAAAATGCCCCCGCCCCAGGGCCCTTTGGTTTTACATGGGCTAATATAGGGAAAATCTTTAAAAATCTTCTTCTCTGAAACCGCAAGGCCCAGGTCTTTGATATTTGGTATGAAGCTTCATCTAGTGGACCCCTACCAAGATTGTTCAAATTAAAGTGCTAGGGCCAAAAAGCCCCTGCCCCAGGGCCCTTTGGTTTTACATTGGCTTATATAAGGAAAATCTTTAAAAATCTTCCTCTCTGAAACTGCAAGGCCCAGGTCTTTGATATTTGGTACAAAGCTTCATCTTCTTGACCTCTACCAAGATTATTCATATTATAGCCCTGGGGCCAAAAATGCCCCCGCTCCGGGGCCGTTATGTTTTACATAGTCTTATATAGGAAAAATCTTTAAAAATATTCTTCTCTGAAAGCACAAGGCCTAGGTCTTTGATATTTGATATGAAGCTTCAGCTAGTTGACCTCTACCAAGATTGTTCAAATTTAAGCCCTGAGACCAAAAATGCCCCTGCCTCGTGGCCCTTTGGTTTTACATAGACTTATATAGGGAAAATCTTTAAAAATCTTCTTCTGTGAAACCACAAGGCCTTGGTCTTTGATATTTGCTGTGAAATTTCTTCTAGTGCACCTCTATCAAGATTGTTCAAATTAAAGCCCTAGGGCCAAAAATGCCCCCGCCCCGAGACCCATGCTTACATAGACTTATATAGGGAAATCTTTAAAAATCTTCTTCTCTGAAACTGCAAGGCCATGGTCTTTGATATTTGGCATGGAGCTTCATCTAGTGGACCTCTACCAAGATTGTTCAAATTATAGCCCTCGGGCCACAAATGCCACCACCCCGGGCCCTTTGGTTTTACATAGACTTATAATAGAGATAATCTTTGAAAATCTTCTTCTCTGAAACAGCAAGGCCCAGGTCTTTGATATTTGGTGTGAAGCTTCATCTAGTGGACCTCGATCAAGATTGTTGAGGCCAAAAATGCCCCTGCCCCGGGGCCATTTGGTTTTACATAGGCTTATGTAGGGAATATCTTAAAAAAAAATCTTCTCTGAAACCACAAGGCCCAGGTCTTTGATATTTGGTGTGTAGCTTCATCTAGTGGACCTTTGCCAAGATTGTTCAAATTATAGCCTTTGTTGATATTTGGTTTGAAGCTTCACCTTTTTAGACCTCCCTCGACATTATGCACATTATAACCCTGGGGTCAATAATGGCGCTCCCCGGGGCCCACTTGTTACTCTATGGATCAGGTGAGCGATCCAGGGCCATCATGGCCCTCTTGTTAAATTACTTGGCAGAAATATTAACTACCATGAGACGATGTGTTGCGCGCATAACACAAGATGGTACCTCAAATGTCAAGGTCATACTTAGAGGTCAAAGGGCAAAAAAGGGGCCTTTTTTCGTGTTTGGTCAATAACTTTCTTATTTTAGATGGGTTTTAAAATTACTTGGCAGAAATGTTAACCACCAGGAGACGATGTGTTGCATGCATGACCCAGGTTGGTACCTCAAAGGTCAAGGTCATACATAGAGGTCAAAGGTAAAAAAAGGGTGTTTTGTCAATAACTTTCTTATTTTTAGCTCACCTGTCACGTAGTGACAAGGTGAGCTTTTGTGATCACTTTTCATCCGTCGTCCGTTGTCAGTGCCTGCGTGTGTGCATGCGTGTGTGCGTAAACAATTTCTTCAAACAAAAATCTCCTCCTAAACCACTTATAGGATTTTGACCAAACTTCACAGGAATGATCCTTAGGTGGTCCCCTTTCAAAGTTGTTCAAATGGTTCCGGTCCATTGCACATCTGGATCACAGGAGCCAAAAATAGATTTTTTTCACTGAAAACTTAAAAAATCTTCTTCTCTGAAACCACAAGGCCCAGGTCTTTGATATTTGGTATGAAGCTTCATCTAGTGGACCCCTACCAAGATTGTTCAAATTATAGTGCTGGGGCCAAAAATGCCCCCGCCCCGGGGCCCTTTGGTTTTACATGAGCTTATATAGGGAAAATCTTTAAAAAATCTTCTTCTCTGAAACCTCAAGGCCCAGGTCTTTGATATTTGGTATGAAGCTTCATCTAGTGGACCCCTACCAAGATTGTTCAAATTATAGTGCTGGGGCCAAAAATGCCCCCGCCCCGGGGCCCATTGGTTTTACATGGGCTTATATAGGAAAAATCTTTAAAAATCTTCTTCTCTGAAACTGCAAGGTCAAGGTATTTGCTTTTTGGTATGAAGCTTCAGCTAGTGGACCGCTACCAAGATTGTTCAAATTATAGTGCTGGGGCCAAAAATGTCCCCGCCCCTGGTCCCTTTGGTTTTAAATTGGCTTATATAGGGTAAATATTTAAAAATCTTCTTCTCTCAAATTACAAGGCCCAGGTCTTTGATATTTGGTATGTAGCTTCATCTAGTGGACCCCTACCAAGATTGTTCAAATTATAGTGCTGGGGCTAAAAATGCCCCCGCCCCGGGGCCCTTTGGTTTTACATGAGCTTATATAGAGAGAATCTTGAAAAATCTTCTTCTCTGAAACCGCAAGGCCCAGGTCTTTGATATTTGGTATGAAGCTTCATCTAGTGGACCCCTACCAAGATTGTTCAAATTATAGTGCTGGGGCTAAAAAAATGCCCCCATCCCAGGGCCCTTTGGTTTTACATGGGCTTATATAGGGAAAATCTTTAAAAGTATTCTTCTCTGAACCTGCAAGGCCAAGATCTTTGCTATTTGGTATGAAGCTTCAGCTAGTGGACCGCTACCAAGAATGTTCAAATTATAGTGCTGGGGCCAAAAATGTCCCCGCCCCGGGTCCCTTTGCTTTTAAATTGGCTTATATAGGGCAAATCTTTAAAAATCTTCTTCTCTCAAACCACAAGGCCCAGGTCTTTGATATTTGGTATGAAGCTTCATCTTGTGGACCTCTACCAAAATTGTTCAAATTATAGCCCTAGGGCCAAAAAAAACGCTGCGGGGGCCCTTTGGTTTTACTTATATAGGGAAAATCTTGAAAAATCTTTTCGAATAAAATGAAAGGCCTAAGTCTGTGATATTTCGTACAAAGCTTCATCTTCTTGACCTCTACCAAGATTGTTCAAATTATAGCCCTGAGACCAAAAATGCCCCCACCCCGGGGCCCTTTGTTTATTACATAGGCTTATATAGGAAAAATCTATAAAGACCTTCTTCGCTGAAACTGCAAGGCCCAGATCTTTGATACTTGGTATGAAGCTTCATCTTGTGGACCTCTACCAAGGTTGTTCAAATTATAGCCCTGGGGCCAAAAATGCCCCTGCTCCGGGGCCCTTTGGTTTTACATAGACTTATATTGGGAAAATCTTGAAAAATCTTCTCCTCTGAAACTACAAGGCCTAGGTCTGTGATATTTGGTATGAAGCTTCATCTAGTGGACCCCTACTAAGATTGTTCAAATTATAGTGCTGGGACCAAAAATGCCCATGCCCCGGGGCCCTTTGGTTTTACATAGACTTTATATAGGGAAAATCTTGAAAAATCTTCTTCTCTGAAACCACAAGGCCTAGGTCTTTGATATTTGGTATGAAGCTTCAGCTAGTGGACCTCTACCAAGATTGTTCAAATTAAAGCCATGAGGCCAAAAATGCCCCTGCCTTGGGGGCGCTGTGGTTTTACATAGACTTATATAGGGAAAATCTTTAAAAAATTTCCTTCTGTGAAACCACAAGGCCTAGGTCTTTGATATTTGGTGTGAAATTTTATCTGGTGGACCTCTATCCAGATTGTTCAAATTATAGCCCTGGGGCCAAAAATGCCACCGCCCCGAGACCCTTTGGTTTTACATAGACTTATATAGGGAAATCTTTAAAATTCTTCTTCTCTGAAACTGCAAGGCCCATGTCTTTGAAATTTGGTATGGAGCTTCATCTAGTGGACAATTATAGCCTTTGTTGTTATTTGGTATGAAGCTTCACCTTTTTAGACCTCCCTTAACATTATGCACATTATAACGTTGGGGTCAATAATGGCCCTCCCCGGGGCACACTTGTTACTCTATGGATCAGGTGAGCGATCCAGGGCCATCATGGCCCTCTTGTTAGATAGAATTTGATATTACTTGGCAGAAATGATAACTGTCATGAGACAATGTGTTGCACGCATGATTCAGGTTGGTACCTCAAAGGTCAAGGACATACATAGCGGTCAAAGGTAAAAAAGGGGCCTTTTTTCATGTCTGGTCAATAACTTTCTTATTTTTTAGTGGATTTTGAAATTGCATAGCAGAAATGTTAACCACCATTAAACCACAAGTTGCGCGCATGACCCAGTTTGGTACCTCAAAGGTCAAGGTCTTACATAGAGGTCAAATGTCAAAAAGGGGCTTTTTGTGTTTGGTCAATAACTTTTTTATTTGTAAATGGATTTTGAAATTACTTGAGACGATATGGTGCGTGCATGACCCAGGTTGGTACCTCAAAGGTCAAGGTCATACTTAGGGGTCAAATGTCAAAAAGAGTCTTTTTTGTGTTTGGTCAATAACTTTTTTTATTTGTAAATGTATTTTGAAATTACTTGGTAGAAATGTTAACCACAATGAGACAATCCGCCACCGCCTATCGGGGCTTGGAGAAATAGATTGGGCTGCACGATGCTTCCACGCAGAGCTGATACCGACCGCACATGAGTACTGGTAATCTGCTTAGGAGGTCTAAGCCTACCCAGGAAAATTGCTGCGAGTCGGCCCGTCCATGCTTATATCCTATTGTTTCATTGGGCGGCAGGGATTGTGATGTCATTTCATCTCAATGTCGGGTAAAAGTCCCACGAAATTGGAAGCAACGTCTCCAAAATGACCTATACAGTGTTGACGGGGACGTTAAACCTCAAATCAATAAAATAAACAATGAGACAATGTGTCTCTTTCATGACCCATGTTGGTACCTCAAAGGTCAAGGTCATACTCAGAGGTCAAAAGTCAAAAGAGGTGCCTTTTTTAGTGTTCAGTCAATAACTTTCTTATTCCTGGATAGATTGTGAAATTACTTGGCAGAAATGTTAACCATCATGAGATGATGTGCTGTGCGCTAGACCCAGGATGGTACTTCCAAGGTCAAGGTTATACTAAGAGGTCAAAGGTAAAAAAAAGTCTTTTTGTGTGTCCAGTCAATAACTTTTTTTATTTCTGGATGGACCTTTTAAAATAACCTTGCAGAAATGTTCATCTTCATTAGACGATAAGTCGTGTGCAAGACTAAGGTCCATACCTGTAATGTCAAGGTGATACCTAGAGGTCAAAGGTCAGAAAAGGGTCCATTTTTGTGTACAGTCAATAACTTGCTTATTCTTTGATGGATTATGAAATTACTTGGCAGAAATGTTAACCATCATGAGATGATGTGTTGTACCTCAAAGGTCAAGGCCATACTTAGAGGTCAAAGGTAAAAAAGGGCTTTTTTGTGTACAGTCAATAACTTTCTTGTTTCTCTATGAACTTTTGAAAGTTACTTTGCAGAAATGTTCATCTTCATTAGATGAGGTGTTGCACACAAGATACCTCCAGTGTCAAGGTCAAGGTCAAAAAGGGGGAGACATCTGTGTTTTTGTAGAAAAACAAATTCTAGTTTTAGACATGTTTCCCCCCCCCCCCCCCCACCCCAATCCTGTCACATGCTCCCCAAATTAGTTCGAAACTATTTAAAAAAAAAAATGTAAACAGTAAGAGATTACAGATTATGTTTAAGAATACGAGAATAAATCCTGGCCACAGCACCACACAGTTAAGGTCAGTTTCTCAACAAATGCAATATTGAATAAATAATTAAAGCTCCTTGTCGGGGATTTCCTCGGTCTCTTTTATCAGAACCAACTCATGGATTGGCCTTTCAAGGTAAGTTATTGCAGTTTTTAGCTTTCCTTTATTGTCTAGACCCAGCTGACCTATGGCAATTTTCACCTCTCACACAAGGCCATGGTCACTGTTTGTAACCTCGACAACACAACACAATCCCCAATGATTTTTTATGCCCCCGCCATTCGAAGAATGGTGGAAAGGGCATATAGCATTGCCCCTGTTCGTCCGTGCATCCGTTGTCCGTGCGTCCGAAACTTAAACGCAGTCAATAACTTCCTTATTTCTTGATGGATTTTAAAATTACTTGGCATGAATGTTAACCATCATGAGACGACGTGTCACGTGCAAAACCCAGCTCCGTACCTCCAAGGTCAAGGTCATACTTAGAGGTCAAAGGTCAAAAAAAGGGTCCGAAACTTAAACGCAGTCAATAACTTTCTTATTTCTGAATGGATTTTGAAATTACTTTGTAGAAATGTTAACCATCATGAGGCGATGTGTCAAGTGCAAAACCCAGGTCCGTACCTCCAAGGTCAAGGTCATACTTAGAGGTCAAAGGTCAAAAAAAGGGTCCAAAACTTAAACGCAGTCAATAACTTGCATATTTCTTGATGGATATTGAAATTACTTTGAAGAAATGTTAACCATCATGAGACGATGTGTCACGTGCAAACCCAGATCCGAATCTCCAAGGTCAAGGTCATACTTAGAGGTCAAAGGTAAAAAAATGGCCCGAAACTTAAACGCAGTCAATAACTTTCTTATCTCTGGATGGATTTTGAAATTACTTGGCAGAAATGTTGGCCATCATGAGTCAATCTGCCTCACACTAAACCAAGGTCCTTACCTCCAAGGTCAAGGTCATACTTAGGGGTCAAACATGAAAAACGGGTCCAAAACTTATACACGGTCAATAACTTTCTATGGATGAATACGAACACAGAGATATTTTCAGGCGGGGGGCATCCGTGTCCTATGGACGCATTTCTAGTTTGGCTGTCAATCTTCCTTATGAAGCACTACGTCCCCTACTGATAAATTCCTTCTTGGTGCATTCCATTTTTAGCTCACCTTGTCACACCTGTCACGTAGTGACAAGGTGAGATTTTGTGATCACATTTTGTCCGCCATGCGTGTGTCCCTGCGTGTGTCTGTCCGTAAACAATTTCAAATAAGGATATCTCTAATACCCCATGGCCAATCTTGATCAAATTTCATGGAAGCATCATCAGGTAGAGGGAAAGGCTCCATAAGGTTTAGGGCTGATCAGATTTGAATTTTGGTTGCCATGGAAACAAAAAGGTTCCATAGACTTATAATGGGGAAAATGACGTCTCCACTTTTTCTCAGCCATTTCTGATCCGATCTTCATCAAACTTGCAGATAACCAGGAGGGGCTTACAGTCTAGGTGGATTTCTAATTTGGGCTGCACGGGACAAACAGCTTTGACGTTACCTGCGCTTGAGCATAAATATAAGTGAAAAATGGTGTCTCCAGCTTTTCTCAGGCGCTAATGATCTGATCTTTTTGTAACGTTTCACAAAAGAGGACAAGCATAAAATCTCGTACGAGTTCAAATTTGGTTTGAATCTGACCAGTGGTTTTCCAGTTAAATCCCCTTGAGCGTGAAAAATTTTCCAATATACTTATAATGGGGAAAACGACGTCTCCAGTTTTTCTCCGCCATTTCTGATCCGATCTTCATCGAACTTGCAGCTAACCAGGAGGGGCTTACGTCTAATGTCTAGTTCATATTTGGGAAAAATGGGACAAACAGCTTTGGAGTTACCTGCCCTTGAGCATAAATGAAAAAGGAAAAATGGTGTCTCCAGCTTTTCTCAGCCTTTTATGATCCGATCTTTTTGTAACTTTTCATATACCAGAACAAGCATAAAATCTTGGACGAGTTTGAATTTGGCTTGAATCTGAAGATTGTTTTTTGTTTCAGTTACATCCCCTTGAGCGTGAAAAAATTTTCCCATAGACTTATAATGGGGGAAAACGATGTCTCCACTTTTTCTCCGCCATTTCTGATCCAATCTTCATCAAACTTGCAGATAACCAGGAGAGGCTTACAGTCTACATTGAGTTCAAACAGCTTCTGAGTTACCTGCCCTTGAGTATAAATGTAGGTGAAAAATGGTGTCTCAAGCTTTTCTCTGCCGTTTTTGATTGGATCATTTTGAAGAGGACAAGCATAAAATCTCGAGCGAGTTCGAAGTTGACTTGAATCTGACCAGTAATTTTCCAGTAACATCTCCTTGAGTGTGAAAGATTTTCCCATAGACTTACAATGGGAGAACGACGTCTCCAGCTTTTCTCGACCATTTCAAATCAGATCTTCATCAAACTTGCAGATAACCAGGAGGGGCATACAGTCTAAGTTGAGTTTGAATTTGGGCCACGCAGGTCAAATGACTTCTGAGTTACCTGCCCTTGAGCATAAATATTAGCGAAAAATGGTGTATCCAGCTTTCCACAACTGTTTTTGATCTGATCTTTTTGTTACTTTTGGTAAAGGAGGATAAGCATAAAATCTCTAATGAGTTGGATTTTAGCTTGAATCTGACCCACCGGATTTCCAGTTACAACCCCTTGAGGGTGAAACATTTTCTCATAGACTTACAATGGGAAAACGGTGTCTCCAACTTGCTTGATTTAATAAAAAAAGGCTGATATAGCTAAAAATAGAAACTCTTAAGCCAGTTTTATTCAAACTTTGCAAGAATGTTGCCGAGGTTATCTAAATTCAACAGTTATGCTTCATGAAATGGCTGTCACCCACCTGACTTCCAGAAGCTCTCTGACAACTTGATATCAGGTGAGCGATTCAGGGCCATCTTGGCCCTCTTGTCTCCTTTCTTGTAAATTTTGACCATACTCTCCATCTTAACCCTTATCTTGCTGAATATTCAGTTTAGCCACACCCATTTCTGACTTTGAACCAATCAGATTACTTCATGTAATTTTTTCTTACAAATCCATAAACTTCATGTTAAACAGTGTAGATCCCGATCAGATGGCTTCTTCAGAAGCCATCTGATCTGGATCTACACTGTTTCCAAAGATAGGGGTTGTCGTGAACAGCAAGATAAGAGTTAACCATAACTGGTTGATTAAGTACTGAACGTGCCTCCATTGCTTACTAGAGTAGATATCAGGCCTCTGGAAATTTCCTGGAGGGGGAAGGACAACATCAGATTTCGTTTGTTAACAAGAGGTTTGGAATCAGTGGTAAAGAAGACAAAGGATCATTTATTGTGTCAACAGTTAGAGGGCGGCTATTAACGATAGCTGTAGCTTCATACAGCATGGTTCTCAGACTTTCATCAATCCGCTGCATGCCATGATGATGCAGAAGAGAAGACATGACATTTCTTACAGTGCAGATCTGTCTTTCCCAAACACCACCCATATGTGATGCTGATGGTGATTTGAATTCAAACAAGTCACAGTTTTTCTTTAAGCGAAACTGTCTTACTTGTTCCTCGCCAAGCTCCATGAGAGCTTCCTTTAACTCCCGCTCAGCACCTACGAAGTTTGTCCAACAATCTGACCTCAGTTGTCTCACTGGGCCGCGAATTGCGATAAAATGCCTCAAGGAATTTATGAATGAGTCTGTAGTAAGGGAGTTTGGTGTTTCAACGTGTATTGCTCGACAGGCCAAGCATGTAAACAAAACTCCATACCTTTTCAATTATTTTCTTCCCCCTTTATGTACCAACGACCAAACAAGTCCACAGCACAATATGTAAATGGAGGAGAAGGTTCAAGCCTATCTGATGGCAAATCAGCCATTTTCTGATCTTGTGGAAAACTGCATAGTTTTCTACAAACAACACAGTGTAATATGAAGGACGATACAGCTGATGTACTACTGTGGTAAACCTGTCTAAAATTAGCAGGAATCTGTGTCTCAAACTCCCGAAAATTCTAGCGGGTTGTAAGGGGAAGGCTCATAAATGGCTTACAGTATTGCGTAGGTAAAGGGGTCTTTAGGGTATTAACCTAGCTGAAATCACTTCTGCATCCTCGTCAGACACCAGGTGCTTCTATTGAGGCGATTTACACGGTCACTCGCTCTGATGACTAAATCAGACTTCGGATGCTTGTTCTACAGCTATAAGAAGGGACAAAGGCCTCCACTCTGGTGATTTCATCAGACTCCGTTTTTCTATTCAGGATTGCCGACACCACAGACTTTTGTATTTAAGGGTAAGTCAGGAACCCTTTCATAGCCAACAAGGCTCAGGTCTACGAACAGAGCTAACTCTCGTTTACTGCTAAGTTCATGCAAGAGACCACACAACAATAATTTGACAGTTCTAGTTATAATTGATATCTTTTCTGCTTTTCAGTAACATATATCGTCTGCTGAGTGCAATAACGTTGTAAGTGCAAAATGGCAACTTTTCAGGAGAGATAAAAAATTGTTTTATTAAAGAATGGCATAGAAAACCATAGTATAAGCTGGTTTTCTAACTTCATGGCGATTTCTTTCATTTGTGTAAGAGGTTTATTGTTGAACAAATGACATTTGAAAAGAAATATTTAGCATTTAAGGGTTGATACACCATTTCTGCGCCGAGTGTTTTTTCAACTTTTTTGGTGCAAAAACGGTGTAAGTGCATCCAGCGCTAAAACGATGTAAATGTACAAACCTTATTTTGTTGCCTTTTACATGGTAAAGCAGTAAATCTAAGGCACTTGGTAGGTAATAGGTCACATTTTATACATTCTGCATGGTACTTACATGCTTATTCTGAAATATCAAGCAGCAGGATTCAATATTTTTGAGGTATTAAAAAACTTTGCGCAAAAATGGGGTAAGTGCACTTACACTGTTTTTGCGCCAACTTTTTTTTCTAAAAGTCAGAGCAAAAACGGTGTAACTGACAAAAAAAATTCCAAAATGCTGAAATAAATCATGATTGAGGCAGAATCCAGCTGTAGAACTTATTTACCAAGTGTGTCAAGTCCTAAGGCACCCATTTTCGCAAAAAAACTATTTTGGCCAAAATGTCAGTTACATCGTTATTACACTCACCAGACGATATGTGCCAAATATCAAAATAACAACATAAATCATGAAACCAAATTACACAAAATAAAGAGACACAAATAAGCTAATTTTTATGCAATAAACCCCTCATGATCTATGCAGGATTCTTAGACATACTTCTCCTGCTGAAGACATGGCAGTTTGATAGTAGTAAGACCCAAAATAGTAAATTATGATCCCAGACACAACTGCACAGAAAATGGCTATATTGACAAGTAAATTTAGAATCAGAGCCAAAATTAGCAGCCACATTTTTAGGGTTCTTACAGCTCAAAAAGCAATGATTTTTCCAGAAGATTAGGCTTTCCACATGCCTGTAAGGCATCCCAAATATAAATTATTTAATTAAATATTACTTTTCCAAAGGTAAATATTAATTTCTCAGGGCCTGACAAATCCAAAAATTTTCAGCTTGCCCTTGGGGCAAGTAAAATATTTTTGCACTTGCCCAGCTCAAAATCCTACTTGCCCAGGATTTCGGAACTCAAAGTGGAGTTGGATGCGGCGGTGGGGGGGGGGGGGGGGGGGGTGACGATGATGACGACCGACATTTATAAATATAATCGAAGGTTTCTGTCAAGTTTCAAGCACAACCACTTTCCATTGGGATCTAGTTAATTCATGTTTGTGTTTCTTTCTCTTTGGTGTCTCTGATGGGAGCTCAGGGTTAATTGTATCGATTCCTGATCATTGCATTCACTTCTATTTATTTCCCTGTGTGCGGTAATACGGTAGAAAATACTGTTGTTGTCACAGTCAATAACGGTACTATTTCAAGTTAATTGCCATAATACCTTTACCGATTAGCAATTTAAGATACAGTTATATAAACTCATTTAGCTTGACACGCATGATGAACAAGAGCTGCAGTCGATATAGATCTACTCAAAAGATCAGAAGTGTCAGGGCAGCGAGATAAAAGATTAAAAGAATGCAATTTATTTAGCTTGAACCACAAGACGAGGACCCCCTTGATCCAAAACGAACCCAAACTTTCACACCCGCCCTACAAGCAAGTTCAATGCGATCATCATTTCCGCCATCCAAATCGTCGTCCATAAACCACCAATCCCATTTTTCTGCACCCGATCGGTCAATGACGTCATCCGACCCCAGCAACCCTACACGAGTTTAGCGTCATTGTTTTATTTTAATGGGGCGTATCTCTTTCATTAAAAAATGTTTGGAACCGGTAAAAAAATATTTTCTCGCTTGATAAACGGTTGTGGATAGAGGCGCGACCAATCTGCGGTTACCAACATTAAAAAATTCGACTTTTCCCGCCAGCGTCTGCTATTTGGCGCCAAAACATAACCATTCACGAGAAAGTAGAATAGTCCGTTTTTATTACCGTAAGATGTAGCAAATCGTCTTGGGAGCTACTAAATCATTTTCACATTGATTGTGGATTAAATTTTATGGCAGGGATAAACGCAAATTAGAGACATAACTTAATCTTATTTTCACACCTTGTCACGCTTATCGATAGCGCTGGTGGTACACACTACAACAGAAATGAAAGACATGTACCGCCGGGCAATCTTGTTTAATTGGTAATTATATGACAGGGATTAACAATAGTGTCATAATTGAACCGTTATAAAAACATAGATGGTTTTGTCTCTGAATTGCCGACAAAGCGGATATTATTGTGATTTACTTACGGGTCTAGTTTTACCGTATTTAAGGACTCAAAAAACTGACAGTTGTAGACGATTTTTTTGCACTTGCCCGACCGGGCGTCGAAAGGTCAAAAGTGCACCTGCCCGGCGCGATTTCGGACTTGTCCCGGGCGGCCGGGCAATGGATTTGTCAGCCCCTGAATTTTCTGAAATTACTCAAAAATGTTTGTTACCCCAAAATTTCAGGTTAAATTTGTCCCAAATAATTTAATAGAAAGTAGTCCAGAAAGAATTTTACCTTGCAATACACAGTAGTAATCCCAAACAGATTGTTCACTCTTCACTGCACAATAATAAGTTGAATAATAATTTTCACTGCACAATTAAGTCCAAAGGAATTTCACAAGTCACTAAACACAGAAGTAATTAATCCAAGAATGACGAAGGCGCAAAATTGACCCATACTTATACCTGTCCCAAATTTTAGCTGCAATCTGATTGGTTAATGAATTTAAGAATTTTTAAATCCCCCTTTTTGAGCTAATTAAAAACATTTTTTGCAAACAAAGTATTGCAGACCAATCTTAAGATGCATATTTATCATCCTGTCAATTTACAGCTCTCAAAAAGGCCCAGAAATAGCTTAAAAATGGTGTTTTAAAAATCTGCAATAATGGCATCAAAAACATGGCTGACTCATTTTTGACAGGTCAACATCCAAGGCAGTTTTTTAACTACTACAACTACACAAAGTCCTGATAAACTATGCAAATAGGTGGAAAATGAGCATTATTTACATACAAACATGTTAGTAGAGCATTTTCCTGATTAAAAAATGTTAACTTGCTAAAAATTGGAAAAATAGTGAAACTAGGTCAGTCCCTGGAATTTCAGCCCCTGGATGCTAGCTGGACCAAAATGCTATTTCCAGATTAAAGCAAAAATAAACAGTGAACTTTCATGCTACTTAGCCAACATGAAAATAGCATAAAAATCTACATTTCTGCCACAAATCAGGACATAAATTGAAAGGATAAGCTTTAAATGGCTGAAAATGTAAATCAGACGGCCGGTGCATGATAAAAGGTCACTAGTCTTATGGAAATGTGTTTTGCAGCCATACCTCAGTAAAAACAAGCCCGATAGACGTGAAACTTTCAAGAAAGCTAGAAAATTGCTCATTCTAAAGAAAAATACAAAAAGAAGTTCAACATTTGCTCAACATTTAAAGAAAATGTACAAAAACATGAAATGCATGTAAAACAATGGGCCAAAACCTGCAAGTTTACCACAACAGCTCCCCCTTAGGGAAGAATGCATTTTAAACTTAAAAATGCATTCCATTCCGACCCCGGAATGCAATACAGATTTATATTACTAGTCAGGTTTTGGCGAACACAATATGGTATCATGACTAAGACAGAACATCAATGCATAGAGTAGAATATCAACAGCAGTCAGCATAATAAAACATAGCATTGGTTTCGTTCTGGGTCATCTGTGAAAACTACCGCTTCTCAGAACTCATTGAACAAAAGTATACATGTATGAAGTAGAATATAAGTGAAAAAGTCTTGAAGTGGCATTCAAAAAGTCAACAAATATCACTTACATGTGTATTAAATGAACATGGGAAGCAAAAATACAATTGGTAAGTGAATCAGTAATTAATCAATGTCCTAGGCATTCTGGTACATGTACAAGAATGATTACTCTTAAGTAGAATGGTAATCTATCATTGAACCTTGAAGAATTATTCATCAATGGCAATTCTGCTCGGGTCAATGCAATACCAAAACAAAATGGGTGTACATTTATGTAATCTCAAGGTATTGCTTAATTAAATGGATATACTGAGCAAAATCAGGTCAACAATATTATGCTCTCAGCGATATCTCATTGGGCCTATCTCATTTTCTACTAGCACCAAAATATATTTAAAAGGCCTATTTAAAATGTTTGGCATGTCAGATCAGCCACCAATAGTACTCTATGATTCTCAAAATCACCAAGCTGGCCACACCAGCAACAAACACAAACAGACTGCTCATAAAAATCAGCAACATCATCCGATATTGCATGATCATCACCGGCCAGGGATGCAAAAGGAGCATAGTATATAGTATCATATATCACACTGAGACTGTAGGAATATAATATGGCAAGATATAAGTATATGAAAATATAATTCTGTATCAAAATAATCTCATATGGCATATAAAAAATATACATGTGTACTGTAATACTCAAAAATAAAACTTTATCTTGGATACATTTTTCATTACAATATTGAGTGTCTCTACCTTCAGGAAAAGCAAGCGAACTAACAAAGTAATCATTACCCATGATTCATACTACTTACAGCGTAGAGACAGGTAAGTGTTCAACCTGGCAAATTAAATGCTGCAAGGACAAGCCCAGATTTTACTCAGAAAACTATGTAACACCCAGATGTGAAACACATGAATCCTGGTAAAATCTAAATTTCCCCCCATCGAAAAACTTTGATAAACCAAACTAGCCAACAAACCAGGCTGTTAACCTGTAGCGCCTAAAGCAGTTCTCCACTACACAGCATATAACTGTTGGCTATGCTATGAATGTAATGGAGAAATACTAAAACAGTACCAGGAGATTAAACCCCCAAAGCGTCAATCCAAAGACATAATGCAGTGACACCAGATACAGGTAACTGTTGAACCTGTAAAGTTAAGGTGTCACCTACGGACGAGACTGTGCGGCCAACACAGTCAGCCAAGTGTAAGCCTCATAAGTTGCCTCAGCGGTGAAAAAGTCAGGCCTAACTTATCACCCTTATGAGTTGACAGGTTTGTAAAGACAGGAGGTCCCCAAAATGGTTTCTAGGGCACTGCTGCAGAACATCTTAAATGGGCCCAGATGTTCAGCATCAGATACCCCAGGCCCCATCAATGAGGACCGACCATCCGTGCAAACCACACTTATTATCGATTGCAAAAAGATCTAGCAAAACAGCCGTACAAGTGTCAATCTATTCGGCTCGCGTAATCACAGATTGTTTATAACTGCGTCATACTGTTCAAGCATAATAACCAATCAGAAGTAGTTTTGTGCAAGAGCGTTACCGATGATTGTCTATAGTCCGTTTCGTTTCACGCAAGTTTTTCATTGACGTTCTCCATCAGCCCTTATTTTGACGAACCTCCAGCTTGTTGATTGATTGAGGTTTAACGTCCCCGTCAACACTATTTATGTCATTTTGGGGACGTTGCTTCTAATTATGTGAGACTTTTACCCGACACTAAGATGAAATGACAACTCAAGCCCTGTCGCCCAATGAAACCAAAGGCTTACATGCATTGGGCGGTCTGGCCTGGGCAGGCTCAGCCGTCTAAGCGGTTTACCAGTACTCATGTGTGGTCAGTTTTACCTCTGCGTGACAACATCACACAGCCCATTTTTTTCTCCAAGCCCGATGGGCGGTGCGGACTGTCGCTTGTTGTCACCATGTATTATGGACAAAGGGGGAATTAGCCGTTGAATTTCTCCGCGGGCAGAAAACTCAGTTTGCTTATTGGAGTATACGGTATTTCATACGCAAATGTTGTTTGATTTGAGGTTAATCGTCCCCGTCAACACTATGTAGGTCATTCTTAGACGTTGCTTCCAATTTTGTGTGCCTTTTACCTCGACATTGAGATGGAATGACATCTCAAGACATGCCACCCAATGAAACTAAGAGGGTGTACATGCATGGACGGTCCAACACGCATCACTTTGTCTTGACAGGCTTAGATCATCTAAGCTGTTCCAGTACTCGTTTGCGGTCGGTTTTAGCTCTGTGTGGAAGCATCATGCAGCCCATCTATTTCATTAAGCCCGGTGCCACCCCAACACCGCAAATATTATGGGTGGGGCCAGCAATATAGATACGGTTTTTGATTTTTTTTTCACGAGGCCGTGCATTCATATGACAATAATGGAAATATGTGTTTAAATCCTGAGGAACTGGTTAGAAAAGACAACTGTGCTATACACCTTTTTTGATTGTTTAGAGGTTTAACGTCCCCTTCAACACTGTGTAGTCCATTTTTGAGACGTAGTTTCCAATATTGTTGGACTGTTCCGAGTCGGACAGATTATGGTTGTAATGTTGGAGGAAGCAGGAACTGAATACGTGTTCACGCCTGTTTTCGCGCCCACATTAAACCCTGTGGAATTGTGTTTTCAGTACATCAAAAAACTTCTTCACACAAGCGAACTTCGAGCTGCGGTTAAAGACAACCTTCAGTATGCTATTATGACTGCGGCAAACAGAGGAACATCTTCAGATTGTGCTGGATAGCAGATGTAAACAATGTCACTATCTTGGCCTGGAGAAATAGATTGGGCTGCACGATGCTTCCGCGCAGAGCTGTAACCGACCGAACTTGAGTACTGGTAAACAGTTAAGGTCTTAGCCTGCCCAGGAAAAGTGATGCGAGTCGGACCTCTCCTTAAACCCTAACGGTTTTTATGGGCGGTAGGGCTTGATTTGTCATTTCATCTCAATGTCGGGTAAAAGTCCCACAACATCGGAAGCAACGTCTCCAAAATGACCTTTACAGTGTTGACGGGGACGTTAAACCTCAAATCAAACAAACACTATGCCCAAGTGATTAACCGGGCCTTCCTGGCTTGATGGGTAAAGGCGCTGACTCTTAATCTTTGGGTCTCTAACCGCTGTGATTCGAGCCCCACTCGGATCACATGTGAACCGCCAAGTTCTGCAAAGGAAGGTCAGGTGTCTTTTCTCCGAGTACTCCAGTTTTCGCCCGACTCTGATTAAGGATCGCCCCGATATGTGAAATGATTTTTAAAGGTCCGTAAAAGCAGAACAAAAATACATGTATCCAAGAGGTAATGGTTAAAACTGTGGCATGCATTTTAGCGGGATTTTGTCCATATAGATATTTTAGCTCACACGTTCTCATTTAGGCTTCCCGTCTATTTTGCTTTTCATAATTTTTGTGTCTAGCAACACATACGAATGCACATCTGTCGCACTGAATTCGGTAAAGTTACACTCATGATCGAGTAGCCAACACTTATTATCGATTGCGAAAAGATCTAGCAAAACAGTCGTACAAGTGTCAATCTATTGGGCTCGCGTAATCACAGATTGTTTATAACTGCGTCATACTGTTCAAGCATAATAACCAATCAGAAGTAGTTTTGTGCAAGAGCGTCACCGATGATTGTCTATAGTCCGTTTCGTTTCACGCAAGTTTTTCATTGACGTTCTCCACAGCATCAGCCCTTATTTTGACGAACCTCCAGCTTGTTGATTGATTGATTTGAGGTTTAACGTCCCCGTCAACACTATTTTTGTCATTTTGGGGACGTTGCTTCTAAATATGTGAGACTTTTGCCCGACACTAAGATGAAATGACAACTCAAGTCGCCCAATGATACCAAAGGCTTACATGCATTGGGCGGTCTGGCCTGGACAGGCTCAGTCCTTCCAAGCGGTTTACCAGTACTCATGTGTGGTCAGTTTTACCTCTGCGTGACAGCATCACACAGCCTTTTTTTTTTTCCAAGCCCCGATGGGCGGGGCGGACTGTCGCTTGTTGTCTTGTTTGATTTGAGGTTTAACGTCCCCGTCAACACTGTAAAGGTCATTTTGGAGACGTTGCTTCCAATTTTGTGGGACTTTTACCCGACATTGAGATGAAATGACATCTCAAGCCGTGTCGCCCAATGAAACCAATAGGGTTTATTAGCATAGATGGTCCACCTCGCACCGCGGTTCCTGGACAGGCTTAGATCCTCTAAGTGGTTTACCAGTACTAGTGTGCGGGCCGGATTCAGCTCTGCGTGGAAGCATAATGCAGCCCATATATTTCTTCAAGCCCCTATGGGCGGGACCGGTCGCTTGTTGTCACCACGTATTATGGACAAAGGGGGGAATTAGCCGTTGAATTTCTCCGCGGGCAGAAAACTCAGTTTGCTTATTGGAGTATACGGTATTTCATACGCAAATGTTGTTTGATTTGAGGTTAATCGTCCCCGTCAACACTATGTAGGTCATTCTGAAACGTTGCTTTCAATTTTGTGTGACTTTTACCTCGACATTGAGATGGAATGACATCTCAAGACCTGCCACCCAATGAAACTAAGAGTGTGTACATGCATGGACGGTCCAACACGCATCACTTTGTCTTGACAGGCTTAGATCCTCTAAGCTGTTCCAGTACTCGTTTGCAGTCGGTTTTAGCTCTGCGTGGAAGCATCATGCAGCCCGGTGCCACCCCAACCCCGCAAATATTGTGGATGAGGCCAGCAATACAGATACGGTTTTTGATTTTTTTCAAGAGGCCGTGCATTCATATGACAATAATGGAAATATGTGTTTAAATCCAGAGGACCTGGTTAGAAAAGACAACTGTGCTATACACCTTTTTTGTTTGGAGGTTTAACGTCCCCTTCAACACTGTGTAGGCCATTTTTGAGACGTTGTTTCCAATATTGTGGGACTGTTCCGAGTCGGACAGATTATGGTTGTAATGGGAAGCAGGAACTGAATACGTGTTCACGCCTGTTTTCGCGCCCACATTAAACCCTGTGGAATTGTGTTTTCAGTACATCAAAAAACTTCTTCACACAAGCGAACTTCGAGCTGCGGTTAAAGACAACCTTCAGTATGCTATTATGACTGCGGTAAACAGAGTTCCATCTTCAGATTGTGCTGGATCGCAGATATAAACAATGACACTATCGGGGCCTGGAGAAATAGATTGGGCTGCACAGTGCTTCCGCGCAGAGCTGTAACCGACCGAACTTGAGGACTGGTAAACAGCTAAGGTTTTAGCCTGCCCAGGAAAAGTGATGCGAGTCGGACCGCTCCTTAAACCCTAGCGGTTTCTCTGGCCGGTAGGGCGTGATTTGTCATTTCATCTCAATGTCGGGTTAAAGTCCCACAAAATCGGAATCAACGTCTCCAAAATGACCTTTACAGTGTTGACGGGGACGTTAAACCTCAAATCAAACAAACACTATGCCCAAGTGATTAACCGGGCCTTCCTGGCTTGATGGGTAAGGGCGCTGACTCTTAATCTTTGGGTCTCTATTCGCTGTGATTCCAGCCCCACTAGGATCACATGTGAAACGCCAAGTTCTGCAACGGAAGGTCAGGTGTTTTTTCTCCGAGTACTCCAGTTTTCGCCCGACTCTGATTAAGGATCGCCCCGATATGTGAAATGATTTTAAAAGGTCTGTAAAAGCAGAACAAAAATATCCAAGAGGTAAAAATGTGGCATGCATTTTAGCGGGATTTGGTCCATATAGATATTTTAGTTCAGGCTTCCCATCTATTTTGCTTTTCATAATTTTTGTGTCTAGCAACACACATGTCGCACTGAATTCGGTAAAGTTACACTCATGATCGAGTAGCCAACACTTAACGTCCGGCTTCGGTAGCTCAGTCGGATGCGCGTCTGACTAGTGATCACCCATAGGGGCTTGAAGAAATATATGGGCTGCATGATGCTTCCACGTAGAGCTGAATCCGGCCCGCACACTAGTACTGGTAAACCGCTCAGAGGATCTAAGCCTGTCCAGGAACCGCGGTGCGAGGAGGACCGTCCATGCTAATAAACCCTATTGGTTTCATTGGGCGACAGGGCTTGAGATGTCATTTCATCTCAATGTCGGGTAAAAGTCCCACAAAATTGGAAGCAACGTCTCCAAAATGACCTTTACAGTGTCGATGGGGACGTTAAATCTCAAATCAAACAAACAAAATCAAACTGACTGTTTATCAGGACGACGCGGGTTTGATACCTGCTGGTGTCGTGGAGATTGATCATGGAATCTTTTCTACGGTCATTCTCTCCATTCCGATGATTCAAGAAGAGCAGTTGCCAGTTTTTGGCGCACTGGTTAACCGCTTACGTATAATCCTGAGAGAGATTTTTGCATCTCTTGTATCTGGTTTTAAGTACATGTATTAAAGACCTACCTTGGCGAGGTACCCTCCGTTACTTTGATATTAATTCTCAATGAGTCAGTGCTCCCACAAGACTCACAACTTTGTGATAGTTACGTTCTGTAAGTTCTATGTACTCGTTTTCCAAATCCAGGAAAGAAACTCCCAGAGCCTGAAACTTACACCTCTTGCAAAAAGTTGCAAAATTCAGTATACGTCATGCTGTATAAATTCCCCATTGACGCTTCAATTAAGGAGCAACGGGTGTCCCCACTGAACTCCATGTGGACCTTAAATGTCAACGAGATCTTCTGGGCCCATTTTAGATGCCATCACTGATAGCAGATGCCTAACGAGTTGTGATTTAAAGAAATATTCCGCGCTTGTGCCCGTGTAGAGGCCTAAAAAACACTTTTATATGGGCTCATGGGTACGACGAATTGATTGAAACACCCGCTATATGTAAGCTAGGCCTGTGATTTGTTAACAAAATGTCAGAAACCAATTTAAGCAACTGACCAGGATTCTGATTAGAGGGTAGTTCCCGCCATATGTAAATTAGAACTAAACGAAAGAAAAAAACTGATAAAATTTCAAGTGTTCCACCATGTTTTATTGAAGGACCTATTAACGCATAACCATGATTGATATGCTGTTGCAAGATGAAGCGTAGGTCATAAAGATTATCATGTAACGATCTCGAAATGGTCAATGAAACTGTGTAACTACTATGCAGTTTAACCAAGGCAGAAAATTGCCTCACATTTGCTCCTAACAATAACAGAATGTGGGAATTCAAGAGATTTGGTTGGTTGATTTGAGGTTTAACGTCCCCGTCAACACTGTAAAGGTCATTTTGGAGACGTTGTTTCCAATTTTGTGGGACTTTTACCAGACATTGAGATGAAATGACATCTCAAGCCCTGTGCCCAATGAGACCAATAGGGTTTATTAGCATGGACGGTCCTCCTCGCACCGCGGTTCCTGGGCAGGCTTTGATTTATATCAGTCTTTGAATCGACTGCCTATTCGAAATTCTCAAAATTGCAGTATGTTTCCTCTGGCTTTCTTTGCCGGATCATTACAGGGTCACTGATGAGGCTTCAACTCGTTAATCAGGGTTATCGGTACCATAAACTACGCAAAGCCTTTTCAAAATTTTTTAGACGTCATTCTGATTTAATTTCAAAATTCAATATTGGACTTAAATCTCTTCTGCAACAAGGTCTATCGGAACCCGAATTTTATGGTGACTTAGTATATAAATTCAGAAAAATATATAACCGCAATGACTTCAGCACCCAATTTCGTAAAATCATTCTTCGATATAAAAAGATTGGGTACAACATGGGTATTATACGACAGACTGCATGCATGGTAGTTAACCCAATCACGGTTGGCAACTTTGCTTCCCTCTTTAATTGCACGCCGGTGGGTCAGGCCTCAGATTCTATGACGGCTCCAACGTAAAGGCTTATTGAAAATTAGAGAGATAATGTTGGTTGGTGCCTGATGCTCTGTCTCTGTTCGGGCTCATCGGAGTCTAACTGTTAGTTTTCTTTTGCTCCAGCATTTCAGTGGTTTCTTGCTGTCGAGTCCTCACCGTTGTCTCACCTCTGTGGTTCTTTGATTTTTGTGTTCACGGAGATGTTGCACTGATGAGTTAGGAGGCCTTCATGCGGACTGAACAAATTATTTGTCTAAATCGCGACGGAAGTAAGGGCGAGGATTGTGGCCACGTAAAATCGATTTAAGCCCCCCAGTGGAAATCTTCCACTGACCGTTCCAAGGCGGCTCTTCTGTGGCGATTTATTTATGTTGTTGTTTGTTACTTACTGTGTGTATCACTTGTGTCTTTTGGTTTTGGATGGCCATATGGCCATTTTGTGGGAAAGTAACCGTCCTTATGACCTTCCTTTGTTTAGGTTTCCATTATGGTCTGGTCGCTTAATGTTTGTATTTCTTTCCCTTTGGTGTCTTTTATGGGTGGAGTAAGTTAATTGTATCAATTCCTGATCTTTGTTTTACTTCTACTTTTCATTAGCCGAAACTACGTAGTATGACCCATCTTCTTTCTTATAAATGTTTTCATTGCTCTTAAAGGAACTCATTTTTGATTTCTATTAGATCCTCTAAACGGTTTACCAGTACTAGTGTGCGGGCCGGATTCAGCTCTGCGTGGAAGCATCATGCAGCCCATATATTTCTTCAAGCCCCTATGGGCGGGGGCCGTGGAAATTCAAGAGAGCCGCCTAGTCTTCGTCTTCCATGAAATGGTCAGAGTGTGAGTATGAACTAGTTCGCCATACTTCTAGTTAAGGTACCTGAAGCTTTCAGCTTGCTTTGACCAAACAATGGAGTTAGGACTACTCGTACTTATGGTTTTGTCAGTGACGGAAAATCTGATTTTCCTCTACGCTCAATGCCATGACTATGCTATCCGTCATACATGCTGTCTTCTTAATAGCAAGACAGAAGCCTCCATGGTACAGTAGTTATGCTACTCGCCTTGTAAACCAGGGGTCGCAGGATCGATCTCGGGGCTTCTCAATAATTTCGGATTAGTCTTTAAACCGAGGCCCCGTCGCCGTATGACCTTAGTTGTTGGTGAGATGTTAAACTCAAATATTCACTCACTCTTTTAGCAAGATACAGAGTGCTCATTCGTTGATTGTCTTGTCTCGACAGAAGACTGTGACAAGGCCATCGACTGAGAGAGAGAGGGAGAGAGAGAGAGAGAGAGAGAGAGAGTCATTAGAACATTTGCTAAGATTTTCAACTTCGGTTTGTATGGCTCTTTCAGCTGGATGCGGGGCAACAGTGTATGGCAAAATTAATCTCAAAACTTTTCTGAATGGTATTTCATCAACATGCTGATGAAAAATCAAAGCATTGATTTGTTTGTTTGATTTGAGGTTTAACGTCCGTTGAATACCGGTGGGTCGATTGTCTCCGAGTGTAGGCTGGGAAAATAGTCCTGGACATAAAATGTTTTGTTTAACCCTTAAATTCAAGTGTTTAAGCAAAAAGTGTAGACCCTGATCAGACGCTGCGTTTTGCGTCGTCTGATCCTTAATTCCTGTACTGTGAGCAAAGAGTCCAGACCCATATAAGACGTCGTGTTCTGTGGCGTCTGAGTTGGGTCTACGACATTTGTCAAGCCCGACTCATGGTTCCAGTCCAGTTTCTATAGATAACCTACTGCGATCAAATTAACGCTACTATTTTCTATAAATAAGTTATATGGGTTTCGTGCAAATCAGTGATAGTCACATGGACTTCAGCACTGAAGCGTTTTTATGCTTAGTAACTTTGGGTCGATTGACAAACAATCGACCCATAAAGTTGTTGGTGCTTGAAAGGTCCATGTCTGATTATAGCCTGCGCACAATGCCGATCTTGTCAGAGCTTTTGATGCTCGTGTATATCAACAAAGAGCTTTTGTGGTTTCTGTCCATGGTTAAAGCTGGCGATAGCTGATAAAACATAAATTGACACATTCATCGCCATAATCATTTTCAGATTTAAACTTCATATACTAAGGCCACGCCCGTCGGGGCTTAGAGAAATAGATTGAGCGGCATAATCTGAAACCGATCGTAAACCGCTGAGCATTCCTATTTATCCCGCTCGTCGCGATTATGAAACAGACTTTAATGACTGTTGTAAATTTCCGTCCAAAAATACCCTCATTCACATACGGCTCACGTCATAATTTGACATGTCAAGTTTGCGCTAGGATCAATCGATTTGCTAAATCTTTGTGCAATGCATAGTACCATAAAACGAATAAAATACTTCAATCGACAAAACGAAGACCCAAACTGGCTTCATCTGCTGCAAAAAGCAATTACATAGGAAATTCCTTCTGGTAGAGACAAACAATTTGAAAATCAGAAAGTCTTTAATTATTATTCTTATTGATAAGAATGTCTCTGGAATGTGAAGTTGGTCCCATGGAAAAGGTAGTAGGATGGTTTCCAGTATTGAGGATGTTGACAAGTGACCATGGTTCTTCATGTAGACCGAGCTCGGACCCTGAGATGGACAGTTAGTGAAGATCAGCCAGGAGTGGTGGCAGTGGTAGGTAGCCCATGTGATCAGCGATCCCTTCGAAGTAAAGCATCCCATGTGATCAGCAAGTCCTTCGAGGTAAAGCATCCATGCTGAGATAATTAATACGCAGCTTAGAGCTATCAGCATGACCAGAAATCGGTTGACTTGGAGGTAAAAGTCCCAAGCAAGGAGTATATATCCATAAAACACGGAATATAAACTACAGCACAGAATTTTAATCCATGGCACTGTAACACCGAATATTAATCCATTGCACTGTAACACGGAATACCATAGCACTGTAACACGGAATATTAATCCATAGCACTGTAATATTAATCCATAGCACAGAGATAGCACTGGGAATAGAATTAGGTAATAATCCATGGCACTGCGAACAGAATTAGGTAATAATCCATGGCACTGCGAACAGAATTAGGTAATAATCCATGGCACTAAATAGAAGACAGAAATGCTATTATTAATCCAGTACAACTAAGCAGAAAGCAGGAATGCTATATGAATGGGGCACAACTGGTAAATCACTATAAAATTACATGAAAAATGTTCCTCCTTAAAAGTACTCTTGCCAGTTCAAAATCGTTAAACATCTCTTCATCCATGTCACTAAAGGAGGTTTCTTCATCTTCAGATCCAGATGAAGAGGAACGGTAGGCATCCAATGGTACATCACTCACATCTTCCAGACCGTCTGTTGCATTAAGAAGGAGTAGACCTGACTGATATGTCATGTCTGGTATGTGTAATTGCTCGTTGTGGCCCTCCTCTCCTTCCGACACAGGCTCAACTAGTGATGAAATGTCATATGGGGTCCTGGCTGGAACTTCTGCCATCATTGATCTGAAGATGGAGGCCCTGTAGCCAGGCCCAAGCTGAAGTTCCTTGCACCCTTTGCTCTGTATGTGTTTGGTTGCCACTACCATGCTTTTGAAAACGCTACCGCAGTCACACGAATAAGGTACAAAGTAGTCCTGGATGTGGTTCTTGGCAACATGGCGCCACACTGCCATCTTCCCCCCGACATAGCTGCACATGACACATTGAAACTAGTGGCATCTCCTGAAAGAAGCAAATTTTTCTTACAATCCATGTATTAAGACAAACACTACATCACTGTAAAAAGCGGATTGAATATTTTAAATGTGATTAAAACAGCCACAGTGATCCATGTGAGTACATATACACCATAATACGTTATTTTCTGAAGTTCATCATTACTTTTTTCGCCCATCTAGGTAAATCTTCAACGGACAAGCTACATGACTTGAGCCGATCATGATGGACTACTGTAGTTTTTCTCCTTCCCTGAATAAGATACACTGAGGGTGACACGACTTTCAGAACCACATACGGCCCATCCCACGGTCTCTCCATTTTCTTTTGGGCTGGTACTCTTTTATACACTAAGTCACCAGGTTGGTAAACATGTTCCACTATCCGGGTGTCATAATCCCTTTTTTGTCTGCTGGCCGCAGTCTTCAACTGTTTTCTAGCGAATTCATATTCTTGAGGTTCCTGAACCTCTGTTGTCCTGTGAATGGGAAATAACACATCAACAGGTAAAATCACTTGTCTCCCAAACATCATTTCATTTGGACTGAACCCAGTAGATGGGTGTTTGGTGCTTCTATATGCAGCCATGAGAAGCCCAAGATACTGATCCCAGTCCTCACTGTTCCTGTCCACAAATTTTCTTGTCATAACGGCCTAACGTCCCATTAAATTTTTCGATGAGGCCGTTTGAAGCTGGTCTGTATGGGGTAGTCCTTGTTTTCTTCATATTAAGAAGCTGACACACTTCTTGGAACAATTCACTTTGGAAATTGGACCCTTGGTCACTGTGTATCTCCAAGGCTATCCCAAAGGTACACATGAACTCATACACTAGTTTTGTTGCTACTTCTTCGGTTTTCTGATTGGGTAAACTATATGCTGACATCCAACGGGTGAAGTAATCCCCAATCACAAGTACATATCGGTTACCACTCTTTGTGACAGGTAAGGGCCCCATCACATCAATTCCAATTCTATCCAGTGGATACCCCGCCCGATATTGTTGGAGTGGTGCCCTAGGAACCCTGGCTGGTTGGGATGATTTATTACACTCCACACACATGGACAAGTGAAGCCGTACATCCTCTTTGTATCTGTACCAATAGAATCTATTCCGCACCTTGTCAAAAGTCCTATTTACTCCAGGGTGACCTGCGAAAACATCGTCATGGCCCATTCTGAGAACAGTTTTCCTTAATACTTTTGGTATAAGTAATTGAAATTTTTCTTTTTCATTTTCCAGCATTATCTTCTGATATAGGACATGACCTCTTTTAACTATATTTTCCCAGTTCAGCCAGTGTTTTCGTACCGCTGGGCTCATTCCATTTACTTCCTCTCGGGTGGGTAATTGTCCTATGTCACACCATTCGTGCAGCCGACCAAGGTCAGGATCTTCTCGCTGAAGAATTCCTACATCCTTTGTTGAGTAATTTGGCAGGTAGGCAGCAACTGATGGTCTTATCTGTTCTTTCTGATTTTTCTCTTGGTTTTGGACATTTTCCTCATTTTGCATTTGCTGACGGGTTACGACCCTACAATTAATTTCAGTGTCTTTTTGGATACCCACGTCCACCACATTGTCTATATCATCTTTGAATTCTCTCCAGTCCTCTCTATTCTGCCAGCTGTCTACACATTGTTCTATTTCTTCGGTGTTATGTTTACATTCTGATTCTTCAAAATCTTTTCTTGACATGCTATCAGCATTTTGGTGAGATCTCCCTGGCCGATGCTGTATATCAAATGAATATTGGGATAAGGCTTCCAGCCATCTTGCCACTTGACCCCTTGGGTCTTTGAAATTAAATAACCAACGTAATGAGCCATAATCAGTCCTAAGAAGAAACTTCCTTCCAAGCAAATAATGGCGGAAGTGATGAGTGAAGGTAACGACTGCCAAAAGCTCACGTCTTGTCACAGTATATCTTTGCTGGGTTCTACTCAATTTCTTCGACGCATATGCTACAACACGTTCCTTTCCATTTTGTATTTGTGAAAGAACACTTCCAACACCAATGTCTGAGGCATCGGTATCCAGAATGTATTGCAATCATCTCGTGGATATGCTAATACTGTTGCACTACACAGAGCTTGTTTTAGGTCATCAAAGGCGTCCTGGCACTTTTCACACCAAATGAATGGTATATCTTTCCTCGTTAATCTTGTCAGTGGAGCAGCACGGTCACTAAAGTTTCTCAGGTACTGCCTGTAATTATTGCACAGTCCAATAAATTTTTGTATGCCTTTAACATTTGTGGACTCTTTCCAATTTTTAATAGACTCCACTAACTTTGGATTAGGGCATATTCCAGACTGCCCCACAATATGACCCAGGAATAAAACTTCAGTCCTGAACAGTTCATATTTTGACGGCTTAAGTTTAAGCCCTGCGCCGGCGATTCTGTCCAGAACTTCTCGCGGTCCGCTCATGTGCTGGTCAAAATTTGCACCAAGTACAATTATGTCATCTAAATAAATCAGGATTGCCTCCCACTGGAGCCCTCTCAAGATCATTTCCATAGCTCTCTGAAAAGTGGATGGAGCCCCACAGAGGCCTTGTGGGAGGGTATTATATTCATACAGCCCATACTTGCTTATGAATGCAGTCAATGGCTTTGAAGATTCTTCGATTTCTAGCTGCCAGTATCAGGCCTGGAGGTCGAGCGTCAAGAATAGTTTAGCGCACGAAAGCTGATCTTAACAAGAGTCGATACGCGGAAGGGGGTATGCATCCTTCACTGTCACGTCATTGACTCTACGGTAATCGACACGCCAGCGCACTCCCCCCATCCCCCATCTTTACGTCTAACAAGAACCACTGGGAGCACCATGGAGAATTTGAAGGCCTTATTACCCCAGCTTGAATTTGGTCCTTTAAGTATTTTTCTTCTTCATCTTCGAAGCCTTGAGGTGTTCTTCTCAATGGCTGCCGTATGGGCGCAGCCCCTGCTACATCGATCCTATGTTTGAGGACTGAACACCTCCCTAGATCTGTCGGAGACTTAGCAAAGGTATCTTTATGTTCGCTGAGCACTTCCATAAGCTGCTTTTTCTCATGGCATGTCATCAAGTTTTGAAGGCTGCCTTGGTATAATTCTCTTAAGTGTTCAGGCACCTTAGATATATATGGGTCACTATTTTGGGTTTGTCCCTCCTCCTCACTGATACTTTCTAGTACCACCTCGGGCATTCTGGGCCCAGATATGTTATTACCCTTTCCATTCACATTTAGCATTTGGTTTTCCGCCATTACTGTACCACAGGAGTACTCTTCTTTTAACCTACACACAGGAATATCCCTAATTTCTGAATTCACAACACTGTAAGCAGTATTCTGTACATCCTCAGCCTCCTGAAGATATCCTACTATTGTTTTCTTTGAAATTTTCCTGGGCACATTAGACGGGTTGATTAGCCGCACTGGCACACGGTTCTTTTGAGGCACCACCACTGCTTTGGCAGCAACTAACCTATTGATCACGGCAGGTTCAAATAAATAATCTCTTTCCATTACACTGTTGGGACACTCACAGCTTAACACAAACTCTGACCTTGCAGGTATTGTTACTGCCCGTTTTACCTCAACTGTGACTGCTTGTTGTTTTGGTGAATTTACCTGTATGTCTATCCAATTGTCTTTCACCCGAAACCCTTTTTCAGGGTCTATCGCAAATTTATGGTGGTAAATCATGTCCCAGCCAAGAAGAAGGTCATCACGAATCGGTGCCACATAAACTGGCCAGTTGAAAATGAATCCCCCTACTTCTATGTCAATCTCAATGATTCTACATACACTCATTTCCTTTCCTGCTTCGGCTACTACTAACCTGCGCTTAGCTTGCGAAAGTTTAGGTCTTGCTTCCTCAGGAATTTGTTCGTAAATTACACTATTTAAAACGGATACTTCTGCACCCGTATTAACACCAGCACTGCACAAAATTCCACCTACTGAAATAGGTACTTTAATGGTTTTCACTTTCAAACGGTCGATGTTGATATGGAGACCCCCCCTCACAATCTAGATTTGTTTTCATCTCATTATCACAACTTGTTTTTATAGAAGTTTTCTCCTCCTCACCTGTCTTACATGTGGGAGTTAACATTTCCTGTTTACACAATGAACCATTTGAACTAGTTTTCTCCAATTTGGCCTTACTATTGCTATCCATTTGGGCTGGGCTTAGGCCAGCTCGCGCAGCCCATTTCCGTTTCCCTGAAACTTTTGTTTTTGATTTGTCTGTTTCTTTGGACAATCTGGGGAAATGTGACCTTTCTCGTTACAGCTGTAACATGTTATATCTTTATAAGGGGTTTTCTTCTTTACATTTTCACTGCTTTCATTACTGGTGGGTTCCTCTGAGCCCCCACTGGTCATCTTTTCCATTTGCTGGACAAGGTAGTTTTTCATATCACGCCAGAGCTGATTTATTCTTTCTTCAGTCACCATTTTTCTACCATTTACTCGTCTTAACTCTTTAGGTTGGAGTTCCTCTTCCGAGTCTTCTGAACTGTAATACACAAAATCCTCTTCAATTTGACGCACCCCAGAATTTTTTACTGTCTGCTGACGGCAAGCCTCATGCCATGTGATCAAGTCTACGGTCTCAGATAATGTCCTTGGTTTCTTTGTAAGGATGTCATAAGCCATCTTTTGGTCTGGAAGTCCCTTTAAAAGATGCTCAATTGCTAAATTCTCAAATATTCTGGTACCCTGTATGCCGGGGTATGCACGTGTCATCAATTGGTTAACTCTGGCGCTGTATTGCTGGATAGTCTCCCTTGACTGATTTTTTATATTATTTAGATTAGCTCTGTGTGTTTCAACTAGTAAACACTGTCCAAATCTCTGCTCCATAGCCTGTAAAAGGGATTCTGTGTTTTCCCGTACATGGACAGGCAAGTTTGAAGCAAATAATAGTGCTTCTCCCCTAAGGGCAAACATAAGTTGGTCTCGAAATTTTTCATCGTGCCAACCAAAACTTCTGGACATCAATTTAATCTGCATAAGGAAAGGCTCCCATGCATCAGGTTTCCCATCAAATGAAGGTGGTCTAGGTTTTATGTCATTGTAATGATATCTATTATCATAGCCTCTGTGAGGCGCAACATAATTATCTCGAGGGAGCAGTCTGCCATAGTCCATGGGTCTGACTGGAATTTCCTCATGTGCCCTGTATACACCGGGCTGTGGGAGTCTTGACATTGCTGGTTCCTTGCATGAAACTTCTGCAGGAATTCTTGGAACTGGCCTTTTCGTAGATGTTATTTGTCGGAACGTAGATCCCTGATAGTCTCTGTCACTAATATCTGTCTGTATTGGACGGAAAGTTTGACGCTGTTCTCTCAGCGTCGGCATGTATGATCCCCTATCTGGCTGACTAATGGGTGAGCGTTTTAGATAGTTTCTGAAGGTATCATCAAAATCAACTCTTTGTCTTCTATCTAGGTCACGGACAGTGTTGCCCCAGGAAGTCATGCCCTGCTCTTGGAGTGGGTCAGGACTTTCTCTCCTCGGGGAAGTTTGACACTCTACAGTGTTAAATTGAAACTTTTCATGCGAGCCACTTCCTGATGCCTCATCTAATTTTTCTCTGTCTTGCTCCCAGTCGACCAATATTGATTCTGGTGACTGGCCTACTTCTTTCAACTGGTGGGAGCAAATTTCGTGACCTCAACTCCATTGTTAAGATAGTTTTGATAATAAGAATGAATTTCACAATAACTCTGCCCACAAAATCTCAGAATAATCAATATCACTGAATAATTTAGATCACAGAATTAATCAAAATCACTGTGTATCACAAAAAATCACTTAATAGTTAAAATCACAGAAATTTTCAGTTATCCAAATCACTTATTTCCTCAATAATCAAAATCACTGATATTCCTTATAAAAAAAATCACTGATTTTCCCAATAATCAAAATCACTGATTATCACAATGATCCAAATCACTGACTTTCCAGAAAAATCCAAATAACTGATTTTCCAAATAATAAAAATCACTGATTAATCCGTATTTCATAAATATGGTTATAAGGTTACCTTACTCGACAGATCACAATTAACTTAAACAGCCTGCCTATGATGCAGAATGCTGTCACAAGTTAAAGCAGGAATATACAATTTTGGTTATTCAAGATAATGGTGAACCTCCTATAAATGCACCTACAAGGAATTTCCCAAGTCTACAATGAATCTTATTAACGTAACTTTAACAGCCTGCCTATGATGCAGTATATGCTGTCACAAAGCTGAAAAATAATTTATTTTGAGTTGCATTGCACAGTAAGCAAGATATTGCCTTCCTTTAGTCCGTTAATATTTTGTGATAACCTTACCAGCTATATAAGAAATATAGGAACTGAATTAAGAGAAATCCCCACTTTCTGACACCAATTGTGGTAAACCTGTCTAAAATTAGCAGGAATCTGTGTCTCAAACTCCCGAAAATTCTAGCGGGTTGTAAGGGGAAGGCTAATAAATGGCTTACAGTATTGCATAGGTAAAGGGGTCTTTAGGGTATTAACCTAGCTGAAATCACTTCTGCATCCTCGTCAGACACCAGGTGCTTCTATTGAGGCGATTTACACGGTCACTCGCTCTGATGACTAAATCAGACTTCGGATGCTTGTTCTACAGCTATAAGAAGGGACAAAGGCCACCACTCTGGTGATTTCATCAGACTCCGTTTTTCTGTTCAGGATTGCCGACACCACTGACTTTTGTATTTAAGGGTAAGTCAGGAACCCTTTCATAGCAAACAAGGCTCAGGTCTACGAATAGAGCTAACTCTCGTTTACTGCTAAGTTCATGCAAGAGACCACACAACAATAATTTGACAGTTCTAGTTATAATTGATATCTTTTCTGCTTTTCAGTAACATATATGTGCCAAATATCAAAATAACAACATAAATCATGAAACCAAATTACACAAAATAAAGAGACACAAATAAGCTAAATTTTATGCAATAAACCCCTCATGACCTATGCAGGATTCTTAGAAATACTTCTCCTGCTGAAGACATGGCAGTTTGATAGTTGTAAGACCCAAAATAGTAAATTATGATCCCAGACACAACTGCACAGAAAATGGCTATATTGACAAGTAAATTTAGAATCAGAGCCAAAATTAGCAGCCACATTTTTAGGGTTCTTACAGCTCAAAAAGCAATGATTTTTCCAGAAGATTAGGCTTTCCACATGCCTGTAAGGCTTCCCAAATATAAATTATTTAATTAAATATTACTTTTCCAAAGGTAAATATTAATTTCTGAAATTACTCAAAAATGTTTGTTACCCCAAAATTTCAGGTTAAATTTGTCCCAAATAATTTAATAGAAAGTAGTCCAGAAAGAATTTTACCTTGCAATACACAGTAGTAATCCCAAACAGATTGTTCACTCTTCACTGCAAAATAATAAGTTGAATAATAATTTTCACTGCACAATTAAGTCCAAAGGAATTTCACAAGTCACTAAACACAGAAGTAATTAATCCAAGAATGACAAAGGTCCAAAATTGACCCATATTTATACCTGTCCCAAATTTTAGCTGCAATCTGATTGGTTAATGAATTTAAGAATTTTTAAATCCCCCTTTTTGAGCTAATTAAAAACATTTTTTGCAAACAAAGTATTGCAGACCAATCTTAAGATGCATATTTATCATCCTGTCAATTTACAGCTCTCAAAAAGGCCCAGAAATAGCTTAAAAATGGTGTTTTAAAAATCTGCAATAATGGCATCAAAAAACATGGCTGACTCATTTTTGACAGATCAACATCCAAGGCAGTTTTTTAACTACTACAACTACACAAAGTCCTGATAAACTATGCAAATAGGTGGAAAATGAGCATTATTTACATAAAAACATGTTAGTAGAGCATTTTCCTGATTAAAAAATGTTAACTTGCTAAAAATTGGAAAAATAGTGAAACTAGGTCAGTCCCTGGAATTTCAGCCCCTGGATGCTAGCTGGACCAAAATGCTCTTTCCAGATTAAAGCAAAAATAAACAGTGAACTTTCATGCTACTTAGCCAACATGAAAATAGCATAAAAATCTACATTTCTGCCTCAAATCAGGACATAAATTGAAAGGATAAGCTTTAAATGGCTGAAAATGTAAATCAGACGGCCGGTGCATGATAAAAGGTCACTTATGGAAATGTGTTTTGCAGCCATACCTCAGTAAAACAAGCCCGATAGACTTGAAACTTTCAAGAAAGCTAGAAAATTGCTCATTCTAAAGAAAAATACAAAAAGAAGTTCAACATTTGCTCAACATTAAAAGAAAATGTACAAAAACATGAAATGCATGTAAAACAATGGGCCAAAACCTGCAAGTTTACCACACTACCAATGATCCAAAACACATTTGATCTGAGTGCCTTTGTCGTAATGCACCGGCCTTGATGTTGGACTTCGACATGAAAGTGCCTAATAACCAACTTCATCATGTGACCTTTCCTTGGTAAGACAATGGGGTGTTTGATGGTATCTGGAAAATCTGCACCTTTGATTTGTCCTCCTACGGGTAATAATCCAGCATGGTCTAAGAAAGGATCCAACCTGTGTAATGTCGATTTCCGTTCAAGATCTTGTGACAACTAGATACTTCCTTCCTGGTGGAAGGTACACCAATAGCCTCCTCGGCTTTGAGGCTATTGAGTTCTGTACTGAAATACTTCTATTGGACACGTGATGATCTCATTCTCAGCCCTTTGTAACTCATCCACAGTTACTGGCTGGTACAAAGAAAGACGGTTGGGTCGTATAGATTCTAGGGAATCAACCTTGGCTGGTTTCTTGGCCTTTCTATTGCAGAGTCTATGAGTGAATCTTATATAAATGCTAGAGCTCTTTTAGCTCTGTGCTAGTCAGAAAAATATTCAAGAAGTTCGAGAATTGAGCTGAACGGAATAGGATCAGACGAAGAAATGAAGCACTGACCTTTCTTTACTTCAGGGCCATCAGGGTAAATTTCAGAGTGTTCATCTTTCACATCCGGTAGCTTATGTTAACCAAAGGAAGTCTGGACCTTTGAACCATGTGGATCCTCTATGTATTTATTTGGCTGTTGCCCCTCTTGATGCTAGATCTGCTGGATTTTGGTTTGAACTGACGTATGTCTATTGGGTTGGCTTGGTATGATCCCTTATTTGTTGGACCCTGTTAGCAACGAAAACATGAAAACGCCGGGCTTCATTTGACAGGTAACCTAAGACAACCTTACTGTCAGTCCAAAGGAAATGATTGAAAGATAAGACTTTGAAGTCAAATTCATGATCAAGGGAGGATCCAATTTTTACTGACAACAATGCCGCAGACAACTCAAGATGAGGAGGAATCGTAATAGGTTTTATTTGAGTGACACGATCTTTACCCATGAGCAAAGAGCAGTTTACCTATGAGACGAAGATATGAGCACTGCTCATAACCAGATGATCTGGCATCAGAGAAATGATGCATTTCTGCAACCTTGACTTTACCCAAGTGCTTAGGTTTGACGCATCTCTTGATATCTAAGCTTACAAGATCCTTCAGTCCGCTATTCCAGCGATCCCATCTGGCATGCAACCTCTCTGGCAAAGGATCATCACAATCCAAGTTGTCTGTGCACATTTCTTGGAGAATTTGTTTTCCAGCCAAAATGACAGGTGAAGTAAATCTCAGAGGATCATACATGGAACGCACTGTTGAGTGTATTCCACGCCTTGTTAGCGGACAATCGTTAAGGACGACCTTGAACTGAAAACTGTCAGATTTATGTTTGGTTGTCTTTGGGTGTTTGTGTCGCTTAAATTATTTTATTTTGGATAGCCATTTGGTCATTTTGTGGGAAAGTAACTGTCCTTTTGGCTTTCCCCTGTTGGTGTTTCCATTAGGTTGTGTTGCTTCATGTTTGTGTTTCTTTCCCTTTGGCGTCTCTGATGGGAGATGTGGGTTAATTGAATCGATTCCTGGTCATTGCCTCTACTTCTATTTTTAATACACCAAAGGATACGAAGGTTCTCTCAACCGGGAGCTGATCTAGTGCAAGATCAATATCCTGTAAATCCTTTGCTCTATCTTCTGGTTTTAAGTGTTAAAGCACTTCTTTGTAATTAGAGACGAACTTGTGTAGCCTCAAACCAGCCTTTGCACACATAGATCTGGTTTTATCAATCAAGTCTACCGGCCCCGATAGCTCAGTTGGTAGAGTGTCCGCTCCGGGGAACGGGAGGTCTCGGGTTCGATCCCGGGCTGCGATATACCAAAGTCGTTAAAAATGGTACTAGCTGCTCCTCGTTTGGCACTCAGATTTACGGGGTAGAGCTAGGACTGGTCGATCCAGTGTCAGGATAATGTGACTGGGTGTGGTATCATGTAATGTGTCTGGGGCATGATACTTCAGTGAGGCAGCACTATAAACGTGAGCATTGAGCTCCCTGTCGCAACCAGACACCGTCGTGATATGACTGAAAAATTGTTGAAAGCGACGTTAAACCCGAATTCACACACACACATCAATCAAGTCTATGGCTTCAGTAACACTTGGAACAGATTTAAGACAATCGCCTACGTACAAGTCGCGACGTATCAGCGGCTTCTTGGCCCATTTCTCCCTAGTTATCTTCTGCAATTTTCCTGAATCGAAAATTGGCACAGCCAGGGGAAGATGTGGCGCCAAATAAAAACCGTCATACGGTACTCTTGGGGTTCTTTGCTGTAATCACCATCCTTCCACCACAGAAAGTGCAAATAATCCCTGTGATCTGAGTTAACCTTAAAATGGTGGAACATTTTCTCAACATCACAAGTTATTGCTATTGGCTCTTGACGGAACCTACATAAAACTCCAATGAGCTTATTGGTGAGGCCTGGACCTTGAAGAAGATGGGCATTGAGACTTGTCCTTGAAACCGGGCGCTACAGTCAAAGACCACCCATATCTTATCCGGCTTCTGAGGATGATATGCCCCATTATGAGGTATATACCATACACAGCCTCTTTCTGAATTAATTTCAGGGCCTTGAACATCTTCTGCTTGACCACTCTCCAAGAGTTCCTCCATGAACTGAGAGTAATGCAGTCGATACGTTCCATCTCTCTCCTGTCTTTTTCATAAGGATTTAAGCCAGTTCAACCCATAGGACTTTTTAATTGGAAGAGATGGATTCTCGCCCTTGAAGGGCAATGGCATTTGATAATGTCCATTTTTGAAATGAATTCCCTTAGACAGTACAGACAGAAATCTTTGATCTTCCTGAGAATGTTTTGTATCACTATCTCCACAATCACTAAAATTACGCTCCATGATTCTGAGTACATCACTAGTCACTATTTCTTCGACTTTGGTTTTCACAGAAAACAGGACAGAAGATGGAAGGGTATTTTTAGCAATGCAAAGTGGTGATGCTACTTCTTGTGCAAGAATGCGATGACATAATCCAATATTATCCTCTTCGCAAGAATCTGCATCCACCATGCCAACTATACTCCAACCAAGATCTGTTCTAATTCAATATGCATTATCTTCATTTGATGCAATAACCTCACGAGGAACTAGTGCTCTAGGACAGTTGTGACCTATTAGCAGTCCTATCTCACAATATCTCCAGGGACCTATCTGCTCAGCAATAGACTCCAAATGAGGCCACATTCTCGCTACGTCTGAAGTTGGAATATGTTTTTGATAAGCTGGCATAATGCTCTAGTGTATGCATCGGGAAGGGAAATAATTGGCCCAGCATTTACTTCTCGCACCATTAACCCTTGCACCTTGGAACTTGTGATTACCCTGTTTGTTGCATACATTGTATCAAGAGACAATTTAACTTGTGAGCCCGACACGCCTAGTGCCTTACACGTATCTGCCAAAACAAATGTTGTGTCCGGCTGCGTGTCAAAGAGAGCATAAACAAGTCTTTCTCTATCTGGATTGTCGCAATGCCAGACATAGACTGAACTATCATTGAACATTTCCTGCAGCTGTCCGAACTGCTTAAAGATACCACATCCTCATGGATAGTCTTGGTAGAAGTCTCATTTTCTACTATGTGCAATGATGGATTATTATCCCTTCTCTCTCCCTGTTTCCGAACCCTTGTATCGCCATGCAACGACATTGTGTGAAACTTGGTGCAAATTTTACACTTCTTTCTGTGCTTACATCTCTTAGATATATGGCTGTCTTGTAAGCATGCAAAACACAGACACTTTTCAGACGGCTTTGTCAATGAACACTCTACAATCATCTAAATCATGAGGTATGTTGCATAATATGCATGACAGTCTTGGTTTTAAACCTGCAGGCGCTTGTCTTTCCTTCTCTTCAACTTCAGCTGGGAATGTTCTGCTTCCATGTGGCCCCTTTCTTGCCCCTTTGACATATTGTTGTTCTTCTGATTGTCTCCAACTCCCTTCAAAGATTGTAATGAGGTAACAGGATCACACGCAATAGCTGTTTCCCTTGCTAGAAACTCGACAAATTCCTTGAATGGTGGAAACTGTGACCTTTCTTCCTTCCAGCGGGTGTAATACTGTATCATGTCCTTCGCGTTATGTAATAAGAAGAAAGTCAATACTCGTATAGTGACTAAGTTTTAATGTCTACAACAAACGACTACCCAGGTTCGAAATACGTTTCCATAATTTCTTAGTTACTTGACCAAAACCAATAACCCAAAAGCCCCAAACCAAGGAGCGCAGTGCTCTTTTATATCCTAAGGTCATGTGACCTTATTATGCTAATTCAAAGATACAGTTTCCATAGTGATTTCGCTTATGCTAAATATACTTTCTACATTACAACTGTGTGATTACCTTATTAGTCCATGACATATATTTAGCCAGCTATTTCTTGGAAATAATACATGTCTTTCTAATAATAATCCTGTAGAACATTTTACGTCATAGCATTAGATTCAGGATTCCAAAATATAATAAGAACTTATTTACAAAAAGGTGCCTTATTAAAAATTACTTAAAATCCAACCAATAATGTTATAAATTCCTTCCTAACCCAAGATTTTAAGGGATTTTTATCCTTAAGTTTTCCAAATGCCAAATTATATTTGATACTTAAAGAACTACACATATATAGTAGCATGCACAGTTCATTTACATTATAAAGCACTAACTTAGTCTTTCTATTTAGTTTTCCCTTTTAAAGTTCAGTGCTCTTCTTCATCATAGTTATATTCTTTCATCTCTCAGAATCACAGGTGTCGGTTACCAAAAGGATAGAAATACTAGAAGGGAGATTATTCGAAAAGGATGAAGAAAATGACAAACTGAAACATGAATCAGACCAATTAAAGAAAGAAGCGGATTCTTTGAGAATCGATTTAACTGGGTATAAGAGAGAACTGGCTGAACAGAAATCCGAAAATGCGAAACTGAAAAATCAAATAGCAGACTTACAAGAATCAGTAAAGCTAACAACAGAAGTTAAAATGAATGAACTAGAACAGTACAGCAGAAGGAATAACATCAGAATAAATGGGATAGAAGAGGCGGACAGAGAAGATGCAGAAATTACCACTACAAAAGTGATAGATACATTAAATCGTAAGATTGAGAATTTGAACCTCCAATATCAGGACATAGACATTTCTCATAGGATAGGCAACAAAAGAAAAGACAAGGATAGACAGATTATTGTTAAATTCAATTCCAGATTGCAAAGAGATAAGGTGCTGAAAAATAGGAAGTCTCTTAAAAGTTCAAATATATATGTTAATGAAGATTTGACAAAAATCAACCAGCATGTTCTAGCTTGTATCCGAAAGAAGATGCCCGATGAAGTCGACCAGGCATGGTCAAGAAACGGTCGATTGTTCTATAGACCAAAGAGCGACACTAACTCTGTAATTGAAGTGCAGTATAAAGACTTTCAAACTTGGTTAGACCTACGGTGGCCAACAAAAGTTGGGGACAAGTATTAGACAGAACGGTTGACACATAGAATTTTTACTCCAATTACTTGAACACAAAACTGTGATTACCAAGGGCACATAAAATAACATTGTTGCGTGACCTTGGTAGGTATCAAAAAGTGAAGCTTTGATAACTCAGTTACGGAAAAACCGTTTACTGTGGCTGGGTCCTTGTGAATCTGTGCCAATAGCTCCAGATATCAATGAGTTTTATTTAATTGATGCAGATTTTTTTTCTTCTTCCAAACGTATGTTGTGTGTACTTATTAGAGTCGCCTCAACGAGGCGACTCTAATGACTACACACGATGTGCGTTTGGTTTGGAAGAAAAACGATCATAAATCCAACAATTATCCCTTGTATGCCTCAAGTCCTGGCAGCGTGGGTAGATCTCACTAGTTCGAACAAGCCATATCTCGATTAGAATCTCATGGTCCCGAAGGTGTTCGAGTTATCGAGGTTTTACTCCCCGCGGACACACATATAATATGCAACGTTGTATCAACGTCGGTGGGACGTCTGGGCTTTGCATCGGCGTTGTATCAACGTCGCTGTGGCGTCAGGGCGGGCACCGGCGTTGATGCGACGTTGTTCAAACATCATTTACCCAGTGGGTTTCTGCCGCGGACTAGGTTGCTCGACTGTCGTTCTAGCTGTATCATTTTACTTTCAAACTGAATATGGCGCCTTAACCTTTAACCTGCTGAATATTCAATTAAGCCACACCCATTTCTGACTTTGAACCAATCAGATTACTTGATGCAGTTTATTTCTACATATTCATAAACTGAATGTCAAGCAGTATAGATCCTGATCAGATGGCTTCTTCAGAAGCCATCTGATCTGGACCTACACTGTTTGCAAAGATAGGGCTTCTTGCCTACAGCAGGGTAAAGGTTAAGTATACATGGGTATAAATTACAGATACATTTATATATGATGAACTATGTCATTGAAAGACCAATTCTAACATTGCAAACAGCAACAGTGCAGATCGGCCTGCGCATATGCGAAGTCTGATCAGCAGTCTCTGGAGACGGGTTTTCTCTCAGATGGACTTGTGGTACACTTTTTCCCGCATACAGTATATATACTGAACAGAAACTCATGAGATTGAAAGTTTTAGCCGCGACACGAGAGTGGGTACATTATGGAATAAAGTCATAGTTGACTGACGGAAAGCCTACTTAATTTTTATGCTTTCCTAGCCTGTTTTGAAGATTGCTGATCCATTAAGCCTAGGATACGGCGTCCGACTCTATCAGAAAGTTGAAAATTCCTAATCACAATAGTATTATACCTTTTCCCGTGTCGCGGCTGGCCTGACGGAACCATCCGAAAATAACCATTAATTACGACCCTCTATTATATATGTATGTACATGTTGACGCAGTGGGGCCCATGCATTGGGCCACATTTGGGACCGTTTAAGGGTGGTCCGAAGACCACTCTTGAATGACCCCATGTGTGACCTCTTACTTGCCGATACACTGCGTGTGTAAAACACAAGGAAACCGCTGCGCCATAAAAGAACATTTTTGAAAAAAAGTGTTTGCCCTGATTTTAGCTGGTTGAAAAGCCATAGGTTTTCTCTTTTCATACACGCGGCTTGTCCGGATGGGCCTAAGCGGTTGGATACAGGAGTCTAGGCACGACAACCAGAGCTTGGTGCTACGAATGCATTAACCCGCATTCCTACATTCGATACATTTAAAGCTCGAAGGCTTAAAATTCCCTTAAAAACAGTACAGTAGGCACCAGCTTCCAAGCCATGAAGGACAATGTCCGGATAAACTAATTGCCCTTACAAACTGGTAGCATAGAGGCGGCAGGGTAAGTGGGCGCGGTTTTGGCCCCTGGGTGCCCGTTCAAACAGCTTTGTCTGGCCCCTTTGAACCGTAGTGGGCTGTTCCATAGACGGACGTTGGACCACTCCCAGCGGACACATATAATATGAAACGTTATATCAACGTCGATGTGACGTCAGGGCTTTGCATCGGCGTTGTATCAACGTCGATGTAGCGTCAGGGCGGGCACCGGCGTTGATGCAACGTTGTTCAAACATTTACCCAGTGGGTTGTTGCCGCGGACTAGGTTGCTCGACTGTCGTTCTAGCTGCCTCTTGATCACACTGATGAGAATTAGCGTATCATTATAGCTTTTGTAAAAGTGGGGTGTGTCACGAGAAGTTGATACATTTTCCTGACATTTTTTTTTTTAAGATATCGTTTTTGTTCCTCATCCCCACCTTTTTTAAAAAAAGGTGGGGAAAACGGGGAATAACAAAGGTATCAACGTATAGGAGCACCACAATGGCTAGGTAATTGGCTACTAATATTTCACCTTTAAATTTCGTTTTCGCTTAAGGTGTAAATATGTACAGCTTAGATATTCTTAAAATTGATATCAGAATTAATTTTTAGGCAGGAAAATACCGACCATCGCGAAGGCACGCCTATATAATTTCGACCCCCCCCCCTTGAACCCCACTTTTATAAAGCAAGACTGGGGTTTTTGCAGGGGTATACATCATTTTCCTCGTTCTTGCTCTAAGACATGGGTTGCGGGTGCTCGCCAGCGGGGTGGTTCTGGCGAGTGCCCGCGATCTGTGTTTGGAGCGGGAATTGGAAGAATGTCGAGATTTTTCATCAGAAAAATTTTACTTTTTGGGGGTAAAATCTCCAATATATTTGTTTATGCGTGTTTTTGTGGTGTACGGTTTACAATCATCCATAATTTGTATGCAGTATCAACAAGCACACCCAAATGAAACCCGTCAAACTCAACATGTACATCTTCATATACACTGTATCCTAATTCATTGATATCGCCAGACGAAATTAATTCTTGAGTTTTTACATGTCTTTATGTATACAAAAAACTTATTCGCATTGTGTACATGTGATTACAGAGCGAAATGGATTGCTGTGAGACTAATAAAATGGGTTTTTAACCTGTCTTAACCCTTGTCCTGCTAAATAGTTTAATTGACCACTCCCATTTCTGACTAACAGCCAATCAGATTACATAAAATAATGTGTCCTTTGAAATTCAAAAACTTAATAACATACTGTGTGGGTCCTGATCAGAAGCCATCTGATCTGGATCTACATTGTTTTGCAAAGGAGGGGGTTGTTGTGAACAGCAGGAAAAGGGTTAATTGAACTACCTGTCTTACTACCATAGAAACAGTTGTTTTATAATGCTATATTGCTTTTCGTCGCAACCTCTGGTCGGAGGGCTGTGCCTGGACGGGTTTGGTGCGGCTGATAGGCAGTGCAAACTGAGACTTTTCGGGCAGGGTGATGCAGAATCCTGTAGGGGTGCTCATGTATTGTTGGGTTCGTCATGCGAGTTGAGAAAAATGGATGAAAAGCAAGCATGCGTCGAGCATCTTTATACAGGCTGCACCGACCTTTTATGCAGGCCTCCATGAGCATTTTGTGCCCTTTCCTCAATGAGCTTTAAAGTCTCATTAATGCATGTGCGCGAAATCAAGATTTTATTTAGCATATGGCATTAAAACGCATTTTTAGTAACGATCTTTCAATAAAATGTCATTATTCCGCCAACCGTCGACTCGACGTGTTAAGAACATTGTACGTGTATTGTTAAGGGCTGTATCTGTTTGGCCCACTGTTGGATTGCTGACTTATATTGTTGACAATATGTGGCGTTGTTGCTTTCTCAGGCGCAGCGTGGTATGATAAATATGCTTATCATAAACAAATGGCATCATAAAAACATGCCTATATGATTTTAAACTCCTCGAACCCCACTTTTACATAGTAAAAATGGGGTTTACAGGGGTAAACAGTATCTTCCTTATTTTGGCTCGGGGTTGTGGGTATTCAATAGAACCACATCGTTGAGGCGGTTCTTTCGAGTACCCACAATCGATATTTTTGCGGAAATGAGAAAAAAATCTAAATTTTTCATCTTAAAATTTCCACTCTTCATTTTGTGGCTGGAAAAGTGACAATGTATATGTATAGGTGTGTTCTCGTGATGTCTTGATTTCGTTTTCAAAACAGGAAAATTAGAATGTTAAGATATTACAAGTGTAGGCATGGGACCTGTTTGTTTGTTCACCCTCATTATTAGAATGGTGATGTCACAACATTGTTATATATTTATGAATACTCTTTCCTCTGTTGCATTTGCGTTTTGGGTCTATAGGTTACTTAATTTGCTAGAGAAAGGATGAACTTATCTATATGCTCTTTCAATGTTAGAGGACTGGGTAACAATCAAAAACGCGAACAAATATTTACATGGTTAAAACAAAATGAGTACTCTATCTGTTTTCTCCAAGAGACCCACTCGAGAGCAGAAACCCGTGATTTATGGAAACAACAATGGGGATCAAATGCATATTTTAGTGGTAAAAGCACAAATAGCGAAGGCGTCGGCATCTTAATAAATCCTAATTTATCATGTACAATTGAAAACCATACTGAAATAGTAAGTGGTAGAATGCAATCACTAGATTTAACTATCAATGGAAAAACATTTAATCTTATTAATGTATATGGACCGAATAGGGATGACACTGCGTTTTTCACAAAACTTGAGAATTATTTGAATGAAAACGATGATAAAACATTTATTATAGGCGGTGATTTTAACACTGTATTAGATAATAAAATGGATAAGAAAAACGGTCGTCAAGACACACACAAACTTTGCAGACAAAAACTAAACACGATAATTGATGACTATAATCTAGTAGATATCTGGCGGGAAAAACACCCAAATTTAAAACAATACACTTGGCATTCGTCGCACAAACCTCCCATCTTCAGTAGGCTTGATTACTTTTTAATCTCAAACAATCTTATACATTCTACGCTGTCTAGTGAACATAAGATAAGTTATAAATCAGATCATTCCATAGTTTTAATACATATCGATACAACAAACATAGCAAGAGGTCCTGGATATTTTAAGTTAAACAACAGCCTTCTTTTAGACACTAAATACCAAGATATTATTAAGAAAAGTATTGATGAAATAAGTTCTATTAACCGTGAGGCAAACCCAAATACCCTTTGGGAATTGATTAAAGGAACAGTCAGAAATGAGACAATCAAGTATGCAACAAGGAAAAAGAAAGATATGAATGAATCCGAAACAAAACTTAAGTCTGAAATTGAAACACTTACAAAAACATTAAGCGAAACACAGAATCAAACTGACATTGAAATCATTGCTGCCAACTTAGAACAGAAGAAACACGAACTGGAAAATATTATCGAGACAAAAATAAACGGTTTAATATTAAGGTCAAAGGCAAACATAGTAGAAAACAGTGAACGCAACAGCAAATACTTTGCAAGTTTGGAAAAGAAACGATCAGAGATTAAAACAATTTCCAGACTGAATATAAATAATCATTATATAACGGAACAAAGAGAAATATTGAATGAAACAGAAACCTTTTATAAAAAATTATATTCAAAACAAGATCCTAGTTCTTCAACATATGATTTCTTTGATAACAATATTAAAAAGCTAAATGATATAGAAAGCAATCAATGTGAATGAGCATTAACAGAAGAAGAATGTATTTTATCCCTTAGAGAAATGAAAAATAAAAAAAGTCCGGGATCTGATGGTCTAACCGTAGAGTTTTACAAAATGTTTTGGCACTCTATTAAAAAGTTTTATGTAAACTCACTAAATTATTAATATGAAAAAGGACATCTTACAGAATTACAAAAACAAGGTATTATAACATTGATTCCAAAAGATCATAAAGATTTAACGTCGATTTCTAACTGGCGCCCAATAAGTTTACTCAATGTCGACTATAAAATAACAACTAAAGTAATAGCTAACAGAATTAAAAAAGTATTAATCAATATAATAGACGAGTCTCAAACGGGCTACATTAAAGGTAGATATATAGGCGAGAACATTAGACTCCTTTTTGAAGTCATTGATAAAATGGAAGAAGAAGGCAAACCAGGAATGATCTTTTTCTCTGACTTTGAAAAGGCCTTCGATAGTCTTGACCACCAGTATATGTTTAAATGTTTGAACCATTTCAATTTTGGAGAAAGCTTGCTTAAGTGGGTAAAACTTTTCTACAACGATGCAAAAAGTTGTGTGTCAAATAATGGTTATCTTTCTGGCTTTTTTCCGATACAGCGTGGGGTCCGTCAAGGATGTCCACTATCACCCTATTTGTTTATAATCAGCATTGAACTACTTTCACATATGATTGGTTCTAATCCAGACATTATTGGCATAACTATTGCAGGAGCTGAATTCAAGAAATCTCTGTTTGCCGATGATGCGTCATTTATTTTAGATGGGTCACTGCAATCCTTCCAAACATTATTAAACATACTGGATAATTTCAGTTATATTTCGGGTTTAAGGTTAAATGCTGGAAAATGCCAAATATTAAAGATAGGTTCGATGGCTAAAAATGATTTAATTTATTTCAAACACAGGAAATTTCAGTGGAGTTCGAAAGAAGCAACTGCTTTAGGAATGAAGTTTACTACTATAAAAGATAATGCTTTATCTATAAATCTAGAGCCAAAAATTAATGATTTTAAGAAGAGTTTGCAACAATGGCAACATAGAAAACTAACTTTGATGGGGAAAATAACTGTTGTTAAAAGCTATGCTCTTCCAAAACTCATATATGCACTATCGGCATTACCAACCCCTTCAACAGATAAGATCAAACAAATTGAGAATATTATGTATAAATTTATATGGGACGCAAAACCTGAAAAAATCAAAAGAGAAACATTGCTAAAAGATTACGAAAAGGGGGGTTTGAAAATGATTGACATAAAAACATTTATAGCATCTTTAAAAATTAGCTGGTTGAAACGAATTCTAGGAAACAATTCAAACAGATTATATACACATGTATATATGTCCAAACTGAAACCATATGGAGGAAAATTGTTTTTTGAGAGCAATTATTCAAAAAATGATATAGACACCATTATCCAAAACAACGACTTTTTCAAAGATATTCTCATAGCGTGGTGCAACTTAAATGAACACAACATTATAAATAGCTTTAGGAATGAAACAATATGGAACAATAGTAACATAAAAGCTGATGGACGTTCGATATTTTACGACAACTGGTATCAGAAAGGAATTAGGTATTTTAAAGATCTATATAATTATGCAGAAAAAAGATGCTACACATTTACAGAGCTTAAAGCGATATATGGACTACCTTGTGGTGATTTTTTAAAATATATGAGTTTATTGACCAGTATACCTAGCACATGGAAACAAAACATACGAAATGAAAACATGGATATTCCAATAGATGAACCACTTATTAAGCAGCTGCTACATACGAAACAAAGAAACAAATACATATATGATTATATACGCAATAAGCAACCCAATAGTGAAAAACGTTCAGAAGCAAAATGGAATGAATTATTTATCGGAGAAAATCTATGTTGGAAAAATATATATATTTATACAATAAAAACAACCAGCGATGTTAAATTACGAAATTTCCAATATAAATATCTACTACGCATCATACCAACAAATAAATATTTATTAAAATGCAACATAGCAACTTCATCTTTGTGTGATTTTTGCGTAATGGAAATAGAAACAGTCAACCATTTATTCTGGGAGTGTATATATTCTCAGCGATTTTGGAGTGAACTATCAATTTTTTTAAAGCACTGCTCTATAGACCTCCCCTTCACATTAAAGACTATTACGTTTGGTATAACTTTTAACATCAGCAGAACCGAAACACAAATGAAGAATTTTATTATTTTAGCTGGAAAGTATTTTATCTTTAGAAACAAATATAATAAAACATTTCCTTCTTTCGATCATTTTAAATCCTTTTTAAGCTACAGATTGAAAATAGAAAGAGAAGTCTACTTTCTGAAAGACAACCTTACCCAGTTCTCACAAAAATGGAACAGTTTTATGATAAGGTTAAATAATGTTGACTAATCTATAGGCACAAATCATATTTAAAGCGCAACAGAGCTTTCTTTCTTTCTAATTTACTCTATACTTTATCCTACCAAAGTTATTATTTATTATTTTCTATCTCTGTTATACTTTGCATTTGATATTATTATTTATTTATTTGTTTATTTATTTATGAACCTATTATTTTTTTTTTATTTATTTATTTATTTATTTATTTATTTATTTATCAAAATTTCTGGCACTCCATGATATGTAGTATTAAATTAACGAATTAGAGAACATATATAGTGTATAGAGATGTGGTATTGTTTAGATATTTGTATATTATACATAATTATGCTTATGTTAATGTTATACTATGTAAAATGTTTTGTCCAGAAATAAAAGTTAAATTACAAAAAAAAAAAAAAAAAAGAATCACAGGTGTCTCTGTCTGATAACAGATCCCAACAATATGTTTATCATAATACCATTTTTGTTTAACCAAAATATTCTAACCTCATAACTAAAATCAATTAAAGATTAAGTTTTGCTCAAGTATATTCCAGGTAAATACTCTAAACAATTTTTACCCAGCTTGATCGAACGACAACTAAATTTTCGATAAAAGATTAGAGTATAACTTAAATCTAAAGAGTAAAATCAGTTTGCAAGTTTTTATGTAGCACTGTAGTTTTGCTGTTCATGTTGCTCTTCTGTCGTTGTAGCATGGCATGTACACTTGGACGGTTTTCTATGCTAGGTGCATGCCGTCGATGTTCACACCTTTCATGACTGGAACCACGATTCAAACGAAATGATAAGATGTTTATGTCACGTTGGTCTGTATAAAATAAATAAAAATCCTCTGTTTTCAGCTCAACAAATATAACAAATATACTCCAGCAGGATGGTTTGATGTTAACTGTCCGATGCACAACAATAGTTTGGCTAATCTGTTTGGTTTGTAACTTTGGTCTCCAATTTCACAATAGCTACTTACCAGGAAGAAAGCCTTGGGCTTATTTTATTATAGCCCCGCTTTGAAAAAGTGGGGGCTATATTGGATTTGGCTTGTCCGGAATTCCGTCTGTCTGTCTGTAATTTGTCCGGAATTCCGTCTGTCTGTCTGTCTGTAATATTTGATAGTGGGTACCTTGTTACCGCAACTCCTCTTACAGTTCTAGGTCAATCCTTTTGAAACTTTACAGGTGATTTCATATAGATCTGAAGATGTGCATAATCTTTTTTCATTATCCTTAACTAATTTTTTCACTTATTTAACCTTTTTTTTAACTTAGACTATTCATGAGATCTACTAATGTTAAAATGTATAGGGAGTAGCTACCTTGTTACCGCAACTCCTCTTACAGTTCTAGGTCAATCCTTTTGAAACTTTACAGGTGTTTTCATATAGGTCTGAAGATATGCATATTCTTTTTTCATTATCCTTAAATAATTTTTTTCACTTATTTCACCTTTTTTAACTTAGACAATTTTTGAGATCTACTAATGTTAAAATGTAAAGGGAGTAGCTACCTTGTTACCGCAACTCCTCTTACAGTTCTAGGTCAATCCTTTTGAAACTTTACAGGTGTTTTCATATAGGTCTGAAGATGTGCATATTCTTTTTTCATTATCCTTAAATAATTTTTTTCACTTATTTCACCTTTTTAACTTAGACAATTTTTGAGATCTACTAATGTTAAAATGTATAGGGAGTAGCTACCTTGTGACCACAACTACTCTTACAGTTCTAGGTCAATCCTTTTGAAACTTTACATGTGTTTTCATATAGGTCTAAAGATGTGCATATTCTTTTTTCATCATCCTTAAATAATTTTTTTCACTTATTTAACCTTTTTTTAACTTAGACTATTTTTGAGATCTACTAATGTTAAAATGTATAGGGAGTAGCTACCGTTACCGCAACTCCTCTTACAGTTCTAGGTCAATCCTTTTGAAACTTTACAGGTGTTTTCATATAGGTCTGAAGATATGCATATTTTTTTTTTTCATTATCCTTAAATAATTTTTTTCACTTATTTCACCTTTTTTAACTTAGACAATTTTTGAGATCTACTAATGTTAAAATGTATAGGGAGTAGCTACCTTGTTACCGCAACTCCTCTTACAGTTCTAGGTCAATCCTTTTGAAACTTTACAGGTGTTTTCATATACGTCTGAAGATGTGCATATTTTTTTTCATTATCCTTAAATAATTTTTTTCACTTATTTCACCTTTTTACCTTAGACAATTTTTGAGATCTACTAATGTTAAAATGTATAGGGAGTAGCTACCTTGTGACCACAACTCCTCTTACAGTTCTAGGTCAATCCTTTTGAAACTTTACAGGTGTTTTCATATAGGTCTGAAGATGTGCATATTCTTTTTTCATTATCCTTAAGTAATTTTTTTCACTTATTTAACCTTTTTACCTTAGACAATTTTTGAGATCTACTAATGTTAAAATGTATAGGGAGTAGCTACCTTGTGACCACAACTCCTCTTACAGTTCTAGGTCAATCCTTTTGAAACTTTACAGGTGTTTTCATATAGGTCTGAAGATGTGCATATTCTTTTTTCATCATCCTTAAATAATTTTTTTCACTTATTTAACCTTTTTTAACTTAGACAATTTTTGAGATCTACTAATGTTAAAATGTATAGGGAGTAACTACCTTGTGACCACAACTCCTTTTACAGTTCTAGGTCAATCCTTTTGAAACTTTACAGGTGTTTTCATATAGATCTGAAAATGTGCATATTCTTTTTTCATTATCCTTAAATAATTTTTTTCACTTATTTCACCTTTTTTTAACTTAGACAATTTTTGAGATCTACTAATGTTAAAATGTATATGGAGTTGCTACCTTGTGATCGCAACTCCTCTTACAGTTCTAGTCAATCCTTTTGAAATTTAACAGGTGTTTTCATATAGGTCTGAAGATGTGCATGTGCTTTTTTCATTATCCAAAACCTATTTTTTAACTTAGACTGTTTTTCAGATCTAATAACGCGAAAAGTCTATAAGGCGTAGGTACCTTGTTAGGGATTTAACCGTCTCATAAGTCTTTACCTTTAATTCATGAGTCTTTCTCCTCTGACAGGGCTATAGCGGGGCTATAGTCAGATCCTCTGACAGTTCTAGTTTTTGTCTGTAGTAGTGGTGTCAAATTACCAGGTATTCTGAATTTACAGAAGGAATTATCTGACTTATCGGTCTCAGTCTGTTATCATTTTCATGTTCCCAAAAATTCAGGGAAAAATTCTTGGCAACAATAGATTCTCTCAGGTAAGCAATTTCACACGATTCTTCTTATGTCCAAAATGTGTGCCAACATTTGCTCATTCATTGTTCCATGACGTCAATACTGAAAAGTTTGGGGTTTCCCTTCATAATTAAGTGTTGAATCAGCTAATCGAAATATCCAATATATAGTTCTCACAGTTCTACGTCGATACATTGTTTCTACAGCAATACCGTTTATATAGTTTCACACACATTTGTAGGCCCACTGTTCATCATACTATCAAACATGCATATTTACAAATCACTTCATGTTTACCTTCCTGTATACACATCGCTGAAATCCAATCAGCTCGCATGCTTCTCCACTACTATTTTCGGCTGTATGCAAATTATCATTGCATTCAGAAATATTCTTGTGTACCTCCTATACCTGTACACATTTCCCTTTGTCATGGCTGATAATATCTTTATCATTAGCTGCATTTTTAGCCCGAGTACGTAGACCCACCACGACCTTCAGCTGGCTTTGTCACATTCGTGGCTCAGCACATACTGGATTCTCTTGTTCATAGATACATGAACAACACGAGGCTCAACAATGTAGTGCATACATGCATTTCTATTTGCGAATCATGTGCCTTTTCACTGGCTACATCTATGTATACTTGAAATAGAAGTCAACTTGTACACCCAATCGTTTCTTACACCTTAAAATGCACTGACGTCACAAAAAGCCAAAACCAAACCAACACACAAAGTTTCATAGATCCAAACAAAGCAAACACAACAAAATGAAGAAATGGAAAGCTATACCACTCTTATAATTCTTTACATTTTATTTGCATATATTTAAGTTTCCCAGCTTCTTTTTCCTTAAACCAGCAATAATTATATTGCATAAATTCGAAACCTTATGTTTCCTTATCAGCAAACCCACATTTGCACCCAGACACCACATAGACAACAAAAAGACCACTTCATTAACCTCATGGCATGCTGCCAACCAAAGGTACAAAGTATACGAGTGCAGAGAAAATGTATCTCTCTAAAGTGAAACTGACACCCCGACATATGAAATGCCGACACCCAATATACAAGCCTATCTGTATTCCCTCTATTATCACAGTCTAACAATATCCCAGCTTTACATGATGCAGAGGTACATTTTGACTTGCACCAAACCAGAATAAGGGACTTTTATCTAAACCATAACATGTAGGAGCATAGAAACCCAGACAACTAAATGGTTTCCCAGTTCCATAGAATCTATGCAAATCGTACTGTCTGCAATATTCCATTGGCACTACCCAAACGTGAACGCCAAGTTATAAATATAGCTCTAGAAGCCTTCCAATATTTATTCACCTATATAAAAAAAAAGTTAGAATTAACCCAATGTACATAATTGATACATGCGACAGCATCTGACAATATTGTTAAGCCTGATTTTGTCATGTAAATATGTGAAAGTACATACCAGTATGATCCTTACCTTGAATGATCGTCGTTACGTAGTTTGTTGAAAGATTCTGGCATCTATATGCACATGTCATAAAATGTCCTAGTTATTGTCCACAAATAAAGTCCAAAAGGTGAATAATCCTGGTCACGGCACCAAAAAGAATTCCTGTAAAATTATATCATGTCCTCCACGTTGTGTAATAAGAAGAAAGTCAACACTCGTATAGTGACTAAGTTTTAAGGTCTACAACAAACGACTACCCAGGTTCGAAATACGTTTCCATAATTTCTTAGTTACTTAACCAAAACCAATAACCCAAAAGCCCCAAACCAAGGAGCGCAGTGCTCTTTTATATCCTAAGGTCATGTGACCTTATTATGCTAATTCAAAGATATAGTTTCCATAGTGATTTCGCTTATGCTAAATATACTTTCTACATTACAACTGTGTGATTACCTTATTAGCCCATGACATATATTTAGCCAGCTATTTCTTGGAAATAATACATGTCTTTCTAGTAATAATCCTGTAGAACATTTTACGTCATATTATTAGATTCAGGATTCGAAAATATAATAAGAACTTATTTACAAAAAGGTGCCTTATTAAAATTACTTAAAATCCAACCAATAGTGTTATACGGGAGACCATTCTTTCCCATTTTGAAACCATCCGATCTGAGAGTTTTGTAAGCAACTTTCTATTCTCCCTATCATCATTGAGAACGCTCAGACTACCGATAGTCTACATGGCAATCTGACATTGTTGAACAAAGTCTGCAAACTTGCGTAAACCCCTCCCATCTCTTAGGGGGAATTTTAGGCCACCTTTCTAGTTTATCTCTAAATGCATTTGAGACTACAAAGGGATCATCATATCTCTTTTCAAGAGTTTTCTTGGCCTCTCCACAGGCGTTATCTGATGGCAGTAGAAAGAAGCCTTCAATTGTGTCTCTGACTTTTAAGATAATGGATTCTTTCTGACAATGGAATTTGTCTCTGTTCAATAAGAATCTGAAAGGCCGATTTCTAACTTGGATAACTAAACGGGTCACCAGAAAAAACACTCGGTTCTGGTTGGGGAAGACGACTTAAGTTCACCTGATCTGCCAAGTTTTTGGCTAGCTCTATTAAACCCTGGTCTGTTTTACTTGTGTTGCTAGGAGCAGTATTCGTCAGGGAAATTTGAGGCCTATAGCAGAGACAAGAGCCAGATTTTATCTGCATAGGGACAGTGCTTACAGAAATAGAACTTACATGAGTGCCTTCAGCATTCGAAACACTTGTTTCATTGCTAGTTTGAGGAGGATTAACAACAAACCCTGTAGAAGGAAGAACAGTGTTTATAGACACAAGAGCTATGCAATTAAGTTGGCTGAACAAAGGAGGGGACAAAGGATTGAGCCTTAGGATTCAAGTGTGGCATAATAGTAGTCTCAAGGGACTGACTGATGCTAGAAATTGTAGGCAAGCTATTGCAAGATGAAGAAACATAAGCTGAACAGATCGTCGCATCTGAAGTTGTTTCGAGAGGAGCTGCAATTGTATCAGGCTGTGATACTGATAATGCATTTATCTGATTTGATTCTGAAACTTGTTTACTAATTTCATCTGGTAAATTAGCATGACTTTCAATATTGTGTCTTACATTATCTATTTTATAATGCTGTGGCAGGGATATGGGAGATTTCTTATCATATTTGGCCTCAGAATGATCTAGAACTTCTCCAAGAACCTCCTGCTCAGCAACCGCTATTTCCATTTTCTTTAAAGTTTCGATTTTTCGCAGCTCTGTCTTAAACTTTGTCTCTTATCTATATACTTTAATTCGGCCTTCAGAGGTGCTTTTCGTACAGCGGCATCCGAGATTCTTGAAACACTCAATTTTACAGACCTACTTGAATATTTGCTGTTTGTGGGGGTTTTCGACGCGTTAGACTTGACCTCGTATTTCTGACATTCTATCTCGCGGATACAATCTGAAATTCCTTGCATTGCGTGATGATGGACAGCTTCTACATGTTCAAGTTTCTACGCTTCTACAGTAATATCTTCCTTTAGACTTTGCAACTGATTCAATTTTGTGTGCAAGTCATTGAATGCAGTCTCTAGCAAAAGCCTGTGTTCTCTCAAGATATTAGCATCTTGAGGGTCTGACAAAATAACAGAAGCCTTATTTGCTCTGCGATGCCATAAGCTTTAAGCTGTTTTATAATTATTTTCAAGAAAGGAAAATCGAAATTCTATACTGGAGGCCCCTTTCTGTGGGATTTCGCTCACGTGTTGGCGCGGTTTCCGGCACCTGATCGGTAGGTAACGGCACCTGATCGACAGGTAACGGCACCTGATCGACAGGTAAAGGCACCTTATCGGCAGGTAATTCTGATTGGCCTGTTCTTTCCGTTGACATTTTAAAGCAAGGTTTACTTAGGTACACAATATAAGGTAACAGTAAAGAGAAAACAAAAAGTTCTGCCTAAATAATATGTGATTGACTATGTTAGGAAAGACCGTTTATTCACTTGATGGGTTTAAACTACTGTTTTAGAGTTTAATTAGGACTGAGCTAATTGAATTAGACGACATGTGACTGGGCCTTCCCTGCCAACACGTTTTAGTAATTCAGTAAAGCAGATTTAATTCTTGGCAAGTTCCACTGGTATTTGACAAGACAGAAATTAGTACAATTAGTGCATTCAATATACTGTAGCCTACTTATCTGTGTGTGCACATGACTGGACATTCCCTGCCAATGTGCTGTCTTATGGGAATTTAATCTTTCACTGCACAATGTAACACTTGTATTAGAACAGAATAAGCGTTTCTGCTACATATAACTGCACGTGACTGGGCCTTACCTGCCAACGTACCTGTTAATATTGTAGCTTCCCTTCCCTTCATTTGGGGTGACGCACAGTCTTTATCTATCTTTCTTTTAATCGAAACCATCCAAGATCTTGCTAGCCTCGGTTTCGGATGAACCCCATCCTTTAACAATGAAAGCCTAAGGGAGTATCTTTGTTTGCGACCTCTTGCCTTCCTACTACGTACGAAATCCTGATTTAGTTGTGGCGTATAAGACCCAACCTCTTAATTGAGTCAGTCAATATAATTGTTTGCTCTGTCAATCAACTTAATTAATAGCTTGCCATCATCCTTGAATGTGGTAGGATTTTCATGACCCCTTTCATTATTCCAAGTTTCAATAGAATAATAGGGCACTTGTAGAAAGGTTATTTTTTATTTCCTGCTTGAGCACAGACCTTTAAGGGATTCAAGAACGAAGGGTATGATATGTAGGTCTTCTCAGTTTTATAAACCGTCCACTTTTGGCAGTAAAATCGTTAAAAACATAAAGGGATATTTTCCCATGATGACGGCTCAGGAACTTTAACCTTTTAGGTGTTAGAAATTTTACTGCATCGGTTGAGGTAAAACCACCACGTCCTAGCTACTGGATTTTGTTGTCTGTTTTATCAACAGTATTATTGTACTTTTGAAAGTACTTTCCTTTGCTATATCATTATCATTTTATCAAAATCTTATTCAGCAACTATTGAGTCAAGGCTAATAGCATCTGATTAATCATATATGACATAATGATACAATTATACAGTTCTCTTATTCAGCCAATATTGCATTCAGGCAAAACATAATAATAATGAATGTGAAGAATAAGTAAATAAGTCTCAAAGTTACTGAATGATGCGTAAATTCAACATACAAAAATACAAAATGAGAAGTGTTCTGTATGAGGAACGCATTACTTCTGGCACTCAGTCGGCTGTTTGGGGTCCCTTGATTCATACATGCATGCATAAATTTTAATAATTATGGAATCGACCAATGCACATCAAGAATTTTGCCCATAGAAACGAGCATAAAAATAGATTTACCAAATATAGAGAACTAAACTGGTGGGAAATGCTGAACATGCAATTCTGTTCTTATTCATCATAACTCCGTGTGCCACAGTACTACAATTGATATGTCAGAAGTGATAAGCAAGTTTTAAATGACCCATTCTGGTGGAAAAATGAAAACTGGACCATACAAATAAAAATCAAAAATGAGTTCCTTTAAGAGCAATGAAAACATTCATAAGAAAGAAGATGGGTCATACTACGTAGTTTTGGCTAATAAAGCCTCATCAGTGACCCTGTAAGGATCCGGCAAAGAAAGCCAGAGGAAATATACTGCAATTTTACGAAGTTCGAATAGGCAGTCGATTCAAAGACTGATAGAAATCAAATGGGGTCCAAATAATTAAAAACCTGTCTAGAATACGTGTCTAAACCAATAATTTAGACATTAGAACCAGACTCTAACAGTGCTCCTCAGTGGGCCTGCCACAGAAGTCCATTCAAGCACAACACTACAAGAGGCTGTGTTCTAAATCAACATGTAAATTTAAGTAAGTAATCTAACAGCATAATACATACTGAAAACTATATACACTTCGCCAACCAACAAATAAGCTTTTACGCTAGTTAGCTACACTTCACAGTACTATAAAATGTACCTCACATTGTTTCAGTGATCGGCTAGTTTTCATGCTGCTCAAGTGAGCACAACTTAGAAATTGGTCTTACCTTTTCGGTACCATTCACCATTACTCAACATGACCGAACTAGACCATATCTACCTGTTTTTACCTCTTAAGATGCGCCCTAAGTGCCAATGTCTTCTGCTGGGTGTTTCCTCACAGACCAGAACATGATCATTGACAGAAAGAGTGTGGTGGATATTTTTTCCATTTCTGTCTCACCTGTAATCATGGTATGTACTCCCTTCTGCATCTCTTCCAGAACACGTTGGCAAGATACTGAACTTGCCTCCACCATCGGTGACAATAATTGTTATTAGCTCACCAGAGCCGAAGGCTCCGGGGGAGCTTATAGGATAGGCAGTTGTCCGGCGTCGTCGTGGTGGTCGTCGTCGTCGTCTGACGTCAACACTTTCAAACATCTTCTTCTCTGAAGCCACTGGACCGATTCAGCCCAAATTTTATCTGTAGCATCCTTGGGCTGGGGGATTGAAAGTTTGTGTTTTTTATGAAAATTGGCCCATTAGTTTGGTTGCTATAGCAACTTAGAGCTCCCATAGACTTATAATGGGGAAAATTGAAAAATGGCATTTACTGCCAAGCCACTGCAGATATTTTGACAAAACTTTCATAGAAATATTCCTTAGGCAATCTACTATCTGCCATATGATTTTAGGCCTACTGCTCATTTGTATTGGTTGCCATGGAAACCAAAATGAAAAAAATAGAAAAAAAAAATACTTAAAAAATCATCTCCTCAGAAACCGTATGCTCTATGAGGCTGAAAGTTTATGGAAATATTCACCATATTTGCCTTTACAGGTTTTGTGTTTTTTATGAAATTCGGCTCTTTAGTTTGGTTGCTATGGCAACTTAGATTTTCCATAGACTTATAATGGGGAAAATTGAAAAATGGCATTAACTACAAAGCCTTTGCAGATATTTTGACAAAACTTTCATAGAAATGTTCCTTTAGTAAACTTCTCTCAGCCATATGCTTTTATGTCAACCTGGGGGTCCAGTAGGTTGTGCTGGGGCCATGCCCCGCACCCAGTACTTCATAAAATGACTTATATCTCAGAAACCTTACAGATCCCCACCCCTAAACCATATATATTCTTGTTCCTATTGATAAGACCCATTCAGTGACACCAACCTGGAGGTCCTCCGGGATGTGCCGAGGCCATGCCCCACCCCCTCCACTTCATAAAAGGCCCAATATCTCGGAAACCATTCAGATCCCCACCCCTGAACCCTATATACTCTTGTTCCTTATGATAAGACGCATTCAGTGACATCAAACTGGGGGTCCCCCGGGATGTGCCGGGGCCATGTCCCGCCCCTCCATTTCATAAAAGGCCCAATATCTCGGAAACCTTACAGATCCCCACCCCTAAACCATATATATTCTTGCTCCTTATGATAAGACGCATTCATTTACCCCAAATTGGGGGTCTTCCAGGGTGCGCCGGAGCCATGCCCCACCCCTTCACTTCACAAAAGGGCATATATCTCAGAAACTGTTCAGATCCCCACCCCTAAACCATATATGTTCTTGTTCATTATGATGAGACACATTCAGTGACACCAACCTGGGGGTCCCCAGGGATGTGCTGGGGCCATGCCCCACCCCCTCCATTTCATAATATCACAATATCTCGGAAACCTTACAGATCCCCACCCCTAAACCATATATATTCTTGTACCTTATAATAAGACACTTTCATTGACACCAACCTGGGGGCCTCCCTGGGCCTTGCCCCACCCCTGCATTTCACAAAAGGCCTTATATCTCAGAAACTGTTCAGAGCCCCACCCCTAAACCATATATATTCATCTTCCTTATGATAAGGCACATTCATTGACACCAGCTTGTGAGTCCCCGGGGCATGCCCGGGCCTTGCTCCACCGCTTGACTTCATTAAAAGCCACATATCTCAGAAATAGTTCAGATCCCCACCCTTAAACCATATATATTCTTGTTCCTTATGATAAGACTCATTCAGTCACACCAACTTGGGGGTCTATTTGTGCTGAGGCAATGTGCCCCGCCCTTCCACTTCATAAAAGGCCATATATTTCAGAAACCATTCAAACCCCCACCCCATATTCATATATGTTCTTGTTCCTTATTATTAGCACACCTACTGTAGGGGTGTCCGCAGGGGCCAGTCCTCTCCTTTCCACTTCATGAAAGGATATCTTGGAAACCGTTCAGATTCCCACCCCTAAACCATATATATACTTGGTCCTTATGATGAGACACATTTAGGGACAACAATCTTGCGCTTTCCTGGGAACGACAGGGCATGTTCCAACCCCTCCACTTATATCTCCAGCCATGCAGATCCCCACTGCTAAACCATATATATTCTTGTTCTTTGTGATAAGACACATTTAGTGATATCAACCAGGGCTCCATTGGGTCCATGCCCCACCCCCTCTACTTCATAAAAGGCCTAATGTTTCATATACTGAGTCCACATTGATGCTCATTTGGATATGGGGGTTCATTTGGCAGATTAAAATGATATCATGTTAAAATACATGGCTGCAATTTGGCAGTGCCCACCTGAGCTCTGGTGAGCATAGTGGCCCATGGGCCTCTTGTTTTTGTCAAATACACCCGGTGGCATACATGAGTTTTCACGTTATATTAACATGTTTGGTGTAAGTGCTTTCGAATCCCTGTGTTATCGGTCAGTCATTCAATTTTTTCTTGACATCCGTTGAAAGTGTCCGAAGGGCTTTGTTGGTAAGAAGTTACTTTTTAACTACCGACTTCAAGGCAGTCTTTACAGATCTTACTAACCTTTCCAGACTCTCTATGAAAGATCAGTAATAATTTGTTTTGGTCTATAAAGAATTCTGGTTAGGTACTTAATAAATTAAAGTTAAGAGGTTTTCTAGCATTTAGTCTGTCTACATATGATTTTACCAATCTGTACACAAATTTACCTCGTAACTTCATAAAGGAAAACTTGCTATTTTGATTGAAAGCACTTTGAACAACAGGGCGCTACTTTCCTTGTATGCATTGACAGACGTGCCTTCTTCACACCAGATACAAAACTAAAAACGTATACACTTTGGTCTTGTGAAACTACGTATGACGCTTTATCTTGTCTTTTAAATAATATTTATATTAGATTTGGAAAAAAGTTACATAGACAAATCGTAGGTATTACAATTGGTACAAACTGTGCTGCCCTTGTAGCTGATTTATTTCTGTTTGTTATGAACAAGATATTATGATGTCACTTTCTTGTCAAAGTGAAGCTGACATTATTGAAGCCTTTAACTCTACCTCAAGAAATTTAGATGATATTTTAAATATTGACAACCTAGACCGCATTTTGAAGGAATGGTCAGTCAAAGTTATCCATCTGAGTTCAGTTAAACAAAGCCAATAGTTCTGATATCGAAACCCCATTTTGGGATTTGCATTTGAACATTTCATATGGTTTTGTTTCAACTAAAATTTATGATAAGCATGATGATTTTGGTTTGAATGTTGTTATCTTCCACACACCTGTATGAAAGTACAGAAGAGCTATAGCAGTCACACTGGTGTCGGCGACGGTGTGACCGCATATATATCCGTGTACGTCACTCAAAGTTAAACTTTTTGGTCAAAGTTTTCTATTGCTTTATATATTTCGCACAGTACCAGCCCTACCCCCTCAGTGACATTGACCTCAAGGTCACAGACTTAGAAATTTTATGTTGGTTAAAGTTTTCTATTGCCCTATATCTCTAAAACCACTTGATGGATTTAGTTACTTCTTCGACTGATGCTACATATTGGTCTGAAGTTTTGCAAAGTACCAGCCCCTACCCACTCAATGGCCTTAAGGTCAAGGTTACGGACTTAGAAATTTTATGTTGAAGTTTTTGGTTAAAGTTTCCTTTTGCTCTATATCTCTAAAATCACTTGATGGATTTAGTTACTTCTTCGACTGTTGTTACATATTGGTCTAAAGTTTTGCACAGTACCAGCCCCATCCCCATCAGTGACCTTGAGGTCAAGGTCCCAGACTTAGAAATTGTATGTTGAAATTTTGGGTTACAGTTTTCTGTTTCTCTATATCTTTAAAACCACATGATGGATTTAGTTTCTTCTTGGACTGGTGTTACATGTTGGTCTAAGGTTTCGCACAGGACCAGCCCCACCCCCTCAGTGACCTTCACGACAAGGTCACTGACTTAGAAATTTTACCTTGAAGTTTTTGGTTAAAGTTTTCTATTGCTCTATATCTCTAAAGCCACTTGATGGATTTAGTTACTTCTTCGACTGATGTTACATATTGGTCTAAAGTTTCGAACAGTACCAGCCCTACCCCCCTCAATGACCTTGAGGTCAGGGTCACAGACTTAGAAATTTTATGTTGAAAGTTTTGGTTACAATTTTCTATTGCTCTATAAAAGAAAAGATTCATTTTTGATAACTTGCTCTCATCCAACTTAGGCCCCCAAAGGCGAGCTCTGTTGTCTTCTGACAACTCTTGTTAGACGGTGATGTTCCTCGTTCGCCATCCTACGGTGTTTTTATTTCATAGCTTATTCGCTTTGCAAAAGTGTCAAGTCTCGTCAGTGATTTTAACACTCTTATTAAAAGTTTAACTGCTAAACTGCTACATCGGGGATATCGATATCATAAATTTAGGAAAGCATTTTCTAAGTTTTATCGTCGAAGCTATCAATTAATTTCTAAATTTAAGGTTGGATTAAATAGACTTTTGCTGCAGGGGATGTCACAGCCTGAGTTTTTTGCGACATTATATATAAATTAAGTAAAATTAAAGGCAAACCTAATTTTTCGAAACATTTTCAGAATATTATTAAACGTTACAAATGAATTGGATATAATATAAATTCTTTTCAACAGTCTGCATGCATTGTGTTTGACCCGATCACGGTCAGACATTATGTTTTTCTCTTTAATTGCATGCCGGTGGATCGGGTTCAGACTCCATGGTGACTTTGGCTTGAAGTTATTTTTAGTTGGTCGGAGCCAGAACTTTTATGTCTGTTGCTTGGTCATCGGGGTTCAACTGTTGGTTTTCTTTTGCTCTAGTATTCCTGTGGCATTGCACTGGATGGCTCAGCACGCTTTACTGTCGAGTCCTCATCCTTGTGTTAACTTGGCTTCAATTGTGATTTCCATTACGAAAACACGCCTATACAAATACATTGAAACCTTTATCTCCGAAAAAATGGAAATTTTAAGATGAAAAACTGTGATAGTTTTCTTATTTCTGCTCAAAATATAGATTGAGTGTACTCTTTAGAACCACCTCATCTATATTTTAGAACAGAAATAAGAAAAATAAGGTTTACCCCTGTAAATCGCAGTTCTACTATATAAAAGTGGGGTTCAAGGGGGTCAAAATTATATAGGCGTGTTTTCGTGATGCTTTGTTATCGAGTTGATTCACTGATGAGCGGGAAAACCTTCACGCAGACCTAACAAATACTAGGTTGAACCACACTGAAAGTGAGGATGAGGGGTGGGATCCGTTAAATTTAACTTAAACCACCCGTCATTTTTACTGACTGTTCAAATTGGTGCTTTGCTGTGGTTCCTTCATGTTTTATGTTAGTGGATCTGATTCGTTCCCTAATCATTTATGTTGTTACGTTGATGATTCTGATTTTCCCTCCTTTTTGGTTGTTCATTTTTAGCTCACCTGTCACTTCGTGACGAGATGAGCTTTTGGGATCACTTTTTTGTCCGTCGTCCATTGTGCATGCGTGTGTGCATCCGTCCGTCTGAGCGTGCGTAAACTTTTTCTTCAAACGACATCTCCTCCTAAACCACTGATCAGATTTTGACCAAACTTCACAGGAATGATTCTTAGGTGGTCCCCTTTCAAAGTTGTTCAAATGTTTCTGGTCCATTGCACATCAAGGTCACGGGAGCTAAAAATAGATTTTTTTTATGAAAACTTAAAAAATCTTCTCCTCTGAAACAGCAAAGCCCAGGCCTTCGATATTTGGTGTGTAGCTTCATCTGTTGGACCTCTACCAAGATTGTTCAAATTATAGTCCTGGGGGTTTTACCTACGAGACTTACATAGGGAAAAGCTTTAAAAATCTTGTCTGAAACCAAAAGGCTCAGGTGTTTGATATTTGGTATGAAGCTTCGTCTTGTGGACCTCTATCAAGATCGTTCAAATTTTAGCCCTCAGGCCAAAATGCCCCACACCAGGGCCCCTTGGTTTTACATTGAGTATATAGGAAAAATCTTTAAAATAAATCTTCTTCTCTGAAACCGCAAGGCCCATGTCTTTAATATTTGGTGTGTAGCTTTATCCAGTGGACCTCTACCAAGCTTGTTCAAATTATAGCCCTGGGGCCAAAAATGTCCCCGCCCAATGGCCCTTTGGTTTTACATTGGCTAATATAGGGAAAACCTTTAAAAATCTTCTTGTCTGAAACCAGAAGGCTCATGATTATGTCATCGACAATTTTTTTGCAATTTGGGATGTCCTGCAGGACTTGTTCCATGATGCGCTGAAACAATTCAGATTCTGATGATATGCCGTAATTTAATCGTTTGTACCTGTATAAACCCTTGTGACACACGAATGTTGTTATATATCGACTGCTGTCTCGGATTTCAATTTGGTGAAACGCCTCTGTAAGGTCCAGACGTGTGAATATGTTAGAACCATTCTTGTTTGTTTGTTTGAGGTTTAACGTCCCCGTCAACACTGTAAAGGTCATTTTGGAGACGTTGCTTCCAATTGTTGTGGGACTTTTACCCGACATTGCAATGAAAAGACATCTCAAGCCCTGTCGCCCAATGAAACCAATAGGGTTTATTAGCATGGACGGTCCGCCTCGCACTGCGGTTCCTGGACAGGCTTAGATCCTCTAAGTGGTTTACCAGTACTAGTGTGCGGACCCGATTCAGCTCTGCGTGGAAGCATCATGCAGCCCATATATTTCTTCAAGCCCCTATGGGCGGGGGCTTGTTAGCGCCATTCATTTGTCCCAGCAGGATATCTATATTTGGCATAGGATATCGTTCGCGCATGATTGTCTTATTTGCTTGTCTCATATCTATCGCTAATCTGACGGTATTATTTTGCTTTGGTACTGCGACAGTATTCGACACCCATGGGGTCGGTCCTGACACTTTTTCAATTATATCTTTTTTCTCGAGCTCATAAATTTTTGCGTCGACTTGTTTCCTCATTTTGAACGGTATTTGCCGCACTGCCTGTGCGACAGGGGTCACTGATTCATCAATATGCAAATCTAACTGAAAATGCTTAAGCTTTCCGGTCCCTTTAAACCTATCCTCAAACGACCTGGTGAGTGCGTCTGTATTTTCGCAGGAGTTGTTGCTTGTTTGATCTGGCCATAAGGAATTTATCATGCCGACATGTAATAGACCCAATTCCGTCGCTGATTTACGGCCGATTGATGGCTTACCTGTACCTTTGATTACCTGGAGATCTATTTCATGCTCTGAGCGACTTATTTGCATTTTAAGTTTGGTTTTTCCGAGTAATTGGAGAGGTGTATTACTATCGTACGGATAAATTTTAGCGTTTGATTTTGATAGGTAGTTTTCTGGGGATTTTACCTGTTCATATGTGTATTTGTCAATTACATTTGTTGAAGCCCCACTATCAATCAAGATGTTAATCATTTTCCCCTCAAATGATACAGATAAAGTGGCGTCATTCTTACCTTGCAACATGAATATTTCCTCTCTCTCTTCCTCACTATTTTCCGAAAGTAAATGCACATTTTTCACTTTTGATTTACACATCCTGGCAAAACACCGTTTACCACCGCAAGCATGACAAGTCACATCTTTTGTCCTTTCGCAGTTCCTACCATAATGACCACTAGATCCGCACCTGTAGCTAAGCCCATTCGCCTCCCCTTGGTTTGACGTTGGTCTCCTGTCACGAAATGTCGCATTTTGGTTTCCAGCTCGGCCCCTGGGTCCTGGGTTTGGTCTCGAACTCTGTGGGTTTGTCGTTGTTTGTTGCGACGTTGTCTTTGTCGCACCGTGTAGACTTCCTCCTAGTTACTGGTTGGACCCCCCTCGGGTTGTTCCATTTTTCTGGAGTGTGTTTCTGACAATTCAAATGTCCTAGCATCTAAGCCTGTCCAGGAACCGCGGTGCGAGGCGGACCGGACCGTCCATGCTAATAAACCCTATTGGTTTCATTGGGCGACAGGGCTTGAGATGTCATTTCATCTCAATGTCGGGTAAAAGTTCCACAAAATTGGAAGCAACGGCTCCAAAATGACCTTTTCAGTGTTCACGGGGACGTTCAACCTCAAACCAAACAAACAAATCAAATGTCCTAGCAAATGTCTTGACCTTTTCCAAATTTAGGTCTGTTTCTTCAAGCAACTTTTTTAGCTCACCTGTCACGTAGTGACGAGGTGAGCTTTTGGGATCACTTTTTGTCCGTCGTGCGTGTGTGCGTCAGTGCGTGTGTGCGTGTGTGCGTGCGTAAACTTTTTCTTTAAATGACATCTCCTCCTAAACCACTGATTGGATTTTAACCAAACTTCACAGGAATGATCCTTAGGTGGTCCCCTTTCAAAGTTGTTCAAATGGTTCCGGTCCATTGCATATCTAGGTCACAGGAGCTAAAAATAGAATTTTAAAATGAAAACTTTAAAAATCTTCTTCTCTGAAACCGCAAGGCCCAGGTCTTTGATATTTGGTATGAAGCTTCATCTAGTGGACCTCTACCAAGATTGTTCAAATTATGGCCCTTGGGCCAGAAATGCCCCCGCCCCGGGGGCCTTTGGGTTTACATAGGCTTATATAGGGAAAATCTTTAAAAATCTTCTTCTCTGAAACCACAAGGCCCAGATCTTTGATATTTTGTGTGAAGCTTCATCTAGTGGACCTCTACCAAGTTTGTTAAAATTATAGCCCTAGGGCCAAAAATGCCCCCGCCCTGGGGGCCTTTGGTTTTACGTAGGCTTATACAGGGAATATCATTAAAAATCTTCTTCTTTGAAACAGAAAGGCCCAGGTCTTCAATATTTTGTATGAAGCTTCATCTAGTGGACCTCTACCAAGGTTGTTCAAATTATTGCCCTTGGGCCAGAAATGCCCCCGCCCCGGGGGCCTTATGGTTTACATAGGCTTACATAGGGAAAATCTTTAAAAATCTTCTTCTCTGAAACCATAAGGCCCAGGTCTTTGATATTTGGTGTGAAGCTTCACCTAGTGAACCTCTACCAAGATTGTTCAAATTATAGTACTGGGGCCAAAAATGCCCCCGCCCTTGGGGCCTTTGGTTTTACATAGGCTTATACAGGGAAAATCTTTAAAAATCTTCTTCTCTGAAACCACAAGGCTCAGATCTTTGATATTTGGTGTGAAGCTTCATCTAGTGGACCTCTACCAAGATTGTTCAAACTATAGCCCTGGGGCCAAAAATGCCCCCGCTCCGGGGGCCTTTGGTTTTACATAGGCTTAATTATACAGGGAAAATCTTCAAAAAATTTCTTCTCTGAAACCGAAAGGCCCAGGTCTTCGATATTTGATATGAAGCTTCATCTAGTGGACCTCTACAAAGATTGTTCAAATTATGGCCCTTGGACCAGAAACGCCCCTGCTCAGGGGCCTTTGGGCTTACATAGGCTTATATAGGGAAAATCTTTAAAAATCTTCTTCTCTAGAACCACAAGGCCCAGGTCTTTGATATTTGGTGTGAAGCTTCACCTAGTGGACCTCTACCAAGATTGTTCAAATTATAGCCCTAGGCCGAAAAATGCCCCGCCCCGGGGCCTTTAGTTTTAAATCGGCTTATACAGGGAAAACCTTTAAAAATCTTCTCTGAAACCGCAAGGCTCAGATCTTTGATATTTGGTGTGAAGCTTCATCTAGTGGATGTCTACCAAGATTGTTCAAATTATAGCCCCGGGGCTAAAAATGCCCCCGCCCCGGGGGCCTTTGGTTTTACATAGGCTTGTACAGGGAAAATCTTTAAAAATCTTCATCTCTGAAACCACAAGGCTCAGGTCTTTGATATTTGGTATGAAGCTTCACCTAGTATAGCCCTTGGGCCAAAAATGTACTAGAGACACTGATTCTCAGGTGAGCGACTCAGGGCCCAGAGGGCCCTCTTGTTCTAAGTTTTGATGAGTTGCAAGAGTTGACAACTTGGTCCCCGTAAATTCACATGAAATTGCCAACCTCGATAATCGCACTATGTAATTATCTATTGTTTCTTCCTGGCCTTGTTTTGTTTTGTGAAACACGTGTCTCTCATAGGCGATATTTTTTTTAGGTTTGAAATACTCTGACAGTCTGCTGACAGCGTCGTCATAGGTTCTGCCCTGATCTTCGAACTTTTCGAAAATATGTTGCACCTCATGTCCCGATATGTGCAAGAGTAACGCTCTTTTCTGTTCGTCCTTTATGTTCGCAGCCTTAATATAGTACTCAAATCTTTTTAAGTACTGTTCCAACGCTTTATTTAAATTTGTTTGCTCTCCAGAGACTTTAAAACGTCCTGGGCTTGAAATGTCCAGTTTTGCTGGCATTGTTTGTTTGTTTGTTGTGTTTGATTGTTGTTGTTTTTCTTGATTTTTATTTCCGTAATTTTAATCCAAACACATTTTAGTTCAATTCCCTTGGTTTTGACATGAAAATGCCAAGGTTGATCATTTGTTTCACTGTGTTTTATTTATTAGTTTTTAGCTCACCGTCACGTAGTGACGAGGTGAGCTTTTGGGATCACTTTTTGTCCGTCATGCGTCCGTCCGTCCGTGCGTAAACAATTTCTTCAAATAACATCTCCTCCTAAACCACTGATCGGATTTTGACCAAACTTCACAGAAATGATCCTTAGGTGGCCCCCTTTCAAAGTTGTTCAAATGGTTCCGGTCCGTTGCACATCTAGGTCACAGGAGCCAAAAATAGATTTTTTTCACTGAAAACTTAAAAAATCTTCTTCTCTGAAACCACAAGGCCCAGGTCTTTGATATTTGGTATGAAGCCTTATCTAGTGGACCTCTACCAAGATTGTTCAAATTATAGTGCTGGGGCACAAAATGCCCCCGCCCCGGGGCCCTTTGGTTTTACATAGGCTTCTATATATGGAAAATTTTTAAAAATCTTCTTATCTGAAACCGCAAGACCCAGGACTTTTATATTTGTAATGAAGCTTCATCTAATGGACCTCTACCAAGATTGTTCAAATTATAGCCCTGGGGCCAAAAATGCCCCCGCTCCGGGGCCCTTTGGTTTTACATAGACTTATATAGGGAAAGTCTTTAAAAATCTTCTCTGAAACCACAAGGCCTAGGTCTTCGATATTTGGTATGAAGCTTCATCTATAGAACCCCTACCAAGATTATTGTACCCCCGACATACGAAGTATGTCAGGGGGTATATAGTTTTCGTCTTTCCGTCCGTTCGTTAGTTCGTTCGTTCGTTCGTTAGTTCGTTCGTTCGTTCGTTCGTTCGTACTTCCGTCCGTCCCGCCGTTCGTCAACCTTTACGTCAAAGTTTTGCGTTAAACCTTTTTGATAGCTCATACCTCTGTAACCACATGTTAAATTTTCTTCATATTTGGTAAAGGATATCTCTATAGCATTACCTTTCATATGGAATAACTAAGCCCCTGGGTCAAGCCCCTGTGTGGGCTGTCTGTCTGTCCGTCTGTCTGTTCATCTACTTTTACGTCAAAGTTTTGTGTTAAACCTTTTTGATTGCTCATATCTCTGTAACCGCATGTTAGATTCTTCATATTTGGTAAAGGATCTCTCTATAGCATTTCCTTTCATATGGAATATCCAAGCCCCTGTGCCAAGCCCCTGGGTGGGCTGTCTGTCCGTTTGTCAACTTTTACGTCAAAGTTTTGTGTTAAACCTTTTTGATTGCTAATAACTCTGTCACCACATGTTGGAATCTCCTCATATTTGGAACAGGATAGCTCTATAGCATAACCTTTCATATGGAGTATCTAAGCCCCTGGGTGGGCTGTCTGTCCGTTTGTCAACTTTTACGTCAAAGTTTTGTGTTAAACCTTTTTGATTGCTCATATCTCTGTCACCACATGTTTGATTCTCTTCATATTTGGTACAGGATATCTATAGCAGTACCTTTCATTTGGAATATCTTAGCTCGCGGGTCAAGCCCCTGGGTGGGCTGTCCACCCGTCAGTCCGTTCATCAATATTTACGTCAATGTTTTGTGTTAAACCTTTTTGATTGCTCATATCTCTGTAACTACATGTTAGATTCTTTTCATATTTGGTAAAGGATATCTCTATAGCATAACCTTTCATATGGAATATCTAAGCCCCTGGGTCAAGCCCCTGGGTGGGCTGTCTGTCAGTTTGTCAACTTTTAAGTCGAAGTTTTGTGTTAAACCTTTTTGATTGCTTATATCTCTGTAACCTCATGTTAGATTCTCTTCATATTTGGTACAGAATATAGCTATAGTATTAAATTTCATATGGAATATCTAAGCTCCTGTGTCAAGCCCCCGGGTGGGGCTATGGGTCAATAATAAGGACTTACACATTTTGATCACGTCCAAGTTTTGTGTTAACTGTTTTGGTTTAAACAATATTAATTAGAATAAATTCACATATATACATCACATACATGTAATAGTATATGGTACAGGATTTGATAACTGTTTTCATTATACTCCTTGCATACAAAGTATATCAAAGGTTATAGTTTTTGTCTTTCCATCTGTTCATTATTAGTTAGTTTGTTGTTTCTTTATGCTGTGACCCTTGTCAGATTTGTCAGTTTATACATGTATATTGGTCCTTGTGATCTTAGAAACAACAGCGACTAGAACTGTTAAATTTTGCATAATATTTTCTCTTGAAATGCAGACAATAATAAATGCAATAATAAAAAATGCATTGCTTTATTATGTCATTATACAGCTACTTTAATTCAGCAAATGTTCTATGACAGCCTATTCTATGTTTGTTGTTTCCAGTTGAAATTGTTCCAAATTGCAACAAACTTTGAATTTTTATTATTCAGCAAAGACAAGCAGTCTCATCTTTGGATATGATAAATTATCCTATATTTGTTGAAATGCAATAGTTATTCTCAGTGTACTAAATGGAAAGTTTATATGGAAAGGTTCAATGCTACAAACAAATTTTCATTTCAACTAAAAGGGGATGGCACTGGTCGGGGGTATACGTGCCCCACAGGGCACTTTCTCTAGTTCAAATTATAGTGCTGGGACCAAAAATGCCCCCGCCCCGGGGCCCTTTGGTTTTACATAGGCTTATACAGGGATAATCTTTAAAAATCTTCTTCTCTGAAAATGCAAGGCCCAGGACTTTGATATTTGGTATGAAGCTTCATCTAATGGACTTTTACCAAGATTGTTCAAATTATAGTGCTGGGGCACAAAATGCCCCCGCCCCGGGGCCCTTTGGTTTTACATAGACTTATATAGGGAAAATCTTTAAAAATCTTCTTCTCTGAAACCACAAGGCCTATGTCTTGATAGTTGGTATGAAGCTTCATCTAATGGACCTCTACCAAGATTGTTCAAATTATAGCCCTGGGGCCACAAATGTCCCTGCTCCGGGGCCCTTTGGTTTTACATAGACTTATAAAGGGAAAATCTTTAAAAAAGTTCTTCTCTGAAACTGCAAGGCCCATGTCTTTGAAATTTGGTATGAAGCTTCATCTAGTGTACCTCTACCAAGATAATTCAAATTAAAGCCCTCGGGCCACAAATGTACCCACCACAGGGCCCTTTGGTTTTACATAGACTTATATAGAGATGATCTTTGAAAATCTTATTCTCTGAAACAGCAAGGCCCAGGTCTTTGATATTTGGTGTGAAGCTTCATCTAGTGGACCTCTTTAAAGAGATTGTTTAAATTATAGCCCTTAGCCAAAAATGCCCCCGCTCTGGGGCCATTTGGTTTTTCATAGGCTTATGTAGGGAATATCTTTATAAAAAACCTTCTTCTCTGAAACTGCAAGGCCCAGGTCTTTGATATTTAGTGTGTAGCTTCATCTAGTGGACCTTTGCCAAGATTGTTCATATTATAGCCTTTGGTGATATTTGGTATGAAGCTTTACCTTTTTAGACCTCCCTCAACATTATGCACATTGTAACCCTGGGGTCAGTAATGGCCCTCCCTGGGGCCCACTTGTTACTCTATGGATCAGGTGAGCGATGCAGGGCCATTGTGGTCCTCTTGTTCACATTATTTTATCCCATATTTCGTCGCCATTGTAATGTTCTCTTGGGTTGCATTAAAAACACTTTGGTTTTGTTTTGTGAATATATTCTACATGCTACCTTTAACGCTCAAACTCGAATGCCTCGCATAGAACCACATGCAAGTATATCATTACGTGTCTACACCTGCTCATGAATACTAAGCTCCGCCTTATACATTCAGATTGGCTCATAGCATATTATTACAAACACTACAATGGCCCTCTTGTTTTTAGTTATGTTTGCCCTCCCAGTTTAATGTTTGTTATGTTGATGATTCCGATTCTTTCCCCCATTATGTATATTGCTCCTTTTTAATTAGGTTTGGATATTCTGAGTCACTACCTGTTTGGGAAAGAGCTGCTGACTCAGTTTACCTGTTATCCATTTTGTTGACTGTGGTCACTCCATGTTTCGACATCTTTCCCTAGTGATATTGTGGGAAGAATTTGGGACCGATTGTATCAGTTCCTGATCATTTCTCTTTTTAATTTTCTTCCAGTAAGACTAGCATATGCCGGATTGAAGTGCCATTCAAGTTCATGCTGATTGAGGTGTTTTGATATGTGGCTCTGGTTCCATTCATGAAGTGCGTCCCGTAGTTCCCTTTCACCTGATTTCAGGTTACTTCCATTATCGCTATATATAGTATTGGGACGACCTCTATGACTGATGAACCTTTGCACGACACAAATGATTGAGCCTGTATCCAGACCGTGTAATTTCTATGTGCACCGCACGAGTTGTCGTGCAAATAAACAAACAACCGTACCTTTCACTAATTTGTCTACAATGCCTCAAGCTATTAAATGGGGCTTGCCTTATCTAGATGCTAAAATTTCCTTGGTCCTAACATATCCATCAAGCGGTGATCAAATAACACAGTCCTCTGTTCTCATGTGAGCATCACCCTGACAATACTGAATCAAATAACTAAACCTATTGTCCTGAACCCTTGGCTCAATATTAGTAACAAAATTTTGTATGAATTTTGTATAATTTTCCACTAAAAATGACTAATTCAGGTTTTGGTAAACTAAAGTTTCCTTGAATTGTGTTCATAAATGTTCTAAATATAGTCTGTAGTTCTCCATCGCTGTTTGGTGTAGGGTTCCTGTTTTTGTCTAGGTGTCATATTGTCTGACGAACGGTTTCGCTTCGACTCAAAGCGGCTGGCTCGACAGTCCGTCCAAATTATGTTATCACCTTTTGTTGGCAAGGATGCTGCAGCCTAACTCGGGATCACAGGCCCAATCGTCTGTTGGTTGCTGGGCGTGTTAGAAAAGACATCTAATTGGCTCGCAGAGCATAGGCAGCCTGCTTCTCGTGGCTGCTCGGTACTGTTTCTCGTGGCTTCTCGGGCTGTCGTCTCAATGGTTACCGTGAAACAAATCGCCACTAGGCTGAAGGTGATTCCACCAGTAACGAGAGCTAATGGGCCTTTGCTTTCCTTTGCTGCTGCGGCTGTTCCCGGAACTTTCGGTGCTGGCTGTGCCAGTTTCGGATGCGTAGCAGATGTGCTTTCTGTAGACGTGCTGAGTACTCGCGGAACAGTCCCGGCTGGTGGGGCGATTTTTCCTTCGAATGTCCTATCACCTCTTCTGGAGGAACTGCTGATCTGTTCCAACTCGTTTGCTGATGACTGCATCAGATCAAGCTATCACAATATCATTGTTGTAGCCCTGGATATTGCCGGGTTGGAGTGCCATGTCGCTCTGTGACAGGTAGAGCCTGATCCTAAGACGAAGTCTTCTGATTGCGTGTGATGCTCTCCGGGATGTCGATATGTTCATTTCTGATCCTGTGCGAATAAATGTAACCTTTTGGTAATATATTTATAGCCCCGCTTTGAAAAAGTGGGGCTATATTGGATTTGCCATGTCCTTCTGTCATTCCGTGATTCCGTTAATTTGTGTTGGCTCCATAACTTTGTATCTGCTTAACATATTTTCATGAAACTTCACACAAATGTTAAACACCATAAGACAATGTGCAGAGCGAAGGAATTATAACTGTGGATTGCCTACTTTTGGAGTTATTGCCCTTTGAACATTTTCCGTAATTCCGTAATTCCGTGATTCCGTTAATTTGTGTTGGCTCCATAACTTTGTATCTGCTTAACATATTTTCATGAAACTTCACACAAATGTTAAACACCATAAGACAATGTGCAGAGCGAAAGAATTATAACTGTGGATTGCCTACTTTTGGAGTTATTGCCCTTTGAACATTGAAAAATGGCAATTTTAATTGTGTCCGCTTCATAACTCAAAAACCGTTTGAGATATTTTTAGGAAACTTCACACAAATGTTAAGCACTATGAGACGATGTGCAGAGCGCAGGAACCATAACTCTGCATTGCTTATTTTTGGAGTTATTGCCCTTTGAACATTGAAAAATGGCAATTTTAACAGTGTCCGCTTCATAACTCGAAAACCGTTTGAGATAATTTCATGAAACTTCACACAAATGTTAAGCACTATGAGACAATGTGCAGAGCGCAAGAACCATAACTCTGGTTTTCGTATTTTCTGTGTGTCTGTCTGTGTGTCTGTCTGTGTCTGTTAACAATTTTCGTGTCCGCTCCATAACTTTAAAACCCATTCACATATTTTCATGAAACTTCACACAAACATTAAACACCATGAGATGGTGTGCAGAGTGCAGGAACCATAACTCTGGATTGCCTAATTTTTGAGTTATTTCCCTTTGAATATTGAAAAATATCAATTTTAGCCGTCTTTGCTCGATAACTCAAAAACCGTTTGAGATAATTTTATGAAACTTCACACAAATGTAAAGCACCATATTACGTGTGCAGAGCGCAGGAACCCAAACTCTGGATTGTCTACTTTTTCAGTTATAGGCTTTTGAATATTAAAAAATGGCAATTTTAACTATGTCCGCTCCATAACCGTTTCTGATATTTTCATGAAACTTCAAATAAATGAAAAGCACCTTGAGATGATGTGCAGAGTGCAGGAACCATAACTCTGGTTTGCCTACTTTAGGAGTTATTGCCCTTTGAACATTTAAAAAGGCAATTTTTTGACTGTGTCGGCTCCATAACTCACAAACCATTTGAGATATTTTCATGACTCTTCACACAAGTGTAAAGCACCATGAGACAATGTGCAGAGCGCAGGAACCCTGACTCTGATTTGCCTACTTTAGGAGTTATTACCCTTTGAACATTGAAAAATGGAAGATGAAATTTAGTATAAACATGGACATTCTGGTAATGTATCATGCTCATTGAAATGAGGGACAAGGGCTCACAACTCTTAGAGTTTTTCCAGATAATGTAAAATTTTCAACAGTTATTTCTTGTTCATAACTGTTTTCTCTGCAGCTTAAATAACTTTCTTCTCTGACAGCGCTGAAGCGGGGCTATAGTCAGATCCTCTGACAGCTCTAGTTACCGTTGCACCACAATCAATTTGAAATTTAATTAGGTTGTCGTCAACTAACATCTCAGAATATAAGGGACCAGACTCATTGTTGACGGAATTTACATTTTCATTGACTGTAATGCAGGAAATATGGCTACAATCTGAACTGTACTCCGTTTCAGAGTCTTGCTCAACTTCATGCACTCGGTTATTTATACATTTCATTGATGCACTGAAATGATTTGGCTTTTTACAGGATTTACATGTTTATCCCCAAGCTGGGCATAGTTCACGCTTTAACTCATGTATCTGACAACAAAATTTACATTTGCCTGATTTTTTCTTATGTTTGGCTTTAAACTAACATTGGGTGGTAGTTGTTTTTCAGGGGCTTTGTCTGGCTTTTCTCTTTCTTTGACTATGCGGATGCAACTTTATGTACTTCAATTGACATTTTGTTGACTGCATGCATTTGACGTGCTGCGGCTTCCATTCCCCTACATATCTCAATGGTTTTTACAAATATGATCTTTAAAAGGGTTATCCTTTGGAAGCAAGGAATACACCGCAGAACTAAAAAATATGGAGTGTACATGTTTTCTGGGCCAGACTAGCTAGTTTCGGCCAATTAGGCCTCATCAGTGACCCTCAGATATTTTCAAAATTCCACCATGGAATCAATGATCCCAAAGGACAAGAAAATATAATCTACACTATGATGTAGGGCAGGGAGACGTTTTACCGCCGCCACACATTCCCACACACCAGCTGTAGTGAAGTTAAATATGACCTTTAAAAGGGTTATCCTTTGGAAGCAAGGAATACACCGCAGAACTGAAAAATATGGAGTGTACATGTTTTCTGGGCCAGACTAGCTAGTTTCGGCCAATTAGGCCTCATCAGTGACCCTCAGATATTTTCAAAATTCCACCATGGAATCAATGATCTTTTGTTGTTTTGCTTGATTTGAGGTTTAACATCCCCGTCAACATTGTAAAGGACATTATGGAGACATTGCTTCCAATTTTGTGGGACTTTTACCCGACATTGAGATGAAATGACATCTCAATCCCTGTCGCCAAATAAAACCAGTAGGGTTTATAAGCATGGACAGTCCGACTTGCACCGCTTTGCCTGGGCAGGCTTAGATCCTCTAAGCAATTTACCAGTTTACTCTGTGAAATCAATTTCTTTCTTATTTCTTCATCTCTGATGCCCAAAATAATGCGGTCCATTATAAGCTGTTCCTTCATGCAGGCACAGAACCCACAGGATTTTTTTCTAGATTTCTCAGTGCTGCAACATACTGATCTATGCTTTCATTGTTATCTTGGTTTCTATGGTTAGATTTAAATTGTTCAAAGAACTTTTTTGTAATGCCAAGAAAGTGTTCATGAAACCTTTTGATGATTGTGTCGGGGTCTTCCTTGTTTTCTGCATCAGGTCCCTCTGTCACAAATGCCGTAGCATTGTAAATACGCAATGCCTTTTTCCCCATACAGTGAAGTAGTATTGCTGTGATATATTTCTTCTCTTTTAGGCCAAAACCTGATATAATCAAGTAATTGACCCATTGTTGTTTCCATACATATCCGTCAACACTGTATAAGTCATTTTGGAGACGTTGCTTCCAATTTTGTGGGACTTTTACCTGACATTGAGATGAAATGACATCTCAAGCCCAGTCGCCCAATGAAACCAATATGGTTAATAAGCATGGACGGTCGACTCCCATCGCTTTGCTTGGGCAAGCTTAGATCCTCTAAGCGATTTACCAGTCCTCGTGTGTAGTCGGATTTCAGCTCTGCGTTGAAGCATCATGCAATCATGCAGCCCATCTATTTTTTCAAGTCCCGTTGGGCGGGGGACATTATTCTCTTTTATTTATTCTTTATGCACTAATATGGAAATAATTGGAAAGAAAAATGTCAGCAGTCATTGGTTGTTTTCATAACCGGAAGAGAAGCAAATATCCGGGTTTTTTATTCTAGACTGGTTCTGTTGCTACGACAAAGCTAAACACAACAGAATAGAACAGAGATCACCCCAACGACCCCACTTGATCTCTATTTTCTAGACAATGAAATATCAAGTTTGGAGGAAATGTAAACATATATACTAGCAACCATGTAAATGTATGACTCTAGTATCAATAATATGTATTGACTAGCTAAAATAATCTTGCCGAGCAAATTGACTAGATCATATATAAACAGAGACTTATTTCCCAAAAATGTAATCCCTAAATTTATTTAGCTGAAATTTTGTAGAAGGTTTTGTCAGAACATCAGCGACCATGTCACTTGTATGGCAATACTGTAAACTAATGCCCCCTTTATTCAACAATTCTCGAATGAAGTGGTATCGAATGTCAATATGCTTTCACCTTTGACGACCAACAGCGTTCTACCACAATCCAATGGTTCCCTGGTTGTTCTCAAAATTCAAAACTGGCCCATGTTTAACAACTCCCTCAGCACTTTCAAACCATTGATTAAGGTACAACCCCTCTTGCACAGCAGCAGCCAGAGCAACACATTCGGCCTCAAAGGACGAAAGAGCCACGGTCGCTGCTTTCTGGATTTCCATGAAATCAGTGGTCCAGTTCTTCTCAAACTGCAACAATAACCACTAGTACTTCGCCTAGATGATGCCCAATCAGGCTGAATCAGCATCACTGTACCTTATCAAAGCCAGACAATACGTACACTATCATAGGCAAGAGCCCCCCTTATATACCTCAATGCATGTTTAGGTGCCACCCAGTGTGACTGAGGGGTTTGGACAAATACTGTGAATGTCAGGTGATTACCCAACATATATCTGGTCTGATACAGGTCATGGCATAGATTAAGCTGCCTATAACCTACCTCATGGTATTTTCTAGGGTAGGGCCGACTGGATTTGAGTCCATACAGTCAATTTAGAGTTCTGAGGGAGTTGACCTTGGCTTACAGTCAACCAATTCAAATTTATCTAGTACTTTCAGTAAATACTGCCTTTGATTCATTTTCACAAGCCCATTGTCTTGTCTAAAATCAATACCCAGGAAATAAGAGAGTTTGCCAAAGTCCTTCACGTTGAATTTATCCTTCAGCATTGGTTTAGTCCCGTTAAGGAGAAATGCATCACTTGCGGCAATTATCAAATCATCTACCCATTCAACTATCACCACAATGTCCTTTTCAGACTGTTGTTTGTATACACAATGATCAGTTGGACTTTGAGCAAATTTGTTTGCTTGCAAGTAGCTGTGCAACAGACTATTCCAATTTCTACCAGTCTGCTTTAGGCCATACAGAGATTTGTTAAAAATTTACACTTACCTATCCTCTTTTCCTGGAACCTCAAATCCTTCAGTTTGCTCCATGTAAATTTCAAAGTCAATAGGGGCATTGAGATATGCAGTTTTCACATCCATTTGGTGCAACATTAGGTCATGTTGCGCAGCCATCTGCATCAAACTACTGATTTAAGTAATGTTAGCAGTAGGAGCAAATGTTTCCTTGTAATCTGTACCTTCAACCTGGCTGTACCCTTTTGCTACATATCTAGCTTTGTTCGACTTCGAACCATCAGAATTTCCTTAGAACACCCAACGACCCCCCCCTACCCCCCCCCCACACACACACACACACACACACAGTAATAACATTGGACATGCATTGGTCTTCATCAAGATCAGTAACATAGTTGTCAAGATGTTTTGGGGGTTTTCTCTCATGCTCAGGATATCTGGTGGTTCGAGTCAGTATAGCATCTTGTGTAAAGCTTTTTTACACTCTCTTTGTGGTCCTTAACATCAGATATTGAATTGCCCTATCCAGAGTCCTTGACATCAGGTCTCTCTCCAGAGGCATTGATATTAGCTTCTGGGTCAGTATTTTCCTTTGTAGTGCTTGGGAGTGAGTGGGTGTTTGAGTTTTACGTCCCACCAACAGCTACGGTCATATGCAGACGGGACCTCGGTTAAAAGACTCATCCGAAAGTCTGGAGAAGCCCTGGATCGATCCTGCGACTTTGGAAAATACTATCATTGTCTGTCAGAATTAAATTTGGCAAACCATGCGTAACAAACATTTTCCACATTGCTTTTGTAATATTTTCTGCAGCTATGTTTTTCATGATTGAAATTTTGAAAAATCTGCTGTACAGATCAACCAAAACAAAAACATAATTAGGGCCCCGCACTGAAAGTGTGGGTGCCCTATAGTAATCACTCTGTCCATCCGTCTGTCTGTCTGTCTGTCCGTCTGTCTGTCCGTCCACAAATTTCTGATAGCGCTGCCGGGGCCCTAGTCAGTTTCACTGACAGCTCTAGTTTCCATCAGGTAACGGTCCTAATAGATCCCCCGATAAGGGTTACCACAGTCCAGAAGGAAGTTGTGTCCGGGTCATGGGTTCAGGTTTTGATTGCTGACTAACTAATTGACAATCAAAACATGTTTTGCAAACATTTTCAATTTCTTTGTCCATTCCTGGCCAATATACCACACTTCGAAGTAGAAGTAAAACAAAGATCAGGAATTGATACTATTAACTTACTCCACCCATAAAAGACACCAAAGGGAAAGAATACAAACATTAAGCGACCAGACCATAATGGAAACCTAAACAAAGGAAGGCCATAAGGACAGTTACTTTCCCTCAAAATGGCCATATGGCCATCCAAAATTAAAAGACACAAGTGATACACATAGTAAGTAACAAACAACAACATAAATAAATCGCCACAGAAGAGCCGCCTTGGAACGGTCAGTGGAAGATTTCCACTGGGGGGCTTAAATCGATTTTACGTGGCCACAATCCTCGCCCTTACTTCCGTCGCGATTTAGACAAATAATTTGTTCAGTCCGCATGAAGGCCTCCTAACTCATCAGTGCAACATCTCCGTGAACACAAAAATCAAACAACCACAGAGGTAAGACAACGGTGAGGACTCGACAGCAAGAAACCACTGAAATGCTGGAGCAAAAGAAAACCAACAGTTAGACTCCGATGAGCCCGACCAGAGACAGAGCATCAGGCACCAACCAACATTATCTCTCTAATTTTCAATACGCCTTTACGTTGGAGCCGTCATAGAATCTGAGGCCTGACCCACCGGCGTGCAATTAAAGAGGGAAGCAAAGTTGCCAACCGTGATTGGGTTAACTACCATGCATGCAGTCTGTCGTATAATATCCATGTTGTACCCAATCTTTTTATATCGAAGAATGATTTTACGAAATTGGGTGCTGAAGTCATTGCGGTTATATATTTTTCTGAATTTATATACTAAGTCACCATAAAATTCCGGTTCCGATAGACCTTGTTGCAGAAGAGATTTAGAAGAAGTCGTCTTTTCATGCTGACGATTCCTGGGTGCCCATCATGACCTAACTGCAAACATTGTTCCCTTAATGCTTTGGGAATTACAATTCTAGTACCCCTCAGAACTGGTTTACCTATAACGGACAATTCGCTACGGACAGGCAAGAATTCCTTATATGGTAACTTATCCCATTTGCCATTTAATAATCATTTGCGCACAGCGATCAGTTCTTGATCATGATCTGATACTCTATCGATTCCACGCATAGTCATAGCTATCGGCGTTGATTCACGTGCTACAAATTTAACATACTCGGGCTTCTTTCTCTGTCTGCGAATAGCGTCTTTCTGTATCTGTTAAGCTACGACTAGCATAACAAATGGCCCTGTAGTCTTCCCCTTGTTTTGGGGTAAGCATTGCACCCAGTCCTACCGGACTAGCGTCTGCAAAAACATGAGTTTAAGCATTCTTATCGTAATAACCAAGTGTCTCCGCGTTTGCTAAACCATTCAGATCCCCACCCCTAAACTATATATATTCTTGTTCCTTATGCTAAGATGCATTTAGTGACACCAACCTGGGGGTCCCCCGGGATGTGCCGGGGACATGCTCCACCCCCTCCACTTCATAAAATGCCATTTATCTCAGAAACCATTGAGATCCCCACCCCTAAACCATATATTCTTTTGTTCCTTATGATAAGATGGACTCAGTGACACCAACCTGGGGGTCCGTCGGGATGTGCCGGGGCCATGCCCCACCCTCTCCACTTTATAAAAGGCCCAATAACCCAGTAACCTTACAGATCCCCAGCCCTAAACCATATATATTCTCGTTCTTTATGATAAGTCGCATTCAGTGACACCAACTTTGACTTTGACCATTACGTCGAAGTTCGACATTTACGTCGAAGTTCGACATTTACGTCAAAGTTTTTATTTACAGACCTCAGCTACCATCAAACCTTACATGAAACATCTCATAGACCTTTTCACTTTGTAAGCACCTTGACCTGGTGAATTTGACCTATATTTTGCGCTCCAGTGACTTTGACCATTACGTCGAAGTTCGACATTTACGTCGAAGTTTGTATTGTAATCAACTATAAGACTAAACAACCATCAAACCTTTCTGAGCTCCTGACTAGGCAAGCACCTTGACCCGGTGACCTTGACCTATATTTTACGCTTCAGTGAGTTTGACACAAATTACGTCAATGTTCCAGACCTTCTCAAATAAAAGGCCTACACCAATAAATCTTGAATAGTGTTTCTCCTAGATGTATTGACTCTGCAGGTACCTTGACATGGTGACCTTGACCTATATTTTACACTCCACCGACTTTGACACATTTTACGTCGAAGTTCCAGATCTCAAATAAAAGCCCCACAGCCATTTTATCTTGCATAGTGCTTCTCCTAGATGTACTGACTCTGCAGGTGACCTTGACCTATATTTTACGCTCCAGCGACTTTGACAAATTTTTATGTCGAAGTTCCAGATCTCTGCAAATAAAAGGCCTACAACCACCAACGCTTGCATAATGCTGCTCCTGGATGTACTGATTCTGCAGGTACCTTGACCTGGTGAATTTGACCTATATTTTGCGCTCCAGTGACTTTGACCATTACGTCGAAGTTCGACATTTACGTCGAAGTTTGTATTGTAATCAACTATAAGACTAAACAACCATCAAACCTTTCTGAGCTCCTGACTAGGCAAGCACCTTGACCCGGTGACCTTGACCTATATTTTACGCTTCAGTGAGTTTGACACAAATTACGTCAATGTTCCAGACCTTCTCAAATAAAAGGCCTACACCAATAAAATCTTGAATAGTGTTTCTCCTAGATGTATTGACTCTGCAGGTACCTTGACATGGTGACCTTGACCTATATTTTACGCTCCACCGACTTTGACACATTTTACGTCGAAGTTCCAGATCTCAAATAAAAGGCCCACAGCCATTTTATCTTGCATAGTGCTTCTCCTAGATGTACTGACTCTGCAGGTGACCTTGACCTATATTTTACGCTCCAGCGACTTTGACAAATTTTTATGTCGAAGTTCCAGATCTCTGCAAATAAAAGGCCTACAACCACCAACGCTTGCATAATGCTGCTCCTGGATGTACTGATTCTGCAGGTACCTTGACCTGGTGACCTTGACCTATATTTTACGCTCCAATGACTTTTGACACAATTTGCGTCAATGTTCCAGATCTTCTCAAATAAAAGGCCTGCAACCACCAAATCTTCCATAGTGGTTCTCCTAGATGTACTGACTATGCAGGTACCTTGATTTGGTGACCTTGACTTATTTTTTGCACTCCATTGACTTCAACACATTTTAGGTCGACATTCCATATCTTCTTAACTATAAGGCCTACAACCACCAAACCTTGCATAGTGCTTCTCCTACATTTAATTACTCTGTGGGTACCTTGACCTGGTGACCTTAACCTATATTATGCACTCCAGCGACTTTTTCGTCAATGTTCAATATGTCCTAAAATAAATGGCCTACAGCCACCAAACTTTGCATAGTACTTCTTCTAATTGTACTGATTTGGCATGTAACTTGACCTGGTGACCATGGCCTATATTTTTGGTCCAGTGACTTTGACACATTTTACATCAACTATCAACTGCTATGAAATTTACTTAATTAATAACAACATTCTGATTGTGGTTTCTATGACTTTTACCCCTAGCAGGTGCGACGCCGCCTTCTGCGGAATTAATGTCCTTATTATTTGTACATGGATTGAATTATGGAAATGTCATTACATGGTAGGTTCTTTACTTTACCTTGCAGCTGTTCATATTTTGAATATCATCCTCAATAATAACACAACAAACAGTTCAACACTAAAATGTTACTGATCACTCAGAATGATCAATTGATGTCACTTGTAACTTTAGTCACATGAAGACTCTACAACTCCATCGTTGGTCGCGAAGCACACTACGACAGAGTATTATGGGCCCAAAATGAAGAAATGCTCACCAAAGAAAACTAATGAACAATCCGTACTATGGGAATTCCATATCCAGGGGTATTATGAATCACAACAAGTGAGAATCACAACAAGTGTCGTCACAGAACACGTCCTCGGAATCACCCTTAGATATACACCATGTAGAATCAACATGCGGTCGGGTTTGACATCACACTGGCCACCATTGTCGCAGATGCGCCGTACCCAGGTCTAGTAAAGGTCTACCCACTGGGTTCTCAGATGTCACAGGGACTGACGCAAACGGCACACCACGGGTTCAATATCAAACTCTGCAACAAATATGAGGAAACCTATATTTATTTAGATGAAATGTATGATGTTGTTATTGTTTGTACAACACAAACAAGCACTAGGCATGAATGGTCATGTGACAAGTTAGTCCAGCATCTGCACCATTCACTATGTATGCTAGTAAACACAACTAGAATGAATACAAGTAAAGTTGTCTCCCTTGCAGCTGTGAACTTACGCTTTACACATGGGCACTTTATCATCAAATATTACCAAAATTACAAAATCTACATATTTTTAAATATGATGAGTGAATGTTGAATAAATAAGATTCTGATACATACCTGCAACAAATATAAGAAAAACTATATTTATTTAGATGAAATGTATGATGTTGTTATTGTTTGTACAACACAAACAAGCACTAGGCATGAATGGTCTTGTGACATGTTAGTCAAGGTTAAATGGGCCCCGTCAAGCGATTTTGGTACTTATCGCCTATGCGAGCAGCGAAGGTTCAGGCGAGCCTGCGCATCCGCGCAGTCTCGCCAGAACCTTCGCTGCTCGCTCATACAAGCAGTGAATCAAGAGGAACCTTCAGACAGAAAGCCATATCCCTGGCCCCTCTGAATGGCTGGGCATGCGCAGTTAAAATTTGTCATGACGGAATGTTCGAAGACCCAAATTCGCTTGGCGGGGCTCACATGTAAACGCATAGTATACAACAGCAAAATACTATACACCTATACTACAACTAACTAGCTATGCAGTTAACATTCCGCCTAAAGAATCATACTGGGACGAGCTATGGACCGGGCTATGGGATGAAGGATCAGGGGACTCTAAAGGTATAGTTAGCCTATGACAACTCCACCAGGTTTTGGTTTCTCTGACAGTTTATTTATTTCCTGTACTGCTCCCTCTATCGTCGAAGCTTGTTGTTCCGAATCCTCAAAGGCTCTGGAAATATTACTAACTTCTTGCAGCGTTAAGGCTCTCCCTTTTTCCAGTTACTTTCGTCTTAGTTCATGTTTTCTACATTTTTCCACAATCTGTTCTCGTATCTGTATGTTTAATAATTGGCATCGGTATCCCCAAATTCACATGTTTCTGCATTTTGTTTCAGTGGTACGATAAACTGTTCGATTGTCTCACCTTCATTCTGTGACGTCATTCTGAATTTGTGACGTTCAAATGGAACATTTGACAATGGACTGAAATATTTATTCAAAGCGTCCTTTGCTTTAACATATGCCTTAGAGGGTATAGAATATATCTTGTACATCCATTCCAGCACAGTGTAGTAATAAGCTTTTCTTTTGGTCAACATTCTTTACTCCTTTCCCATTTATGTAGAGTTCAAATGCTCTAATCCATCTCTTGCACCTTGGCCCTATTCCACTTGTATTTGTACTGTCAAATGCCTGAAGTTGTTGTACATCATGGATAGCTGCCGCCATGTTAATATGTCCCGTATTTAAACGTATAGTCCGAATTTAATCGATCTGAATTTAATCAAATAACAAAGTTCTTGTTTCTGTCTGAATTTAAACATAATCGTAAGTTCCAATACATTGACCTCGTCGCCAAAATATGTAGTGTCCAAGTGTAAGGCTGACACCATAAAGTAACTCATTTAAGATTATATACTTTATTAATCCGAGTATGGAACTACTACAAGAAAAAGTGACCAGCTTTATTGCTACTTTAATACTGATGCTATGAAAGATGCAATATTCTAATTATATATCAACAGGTATCTATTTTGTTCTAGTAGAGGCTCTGTTAAGGGTTTACCATTGTCTATACTGGTAATACTCTACAGAGATCACCACAATAACAACAGTTCAGTGGGATTTTATCCTTCAACTTAGATGTGTTTATCAAATGTAGTCCATCGCTCACGGCGTGCGCGATGAATTTATCCTACCACTTGGTTAAATTCATGTTACACAAACTTGTGCGTATACAAATGGCGCATTTTCAAAATGTGTGGTGATCAAGACATAGTTTATATAAAGATTAATCAATTTTTAGCTCACCAGAGCCGAAGGCTCCGGGGGAGCTTATAGGATAGGCAGTTGTCCGTCGTCGTCTGTCGTCGTCGTCTGGCGTCAACACTTTCAAACGACATCTCCTCTGAAGCCACTGGGCCGATTGGGCCCAAATTTAATCTGTATCATCCTTAAGCTGGGGGATTGAAAGTTTGTGTTTTTAATAAAAATCGGCTCATTAGTTTGGTTGCTATGACAACTTGTAGTTTCCATAAACTTATAATGGGGAAATGGCATTTACTGCCAAGCCTCTGCAGATATTTTGACAAAAAATGCATAGAAATGTTCCATAGGCAATCTACTATCTGCCATATGATTTTAGGCCTTCTGCTCATTTTTATTGGTTGCCATGGAAACCAAAATGCAAAAAAATAGAAAAAATACTTATAATCTCCTCAGAAACCATACGCTCTAGGAGGCTGAGACTTTATGAAAATATTAACCATATTTGCTTTTACTGGTTTTGTGTTTTTTATGAAATTTGGCCTTTTAGTTTTGTTGCTGTGGCAACTTAGAGATTCCATTGAATTATAATGGGGAAAACTGAATAATGGCATTTACTGCCAAGTCATTGCAGATATTTTGACAAAACTTACATAGACATGTTTCTTGAGTAAACTTCTCTCAGTCATATGCTTTTTGTGACACTATGGCCAGGGATGGTCAGTAAGTCAAATATATTAAAACCAGTTCTTATCCATTTTTTATTTACTCTATACTTCCCAGGTTCTTTTTCATGTCTATACTCTAGTACGCCAGACCACAAACTACCTATGCTCTCTCTAGCTCTCATCTTCCCTTCCTTGTCTCCATAACAACCACGTCGTCATCACTCACGCTCTTCCAAACATACCCAAAGATAGACATTGCTATTTATACTTTCACCCATACTTACATACGTCAGTTGCACTCCTATCTCACATGATTACACCAAGCACGTACACACTTCCATGTACCCTCCAAGAGATAACCTTGAAATATACTACAAGTACATTTTAGAAAAGCAACTGAAATACTAATATTTTATCCGTAGTGTTACATAGCCCATATCACTTAAGTTTTTATGTTGGCTATAAAACATGAGTTAAAGATGTCCTTCTACTGGAGTCCGTTTATACTAGCAGGAAATAAAATGTCTTTCTTCCGGAGTCTTTTGATATCATTTTTATTAAAGATTAATCACTAAATAGATCCAATAGAAATATTGAATAGAAAACATATCATTTTAAGCACTCACTAAGTCCACTACATTGAATAGAAAACACACAAAAGAATAAAATCCATTTAGATAAATTCAACTAGTTCATGTTACTTGTAACAACTTTCATATTAACGTCCTCGTTCCAGTTTGTACGTCTAGTCGGAGTCTATATAAATAACCTCACTTGTTGTCCCAACTGCTTCTGTCTGCACCGCTTTGCTGTTTACTCTTACATTTATTAACCGGCTGCTTTCCGATTGCCGTGTTGTTGCCAGTACCACGTCCATGGCTGCCACTTGACATACTTGGGTTGTCTCTACGTCCATTGTCACTTGGTTTTGTTCAAGCCGACGATAAATATTTCTGTAAACCAAATCAAAAAGTTTCGACATATCCATTCTTTTCTTTGTATTTTTCTTTTAATAATTAAGCTCTTTTGTTTTTTCTATGAAGTTTTGTTTGCAACTGAATGCGTGGTATTGTTTGATTTTTTTGTCTACATTTTGCAAGGTAAAAGGTGTTAATAGTTGCAGCAAAGGTGTTTCCTGATATCAGTTCCGCATTATTCTCCCAAAATGATAAGACCTTGATAACTTCTAGAAATAATTGTCCAGGTAAAGGTATAGATGTCCAGGTAAGCGAATTTTTCCAGGGAAAACGTTGGCATCGTTCCAACACTCAGGTTACTGTCTGGAATACACTCTGGAGACTTGGTATGACCACGGTCGTGACTGCGATTGTACCACGACCAGTCTGTGTCTTCCTTGGCAACTTGACAACTTGTGACTGTTTGGTCTGGCGTTTATATAATGTCCATAATTAATATCTAGCGGTTCATCATAGTTCAAACAATTAAGAACCTGGGTTACACTACATGTCTATTCCACATGTAAAGAAATCAAATTACTGTACATTACACATGTACTACAAATCAAAGTACATAGAATACTGTTTATTAATCTGGATCCGCATACACTATATACAAGTTTTGTTCACCGAAAAATCTCTAATAATTCCTCTTCGAGTGCACTTTTACATCCTCGTATCCTCCATGAACAACGTAGGATACAGTCTAGTGACGTCATTGACACACTTATCTCGTGTCACAGCAGGCGCTGATGGAGAGGGACCACCACAATCGGAATCTGGATTGTCGATCTTTGTCGAAACGCCTGGCTCAGGCTTTGTGATTACCGTTTCATGTGTACGGCAACTTTCTCGCAGGGAAGAACAGGACTGTTTCATACGACCAAAGTACTTCATGTACATATATATGCCCAGAATAATGAGCTAATACAAAAATAAACCCAATGAGGCCATGCATCATCTTTTACCCTGATTTCCCGGGTGCCATCAAGTTTATTCATCAGGCCTTCCAGGGAAATTTGTTTAATTGGTTTAAGTGATTTTGGTTGATGTATTTTAGTGAAATTTGGATACTTTTCTTGTAATTCATTTAACACATTGATCTTTGAGATGTTTATAGATCTCAGCAAAGTAAGATCATTATCTCTTATCTGAAATTCACTGCGGGTATGATATGAAGAGGCAAGTGTGAAATGATCATTGGAAGCTACACAAGCCATTGGAACTTCTAAGATATCAATAGGTGATTTCGAATTAAAGGTCTTGGTCTCATCATTTTTGCAAACAGTGGAAAATCGTAAATCAATTTCTGATACAACTCCCCAAAGATAATCCATTAGTTTTACTGCTAAGGGTAACCTTGTATTCAAACTCACAATGCTTTCACAATACTCTTTAACGGTGTCTTGCTTTTGTAGTAAAAGATTTATAACATATAATTTCGCAAGGTTTACTGGGTAAATTGGGCCTTTTACATTGCAATATTTTATTGCTGAGTTACTGCATACGCTGGTTTCCAAATCTGTCAACAGAACATATTTTGTTTATCAGAAAGCCATTACTTTCAAGGCGGTACATAGCAGTCATGCCTTGTATAAAATCATTATTTTTTCTACACTTGGTACTACTAGTGGAAGGCTAAACAGCTGGTAAACATCAAATTGGTTGTTTACTTCAATCAGAGGAATATGAACAATCACTACGATTTTGCTATCAAAAAGCAAAGCACTTGTCTGCAACCTCTGATAAAAGAGCCATAAATCTGATGTTGGATCACTAATTAGTGCCAAAGTTGTAGGAAGCTTGTGTCTTATCTCCAAAAGTAAGCTACGCAAATTAGATGGAGATAAAGTACTAGGATTTAGTTTTCCCAAAGATAAAAAGTTGAGTTGTGTTCTGAGATGTTCAAGATAGAACATGGCACTTTGAACCATATCCTTTATTTCCATGGTGATTAAATCAAGTTTCAGGTACATTTCCAAAAAGTACTTTGTTTCGTGCATTTGCTTTCTGACGTCATCTATCAGTTTTTTTAGTTTTCCGTCAAGTTCCTGTACACTTATGAGAAGATCTGCTATGACCTGCCTATTTTCTGCTATCTCAGTCTGCGAGACATTTATGATAGACATACTTTCCTGAACTACGTGCATTATATCACGTTGATTTGCGGCAAGGTTCCTTATATTTTTCCGGATATTAGCCAGATCAGAATCTGTTACTAGACCAAATAACAAGCCTGCTGCCTCTCCGATAATAGGTAGCAGAGACCTTTTCTCGCGACGTTGCAGCAACTTGTATTCACTCAAGCCGTTAATAATATAATTGCGAGTATCATTTAGGTAAGCAACTTCTTTCTGAAGTGCATGAAGTGTAGTCCAATATTTTATCTTATCTCTACCACGAAATTTCGAGAGGATAGTGCTGGCTGTAATTTTGGCACTAGTAATATCCTTATCTAACTTATCTAAGAACCCATTAAATGGTTCTAGATCAATTACGAATGATGCAAGCCACTTGGCATGGGTTATAGTGACTTCATTACTCTTTTGGAAAATAACATTTTCATTGATAATAACAGCCCCTGTTAATCCCATTAAAACTGCCACCAAGCCTGGAACTCCCATTTTCTGAACAATATCAGAAAATTATTTTTACTGTTTTGCTTTGGAAGCCTCAAGTAAACTAACTATTGCCGTAAGCAAGTTGCAGGTTGTTTCCAATGGTTTATTTTCCCCAATTACCTTTGATGTTTTATTTGGATCAACATTTGTTTCATTTGCTGACATATTTATGTCATTTTTCTCGGATTGTGAATCACAGTGATGTTCTTCGTAATTCATTGATTCAGATCCATCTGTGATTCCTTGATTATCAGATAACTGTGAGCAAGCAGATGAAGCAGAATCAGAATACTGCTCTGACTCATCTTCATACCACTTCTCTTTGCGTCTGCCATGTTTAGCCAGTTCCATCTTAGGAATAGGACCTTCACTATCTGAATTCTCGCGTTAATGCCGATAACGCTGTGCGAGACGTGCTAAAGGTACATCATCATCGCTGCTGGCACTACTTGAGCTATCAGTGCCAGGTGGCACAACATAGGTTGCTTTACGCAGTGGCCTATCTTTACTAGTTTCAGGTATTTCCCACTTATCAACATTTGCTTTACGGATGTTATCAGCATGGCAGGATATGATGGAACCATCTAATTGATGTTTGATCTTAAATTTTAAAGGTGATGTCTTATCTATAATACGATAATATGGTTTCCACCCAAAATTAATTTTGCTCTTTTTTGGAACACTGTAATACACTGGATCGCCTATTTCAAATTTTATGTCTTTTGCTTTCCTATCCGCATATTTCTTTTGCCGTTTTCTAGCGCGCTTGAGATGTTTGTGCACCAACACAAATGACTTATGTTGCTGCTCAAGTGCAATCTGATGGGCATCCTCCCCGGCATATTTCCTCCTAGGTTTTAAAATGTGATCCAATGGAAGAACTACGTCACGATTGTACAAGAGGAAGAATGGTGAGAATTTTGATGATTCACTTACATTGAAACGGATAGCTGCCAACGCTTGGTTAAGAAATTGATCCCAGCTGGTAACATTATCTTTCAATTTCTTGGCAAGAACATCATGCAGTACCCTGTGAAAGCGCTCTACTTTGCTCTTGCTTGCAGGTTCATAGAGGCTAGTTTTCACATGGTGTATGTTGAGGGTTTCCAGTTTTTCCTTGACCTTCCTGTTGACATTTTCGCTGCCATTATCAGACACTATTTCCAGTTGGGCACTATACCTAGGAAATATTTCCTCGATAATTAGGTGAGCTATGGTGTCTGCGCTCTTATCAGGAACAGCAAATGCTTCCGGATAACCACTGTACCAATCAACAAACCCTACTATATACTTGTTTCCAGACAAAGAAGTTGGATATGGGCCAGAAACATCAAGGCCGATTTTGGCAAAAGCGTATGGCGGTAGGTCTGTCACCTGTAAAGGTGCCTTAATTTTCTGGAGGCTCCTAACTTGACAAGTAACACACCGACCAACATAGGTATATATGTATTTATACATGTTCGGCCAGTAATACTTCTGCTTCATTGTATCATAAGTCTTATCCAACCCCATGTGCCCATTCCAGTCATGATATTGTTTGAGGACTGAGTCTTGCAAGTGTTCGGGAATGTACAGTCTCAAAACTGGATCTGAATCAGCATTTGAGATGTAATAAAGAAGGTTATCCATCACCATATGTCTTTTCTGCACAGATTTTGAGAGCTTATCCTGCTGAAGGCCAATTATAAGCTCCATTATCAAGGCATGCTTGGATTGTTCGGTCGCCATATCAACTTCATTTCCCAAGGTGGGTTTTATCACCGAGTCAGAAGGTGGCAATTTACAGCTTGCATACTCTCTAGGATCAAACCTATTAGAGTTTAATGCATTTATCTAATAAGGCATATCACTAATGTCCGGCTCATAGGTATCATTTTCCTGCGTTAACCCAGCACTTTCTGGGATGCGTGATAACAAATCAGCACAGGAATTGTCGGTACCTTTGATATACTCTATCTGGCAATTATAGCCTGATATGTCTAACGCCCACAATTGTATTTTCTTGTTCTGTATCGGCGAATCGAGAAGGTACTTCAATGGTTTGTGATCCGTCCTTATAATGAACTCTGCATTGTGCAAATAGTGATCTAATTTCTGCAATGCAAAATGGATCGCAAATGCTTCCTTCTCAATCTTGGACCACCTTGTCTGTGTATCAGACAATTTATGTGAAAGATAATATATAGGTCTTTCAATGCTTTCTGACACATGGCCCACTACCAAGTACATCATCACACGGCTGCGTAAGGCAAGCACCAATACAATCCTGACGAGCATCCTTGTAAAGTGTGTACTTTCTATTTGGGTCAGGGTATCCTAAAACAGGAAACTCAGATAGTTTATCTTTCAAGGTCTCAAAGGCTTTTTGACATTTATTATCCCAATTAAATTTTGCGTATTTGCGCGTCAGAGCTATTATCGGCTCAGCTATTTCTGAGAAATGAGAAATAAATCGGCGATAATATGAACACATGCCAACTTTCTCTAACTGTGGTAGGTGGTGCCAGGGCTTTGATAACATTCACCTTTCTTGCTTCTGGCTCAATGCCATGCTCATTGATAACAAAACCTAGGTAATTTGTTTCTGATTTAAGGAACCTACATTTTTTTTTAGTTTCAGACGTAAGCCATGTTCTCTCAGCTTATTAAATACCTTTTGGATATGAGCCAAGTGCTCTTCCAGTGTGACAGAAAAGATTAGTATATCATCTACATATGCAACTGTGAACTTTTCAAGTCCCTCAAGCACTCTTGACATTAATTCCTGAAAAATAGCCGGTGCTGTTGTCTGTCCAAAAGGCATGACATTGAACTGAAACAGTCCACGGTGACAGGCAAAAGCTGTCTTTTCCTTATCTGAGTCATTCATGAGAACTTGCCAGTACCCACTTTTTAGGTCTGACGATGTAAAATATTTGGCTTGGCCAAGTTGTGCCAAAATGTCGTCAGTGACAGGCAAAGGGTATGAATTTGATTTAGTGATTTTATTCAAAGCACTAAAGTCCACGCAAAAGCGTTTTGAGCCATCTTTCTTATCAACAATGACTACGGGAAAACTCCATGGCGATTTTGACCGTTCTATAATTTTTGCATCAAGCATTTCATCAATGGCATTATCAATGACCTTTCTGTTATTCAGAGGAGAACGATAAGGCCTAAGCTTAATTGGTGGGTGTTCCCCAGTATCAATTTTCATCGTAACTGTATCAGTATGACTAAGTTCAGAATCTTTCTGTGCAAATAAGTCTGGGTTAGCCTTAAGCAGATTAATCACGTCTGACTTAAATTCATCAGGTACATCAGTGTCTTTGAAGTTTTCATTTACTTGGCACGTGTTTGTTGTTTGGAATGAACCGATTTCCAGACATCTTGGCAACAGAATTTGTTATCATTAAACCAGGCTCATGGCCTAGGAAACCGGTATCTACTGGTGATATCTGATAAGTTTCTGAGATTGGCAACCCAGGACTATTTCTAACCTTACATTTACAGATGACAGCTGTTTGGGGTTTTACCTTAATTTTTGCATGGTTACGCACAATGGAGGAAACGTGAATATCCTCCTGCAATGGTACATACGTTTTATTGACCCTAATGCACCCTAGATTATAGTATAGCCTAACACCATGGCTTTGCAACCAGTCGCGTCCCAAGATAATTTTTCGGTTCATATTTCTTACTACGAAAAATGTCTGACTAATTTTGATGCCCCCTATTTCGAATGGTAACTCAGCACAACCATCAAGTTGCAATGGTTCGCCATTGGCAGTTTGCAGTGCAGCATTTCGATGATGCAATTTTGGCTTACTTTTTAAGCTATCATATACCCGACGGTGCATAAGACAACACTCAGCACCAGTGTCAATAAGTGCTCTAAGTTTCTGTTTTCCTACTTTTATAAGACATGGATTTGGATTTCCCGAAATTACCACAGTACAAGTTAGTTTACTTTTTGATCTACCCTTTCCACTGGCTTCCTGGTGGAAAAGTGATTTTAGTTTCCCTGCTTATTAGTAGCAGTTGTCCAACCCGGAAACCTGCCAGGTTGTCTACCTTTTCCATTTTGCCAACAATCTTTGGCAATATGTCCCTGTTTTCTGCAGTTCCAGCAGACGATATCAGCGTGTGGCCTTGGCCTTCCCGGGTTACTGCCATTGTTTACCGCATTTACCGTGGCCTTGTGCGACCAACATTCTTTAGCTTTGTGGCCTTGCTTGTTACATTTATAGTAACGGGTTGGAGGCCGCGCATGCCCGATTTCCATCGGCTCTTCAGCAGTAACATAAAAGGACTGAGAGTGGTTATGCGACCTAAGGTCAAAGCGTCTACGTAGGTTTTGTTCTTCGTTAGCAACCTTAATGGCGTCCTGAAGTGTGGCTGGATTATTACGCATCACCTTCATTTTCATGTAGTTCTGCCAGAGACCGTCGATGAAAAAACCTACCAATTGCTGATAAGCTGCATTTACATCATCGAATGCATCCTCGGCAAGAGCCAAGAGACGCTCGGCATAGACCTGTATACTTTCCCCTGCTTTTTGCCTTACTTTCCTTAATAACGAAAGAGCATATTGTGTGTTGGTGACCTCTGCAAAACGCGAGGTCAATTCTTTTTTATATCACCCCATTCCTACCCTTGATTTGCTGCTAAATGCCTTTTCAAAAAATCTGACGCAGGGCCCTGGTAGGCAACCAATTTAACTTGGTCAGCTGGGACTCTTGTCAAAATTAAATATTTTTCAACACTTTTTACCCATTCTTTAAATTCTCGTGGATTCCCATCAAAAGACCTTATTACTTTAGCTACCCCCTGGGCGTTCACAGCAGTTGACAAACCAGACATTTGGTCCCCAACATTTTTGAGAGCCGCAACAAATTGAGCTTGTTCTCCCATGTTTGAAAATCTCCGCAAATAAAACTAGTAATCACTTACCGATTCTCCAGGCTGGCTTGTTTCCTAGCTTTTATCGTCCCAGATGATGGAATAACAAACAAAGTTTTAGACACATTTTATGTCTTTTTGTCACTAACTGTCACGGCACACGACACTAGAGATGACATCCTGGTCACGGCACCAAAATTGGTGACCATGTGACACTATGGCCAGGGATGGTCAGTAAGTCAAATACATTAAAACCAGTTCTTGTCCATTTTTTATTTACTCTATACTTCCCAGGTTCTTTTTCATGTCTATACTCTAGTACGCCAGACCACAAACTACCTATGCTCTTTCTAGCTCTCATCTTCCCTTCCTTGTCTCCATAACAACCACGTCGTCATCACTCACGCTCTTCCAAACATACCCAAAGATAGACATTGCTATTTATACTTTCACCCATACTTACATACGTCAGTTGCACTCCAATCTCACATGATTACACCAAGCACGTACACACTTCCATGTACCCTCCAAGAGATAACCTTGACATAAACTACAAGTACATTTTAGAAAAGCAACTGAAAAACTAATATTTTATCCGTAGTGTTACATTTTATGTCAACCAGGGGGTCCCCTAGGTTGTGCCAGGGCCATGCCCAGCCCCCTCCACTTCATAAAATGCCTTATATCTCAGAAACCTTACATATCCCAACCCCTAAACCATATATTACTTGTTCCTTATGATAAGATGCATTCAGTGACACCAACCTGGGGGTCCACCGGGATGTGCCGGGGACATGCCCCACCCCCTCCACTTCATAAAATGCCATTTATCTCAGAAACCATTGAGATCCCCACCCCTAAACCATATATTCTTTTGTTCCTTATGATAAGATGGACTCAGTGACACCAACCTGGGGGTCCGCCGGGATGTGCCGTGGCCATGCCCCACCCCCTCCACTTTATAAAAGGCCCAATATCCCGGTAACCTTGCAGATCCCCAGCCCTAAACCATATATATTCTCGTTCTTTATGATGTCACATTCAATGACACCAACCTTGGGGGTCCCCCGGGATGTGCGGGGGCCATGCCCAACACCCTCCACTTCATAAAAGGCTAAATATTCGAGAAACCTTACAGATCCCCACCCCAAAACCATATATATTCTCGTTCCTTATGATAAGACACAATCAGTGACACCAACCTAGAGGTCACCCAGGGTGTGCCCGGGCCACACTCCACCCCTCGTATTCACAAAAGACCATATATCTGAGAAACTGTTCAGAGCCCACCCCTAAACCATATATATTCTTGTTCCTTATGATAAGACGCAAACAGTGACACCAGCATGGGGCCGCCACGGGCCATGCCCCACCCCTTTGCTTTATTAAAATCCATATATCTCAGAAACCGTTCATATCCCCACCCCTAAACCATATATATTCTTGTTCCTGATGATAAGACTCCACTTTATTTTTTTTTTTTTTTTTTTTTTTTTGTTGGCAGACAGTATTTTATTTAATTTTTATTTATAATTCATTTCACTGCTTCCTGCTTTTAGTGTCTGTAACTGTTCTTCTTCCCCTCGATGTTGATTCTTCCTCATGGCAGCTATCTTTAGTCTCCAGCTTCACTATATCATGCCTAAATGTAGAAATTATACAAATTAGATCAAAAAGGCATGTTGTATGAAAACTATCAAAATGTATACTGGTCCCCACACATGGGGCTTGAAGAAACAGGCTTGGCTTCATTACCCTTACACGCAGAGCCGAAATAGACCGCACACGAGCACCGGCAAACCGCTTAGAGGTTAGTGTAAACAATATTTATTAACTTCTTCTGAATTAAAAGAATACAATTACACGTTGTATGAAAAAAGTTCCACAGGATTTGAAAACAAGCATAAATGCTTAAACTAATCATCTCCTGAGGTTCCAGGCCTAACCAGAAAAAGCGGCGCTAGCTGGACCCGTCATACATGACTCCACTTTATAGTAGGCCATATATCTCAGAAACCATTCAAATCCCCATCCTATAAGCACATATATTCTTGTTCATTGTTATTAGACACATTCAGTCCACTCTGTCTTGGGGGGTCCGCAGGGGCCATTTCTCTCCCTTCCACTTCATAAAAGGGCCTCATATCTTAGAAACCGTTCAGATCCCAACCATTTAACCATATATATTCTTGATCTTTATGATAAGACATATTCAGTGACAACAATATTTGGCTTTTTTGGGATCTGCCATGCCCAAATCCCTCCATTGCTTAAAAGGCCTTAAGTCTCGGGAACCATACAAATCCCCATTGCTAAACCATATATGTCTCTGTTCCTTTTTATAAGACCCATTTAGTGACACCAATCAGGGCTCCATTGGGCAGTGCTCAGTTGAGCTCTGGTAATGAAATTTGGCTCTTCGGTTTGTTTGCTATGGCAAGTTAAGAGTTTCCATTGACTTATAATGGGGAAAATTGAAAAATGGCATTAATGCCTCTCAAGCTATTTTGTCAAACTTTCATAGAAATGTTCCTTTTATAATGTTCTTTTTGGCCTCTTGCCACAGATGGGAAATTGTCAATTGTCATCTGTAATCTTCAAGCGACATCAGATCTCTGAAGCCACTAGTCTGATTGGGTCGAAATTTTATCTGTAGCAGCCTTGGGAGCAGGGCTTCCATGGTTAATTAAAATACATTGCTGCCAGTGGGCAGTGGTACCCTGAGCTCTGGTGAGCATTGTGGCTCATGGGCCTCTTGTTCTACAATATGTTGGGGAGAATTTGATATTATTTTCAACCAAACATGACGGAACGCCTAGCCCTATTTTAACTTTTTGTTTTAAGTGAAAGATAGCCTCCCCCTGCATTGCTGAGTGACGGTGTATATTCAGTTTTCCACTAGTAATATGTCGTTTACAATTCCGAATCGTTTCAATACATTTTTCTGCAATGTCATACTCTTGCGCCACATTTTTATGCCCCCGCCTATTCAAAGAATAGCGGAAGGGCATTAAGTTTTACCCCTGTCCGTCCGTTCGTTCGTCCGGTGACATCGTGTCCGAGCCATAACTCCTAAACCTTATGGAATATATTCATGAAACTTCACAGTTTTATTCATCACACTGAGACGATGTGTCATGAACAAGGACGACAACTCTTGCATTTTTATGCCCCCGCGTATTCGGAGAATACCGGAAGGGCATTAAGTTTTACCTCTGTCCGTCCGTTCGTTCGTTCGTTCGTCCGGTGTCCGGGCCATAACTCCTAAACCGTATGGAATATATTCATGAAACTTCACAGTTGCATTCATCACACTGAGACGATGTGTTATGAACAAGGAAGACAACTCTTGCTTTTTTGGTTTTGAATTATCTGCCCTTGACTTAGTACCATATAGTAAACCGTGTCCGGGCCACAACTCCTAAACCGTATGGAATATATTCATGAAACTTCACAAGTGTATTCATCACACTGAGGCGATGTGTCATGAACAAGGAAGACAACGCCTGCTTGTTTAGTTTTTGAATTATCTGCCCTTGATTTACATCCATATATAGTCAAATGTTATGTCGTGTCCGGGCCATAACTCCTAAACTGTATGGAATATATTCATGAAACTTCACAGGTGCATTCATCACACTTAGACGATGTGTCATGAACAAGGAAGACAACTCTTGCATTTTTGGTTTTTGAATTATCTGCCCTTGACTCAGTTCCATATAGTAAACCGTGTCCGGGCCATAACTCCTATACCGTATGGAATATATTCATGAAACTTCACTAGTGCATTCATCACACTGAGACGATGTGTCATGAACAAGGAAGACAACTCTTGCATTTTTGGTTTTTGAATTATCTGCCCTTGACTCAGTTCCATATAGTAAACCGTGTCCGGGCCATAACTCCTATACCGTATGGAATATATTCATGAAACTTCACTAGTGCATTCATCACACTGAGACGATGTGTCATGAACAAGGAAGACAACTCTTGCAATTTTGGTTTTTGAATTATCTGCCCTTGACTTAGTACCAAATAGTAAACCGTGTCCGGGTCATAACTCCTAAACCCTATGGAATATATTCATGAAACTTCACAGGTGCATTCATCACACTGAGACGATGTGTCATGAACAAGGAAGACAACTCTTGCAATTTTGGTTTTTGGATTATCTGCCCTTGATGCATATAGTTTATGATTGATTTGAAGTACATTTGTAATATTTTTATCCCCTTGCACAACATAGTTGTGAGGGGGGATATAGCATAACTTCACACAAATGTTCCTACTAAAAAAATCTCGAGCTAGTTCGACTTTTAAGGTCATGACCTCAAGGTCAAGGTAACTGTGGCTATTTTTAGAAAAACTTTGTCATCGCTCTAGCGCCTACATTTCTTCACAAATTTCATTATAACTTCACACAAATGTTCCTTATAAAAAAATCTAGAGGTGTTAGACTTTCAAGGTCATGACCTCAAGGTCAAGGTCACTGTGGCTATTTTTAGAAAAACTTTGTCGTCGCTCTAGCGCCTACATTTCTTCACTAATTTCAATATAACTTCACACAAATGTTCCTTATAAAAAATCTCGAGCGAGTTCGACTTTCAAGGTCATCACCTCAAGGTCAAGGTCACTGTGGCTATTTTTAGAAAAACTTTGTCATCGCTCTAGCGCCTACATTTCTTCACTGATTTCAATATAACTTCACACAAATGTTTCTTATGAAAATATCTCAAGCGAGTTCGACTTTCAAGGTCATGACCTCAAGGTCGAGGTCACTGTGGCTATTTTTAGAAAAAAATTGTCATCGCTCTAGCGCCTACATTTCTTAACTGATTTCAGAAGCCTCCGTGGTGCAGTGGTTACGCTACTCGCCTTGTTAACCAGGGATCGCAGGATCGATCCTCGGCTTCTCCAGACTTTCGGATGAGTCTTTAAACCGAGGTCCCGTCTCCGTATGACCTTAGCTGTTGGTGGGACGTAAAACTAAAATTCACTCACTCACTCTTAACTGATTTCAATATATCTTCACACAAATGTTCCTTATGACAATATCTCGTGTGATTTCGACTTTCAAGGTCAAAGTCACTGTATTTATTTTTAGAAAAATTTTGTCATCACTCTAGCGCCTATATTTCTTCACCGATTTCAATATAACTTCACACAAATGTTCCTTATGACAATATCTCTAGCGAGTTCCACTTTCAAGGTCAAGGTCACTGTGGCTATTTTTAGAAAAATTTTGTCATCACTCTAGCGCTTACATTTCTTCACCGATTTCAATATAACTTCACACAAATGTTCCTTATGACAATATCTGAAGCCATTTCGACTTTCAAGGTCAAGGTCACAATGGCTATTTTTAGAAAAACTTTGTCATCGCTCTAGCGACTACATTTCTTGACTGATTTCAATATAAATTCACACAAATGTTCCTTATGACAATACCTTGAGCGAGTTTGACTTTCAAGGTCAAGGTCACTGGGGCTATTTTTAGAAAAACTTTGTCATGGCTCTAGCGCTTACATTTCTTCACCGATTTCAGTATAACTTCACACAAATGTTCCTTATGACAATATCTCGAGCTATTTCAACTTTTAAGGTCAAGGTCACTGTGGCTTTTTTTAGAAAAAACTTTGTCATCGCTCTACCGCCTACATTTATGATTTTAATATAATTTATGATTGATTTGAAGTACATTTGTAATATTTTTTATGAATGGCATTTAGCGGGGGCATCTGTGTCCTATGGGCACTTTTTCTAGTTGGTTCTTGAATTATCTGCCCTTGACTTAGTACCATATAGTAAACCGTGTCCGGGCCATAACTCGTAAACCGTATGGATTATAATCATGAAACTTCACAGGTGCATCCACCATACTTGGACGATGTGTCATGAACACTGAGACGATGTGTCATGAACAAGGAAGACAACTCTTGCAATTTCGGTTTTTGAATTATTTTTTGAAGACAACTCCTGCTTGTTTAAATTTTGAATTATCTGCCCTTAACGTACATCCATATATAGTCAAATGGTATGTCGTGTCCGGACCATAACTCCTAAACCGTATGGAATATATTCATGAAACTTCACAGGTATATTCACCACACTTAGGCGATGTATCATGAACAAGGAAGACAACTCTTGCATTTTTGTTTTTTGAATTATCTGTCCTTGACTTAGTACCATATAGTAAACCGTGTCCGGGCCATAACTCCTAAACCGTATGGAATATATTCATGAAACTTCACAGGTGCATTCATCACACTGAGACGATGTGTCATGAACAAGGAAGACAACTCTTGCATTTTTGGTTTTTGGATTATCTGCCCTTAATGCATATATTTTATGATTGATTTGAAGTACATATGTAATATTTTTATGAATGGCATTTGGCGGGGGCATCCGTGTCCTATGGACACTTTTTCTAGTCTGTGATCATTCTTTCATCACACAATGATCCTTGTAACTGGGCTTAAGTTTTTCTTTCTTTTTTTGCTGTATTCTACGATACCCAACTGCTTTTTGGCCGGTGGTGGTGGATAGACCAGTTTCTCCAAAGCTGCGCGACTTGACTGCTGGTAGTGCGATGTCCAGGCCCCGTGGTTATAAACTTTTTTCATGCTCAACTCAGCCGAGCATGAAACTTATGGTGTTCATAAAAAATAAAATACTAAGAAATTGAACGATTTTTTCTCAGATAGCAGAGCATGTAATTTGTCCTGCGCACAAATTTTAAAATGCCAACAATAATTATTGTTGGCATTTTAAAATTTGCGCGCAGGATAAATTTCATGCTTAAGTGAGTTGAGCATGAAAAAAAGTTTTATAACCTCGGGGCCAGTTTTTAAAAACTTCATCGTCAGGTTGTTTCTCCTGTATGTGATTCGTCATTTTTTCCAAATCGGCTTTTAACCCTTATCTTGCTGAATATCCATTCAAGTCACACCCATTTCTGTCTATCAACCAATCAGATTACTTGATGTATTTTATTGCTACAAATTTATAAACTGAATGCCAAACAGTGTAGATCCTGATCAGATGGCTTCTTCAGAAGCCATCTGATCTGGATCTACACTGTTTGCAAAGATAGGGGTTGTCGTGAACAGCAAGACAAGGGTTAATGCTATTATAAGGTCTTGCGACCTGAAAAAAAGAACAAAAAAGAATAAACTAAGCATTTTATAGTTACTTTGACGGGTTTTGTTTGATTTGAGGTTTAACATTCCCGTCAGCACTGTATAGGTCATTTTGGAGATATTGTTCCATTTTTACAGGACTTTTATCCGACATTGAGATGAAATGATATATCGAACCCTGCTGCCCAATGAAACTACAAGAGGTTTATATGCATGGACGCTCCGACACGCATCGTTTTGCCTTGGCAGACTTAGAACAACTAAGCAGTTTACCAGTCAGTGCTCGTGTGCGGTCAGTTTCAGCTCTGTGTTGAAGTATCATGCAGCCCATGTATTTCCTCAAGTCCAGATGGGCGGGGGCTAATGGCGGGTTTAATAGCTAAAGTAAACGCCAATCGTTTCCTTACTTCTGCAGGTATACTATCTAAATATCCCTCTTAATACTATCTATTAAAACAAACAACATCTTGTTCAGTGACACTGATTTTATGTAACAATAATGTGAAATATGTTTTAAAATACAGTGAAATTCTGCTAATAAGTAAAAATTAAGACCAAATCTGCTTTCGGAGTCTAACTGTTGGTTTTCTTTTGCTCCAGCAATTCTGTTGTTGTGTGCTGTGGAGTCCTTAACTTTGTTTCATCTCTTTAGTTTCTTGATTTGTATGTTCTCGGAGATGTTACACTGATGAGTTAGGGAGCCTTCGTGTGGACAAAACAAAATTAGTGTATACCGCGACAGAGGTAAGGGTGAGGATTATGGCCATGTAAAATCGATTTAAGCCCCCCCCCCTCCCCACCCCAGTGGAATTCTTTCCACTGACCGTTCCAAGGCGTTTCTTCTGTGGCGGTTTATTTATGTTGTTGTTTGTTACTACTTACTGTGCGTATCACTTGTGTCTTTTAATTTTGGATGGCCATTTGGCCATTTTGTGGGAAAGTAACTGTCCTTATGGCCATCCTTTGTTTAGGTTTCCATTATGGTCTGGTCGCTTAATGTTTGTGTTTCTTTCCCTTTGGTGTCTTTGGTGGGTGGAGTAGGTTAATTGCATCGATTCCTGATCTTTGTTTTACTCCTACTTTTATAGCTTAATTTGAAGGATGCACATAATATTTCTTTATGTTTTCTATCTTCAGTGTCCTCAGGTCAGGGACCACCTTTGAACAGTCCCAAAGGTGGTCTTAAAACAGGAATTTTACTGTGCTTACATCTTAGTACTGCATTATACTGAGCCTCTGTGAGGTCAAGAATGTGATCAACTTTGAGGTCAAACCTGAGCCCCTTGGCTTGGTCCTGAAGAATGTAGGCCACCAGCTTTTTGGCTCATCAGAGCCGAAGGCTCCGGGGGAGCTTATAGGATAGGCAGTTGTCCGTCGTCGTCGTCGTCTGCGTCGTCGTCCATCAACACTTTTAAACATCATCTCCTCTGAAGCCACTGGGCCGATTGGGCCCAAATTTTATCTGCAGCATCCTTGGGCTGGGGGATTGAAAATTTGTGTTTTTATGAAAATCGGCTCATTAGTTTTGTTGCTATGGCAACTTAGAGTTTCCATAGACATATAATGGGGAAAATTGAAAAATGGCATGTACTGCCAAGTCATTGCAGATACTTTGACAAAACTTTTATAGAAATGTTTCTTGAGTAAACTTCTCTCAGCCATATGCTTTTATGCCAACCTGAGGGTCCCCAGGTTTTGCCGGGCCATGCCCCACCCCCTCCACTTCATTAAAGGCCATAAATCATAGAAACCATTCAGATCCCGACCCCTTAACCATATATTTTGTTCCTGTTGATAAGACGCATTCACTGACACCAACCTGGGGGTCCTCAGGGATGCGCCGAGGCCATGCTCCACCCCCTCCGCTTAATAAAAGGCCCAATATCTTGGAAACCATTCAGATCCCCACCCCTAAACCATATATTGCAGGGTCAAAGGGGTCAAGGTCATTGAACCCTGGCCGCTTTCAACCAAGTAAGACCGGACATACGCATTGGGCGACAGACAGGCGGAGCGACACACCCTTAAAACTTATGGCATTAAAAAGACCTCTCACATAGGGTGTAATTAATTATGCTACTTAAAATTGAAGAGACTAAAGAGGAGGAAGGACAACCAAGGCAGATTTCTGCTGAATAAAATATAGTATAATCTAGTATAAAACACTTAGTGTCAAAAGGCAATCTTGTCTCTCTCTCGTTAGATATGTGCTGTAACCCTCTTATAGATGAGCTACGGTTTCTGTCACTGGTACCCCCTTTTCTCTACCAGGTTAGTCTGTATCTAGGTTAAGGTCATCTCAGGTCATAGGAGTTAAAGTCAAGGTCACATCAGTGAGACAAACTGATCCTAAGTGAAGGGCATGACCCAACAATAAAGAACAGTTCTCTCCCCTTTACACCATGGACATCGGCATAAATCTTACTAAACACGTAATCTTACTAATTGAAATTTAAACAAGGGCAGGCACAGCATAACTGATGCATACGCCCCAATTAACGGTCCGTAAACTATGCATAGTAACGTAATTAATTATTAAAGAACTTTAGCATGACTTGTATATAGACTTAAGGTGCTAGCATAACTAACACTTCTCCAGAGAGCACCAGCATGTTAAACATCAATTAAGAAATGCTTAATAGCCAATTAAGAACTTCAGATTTAATGAGAAATCATTAATGCATAAGTATCTAATATCTGATGCAATATTAGCAAAGCTATGACTTGGTTTAAGAAAATAAAACCAAGTTAAGTGTCGAAGTAAATCCAAAAAGCTAAACTTTAACAGTAATAAGAAAAAGAAAACATTATCTTTAGTTCTCCCAGGCTCTTTCCTATCAAGGCTGTAAATCTTGGCTGACTTATCTAAAAATAGCACAGACTCATTCTGACATTGCTGGGGGAAATCCTTTGCACTGTATACATGTATCTATAAATAGCACCAAGGTCACAAGGTCGCTGTCGTCGAATGGGGTACTGGAACGAGCCTGCAAGTCTAAGACATTTGAAAATTCAACAAAACAACATTAAATCAACGACAAATTGTAAATTCAAACCCAGAACTCTTCATATCTGTAACGGTAACCAGACATCAGCCTCCATCCTTACTTCTTCTACTGTCTGTATCTTTACAAGGCAAAACTCGGTCAATAATTAAATGCGGCTTCTGCTGCTTCTCAGAGGAACGGCGCACAGAATGCCAGAGAAAGGATACGATCTTCTTTATATATGGGCCCTGACCGATAGCGTTGTGCGATTTGGTGGAGATCTTGGCGGTTTGGGTTGAAATCTTGGCTAATTTGCATAGAGCCGTCAATTCTCGAGTCGGATGGACTAAGATTCCCCCGATCGATACACCTAAAACTGAAAAGTTATTCTTATTTCCTGTTAGAGACTATCTGTAATAGAAACAAACTTTCATCTGATTAATCTATCTTTGACGAAATCATAGAATTCGCAAGCTCAGTCGCTCATTCCATCGAATTGCCGCAGGCGCGTCAAGTTCGAGGAACAGCCATTGGAAGAGCCATAAACATGAGAATGCCTGCGCAGTCATTCTGTCCATTCGGTTCACCTCGGCTCTGACCATGCAGCTAGTACTAAAAGCACAAGGAAAAGTTCGCGAAAAGATGTCAAAATTTCTGTCAAGTTTACTCCTTGTTCGAGTCATGTCACCAGTCGTTATTAGGACTTTCTATCACTGGCGGTCAAACAGGTAAAATTGTCGTAACCGTCGAAGTTGGCTTGTTCTGAGTGGAAGTTTCTGTCATCAAGCGTTTTCATGGTACGTGGTCAGTTGGTGAATGTCTTTTTGGTGTACAACTCGATCTTGACAGCCTGTGATCACCCATCATCAGTCGTCATCGATCACCACCAGTAATCATCATCGTCATCATTCACCAGTCACCATCATCATCATCATCATTCGCCAATCATCATCATTATTATCATCCTAATTCACCAATCATCACCACCATCATCGTCGTCATCCTGGTATATGAATGTCGTTTGACGTGTCACCAGTAACAAATCAATTCTTATCATCAGCCTGGCAAATGAATGTTGTTTTACGTATCATCCACCAATAGTAGCTCCCAACACCGATCACTCACCATCATCATCAGCAGCAGCAGACTCTGATCTATCACTTGATAGATCACTCGATACTTTATCTTCCTGGTGAAAGAATGTCACATGACGCTTCTCCAGTGAAACATCTGATGCCTGCTTATGACCGCCAACTGCACTTATTTCTTATTACTAAGCTTATAAGGAGCCGCAGGCTGTCCCCTACAACTACCCCTTTTTAAAATGTTTGATGGTCCCTCACAAACATTTTAGATCTTTCATGCCAACAATTCTACTGACTTATAGATAGGTGGCGACATGTACCATCAGAAATATTCTTCCCAGTGAATGAATGTCATATGAAGTATCACCCGCAACATTCTGATTCTGTATTCTTTATTTCCTGGGTAGAAACCAGTACTTTGCAATATGGATGGTGTCTTGTGCATTGGCAAAGCATGCGATACAGGGCATGGGTCTGACACCCGTAACCAGATCATGATTCAGACGCTTAACCACTACTCTTTTGTGCTCCTTATAGAATGGACTTAACCATTACACACAGGCCAAAGTGCACAAATCTTTCCACTGAATTTTATTTATTTTCTTTCTTTGCTTCTGTCCCTCCTCCTTCTGCCTTCCCTCTCACGGTCTTCTATCCTCTGCGTTCTTGTCTGTCTCTTTCCTCTTTCATTTCCTTTTCATCATAATAATTTAGTCTCTTTTCTAATCTTTATATCAATTTCTCCTGCCTCTCATTCACTTTCCTCTGACTCTCGATGTAGTTGAACGAGTTGGTCAGGGACTCACAAGTGTTGGTGTATAGCTGTGCTATGTTGGCTTCCATTCTCCTAATAAAATCAATGTCCATGTCGGTCTGGACACTCTTGTCTTCTGTCACTGCCCCCTTTTCTTCTGTCACTGCCCTCATGTCTTCTGATCTCTGGGGCGTCAGCTCCATGGGCACTTGCTCCAGAAGTTGAGGCAGGATGTCCTCAACACTTCCGGGTGTCTCCGCTCCTGTGGGTTCTATTCCAACGTTAAGCCAGTGTCGGTTGCTGTCCTCCCTACTCACACATCCTATCCCAAAATCATGAATCTTGGAGTGGCGGAAACTTGTAGAGCCACAATTTCCTGGATGCTGTCGACTTTCACTCTATGCCATGGCGCCTCCTAGTGTTTCACAAACTTGGTATTGTCCCCTGTCCTAAAATCACATCCGATACACAAAAATGGCACCTCGTATTCAGTGACGTGCTTCTTATAAAAATGGTCCTCGACTCTGTTCTTCCTCCCCACATAGCCACAGGGCGTACACCCGTAGGCTCTACCATTCTTTTTGGCGATTTCCAGCATCTTGGAGGTCACGACTGAAAAACAATTGTAACATATCATAAGTATCTGTGTCTAGACAGTTTTGACCTTGACCTTTGACCTATTTGACCTAATTACTTCGTTTGTAACTACGGATTGCTCTATCCACCCATTTTGTCTATTTTTCCCCTCATACTTCTTTAACTTATCATGGTGTACCACACGACTACCCCCCTCTTCGGTATGCTTCCTCTGGCTTTCGTTGCCGGATCATTACAGGGTCACTGATGAGGCTTTATTAGCCGAAACTACGTAGTATGACCCATCTTCTTTCTTATGAATATTTTCATTGCTCTTAAAGGAACTCATTTTTGATTTTTATTTATCAAATAGTTCACATCTTTTAACACCACACATAGAACATAAATGGGCTGAAGCTTAGGACTAACCCCGGGCAATCGCCTCTCATGCAGATACCATACACATTCGCCTTGTTCATAATGCAGATGTTCAATCTTAGTGTCATATGCGTATTTGTGTCGCTTCGACGCGTTCTCGAGATGTTCACGTGCTATGTCGTGAGCTGCCCTCATACGTTTTCGTAACCAGCAGACATACTCACCATAAGAAGTAATGTGATGGGTGTCACTGCTAAGACTTCCACTTGTGAGTTCTGCTGGAATACGTACCTCCCTGCCTAACATAAGCATGTTCGGAGTAAACTTAGTTGATGCACTAGGTGTACTTCGAAATGCTGCGGCAAAACAACCAAGATTTAAGTCCCAGTTCTCTTGTTCCCCTTTTAGGTATGCCTTAATCATGCGTATTAAAGTCTTGTTAAATTTTTCTGCTTGACCTTCCCTTTGGGGTTCCTAATGGAAGTTCGAGTCTTTCTCACTTCCATCAACTTGCACAACTCTTGAAAAATCTGGCTTTCATTGTTGCTTCCAAGATCACTGAATAGACAATCGAGCACATTATCTAGAGATTACCTCTTTTAAGATAACATTGGCTGTCGTGACAGCCGTAGAATCTGGGACTGCAAAAATTTCTACCCATTTTGTGAGGCTATTTGTGACAATTAACACATATCTGTTATTTCTGGGAGTGACAGGAAACGGACCAATCATATCAGTTGATAGGGTAGCAAGTGTTGCGCCTACCCTACCCTAAGGTGGCCCCCGCCCATAGGGGCTTGAAGAAATATATGGGCTGCATGATGCTTCCACACAGAGCTGAATCCGGCCCGCACACTAGTACTGGTAAACCGCTTAAAGGATCTAAGCCTGTCACGGAACCGCGGTGCGAGGCGGACCGTCCATGCTAATAAACACTATTGGTTTCATTGGGCGACAGGGCTTGAGATGTCTTTTCATCTCAATGTCGGATAAAACTCCCACAAAAATGGAAGCAACGTCTCCAAAATGACCTTTACAGTGTTGACGGGGACGTTAAACCTCAAATCGACCAACCAACCAACCTACCCTAAGGCTTCCCAGGGGTGCATTTGGCTTCTTAAAAGGGGTCTTGTCAGCGGCACAAGTATCACAAGCCAATACCCAGTTGGTAACATCTTTCATCTCATACTAATGATATTTCATCTTGACCTTTTCATAAGTTTTCCTGCACCCAAAGTGCCCACCCGATTTTCCACTATGTACTTCTTGAAACACTTCCCCTTTTAAGGACCTGGGAACCAGCAGTTGAAGATACTTTCCCAACCCATTTTTCTGTAAACATTCTTTGTAAATCAAACCATGGTGCATACTGAGAGAATCCCAAATCACACGATAATGGCGTGCGGCCGGGCTCTTATTAACTGATTCTGAATTGCTTGGTCTTTTATGGCCCTTCAACATGTGACTATACACAAATGAAATATCAGGATCGTCGTTTTGCCTTGATTCCAAGCCCTCGGCTGTATAATTACTTAAGATTACCTTGCATGGTGGAATAGATTGGGTTTCAGCATTGCTCCCTGCCTCACCCCCTTCAGTTTTTTTCACTCTGACCTTCACCAGGTTGATCCTTTGACCTTGTATCTACAACCCTTAAGTTTTCCTTTGAATGCTTACCATTCTCTGTGATATCCCCTTTTCCATCAGGGCTACTCCTCCTCGGCATATCCCTCTTTGTCTCTACTGTATCAATGCCCGTACTTACCAACCTCTGAGGCTCTGCAATCACTACATGGGGACTAATCTCTTCAATGTTTACGGGACTACTTAGTTCTTGTTCTGACTCCAATAAAATATGCGTTTCGGACATGGTGCTGGGTTTTACCCCTTCTCCAACAACAACATGACCATCAACACATTGTACATCAGGTGTGACATCGAGCTTTCCTACCTTTGACTCGTCACTTAATCCATTACTAATAGGGCCCATGGACTCTACAGTGCATGTCACCTGATTAACACTCTTGTTATACTCACCCCCATCTATCGGTTGGTATCTTGTCTCATTTCTTTTCGTTAAACACCCCATCAGTAAGAGAACTTTTCATATCTAGTGCCCTCTTTTCACACTTTTTACAAGGCCAACATTTGAGTGGCTCCAACGTTTATATCTCTTTGCACTGACAATCCCAAGGGCTCACACACCTGGACATTCCATCCGCATTTGCATGAGCACCTGACCTTCGATACTGAATGACGAATTCATAAGCTGATAGAATCTTCAAATACCGTGCCAACCTACCTCTAGGTTCTTTAAAGGAAAACAAAAATGACAAAGCTCTATGGTCAGTCGTACTGTAAAATTTCTAAAAGATACTGTCTATAGTATTCTATGAAATAGCGGACAGCTATTAATTCTTTATCTGTTACATAGTAGTTTCTTTCTGCCTTATTCAGCATCTTGCTTCCATAAGATATTACCTAATCTTCACCCCCTTGAATCTGGCTGAGCACACCACCTATGGCGTAATCACTAGCGTCACAGTCTAAGGAATATTCTCCCTTCTCCAGAGGATATGCCATAATGGGAGGACTTACCAGTGCTTCTTTGAGCTTCTCCAAGGCCTCATCACACTGTTTTGTCCACCGAAATTCCTTACCTTTCTTGGTTAAATCTATAATTGGCTTCATCATGCTGCTATAGCCTTTGATATTGCGTCGATAATAACTACCCAGGCAAATCAGTGCACGGGCCTGTGTTGCATTTTGGGGGGCTGCAAACTGCATAATCTTGGCCACATTGTCAGGACTAGGAAGAACACCTGATCCAGAGATGATGTGTCCAAGAAAATGCAGCTCTCTTTGAAAGTTGTGGCGCAGCCCGGTGCTGTGAGTGAGGTCATTTTTGTTTTTGATGTAGTCAAGCTGGCGAGGTAGGCTGCATGCTCCATGGGCATGTAGAGCCGCTCACCCTTGTCATGCCCTTGAGCTGGGGCGACCGAGGGAAGGTACCGTTTCCTCGAGTAAACAGGGTATGCACAAGCCTTCCCCACAGTTACATGTGGGTTTACGGCGTCCCGCAAACCCCCATGCTGACAAGATAACCGAGCGTGATCTCTGACAGGTGTACGGGCAGCTGTGGGGTAAGGCACAAGAAAGATATTAGATGAATGACTTGGATTATTTACAGTATCTATATACAACACTTACTAACACAAAACATCACAATTTGTTGCTTCTGTAGCCAACTCACGACGTCCGCTCCGAAGGCAAAACAATGTTCTGTGCTCGGAACGGGTGACGCGAATACCTACAGAAGCAAATAACAAAAAACAACAACAAAAACAAAAAAAAAAAAAAAAACACAAGACGCGACTGGCCAGTTTATAACTTAGGGTGAATCCCCCTCTCGCGTGAAACTTCCTCTCGCGAAATAGTGCATACTGCAAACTAGTCTATCGACATAGTTGCCGATCACAAGTTTAGCGATCACAGGTTTAGCGATCGTCCGAATCACCTGCAGGTTATTTAGTTGACCTCTTCCATGGTCTCACATTTGTTGACAATGAACAATGATTCTGATTCTGATTCTTGTATGCGCTGATTACGGCGGTCTGTCCGCCCTTGCTGGACCCTAACCCCCAGCATCGTACCAGTACCTGCTGCTATGAAGCAGGGAGCAGCAGGTCACACATTGTTGTGCCTGCAAATTACGATAACTGGACTAAGACACAAGTCACAAAACATACATGCTATATCATGATCCCCCTCCCGGAGAAGTAAGAATATGTTCATGCATATACCGTTATTGCGCATGCGCCGACCAGACATACAGGCTGATTAGTGCATGAGACAAAACCGTACAGCAAAACTCAACTTGACTGTGCATCAAATTATCAGCACCCAGCGCTTGACACAATAATACTCAAAGTTCATGTTTCCTTACTGAGCACTACAGAAATCAATTAATGCTCACTACTACTGAGCATAATACTCATCAAATTTGTGCTCACTACATTATCACAAGTAAGAGGCTATTGAACAGACCACGCCTTTGCGCTACCTGGTCAGCCGCCAATTACAGGAAACATAACAATCTCTATTTCATATCCTTCTCCGCGACACGGCTCACAAATATAGCTATTCACAAATTCATTACATTAATAACAGATAGAAACTACAAACAGAAGATTTTCATCTATAATCCACAACATTTGTTAGTGTCTCATAAGGGCCAGCACTGTTTGCCGTAAATTCTCTCTGTATTTGGTAGGCACCCCGTCACAACCGTCCTCGCGACGCCGATGACGCAGATGACGTCATCCCCGCCGCTCAGGCCGTTATGACGTGTGGCGACCAAATACTCCCATCTATCATCATCACGTTCTTTATATGTACATACATGCACAAACTGAGTTATCAGACAAAAACGGCATCATTACAAAATGAACTCGTAACTCTTCTTGAACAAAATTATTTCTAATCAACGTGAACATGCTTGTAAAATAAAATTCATTACGGTTCATCATCACGGATAACCCGACAGGCTCTTGTAAGAGTTTGCCCTGATGATGAAGATATGGTTAAACCCGTCTTAAGTTTACGTCCCCTCTACACCTAATATCATATTGGGACGGAACCACGGTTTTCTAAACACAGCTAGTCAAAAGTCATGGGTCAAACAAGTGACCCGGCGTTTATTAATTACATTCTACAAAAGGGGTCTAAAGGCCTAAATGAATCTAGAATGAGCGGGTGTCCAAACTTTATGTCTCACCAACATCTAGGGTCAGAATGAGACAGGACCTCACTTAGAAAGACTCATTCTACTACTGGAGAAGCCTGGGATCAATCCTGCGACGTCCAGCTGGCAAAGCTAGTAGCCTAATCACTACAGGCCTCAACAGTGAATTCAGAATAGGCTTCAGAAAGTTGGGTATACTAGAAGTAAACCCCTCCAAAACCTACAAGCATGTTCATACAAAAATAATACTAAACATAGATTTAACATACCTTTCAATATACTTTCTATTTCCCGACACAATGTTGTAGGTACACGTTACAACTTGACCTGCTGCTAAAGTGTACGTTTTTCTCAGGGTTTATATATCTATGAATACTACCAGAAAATCATGCCTACTCATATTACCTTGCTTAAATCGTGGCGAGGTGGAGATACCGGCCACAAGTGAAGCCAGATAGCAAAATCGAGTAGATAATGGATTTGCGTTCAAATAGTATATTTCCCATAGGAAAAATTGATGAAACGACCCTATAAATCAATGCCATGACTCCTGTCAAAACGAACACCCACACAACACGTGACGGGAATGAAAATCATATATGGCACAATTTGGCGGTTGGCGATTTTTAGGCAAATTTTATAGAACTCAGCCTTATAGCGGCCCCCTGTATTGTAAAAACAGATCTCCATAAACCACTCATGCATACATCGTATGATATGTGCATGACTTGTTCATGGAGCAGCACAGTTTGCGAACCATATTTCACCTAAAATATTTCACTCGCACCGCCCTACCATATATCTACTAAAATAATTTAGATGTGCATAAGCACCAGAGGGGTTTCCTATTCCATCTCGTAACAGCCTTCCCCACAGTTGCACTTCTCCTTGCCCACGAAAGCCTCAATCCCTTAAAGCTTCTGAATCGCAGATTTCCTGACATAAATGCTGGCAGTGGTCCCTTGAAAGCATCCAGAGAAGGTTGATGTGAGCGTTGTCCAGCATACTTGCCCTAAGGTGGGTGTACTGGGGCTGGGACCCATCATTGTATTTAAGGATGTGACCCAGGGGGCATTTCATTGGCGCTCCAACCAGGCTGCCGCTCTGGCGTGTGTCTCGGACCAGGAAGTCGAGATCTCCTGGGTCGGTCACAAGCCTTCTGGTTAGCCTTTTGCCCTGGGTGAATTTGCTGATGACGGAACAGGCCTATTTTCTACCGTCGGGTAACCATATCTCTGAGTATCGAAGGAGATAATCGCCTCCATGAGCAAGCCAGACTCTCTGAGGAAGGCAAGAAGCTGTGGCTGGGCCCAACCGCAGCCTGCGAAATGCATCCCAGGCCGGAATGACGTGGTGACATTCATCTGTGAATTTCCATTCTTGGCCTTCGGCGAAGCCTGTGGCAGTGTCTTCTTGGAGAGCGTCGTTTATGGCTACGAGAGTCATTCGATGTGTGGGGTACCAAAAACGCCCGAAATAGGGTTTCGCTTCACCCATACCCAGGAAGGATGAAGGATAGCAAGATTATATATCGATGCAGTCGACTTCTCTCGTTATACCCCGGCATACGAAGTATGCTATGGGGTATTTAGTTTTCGTTCTGCCGTTCGTCCGTCCGTCTGTTCGTCCATCTGTGTGTCCGGGCGAACATGTCAGGTTAGGTGATGTATGCCCCTTTCCCCCCCCCCCCGCACACACACCATGACCTTGGCCTCAAGGTCACTTACATAGAAATTTTACATTTTTTATGATAAAGTTTATAGATGCCTGTATTTTCTAAACTCCAAGACAAATTCAATAATGATACCATTGCATACCAGTCCAAATATTTCATTGATGCATACCTCACCCTGCTGCTTCTTTAACATTTTTAGTAACTTTGATGCCCTCACTCCCTTGGTCCATTTAGAAAATTTATGTTTGGTTTAGCTTTTACAAGCACATTTATAGATTCTTATAGCTTCTTGACTTCTTCATTCATATTACATACAAGCTCGAAAGATATATCAGAGTGTGGCGCTGGCCGGGGGGTATACGTGACCCACTGGTCGCTTTCTCTAGTATCGTAATACACCGAGTCCCATGACCCACCATGCCCATGCTCCACAGAAGCTTTCTGAATGTCCCGGAGGAGGTTGACTTGTGTTAACTACCGGCAGTTCTTTTCCTTAGCCACGATACTTGCGGCGTGGTTCTCACTGAAAGCTCTGTCAGCGAGTTCAGAGTTGCCTAGTCCAATGCAGATTGCTTGAAGTCTTTCATGGGCCTCTTGTGTCGTGTAGGTAGGATCATTCTAAAGAACGAACTGGTCGACTGAAGCTTGCGAACTTCATTCGCGTCTTGGCCGCCCAGAAGCCAGACCGCTTATGGCTCACCCTGAGTGACTTTCCGGATGACACGCTAGACGTCGCCATCATAGATGTGGGCCCCCCTGAACTGTGGAAAGTGGAAATTTTTGGACCAGGCGTGACCGTTGTGGCAGATGAGCTCCATATGCTCCACGCGACTGATATTTGCCACGTCGTCAGCAGTTGCGCCACTTTCGTGAACTCTCTCCTCCCACTCCTCTATTTTCTGTCGCCATGTGGGCGTTAGCCCCTGGCCTGTCAAAGCACCCTCAAAGTGCCCTAGGACTCTTTGGGCAAAACAATGGAAATCACCATCTCTTAGTGGGGCCAGGTTGGCAGGATCCGGGTCTCTGACGGTGTATAGGCTGTATGCTGCTGCAGTGACAGGGTTGGCATTCTGATAGAATACCTTATCGATGCAAATGAATACTCCGGGCTTTTTTATCCCAGGAGATATCAATGATGGCTTGTCCCTTCTATCTCTCCACACGGACTGGGTCAAACTTGTCTTCGATTACTCAACCACCTTCAGGATGTTCCCTGGATCGTACACCGCGAGCATCTCAACGATCAGGTCGTACATGGCTGCCATATTGTTGGATGGATATGCTTTCTGCACACTATGGACGGTTCGCGAGCGTCTGTCTAAATGGTATAATGGATGAAAGTCAAGCTACTGGCGCTCACGATGTGTTTTGATAGTGGGCGAAGATGTTTGGGAAGGAGGCTTGGAAGTGAATATACCATAGGCGAACATTTGTATAATAGAAATTCGGGTTCTGTATACTATAATAATAATAATAATAATAATAATAATAATAATAATAATAATAATAATTGACTTTATTTATAGAGGGTAACATATTTAGTAAACTAGTACTAATCTTCCATGTGACCCCCTTTTCCTGGGTAGAAACCAGTACTACGCAATGTTGATAAAGTCTCTTGCTCAAGGAAACAACACTTGCCGCTCGTGGGGATCGAACCCGGTACCTGTATAATGGGTGAAAGCCGAGATACTGGCGCGCCTATGAGGCCGATGAAAGGCAAGAATCGCTGTCGTTCTGCCATATAGGGGAGTTCCCGCATACATATAGAGTAGAGACGCAAGAGCTTTTTTGCGAGCTTTTTGCGGTCAGCACCACAAAGTTTCGAATAAAGCCAAGATTCCGCTTTCGTCCCTTTACCACATCGTTGGCAGGGGTGTGGCTCCGTCCTCGGTATTTTCGCAATTGTGCTCTATGGACCCCGAAGAAGCCATAAACACACCGTTTTCCACATAGCTTAGTACTCCCTACGACAAGCCGCGGTAACTGTTGTATTCTACCATACTGAGTTTGCCTTCGTATATACAATACGTGAGCGTGTCTAAATGGAAATTCGACGATGTTAATCCTTAAAGGGGCAAGGGAGGAGGATTTTAGGACCATTCCTGAAGAGAGCCTGGGCCTGCGAGGGTTCGGGGGGGGGCGTCCAAAGGGGGCTCGGGCTGTTGTTGGGTCGGGTTCTTGTGTGGTTAATGTGTTGTTGCTTTGCAACTGGAATAGGGGCTGGGAGGCTCGGCGTCCCCATCTAGTTGGTCTGTTCACACCCTCTGCTGCTTACTGGCTTACAGTTGGGCAAGACCTGCTGGGGTAGAGGGTGGAATTATATATCTTCTGTTTCTACACTTCCATTCATGTTCCTCTTTCTCTAGATGTGTCCCTCACTTTCATCTAATCTACTATCTCTACTTTCTCTTTTTCTCCCTTTCTCTGGGAGACGACACAAAATGACCCACAAGGGTTGATGTGTCTTTAAACTCAAATCAACCAATTTAATGGCACAGTGCAAACTGTATAGGTTATATTGCGCCACACTTACTGTGCATGCCTATGCCAATTAAGTGCATATTCTTTCTCAGGGAACTGACAACTGCCCTTCTTGAAGCAGCAGAATGGAGAAAATGACTGTAGAAAAGATTTTATGATCAGTCTCCATGAAAGAATGCAGCCAATTCAGGCAGGTGTCGAACCATGACCTCCTGACCACAGGTCAGGGATGCATCGAGGCCGGTATTTGTTTGGTAAGGTAAATTGATTGTTTAATAGTTCAATTGTCATATTTGTCATTTTGGACAGTAAATTGTTGCTTTTATAGTTGGCAATTCCGCTTTACAGTGATGCTGAGACTGCTTATTGGGGCTTGAAGAAATACAGTCGAACTTTAATAGCTCGAACGCCTTTGGGACCTCGAAAATCTGTTCGAGACAGGGGGAGTTCGAACCACTGAGGGTTACTGCCAGAAGACATAACGAGATACTTTTAGACGTCTTTTCGGTGTTCCATAATGAATATGTATGCTGTGTTTACTCATTAGAATCGCCTCATCGAGGCGATTCTAATGAGTACACACAGCATACATTTGTAAGATAAAAGACTAAAACCTCCTTAATTATCCCCCACTAGCTCTTATGTAGAGGATTTCGCTAGGGGCTCAAGAATGGGTTCGACTCATCCGTGGTAAACGAGCCATCGGTGTTCGAGCCATCGAAGTTCTACTGTAGATTGGGCTGCATGGTACAGGAACCAACCAAACTCGAGTACTGGTAAACAGCTTAAATGGTCTAACCCTGCCCAGGACAAGTGGTGCAAGTCGGACTGCTGCTTAAACACTAGCATTTTGGGGCAGTAGGGCTTGAGATGTCATTTCATCCCAAATGTCGGCTAAACTCCAACAAACTCAGAAACAGTTTCTCCAAAATGATCTAAATAATGTTGATGGGGACGTAAAAATATCAACACAAACAAACAATTTACAGTGATGCTGAGATAAGTCTTGTATAGCCTCTCTGCGGAGCAAAGAGCAACAAGTGAAGACTTGTCAGAACGTCATAATTTACAGGCTGATCCTGGGTTTTCCTTGGTTGCACTAATGGTTATAACTGGAGCCAGTTGTTCAAAAATAACGAAGTTGTTATTAGTTTATGCATCGTTACAACTTTGATCATTAAATTTGGCAAATGTACTAATATTTTTGCGGGAAAAAATGTGAGCAGCTTTTGCAAATGCAGAAGCTGCTCACATTTTCTTAGCAAAAATACCAGAGTATGTATTGTACTTACTAGAACAGTTAACAGTTTGACCACTGACAAGTTCGTTAAGCTAACACATTACGATAACACATCCATGTGATATAGGACATTTTTCAAACTCAAAAAAGCCATTTTTATCTGATGAAAATTTGTGATATTTTTCTTATTTATACATCAAACATAGGTTTTGGGTGCTCGTTAGAACCGCCTCATTGAGGCGGTTCTAACGAGTACCCACAACCTATGTCTTGCAGCAGAAATAAGGAAAATAATATTTACCCCCGTAAACCCCAGTTTTCTCTATATAAAGTGGGGTTTAGGGGGGTCTTTATTTCACGGACATGTTCACGTGATGAAGGCTTTGAACAACTGGACCTTGATTGATAAAATCAGAGGAACAGTTATGCTGATATCACTTGATATCAGCAACATTACGAAAACAAGCCTATACAATACATTGTATACTTAACAGCCGAAAAAAGGAAAATTTTAAGATGAAAAATTGTGATATTTTTCTTATTTTCGCTCAAAATATAGATTGTGGTTCTAACGACTACCCAGTCTATATTTTAAGAGCAGAAATAAGAAAAATAAGGTTTACCCCTGTAAACCCCAGTTTTACTAGATAAAATTGGGGTTCAAGTAGGTCAAAATTATATAGGCGTGTTTTGGGGATGCATTTACTTAATATTGTATGCTTACTAGAATTTCTTCAATTTTTGCAGTAAAGCATTATTGCATTTGATTGTGTCTTGCAGCAATTGTTTTGATTTTGTTTGATTTGAGGTTTAAAATCCCCGTCAACGCTGTATATGTCATTTTGGAGACGTTGCTTCCAATTTTGTGGGACTTTTACCCGAGATTGAGATGAAATGACATCTCAAGCCCTGTCGCCCAATGAAACCAACAGGGTTTATAAGCATGGACGGGCCGACTCGAACCGCTTTGCCTGGGCAGGCTTAGATACTCCAAACGGTTTACCAGTTCTCATGGAAGCATCATGCAGCTCATATATTTCTTCAAGCCCCAAAGGGCGGGGGCGGTGCAACAATTGTGCCTTGTGAGAAATTTGTTATGCAAGCATACATACTCTAGTGAAATGCATATTTGAGGCAAAACTACTGATAATGATGCGAGATATTTATAGGGTTATTATCCCGGGCTTCTCCAGACTTTCGTATGTGTCTTTAAAGCAAGGTCCAGTCTCTGTATGACCATAGCTGTTGGTTGGACGTAAAACTTAAACACAAACACAAAAGAGTTATTGCGGTGATATTGGTGAATACTGTCCCAGGTTGGGTGGTGAAAGGACACTCACAAGCTTGTGTCCTTTCACATCTCAACCCAGGACAGTTTTCACCAATATCAATGTAGTAACACTTCTTTACGATAACACACCCATGTGATTTATTGCAGTTTTTCACAACTCCAAAATGGGTACTTTTTATGAAAATCTTTGATATTTTTCTTATTTATACTGCAAACATAGGTTCTGGGTGCTCGTTAGAACCTCCTCGTTGAGGCGGTTCTAACGAGTATCCACAACCTATGTCTTGGAGAAGAAATAGGAAAAATAAAGTATACCCCCTGTAAACCCGTTTTCTCTGTATAAAGTGGGGTTTGTCGTGGTGTTAAATCACGGACTTGTTCACGTGATGTTATTAAAAAAGTAGGCCAGTTCTAGATCAGCTCTTTCAGTTGTTGTAAGTAGACAAATCCACCCGCACTTTGAGTTAATCCCTTTATATTTTTTATGTCCCCGGTAGCGATAGCGGGGACATATTTTTTTTGCCCTGTCTGTTTGTTTGTTTGTTTGTTGGTTTGTACGTGGACAACTTTAACGTTGGCCATAACTTTTGAACCGTTTGAGATGGAGCTTTCATATTTGGCCTGAAGGTTCCTTGTGACAAGACCTTCACATTCATGCAAAAAAAATTGATCTGTGACCTTGACCTTGACCTTTGACCTACTTAAAAGAAAAAAATAACATTGGTCATAACTTTTGAACCACTTGAGATACAGCCGTCATATTTAGCATGTATGTTCCTTGTGACATAAGCTTTACATTCATGCAAAAATTTTGACCTGTGACCTTGACCTTTTACCTACTTAAAAAAAAAACATTTTTCGTCACAACTTTCGAACCGTTTGGGATAGAGCTTTCATACTTGGCATGTAGGTTCCCTGTGATTAAGGTTTTTCATTTATGCAAAATGTTTGGACCATGACCTTGACATTTGACCTACTTAAAAGAAAAAATGAAATTGTTCATAACTTTTGAACCGTTTAAGATAGAGCCTTAATATTTGGCATGTAGGTTCCTTGTGGCAAGAGCTTTACATTCATGCAATTTTTTTTTTACCTGTGACCTTTACCTACTTTAAAGAAAAATATTATTGTTCATAGGTTTGAACCGTTTAAGATCGAGCTTTCATATTTTGGATGTGAGTTTCTTGTGTCAAGGGCTTCCCACACAAACATCTTGAACTGTGAGCAACTTTGAATAAAAAATGACCATGCCCGGGGACATGTTCGTGTTTCACAAACACATCTTGTTCATTGAATAATTTTCGTTATACTTGTCAATACACACATGGATAGTGGGTTGATGTATTGTGCATACTGGAATCAGGACCATGGGCCCATAACTCTTAGGGTTAAACCCCTTGTGTGTCATCTGGTAAGCAGGAATTCAAAATATTTCAATACTGAGTCTTTCTTCTCTGATAGCACTGCAGCATTGCTATACCGTAATCAGATCTTCTGATAGTTCTATTTATCACTGGGCATATTGCTTTGAATCATGTTAACAAGTCTGTGTAATGAACACCAACTCCTGCTTGATATAAATAAAAGTGTGGTTTACATGGGTTTACATCATTTTCTATGATTTTCCTCAAAAACATAATGATCCTAAGTATTTGGACAGAAAAGGCCTAAGCAAATAGTGCAGACCCAGATCAGATCAGGGTCTAGACCGTTTGTCACCAGATCAGACTGTGGTCAGGGCCTACACTGTTTGCCATTCCGTCCGCACCTTTGGGACTCCTTGCAGGATCATGAAACAAATTTGTTAATTTTTTAGGATAAATACAGCAATTCTTAAGGTATCCATTTTTTTTAGGATTTTTACGGTAGTTTGGTGGTACCAGTTAGAAGTAAGGCTGACACGATTAATCGTATAATCGATTAATCAATCGATAAAATCCACAAAAATGATTATCATTTCTGATTTGCTTTTAATCGATTACTTGATAGGTACAATTTATTACCCAAAGTTATTCCTAAAATAGCTGGATGAGTGGCAAACTGTGCAGACACTGATGAGACGCCGCATTCTGCGGCGTCTCATCTGGGTCTTCACTATTTGCTCAGGCCTGTCTGTTCAAATATACATATGGTAAAGTGCAACATATGGTAAGAGTCATGCTCAGACAGAAAGCCAGACAGGTAAAATTATGACAAAAACCTTAGCGATTACTAATCGATTATCGATCACAATGACAGGACTGATAATCGATTATCTTTTCAGCTCCGATTAGTCAGCCCTAGTTAGAAGTGCTATGTTTTGACTGGAAACGAGAAACAAATGCTAGTTCTAGAGATATAGAATATAAGAATCTGATATGGGGTTCTGTTGTAGATGAGCGTTTCCAACCCGAGGGATGACCGTGCTGAGCGGAACCGAGGCTACGCCGAGGTTCCGCTCAGCACGGTCATCCCGAGGGTTGGAAACGCCCATCTGCAACAGAACCCCATGTTGGATTCTTTTTCTTGCACAACACCTCCGGTTAGTTTTGACAGCTCGCACATGTATATTGTTTACAAAATAAAAGTAGTGCGGAAGTAGTTCCGGCAGTTGAATAGAATTGAAGCGCATTTATGTTTGGTACCTGGTTCGGAACACCAGGGTCAGAACATAAATTTCTATCCCAGGGTAAAATCACGGATTTCCTTGTCTGGTGTGCAAGAAAACACTATTTTACGAGACGGGTGTGTTGTCTAAATGGGGAAACACTATACAGGCAATTTGTTTGGACATAATTCTGAAATCATGGAAAACATTAATACAAATGAGTTTGACTCAAAACTATTAAAATCTGAGTGTACAACAAGTGCCAGGGACCAGTTGTTCAATGCAAAGTAAGCTTTGTATTAGTGGTGAAAATGTGAACTGTCTGGCCGTAAAAATCCTAAAAATTCGGACGCCTTAAGGACTTGCGATAATTCTCCTAAAAGTTTGACGAATTTGTTTCACGATCCAGCAAGGAGTCCTTAAGGTGCAGAATTAATGACAAATAGTGTAGACCCTGACCAAACTGCTCCTTAAGGAGCAGTCTAATCTGGGTCTTCACTGTTTACTTAGGCCTATCTGTCCCAATACAAAGTATCATTACAGTGCTTGCTTTTGTTTTCAGCAAAACTATTAGTACAGTAAAATTCCAATAATCAGACCACCTTTGGGACTGTTCAAAAGTGGTCTGAAAGACCACTTTTGAACAGTCCCAAAAGTGCTCTCTGACCAGAGGACAATGTATGCCGAAAACACAAAGAAAGAATAACTGAAACTTTCTAAATAAACTTTTTAAAGCCGAATGAGTCTCAATTTTTGGTGGTCTTAATAGCGGAATTCACTAATATTAAATTATCAACGTTTTATCGATACGTTATCTAATGGCATCATAAGTTTTGAACTTCTGGCCCGAGGTATATAGCAAAATAGTTTTATTAAGTGCAATTTTTGTTAAGTTTTGAAGAAATAAAATAAAGTAGAGAACATCTTGAGTAGGTCTTGTTTTGTCCAATTTTATAATCCAGACTCCTAATACGAACTTAGACACAGCCTAAATGCGGGCATTGTTACAACGCATAATGTAGTAATGTAGTAATTTCTTCATTTTGAAATTTTTACTACATTATGCGTTGGCATAGTCGACGCGAAATGAAATAAAATGTCGTTTTTACTTCATTATGCGTCGATACTAAGAGGTTTGAGCAAAATGAAAGAATTATTTCATTTTGCGGCGATGGGTGGCATACTTAATTTTACTTCATTATGCGTCAACAGTTTGTTTGTTTGATTTGAGGTTTAACGTTCCCGTCAAGACTATTTAGGTCATTTTGGAGACATTGCTTCAAATTTTATGGGACTTTTACCCGATATTGAGATGAAATGACATCTCAATCGCTGCCGTCCAATTAAAAGCAATAGGGTTTATATGCATGGATGGGCCGACTCGCAGCAGTTTTCCTGGACAGGCTTAGACCTTCTAAGCAGATTACGAGGACTCATGTACGGGCGGTATCAGCTCTGCGTGGAAGCATCGTGCAGCCCATCTATTTATACCCCCGGCATACGAAGTATGCAAGGGGGTATATAGTTTTTGTCCATTCTGTCTGTCTGTCTGTCTGTCTGGCTGCCTGTCTGTCTGCCTGTCTGACATCAGGCATGAGACCAAAATAGCGCAAGGCGTACGATTTTAATTCTACTGGCTTAATCAAATACAATGAAATTCCACTATTAAGACCACCTAAAATTAATACAAATTTTGTTTTTAAAGCATATTTGGAAGGTTAAAGCTACATTTTCTTTGTGATTTTGACCTTCAGTGTGCTTTTGTGGAAGACCGTCTTTTGGACTGTTCAACTGTGGTCTTAAAGACCACTTTTGAACCGTCTCAAATGTGGTCTAAATTGTAGGAATTTAACTGTATTGCTTCCTAAGTCTTTTCGAAGACAGCTATGTTCTACCATCATTACTTCATTATGCGTCGATATGGTGCATATCAACGCGAAATGAAATAATTTTTTTACTTCATTTCGCGTCGACTATGCCAACGCATAATGTAGTAAAAAAAATCAAAATGAAGAAATTACTACATTACTACATTATGCGTTGTATCAGGGCATAGCACTGTTATCTACGTATAACTAATTGTTGGTGTTGGAGCTGCTGATAAATGAATGCTTTCCATTCTACAGAGGTATTGGTAAATGCCCCGGTGATTCATTGGCCCATGTGAGGTGCTGGCTTTTACCCGCAATTCTTTTTAAAGATGGTGTTTAAGAGTTTTTTGTTTTTGCTTGTTGCTCACAAATTAGAAACTGTAAGTCAGGACAGGGAATATAGATAGGAGCATTTAAGAAAAAGAAAAGAAAGAGATCGTCAAAAACATCACGTCAACAAGTCCATGAAATGAACACCCCCTTATACCCCAGTTTATATAGAGAAAAATGGGGTTTACGGAGGTATACATTATTTTTATTATTTTTACTTCATTACATAGGTTGAGGCGGTTCTAACGAGCACCCACAACCTATGTTTGCAGTATGAATAAGAAAAATACCATTTATTGTCATCAGAAAAGTAGCCATTTTGGAGATGTGAAAGTGCACTATGTTGCACGGGTGTGTTATCGTAATGTGATGTTTTGGACTGGTTGTCTACACGGACAGGGGCAGACGTTTTATGTGGAGGAAGAAAACGTTAACCAGTCCTAGATGGTTGCTTCGCGAAGTCTGTCCGAGATTTAACGTGACTGGACCAAGAAATTGCTAGAGACTTTTACAGATACACCAGTAGCCAGGAAAAATACAGGCAAGGTATCTCGTCCCTAAATAAAAGAGGAGGGAACGGAGTTGCTGAATCAGACTCTTATAGGGCAGAGGATATAGTTGGACAATTCAACGATGCATTCAATATACCTAAGTTGAACGAGGTTCCGTTCATGGGTTGCATACAGTAGAACTTCGATAGCTCGAACACCCATAGCTGAGTCGAATCCGTTCTTGAGTCCCTAGGGAATTTCTGTACGTAAGAAATAGGGAGAGTAAAAATTAGGATATTTTCGTCTTTTATCTTGCAAATGTATGCTGTGTGTGCTCATTAGAATCGCCTCGATGAGGCGATTCTAATGAGTACACACAGCATACATTTTTCATTATATAACACAGAAAAAGATGTCCTAAAGTATGTCGTTATGTCTCCTGGCATTTGCCCTCAGTGACTCGAACTACCCCTGTCTTGGACAGATTTTCATGGTCCCGAAGGTGTTCGAGCCATTGAAGTTTGACTGTAGTGTTATTGGAGGGATGATCAAGTAACTTTAAGGCTTGAATCCATCTAAAGCTTTGACTCGATAAGCTTCATCCTTGAGTCCCGAAGGAACTAGCAAATGAGCTAGGTCCAATATTTACATGGCTGTTCCAATAATCTATAGATATGGGTCAGTCAGACTGTCCAGTGCATATAAGCCTTTTGGTTTCATTGGGTGGCAGGGCTAGAGATGTCAATTAATCTCAGTGCCAGGAAAAAGTCCCTCAAAATTGGAAGCAACTTCTCCAAAATGACCTTAATAATGTTGAGGGGGGGGACGTTAAACTTCAATTCAAACAAACAAAGAAATTCCCAAAGAATGTCTTCTGGGAACATTTGCCCACTCTTTAAAAAAGGAGATGAATCTCTTGCTCGTAATTATCGTCCTGTGTTCCTGACTTGTGATCTATGAAAATTGCTTGATCAGGCCATCCTTAAAGAAATTGTTTGCTGTGGTGCTCCTACCCATCATATTTGAGGTGGTTAGGAAGGCAGGTCTTTTTTTTTTTTAGATCTGAAAGATATTTGACCCTTAAATCACCATACAACAACCGGAAACATGATTTCACATACTTATTTTCTGATTTTTCAGAGAAAACAGGCGTGACATTTCATTTGAATGGTCTGCTAAGCAGACCATTCAAATGAAATGTCAAGCCTGATTTTCTCTGAAAAAATAAAAAACAGCAATAAAAAAAAAAACCAAAAAGAAACAAAACAAGAATATCATCTTCTTGAAATTTGGCTTATTGTGTTAAATTTGAGTTTAATCAGGATTTCAAAAAAAAAATCTTTCCTCAGAATGGTAACAAATTTTTAGCTCAACTGGACCGAAGGCTCCAGGGGAGCTTATAGTATAGTGGGTCCTCCGTCGTCCGGCCGTCGTCCGTCTGTCCGTCCGTCATCCGTCCGTCGTCCGTCCACACTTGAGCAGCTTTATCTGTGCAGCCTGCAGGCTGATCTCAATCATTTCTCATCTGTAGCATGCCTCTGGCGGGGCATTGATGGCATAAACTTTTTTTCGAAATCGCTTTAAAACTTTGGTTGTTATAGCAACCACAAGGTCCCATAGACTTACTATGGGAAAATGCTTGTCATCACAGTAGCGCCTTCAGTTTTGATCGGATCTTTCTGAAACTTATATGTAAGGTGGCTAGGGATAAAAACTCGGAAGAGTTCGAAAACCCGCCATGTCGGCCCATTTATCATAGAGTTACGTCCCTTTGATTGCTGAAAATGCCGATTTTTAGCTCGCCTTACGAAAGTAAGGGGGAGCTATTGCCATACCCCCGGGCGTACGGCGTCGGCGTCAGCGTCAGCGTCGGCGTCCGCATTTGGTAAAAGTTTACCTGCAAGCTCTTATATGTGATGTTTTACAACTTTATTTTGAATATATAATTAATAATTGCTAAAAAAACAATATTTAACATTATCATTGTACTTCATTTTACAGGTTTTTTGGCTTAAATTGGACTTTTTGAGAAGTTAATATTTTCCTCTGTATTACCTCCCTTACTTCTCTATGTTAAAGTTTACCTGCAAGCTGCGTGAGTTCAAATCCCGGGGGAGGAACCTTTTTTTTTTTTTTCTTCTTTTTCCTTTTTTTTTTTTTTTTTTTTTTTTTTCTTTTTAAAAACATAGCGGGGTCTGGGGCTCAAGGTCAAGGTCACTGTGGCTATTTTTAGAAAAACATTGTCATCGCTCTAGCGCCTTCATTTATTGATGGATTTTAAAATAACTTCACTGAAATGTTTTGGGGGAGGAACGTTTTTTTTTTGTTTTTTTTTTTTTCTTTTTAAAAACATAGCGGGGTCTGGGGCTCAAGGTCAAGGTCACTTTGGCTATTTTTTAGAAAAACATTGTCATCGCTCTAGCGCCTTCATTTATTTATGGATTTTAATATAACTTCACTGAAATGTTTGGTGTGTGTGTGAATCCGGGTTTAACGTCGCTTTCAACAATTTTTCAGTCATATCACGACGGTGTCTGGTTGCGACAGGGAGCTCAATGCTCACGTTTATAGTGCTGCCTCACTGAAGTATCATGTCCCAGACACATTACATGATACCACACCCAGTCACATTATCCTGACACTGGATCGACCAGTCCTAGCTCTACCCCGTAAATTTGAGTGCCAAACGAGGAGCAGCTAGTACCATTTTTAACGACTTTGGTATGTCGCGGCCCGGGATCGAACCCGAGACCTCCCGTTCCCCGGAGCGGACACTCTACCAACTGAGCTATCGGGGCCGGTGAAATGTTTGGTATAATGATATCTCGAGTGACTTTGACTTTCAAGGTCTGGGGCCTAAGGTCAAGGTCACTACTTTTAGGGTCACGGGGGCAAGGTCACTGTCGCTATTTTTAGAAAAAAACATTGTCATCGTTCTTGCACCTTAATTTTTTGATGGATTTTAATATAACTTCACACAAATGTTGGGTATGATTATATCTCTAGCAAGTTCGACTTTCAGGTTCCGGGGCTGAAGGTCAAGGTCGCTGTGGCTATTTTTAGAAAAAACTTTGTGATCGCTCTAGTGCCTACATTTATGGATGGATTTTAATATAACTTCACAAAAATGTTGGCAATGATGATATCTTGAGCGAGTTCGACTTTCAGGGGTCTGGGGCTGAAGGTCAAGGTCACTGTGGCTATTTTTAGAACAACTTTGTCATCGCTCTTGCGCCTTCATTTATTGATGGATTTTAATATACCTTGACACAAATGTTTGGTATGATGATATCTTGAGTGACTTTGACTTTCCGGGTCACGGGCTGAAGGTCAAAGTCACTGTGGCTATTTTTTAGAAAAAACTTGATCATTGCTCCAGTGTCCAGATTTATTGATGGATTTTAAGATAACTTAATACAAATGTTGGGTATGAAGTTCAACTTTCAGGGTCTGGGGCTCAAAGTCAAGGTCACTGTGGCTATTTTTAGAAAAACTTTGTCATCACTCTTAAGTACCTACATTTATTGACGGATATAATGTAATTTTACACAAATGCTAGGCTAGGCTTTTATTAAATTTGTCTTGCTCGAGGGGATTTGTATCGTCTGTGATGCCTTGTTATTACTTGGTAGTTTGTAGAATTTTTTTATCAAATATAGATTTCTTTTTCATTTTTAGCTCACCTGGGCCGAAGGCTCCGGGGGAGCTTATAGTATAGTGGGTCCGCCGTCGTCCGTCCGTCGTCCGTCCACACTTTTGAGCAGCTATATCTCTGCAGCCTGCAGGCTGATCTCAATCATTTATCATATGTAGCATGCCTCTGGTGGGGCATTAATGACATAAGATTTTTTTGGAAATCGCATGAAAACTTTGGTTGCTATGGCAATCACAAGGTCCCATAGACTTACAATGGGAAAATGCTTGTCATCACCGTAGCCCCTTCAGTTTCGATCGGATCTTTCTGAAACTTATATATAAGGTGGCTGAGGATAAAACCTCGGATGAGTTCGAAAACCGGCCAAGTCGGCCCATTTATCCTAGAGTTACGTCCCTTTGATTGCTGAAAATGCCGATTTTTGACCTTGTCATCACCCTAGCCCCTTCAGTTTTGATTGGATCTTTCTGAAACTTATATGTAAGGTGGCTGGGGATAAAATCTCGGATGAGTTCGAATACCGACCAAGTCTGCCCATTTATCATAGAGTAACTTCCCTTTGATTGCTGAAAATGCCGATTTTTGACCTTGTCATCACCGTAGCCCTTTCAGTTTTGATGGAATCTTTCTGAAACTTATATGTAACGTGGCTGGGGATAAAATCTCGGATGAGTTCGAAAACCGGCCAAGTTGGCCCATTTATCACAGAGTAATGTCCCTTTGATTGCTGAAAATGTCAATTTTTGACCTTGTCATCACCGTAGCCCTTTCAGTTTTGATCGGATCTTTCCGAAACTTATATGTAAGGTGACTGGGGATAAAACCTATGATGAGTTGGAATAGCGGCCAAGTTGGCCCATTTACCACAGAGTATCGTCCCTTTGATTGCTGAAAATGCCGATTTTTTACCTTGTCATCACCGTAGCCCTTTCAGTTTTGATCGGATCTTTCTGAAACTTATATGTAAGGTGACTGGGGATAAAACCTAGCATGAGTTGGAATACCGGCCACGTTGGCCCATTTGTCATAGATTTACGTCACTTTGATTGCTGAAAATGTCGATTTTTGACCTTGTCATCACCATAGCCCCTTCAGTTTTGATCGGATCTTTCTGAAACTTATACGTAAGGAAGCTGTGGATAAAATCTCGAAAGAGTTCGAAAACATGCCAAGTCATCCCATTTATCGTAGAGTTATGTCCCTTTGATGGCTGAAATTGTTGATTTTTGACCTTGTCATCACCGTAGCCCCTTCAGTTTTGATCGGATCTTTCTGAAACTTATATGTAAGGTGGCTGGGGATGAAGCCTCGGATGGCTTCAAAAACTGGCCAAGTCGGCCCATTTATCTTAGAGTAACCTCCCTTTGATTGCTGAAAATGCCGATTTTTTTGACCTTGTCATCACCGTAGCCCTTTCAGTTTTGATGAAATCTTTCTGAAACTTATATGTAATGTGGCTGGGGATAAAATCTCGGATGAGTTCGAAAACCAGCCAAGTTGGCCCATTTACCACAGAGTATCGTCCCTTTGATTGCTGAAAATGCCGATTTTTTACCTTGTCATCACCGTAGCCCTTTCAGTTTTGATCGGATCTTTCTGAAACTTATATGTAAGGTGACTGGGGATAAAACCTAGCATGAGTTGGAATACCGGCCACGTTGGCCCATTTGTCATAGATTTACGTCACTTTGATTGCTGAAAATGTCGATTTTTGACCTTGTCATCACCATAGCCCCTTCAGTTTTGATCGGATCTTTCTGAAACTTATACGTAAGGAAGCTGTGGATAAAATCTCGAAAGAGTTCGAAAACATGCCAAGTCATCCCATTTATCGTAGAGTTATGTCCCTTTGATGGCTGAAATTGTTGATTTTTGACCTTGTCATCACCGTAGCCCCTTCAGTTTTGATCGGATCTTTCTGAAACTTATATGTAAGGTGGCTGGGGATGAAGCCTCGGATGGCTTCAAAAACTGGCCAAGTCGGCCCATTTATCTTAGAGTAACCTCCCTTTGATTGCTGAAAATGCCGATTTTTTTGACCTTGTCATCACCGTAGCCCTTTCAGTTTTGATGAAATCTTTCTGAAACTTATATGTAATGTGGCTGGGGATAAAATCTCGGATGAGTTCGAAAACCAGCCAAGTTGGCCCATTTATCACAGAGTAACGTCCGTTTGATTGCTGAAAATGCCGATTTTTGACCTTATCATCACCGTAGCCCTTTCAGTTTTGATTGGATCTTTGTGAAACTTATATGTTAGGTTGCCGGGGATAAAACCTTGGATGAGTTCGCATACCGTGTCATCACTGTAGCCCCTTCAGTTTTGATTGGATCTTTCTGAAACTTATACATCTATGTAAGGTGGCTGGATAAAAACTTGAATGAGTTCGAAAACCAGTCAAATTAGCCCATTTATCATAGAGTTACATCCCTTATATCGCTGAAAATGCCGATTTTCGACCTTGTCACTTGAAACTTACATATAAGCAAGTCAGGAATTAAAGCTTGAATCAGTTTGAAAATCGGTGAGGTCAGCTGATTTATCTTAGAGTTACATTCTACTTGATTGCCGAAAATGCTTACCATGTCATCACCTTGTGTTCCAATAAATCCGTCAGGATAGGTTGGCACTTCCTGAAACTTTGAATCTGTTAGCTTAGGTGAACGATACAGGACCATCTTTGTCCTCTTGTTTTTTTCCAGTAGAAAGGCTTGAAAACAGGCTGATTAGGGGTACATTTTGGTTCTCTTTCATTTGCTGCAGTCTATTGGGCTGTTTTACAGAAGAAAATTTTTTTGATAACTTGCCCTCATCCATCTTAGGCCCCCAAAGGCGAGCTATGTTGTCTTCTGACAACTCTTGTTTACCTTGTCATCACCGTAGCCCCTTCAGTTTTGATCGGATCTTTCTGAAACTTATATGTAAGGTGGCTGAGGATAAAATCTCGGATGAGTTCGAAAACCTACCAAGTCGGCCCATTTATCGTAGAGAAACGTCTCTTTGATTGCTGAAAACGCTGATTGTTTACCTTGTCATTACGTTGATTGCTGAAAACGCTGATTTTTTACCTTGTCATCACCGTAGCCCTTTCAGTTTTGATCGAATCTTTCTGAAACTTATATGTAACGTGGCTGGGGATAAAATCTCGGATGAGTTCGAAAACCAGCCAAGTTGGTCCATTTATCACAGAGTAACGTCCCTTTGATTGCTGAAAATGCCGATTTGTGACCTTGTCATCACCGTAGCCCTTTCAGTTTTGATCGGGTCTTTCTGAAACTTATATGTAAGGTGGCTGGGGATAAAACCTCGGATGAATTCGAATACCGGCCAAGGTGGCCTATTTATCATAGAGAGGTCCCTTTGATTGCTGAAAATATTGATTTTTGACCTTCTCATCACTGTAGCCCCTTCAGTTTTGATCGGATCTATCTGAAACTTATATGTAAGTTGGCTTGGGATAAAACCTCGGACGAATTCGAAAACCGGCCAAGTTGCCCCATTTACTATATAGTTATGTCCCTTTGATGGCTGTAAATGTAGATTTTTGACTTTGTCATTACCGTAGCCCCTTCAGTTTTGATTGGATCTCTCTGAAACTTATATGTAAGGTGACTGGGAATAAAACCTAGGTTGAGTTCGAATAACGGCCAAGTTGACCCATTTATCATAGATTTACGTCCCTTTGATTGCTGAAAATGCCGATTTTTATCCCCCGACCGAATAGGTTCGGGGGATATAGCGATCAGCCTGGCGTCCGTCCGTCTGTCCGTCCGTCCGTCCGTAGACGCAACCTTGTGATGGCCATAACTCCTATACCCTTTGAGATTCATTGATGGTTCTTGGCACAATTGTTCACAAGGCCGAGACGGCGTGTCATGCGCAAGAACCAGAACTCTGGATGCCATTCTTTTTTAGTTATCTCCCCTTTTAATAAAATAGAATGACTACTTTGTGATGGCCATAACTCCAAATCCATTTGAGATATATTGATGGTACCTGGCACAGTTGTTCACAAGGCTGAGGCGGCGTGTCATGCACAAGAACCACAACTCTGATTGCCATGGTTTTGGAGTAATCTCCCCTTCCAATAAAATAGAGTGACAACCTTGTGATGGCCATAATTCAAATACCCTTTAAGATATATTGATGATACTTGGCACAGTTGTTCACAAGGCCGAGACGGTGCGTCATGCACAAGAACCACAACTCTTGGTGCCATGGTTTTTTAGTTATCTCCCCTTCCAATAATATAGAATCACTACCTTGTGATGGCCACATCTCCAACACTCTTTGAGATATATTGATGATACTTGGTACAGTTGTACATGAGGTTAAGCAGGTGTGTCACGTGCAAGAACCACAACTCTGGGTGCCCTTGTTTTTTCAATTATCTTCCCTGACAATATAACCTTGTGATGGCCATAACTCCAGTACCCTTTGAGATATATTGATGGTACTTGGCATAATTGTATACAACGTTGAGACGGCGATTCATGCCTAAGAACCACAACTCTGGGTGCTATGATATTTGAGTTATCTCCCCTTCCAATATAACAGTATGACAACCTTGTGATCATCGTACCTCCAATACCCTTTGAGACATATTTGTGGTACTTGATGCAGATGTAGATGAGGTTAAGCAGGTGTGTCATGCTCAAGAATTACAACTCTTGGTGTTCTGGTTTTTTAGTTATATCCCCTGGCAATATAACCTTGTGATGGCCATAACTCCAACACCCTTTGAGATATATTGAAGGAACTTGGCACAATTGTATACAAGGTACAGAAGGGATGTCATGTGCAAGAACCACAACTGTTGGTGCTGTGGTATTTGAGTTATCTACCCTTCCAATATAACAGTATGACCAGCTTGTGATCACCATATCTCCAATACCTTTTGAGACATATTGATGGTACTTTATACAGAAATACATGAGCTTAAGCAGGCATGTCATGCGCAAGAACCACATTTCTGAGTGCCCTGGTTTTTTAGTTATCTCCCCTGACAGTATAATCTTGTGATGGCCATAACTGCAATACTTTGGTGATATATTGCTGGTTTAATTCTGGTGCACTTTCTATTGGTGAACAATCTTCTGAAGGCCATATTGGCTTTTGGTCGGGGGATTTGCCATCTCTTCCGATGGCTATTTTTGACCTTGTTTTCACCATAGCCCCTTCAGTTTTGATCGGATCTTTCTGAAACTTATATGTAAGGTGGCTGGGGATAAAATCTCGGATGAGTTCGAAAACAGGCCAAGTCAGCCCATTTATCTTAGAGTTATGTCCCTTTAATGGCTGAAAATGTTGATTTTTAGCGCACCTGGGCCGATGGCTCCAGGGGAGCTTATAGTATAGTGGGTCCTCCGTCGTCCGTCCGTCCGTCCGTCCACACTTTTGAACAGCTTTATCTCTGTAGGCTGATCTCAATCTTTTCTCATCTGTAGCATGTCTCTGGTGGGGCATTTATGACATAAGATTTTTAGCTCACCTGGGCCGAAGGCTCCAGGGGAGCTTATAGTATAGTGGGTCCTCCGTCGTCCGTCCGTCCACACTTTTGAGCAGCTATATCTCTGCAGCTTGCATGCTGATCTCAATCATTTCTCATCTGTAGCATGCTTCTGGTGGGGCATTGATGACATAAGCTTTTTTTTTTTTTTTTTTTTTTTTTTTTTAAATCGCATGAAAACTTTGGTTACTATGGCAATCACAAGGTCCCATATATTACAATGGGAAAATGCTTGTCATCACCGTAGCCCCTTCAGTTTTGGTCGGATCTTTCTGAAACTTATATATAAGGTGGCTGGTGATAAAACCTCGGATGAGTTCGAAAACCGGCTAAGTCGGCCCATTTATCATAGAGTTACGTCCCTTTGATTGGTGAAAATGCCGATTTTTGACCTTGTCATCACCGTAGCCCCTTCAGTTTTGATTGGATCTTTCTGAAACTTATATGCAAGGTGGCTCGGGATAAAAGCTCGAATGAGTTCGAAAACCGAACAAGTCGGCCCATTTATCTTAGAGTAACGTCCCTTTGATTGCTGAAAATGCCGATTTTTGACCTTGTCATCACCGTAGCCCCTTCAGTTTTGATCGGATTTTTCTGAAACTTATATGTAAGGTGACTGGGGATAAAACCTAGGATGAGTTCGAATACAGGCCAAGTTGGCCCATTTATCATAGATTTACGTCCCTTTGATTGCTGAAAATGCGGATTTTTGACCTTTTTATCACCATAGCCCCTTCAGTTTTGATCGGATCTTTCTGAAACTTATATGTAAGGTGGCTGGGGATAAAATCTTGGATGAGTTCGAAACAGGCCAAGTCGGCCCATTTATCGTAGAGTTATGTCCCTTTGATGGCTGAAAATGTTGATTTTTGACCTTGTCATCACCGTAGCCCCTTCAGTTTTGATCGGATTTTTCTGAAACTTATATGTAAGGTGGCTGGGGATGAAACCTCGGATGAGTTAAAAAACTGCCCAAGTCGGTCCATTTATTTTAGAGTATCATCCCTGTGATTGCTTAAAATGACAAATTTTGACCTTGTCATCACCGTAGCCCCTTCAGTTTTGATCGGATCTTTCTGAAACTTATATGTAAGGTGGCTGGGAATAAAACCTTGGATGGGTTGAAATACTGGCCAAGTCGGCACATTTATAGAGTTACGTTCCTTTGATTGCTTAAAAATGCCTATTTTCGACCTTGTTAGTACTGCTGCCCCTTCAGTTTTGATCGGATCTTCATGAAACTTACAAACAAATAAGTCCGGCAGAAAAGCTCGGAGGAGTTTGAAAACTTGTGAGGTTTGCCTATTTGTCACAAAGTAACATCCCTTTGATTGCAGCAGTTAATTGCTTATTTTTGAACCTGTCATCACCATAGCCCCATCACCATGTCCTTCCATTAATCCTTCAGTAACGGTTTGCACTTCCTGAAACTTTGAATCTGTTAGCTCAGGTGAGCGATACAGGACCAGCTTGGTCCTCTTGTTTGGGGTAGGGGCACTCTGTGTGGGTAGGTAGGAGCGCAGCAAACCAAGACTTTTTAAGGATGGCCTCATATAATCTGCTCAAACATCGACCCACATGGACGAACATAAACTTTTGTCAGACAGGCAACATGCACGTAGGAAAGCTCAGTTGAGCAGGGTAATTTATATAGGGTAAAATCTTTGACAAATGGTAGTGGGCGGGTGCAGGTGGACATATTTATTCTGGACTTCGAGAAGGCTTTTGACACGCCCCCTCATGAAATACGAGGGCATGTCAATAAAACAAGAATTCCGCCAAAGGCTATGTCGCGCCTGTGGGGGCACAAAGTCACCGAACCATGTAATCTAGGACAAGGTCAAATATTAATGCTTCCATAAAAGTTGCCATTGCTAGACGCAAGCTTGTACCAAGTATCATTAATGAAGCTGTAACAGCTGTTGAGAAATGAACTTAAACATTAGGTTGAACACTAGGGTTGATGGAATAGTTCACTAAGTCAGTGAACCATGCCATTTAGGTCAAGGTCAAATATGGATGCTTGCATTAAAATGGCCATCCCTAGATACAAGTTTGTACCAAGTTTCACTAATAAAGCTCCTATAGTTCTTTTGAAATGAACTTGACCATCAGGGTGAACTCTAGGGTGGTCGCGATATTTCACAAAGTCAGTGAACCATAAAATGTACGTCAAGGTCAAATATGGATGCTTGCATTAAAATTGTCATCCCTAGATACACGTTTGTACAAAATCAAGCTCTTATAGTTCTTGAGAAATTAACTTGACCATTAGGGTGAACGCTGGGGTGGTCGCAATATTTTACAAAGTCAGTGAACCATGAAATGTAGGTCAATGTCAAATATGGATGCTTGCATCTAAGCCTGCCCAGGAAAGTGTGGATAGGTAAACTGACCGGCTAAAAATGACCTAAATTGTGTTGACTGGGCCGTGAAACTCGAAAACAAACAAAATCACTAGGAGCTAAGTCCGGAGAATAGGGGACCGCGCGGTATTAGCTCGTACCCACTCAGCATTCATTGCGGTTTTGCAAGTGTGGACTCTTGCATCGTCCTGTTGGAACAGAAACCCTTTGGAGAGTTTACCTCGACGTTTTTCACGGGTCGCAGTTCTCAGCTGGTCGAGCAAATTTGTATAATATGCACCTGTCATATTAATCTATACATAACCATTTTACCATGTATTTTATCATGCTTAAAAGCCTCCATGCGGATCAATTTGTTATTGTTATATTGTTTGATACTGCACTGGAACTGAGAGCGAGGGTTGGAATTCCATAAACTCCGGAGTTGAAACCCCCAAGTAGTTTTACTACTGACCGTCCCAAGGCGGTCGTTCTTTTGCAGTGTCTCATTTGTTATCTGGCTTTGTGCCGTTAGTTCATGTTTCATCTGATTTTGTGTGTGGCTCCGTGTCACTTTCTATGGCTGACTTGAGATGGCTGCGTTCTTAGATTGTGGCCTTTCCTGAGTGAGCTTTTCCTACTAGATTGTACTTTTCTTTGCTAGAAAGTCCCAAAATACTGTTGCCATCACCTTGCCAGCAGAGGGTTGCGTTTTGAACTTCTTTGGTCTCGGAAACCAGGGCCCTACCCACTTGTGACTTTGATTTTTATTCTCCGTCTCATAATAATGGACCCAGGTCTCATCTAATGTCAGCAGACGTCTTCCTTTCAACTGATGCTCTGGTTGCCATTTGTTTGTCGCTAAGGGATTTTGTGACCCAACCGGCTGTTAGCCTATGCATACCCAAGCGATCATGTAAAATTGTTGAAACGCTACCATTGCTATTTCTTCCACCTTAATTTGCCTATCAGAGCACACCAGATCCCGTACTTTGTTACACATTTCTTCATCGGTGGCATCTGATGGGCGTCCAGACCTGGTTTCTTCTTCTAAAGGCGCTTTACCCCATTTGCATTCCCCGACCTAGAACTTAACGTGTGCTTATACTTCAAAAATATTGGGATTACTCAGCATCTAAACTCACATAACTGCAATGATTGTTAATTTCAGTAACACCACAATGGGCAGATCTTTGCCACAGCTGCAAATACAGTAAAATTCCTATATTAAGACCACCTTTGGGACTGTCCAAAAGTGGTCTTTAAGACCACTTTTGAACAGCCCCAAAGGTGGTCCATTACTAGAGGATACTTTATGCAGAATAAACAAAGAAAGAATAACTAAAACCTACTAAATAAGCTCTTTAAAGCAGAATTAGTCTTAATTTTAGGTGGTCTTAATAGCGGAATTTCAATGTATAACCATAACTACTGATGCGTCATGCAATGATCAGAAATCGATACAGTTACCTCACACCTCCCATCCAAGACACCAAAGAAACAGAAACATGAAACTATTCCATCTTAATAAAAACGTCACATATGTCAAGCGGAAAGCCAAAAGGACAGTCACAAGACTAGGTTACGGGGTAACGAGTATTTCATCCCGGACACATGATCAGAATTTCAACCAAATAGCGGGGCCCCTGGCATCAGGGCTTGCAAATATTGCAAATTCAAGCTCTTGTACCAACACTGAACTCTCAAATTATTAACTTCATGTTTACTGCCATCAAAAAACATGATAAAACATTGCGACAAAAAAGTCTTCGAAAGATCAGGTAGAAATCTATTTTGGTCTATACTAAATTCTAATGAAGTTTTCCAGATGTTTTCATGTTTTAAGTCTGTCTACTTATGGTTTTTCAACCCTTTGCACTACACTTCCTCATTATCTTGTAAAAGAAAAACTTAATGATTTAATTGAATGGACATTTCATGGGGAAGACTCCATCTATCTTGCATGTAATGTAAGAAATGCTTTTTTCACTTCTGAAGAGCATAAAAATTATACATTATGGTCATGTCAGAAAGTGTGTGAAGCTCTCACCTTTCTACTTGACAATATTTACATAAGATTTGGTACTAAGTTATTTAGACAAGTTGTGGGTATTCCGATGGGTACTACTTGCGCACCCCTTTTGGCCGATCTGTTTTTGTTTTTGTTATGAGAGAGACTTCATGATGTCCCTTTCTGCTGAAAACCAGTCTGAAATCATTGAAGCTTTTGGTTCGACTTCTAGATATTTTGGTGATTTATTAAATATTGTCAATACCTATTTCGATGGTTTGATCAGTCAAATTTACCCCCACCCAGAACTTCAGTTAAATAAAGCAAATTCTTCTGATACCGAGGCCCCGTTTTTGGACTTACATCTTTTTATTGTAGATGGGTTTGTTTCTTGCAAAATTTACGATGATTTTGATTTTGAGAAATGTTCCTTTTTCGGATGGTGATTTTCCTCGTGTTCCATTCTATGGCGTTTATATTTCGCAAATAATTCGATTTGCCAGAGTGTGAAGTCATGTAACAGACTTCAACACTCGAAATATATTGTTAACTGCTAAACTTATTAATCAAGGTTATCGGTACCATAAACTCCGAAAAGCCTTTTCAAAATTCGATAGACATTCTGATTTAATTTCTAAATTCAGTATTGGACTTAAATCTCTTCTGCAAGAAGGTCTATCGGAACCCGAATTTTATGGTGACTTAGTATATAAATTCAGGAAAATATATAACCGCAATGAGTTCAGCACCCTATTTCGTAAAATCATTTTGATATTAAAAGATTGGGTACAACATTAATGTTATACGACAGACTGCATGCATGGTAGTTAACCCAATCACGGTTGACAACTTTGCTTCCCTCTTTAATTGCACGTCGGTGGGACATGCCTCAGATTCTATGACGGTTCCAGCGTAAAGGTTTACTGAGAATCAGAGAATCTAATTCTAAGTAATGTTGGTTGGTGGCTGATGCTCTGTCTCTGGTCGGGCCCATCGGAGTCTGACTGTTGGTTTTCTTTTGCTTCAGCATTTCAGTGGTTTCTTGCTGTCGAGTCCTCACCGTCGTTTCATCTCCGTGGTTGTTTGATTTTTTTGTGTTCACGTAGATATTGTACTGATGAGATAGGAGGCCTTCATGCGGGCTGAACAAATTATCTGTCTAAATCGCGACGGAAGTAAGGGCGAGAATTGTGTGAGCCCTTTGGGTGTTTGTGTCGCTCGTGTTGTTTTGTTTTGGGTAGCCAATTGGCCATTTTGTGGGAAAGTAACTGTCCTTTTGGCTTTCCACTATTGATGTTTCCATTAGGGTCTGTTTTTCATGTTTGTGTGTCTTTCCCTTTGGTGTCTCTGTGGGAAAGTAACTGTCCTTTTGGCTTTCCGCTATTGATGTTTCCATTAGGGTCTGTTGTTTCATGTTTGTGTGTCTTTCCCTTTGGTGTCTCTGATGGGAGCTGTGGGTTAATTGTATCGATTCCTAAGCCCCCGCCCATAGGGGCTTGAAGAAATATATGGGCTGCATGATGCTTCCACGCAGAGCTGAATCCGGCCCGCACACTAGTACTGGTAAACCGCTTAGAGGATCTAAGCCTGTCCAGGAACCGTGGTGCGAGGCGGACCGTCCATGCTAATAAACCCTATTGGTTTCATTGGGCGACAGGGCTTGAGATGTCATTTCATCTCAATGTCGGGTAAAAGTCCCACAAAATTGGAAGCAACGTCTCCAAAATGACCTTTACAGTGTTGACGGGGACGTTAAACCTCAAATCAAACAAACAAACAAATCCTGATCATTGCCTTCACTTCTATTTTGGAAAAATAGATTGGGCTGCATGGTGCTTCCATGAAGAGCTGAAACTGACCGCATCGAATACTGGTAAATCACTAAGAGGTCTAAGACTGCCCAGGCAAAGTGGTGCGCGTCGGACATGTATGCATATAGATGTAAACCCTATCGGTTTCATTGGGCGGCAGGGCTCGCATTTATTATCCAGTGAGGTCTGCAGCCAAATCAGCGGCAGGCTGCCAGTCTTACAGTAATGATTCAGTCATATACCAGTCTATATAGGCCCAGTCAGAGAATGTGTTGCTGCGAGGATATATACTCAGCAAAAATAAAAAGTATCTAGTTCTCAAATTTAAAATTTCATTGAATTAATTTCAAATTAAAATTTGATCATTTTAAAATTGAACTGTTTTGATCGAGACATTACTGAATTATAACCGCTTTAGCTAATGTACTCGTATTACAGGGGTCATTTCAAAAGAATCACAGACTCATGGTGAAGATGGTTTTGTAAATTGCTTGATATCGCGCATAGCCACTTTGGCTAGGATCGCTTATTTGCTTACATAACATCTGATGGCGCCAGGGATCAAATTATTCCATACAGCTTGGAGGACATTCTGCAGGTTCTGAAAATTCGTCCGGTTCTGCTCATCACGAAAACAAGTTCGTGAAACGAAGACCCCCCCCCCCCCCCCAACACACACACACTAAACCCGACTTTATGTGGAGAAAAATGGGTTTACGGGGTTATACATTATCTGCCTTATTTTTGCTCAAAATCTAAATTGTGGGTACTCGTTAGAACCGCCCCATTGAGGAGGCGGTTCTAACGAGCACCCATAATCTATGTTGAAAGCACAAGTAAGAAAATTAAACGATCAGGAACTGATAACATGAGGCTCCAGTTGTTACCATTTTTAGTAATATTTGTCATTTCTGACACCATGTTGGACGCCATTACATCACGAAAACACACCTCTATAATTTTGACCCCCTTGTTTGTTTCGGTTGTTTGTATTGGAGTTTAATGGCTCAATCAACACTGTTTTAGGTCATTTTTGAGGCGGTCAGTTTACCTATCCACACTTTTCCTGGGCAGGTTTATACGTAAGCGCTTAACCAGTACAGTGCTCATTCTTTCGCCAGAAACTGACAACTGCCTTTCTTGAATCAGCGGAAGAGAGAGAGTGACCGTAGAAAAGATTTCATGATCAATCGCCACGAAAGAATGTTGCCGACTCCGGCATGACGAACATGCGTCCTCCTGATCACCAGTCAGACGCGTATCCGACTGAGCTACCGAGGCCAGCTTGAGCCCCTTGAATCCCACTTTTATGTAGTAAAACCGGGGTTTACAGGGGTATATCTTATTTTTCTTTTTTCTGCTCTAAAATATAGATTGTGTGTAGTCGTCAGAATCGCCTCGATTAGGCGGTTCTCACGAGTACCCACAATCTATATTTTGAGCAGAAATAAGAACAATCATTACGATAACACACTCGTGCTACATAGTGCATATTTCTCATCTCCAAAATGGCCGCTTTTCTGATGAAAACCTCTGATATTTTTCTTGTAAATACTGCATACATAGGCGGTTCTAACGAGTACCCACAAGCTATGTCTTGGCGCAGAAATAAGTAAAATAGTAAAATAATGTATACCCCCTTAAACCCAAGATTTATCTATATAAAGCGGGGTGTACGGGGTGTCCATTTCACGGACTTGTTCACGTGACGATCACAATTTTCATCTGAAAATTTTCGTTTTTGAGCGGTAAAGTTTACAATGTATTTGTATAGGCTAGTTTTCGTAATGTTTTGCATGTACATGTTTTGCTATTGAGTGCAATTGTCTACCCAATTCATCCAAAATGAGTTCATAGCGAACTTCTAGAGGAAGTTTGATGATATTTGGACCAAAACTATGGCCCTCTAGAGTGTTAACAAGTTTTTTCTATGATTTGACCTACTGACCTACTATTGCTGTTGTCTGTGTGTTTGTAACGCCTTAACCAAAACAAGGATTATAGACCAATTTCTCTCCTAAGTACTATAGGCAAAGTACTAGAAAAATCGTTCATAAGCACCTTTTTGTCGCACCTGCTTTAGCAGGAAGACATAGGCGTGCAAGTTTCCGTCCGTCTGTCCGTCCGGTGGTCTGTCCGTCCGTCCGTCATTCCGTCAACATTTTACACTGGATGTCTTGTCACCGCAACTCCTCCTACACTTTTAGACCAATCATTTGGAAACTTTGCATGTGCTTTCGCCATGGTATGAGGATGCGCATGTGGTTTGGACTTAATCTTCGAATCAATTTTTGTCACTTTTTCCATATTGTGAACTTAGTCATTTTTAGATATGCGATACGTACCTCTTGTCATCGCAACTCCTCTTACACTTTTATACTGATCATTTGGAAACTTTGCATGTGTTTTCCCCTTGGTATGAGGATGCGTATATGGTTTGGACTTAATCTTCGAATCAATTGTTGTCACTTTTTCCAGATTGTGAACTTAGTCATTTTTAGGTATGCGATACGTACCTCTTGTCATCGCAACTCCTTTTACACTTTTATACTGATCATTTGGAAACTTTGCATGTGCTTTCCCCTTGGTATGAGGATGCGCATATGGTTTGGACTTAATCTTCGAATCAATTTTTGTCACTTTTTTCCAGATTGTGAACTTAGTCATTTTTAACCTTCAATTGGAATTGGGTTGGTACCTCTTGTCATCGCAACTCCTCCTACACTTTTATACTGATCATTTGGAAAATTTGTATGTGCTTTCGGCATGGTATGAGGATGCGCATGTGGTTTGGACTTAATCTTCGAATCAATTTTTGTCACTTTTTCCATATTGTGAACTTAGTCATTTTTAGGTATGCGATACGTACCTCTTGTCATCGCAACTCCTCTTACACTTTTATACTGATTATTTGGAAACTTTGCATGTGTTTTCCCCTTGGTATGAGGATGCGCATATGGTTTGGACTTAATCTTCGAATCAATTGTTGTCACTTTTTCCAGATTGTGAACTTAGTCATTTTTAGGTATGCGATACGTACCTCTTGTCATCGCAACTCCTTTTACACTTTTATACTGATCATTTGGAAACTTTGCATGTGCTTTCCCCTTGGTATGAGGATGCGCATATGGTTTGGACTTAATCTTCGAATCAATTTTTGTCACTTTTTCCAGATTGTGAACTTAGTCATTTTTAGGTATGCGATACGTCCCTCTTGTCATCGCAACTCCTGTTACACTTTTATACTGATCATTTGGAAACTTTGCATGTGCTTTCCCCTTGGTATGAGGATGCGCATATGGTTTGGACTTAATCTTCGAATCAATTTTTGTCACTTTTTTCCAGATTGTGAACTTAGTCATTTTTAACCTTCAATTGGAATTGGGTTGGTACCTCTTGTCATCGCAACTCCTCCTACACTTTTATACTGATCATTTGGAAAATTTGTATGTGCTTTCGGCATGGTATGAGGATGCGCATGTGGTTTGGACTTAATCTTCGAATCAATTTTTGTCACTTTTTCCATATTGTGAACTTAGTCATTTTTAGGTATGCGATACGTACCTCTTGTCATCGCAACTCCTTTTACACTTTTATACTGATCATTTTTTAAACTTTGCATGTGCTTTCCCCTTGGTATGAGGATGCGCATATGGTTTGGACTTAATCTTCGAATCAATTTTTGTCTCTTTTTCCAGATTGTGAACTTAGTCATTTTTAGGTATGCGATACGTACCTCTTGTCATCGCAACTCCTCTTACACTTTTATACTGATCATTTGGAAACTTTGCATGTGCTTTCCCCTTGGTATGAGGATGCGCATATGGTTTGGACTTAATCTTCGAATCAATTTTTGTCACTTTTTCCAGATTGTGAACTTAGTCATTTTTAACCTTCAATTGGTATTAGGTTGGTACCTCTTGTCATCGCAACTCCTCCTACACTTTTATACCAATCATTTGGAAAATGTGTATGTGCTTTCGGCATGGTATGAGGATGCGCATGTGGTTTGGACTTAATCTTCGAATCAATTTTTGTCACTTTTTCCATATTGTGAACTTAGTCATTTTTAGGTATGCGATACGTACCTCTTGTCATCGCAACTCCTCTTACACTTTTATACTGATCATTTGGAAACTTTGCATGTGCTTTCCCCTTGGTATGAGGATGCGCATATGGTTTGGACTTAATCTTAAAATCAATTTTTGTCACTTTTTCCAGATTGTGAACTTAGTCATTTTTAACCTTCAATTGGTATTGGGTTGGTGCCTCTTGTCATCGCAACTCCTCCTACACTTTTATACCAATCATTTGGAAAATTTGTATGTGCTTTCGGCATGGTATGAGGATGCGCATGTGGTTTGGACTTAATCTTCGAATTAATTTTTCTCACTTTTTGCACATTGTGAACTTAGTCATTTTTGTCGTACCTGCTTAGCAGGAAGTCATTTTTGTCGTACCTGCTTAGCAGGAAGACATAAACGTGCAAGTTTCTGTCCGTCCATTTGTCCGTCTTTTTCCACATTGTGAACTGATAGGTACCTCTTGTCATCGCAACTCCTCTAGCAGTTTTATACCGATCATTTTGAAACTTTGCGTGTGCTTTTGCCATGGTATGAGGATGCGCATGTGGTTTGGACTTTATCGGCGGATCATTTTTTGTCACTTTTTCCACAGTGTGAACTTAGTCATTTTTAACCTTCAATTGATATATGATAGGTACCTCTTGTCATCGCAACTCCTCTTGCAGTTTTATACCGATCATTTTGAAACTTTGTGTGTTCTTTCGCCATGGGATGAGGTTGTGCATGTGGTTTCGACATAATTCTCAGAATATTTTTTTTTTCACTTTTTGCACATTGTGAACTTAGCCAGTTTTAAGCTTAAGTTGATATACAATAGGTACCTCTTGTCATTGCAACTCCTCTTACAGTTTTATATTGATCATTTTAAAACTGTGTGTGTGTTTTTGCTATGGTACGAGGATGTGCATGTGGTTTTGACTTTATCTTTGGATCAATTTTTTGTCACTTTTTCCACATTGTGAACTTAGTCAGTTTTTTACCTCACATATATAGGCTATGGATGCTTCTCAAAGCCCTATATTCATTTCTTCTGCCTTAAATAAACTTTTATTTTTTTGTGTGGGGCAGATGGGGAGCAGGTGCGACATCAACTTCACTGAAGTTGAATCTCTGGTTAACAGGAGTCGTGACTATAATATACTAACATCTCTTCAGTCAGGATTTATTCCTGGAGACTCTACTGTTAATCAACTAGTTCATATCTACAATACATTTTGCAAAAGTCTCGACGAAGGTAAAGAAGTAAGTGCGGTCTTATGCGACATTAGTAAAGCCTTTGACCGAGTATGGCATAAAGGCCTTCTATACAAACTACACAGCATTGGCATTTCTGGTTCGCTACTGCAATGGTTTACAGATTATTTGCATAACAGACAACAGAGAGTAGTGCTACCTGGAGCTGCATCGTCCTGGTCTGTTATCAAGGCAGGAGTCCCACAAGGCTCCATCCTTGGCCAACTTGTGTTCCTGATTTATATTAATGACATAGCTGAAGACATACATTCTTCTACCAGGCTCTTTCCAGATGATACTAGTCTGTACATAGTTGTGGAGAACCCCATGCAAGCGGCAGCCCAGATTAACTCTGACCTGGCTAAGATTCAATCATGGGCAACGAAATGGCTTGTTTCTTTTAATCCTGCAAAATCCGAGTCAATGATTTTTTCGCAAAAAATAAATAAACCCTATCATCCTCCTATATCAATGAACCAGCAACATATTAACGAAGTACATTTATTTTCACAAGCATTTAGGCCTTATTTTTTCGACCGATTGCACCTGGCATGACCACATAGACAACATCAAAACGAAAGCATGGTTTCGGATTAATATAATGCGCAAACTTAAATTCACACTCGATAGCAAATCCCTACAAACAATATATACTTCTTTTATAAGGCCACTTCTTGAATATGCCGATGTTGTCTGGGATAATTGCACCCGATACGAGGCGAACGAATAAGAAAAAATCCAAAATGAAGCCGCGCGAATCGTTACTGGGGCAACAAAACAAGTATCAATCAACTCTCTTCTCTATGATCTTGGATGGGAATCTCTGTAAGCTCGGAGACAAAAACACAAACTTGTACTCTATTACAAAATGCAGAATTTCCTCACACCCGAATACCTATCTTCATTAGTACCCCTCACGGTAGGCAGTAGCACAGCTTACGAATTGCGAAACAATGCCAATTTACAGACTGTCCGAGCCAACTCGCAGCTTTATAATGCATCCTTTCTCCCGTCGGCGACTCGGAACTGGAACGATTTGCCAAATGACAAGAAAAATGCACCCTCATTAGCAGCCTTTAAGCACAAACTTCAGTCGAACCAAAGAAAACCACTGTCATACCTTTGTGCAGGTAAAAGATTTGAGCAAGTACATCATACCGGACTAAGACTTAATTGCAGCTCGTTACACGATCATCTCTTTCAAAAAATATTCTAAATAACGCATGTGCTTGTGGAGCTGTTGAGGATACGAATCACTACTTCATGGCCTGTGAACAGTACACTGATATAAGACATGTTAAACATTGTCTCAGCTATTTGCCAACCTGCTTTAAACATCCTTCTATACGGCAGTACTGATCTCTCTGTGAATGATAACATACAAATATTCTTAGCAGTGCAAGATTTTATTCTTAAGTATAAAAGATTTTGTACTTCAAATTTATAATCACAGATTTCAAATGCCTTACTGGTACTTATCACAGATGTATAAATATGTGTAGTTTTTCTACATGTGCGCACAAACATATATCTACACACGTAAATATATACATAGAGGATCTTACATGAGTGCTCATTTATTATTGAATTTATTAAACTCATTGAGGAAAAGGGATAACATGCGAGGCTTTGCCGAGCATTTTATCCCTTTTCCTCAACGAGTTAAATTGTTGATATAGAGGATCTAACATGAGTGTTCATGTATTATTGAATTTATTAAACGAGTTGAGGAAAAGGGATAAATTCCGAGGCTGTGCCGAGCATTTTATTCCTTCTCCTCAACGAGTTTAATAAATTCAATAATACATGAGCACGATGCAAGGTTCTATTTATCATATGACATTTAAAACGCATTTTATTCACGATTGTTTACAAAAATATCAATATTCCGCCATTAGTAAACTCGACGTCGTTAAGGACGTTGTACATGTTACCTTAAAATGCATTCCCCGTGGAGCCATATATCTATGCTTTATTTCACTACAATTCATTTTGTAACCCAAATGAAATTCATTTGCAATATCTTCACGTTACGGGACGTATCTAGCTAATTTGCATATTTAATTCACTAGTGGATTATCGAAAATATTACATGGCGTTATTACACTCTCAGACGCGGCGTCATATGATAAATGCGCGTTCATACCTAAAAAAAGTTTGTAAAAGACATCTACAAACACGAGTTAAACAGCTACAGCGTCCAACCGAACCGATCTTCAGCCTCTGTCTCACACCACGATTCGAAGAGCGCTACTGCGTTTCTACATTGTATTGTTTCTCTTGAGACAGCCGCAAATCACAAGCCCAAGACTTGATTCTTCAGTGCTAATGAAATAAAATAATTACCTTAAAATCCATTCCCCGTGGAGCCATATATCTATGCTTTATTTCACTACTATTCATTTTGTAACCCAAATGAAATTCATTTGCAATATCTTCACAATAACTTGCAAACTCGAACAAACTTGACAATCACAACTATAATTAGTACATTGATATTGTAATCGAGGGATACAGATTTGAATAAGTCATTTGACTTTTTTTCTGAATCCTTTTGTATGACACTTGTATTCATTGTCAACATAATATGTGTAACGATGTATGTATTATACAAAGAAATAAAGTTTAAACCAAAACAAGAGGTCCTCGGACCACAATACTCACCAGACCTCAGGGGGTCACTGCCCACTGGCAGCTATGTATTTTTATAAACCATGGAGGCCGATGAAATTTTGACCCTATCAGCCTGGTGGCTTCAGAGGACTGATGTCGTTTGAATCTGCTGTTGCAATTAACAAGTGCCCATCTGTGGCAACCTAAAAGTATATGGCATGCAGATAGACCATCGTTTAAGGAATATTTCTATAAAAGTTTGACAAAATATCTTGAAAGGCGTAAATGTTATTTTTCACTTCTTCAATATTATAGGTCTATGAAAATGCTTAACTTGCCATAGTAACCAAACTAAAGAGCCAAATTTCATTACAAACACAAAACTTGTAAAGGCAAATATGGTGAATATTTGCATAAATTCTCAGCCTCATAGAGCATATGGTTTATGAGGAGATAATGTTTTACGTACAGTATTTGTTTTTGAAATATATGTTTGGAAACCAATAAAAATGAGCAGTCGGCTGTTAATCATAAGGCAGATAGAAAGTTGTTTAAAGAATATTTCTATAAAAGTTTTGCCAAAATATCTTAGCAGTAAATGCAAATTTTCAGTTTGTCCCATTATAAGTCTATGGAAACTCTAAGTTGCCATAGCAACCAAACTAAAGAACGGAATTTCATTAAAAAAAAAAAAACAAAAAAAAAACAACAAAAAAAAAACACAATACCTGTTCAGGCAAATATGACGAATATTTCCATAAAGTCTCAGCCTCATACAGTATGCGGTTTCTGAGGAGATGATTTTTAAGTGTTTTTTCTGTTTTTGGGGCTATTTTGAATTCCATGGTGAACCAGTAAAAGTGAGTAGGTAGCCTAAAATCATATGGAAGATAGATGACAGCTTAAAGCATATTACTATGAAAGTTTTTGCCAGGAGATGACCTTTGCACAAGCCATTGGCTTTTTGTCGAATCCTGGACCATATGTATTTGTCTGTTTTCTTATCCTTGTATGTTAAGCAATCTAAATAAAGTTTAAACCAAGTTTTGTTTAAATATCTGCAAAGGCTTGGAGGTAAATGCCATTTTCCAATTTTCCCCATTATACCTCAATGGAAACTCTACGTTGCCATAGCAACCAAACTAACGAGCCAAATTTCAATAATAAAAAAAACCCTGTAGGTTTAGAGGTGGGGATCTGTAAGGTTTTCGAAATATTGGACCCTTTTATGAAGTGGAGTGTGGGGCATGGCGCCAGTGCATCCCGGGGCCCCCAGGTTGATGTCACTGAATGCGTCTTATCATTAGGAACAAGAATATATATGGTTAAGGTGTGGGGATCAGAATGGTTTCTGAGATATATGGCCTTTTGTGAAGTGGTGGGGTGAGGCATGGCCCTGTCGCACCCCGGCAGACCCCAAAGTTAGTGTCACTGAATGTTTCATATCATTAGGAACAAGAGTATATATGGTTTAGGGGTGGATATTTGTAAGGTTTCCAAGACATTAAGCCTTATTATGAAGTAGAGGGGAGGGGACTATGCCTCGGTGCATCCCGGAGCCCCTAGGTTGGTGTCACTGCATGCGTCTTATCATAAGGAACAAGAATATATATGGTTTAGGGTGGGGATCTGAATGGTTTCTGATATATTTGGCCTTTTATGAAGTGGAGGGGGTGGGGCAGGGTCCCGGCCCATCCCAGAGGGCTCCCAGGTTGGTGTCACTGAATGTGTCTTATCATAAGGAACAATAATATATGGTTTGGGGGGGGGGGTGGGGATCTGTAAGGTTTCCGAGATATTGGACCGTTTAAGCAGTGGAGGGGATGGGGCAATGCCCCAGGGTATCCCGGGGCCCCCAGGTTGGTGTCACTGCATGCGTCTTATCATAAGGAACCAGAAAATATATGGTTAAGGTGTGGGGATCTTAATGGTTTCTGAGATATATGGCCTTTTATGAAGTGGATGGGGGGCATGGCCTCGCCCCCCCCCCCCCTCCCCCCGAGGTTGGTGTCACTGAATGTGTCTTATCCTCAGGAACAATAATATATATGGTTGAGGGGTGGGGATCTGTAAGGTTTCCAAGATATTGCACCTTTTATGAAGGGGAGGGGTGGGACAAGGCCCCGGGCGCATTCCGGGGGCCCCATGTTGCTGTCACTGAATGCGTCTTATCATACGGAACAAGAAAATATATGGTTTAGGGGTGGGGATCTGTAAGTTTTCTGGGATATCGGGCCTTTTATGAAGTGGAGGGGTGTGACCAAGTCCCCGACGCATCCGTGGGCCACCAGGTTGGTTAAAAACGTAATGTCGGTCATAACTACAAAAGGATATGCCCTTTCCTCATGAAACTTCACACACATACTCACCATCACAAGAGCTATATTCTGACAAAGGGCCATAGCTTATGGTCCAGCAAATAAAAACAAATTTGTGCTCCTTTGAAAGTTTCTGTAAGCGATTTTGCCTGCAATTTAGAACTGATCAAGTTGAAACTTGATATATAGTTAGACCAAGATGTGAAGCAGCGCGTACTATTCCAAGGTTACAGTCCACCAAATATTTATAGAGCTATGCCCCTTTGAAAACTCTTATGAACATTTTGTTTTTGGCTAAATCTCCCTACAGTGAACATTTAATCAAGCTGAAAATTGATATACTGGTCTGACCACAGAGTGGAGCAGGGCATATTGTTTCGAGGCTATGGCTTACAAGACATAAATAAAGTTATGCCCCATTGCAGATTTCTTTAAGTATTTTGTTTGTGACTAACTTCTCCTACAATTAATATCCGATGAAGCCGAAATGTAATATATTGTTAGACCATTATGTGGCGCAATGCTTATTGTTTTGAAGTTACGGTCCATCAAAAATTAATCGAGTTATGCCCCTTTGAAAATTTCTGTACACATTTTTTCTGCGGATAACCTCCTGCAGATAACATTCGATGTAGCAAAAGCTTGATGTTAGGTTTGACTATGATGTGGAACAGTGCATATGGTTTAGAGAGGATGGTACATAAGTATAACGGCCCCGCCCATCGGGGCTTGGAGAAAAAGATGAGCTGCATGAGGCTTCCACGCAATGCTGAAACCGACCGCACACGAGTACTGGTAAACCGCTTAGAGGAACTAAGCCTGCCCCGACAAAGCGGTGCGAGTGTCGGACCGTCCATGCTTATAAACCGTATTGGTTTCATTGGGCGACAGGGCTTGAGATGTCATTTCATCTCAGTGTCGGGTAAAAGTCCCACACAATTGGAAGCAACGTCTCCAAAATGACCAATACAGTGTTGACGGAGACGTTAAACCTCAAATCAAACAAACAAACTATATAAGTATAACACTTCGTCTGTAGACATTTTCATTTCCGACTAACTCCTCCTTCAATTTAGATCCGATCAAGCTGAAATCTGATATGTACATGTAGTTAGACCATGATATGGAGCAGTTCTTATTGTTTCAAGATTTCAGTCCAACAAATATTAACTTGCTACGGGCGTATTATGCCCCGCTTTCGGAGCTGTTGTTATTTCTTTCTATATTTATTTTTATTTTTTGTGGACAACAGTTTAAAGCGCGTAGCATTACGATATTACGTCCATGTCCTGGATGTCCCCCAAAATGTCTATCATACATGTATCTCTTCAACTTGCATTTTTCAGAAGAGTTTTTATTAACCAGCGCATGACAAAATCTACAAGAAGTCTTGAGCGACCAGCGAAGACTCGGATCAGCTTGTGCATTCGTGCAGTCTGATCAGAGTCTTCGCTGATCGCATGTACCTACTAAGGTTAATATATCCGTGCAAAGAGACACAAGCATAAGGTCTTATCATAGTGGATGGGTGCACAGGTTGATTCGAGTCTCTGCTGGTCACACAGGTCTTATTGTAGATTTTGTTATGCCCCGCGCTCAATATTATATTTCTAGTCTGATCAAGTTTCCTTTTAAAAGGACGGCTTCCCCAGTTTGTAAAGTTGAAAATCCGCCATTTTTGTTTGCTTTTCGAAAGAAAGGGGAAGCTACTGCCATACCCCCGGCGTCCGTCGTCGGCGTAATTATCGGCGTCCGCATTTGGTTGAAGTTTACCTGCAAGCAATCATTTGTGCTGTTTTACAAATTTATTTTCAGGTAAAGTTATCAACTGGTAAAAAAAAAAAAAAAAACATTTTTCACATTCTTTTTCACTCGATTTCCCAGGTTTTGGGGCTTAAAAAGTTGATCACTTCGGAGTGGCTGCTGACAGACGTCTGTCACAGCCAATTCAACTTGAATTTGCTGCTGACAGACGTCTGTCACCAGCCAATTCACGTGGAATTTGGCGCTGACAGACGTCTGTCACCAGCAAATTCCACGTGAATTGGCTGGTGACAGACGTCTGTCAGCAGCCACTTCGAAAAACAAAACAAAACAAAAAAACAAAACAAAAAAAAAAAACGATATGTTTGATCTATCCTCAAGTGCTTTCAAATATGTGACTTTTCAAATAGACCCTATCTTATAAATCAATGACAAAATACACGCTTTTATGAAATTTGGAGACATTGCTTCCAATTGTGAGATACTTTTACCCGGCATTGAGATGAAAATTATGATGGCAATGACATCTTAAGCCCTGCCGCCCAATGAAACCAATATGGTTTGTATGCATGCACAGTCCAACTCGCACCATTTGCCTGGGCAGGCTTAGACCTTTTAAATGGTTCACCAATAAAAGCTCTGCACGGAAGCACAATGCAGCCCAATCTATTTCTCAGCTAGGACTGGCCTTGCGGGGTATCCATTTCCTTCAGTCTCGTTGATGCTTATAACCAGCAGGCATATGACGTAATTTTGACGTCACATTGACGTCGGTGCAACGTCATGAGTTTTATGCAACGTCACATCTACGTCGGTGCAACGTCGCACCGACGTTGATTTGACGTTGCCATTGCGACGTGTGCCTGCTGAGTACATGTATAATCTGCACCGAGATGACAATTTCTGTGACTTAAATTTCAATTGAGTACTTCTATAACACTTGGTAAATATTAAATTTTACAAAGTAGATAAGAATTAAACATTAAAATTTCTTTCATAAAAACCATTTGACTGTGCTTTTGACTCTGCACATTGCATAATCAGTCTCATTTCATATTTTAACACACATATTTTCACCGCTGAAGGCAGCCTTACTTAATCAATTGAGGATTATGAAAAAAAAAATATATTAAAAAGATAAAATATGCACTGCACTGTTTTCATAAGGTTAAACTGCACATTTCGCCCCATTTTCCAAGGGAAATAACATTTATGACGTCCAGTTTGCTTTTCTATAAACCAAACAACTCCAGAGGGGCGTCTGCACCTAACCCTTTCAATGATGTAGACCAATACAGATGCCAACATGTATCCAAACTGTAGATCCAGGTGAGATGACTCATAATCAGCCATCTCATCAGGATCTACACTGCTTCTTATTGCTAATGATTCCTAGCTTAACAACTTATTTCATAGAATGGATGTTTCCACGTCACCAAAACACGTCCATATAATTTTGACCCCCTTATACACCACACATTTATATGGGCCCCGTCAAGCGATTTTGGTAGTTATCGCCTATGCGAGCAGCGAAGGTTCAGGCGAGCCTGCGCATCCGCGCAGTCTCGCCCGAACCTTCGCTGCTCACTCATACAAGCAGTGAATCAAGAGGAACCTTCAGACAGAAAGCCATATCCCTGGCCCCTCTGAATGACTGGGCATGCGCAGTTAAAATTTGTCATGACGGAATCCTCGAAGACACAAATTCGCTTGGCGGGGCTCATATAGTAAAACAGGGGTATTAGTTATTGTTCTTATTCCTGCTCAGAAACATATACCATGAGTACTCGTTAGAACCGCCTCACCGCTGCGATTCTAACGCGTGTTTTGAGCAGAATCATGACAAAAATCAGATTTTTTTTATCAGAGAATTTTCATTTTAGTGGTAAATTTTCAGTATATTTGAAAAATGATTTTTTCGTAATGAAGTTCAAAGATGAATAAGTCCAAATCAATTAATTCAGGGTGGAAAAAGTTAACCTTTCTCTGGCTGAATCTTCAGTTTAGCCACACCCATTTCTGACTTTGAACCAATCAGATTACTTGATGTAATTTATTCCTACAAATTCATAAATTGAATGTCAAACAGTGTAGATACTGATCAGATGGCTTCTTCAGAAGCCATCTGATCTGGATCTACACTGTTTGCAAAGAAAAAGGTTGTTGTGAACAGCAGGATAAGAGTTAAAAGAAAACTGTCAATTATTTTTTACTTCAAGAGTAAACGCCTACTGATACAGAAGTTGAAAAAACTTATTGAAAGAGTTTTCTCCCCTGATACCGTACCAATTCCCAAAAACAACATAAAAATACCGACCATCGTTGACTACGACAGTTTATCGCATGGTCTCTAACAGCAATCATCGGAAAAAACACGCCTACATAATTTTGACCCTCTCAAACCTCACTTGTATATAGTAAAACCTGGGTTTACACGGGTGTACATTATTTTTCTTATTTCTGCTCAAAATATAGAGTGTGGGTACTCGTTGGAACCGCCTCGCCGATGCAGTTCTAACGAGTTCCCACAATCTATGTTTAGAGCAGAAATATGAAAAATATCAGAATATTTTATCGGAAAATTTTATTTTTTCTTTTTTTTTTTTTTTTTGGCAGCAAAATTTTCAATATATATCTGAATTGGCGTGTTTTCGTAATGGATGTGATTTTATTATTAGAAAAAGAAGGAAAAAGGAGAGAAACAATTTTAACTGATCAAAAATGAGTTGCAAAACGTGTTGCAAAACTTTCTTGAAGGTTTTAACAATAATTCTTGCTTTGCTGGATATTGCGGTGGGATGGTATAAATTTCATGAGTTGTATCAGGACACCGTGAAGCTGGACCATGAATTTGACCAAGCCAGTCCTGGTCTTCAGGCAGAATGTAGCAACCCCCAACTTTACTGGAAAGTCTATGTGCCCTTTGAAGCACTTGGAACAATATTCACTTTCATGGAGATATATTATCTGATAAGAGAAATAATCGAGGACAAAAAATACTTCAACAAATGTTTTAATCGAACGTTTTTTCTTGTTGTTGCTATTTATATCTTTTCGATATTTCCGGCCACCATTTTGGATATCATCTTCCAAGACCGATGCGTTTGTCACGAAGGATTCTCCCTGAATGTCGTGAAACAGGAAATGAGAGATTTCTTCAAGGGGTTTCTCGGAGGGGCTAGCGTGGTGCTCTTTCAAGTTCTTATTCATATGGCGGAGATATTCTACCGAGTGCGGCGAACCTGGAGATTTGTCAAGTCAGCGCTTTTCTGCATTAAACGCAAACCGGAAGACAGTGAACAGGGTAAAGAGCAACCGCGAAAAGTATTGTTATGTTTTCTTATCAGTTTATTTTTGTTTCTGTGTTACCTGGCACTATTCACTGCAGACATTGTTTTTATTTTCTGTAACAAATACTGAAACTATCTCGAGGGTAGGGATAGCCGAATCCATACGAAGAAAAAACTCAAACCGTTACCCAGCAGGCACACGACGTAATTGTGACGTCACATAAACGTCGGTATAACGTCATGACGTTTTTACAACGTCACATCTACGCCGGTGTGCACCAACGTTGATTTGACGTTGCCCTAGCGACGTGTGCTTGCTGGGTAACAATAACTTTTAGTTTTGACAGGTGCTTGTTAAACGCAGGTGATTATTACTGCATTGGCCTTTTCCGGGAAGTACAAGCATGCTTGCTTAGGACAGGATGTTTGCTTGACAGATCCATAACCATTGCCTCCACTTCTACTTTTGACTGTATTTTCGTCGACTGCAAATCGGTGCTGTGTGAACTCATTAGAATCGCATCAGTGAGGCGAATCTAATGGGTACACGCAGCATGCATTTGAAATATATTTAGAATACAGAACACCGAAAAAAAGTCCTAAAATTATTACCATTCTACCTCCTGGAGGTAGCCCTCAGTGACTCGATCTAACTCGGCCTTAAACAGTTTTTTTATCGAAGTCCCAAAGATGTTCGAGCCATTGAAGTCCGACAGTACTCTTATAGGCAGTATCAAAAACACTCAAATGAAACATTACTGTTATTAATTATTATTTTGTTTTTCAGAAAATCAAAATGTTTTCCTTGAAATTGCTGAACTTGTCCATGATTGCACCTATACTTTATACCTTGTCAGTGTTCTTTATATCTGCAGCATCAGGGCCCTCCCCCACTCTACATGGACAAAGAAAATGATTTTCTTTTATTTTTTTTTTTGTTTTATTCTTTCTGCTGCCTTCAGATATTTAGGATACATTTTGTCACTCATTTTCATACCCAATGAATATTTCCATATGTTCATATAATGTTAGAGGTCTGGGTAAAAAAATAAAGCGTGAACAAATATTCGCATGGATTAAAACAAACAACATATCAGTATGTTTGCTGCAAGAAACTCACTCAGGAGTAGGTACACGTGATATCTGGAAGGGCGAGTGGAACAATGACGCGTTTTACTCTGGACATAGCAATAACAGTGAAGGCATTGGAATACTTATAAATCCAAATATTTCGTATACAATTCAGAAATACACATACATAATAGATGGTAGAATACAAGCTTTGGATTTAAAAATAAATGGTAAAGAAGTAACTATAGTAAATTTATATGGGCCCAACAACGACGATGTCATCCTTTTTAAAAGATTGGAAGAATTTTTGCAAGAAAACGAAGAAAAAGATTTTATTATTGGAGGAGACTTTAATACAGTTTTAAATGAATTACTAGATAAACGAAATGGCAAAACTGAATCCCATAAATCATGCAGAAATAAGATTAAAGATATAACAGAATCATTTAATTTAATAGATATTTGGCGGGAGACGCATCCGAATACAAGGCAATTTACTTGGCATTCATCTCATAAACCACCGATATTTTGTAGGCTAGATTATTTTTTAATATCAGATAATTTGAAAAACTCGGTTATTTCATGCAAACACAGTCTAAGCTATAAATCAGATCATAGCCCTGTGATTTTAAATATTGATGTCATGAACATAAGTCGAGGACCAGGATATTTTAAATTAAATAATAGTTTACTATTGGACATAGAATTTCAAGAAATTATAAAGAAAAGTATACATGAAATTGCGATGATAAATCATGAAGCGAATCCAAATACACTATGGGAAATAATAAAGGGGACTGTTAGAAATGAAACCATAAAATATGCAACCAAGAAAAAGAAAAATGCAAATGAAAGAGAAAAAATACTTAAAAATGAAATATGCCAGTTGACTAAATCTTTATCGGAAAGCACTGATGCGCATACAATTGAAGTTCTTCAAACTGATTTAAATAAGAAAAACACTGAACTAGAAACTTTAACAGACAACAAATTGAATGGTTTAATTCTTCGATCGAAAGCTAATATAGCTGAATACAGTGAAAGAAACACGGCATATTTTGCAAGTTTAGAGAAAAAGAGATCTGAAAGAAAAGTAATATCAAGATTACTGATTAATAATAGTATAAATACAAACCAAAGTGATATAATGCATGAAACGGAAACTTACTACAGAAGATTATACGACCAAAGAGAATCACAAGATTCACGATTAGACTTTTTTAATAACACCATAGATAAATTTGAGGAGACAGATCAAGAATTTTGTGAAGGACAACTTACAGAAATAGAATGCGCAAAAGCTCTAAAAGACATGAAGAATAATAAAAGTCCGGGGTCAGATGGCATAACAGTTGAATTTTACAAACTGTTCTGGAATAATTTAAAGCAGTACTTTAAAAACTCAATCAATTACTCCTTTGAAATGGGATCATTAACTGAACTACAAAAAACAGAGCATTATTACACTTCTAACGAAAGAGAATAAAGATATTACAAATCTCGATAACTGGAGACCTATAAGTTTATTGAATGTTGACTACAAAATAGCAACAAAAGCAATTGCTAATCGTATTAAGCCTTTGCTAACCAAAATAATAGACGATTCACAAACAGGTTTTATCAAGGGAAGATATATTGGGGAAAATGTAAGGCTTGTGTTGGAAATTATAGAAAACGTAAATGAAGAAAATAAACCAGGTCTTATCTTTTTCTCAGACTTTGAGAAAGCCTTGGATAGTATAAATCACTCTTACATAATAAAGTGTTTAAAACATTTTAATTTTGGTGAAACTTTTATACAATGGATAACTTTGTTTTATACAGATGCAAAAAGCTGCGTTTAAAACAACGGTTTCTTGTCTAGTTTCTTTCCCATTAAACGTGGCGTACGGCAGGGATGCCCCTTATCGCCGTATCTCTTTATCATGTGTATCGAACTTCTATCACATAAAGTGAGTACTTGTGAAGATATTAAAGGCATATACTACTTAAACCAGGAATTCAAGAGGTCGCTTTTTGCAGATGACGCATCATTTATTCTAGATGGCTCGCTAAAATCATTTGAAACGCTTATTGGTGTACTAGACGATTTTGCATTAATATCCGGTTTAAATCTTAATGCAAAGAAATGTCAAGTTCTGCGAATCGGAAGCATGGTAAAAAATGAAACTGTTTATTTAAAAAAGCGAAAATTTCAGTGGAGTTCATCCGAAGCAAGTTCACTTGGTATGACATTTAAAAATGACAAAAACATCACTTTCCAAAGTAATTTAGAATCTAAAATAAAACTTTTTGAAGCATGTCTAAAACAGTGGCACCATCGTAAATTAACACTAATGGGGAAAATTACAGTAATCAAAAACTACGCACTTCCAAACCTTATATATGTTTTAACCTCACTACCAAACCCATCAAAATCAACAATAAATCGAATCAAGAAACTAATGTATGAGTTTATATGGAACGGCAAGCCAGAAAAAATCAAAAGGGATATTTTAACTAATGAGTATGAAAATGGGGGTTTAAAAATGATCGATCTGGAAATATTTATTAAATCTCTCAAAGTAACATGGATAAAACGTATAATCGAATCAGACATAAATGGAATACTAAATAAATTATACCTAAAAAGATTGAATGCATTTGGCGGGAAACTATTATTCGAATGTAATTTTACTGAAAAGGACGTAGACATTTGCACAAAATAACAAATTTTTAAAAGATATCATTCTTGCATGGTGTTCCTGCAACAACAAAACTGCGATACTGAACTATAGAAATGAAATAATATGGAATAATACTCATATAAAAGCCGATGGAAAGAAACTGGTATATCTTAATTGGTACCAGAATGGCATTAAACAACTTAAACATATATACGATGACTCGGCAAATAAAATTTATTCCTTTGATAGATTAAAGGATATCTACAATTTACTAGACCGTGACTATTTAAGATATTTTACACTTATATGCAGCATACCAAAAATATGGAAAACATCTATCAAAAACGAAAATATACATATCCCCGAAACACCTACAACAATAAGTCAAGTGATAATATCTAAGCAAACAAATAAATATGTTTACCACCTTTTAATGAAAAACATAGCAAAGATAGAAATAAAGTGGACACATCAATTTAGTGATAGTACTTTAAACTGGAAATGTATATATACAAACATGTTAAAAACAACAAAAGACATAAAACTTCAAAACTTTCAATATAAATTCTTGATGCGAATCATACCAACAAATAAATTTCTGATGAAATGTAACCTTGCCGTATCCACACTGTGTGAATTTTGCACAATGGAAATAGAAACACTTAACCATCTCTTTTGGGAATGTTTATTCGTTCAACAATTTTGGACAGAAGTATCAAAATTCTTAAAGGACCATAGTTTTGATATTACTCTTAACCAAAAGATTATAACATTTGGTATTACTGTAAATTGTAATGAGCTAAAAACTAAAGTACAAAATTATATCGTACTGCTGGGAAAGTACTTTATATTTAAAAACAAATGTCAGCAAACTCCAATATTGTTCGTGCATTTTATATCGTACCTAAAGCAGAAACTAAACATTGAGAAACAGATCTATTTTATGAAAGATAAGATTACCCAGTTTAATAGGAAATGGAATACTATGATCGCTTTACTAGATTAATTCCTTGGATAAATTTGGCAGCATACTAAAGGCAGCAGAAAGATCTTCTCTTCTTCTTCTTCTTCTTTTTTTTTCTTCCATTGTTTTCTTTTTTTTTTGTATATTTTTTCCTCTCTTTTTTTTTCAAAAATGTTTCCGAAATTGTATTGTAAAAGCATACCACTGAAAATCAGTAAAACAAAATTACGTTTCAAAATCCCAAATGCCCTGATTGATTCCTTTAGTTAAACAATTAACTTGTACAAATTATAGATTTGTTACATTATTGTGTATAGTATGTATTGTATAAGATATGTAAAGTTGTATATGCTTGTACGATGTAATTTTTGAAATTAAAGAATAAATAATAAAAAAAAACTTTTAGTTTTATTATTTTGGTTCATGCGTGTCATCGCGCGAATAACGTCATTAGGAAAAACAAAAACAAAAAAAAAAAAAAAAAAAACAGATAGACACATAATTATCTTTCCTATGTCCATAAACTGGCCCCCGCCCATAGAGGCTTGAAGAAATAGATCGGCTGCATGATGCTTCCACGCAGAGCTGAAACCGACCCGCACACGAGTACTGGTAAACCACTTAGAGGATCTAAGCCTACCCAGGCAAAGTTATAAACCCTATTGGTTTCATTGGGCGGCATGGCTTGAGATGTCATTTCATCTCAATGTCGGGTAAAAGTCCCACAAAATTGGAAGCGACGTCTCGAAAATGACCTTCACAGTGTTGACGGGGACGTTAAACCTCAAATCAAACAAACAAACAAAATATGTCCATAAACGCGGAAAGGTTTGCATGACATTTGCGATAATTTTGTAATACGGAGTATGGGTGCCCGTTAGAACCGCCTCGTTGAGGCGGTTCCAACGAGTACCCATTTTCTGTATTCGGTGTAAGAAAATAACATTTTCCCCAAATGTTATAAACACACTTCTCACTAAGTAGGGTGGGAGTTTACAAAGGGGATATATTACCACGGTCTTGTTAACGTGATACCAAACTGGGCACCCTAAGGATTGGATCGTTTATATCGAATTCATACAGATAAATTATTCTTTTTCTTGCATTTCATTGTAGGGTCAATTATCAATTGAATCAAAGTTACTAAGCACAAAAGCTCCTATTGCTGACGTCCACGTTACTTTCACTGATTTGTAGGAAATCCTTGTAACGGGTATTATAGAAAATAGCCTCACTGTAATCTTAGTGTTATCTATAGATTCTGGAGTAAAATTATATATTGGGTATAGTAAACAGTGTACATCCTTATCAGACACCTTTGAACCCGGCGTCTGGTCAGGGCCTACGGTGTTTGCTTCCGGTGCAGGAATTAAAGGGTTAAGCGAAACAGTCTAAGCCCCTACCCCCAATCCCGGGCGTTCAGGACTATGTTTCTAGCCTACAATTAGACACAACCGACCCATAAGCGATGTCAGTGCTTTGAATTTTATAATTATGTATTATTTGTGTATTAGGCGGATAAATGAGCGTGTGATTCTGCCAAGGAAAAAGGACAAACTGCAGCAGTTGGCAATGAAGAGCCCTCTAAACCCCACTTTATATAGGGAGCTACGAGTGCTGATTGATATGTTGTGGGAGGTACGTAGGGATGTTCTTTTTAAGTCCTACTATTCTCTGGCTATAATAGGGCCGTGTACCCAAGGACTGGTCTCATTTGGTCAGATTATATCGACGAGGTAGCACTCTAAAATACACTAGAAATGTTTTCAGAGGAAAACAATGTCTGTCCCCCACCATAGATATATCTTAAAACACCCATTTAACTTTAATAACTAGGTATAAGTCACCAAAATGTAAGCTGCAAACAAGCCATTTTTGGCCAAAAACTGACAGTTGTCTCGGGAGCCTGTGACCTTAAAAAAGAAACAGTCATTAAAAAGCTCAGATGACAACACAAATGTGGTAGACTGTAATTAAATATTCTACCGATTCTGACCAACATTCATAAATTCTTAAAAGATATAGGTTACAGAAAAGCCAGTTTTTGGCCCAAAAAGAACAGGTTTCGGGAGATCTTGGCCTTAAGGAGTGCAAACAAGCCATTTTTGGCCCAAAATTGACTTTTTTTTTTTTTTTTTTTTTTTTTTGGGGGGGGGGGGGGTTGTGACCTTGAAAAAAGGTCAAGATCGCCAAAATCTAATCAAGTCTGTGGTATGTTGTATTAATATATAGTACCAATTTTGACTATAATTAATCGATTCGTTAATGAGGTAGAGTGCAGACAAGCCATTTTTCGCCCAAAATTGACTGTCTTTGGGGCGCCGTGACTTTGTAAAAAGATCAAGGTCACCAAAATCAAACCAAAGCTGCGGTTTGTTGTAATGATATATTGTACCGAGTCAGTTGACGAAAATCATTCAATTCGTTAATGAGATAGAGTGCAGACAAGCCATTTTTGGCCCAAAACTGACTGTTTCGGGGTTGCTGTGACCTTAAAAATGAGGTCACCATAATCTGATCAAACCTGCGGTTTGTTGAAATGATATATTGTACCAAGTTTGACAAAATTGGTCAATTCACAAATTAGATGGAGTGCAGACAAGCCATTTTGGGTCCAAAATGAATGTTTTTGGGTCGCCGTGACCTTCAAAATGGGGTCAAGGACACCATAAACTAATCAAACCTGCAGTGGTATGTTGTAATGATATATTGTGCCACGTTTGACTAAAATCAATCAATTTGTAAATGAGACAGTGCAGACTTGAAAATGAGGTCAAGGTCACCAAAATCAAATCTGCAGTATGTTGAAATGATATATTGTAGCAAGTTTGACTAAAATTACTCAATTAGTTAATGAGATAGAGGGCAGACAATCCATTTTTGCCCCCAAGATGACAGTTTTCGGGTCGCTGTGACCTTGAAAATCATCACGAAAACACGCCTATAAAATTTTGACCCCCTCGAACCCCACTTTTATATAGTAAAACTGGGATTTGCAGGGGTAAACTTTATTTTTCTTATTTCTGCTCTTTTTTCACTTAAATTTTTCATTTTTTCAGCGATAAAGTTTGCAATGTATTTGTATAAGCGTGTTTTCGTAATGGAGGTCAGGGAAACCAAAATCTAATAAAATCTGTGGAATGTTGTAATGCTATATTGTAATAAGTTTGACTAAAATTACTCAATTCGTTAATGAGATAGAGTGCAAACAAACCATTTTTCGTCCAAATATGACTGTTTTGGGTCGCTGTGACCTTGAAAATGAGGTCAAGGTCACCAAAATCAAACCAGATCTGCGGTTTGTTGTACTGATATATTGTACTAAGTTTGACTAAAATTACTCAATTCGATAATGAGATAGAGTGCAGACAAGCCATTTTTGACCCCCAAATGACTGTTTTTGGGTCGCTGTGACCTTGAAAATGAGGTCAAGGTCACCAAAATCTAATTAAATCTAAGGTTTGTTGTAATGATATATTGTATCATGTTTGACTAAAATTACTCAATATGTTAATGTGATAGAGTGCAGACAAGCCATTATACGCCCAAAAATGACAGTTTTGGTGTCGCTGTGGCCTTGAAAACGAGGTCAAGGTCATCATGACCTAATGACTGTTTTCCCCCATCATAGTGATGTGCCTATACAAGTTTGGTCAAACCCATCCATATGTTCAGTAGATATAGTGCTTCAAACAGGTTACGCTGACGCCGACGCAAACGGGATCCGCACCAAAAACAATATGCCCCCCTCTCCCCTCCGGTGGGGGGGGGGGGGGGGGGAACATAACAAGACAACAAACTGTTGCAAAATAGACAAAATCGGGGAAAGAGCAGTGATTCAATATTTGCATAAAAAGGTTTTACACCTAAGCATATCCATTTATGATATGGTAGCAACACAAAGGAAAGATGTCCATTCATATGCTACAGTGAAAAGGTGGGTGGCGGAATTAAAGTGCAGCAGACAGAGCCTTGAGGTTGACCCAGTCCTGGAAGGCTGTCAATGTTACAATCCCAGAAATAGTCAATAAAGTCTCAATTGTTATGACTGACAGACAACTCACACAAAGATATATAGCCAGTGGAGTAGGCATTTCACAAGAAAGAGTACATTCCATTCTGACAAAGGATCTTGCAATGAGAAAGCTTTCGGCCCGATGGGTACCAAGACTTCTGACAGTTGATCAGAAACACACCGGGCGCACATTATCGAGTGCTACATGTAATATTAACCTTTTGAGGAAGATCCTGCCAACTTTTTCCAGAGATTTGTCACTATGGATGAAACATGGGTCCATCATTTCACCCCAGAGGCCAAACAACACTCGAAACACTGGAATCAGCCTGGTTCAACCCCGCCAAAGAAGGCAAAGACTGTTTCATCAGCTGGGACAGTTATGGCCTCTGTTTTATGGGACGCAGATGGTATTCTGCTAATAGATTATCTCCAAAAGGCACAAACAATTAGTTACGGGAAAATATTAAACTTTAGCGCCGCGGAAAGCTCACTAAAGGTGCGTTGTGCCATCAGGACAATGCTCATGTTATCAAGTCTGGCATTGCTATGACTGTCATTCACGCTTGTGGCTTTAAATTGATTGGACATCCGCCTTATTCACCTGATCTCGCTCCATCAGACTTTCATGTATTTTCAAAACTGAAAACAGCTATTTCGGGCGCCCACTTTCAGTCCGATGATGATATATGCAGTGGATGGCTTTCCGAACAGCCAAGAAAAGGAGTTCTATAAAAGTGGCATTGAGGCCATTAAACACCGCTGGCAAAAGTGTATAGATACTGAGGGGATTATGTTGAAAAATAATACAATATATCCAACCAAATTCAAATATTTCAATTTTAGGCTCACAACATATCAATCAGCCGTCGTAGTATGACTTACAGGGATATACATGTACATCATTTTATTTTTGCTACAAACATACACTGTATGTACTCGATAGAAATACTTAAATCAGGCGGTTCCAACAGCCATCAAACGTCTATTTTCAGATATATATTAAACTCATCTGAAAAATGCAAGTTCTTGAGATATGATAGATGCCATTTAAGGGGACATCCAGAACACAGACGCAATATCGTATAGACGCGCTGTAAACTGATGTTGTTGAAAATAAGGTACAAAAAAAAATAAGATAAATAAATAAAAAATGAATAAGTCGAGAAAACTGTAAAAGACAACATATGTAATTTTTGTGTTATGTCTTCAGTGTTTTATTGTATTAAATTCGAATTTTCAACAGCAATTTTTTCATCTATTATCCAAACTGGGGCTGAGCTGCAGACAAACAGATCGGGCACCCCAATTCGACCGACAGACAACCGAATATGGGGGAATAATCAAGCGACTGCACGTCACCAGGCCTCGAGGTAATAAAACACTTTTCATGCTCAACTCAGCTAAGCAAGAAATTTGTAATTCTCATAACTATTAAAACGCAACCCAATCGGGCAAACTTCCGGCTCAAAGCAGCGCAGAACGTCATTTATGCTGCTCATAGATTTTAAAATGCCAACATTTGTTGGCATTTTAAGTTTTATAAGCAGGATAAATATCATGCTCAAATGAGTTGAACATGAAAAATAGTTTTATAACCTCGGAGCCTGACTATGCGCCCGATGCTCTCTCGTCCATCTGTCGCTAATGGACCATGCCCTCTACTACAGTAAAAGTCCACCAATAAGGCCAAAAAACATCATTACGCCTATTCAAATTTTTTGAAAATTTAACCACCCAACAGATAGGTAAAAGAATTCTGATACTTTTTCATATTTCTGCTCATAACAGATTGTTTGCACTCGTTAGAACCGCCTCGATGAGGCGGTTCTAACAAGTACCCACAATCTATGTTTCGGAGCAGAAATAAGAAAAAAAATGTACACCGTGTAAACCCCGTTTTTTCGATATAAAAGTGGGATTTAAGGGGTCAAAATTATATAGGTGGTTTTTCGTCATGTTAAGGCTTGTTCGGCTTTTACAAACATTTCTAAAACAGAGTGGCTATTTGCAGTCAACTGCAAACAGCAATTTTAGCGGGTTTTTTTTTTTTTTTTGGCTATTTGCAGTCAACTGCAGATAGCCAAAATACCTTAAAATGGCTATTTGAAGTCTGCTGCAAACAGACAAAAATGTTTAACTGCTTTCTATGTACCTGCAATTTGTATGCGCGCCCATGACCAAAGACTTGGATCAGCCTGCGCGCATATCCGCGCAGTCTATTCATAGTCTTGCGCTCTTAAGAATTTTAAAAGCACATGGAATCTTTTGGACAACCATCAAAACAGCCATTGGTTTGAATTAAAAGTAGTTTGGGATAAAAGGAGTTTAAACAAAACAAGTGTATGGTATGTATAACAAACCTAACACAATATTGTCCAAGATCTTGTTTAAATTAAGCAGAAGTATTACGAGAGTCAACAGTTTAAGATTGTCATATTTATTCACTTGTTATCTGTATATGTAATGAATGATGAAAAGTGAAATTAACTCTTGTTACGACTCATGTTAACAGCCTGTTTTGTTTGTTTGTATTGGAAATTAACGGCCTGGTGAAACGCTATTTCGGCCATACCGAGCCGGTCGGTTTACCTGTCCACACTTTTCCTGGATCGGTTTATACTTTAGTTAGTATACGGTTATCCAGTACATTGCACATTCTTTCGCCAGATCCGGACACCTGGCCTTCTTGAAAGATCGGTAGAAAATGATCGTAGAAATGATTTCGAGATCAGTTTAATTCTTCAAATTTTACCGTTTTAAATGTAAATAAAAATAACAAAAAGAACAAAAAAAGATAGGCGTTTTGTTACCTTTAGATACGGGTTCCTTATTTGTAAATGAAACACTAAATCTTCGTTTGCACTGTTGATACAAAAGTTTGTTCTACATGCTGCAACGGGTTGGCTACCTGCCGGGGTCGGCAACATTTTTTCGTGGAGATTGTCTACGGTCGCTAGTACAGAATGACAGTTGTCAATTTCTGATGAAAGAATGCTCTGTACTGGTTAACCGCTTACGTATGAGCTTGCCCAGGAAAAGTGTGGATAGGTAAACTGACCGGCTCAAAAATGACCCAATATAGTGTTGACTTGGCCGTTAAACTCCAATACAAACAAAAAATATATACCCGGCCAAAAAAGTTCTGCACAACTGGGGTTTTTGGCAATTTATTGTACTTACATGTAGTGTTTGTTTGTTTGATTTTGGGTTTAACGTCCCCTGTATAGGTCATTTTGGAGACGTTGCTTCCAATTTTGTGGGACTTTTACCCGACATTGAGATGAAATGACATCTCAAGCCACTGTCGCCCAATGAAACCAATAGGGTTTATTAGCATGGACGGTCCGCCTCGCACCGCGGTTCCTGGACAGGCTTAGATCCTCTAAGCGGTTTACCAGTACTAGTGTGCGGGCTGGATTCAGCTCTGCGTGGAAGCATCATGCAGCCCATATATTTCTTCAAGCCCCTATGGGCGGGGACCATGTAGTATCTGTTTACATATTACATATCGGCTTTTAGCTTACCCTGCTTTAAACAGAATCAAAATCGCACAAAAAATGCTGGAGATTTTGGCTTGACAAGGCACCAGGGTCGGCAGTCAAAAATGGCAAAATTATCGATTTTCAATTCGATCGTTTATTACCTGTCCGTCTGTTGGCTTAAGACGTTTAAACGCGTATAGGACGAAAGGCGTTGTTTTAATGGGCCTTTGGTTAATTTTGGTAAAATGCTGCTCTTGTTGTTGCTGCTACTGCTGCTGCAGACGTTGGCTTGTGATGTTCTGTTACCTGGCTTTTGTAATAGTGGTGCTGCATGCGAACATTTCTGTCAAAAGTCACCATCAAATTTCTTATCCAATAACATGCATGGAATTAAAAGTGCTCACCAGGCTACATATCTAACTGCATTTTTTGCATGATTTTTTAAAGATGTTCATCATTTCATTAAATCAACTTTAATTGCTCATTATTTAGCGTTTGGTTACAACAATGGTGAATGCTAGACCTATCCGAGCTTTGAGAAAGCTAACTGATGAAGAAAGAGCCCGGGCGCATGGGCGTTTAGAGGCGGGTGCTCATCCGTAAGATGTTGCTTATAAGTTCAACGTGCATCGCAGCACTATTGTCCGCATTCGTCAGCGTCATCAAGCAACGGGGGCTGTTTCCGACCGACCCAGATCCGGACGACCGAGAATTACCACCGATCGTGAAGACCGATACATTGCGTAGCAAGCGGCGTTTTGTTGATGGTCCCAGTCTGAAGAGAATGTTGAGACAACAACGGGAGCCTGGCGCACGTCGAATCTCGGTACAGACAGTCAGGGACAGCGTTCGAGCCTAGGGGTTAAAATCCAGAAAACCGGCTAGGAAGCCCCAGCTTTCTCAACGGCACAGGGCTCTAGGGCGCCAGTTTTGTGCACGACATGGCAGATGGAACCGACGGCAGTGGTCGGAAGTTCTTTGTTCCGACGAGTCGAGATTTTGTCTTCGGAAGATTGATGGTCGGATCAGAGTTTGGCGTCGCACTGGGGAGAGGCACATTGAGTCTAATGTCCTACCAACAACAGCTTACAACGGCGGCAGTGTAATGGTTTGGGCAGGTATCAGTTCTAATGGCAGAACTGCCCTTGTCGTATTGCCCGGAAACTTGAATGGTCGTCGGTACATTGACGAAATTCTAAGACCTCATGTTGTACCGTATCTCAGACAGATGGGCCAGAACTCCATCTTCCAGGACGACAATGCGAGACCACATCGTGCCAGGATTGTCGATGCTTTCCTGCAGCAGAATGGTGTGCTGGGACTTGAGTGGCCACCGATGTCCCCTGACTTGGCGTACATTGAACATTTGTGGGATATTCTTGGTCGGGCTTTAAACAAACGGGTCAATCAACACCCAACGCTTCCAGACTTGCAGAGACTTCTACTCCAAGAATGGGCTGCAATTCCCCAGCATCATATACAGAGACTGATGAATTCGATGAGGAGGAGACTTGACGAGTGGTGGCTATACCCATTATTGATTATTGAGTTACAGTTCAGAAACTGTGATTTTGTCATTTTTGACAACCTACCACATGTGCCTTCGGAGAAGCATTATTCATGACTCAGTGATGATATTCGTTTTGATTTCTGTTTATTATCAGGATTGAATTAAAGTTTCTTGTGGTGTATTTATTTTAGCTGTATATTAATGTTGTTGTGCAGAACTTTTTTGTGGCCGGGTATACATACTTCAGATGAGAAATTTCCCTTGTTATATACAGTCATGTAATTATGACAAGTCACTCCCTGTTGCTTAGATGTGCGCCAAGCGACGACTCGGATCAGTTTTTAATTGCCGTCGAAAAGAATCCATGTACCGGTCTCTATAACACGTAACAGCGCACAACGAAGACTATGAATAGACTGGTCGGATGTGGACAGCCTGATCCGAGTCTTCGATGGGCGCATATGTATATTGCAGGAATACAGAATTACTTTTTTTTAAAGTGTGTTTGCCTATTTCTAGTTGACTGCCATTTAAACGTATTTTGGCTATCTGCAGTTGACTCAAAATAGTCATTTCAGCATTTTTGGCTATTTGCAGTAATAGACCCTGCCTTTCTAAAAAGGTTCTTTGTGTTAAAGACCTCTGGCTATAGACCATTTTTGGGTCTGTTCAAGTCAATTTAAACAGGCCAAAGGTGGTTCTACTGTACCTCGTATGAGCTTCATAACGAGAAACTCGAGTTTTCCACCAAGAAAGGACACCAACCGGCCTGCGATGAGTGCTCTTCCTTTTCACATGGTTTCGAGGCCTAGTGTCAACATTCACCATTTCTTTTATCCGGTCTCGTGCTTTTGCAGACAAAAGCAGCCGAAAATCGCATACGACATTCATAGTTTAATTAATAAATGGAGCGATTGAATGATATCCGTAATTCAAATTAGTGATATCCCTAATTTGAATTGGTGATATCCATAATTTGAATTAGTGATATCCGTAAATCATTTAGATTAATGGATACCTGCAATTCAAATTATGGATATCAGTAATTAAAAATATGAATATCATTAATTTCAATTATGGCTATCCATAAATAGTTATTGATACATGTATTATAAATAATTATGGATATCACTAATTCTGTTTATTGATATCCAAAAACTAGAGGCCGAAGTGGGCCAGAATCGCTCACCTTGATGAGGCTGATCATATATTACATTGTGCCTTGGTGGTCATTTTGTTTTTCAGATCACATTGTTTTTAGCGATTCTGAATCTGCATGTTATCTTGATGCTTCTGATTAAGTTTCTGTATTAGGATTTACCAATGAGTACACACAGCATACATATTCATTATGGACCACCGAAAAGATGTCTAAAAGTATCTCGTTATGTCTCCTGGCAGTAACCCTCAGTGGCTCGAACCAGCCCTTTTTCGAAAAAAAATTGTGGCTCCAAAAGTGCATAAAGAGCCATTCAAGTTCGACTGTACTTGGTGCATAAATGTTTCCCGACAGGCTATCTACGTTGAAACAACGTTTAAAACGCTTCAAATTTGAGTCACGGTTGTATACCTATAGCCTTGGTACCTATCTCTATCTGATTCAAATGCCAACTAGCAGCATTGTTGTGCGACTTTAACTCTAGAGATCGGCAAAAGTAATCCGCTGCAGAATTGATTACTCCCTGCATGTGAAAAGCCCATCCTAAGAGATTTAAGGCAGTTTCTTTGTGACTGATTTTCAACTTATTCACTACCCACTCCATGTTTTCAATATCCGATTCAGCATGTGTTTGCATGTTCAGTTTAAAATGGTTTAAGTAAAGCATGAAATGAAACAAGAAGATCCCATCTACCCGAGCAATTTTTTCTCTTATTCCAGCATCGTCATGGTTTGAGCAACTTTCATCAACGGATCGAACCATTTCATGTTGCAATGCCGTCGGTATGATGTCTCTTTCTCCAAGACCAAAAATAATACACGGTACCATGTATCTGTGAAGATGTTCTTCGGCAGATATACCATCTAGTTCTGGGGTCTGGAAATTTGGCCCGAATGGATGAATAGGTTTATTTTGGTTACAAAAACAAAATGAGAAGCAGTCGTGAACATTCATTTCTGATAAAACTTCAAGCGACTTCTGAAAATGAGACAATGTACTCAGATGACAAGCTTGTTTCAATTTAGAAGAAAATCTGTCTGTTCTCATACTAATGTCCTGCCATGTGCTCTCTGTTAGTTGATTTAACATTAGCCTTGTGTCTTCATTTCGTTCAGCGGAACAGGCGACTAGGCTTGACATGCGACCAATTTCTAGATAATTCGTGACCAATCCGACTGCTTTTTTCAAAGTGTCCGTTGTGTTCTCTGCATCTGCCATTAGGTTTAGTCTAGTAATAATACGCTGAAGACGTTCACCCTGCAGCTTTGGGCTTTCACAGTTTGTGTCTTGCTGCAAAGCAGTCCTTGTCCTCAACGCAAAGTTCAGGTGCGTGTATTTGATATCCAATTTACGAATAGATACCACATTGTTATCACGATATCTTACTGAACCGCGCATGTGGCACTCGAGTGCGTTTCGGAATCTCTGACCTATTTCATCTGATTTGATATACAAGAGATAGTCACAAGCCCTTGACGTTAGTAATTCCATCACTCCAATTAATTTGTCGCGAACGATACCACGGACTCCCCTGTCAAACATGTTCTCACATGGAATGAAATAGTTAGGACACACACCTACTTGAGTCCACTGCGAAATCATTTTCATACAACCAACAAAAGCAGCTAAAAGATTTGAAGGTCGCCAAAAGTCACTTGGTGTGTTCTCCATCATGTACAACATAGACGTTTTGCAGTGGTATGACGTTATGGGGCATTTTTGTAAGCATTGTTGCATTTCCTTCTGCAAAAAAATCTGTATCATTTCTTTCTTGACAAGTTTAAGCAAAATAAAACATTGGAACTGGACTAGGTTTAAGCACTTAATGAGCTGCCTTTCTTGATTGGACAATGACAGCCTCCATTGTTTGTCCTTTTCAATGCTGTCTGGGTGGCCAATTGGTACGAACAGACAACCCAGTGTCTTGAAGGCTTGTACATCGGATTCTGGAGGCCAACCGTAGCGTCGTTTTCTCGTAAACCACTCATGTACACAATCTGGCACTTGTTGACTCCTAAACGCAAACAGAATATCCTTGTCTGCTATATGCGAATTCCTACTCTGTGTAAGTGCTGGACCATGCCTATCGATATTACCAATAAACGACTGATGTGAAGGACTAAAGGTACATACTAACCTTTCCGAGCCATCGGCACATATTTTATACTTAGAGTCTGTGATAAAGTTCTTGGCAGCAGCAGTGTTAGCATCAGTCAGCGGAACACCATTCTGTACAAGTTGAAGTTTGACATATCCAGGAGGAGTTGATTGGTCTTGAATCATAAGGAGGCATTTTTCTGGATCATGCTTGCCAATTTTAGTTACGACCGGTAACTCTTCATCGACGTACACAGAATCTACATCGGATTTCATTCCTCGTGTTTGCGTGCCTTCATAGGCACTTCCAAACACATGCACAGAATATTTAGGGCTCTTAAGAAAACTTTCCAGCTTCTCTCCTGCGCTGTATTCGTCAGTCATGAGGGAGGTTATTTCCTTAGACGCCCCTATGTCTTCCAGCACATCAGAAAGTAAGAGGGAGAGTGTTGTGAAATATTCCGGAACATTTTCCTGTAGCGATGCCATCGTGCCTGTAATGAAACGTTCCATTATGTCTTTAACTACAGTAAAATTCCTATGTTAAGATCGCCTTTGGGACTATTCTTAAAGACCACTTTTGAACAGTCCCAAAGGTGGTCTCTGACCAGATGACTCTGTGTGCAGAAATCACAAAAAAGAATAACTGAAACTTTCCAAATAAGCTTTTTAAAGCAGAATTAGTATCAATGTTTGGTGGTCTTAATAGGGGAATTTTACTGTATTAGCTATAAATATTGTACTGTTATTGGTGAAATGTATCGAAGGACACGAGCTTGCTCAATCACGTGATCATGTCCGTGAAATGAACACCCCTTAAAACCCATTTTATATAGGGAAAACTGGGGTTTAGGGGGTATGCATTATTTTTCTTATTTCTGCTCCAAGACATAGGTTATGCAGTATAAATAAGAAAAATATCATGGATCTTCATCAGGAAAGTGGCCATTTTGAGATAAACACCCTGCTAGCATTCTACATAAATCTACTGCGGGCCGTTAGCGGCCCGTCAGCTACCCTGACGGGCCGCTAACGGCCCGCTGTAGATTTATGTAGAATGCTTACTGGGTGAGCACTATGTCGGACGGGTTGGTTATCGTAATGACTCGTGTCATTCGATATCCCAACTCAAGACAACCCTCAAATAAAGCCGCGTCTTGAGAAGAACTGTTTTCGGGCTTTGTGACCAAATACGACGTGACCCGGCATTCCCAGCTTCACGATCTAGCAGGCGTCTTACATATTTAAATGTAGAAATTTTGTTTGTTTGTTTGATTCGAGGTTTAACGTCCCCGTCAACACTGTAAAGGTCATTTTGGAGACGTTGCTTCCAATTTTGTGGGACTTTTACCCGACATTGAGATGAAATGACATCTCAAGCCCAGTCGCCCAATGAAACCAATAAGGTTTATTAGCACCGCGGTTCCTGGACAGGCTTAGATCCTCTAAGCGGTTTACCAGTTCTAGTGTGCGGGTCGGATTCAGCTCTGCGTGGAAGCATCATGCAGCCCATATATTTCTTCAAGCCCCTATGGGCGGGGGCTGTAAATGTAGAAATTAAAGGTACTTTACTAAACAAGCGGCGAACACCAATGTACTGAACAGTCTGCGCGGATGCACAGGCTAATCTGCACATTTGTTTTCAAGGTCATTTTACTTTTGTCGAGCCGATCATTAATCAGAGGTGGGCGAAAACCGGAGTACCCGAAGAAAAATACCTAAGCTTCCGTTACAGTAATTGGCGTCTCGCATGTGACCCAGACCAGGCTAGAACCATAGCGGTAAAAGACAAAATGATAAAGAGACAGCCCTCTTATCCTCAAGTCTACGAAGGTATGGATTGCTTTATTCTAGCCTATGCGCAAATTAAAGACAAACAAGCATTAAATAAAATTAAATATATACATAAAGCAGCCTGCAGAGCTCAGTTTTCTCTACTACAAGAAAGACAGAGTCAAATGGAATCCGTGAAGCGCAGAGTGAAGACTCTGATGAGAGTGAGAGTACGCGCAGTTTGATCTGAGTCTTCACTTGGCGTGTGACTGAAGCCACTCTTTCGCTTGTCTTGGATCATTCGACGGCACATATTAGCCGCGCCCATGAAAACCCTCCTTCGGACTATAGCTTGAGTGGTCTCCGCGAAGACTGAAAGTTCTTAGCCTGGGTATCATTCTTCCCTGACTGCAATCAACGGGCATCCTTCAAGTCGTAGGGAGAAAACTGCGCATGTGCAAAGACAGTTTGGCTAAATGCGGCTTAGCCACCTTCAAATATCCAACAAACACAAACCGGATAAAACGTCGGGCCGACAGCGATACGACGTTACAGTTATCCTTTCTTTGTGTTTTCTGCATACCGTGTCCTCTGGTCAGAGACTACATTTGGGACTGTTCAAAAGTGGTCTTAAAGAACAGTCCCAAACGTGGTCTTAATATGGGAATTTTAATATGGCCTATTTACTGTTCCTGAACATCACGTGAACAAGTCCGTGAAATGAAGACCCACTATACCCCACTTTATTTAGAGAAACTGGGGTTTACGGGGGTATACATTATTTTTCTTATTTTTGCTCCAAGACATAGGTTGTGGGTACTAGGCGGTTCTAACGAGCACCCACAACCTATGTTTGCAGTATTTATAAGAAAAATATCAAGGATTTACATCAGAAAAATGGCCATTTTGGAGATGTGAAAAATGCACTATGTCGCACGGGTGTGTTATCGTAATAACAAGCTTACACCTATCAAGTAGTTTACCAGTACATGTGCTTAGTACCACCCACACACACACCGATAGTAACTGACACAAGCCGGTAGATCAACGGCCAATTTCTTAAGCAAACGTCGATCTCAAGCCGCTTCTCACGAAGATGGAAGTACAGGACTGATTAGATGAAAAACAACAAACTAACAAACAGTCAAACAAACAAAAACAGCCCACATGACGCTCCTGCTGAAGCCAAAGCAGTAGAACATCCCGGTACTGACCCAGAAGGCACATGACGTAATTGTGACGTCACATCAACGTCCGCGCAAAGTAATGACTGATGCAACGTCACATCTACGTCGGTGCAACGTCGTGACGTTGCACCGACGTTGATTTGACGTTGCCCTTGTGACGTGTGCCTGCTGGGTGAAAGCTGCCCAGCACCTCCACACCGACCCAGCCTCTGACCGTCAAATACTTTATGGATGTTTTGCTGAATTTATCTAGAAAGACAGGTTGTATGTTACTCATTAGTTAATACCGGCCCCGATAGCTCAGTTGGTAGAGTGTCCGCTCCGGGGAACGGGAGGTCTCGGGTTCGATCCCGGGCCGCGACAAACCAAAGTCGTTAAAAATGGTACTAGCTGCTCCTCGCTTGGCACTCAGGTTTACGGGGTAGAGCTAGGACTGGTCGATCCAGTGTCAGGATAATGTGACTGGGTGTGGTATCATGTAATGTGTCTGGGACATGATACTTCAGTGAGGCAGCACTATAAACGTGAGCATTGAGCTCCCTGTCGCAACCAGACACCGTCGTGATATGACTGAAAAATTGTTGAAAGCGACGTTAAACCCGAATTCACACACACACACACACACACACACACACACACACACATACTCATTAGTTAGAATCACCTCACTGAGGCGAGTCTTATGAGTGACACAATGCGCCTTTATTTCATGGAAGATCAAGAGACGTCTTAAAGGGGACTGGGAACAAATTCAGGGGAGGCAACACCTGCAAATGTATTTTTGGCTCCCATGTACATAGGGGTCGACTCTTAAAGGAAAGAATTTGCTCCTAAGGAGCAAATTCTTTCCTTTAAGAGTAGACCCTTTTTTCAGTGGGACTGGACTTATAGAAAAGCGAACATGAAGTTCCGAAAGTTGTCTCCCTTCGAAAAATGGCGGAAAAATCTGCCATGTATTCCCCATTTAATATGTTTTCATGGCCTGACGCTGTGAGAAAACCTCAGAAGTTCGAAGTACCTCAAACTCGAACAAATTTCCAAATACATTCGAGCTTTTGCCTGTATTGAAGTTCGTCTGAATTTTATGATCGTTTCAATAAAAAGTTAAACAAAATAACGAACAAAATAACATTCTCTCCCTTCCGCTGATTCAAGAAGGGCAGTTGTCAGTTGCTGGCGAAACTGGTTAACCGTTTACGTATCAGTGTGGATAGGTAAACTGACCGGCTTAAAGGTGACCTAAAACAGTGATGACTCCGCCGTTAAACTCCAATACAAACAAACAAACGAACAAAAATAACAAGAAATTAGTACCTTTGCAGCAATATGTGTAATCACAAATTACATGTATTTTATGTGGGTCAAATATACCACTATACGTGGTGTATCTTACGTCATTTTGAAAGATTATCCCAATACACAAATGTCAAATAACCAATTCTTCGATCTCTTAGAACTATATGGTGCTCCGTTTGGGTTTAAACCTACTTAATGCAGATATCTGCATTTGAAATACAGCTATTTGTATTTTAAACAAATATCTGTATTTTTATTTAATTAGAGATATCTATAATTGAAATACAGATATCTGTATTTGAATTGCAAATGTCTGAATTACAGGAAAAACTAGGCCTACAGACATATGCATTTCAATTACAGAAATATTTAACGTTGAAATACAGATATCTCTATTTAATGCACTGTGGAAAACTGATGCCTCCCTCGCCGATATTATTACATTAAATCACTGGCTTTTACATACCAATATGGCGGGAAAATTCAAAACAACCCCACGGACACGCGACGTTGGCTCAGTGTTGAATCGACATTGAAACAATGTTTTAGCGCTCTTCCGGTGTTGATTTGGCGTTGGGTGCCTGCTGGGTATTGTCTAGTGTTCCTCAATGCTCCCTCATTGAACGAATTGATTTTAATTTCCATATAGTGAGCCTGCACCCACGGTCTCTAGTTTCCCTCAGGGCTCTGTTCGCCTAATCACAAACCAGAGGTCGTCGGCTCGATACCGTGCTTTTCCAGACTTTCAGATATACAGTCAAACCTGTCTTAGTGGCCACCTCCATTAAGCAAGCAACTTGTCTTAAGCAAGCGGGCATTTACTTCCCGAAAAAGGCAAATGCATTAAAATTCACCTGCATTAAGGAAGCACCTGTCTTAAGCAAGCACATTTTCATTATCCCTTAGGTGCTTGCTTAACACAGGTTGGAGTGTATGTGTCTTTAAATCGAGGTCCCGTATCCGTATGACCTTAGCTGTTGGTAGGATGTAAGTCTCCAACACACACACATACACCTAATTAACATTCTTATGTTTTTAGGTTATTTTACCTTTAAGTTTATATTATTTCTTTTTAACTTTAACATTATTAGTTTCTATTCCATTTCTTTGGGGCGCCGTTTTACTATTTAATCCGTATTTATGTGTGTGTGTGTGTGTGTGTGTGTGTGTGTGTGTGTGTGTGTGTGTGTGTGTGTGTGTGTGTGTGTGTGTGTGTGTGTGTGTGTGAAATCGGGTTTAACGTCGCTTTCAACAATTTTTCAGTCATATCACGACGGTGTCTGGTTGCGACAGGGAGCTCAATGCTCACGTTTATAGTGCTGCCTCACTGAAGTATCATGTCCCAGACACATTACATGATACCACACCCAGTCACATTATCCTGACACTGGATCGACCAGTCCTAGCTCTACCCCGTAAATCTGAGTGCCAAGCGAGGAGCAGCTAGTACCATTTTTAACGACTTTGGTATGTCGCGGCCCGGGATCGAACCCGAGACCTCCCGTTCCCCGGAGCGGACACTCTACCAACTGAGCTATCGGGGCCGGTAAATCCGTATTTATAGATATCCATAAATCGAATTATGGATATTCATAATTCGAATTATGGATATCCATAAATCACCGCCAAAGCTTTTGGTTTAATGAGTTCTCCCTAAGACACGCGATTGTTTACTGTAAAAAAATCTTCAACTCCTTCATCATCGATGGAAGATGATGGCAGTCAAAAGGACCTCTCTGCCGTGCAGCCTTTTTAGCCCGTAAGGCTTCCAAAGCAACGGACGCCATAACCTGAACGCCCGCCATGTGTGCAGTTAAATATTGGAACCAGCCGTAAGATCTGGAAATTTCGGCCAACGCATCCGGTCTCTCTGGAATCACCTCTATGAAGGACACTGAAAGTCGGACGTAAGATTATAATGATCAAAACAGACAATCCGTGCATGTTTTCTGGAGAAAAATGCACATGGTCGTTATATATAGTCTTCACATATATCCATATAATTCTCTACTTGAGCTGTATGGAGTACGGGGCAGATTCAGATATATCTCCTGGCCCCCGGAGAAATAGATTTGGATGCATGAGCTGAGAGTACTGGTAAACCGTTAAGAAGGTCTAAGCCTGTCCAAACAAAATCGTGCGAGTCAATGGGCGACAGGGATTGGGTTGTTTGTTTGTTTGTTTGTATTTGAGTTTAACGGCCCAGTCAACACTAATTTCGGTCATTTTAGAGCCGGTCAGTTTACCTATCCACACTTTTCCTGGACAGGCTTATCAGGCCTCCTAGTAAAACCTATAAAACCTATAATAACCTATAATTTTTGTGCCAAACCTATAAAACCTTTATTTTGTTCATAAAACCTATAAAAAGCCTGTATTTTCATGAAAAACCCTATACTTTTCACTTTTGAACCTTCTTGCGACTCAAACCTAACTTTTCTTCAAAATGAACTACTACTTTTAGCTCACCTGACCGAAGGTCATGGTGAGCTTTTGTGACTGTGAGATGTCCGGCGTCGTCGTCCGTCGTGCGTAAACTTTTTCTTGTTAACACTCTAAGAGGCCACAGTTTTGGTCCAATCATCATCAAACTTGGTCAGAATGATCATCCTGACAATATCTCGGTCAAGTTCGAATATGGGTCATGACAGGTAAAAAAGTAGGTCACCAGGTCAAATCAAAGGAAAACCTTGTTAACATTCTAGGGGCCACAGTTTTAGTCCAATCGTCCTCAAACTTGCTCAGAATGATCATCCTGACAATACCTCGGTCAAGTTCGAATATGGGTCATGTCGGGTCAAAAAGTAGGTCACCAGATCAAATCAAAGGAAAACTTTAACACTCTAGAGGCCCCAGTTTTGGTCCGATCATCCTCAAACTTGCTCAGAATGATTATCCTGACAGTATCTCGGTCAAGTTTGAATATGCGTCATGTCGGGTCAAAAAATTAGGTCAGTAGGTCAAACCATAGAAAACCCTACTTAACACTCTGGAGGCAATAGATTGGGTCCAATCATCTTCAAAATTGCTCAGAATGATCATCCTGAGAATATCTCAGTCGAGTTCAAATATGGGTCATGTCGGGTCAAAAAAGTAGGTCAGTAGGGCAAATCATAGAAAAACCTTGTTAACACTCTAGAGGCCACAGCTTTGGTCCAATCATCCTCAAACTTGCTTAGAATGATCGGCCTGACAATATCTCGGTCAAGTTCGAATATGGGTCACATCGGGTCAAAAAGTAGGTCACCAGGTCAAATCATGGGAAAACCTTGTTAACACTCTAGAGGCCACAGTTTTGGTCCAATCATCCTCAAACTTGCTCAGGATGACCATCCTAACACTATCTCGGTCAAGTTTGAATACGGGTCATGTGTGGTCAAAAAGTAGGTCAGTAGGTCAAACCATAGAAAAACTTTGTTAACACTTTGCAGGCCACAGTTTGGGACCAATCATCTTCAAACTTGCTCAGAATGATCATCCTGACAATATCTCGATCAAGTTCAAATATGGGTCATGTCGGGTCAAAAGATAGGTCAGTAGGGCAAATCATACAAATACCTTGTTAACACTCTAAGAGGCCACAGCTTTGGTCCAATCATCCTCAAACTTGCTCAGAATGATCATCCTGACAATATCTCAGTCAAGTTCGAATATGGGTCATGTCGGGTCAAAAAGTAGGTCAAATCATAGAAAAACCTTGTTAACACTCTAGAGGCCCCAGTTTTGGTCCAATCATCCTCAAACTTGCTCAGAATGATCATCCTGACTATATCTCGGTCAAGTCCAAATATGGGTCATGTCGGGTCAAAAATAGGTCAGTAGGGCAAATCATAGAAAAACCTTGTTAACACTCTAGAGGCCACAGATTTGGTCCAATCATCCTCAAACTTGCTTAGAATGATCATCCTGACAATATCTCGGTCAAGTTCGAATATGGGTCATGTCGGGTCAAAAAGTAGGTCAGTAGGTCAAATCATAGAAAAACCTTGTAAACACTCTAGAGGCCCCAGTTTTGGTCCAATCATCCTCAAACATGCTCAGAATGATCATCCTAACAATATCTCTGTAAAGTTCGAATGTGGGTCATGTGGGATCAAAAAGGAGGTCAGTAGGTCAAACCGTAGAAAAACCTTGTTAACACTCTAGAGGCCACAGTTTTAGTCGAATCATCATCAGACTTACTCAGAAAGATCATCTCTACAATATCTTGGTCAAGTTCGAATATGGGTCATGTGGCGTCAAAAAGTAGGTCAAATCATAGAAAACCCTTGTTTACACTCTAGAGACTGCAATTTTAGTCTAATTATCATCAAACTTGCTCACAATGATCAGCTTGGCAATATCTAGGTTATGTTCGAATATGGGTCATGTCGGGTCAGAAAGTAGGTCAAATCGTAGAAAACCTTGTGAACACACTAGAGACCACAGTTTTCGTCTGGTCATCATCAAACTTGCTCAAAATGATCATCTTGGCAATATCTCGGTCAAGGTTGAATACAGGTCATGTTGGGTCAAAAAGTAGGTCAGTAGGTCAAATCATAGAAAAACGTTGTGAACACTCTAGAGGCCACAGTTTTGGTCTGTTCGTGCTCAGAATGATCATTGACATATCTCGGTTAATTTCGAAGACGGGTCATGTCTTGTCAATAAGTAGGTCAGTAGGTCAGATCATAGAAAAACCTTGTGAACACACTAGAGGCCCCAGTTTTGGTCCGATCATCATCAAACTTGCTCAGAATGATAATCTTGACAATATCTGGATCAAGTTTGAATATGGGTCATGTTGGTTCAAAAAGTAGGTCAGCAGGTCAAATCATAGAAAAACTTTGTGAACACTCCTAGGGGCCAAAGTTTTAGTCCAATCAACATAAAACTTGCTCAGAATGATCATCTGGACAATATCTCAGTTCAAATATAGGTCATGTCAAATCAAAAAGTAGATCACTAGTTTATTTTGTCATAATTTTTGAACCATTTGAGATAGAGCCTTCATATTTGGCATGTAGGTTCCTTGTGACAAGGGCTTCCCACTCATATAAAAATATTTGACCTTTGACCTTGACCTGTGACCTACTTTATCATAACTTTTGAATCATATGAGATAGAGCCTTCATATTTGGCATGTATGTTCCTTTTGACAAGGCTTTCCCAGCCATTCAAAAATTTTGACCCATCACCTTGACCTTTGACCTACTTTGTCATAACTTTTTTAGCATTTGAGATACAGCCTTCATCTTTGGCATGTAGGTTCCTTGCGACAAGAGTTTCCTATGCATACATAAAATGTGACCTTTTCCTTGACATTTGACCTACTTTATCATAACTTTTGAATCATTTGAGATGGTGCCTTCATATTTGGTATGTATGTTTCTTATGAAAAGGTCTTCCCACCAATACAAAAAAATTGTCTTATGACTTTGACCTTTGATCTACTTGGACCATTTGAGATAGAGCCTTCATATTTGGCATGTAGTTTCCTTGTGTCATACAAAAATGACATGTGACCTTGACCTTGACATGTGACCTACTTTATCATAATTTTTTAACCATTTGTCGTAGAGCCTTCATCTTTGTCATGTATGTTCCTTGTGGCAACGACTTTCACCCACACAAAAATTTTGAGATAGAGCCTTCATATTTGGCCTGTATTTTCCTTCTGACAAGGCACCTTACTGTATTACCTACCATTTCATTGCTACAGTGTGGATCAGGTGAGCGATCTAGGGCCATCATGGCCCTCTTGTTTACTATTTAGTCCGATAAAAAGTGATGAAAACTGTCAAGAAATTGTTTTTTTTTTTTTTCATCGCTCGCTTGTAAAATTTAGATCAACTTTATCTGAGTAATTGTGGCACAAAAGTTCATCAAATATTTTTTCTTCAGTTTCAAATCTTTATGTATGTTCAGAAGACTCTTTTTTTAACCTGTATTTTTATTGAAAAACCTGTAAATAACCTATATTTTGAGTAAGAAGAACCTATATCAAAACCTATATTTTCAAAGTGGGCCAGTAGGAGGCCTGGGCTTATGCGTAAGCAGTTAACCAGTACAGTGCACATTCTTTCGCCAGAAACTGATAACTGCCCTTCTTGAATCAGCGGAAGGGAGAGAATGACCGTAGAAAAGATTTCATGATCAATCTCTACTAGTCCGATAATTAAAGACTGTTAATTTTTAGTATTTTTATTATGTTAAAAATTTATCACCTTGTTGGAAATGGCAAGTCTTCTTGGTAGAATCTCCTAACTTAGTAATCTCAAAATTAAGCCAGAGAGACTAGACTAGCTAAACATTTATACACTATTCATTTTTATGCTAAAGATGATTTTAATTTCATATTATCCATTTTAACGCCTAGTGGCTAGGCTAGGTGTAAGTGGGTATTCATTTCACGGATTTGTGAAAGTGACGTGTAAATTATATTTTTTGATGACTCCTAAACAAAACTGCCCTTCTTGAATCTGCGGAAGGGAGAGAATGACCGTAGAAAAGATTGCATGATCAATCTCCACGAAAGAATAATGCTGACCCTGGAAGGTATCGAACCTGCGTCCTCCTGATCACCACTCAGATGCGCATCCGACTGAGCTACCGAGGCCGGCGGTATTGCGATGTCATTTCATCTCAATGAAGGTTTAATGCCCAACATAATTGGAAGCAAAGTCGTCTCCAAAATGACCTAAATAGTATTGAAGGGGACGTTAAACCTCAAATCAAACAAAACATATCTCTCCCACACCATAGGCCACCACTAAGCCTACCCTACATTACCACCACCTCCATCCCGGCTTTTATTTCACACCTAAATCGGAAACCTGACGGGAATAGCCGATTGTTTTTGTTTGTTTTTTTTGCAAAGGGAGCAGTCATTATTCATTAGGTTTATTTTCAGAGGAGAATTATGGATATCCATAATTCGATTTATGGATATCCATAAATCAGCCGAATAATGGATATCCATATCATAAAATATGGATATCCAAATTTCGATCTAAATTAATGATATCCATAAATCGATTTATGGATATCCATAATTCGATTTATGGATATCCATAATTTTGATTTGTGGATGTCCATAAATCAGACGAATAATGGATATCCATAATTCGATTTATGGATATCAATAAATAGAATAATGGATATCCATTATTCGATTTATGGATATCATTAATTCAGTTCGAATTATGGATATCCATAATTCGAATTATGGATATCCATAATTCGAATTATGGATATCCACAAATAATTATGGATATCCATAAATAATAATGGACATCCATAATTCGAATAATGGATATCCATAAATCGAATTATGGATATCAATAAATAATTATGGATATCTATCAATACGGATTAAATAGTAAAACGGAGCCCCATACATTTCTACTTTAGCTTCCCAGTTCTGTGTCTACATATATATATTGTCTTATCAAATTAATAGATGACCACCGTCATTCGGGCTGGGAGAAATAGATTGGGCTGCCTGATGCTTTCACGTAGAGCTGCAACCGACCCGCGGCACATGAGTACAGTTAGTGGTAACCCGCTAAATCTGCCTAAGCAAAGTGGTGCGAGTCCGTATGAATATAAATCCTATCGGTTTCAACGGGCGGCTGGGATTGAGATGTGATTTCATCTCAATGTCGGGTGAAAGTCCCACAAAATTAGAAGAAACGTTTCCGAAATGACCTAACTAGTGTTGACAGGGACGTTAAACCTCAAATCAGCCAAACAAAATCAAAACAATAGATTTTTAATTTCAATATATTTTTTATGCTTATACTAACAATCTAGAGCAAGGGAGTATTGAATATTTGTTGAAAATTAAAGTCGAAACTAACCAGGCTCATAAACAGAGATATCTGCATTTCAAATACAGATATCTGCATTTTAATTACATATATATCTAATTAAGCTTAATTGCAAATATGTATAATTCAAATGCGGATATCTGTAATTGAAATTTAATAACAAATAGAGATACATGTATCTCCATTTCAAATACAGATATCTGTATTTTGAATAGAGATATCTGCATTTAAATACAGATATGTGTATTTAAATGCAGATATCTCTATTAAAATATATAGCTCAGTTGGTAGAGTGTCCGCTCCGGGGAACGGGAGGTCACGGGTTCGATCCCGGGCCGCGATATACCAAAGTCGTTAAAAATGGTACTAGCTGCTCCTCGCTTGGCACTCAGATTTACGGGGTAGAGCCAGGACTGGTCGACTGGTCTGATAATTTTCTGATTTTTACCAAAAGATTGACATTTAAAAATGTCGTCTGCTGAAGAAATTCCCAACATACAGAGCGTTAAGCCGACTATGCACAGTCGAACTTCAAACGGGTTCGACTTAGTCATTTTAAGGGGAATGGGATCACCTTTAGGGGAGGCAACTCCTGTAAAAGTATTTTTGTCTCCCATGTCAATAGGGGTCACCCCTTAAAGGAAAGAATTTGCTCCTGAGCCTTAAGAGTAGACCCCTTTTTCAGTGGGACAGAGCTTATAGAAAAGTGAACAGGAAGTCCCGAAAGTTGTCTCCCTTTGTAAAATGGCGGACAAATCTGTCAGGTGTTCCCATTCCCCTTAAATGAGCAATTGGTGTTCGAGCCATCGAAGTTTTACTGTATGTACGAGGTTTCAAAATAAAAATATAGATCGAGCTTCGGTGAAGTTCCCCTAGGACCTCCCCAACGCCCCTGAACCTCCTCTTAAAAGTAGTGTTTATGTTTATCATATGACGTCGTTGATAAGCAGTAGATAACGTCGTGTAATAAAAATCATATGACCACACGTGTAATAACACTTTGGCGGGATTAAGTAACGTCATTAAGACGTCCATGCCAACAATGCATTTTGTAGGAAAAATGTTATATTCAAGGGCGATAAATCCAATTTAAAGTGGTCATTTGATAAACAGAATCTTGCACTCGTGATCATTTCATATGATATTTATGAAACTCGCCACAGGCTCGTTTCATAAATATCATATGAAATGACCACTCGTGTAAGATCCTCTGTTTCTTGCACACCAGACAAGGAAATCCGTGATTTTACCCTGGGATAGAAATTTATGTTCTGACCCTGATGTTCCGAACCAAAATCGAATATAATCGCGTGTTTGATAAATGCACTGGTTGATTACGACCTCGTATGCGCCGTCGTTAAGGCTGACGTCACAGCAACGTCACTAAACATTCCTGCAGTGTCAACACAATATGGCGGACGTTGGTAACCGAAGTGAGTGCAGCATTAAAAATTCGCTTTAAGAAATGGAAGGTATGCAAGAAAAAGAATCCAATATGGGTGTGAGGGGTGGATAGAAAAATCCGTCCCTCGGGATCACTGTCCAGCATCACTCGGCAAGCCTCGTGATGCCGGACAGTGTCCCTCGGGACGGATGTTTCTATCCACCCCTCACACCCATATAAGATTCTTATATTCTTACTTATATTCCAAACAAAGGTTATGGGTGTTTGTTACAGCCGTCTCAATGAGGCTTTCTACCCCGCAGGCACACGTCGCAAGGGCAACGTCAAATCAACGTCAAATCAACGTCGGTGCGACGTTGCATCGACGTTAATTTGACGTTGCATAAACGTCATAACATGGTATCGACGTTGATGTGACGACATAATTACGTCATATGCCTGCAACGACGTTGATGTGACGTCACAATTACGTCATGTGCCTGCAGGGCACAGCCTATGTCTTGGAAGAAATAAGAAACTGTTAACACTTGTTTTCTCTTTTTAAAGTGGAGTCATTGATAAAGACAAACATTAATATCTAATAAAACATGGGTACATGTAAAACCAAGTATGTGTGAGTGCGCTTTTGTTTGGTATTGGAGTTTAAAGGCCCAGTCAATACTATTTAGGTCATTTTTAGCCGGTCATTTTACCTATCCACACTTTTCCTGGGTAAGCTTATACGCAAGCGATTAACCAGTACAGTGCACATTCTTTCGTCAGAAACTGACAACTGCCCTTGTTGAATCAGCGGAAGGGAGAGAATGACCGTAGAAAAGATTTCATGATCAATCTCCACGAAAGAATGTTGCCGACCCCGGCAGGTAACGAACCCGCGTCCTCCTGATCACCAGTCAGACACGCATTCGACTGAGCTACCGAGGCCGGCGTGTTAGTGCGCCATTAACATACTCGTATAAGGCTTAATTAAAGTATGTATGTTTAGGGTTTCCCGACACTCATTGCGATAACACACCCGTGCAACATAGTGTATTTAATTTATATACCGTTCAACATTTTTTTCATGATCAGAGCTTAAATTTTTAGCACCTAGCCTTTGAGAGCATCCTTGCTGACCGTCAACATGGTTATCGAAGTCAAAGGTCTTGCGAAACTCAATTAGTTCATTTTACCATGACATTATGGGCAATCTAGATTGGCTATAAACTGTGGCTACAAACAGACTGACTTGATCACCATGGACTTCGCCAAGGCTGCACAGAAGGCTATTGTACAAATTGGACTACTATGGGATGAGAGGCTCATGGCTCTATGGGCGCTAACAACAAGTTGTACTGTATTGCCAGGCGTCTGACCCAGTCCCTGTTATATCTGGTCTCCCCCAAGGTTCGGTCCTTGGGCCGGTCCTTATCATCAATGACCTCCCTTATATTATCAGGTCATTTGCCTGCTTGTTTGATGATGACTGTTCCTGTATAGGAACATATATTCTCCAGACGGTCTTATTTTACAGGATGACCTCGATCGACTAGCACAGTGAGAGACCGATTGGCAAATGAAGTTCAATGTGGCCGAATGGCATTCAATGAGGGTGTCACGACACCTTTCGGACAAGCAAATTAGGTTTGCGGTTCTTCTTTGGCGATTTATTTATGTTGTTGTTTGTTACTTAATGTGTGTATCACTTGTGTCTTTTGGTTTTGGATGGCCATATGGAAAGTAACTGTCCTTGTGGCCTTCCTTTGCTTAGGTTTTCATTATGGTCTGGTCGCTAAATGTTGTGTTTCTTTCCCTTTGGCGTCTTTGATGGGTGGAGTTAGTTAATTGCATCGATTCCTGATCTTTGTTTTACTCCTATTTTGACTATACACTACACCAGAAAATTTTGGAGCAGGTTCAATTCATCATCACTGCCGATCTTGTTGGGGTCCACATATTTCAGAGATAACATTGAAGGCAACTAGGATTTTTCAGACTTAATTTAGCCTTTGCACCTAGGCAGACTTAGGATGTTGCATCTAAAACGTTGGATCGCCCTGAACTTGAATATGCATCACCCATGTCAAAACTCAGATTCAGCATGTGGACAAGGTGCGGAAGACAGCTGATAGCTGCTCGATGGACCTGCCGACAATGTCGAAATTGAAGGTTCGTCGGTGACATGCTTAACGAGCAAGAATGGCAGTCCCTAGAGTCTCTTCGTAAGCCGTCCTCTTTAACCTTCTTCTATAAGATACACTCTGGTACAGTGTAGATACTTGACCACTGCGACAGTTTCAACACAAACAAGGACACCAAAAGCAAACAACTCAAAATATCGTAGGTACCAGTCCTATAGAGATTCCTTGTTTTTTTTTGTTTTTTTTTTTCCTAGAACTATTCCTCAGTGGAAATGTCTTCTCTCTTTCGTGATGAATACCAAGACCACAGAGAAGTTCACCGCCAGTGTAAGATTGAGATTCAGAGGTTTGCGTTTTAGCATACCTCTCTTTATTATCCCCACGTTTTTAAAAAAAGTGGGGATATTGTTATCGCCTCCGTCCGTCCGTCCGTCTGTCCGTCTGTCTGTCCGTCCGTCTGTCTGTCCGGCTATCTCCTCCTAAACCGTTAGCCGGAATTCAACCAAATTTGGTATGCGAGTTGCTTACATGAATGGCTTGCGCAAGAGCACATTTTTTTAACCTCGCCCCCAGGGGCCCTGGGGAGGGGTCAAAAGGTCAATTTTTTTTTTATTTTTTTGTTTGTGTTTTATGGCAGGAAATATATATACATGAGAAATATGTTATCTGGTACTTGGCTACTGTGGAGAAAACGTGGGGATTTGCGATGGCTTGTCATCGACTGCGCGCTCCAGTTCAGATTGTAAATAGTTTTAAGGACTCATCCAGTGACTTTGTTTTAGCTAAAAATCAAATTTAGCCACCAATCCATAAATTTAGCCACCAATCCAACTGATAGATAGATAGATAGATAGATAGATAGATAGATAGATAGATAGATAGATAGATAGATAGATAGATAGATAGATAGATAGATAGATAGATAGATACTTGAAGCACGAAAACGTCTGGATTTCAGTTTATTTAAAACTTCAATAGAATTTTTATAGACCAAAACAGATTTCTCCTTGATTTTTGAAAGACTTTGTCGCAATATTTAATCACATGTTGTTTTTGATGGCAGTAAACTATGAAGGTACTAATTTAGAAAGTTCAGTGGTGGTACAAGAGCTTGAATTTGCAATACACCCTGCTTTGTATGGTCTTTTATGAAGTTTAGGTAACAAATATAACGTAGGAAGCCAGTCTTAGCCTTCTGAAGCACATACAGCAAACTAAGTGGCTGAATGACAATATGGTCATCAACTACAGCTGTCTCTATAGCCAAAGGCTGCAGTTTATAGGCCTTAGTACCATCAAACTCTTGCTGAAGATTGTTAACATAGTGAAGCCGTCAAACAACGACGGCATTGTCAGCGGCCTTATCTACAAGAGCCAAAACAAAATTCTTACGAAATTCTTGAATACCTAGTTTAAGGTGACTTAAAGACGTCTTAGGTACAAGAGGTAATGAAATTCGTATATTGAGAGTAGATAGGAATGCGTTTGATTACTAGTTTCAGAATACTAGGTTTCCATTCTTTAAGAGGTTTATGCTCAACATGCTCTCTCGTTTATAACGTCGATTACCGAATTCGTTTAAGGCAGCAGCGATTTCTTCTCTAGACTTGCTGAAATCAATTTTAGAAGGAAATCGATATTTCCGTCCTTTAGAAACTATATTTCGCATCCTATTTTTAAATTGCCAAGCAATGCACTTAGTGTTTGCAATCTCAGGTATCAGGAGTGTTATATCAATATGAAGATCAGAAACAAGTTTATTGAAATTAAAAATGATAAATCTAACAGTTTTATTGTATTTATAGCAAATTATGGGTGTTTCAGTATTTTGAAAATAAACAGGAATGGATGAAATCACCGAACTGTCCCGGAAGATACTAGTAGGTAATCCTGCCCTTATTAATCGATGATATTTTGATGTAATGGCGTTTGTGATTAATTTCAGAATCGATGTAAGGACGAAGAGCATGCTGAGTATAAGCTCGAGTTAAACGAGCAGCATCATAAAACTGATTGTTCTAATCGTAGACTTTATTCGCCTCGTTGTCCAGAATCCGTAACACAGAAGTGGGAAATGAATTCAGAAATACAAGCATTAAGTGGTGTCCATGATTCATTAATATTATTGACAGTCACTTCCGCTTCCTATTGTTTCTTTTAAAATCGCGTAATTTATGTTTCTAGTTGCTTTTTTTCTGGTGCCGAGCGATCTAGATTTACGCTTTCGTCAGTCCAGAAGCGAGAAAATATCAAAAGCTGACATTTTAGAAATATTACCCTCATGATCAATGTTGTCATTAAAGCACAATTATAATTCAATTCATTTTGATTCAGTTTCGTTTAAACCTATATCATAGTAATTTTTTCCACTTATTGTATTAAAATGTCCCATGACGGTACAAGAAAGTGTCAGTTTTTAGGCTCATTTGCCATTATTTTAAGCCCATTTGATGAAACGTCATCGTTTCTAGCAAAGACTGCAACGTCGTATCGCTGTCGACCCGATATTGGCCCGCTAAATTAGCACTGCTCTGCAACAGAAACAGTTTATAACTAACGTTGCATTACGAAAACATGCCTATATACTTTTCGCCCCTTAAAAATCCCACATTTATAAAGTAAAACTGTGATTTACAGGGGTATACATTATTTTTCATATTTCTGCTCAAAAACTTAGATTGTGGGTGCTCGATAGCCACGGTTCTAAACATTTCCCACAATCTATGTTTGGAACAGAAACAAAATCAGAAGTTTTATCTGAAGATGTTAACTTTTCGGTGGTAAAATTTTCCAATTTATTTCAATATGCGTATTTTGGTAATGTTCGGAACAGCCATTATACTGCTAAATAGATTAATTTAGCAATTTCTGACTATGAATCAATCAAGTTACTTGATTGTATGTATTCATGCGTGGCAAACAGTGCAGAACTCATCTGATCTGGATCTACCATCAAGAAAACACGCCTATATAATTCTGACCCCCTGAACCCCACTTTTATATAGTTAAACTTGGGTTTACAGGGGTAAGCCTTATTTTTCTTTTTCTACTCTAAAACATAGATTGTGGGTACTCGTTAGAACCGCCTCGATGACATGTACCCACAATCTATATTTTAAGAAAATTATCACAATTTTTATCCCCGACCGAATAGGTTCGGGGGATATAGCGATCAGCCTGGCGTCCGTCCATCCGTCTGTCCGTCCGTCCGTAGACGCAACCTTGTGATGGCCATAACTCCTATACCCATTGAGATCCTTGATAGTTCTTGGCACACTTGTTCACAAGGCTGAGACGGCGTGTCATGCGCAAAAACAAGAACTCTGGATGCCATACTTTTTTAGTTATCTCCCCTTTTAATAAAATAGAATGATTACTTTGTGATGGCCATAACTCCAATACCCTTTGAGATATATTGATGGTACTTGGCACAGTTGTTCACAAGGATGAGACAGCGTGTCATGCACAAGAACCACAACTATGGTTGCCATGGTTTTTGAGTTATCTCCCCTTCCAAAAAAATAGAGTGGCTACCTTGTGCTGGCCATAATTGCAATACCCTTTAAGATATATTGATGATACCTGGCACAGTTGTTTACAAGGCCGAGACCGTGTGTCATGCACAAGAACCACAACTCTGGGTGCCAACGGTTTTGAGTTATCTCCCCTTCCAATTATATAGAAACACTACCTTTTGATGACCATATCTCCAGTACTCTTTGAGATATATTGATGGTACTTGGTACAGTTGTACATGAGGTTAAGCAGATGTGTCATGTGCAAGAACCACAACTCTGGGTGCCCTGGTTTTTTAAATTATCTCCCCTGACAATATAACCTTGTGATGGCCATTACTCCAATACCCTTTGAGATATATTGATGGTACTTGGCAAAATTGTATACAAGGTTGAGACTGCACTTCATGCCTAGGAACCACAACCCTGGGTGCTATGATATTTGAATTATCTCCCCTTCCAATAAAACGGCATGACCACCTAGTGATCTCCGTACCTCCTATACCCTTTGAGACATATTGGTGGTACTTGATGCAGATGTACATGAGGTTAAGCAGGTTTGTCATGCTCAATAATTACAACTCTGGTAGCTCTGGTTTTTGAGTAATCTGCCCTGACAAGATAACCTTTTGAAGGCCATAAGTCCAACACCCTTTAAGATATATTGAAGGGACTTGGCACAATTGTATACAAGTGCAGAAGGGGTGTCATGTGCAAGAACCACAACTGTTGGTGCTGTGGTATTTGAGTTATCTACCCTTCCAATATAACAGTATGACCAGCTTGTGATCCCCATATCTTCAATACCCTTTGAGACATATTGATGGTACTTTGTACAGAAATACATGAGCTTAAGCAGGCATGTCATTCGCAAGAACCACAATTCTGAATGCCCTGGTTTTTTAGTTATGTCCCCTGACAGTATAATTTTGTGATGGCCATAACTGCAATACTTTTGTGATATATTGCTGGTTTAATTAAGGTGTATGTTCTGTGTGTAAACAATCTTCTGAAGGCCATGTTTGCTTTTGGTCGGGGGATTTGTCATATCTTCTGATGGCTATTTTTTCATCTTAAAATTTTCCTTTTGGCTGTACAGTGTATTCGTATAGGCGTGCGTTTGTAATGATTGTTTGCAAAGGTAGGGGTTGTCGTGTTCAGCAGGATAATGATTACATCACGTAAACAACTTTGTGAAATAAACACCCCCTTAAACTCCACTTTATATAGAGAAAACGGGGCTGTACGGGCGTATACATTATTTTTCTTATTTCTGCTCCAAGACAAAGGTTATAGGTATTCGTTAAAACCACCTCAATGAGGCGGTTCTAACGAGCTCCCACAACCTATGTTCGCAGTATCACGGATTTTCATCAAAAAAGAAGCCATTTGGAGACGTGATAATATGCACTATGTCGCAGGGGTGTGTTATTGTAATAAACCGGATAATTTTCAGATCACCAAAATAAAGAGGTACAACATATTTGAATATACATTCACTAGGCCCCCGCCCATCGAGGCTTGAAGAAAAAGATGGGCTGCATGATGCTTCCACGCAGAGCTGAAACCGACCCGCACACGGGTACTGGTAAACCGCACAGGGGATCTAAGCCTGCCCAGGCAAAGCGGTGCGAGTCGACCCGTCCATGCTTATAAACCCTAGCGGCAGGGCTTGAGATGTCATTTAATCGAAATGTCGGGTAAAAGTCCCACAAAATTGGAAGCAACTTCTCCAAAATGACCTATACAGTGTTGACGTGGACGTTAAACCTCAAATCAAACAAATACATGCACTTACATTGTGTGTGTGTGTGAATTCGGGTTTAACGTCGCTTTCAACAATTTTTCAGTCATATCACGACGGTGTCTGGTTGCGACAGGGAGCTCAATGCTCACGTTTATAGTGCTGCCTCACTGAAGTATCATGGCCCCGACACATTACATGATACCACACCCAGTCACATTATCCTGACACTGGATCGACCAGTCCTAGCTCTACCCCGTAAATCTGAGTGCCAAACGAGGAGCAGCTAGTACCATTTTTAACGACTTTGGTATGTCGCGGTCCGGGATCGAACCCGAGACCTTTCGTTCCCCGGAGCGGACACTCTACCAACTGAGCTATCGGGGCCGGTATATAAATAGTTGTATGTTGGATATGTTTTATTCTATCATGAAAAGGTATGCTTAAGAAAAAGGCGCCCGTAAGAGTCGTTTAAACGAAGCGATTCTAATGAGGTCACACAACGTACCTTCATTTCAGAGAAAGTCGATGAGTTATCTCTAAATTATCCCCATAAACACGGCGTATACTTCAAATAAACACAACCCCTGCCGGTTAAGCCCAGTGAAATAAATTATCAAACTAGTTTTAGTTTGATTTCCAAGAAGGAATACAAAACGGAAGTAGCGGTGATTCACCCAGTCATCGTGTTTTCCTTTTGACTTACTATACACCTGTAAAAATGGGGTCTACGCTTAAAGGAAAAAACAATACTTTTAAGAGCAAATTAGTTCCTTTAAGAGTAGACCCATATTGATAAGAACGAAAATAATCTTCGAAGAGTTGTTTCCCCTGTGAGTGTTCTAGCCTCCTTAGAAATAATATCAATAATCTTGAATGTATAGACTTTATCATGCTATCTCAATATTAACTGCATAAACAGACTTGTTTGTTTGAAATTGAGGTTTAACGTCCCCGACAACACTATTTTGGTCATTTTGGAGACGTTGCTCTCAATTTTGTGGGACTTTTATCCAACATTGAGATGATATTTCAAGCCCCTCCGTCAGATGAAACCAATAGGACTTATATATATGGACGATCAAATTCACACCACTTTGCCTGGGCAGGCTTAGACCTTCAAAGCGGTTTACCAGTATTCATGCGTGGTCGGTATCAGCTCTGCGTGGAAAAGCCCCGATGGGCGGGACAAATATAAATAGACTTATGCTAAGACGATCATGCGGGGTATCAAAGTATACTGAACGAAGGTTCGTGTAACATTAACTGATTTATTCGTTGCATAAAGGTCAGTCTCATGTCAAATTGCAACAGCTACAGTCGAACTTCAATGGCTCGAACACCTTTGGGACCTCGAAAATCTGTTCCAGACAGGGGTGGTTCGAGCCACTGAGGTTACTGCCAGGAGGCATAACGAGATACTTTTAGACATCTTTTCGGTGTTCTATAATGAAAATGCATGCTGTGTGTACTCATTAGAATCGCCTCATCGAGGCGATTCTAATGAGTACACACAGCATACATTTGCAAGATAAAAGACTAAAAAGCTCCTTAATTATCCCCCACTAGTTCTTATGTACAGGATTTCGCTAGGGGCTCACGAATGGGTTCGACACACCCATGGTGAACTAGCCATCGATGTTCGAGCTATCGAAGTTCTACTGTATAAAAGTAGTTTGGAATTATTTCTATTTTACTGACTGTACCGTCAATATATAATTTGCACAGTAGCATCACAACTATGTAGATTTATCCACGTTCAAAATGCTTAATTTGTATCAATGGATACATTTTAGCGAACAGCCCTGCACATTCTTGGAAATTAGGTCAACAAATTCCAAGCCTTTGGTTTTTCAAGGAAATGCAATGGGAAGGATTTGAAGAGTCATAGACGTTTTTATTTTCAGGCAGGTTCATCTAAATGAATGTTGCCAGGCTACTGACTTGTTCAAAGCAGACGGAGACGTTTTCAGCAGAAGGTTTGTTTGTTTGATTTGATATTAAACGTCCCCTTCAACACTATATAGGTAATTTTGGAGACATTGCTTCCATTTTTTGTGGGACTTTTACCTAACATTGAGATGAAATGACATCTCAAGCCCTGTCGCCCAATGAAACCAATAGGGTTTAGAAGCATGGACGGTCCGACTCGCACCGCTTGGCCCGAGCAGACTTAGATCCTCTAAGGGGTTTACCAGTACTCATGTGGGGTCGGATTCAGCTCTGCGTGAAAGCATCATGTGGCACTTTTATTACCTCAAGCCCCGATGGGCGGGGGCCGCTTCAGCAGGAGGTAGCCGAGCTTGTAACAACTTCAACCCAGTAAGCATTCTACATAAATCTACAGCGGGCCGTTAGCGGCCCGTCAGGGTAGCTGACGGGCCGCTAACGGCCCGCTGTAGATTTATGTAGAATGCTAGCAGGGAAGCCAGGACTGTTACATCCTGTTTCAGCATGCGAGACGTCGATTTACGACGGCGACGCAAATTGACACGTACAGTCGTTGTATTTGCCCATACATGTGCCGACTGTTGGCCGCCAACCTGCGTCCAGTTGTTAAAACATTTTTAGCTTAATAGCTCGTAACGTGGTCAAAATGTGAACAGTTCTAGCAAAGTACTATAAGTATCTTATATGGATGTGAGGGGTGGATGGAAAAATCCGTCCCGAGGGACACTGTCCGGCATCACGAGGCTTGCCGAGTGATGCTGGACAGTGATCCCGAGGGACAGATTTTTCTATCCACCCCTCACACCCATATTGGATTCTTTTTCTTGCATACCTTCCATTTCTATTGCGAATTCTTAATGCCGCTGTCACTTCAGTTACCAACGTCCGCCATATTGTGTTGACACTGCAGGAATGTTTAGTGACGTTGCTTTGCATCAACCTTAACGACGGCGCATGGAGGTCGTAATCAACCAGTTCATTTATCAAACACGCGATTATATTCGATTTTGGGTCGGAACACCAGGGTCAGAACATAAATTTCTATCCCAGGGTAAAATCACGGATTTTCCTTGTCTGTTGTGCAAGAAAACATGTTTTGCAGAAAAAGTGTGTGCAGATTACATGCTTGCACTTGATTTCGATTCTAAAAATAATTGTGTTCCCAGCAGGGACACGTCGCTATTGCAACGTCAAATCAACGTCGGTGCAACGTAATGACGTCGCACAGACGTTGATGTGACGTTGCATAAACGTCACGACATTGCACCAACGTTGATATGACGTCACAATTACGTCATGTACCTGCTGGTAATTGTTTCCTTCAAATTCTCTTAATCTTTCACGGTTATTAGAAGAAACCAGTGCTTCAGCTGAAGTGCACGACCCGACGGATGCTTTTAGCTTTATGAGTGTTACCATATATGGGTATGGCGGTCATTTTGGTCATGTGACCTGGACCTAAAACGGTTCCCCCAATAAATGCGCCTTATCGTATGGAGCAAAAATATATCTTATATTTTAGTACTGTATTCTGAATCGTTTGCAGGATAAAATGCATTCTCACTTTTCCAATACAAAAGCATATGTGTCAAAGTTTGACCTAGGCACAAAGAAGGTCAAGGTCAACCCAGGGTCACCATTTTAGTAATTTATTATGGGCCTACGTCCCAGATGCTATTAATCAAGTTTCGTGGAAATCTGCTTAGTGGTTCTGGAGAAGACTATTTTTGAAGGGTTTTTACCATATATGGCTTGGCGGCCATTTTGGTCATGTGACCTGGACCCGATGAGCAAATTTTGGTTTCCCTCATCCCATAGAGGCTTCATATGAAATTTGACTTCAATCGGCCCAAGGGTTTCCGAGGAGAAGCAGTTCGAAAATTTTCACATTTTTCGCCTCGGCGGGGCTATACTAAATGGAATGTAATATTTCGCAAGTTAATTGGTTAGATCTTATTGATATCTATCAGTATGCCAAAAATTGTTTAAATATTCCAAGTGGTTAAGGGACTACCACCAATTTCCACAAACGGGCTACGGACAGACAGACAGACAGACCATATATGGCTTGGCGGCCATTCTGATCATGTGACCTGGACCCCATGAGCAAATTTTGGTTTCCCCCATCCCATAGAGGCTCCATATGAAATTTGACTTCAATCGGCCCAAGGGTTTCCGAGGAGAAGCAGTTCGAAAATTTTCACATTTTTCGCCTCGGCGAGGCTATACTAAATAGAATGTGATATTTCGCAAGTTCATTGGTTAGATCTCATTGATATCCATCAGTATGCCAAAAATTGTTTAAATATTCCAAGCGGTTAAGTCACTATCACCAATTTTCACAAACGGGTTACGGACGGACAGACAGACTGACAGAATGGCACGGTGATTTTAGGGCACTCTTAGAAAATCAACCGACTTGCATCCGCCCCCGCCCATAGGGGCTTGAAGAAATATATGGGCTGCATGATGCTTTCTTGCAGAGCTGAATCCGGCCCGCACACTAGTACTGGTAATCCGCTTAGAGGATCTAAGCCTGTCCAGGAACCGCGGTGCGAGGCGGGCCGTCCATGCTAATAAACCGTATTGGTTTCATTGGGCGACAGGGCTTGAGATGTCATTTCATCTCAATGTCGGGTAAAAGTCCCACAAAAATGGAAGCAACGTCTCCAAAATTACCTTTACAGTGTTGACGGGGACGTTAAACCTCAAATCAAACAAACAAACAAAACAAAACTTTTTCTTGCATCCCTTCCATTTCTTAGCGCGTATTTTAAATGCTGCAGTCACTTCAGTTACCGGCGTCCGCCTTATTGTAATGACACTACATGAATGTTTAGTGACGTCACGTAACGTGTTGTGACGTCAACCTTAACGACGGCGCAATCGTATTCAACTAGTGCATTTATCAAACACGCGAGAATATTCGATTTTGGGTGAGATCACCAGGCTTAGAACAGAATTTCTATCCCAAGCTAAAACTATTGATTTCCTTATCTGGTGTGCAAGAATAATGAAAACCTGCTTTTCAGATTGTTTTGCGCATTCTGATTTCGCAAATGGCAAAAACGGGTATTTCATCGCGAAAACAATAATTTTGACCCCCTTGAACCCCCTTTTATATAGTAAAACTGGAGTTTCCGGGGGTATACCTTATTTCTGCTCCGAAATATAGATTGTGGGTACTCGTTAGAACCGCCTCGATGAGGCGGTTCTAACGAGTGCCCACAATCTATATTTAGAGCAGAAATAAGAAAAATATCACAATTTTTCATCATAAAATTTTCATTTTTTCGGCGATAAAGGTGGCAAAGTATTTGTATAGGCGTGTTTGCGTAATGTTCATGGCTCATATTAATGTGCGACATGGGACGACAAACATATCTGTATGTGGAAGGATGCATAAAACGTCTTTAAATAATGATGATGATGATGATTTCGTGTTTAACACGTCTTTAAATAACATACTTATTTAAACACATTTTCATTTATTCTCAAGTACAATGGACTTTCGTTATTTCAAACTACAGAGGACTGGAAATTTTGGTTTGACATTGTTTGTTTGTTTGATTTGAGGTTTAACGTCCCTGTCAACACTGTAAAGGTCATTTTGGAGACGTTGCTTCCAATTTTGTGGGACTTTTACCCGACATTGAGATAAACTGACATCTCAAGCCCTGTCGCCCAATGAAACCAATAGGGTTTATTAGCATGGACGGTCTGCCTCGCACCGCGGTTACTGGACAGGCTTAGATCCTCTAGCTGTTTACCAGTACTCGTGTGCGGGCCGGATTCAGCTCTGCGTGGAAACATCATGCAGCCCATATATTTCTTCAAGCCCCTATGGGCGGGGGCCGATTTGGTTTGACATAAAAGTTGTTTGAGATAAAAGCATTTACTTGTAAATAATATACATTCAAGGGATGTAACTCTTTCAAACGTATTTTTCCCTCTTATCAATAGTGGTCTACCCTTAAGGGAAAAGAATTTCCTCCTCCGGCGCAAATTAAATAATTTCTTTCCCTTAACCCATTTAGTACCGGAAACCCCAAAACTGGTACCCTGGCAAACAGAGCAGGCCAAGATCAGACGCCGCAGAACGCGGCGTCTGATCAGGGCCTACACTGTTTGCAAAAAGCTCAACCATTTCCCAAACAGATTTTGAAGAAAACACAACCTGACACCCCTAAATTTTGAAATGAACTCCTGCTATATATAAGGAAGAAGATTACATTTGGTACAAAAACGGTTAAGAGCAGTGGGAGCACCTGGCACATTTTCCGCCATTTTTTTTTTTCAAAGGGAAACAACTTTCAGGACTTCCTGTTCGCTTTGCTATAGGCTCACATTACGCAAACACGCCTATAGCAATACAATGCCACCTTTATCGCTGAAAAAATGAAAATTTTATGATGAAAAATTGTGATATTTTTTCTTATTTCTGCTCAAAATATAGATTGTGGGCACTCGTTAGAACCGTCTCGTCGAGGCGGTTCTAACGAGCACCCACACTCTATATTTTCGAGCAGAAATATGAAAAAAGGTATACCCCCGGAAACCCCAGTTTTACTATATAAAAGTGGGGTTCAAGGGGGTCAAAATTATATAAGCGTGTTTTCGTAATGGTCTTGCTGAAAAAGGGGTCTACACTTAGAGGAAAGAATTTGCTCCTTAGGGACCACTTCTCCTAAGTAGACTTCGCTGGTGTGTTGTTGTTCAACGGATGATCTGGTGGTTTTTCTCCGTGTACTCCGGGTTTCGCCCCCCGCCCCCACCTCTGATGATTAACGAGCGGCTCGAAATAAGCCAAATACTGTTGGAAGGACGGTAAAACATAAACAAAAAAAAAAGAGAAAAAGAAGACAAGCATTACTAAAAAATATTCCCTTAGTTTCCATCCAAGGGAGACAATACAGCTCAATCTTTCTAAACAGATGTTCGATTCATATCCTCCCGTTGACTTCTGGCCTAGATAACCGGAAATTGTGCCTTTTTTCGAGATGTCATTTCATTTCAGTGTCGTGTAGAAATCCCACAATGTAGGAAGCAACGTCTCCAAAATGTCCTAAATAGTGTTGACAGGGACGTTAAACATCAACAGAAATAAATTCAATTAAACAAACTTTAATTAAATAAAAACTTTGTGGCCAGTCTTGAATTTTCAGTTTCGGCCAACCAACGATAAAATGAAAAGGCAAGTACAGAGAATATTAAATCTAAAAACAAATACCACTTTAACATATTAGTAGCTAGTGTATTCCTAGTTTTGTCATTTCAGCTTGCTGGACTGGAAATCGGCATAGTTCCATAATCAGTGTCTGACTGATGATCGATCCCCGATTGTTCGGCAACATTGAAATCTTTTCTTCTGTAATTCTCTCTCTCCTCTGCTGATTCAAGAAAGGCAGGTGTCGGCCTCTTGGAAATTAATTTCCACAGTTCTGGTTGACTACCTATGAATAAATGAATTCTGAAAAGTTTGGTCCTTTGGACGCAAAGAATACACCAAATAAACGAAAATAGCAGACTGGTTTTATTGAGTCTGTTCATGATCAGTACTTAAATGTGCAACAACGGCCACTCTCTCTAGCACTGGCTTTAGCAGAACACTATTTTCAATATTATTCTAAATGAACTCAATGAGAAAATATAATCTGCACTATTATGATGTACGGGGAGACTTTGTACGGCCGACACAGGGCATAACAGCAGCTGCAGTGAAGATAAATAAGTTCTCTAAATGAACTCAATTATGCCAAAGGACCAGAAAATATAATCTGTACTAGGATGATGTACCGGGAGACTTTTTACGGCCGCCACATGGCACAACAGCAACTGCAGTGAAGATAAAAGTGTGATTACGTAAACTGTCTTGGTCGATATAACTTAGTGTTGACTGGGACGTACAACTCCAAGCAAACCAAACAAAAATACGTTGACAGATTGAAAAAAACACTCGCTTTTATTGTAGACCTGTTGTAGATTTAAATACTGACCATTTTCTCATTTTTCGGAAGCCACTCTTCGTAGTCGGCAACATTCTTTCGTGGAGATTGATCACGAAATCTTTTCTGCGGTCATTCTCCCCCTTCAGATCTTTCAAGAAGGGTAGTTGTCAATTTCTGGCGAAAAAAATGTGCACTGCACCGGTAAACCGCTTACCTATAAGCCTGCCCTGAAAAGGGCAGATGGAGTAAGAAAGAAAGAAATGTAAATACCTGCTTAAAATGACCTAAAATAGTGTTGAATGGGTCGTTAAACTCCAATTCAAACAAACTCTCTTCGTAGAGACAAATGGAACATCGCTGAACCACACTGAACAAGTGGCGAGTTGCTCATTGAACTAAAAAGCAACTGACACGATACAAATCTTCGTTTAGAGAAAAAATGAAACCTTGTTTTTTGTTAAACAGTTTTCTCTAATTTGAACATATATATAAACAAGTTTATCACATTGATAAAACGATCTCCGTGTAGCTTAAAAGAGAGAAGATATACATATCATGCGTGTTTGTAAATCTGCTAAACCCTTCGGGAAAGATCTTACGTGGAAGCTATCTCACTTTGCTCGTGGCCGAAGTCCGTGCACGCTATTATTCTATCACGTTTTTCTCTTCCAACACTTCGACGAGGGATTTTCTGCAGCCGTTAAAGAGATTGATGTAGGTAAGTGACGCAAATGCTTCAAAGCGAACCTGTTATCAGAACTTTTCTTCTGTGAGCTATGAAAAAAGAGGATTGTCTTGAACATTCCGTGTTCGCTAACATTCAGCTTTTCGGTGTTTTGTCCCAAGTGTTCTCGGTAACCATGGTAAGCATACAGATATTGAAAGTAGCCAAAGAAATGGAAATTTATGCGCCACTTACTGCGCTACGCGTCAGATTTCTCCAACATGTCCAATGGAAGGTATTAAAGAAAGAAATGTAAATACCTGCTTTCCGAACATAAATCGTACCCGAACAAACTTCCTGACGTGTGACGTAAGCACAAACGATAGCTACCACGGAGTTTGTTTCCCGACAGTGATAATGGTCTTGCGCAAAGTTGGAATTTTCACTTTGTTGCTTCGTGCCGCTTTGCATAGACCGTAGATAGGTTTGGTTTAAACATATTTTAATGCTTATATACCTGTAAGTTACAAACAAATGGGTTGGGCCACAAGTTCTAACAACATTATTTACGGCCCGTCCCGTACAAACTACACAATTACAAGCGATAACAGATGACAATGAATGTTTCAACACAATCGCAAAATAGAATTTTTCTAATTTTTCAAACAATGAGAGAGAGAGAGAGAGAGAGAGAGAGAGAGAGAGAGAGAGAGAGAGAGAGAGAGAAGGAAAGAGATAGTACCGGCTACCAAACGAGATATTGTGCAAAACGACATGTTTCCTTGATATAACATTGTACACTTTTGAACAAGTCTTTCTTTTCGTTTTCAGTAGCATTTGCCTTACCATAAAGTACAATTTGACAATTCAGAGGGGGAAAAATTCTGGTTGCCTGAAAAAAATGAACTCGTGCATTGGCATACTTTGGGCATTGAAAGAAAAAATGTTCTGCATCTTCTACTACATGTCCACAATCACAATGGGCATCTACTATTAAATGATTATTGTGACAGTCATAATTAAGCTCGCTACATTTGTTGCGTATTCGAGCATGAATAATCGAAAGATGTCTGGCTTCTAGATATGAAATATGATGGTAGATAGATGCACAGGACGTTTATCTCCACACAGCCCAAGCAGGACGTTACCTAGCAGAAATGTGTCCATCATTGTTTTCTATTCGTTTAATAACATATTCAAAATGAGATCAGAATGGTAATAAACACACCAGAAAATTAATTATTTCTCACCGTTCCGCTGATTCAAGAAGGGGAGTTGTCAGCTGGTTAACGGCTTACGTATAAGCCTGCCCAGGAAACGTGCTGATAGGTAAACTCACCGTCACGATGTGACACTGGGCCATTAAACTCCAAAACAAACAAACAAATAAAAATTGCTTCTAATTCTTAGCGGTTGAGTTAATTTTGAGACTGTTTAAGGGGAATGGATAGACCTTCAGAGGAGACAACTCCTGCAGAAATATTTTGTCTCCCATGTGAAAAGGGTCAACTCTTGGAGGGAAGAATTTGCTCCTGAGGAGCAAATGCAAATTCTTTCCTTTAAGAGTAGACCCATTTTTTCAGTAGGACAGAGCTTATAGAAAAGCAAACAGGAAGACCCAAAAGTTGTCTCCCTTTGAAAATGGCGGAACAATCTGCCAGGTGTTCCCATTACCGTTAACAGTAGGAATTTATAATTAGTACGGTAGCTGCTGGCTGGAAGGAAGAGGTGGCTGCTGAACACAGGTCAAAATGCTTTGGGAGGAATTACTGTTCGGACTTTTGAAGAGAGGTGGCTGCTGAAACAGGTCACCGTAACTGGTGGTTTTACTGTATATATCCTAATTCTTTTGGCAATCATGTCATTCATCACGAAAATACGCCAACATAATTCTGAGACCCTTAAAACCCCAATTTTTATCGCAAAACTAGGGTTTCTGTCGTATTTCTGCTCAAAAATAAAGATTGCGACTACTCTTTAAAACCGCCTCACCGACGAGTGCCCACAATACAATAATGTGTTTTCTGCAGAAATATAAAACATATCTCATTTGGGTGGTAAAATTTTTCAAAATTTTCTCTTCATCTTAAATCCATTTAAATATTGTCATCCAAGGGAAACAATGTAGCTCTGTCATTCTGAACAGATATTCAATTAATTTCCTCCCATTGACAGGTTGTATGCATTCGCCATATTTGTCAATATGGAATCTTACACCCAGTCCATTTCCAATTATAGGGTTGTCAGCTTTGTTTTTGTTGGAGGGAAAATGTTTGTTCCTACAAGTATTATTTAGTTTATTTTTAACCCTTATCCTGCTGAATAAATTAATTCAGTCACCTCCATTTCTAACCGTTAACCACCAATCAAATTACTTGATACGAGCGTGAGTCAATAAAAAAGCCTGACTAATTTCTTGGCTTTTTCGATGTAATTGCCCTCTAGAATGATGCACTTGGATCAACGCTGTTCCAGTGCCATCAGCCCAGAATGGAAGAAGCCAGGGTCTTTGTCTCCGACCCGCTAGGAAATAGTCACTAGGGGTTGAGTCAGTCCGTAGGTGTGGTATTAGCTCGTACTCATTCCGCTAAACAGCATCCATTGCAATTTTGCAAGTGTGGACTCTCCCATCGTCCTTACCTCGGTGTTTTTCACGGATCGCAGTTCTCAGTTGGTCGAACAAATTTGCATAATACGCATCTGTTATTGTACCTTTTTTTGCTAGACATCACGTGAACAAATCCGTGATATGAATACCCCCTAAACCCCACTTTATATAGAGACAACTGGGGTTTAATGTGGTATTTCTGCTCCAAGACATAGGTTGTGGGTATATAGCCATTTTGGAGATATGAAAATGCGCTATGTCGCACGGGTGTGTTATCGCACTGGAAAATCCAACATATAAATAACGTCTTGTGCGTGCCAAAATAGTTTCCATCACCTTGCCAGCAGAGGATTGCGTTTTTAACTTCGTTGGCCTTGGAGATCCCGGCCCTACCCACTGGAGCATTTCAGCTTTATTCTCTGACTCATTATAATTGACCCAGGTCTCATCTATAGTCACCAGACGTGAAAGAAAACCATTTTCCTTGACCTAAACTGCTTCAACAAAGCGCTGCATACTGGTGCTCCGGTTGCCAGTTGTTGTCGCTAATACCACGGTCACAATTCACTATTCGAGCTCCGCCCGACTAGTTGGCGACTGATTTGGGGGTGAAATCGGGCTGGAGTCCGGCCGGCGTCCCACCGGATGTTGATGCATCGGTGGTGGTCGGGAGGGGCCCGGTGAAATTTTAACTCGCACTTAAAATTCTCACCGAGTTCTCACCGACTTCTAGGTCGAATTAAAGTCGAGCAGAGCTCGTAGCGACGTCGGGACGATGTCGATGGCATCGGCTGGCATCCGGTGGACGTAGAGCGGACCCCAATCAATAAGATAATCGGGCAGGTTATCAAGCGGAATCCGCTCGACGAATCCTGTTTCGACTGTCGCCGCTCGATCGCCGACCGGTGTCCTTCCGGTGTTCCACTGATTGACGCTCGACTATGTACGGGACCGATCTCCGAAGCGTGCCAGTTTTTAGCAGACCAGTAGGGAAAATAGGCATCTTGTATCGCTTTTCTTCGAAGAAAGGTTTCTTCGACGTCAACAAATTGAAGGTTGTACATCCACCAACCGAGCTGACGCATTTGTTGTACAGACAGGAGAGGGTGCTGTTTATATACCCCTGGACAATGGGACCTTTCCCGGCGGGTGTAAACCCGTCCATCGCCCGGTGACGGGCCATGCCCGGCCGGGAACTGGGCGGACATCTGCGGAACATCGAGCGATGCTCGGCCGGCTAGTAACAATCGCCAGGTCAGAATCAGAATCAGAATCAGAATTGTTACTGGTGACACGTCAAATGACATTCATACACCAGGACCTGTGATATGGGAAGTTAGTCCCTAGCTCTAACCAAAGATGTAAACTTAGCTACACAATCCTCAGCACCTTCAGCCGTCAAAATAATAGAATCGGGAAGGGCATTCCAATCTCTAACGGTTCGGGGGAAAAACGATTCTTTATAAATATCCGTTCTTGCAGTAAGGGTCAGAACCGTCATTGAATGGTGTTTTCTACAGTGCCTAGCCGGGGGAACAAGGTCATCTGTTGGAATGCTGGCAGCACCCTTTAGACCTTCGAATAAGAGTATGAGCCTACTGTCTCTTCTCCTTTTCTTGAGAGACTCCCATCTTAATTTTCCTAGAATTCCAGTCATGCTCCCAGTTTCAAAGCAATAATTTCCAGTTACAAATCTAGCAGCTCTGTTCTGAACTTTTTCAATTTCCTCATTAAGGACCACTCCGCTTGGGTCCCAGATGCAACTACCATATTCCAAGATTGGGCGAACAAGTCCCCTGTATGTTGTCTCTTTCACATCCTGAGGACACTGATGAAGATTTCGCCTCAGGAAACCAAGTGTTCTATTCGCCTTTGTACACATATTGCTAATGTGTGTAATCAAATCGTGAGTGATTGTCACACCAAGGTATTTAATGGAATTCACATTTTCGAGGACCGTTCCCTCTAAGGTGTAAGAAGCCTCAACTTTATTAGATCTCTTCCTTGTTATCTGCATAATATTGCATTTAACTGGTTGAAATCTCATGCCCCATTTTCTGGCCCAACATCCTAATCTATCTATGTCAGCCTGAAGTTTCAGTGAGTCATCTGTATCTCTAATTTCCCGGTAACAAACACAGTCATCTGCGAACAGTCTTATTTCTGAGTCAATGTCAGTGGAAATATCATTGATGTACATAGAGAACAATAGAGGACCAAGAACAGTCCCTTGTTGGACTCCAGACAAAACTGGCGTCCATACTGAAGATTCACCATTAACAACAACACGCTGTTTTCTGTAGCAAAAGAAGGAATCTATCCATTTAAGAGTCTTCCCACCAATTCCATAACCAAATAATTTGGATTTAAGTAGTTCATGAGGAGGGGTGTCAAAAGCCTTCTCAAAGTCCAGAATAAATGTGTCCACCTGCCCCCCCTCCCCCCCCCCCCCCCCCCCCACCTTTGTCCAGGATTTTTGCCCAATCATTAATAACCGTGCTCAACTGAGTTTCGCAACTATGCCTTTTCCTAAATGCATGTTGTCTGTCTGACAAAAGTTTATGTTCATCCAACGTGGCCATGATGTTTGAGCAGACTATGTGTTCAAGCAATTTACATAGAACACAGGTCAGTGACACCGGGCGATAATTACGAGCAAGAGCCCTGTCCCCTTTTTGAAAAGTGGACAGATGTTCGCTAGGAGCAATTCTTTGGGAATTTCACCCGTATCGAGAGATTGTTGAAAAAGATGAGCAAAAACTGGACCTAACTCGTTTGCTAGTTCCTTCAGGACTCTAGGATGAAGCTCATCGGGCCCTAAAGCTTTAGAAGGGTTCAAGCCTTTAAGTAACTTGATCACTCCCGCAGAGTATACGGCCGGCGCACGGCCGGTAAGCTGCAGTGCACCGGCCGATTTCCGCCAGGCGTATATGCCGATGCTTCCCCGCAAAAATCTGGCAGACACCACCCGACTCCCGGCGGATGCCCCTCCAGGCCCCGCACGGGAAACTTTTTGTCAAAACCGAGCCAGAAACCGGCTTCCGACCCTTTCTCGACTTGAACAGCTTGGCCGACCACCACGTCTAGTATAGCTCGGCCGGGGCACATCGAATTTGTAACCGAGACATAAGGGATGTTTCAGGACCCAACGGGCTGTTAGCTTGCGCATACCCAAGCGATCATGTAAAATTGTTAAAACGCTACCATGTGAAATGTGTATTGCATTCGCAATTTCTTCCACCTTAATTCGCATACCGGTATCAGAGCACACCAGATGCTGTACTTTGTTACACATTCTTCGTCGGTGGCATCTGATGAGCGTCCAGACCTGGGTCCGTCTTCTAAAAACCTTTAAACGCGTTTGAATTCCCTAACGCAGAATTTAACTTGCAGAAGACGCACAAACATTGGCCAACTCAAAATGTAGTTCCTGTCCTTTTTTCGCTTTCAAATGCAAGTACCGAATTGCGACACAGTACTCCGCCTTTTGACGAAAAGCTTGCCTTTGCATCGGTAGCTAGACATGTTTGACTTCAATATCTTATGAGTGAATGACATGATAAGGGTGTAATTTTGCCCTTAGACCTAAAACATGTATTGAAACAAGGTATGACAATCGTGTGTGTCTCGATCAATTGGAAATAGGATAGGCAGGTTAATTATTGACTTGCCCTCGTTGTAAAATCACTGTCGGGAAACAAACTCTGTGGTAGCTATCATTTGTGCTTACGTCACACGTTAGGAAGTTTGTTCGGGTACGATTTATGTTCGGAAAACAGGTATTTCCATTTCTTTCTTCAATACCTTCCATTGGAGAAATCTGACACGTAGAGCAGTAGGTGGCGCATAAATTCCCATTTCTTTGGCTACTTTCATTATCTGTGTGCTTACCATGATTACCGAGAACACTTGGGACAAAACTCCGAAAAACTGACTGTTAGCGAGCACGACAAGTTGTGGGTATTCCGACATGTAATAATTGCACACCCATTGTGGCTGATCTGTTTTTGTTTTGTTATGAGAGAGACCTCATGGTGTTCCTTTCTGCTAAAAACCAGTCTGAAATCATTGAAGCTTTTAGCTCCACTTCTCGATATTTGGATTATTTATTAAATACTGACAATACCTATTTCGATGGTTTGATCAGTCAAATTTACCCCCCCCCCCCCCCCTTTCGGGTGAATAAAACAAATTCTTCTGATACCGAGGCCCCGTTTTTGGATTTACATCTGTCTTTTGTGGATGGGTTTGTGTCTTGCAAAATTTATTATAAACGCGATAATTTTGATTTTGAGATTGTAACTTTGCCTTTTTTGGATGGTGATGTTCATCGTACGCCATCCTATGGCGTTTATATTTCGTAATTAATTCGATTTTCCAGAGTGTGTAGTCATGTACCTGATTTCAACACTCGTAATAAATTGTTAACTGCTTAACTTCTTAGTCAGTGTAATCGGTCCATAAACTACGCAAAGCCTTTTCAAAATTTTATAGACGTCATTCTGATTTAATTTCAAAATTCAATATTTGACTTAAATCTCTTCTGCAACAAGGTCTATCAGAATCCTAATTTTATGGTGACTAAAACCCCGGTCCCACAGAGCTTGCGACCGCGATGCGACCTTTCTGCGACTGAAAAAAAATGGCAATCGCGGAGCGGTTTCAGAAGTCGCACGGAGGTTTTATAAAGGTTGCAGCAAGGTCGCGGGTAGGTCGCCGATCAAATTTAGTCGCCGATCGTCTTTTGTGCATGCACAAAAGACTGGCTGCGACTGATTTTGATCGCAGACTAGTTGCAATGGTTTTCTAGACGTCGCAGACCAATCCCCGATCGATCGCCGAACAGTCACCGATCGATCCCCGACCGAATTTATGCAAATTTGGCTGTAAATTCTAGCAACCCTATTTCAACTTATCGGAGACTGGTCGCAGACCGATCGCCGACTAATCGCCGACTGATCCGTGATCGATCCACGACCTATCGGCGATCAGTCGGCAACTGTTCGGCGATGGGTCGGCGATCGATCGGAGATTGATCACTGATAAGTCGGCGATTGATCTGCGATTGGTCTGCAACTGGTCGCCGACAAGCTGTAAAAGGTGTTAAAACCACCGAACGATTATAGCGCCAACTACAATAAAAAACTGTTAACATCCTAGCATCATTTCGACGACAGCTTTCAAAGAGGCAACATGGTTCGGAGAGGCGGGCAAAAGAAAACGGCGGCGCAGCCGAAAAAAATGGGAAGCAAGGCTCGGTCACCAATTTCGGATGACGAGGACTTGCAGCAGCCCAGAGAAGGCTCACGGCAGTCGTAAATTTAGTTTATTTTTGTCTGTGTCAAAAAAAAAAAAACGCAAAAAAGTCTCCGACAAGTCGCCGATCGGTTTTATCCAGTCACTGAAGAGTCGCCGATTGATCGCCGACTAGCCCCCGATCATGTTTCACTTGTTGCAAGTCAGTCGCCGATCATACGGCGATTCTTCGGCGACAAGTCGCTGATCAATCGCCGACTTTGGGCAACATTAATCGCCGATTGTTCGGCGACCGGTCGCCGACTAGTCGGCGACGGGTCGGCGATCACATTTACGGAGCAAATTTAGTTGCAACAGTTGCAAAGGTCGCGGGCCAGTTGCAACGAAATCAGTTGCAGAGAGGTCGCATCGCAGTCGCAAGGTCTGTGGGACCGGGGCTTTAGGACATAAATTCAGAAAAATATGTACCTGCAATGACTTTAGTACACAATTTCGTAAATTCTTTCTTCAATATAAAAATATTGAGTACAACATAAATGTTGCACGACCGACTGCATGCATGTTAATTAAACCAATCACGCTTAAATTCAGAAAATATATAACCGTAATAACTTCAGCACCCAATTTCGTAAAATCTTTCTTCGATATAAAAAGATTGGGTACAACATAAATGATATACGACAGACTGTATGCATGGTAGTTAACCCAGTCACGGTTGACAACTTTGCTTCTCTCTTTAATTGCAAGACGGTGGGTCAGGCCTCAGATTCTATGACGGTTCTAGCGCAAAGGCTTACTGAGGATTAGAGAGATGTAATTCAATGTAATGTTGGTTGGTATCTGATGCTCTGTCTCTGGTCGGGTCCATCGGAGTCTAACTGTTGGTTTTCTTTTGCTCCTGCATTTCAGCGGTTTCTTGCTGTCGAGTCCTCGCCGTTGTTTCGTCTTGTGTGTTCACGGATATGTTGCACTGACGAGTTAGGAGGCCTTCATGTGGACTGAGCTATTTATTTGTTTCGTTTGCGACGGAAGTAAAGGCGAGGATTGTGGCCACGTTAAATCGTTTTAAGCCCCCAGTGAAATTCGTTTCACTGACCGTTCCAATGCGGTTTTTCTGTGGTGATTTATTTTTGTTATGGTTTGTCTTTGGACGTTTGTGTCGCTTATATTATTTTGTTTTGGATAGCCAATTGGCCATTCTGAGGGAAAGTAACTGTCCTTTTGGCTTTCCGCTATTGATGTTTCCATTAGTTTCTGCTGTTTCATGTTTGTGTTTCTTTCCCTTTGGTGTCTCTGATGGGAACTGTGGGTTGTATCGATTCCTGATCATTGCATTCACTTCTATTTTACCAGTACTTGTATTAGGAGATAGTATTCCTTTATACTAGAGAGGTTTAAACATAAGTTCCTTTTTTATCAGTGCTTTATTATCTCTCCACGGTAACTGATAACAATTGGAACAAGTTTTCCTTAACTATTTGTCCTGACTGTTTTCAGTTACCACGTAGAGCACAAATGCAGCGAAAGAAATAATTGAAAGGAAGATCTATGGATACAAAGAGGTGATAAAGACATAATATCACATTTCATTGATCCATATTTTTCCTATTGGTGAACAGTGAATTCGAGGAGTTACTATCAAAAATAGTCTACCCATGCCTTTGCAGGTTTGTTTTGCTGCAGAAAGACTTGGCCAAACTAGTTAGTCTGGCCCAGAAAGCTTGAACACTTCATATTTTCCAGTTCTTTGGTGTATTCCTTGCTCCCAAAGGATAGTCCTTTTATAGAACATATTTGTTACAGCTGTATGGGGCCTGATTGGTATGGCTTCTTTCATGGTCACGTAGATCTGAACGGCTCCGAAAAATATTTACACAGTTACGACACACCGCTGGCTGGTATTCCATGGCTGCAATTAATAATATTACAGGTAGAATGGCAAATAAATATATGCTGATTATATATTACTAGCAGCAATAATGATTAATACATGCATTTTGTTTGTGGAAATCCATGTCCGTGGAAGCTAACATTTTTGCACTCGTCCGTGGAAACTAACATTCTTAATCATATCCGTGGAAGCTAACATTTAAGACTCGTGTGCATGGAGGCTATTTTTATTTACCGTATGCTGTACATTTGGAGCATCGGTAACATTATTCTGTATAGGGAGTTCGATCATCTACCAGACCATGGTAGTGGACGTCAAAGTGAGCACGTTCTTCCCATGATTTCCATGTTCTTTCACCGGTGTGATCGAACGACGCCTGGTAGATGTTTGGTTGACTGGTACACAGATCATCTATTTCTTAAACAGAAGTCGGTGTAGCAGTCCAGACACACATGGGGAATTGTCCGGAAAATGGGGGTTAGTGGTGCGTTATCCCTAATATCTCCACTTCGGGTGGTTAGAAATTAATAAAATTAGTATCATATACAGTTTTAAGCTCCATTCTAAAAGATTGAAAAAAAAAAAAAAATTAGGGCTCAATTTTTTAAGTTAATTTGTCCGACAAATTAACTTCAGAAATGGACCCATAAAATGTTAAAAATGAAAAATAATTTTTAATAATATTTTAGAATGGAGCTTAAAATTTTATTTGATACTAATTTTATTAATTTCTGACCACCCGAAGAGGAGATATTAGGGATAACGCACCACTACACCCATTTCCCGGACATAATACCAACCATTTCCCGGACGATTCGCGGACATTAGTGTTCGCCCTTTCGACGCCATCTTTGTTACGTATGGTGTGACGTATCTACCAGAGAAACCCACGCTTTAGTCTGGTTCGATCAGAGTGACTTCACGACTTTCCCGCCACGTTGCCAGACCGCTACCAGACTGAGTTTCGACATGTCCAGAACCATGTTAGATGCAGGTGAAATTTGGTGTGGGCATTCGGGCGACATGTAGATTCCAAATTGTTTAAATCGTTGCGTTCCGATATCTAAGATGGCTCGGCCCCGTCCATCGGGGCTTGAAGAAATAGATGGGCTGCATTATGCTTCCACGCAGAGTTGAAACCGATCCGCATAAAAGTAAACATACACGCTTGAATTTTGCAAAAATCGCTTTTTTGTGTTGATCAGCTCTTTTCTTCCTGATATGATATGAGCACATACAGATTACTTTAGAAATTTTGCACATAGACCGGACCTTTATGTTGTCGCATATGCAGGTAAATCAGGTAATGACCTCAGAGGATTATATTTTCTTGTCCTTTGGAATCATTTATTGGACTGCGGGATTTAATAGGGAACAATTGAGGGTCACTGATGAGGCCTCGATGGCCGAAACAAGCTAGTCGGGCCCAGAAAAATCTTGAACACCCCATAGTTTTCAGTTCCAAAGGACTACCCCTTTTTTATCGAAAACGTGTCTGACTGATGATCGATCCCCGCCTGTTCGGCAACATTGAAATCTTTTCTTCGGTAATTCTCTCTCTCTTCTGCTGATTCAAGAAAGGCAGGTGTCAGTATCTGGCAAAATAATTTCCACAGTTCTGGTTGACTACCTATGAATAAATAAATTCTAAATAGTTAGATCCTTTGGACGCAGAGAATACACAAAAAAAAAACGAAAATAGCAGACTGGTTTTATTGAGTCTGTTCATGACCAGTGCTGAAATGTGCAACAACGGCCACAACCTCTAGCACCGGCTTAAGCAGAACTCTATTTTCAATATAAATCTAAATGAACTCAATGAGAAAATATAATCTGCACTAATATGATGTACGGGGAGACTTTGTACGACCGACACTGGGTATAACAGCAGCTGCAGTGAAGATAAATACGTTCTCTAAATGAACTCAGTTATCCCAAAGGACGAGAAAATATAATCTGCACTAGGATGATGTACGGGTGGACTTTTTACGGCCGCCACATGGCACATGTTCAGCAGCTGCAGTGAAGATAAAATGTGGTTAATTAAACTGTCTTGCTCGATATAACTTGGTGTTGACTGGGTCGTAAAACTCCAAGGAAACCAAACGAAAATGCGTCGACAGATTGAAATACACTCGCTTTTATTGTAGACCTGTTGTAGATTTAAATACTGACCCTCTTCTCATTTTTCGGAAGTCACTCTTCGTAGTCGACAACATTCTTTGGTGGAGATTGATTATGAAATCTTTTCTTCCGTCATTTTCTCCCTTCCGCTGTTTCAAGAAGGGCAGTTGTCAGTTTCTAACGAAAGAATGTGCACTGCACCGGTTAACCGCTTACGTATATGCCTGCCCAGGAAAAGTGTGGATGAAGTAAACTGACCGGCTCAAAAATGACCTAAAATAGGGTTGAATGGGCCGTCAAACTCCAATACAAACACACGCTCTTCGTAGAATCAAATGGAACATCGCTGAACCGCACTGAATAAATGGCGAGTCGCTTTGCTCATTGAACTAGAAAGCGACTAACACGATACAAATCTTCGTTTAGAGAAAATAATGAAACCTTGTTTTTGTTAAACAATTTACTCTAATTTCGGATATATATAAACAAGTTTATCCCATTGAGAAAACGAACTCCCTGTAGTTGAAAAGAGAGAAAATATGCATATCAAGCGTGTTTGTAAATCTGCAAAACCCTTCGGGAAAGATCTTACGTGGAAGCTATCTCACTTTTCTCGTGGCCGAAGTCCGTGCACGCTATTATTTTATTACTTTTTTCTCTCCCAACACTTCGACGAGGGATTTTCTGCTGCTGTCAAAGAGATGGGTGTAGGTAAGTGACGAAGGTGCTTCAAAGCGAACCTGTTATCAGAACTTTTCTTCTGTGGGCTATGAAAAAAGAGGATTTTCTTGAACTTTCCGTGTTCGCTAACAGTCAGTTGTTCGGTGTTTTGTCCATAGTGTTCTCGGTAACCATGGTAAGCACACAGATAATGCAAGTAGCCAAAGAAATGGAAATTTATGCGCCACCTACTGCGCTACGTGTCAAATTTCTTCAATGGAAGTTGTTGAAGAAAGAAATGGAAATACCTGTTTTCCGAACATAAATCGTACCCGAACAAACTTCCTAACGTGTGACGTGAGCACAAATGATAGCTACCACGGAGTTCGTTTCCCGACAGTGATAATGCATTCGTTCAGTTCAGAAACTGTTTGAAATCAGTGTAAATCCTGATCAGATGGCTTCTTCAGTTGATCTCGGTCTACCCTTGTTTTAAAGGTAGGGGTTTTCTTCTTCAGTAGGATAAGGGTTAATATAAATACATAAGAAATGTTGAGTAAACATAAGTTGTTACTTTTATATCCGATTCAGAGTTCCATTAACCCTTATCTTGCTGAATATTCATTTAAGCCACACCCATTTCTGTCTATCAACCAATCAAATTACTTGATTAATTTATTGCTACAAATTCATAAATTGAATGCCAAACAGTGTAGATTCTGATCAGATGGCTTCTTAGAAGCCATCTGATCTAGATCTATACTGTTTGCAAAGATAGGGGTTGTCGTGAACAGCAAGATAAGGGTTAAAATTGAAGCGCGGCCAAATATATTTTAGAGTCTTAGTGATATTGCACAGCACTGTGGTTAATAGGGATAAAGGGTTGTCCTGTATCATATGCAATCGGTGCATTTTGCAGCACAGGCGCCAAACAAATAAATTTGGGAAAATGAGCCATGAACACAAGCTCCCTCCTAATTTAGCTTAAAGGACAAAGTGATTTATCCCGAAAACATGCCTATATAATTTTTACCCCATAAAACCCAGTTTTATAGAGGGAAAAAAACTAGGGTTTTCTGTCTCAAAACATGGGTTGTGAGTACTTGTTAGAGCGGTTCTAACGAGTTCCAACAATCTATAGTTGGAGGAGAAATATGAAAAAATATCATAACTTTTTGTCTGAAAAAAAATCTTTTTTTTTTTTTTTGTGGTAAAATGTTCAATATGCATGAATAGGCGTGTTTTTTAATGTTTGAGACATTAATTGTCCCATTTATCACTGGTCAAAGTCTAAATAGTGCACCACCTTGGAGAAGCACAAACGAATTAAAACAATAATCAGTGCTTCAGTTGAAGTGCACGACCCGTCGGATGCTTTTAGTTTTATGAATGTTACCATATATGGGTATGGCAGCCATTTTGGTCATGTGACCTGGACCTAAAACGGTTCCCCCAATAAATGCGCCTTATCGTAAGGAGCAAAAATATATCTTATACTTTAGTACTGTATTCTGAATCGTTTGCAGGGTAAAATGCATTCTCACTTTTCCAATACAAAAAGCATATGTGTCAAAGTTTGACCTAGGCACAAAGGAGGTCAAGGTCAACCCAGGGTCACCATTTTAGCAATTTATGACGGGCCTACGTCCCAGATGCTATTTATCAAGTTTCGTGGAAATCTGCTCAGTGGTTCTGGAGAAGACTATTTTTGAAGAGTTTTTACCATATATGGCTTGGCGGCCAATTTGGTCATGTGACCTGGATTCCATGAGCAAATTTTGGTTTCCCCAATCCCATAGGGGCTCCATATGAAATTTGACTTCAATCGGTCCAACGGTTTCCGAGGAGAAGCAGTTCGAAAAATTTCACATTTTTCGCCTCGGCGAGGCTATTCTAAATGGAATGTAATATTGTGCAAGTTCATTGATTAGATCTCATTGATATCTATCAGTATGCCAAAAATTGTTTAAATATTTCAAGCGGTTAAGCCACTATCACCAATTTTCACAAACGGGTTACGGACGGACAGACAGACAGACCGTATATGGCTTGGCGGCCATTTTGGTCATGTGACCTGGACCCCATGAGCAAATTTTAGTTTCCCCCATCCCATAGAGGCTCCATATGAATTTTGACTTCAATCGGCCCAACGGTTTCCGAGGAGAAGCAGTTCGAAAATTTTCACATGTTTCGCCTCGGCGAGGCTATACTTGATGGAATGTAATATTTCCAAGTTCATTTGTTTGATCTCATTGATATCTATCAGTATGCCAAAAATTGTTTAAATATTCCAAGCGGTTAAGTCACTATCACCAATTTTCACAAACGGGTTACGGACGGACAGACAGACTGACAGAATGACTGAATGACACGGTGATTTTAGGGCACTCTTAGAAAATCAACCGACTTCAGTCGGTTGCTTTTTCTGCGGGTCGTGCAATTGTGCTGAATAAGATGAAGATTACTGGCAGGCTGTAAAACATTAAAACACGGGCTGTAAACAGTCAAATTGACCTCCGCCGGTGGTCAATTGAAAACAATTTGACTTCTATCCGGCGGTCAATTTGAACATTTCCTGTTATTGGTATCCATGGGCTGCAGGAAGGTCACAGGTAAGATTATTCTTAATCAAAAACATCATATCTTAAAAATCGGACAATGTTATTCTATCAGTTTTGTTGTTATTTTTTATTTTTTTTTTTTTTTTTTGCACCTGCATGTTCATACCGAGTGTTATTGAAAGGTTTTCAGTCGTTTTTGTCCCGTATGCTCAGTGGTGAAATCGAAAGTAGAAGGTCAGCAAACACAGGTGAGTTTCTCTGATTGTCCAATGACAAGCTTCCAGTGAATACTTATTGTTGCAGTCAGATACGGCGATACCATGTCTGCTCCAAAGACATACTTTTATAAATCTACACGTTTTCCTTACCATTTCCAGGCCATTTTTGCATCGGAGGTCAATTTGAAAATGAGGTAGTCAATTTGACTACTAGAGATTATAATTGAAAATGATTTTTGAATGAAAATCATGAAATATGATTCTTAATGTCGTTTTGGGGTTATGTTTAGTATATAGTTATTGGATCCGTTTTCTGGAAAGAGAGGCTGTCAGTGTACACAAACTTCACATTTTCTTTACAAATAGCCTCTTCGGAAAAAGTTGATCAGAAGCACACCGGGCGCACATTATCGCGTTCTAATCTTAATCTTTTTGAACTTTCTTCAGAGATTTGTCACTGTGGGTGAAACATGGGTCCATCATTTACCCCAGAGGCCAAACAACAATCGAAACAATGGACGCGCCATGGCTCACCCCGCCAAAGAAGGCAAAGCCTGATCCATCAGCTTGGAAGGTTATGGCCTCGGTTTTCAGGGATGCAGATGGTATTCTGCTGATAGATTATCTCTAAAAGGGACAAAAAATCAATGACACATACTATGCTTCACTTCTGACCCAGTTTCGTGAAAATATAAAACTTAAGCGCCATGGAGTGAAGTCATGCAATGGAGACATTAAGTGGAGGCTAGGGTCAAATTTTGGAGCCGTCGCAGTACATGTATAAACCGATCCTATGCAATAGGCTTAGCCTACCATTTTCACCAAAATTTGACCCTACACTCCATTCCGATATTTTTTCCAAGATTCGGCTCCAAGACTCAACTGCATTAAAATATATTTACAGTGCCTCTAAGGAGTCAAAGAATGAAATGCTGTATCGTATTCGCGTCTGGCGTCAGATAGAGCGATTTGTGTATAACCGGATATATGCTGACCTTGACCTAAATTTTTCACGAAATTTTTGCTTCAAACTCCACTCTGTAGAATTCATATGACAGACTTGTGAATAGGAGCATTGTCCTAATGGAACAACACACCTTTAGTGAGCTTTTCGCGGCGCTTAAGTTTAATATTTTCTCGTAACTGCGTCAGAAGTGAAGCATAATATGTATCATTGATTGTTTGTATCGTTTTGGAGATAATCTCTCAGCGGAATACCATCTGCATCCCTGAAAACCGTGGCCATAACCTTCCCAGCTTATGGTACAGTCTTCGCCTTCTTTGGCGTGGTTGAGCCAGGGTGATTCCATTGTTTTGATTGCTTTTTGGCCTCTGGGGTAAAATGATGGCCTCATGTATCATCCATAGTGACAAATCTCTGAAGAAAGCTCAAAATGATTAAGATTAGCACGCGATAATGTGCGCCTGGTATGCTTCTGATCAACTGTTTCCGAAGAGACTATTTGTAAAGAGAATGTGAAGTTTGAGTACACTTTTTCCATTATAATCTCCATTAGACAAATTGACCACCTCATTTCCAAATTTACCTTCGATGCAAAAATGGCCTGAATACTGTAGGGAAAACGTGCTTCAAACAGACTACATGATAGAAATGGCTATGTTCAATGTTCAAGGGGCGATAACTCCAAAAGGAGGAAAATCAGAGTTATGGTTCATATGTTTTGCTTGTCGTTTCATTCTGCTCTACATATCTGTGAAATTTCATGGAAATATCTCAAACGGCATCGAAGTTATGGAGCGGACACGAAACTGTGACAGAAATGGCTATGTTCAATGTTCAAAGGGCAACAACTCCAAAAGTAGGAAAATCAGAGTTACGGTTCATACGTTCTGCATGTCATCTCGGAGTGCTCTACATAACTGTGAAATTTAGTGAAAATATCTCAAATGGTATGAGAGTTATTGAGCGGACACAAAACTGATAGCAGAGCTATATTCAAAGTTCAAAGGGCAATAACTCCAGAAGTAGGAAAATCAGAGTTATGGTTCATATGTCCTTGCACGTCGTCTCATGGTGCTCTACATACCTGTGAAGTTTATGGAAATGTCTCAAATGGTATCGAAGATATGGAGCGGACACGAAACTATGACCGAAATGGCTATGTTCAATGTTCAAAGGGCAATAACTCCAAAAGTAGGAAAATCAGAGTTATGGTTCATATGTTCTGCACGTCGCCTTATGATGTTTTACATATCTATAAAGTTTCATGAAAATATCTCAAATGGTATCAGAGGTATGGAGCGGACACGAAACACATAGCAGCAGCTATATGCAAAGTTCAAAGGGCAATAACTCCAAAAATAGGACAATCAGAGTTACGATTCATATATTCTGCACGTCGTCTCATGGTGCTCTACATATCTGCAAAGTTTCATGGAAATATCCTAAACGGTATCAAAGTCATGGAGCGGACACGAAACTATGACTGAAATGGCTATGTTCAATGACCAAAGGGCAACAACTCCAAAAGTAGGAAAATTTGAGTTACGGTTCATATGTTCTGCACGTCGTCGGATAGTGCTTTACATATCTGTGAAGTTTCGTGAAAATATTTCAAACGGTATCAGAGTTATGGAGCGGACACGAAACTATGAGGCGCTGACGGAGGGACGTACGGACGGACGGACACACAAAACTTCGGAGGGCATAATATACCCTATATTTTTAGAGCAGAAATAACAAAAATAATGTTTACCGGGCCAGCAAACCCTGGTTTTTCTATTTTTCTATATAAAAATGGGGTTCAAGGGGGTCAAATTATATAGGCGTGTTTTCGTGATGTGACGGCACGGGTGGGTCGATTGTCTCTGGGAGTAGGCGGAGATTTGTTTGTTTGCATTGGAGTTTAAAGGCCCAGTCAACACTATTTGAGGTCATTTTTGAGCCGGTCAGTTCACCTATCCACACTTTTCCTGGGCAGGCTTTCGTCAGAAACTGGCAACTGCCCTTCTTGAATCAGCGGAAGGGAGAGAATGACCATAGACAAGATTTCATGACCAATCTCCCTGACAGAATGTTGACGATCCCGTCAGGTATCGAACTCGCGTCCACCTGATCACTAGTCAGACGCGCATCCGACTGAACTACCGAGGCCGGCAAAGAGAGTTCAGAACTTAGAGTTAGGCTGTTTCGTTTAACCCCAAAACAAACAGCGTAAATCCTGTGTTCAACGTCGTCTAATCAGGGTCTACACTACCCTCAACACATGTGCCCAGTCAATGTTTGTGACGAGGTTTTTCTTTTACAAGCACTGCGACGTCACAAAGACAAGAATACCATGATTGTAAACAACCGGTACCTGGATTTCGTACAAATAAGTGTGGCCACGTTGACATCAACAGCGTAAAGCTACTGTGCTTAGTATCTTAGTGTCGACTGACAAACAATCGGCCAAAAATACACGTGTGCAGCTAACTGATATGGCTAAGCGCACTTCTTTCATGAAGCTGACCTAAGGCCTTTTGTACATGTATACGAGCAGCCGAAACTCTGACAAAATTCGCTTATGCACAGGCTCGTCCGAGACTTTGCTACTTGCCAGAACAATAAGAATATCTTTCTTTTTTTCTCTCTCTCTTGGCCCCCGCCCATTGGGGCTTGAAGAAATAGATGGGCTACATGTTGCTTCCGCGGCCCGCACAAGAGTACTGGTAAACCGCTTAGAGGATCTAAGCCTGCCCAGGCAAAGCGGTGCGAGTCGGGTCCGACTCGCACCACTTTGCCTGGGCAGCCTGGGATCCATGCTTATAAACCCTATTTGTTTCATTGGGCGACAGGGATTGAGATGTCATTTCATCTCAATGTAGGGTAAAAGTCCCACGCAATTGGAAGCAACGTCCCCTAAATGACCTATATAGTGTTGACGGGGACGTTAAACCTCAAATCAAACAAACTGCGAGATTTACTGTATTTACCCTAAATATTCGGACACCTAAATAATCGGACACCATACTCAGTACAGTGTTCTAAAATTTGAATAAGTATAATTTACTACCCGATGTTGTGTCTTAAAGCGGCTGGGTGAATGGCAAACTCTGACGACCCTGATGAGACGCCGCGTCCTGCGGCGTCTCATCAGGGTCTTCACTGTTTGTCCGAATAAATAGGTTAAAAAGGGCAGCATTCTTCAATGGACCGCCGACGCATTACTTGTAATGTGCCTGTTGAAAACTATGGAAGATCAGATTAGACTATATAGAGGATCTTACACGAGTGGCCTTCGGCGAGTTTCATAAATTTCATATGAAATGACCACGAGTGTAAGATTCTGTTTATCATATGAGCACTTTAAATAGGATTTTATCGCCTTTGAATATGACATTTTTTTTTCGGCAAAAATGCATTGTTGACATGGACGTCGCCATGGCGTTACTTAATTCCGTCAAAGTGTTATTACACGTGTGGTCATACGATATTTATTACACGACATTATCCACAGCTTATCAACGATTTCATATGATAAACGCACATATGTGCGTAGTCGCATCTGATCCTCCATAGTTCCATGGTCTAGATTCTTCAAAATGCAAAAATTGTCAATGCGTTGATCATGGTGTACGCCTGTTGGCTGCGAAATTTTCATTGTTACATAACATTTTGAAACAAGCGCCATTGCCCGGCTGTTTTCTTTTTACGCAATCAAGTCATTCATCGCTGTGGCTGAACAAAACGTCTTGAAGAATAGGAACGAAAAGCCTTATCATTCACAACGACTTAAACTGATTGCTTTTTAGCGTTTATTTGCACAAAAATATTTTGCAAACAAATCAGGACAAGACGAATCATTTTTCGTGTCATAAAGCGTCAATTTTCGGCCTTTACTAGTGTCAGAATCAAAAAGGAACTTGGATGTAATCATACAAACGTTTAAAATACCTTCTATCATCTGAGAGTCTTGGAATTATCCCCTATTTTTAATCTCGGTCGTTTGAAAAGGTCTTTGTTAGGGCAGAAGTTAGGTGATTGTCGGGAATATTATTGGTAATTCAGGAAAATTTGCATGTGCATTGTGTTCATGCGAGATTACTTCAAACATTGATATAGCAAACTATTTGAAAGCTGTGTGTTTTATTCCGGGCCTTTGACTTCGGCCGACATAGAAAGAAATGAAAAATATTCATCGCAAGAAATTAGCCCGTAATTTATGACATAAGAAAACAATCAATCAAGTGTTTTTGAAGTCTTGTATCACAGATTAGTTTACATAGACTCCATATTTGATTGGTTCAGTGTTGTCGTTTCAATAGAAATCTATACAGAAAGTCCTATCCATCTTTATTTGTTTGTTTATGCATAAATTGAATTAATTTATTCATACATATTCTAACCTACAGCCTTTTGTCGTATATCAGACTACAAGAATCAATGCAAATAAGCACTTAAGCGCCGGGTAATTCTGCATCCAAAATTCAGGTCGCCATTTTCCCGTACACACCCATGCATTATAATACTAGCTTTCGAGACGATACAAAATTATTTTTTTAAGAAAGTTTATTACATTTTAGGGTCGATTGTTTGTCATTCGACTCAAAGTTATAAAGCGCAGTAGCTTTTCAATACTGAATTCCACCTGACTATCACTGACTGGTCGGAATTCAAGGTGACGCTTATTTATAGAAAATCATTAAGAAAACACGCCTATACAAATACATTGTAAACTTTAACTCCGAAAAATCGAATTTTTTAGATGAAAAAATTGTGATAATTGTCTTATTTCTGCTCAAAATATAGATTGTCGGTACTCGTTAGAACCGCCTCATCGAGGCGGTTCTAACGAGTACCCACAATTTATATTTTAGAGCAGAACTAAGAAAATAAGGTTTACCCATGTAAACCCCAGTTTTACCATATAAAAGTGGGGTTCAAGGGGGTCAAAATGATATAGGCGTGTTTTCGTGATTGCCCGTAAATGCTTATCGCTGTGAGGTCGGAGGGTTTTCTATAGAATCTTGACTGGAATCATGCCTTTGGTTTGGTAAATAGTGTAGACCCAGGTCACACGCCTCATAACGCGGCGTCTGATCAGGGTCTATACTATTTGCTTAAAATGTAGGAATTTAAGAGTTGAACGACACAGTTTAAGTCTCAGTTCAAGACTATTTTCCAAACCTACATTCAGAGACAATCGACCCACCAGTACTCTCAGTGCTTTGATTTATTTTGAGCTCCAGAGCGGACTGTTCAGAAGAACCAAACTATAATAAATTGGTACATGAACCTTATTTTCTGCTTGGTTAGCCCTTTTAAGTGGAGCGCTGTGGTGCAGTGGTAAAGCATCGGATTTGAGATCGAAAGGTAGCCGGTTCGATCCTCACAAGCGTCACGTGTTGTTTCCTTGAGCAAGAAACTTTATCCACATTGCTTAGTATTGGTTCCTACCCGGGAAAAGAGGGCCACATGGAAGATTAGTACTAGTACTAAATGTGTTACCCTCTATAAATAAGGTCGATTATTATTATTATTTTAAAAAAAACTTTGTATAACGATAACACACCCGTACGACATAGAGCATTCTTTCATATCTTTCCTTGTGAAAATTTGTTTTATTTTGCTTTAAAAACATATGCCGTTTTAACGAATATCCACAACTAATATCCTTGTGCAGAAAGAAATCAAAGCACTGAGAGCACTGGTGGGTCGATTGTCTCCGAGTGTAGATTTGGAACGAGAACTTACACTTAGACATTTAACCCATAAATTCCTGTGCTGTAAGCAAACCATGTATACTCTAATCAGACGCTGCGTTTTTTTTGTTGGCTCATCCTTAAATTCCCGTACTGTAAGCAAACAGTGTAGACCCTAATCAGACGCCGCATTCTGCGGCGTCTGATCTGGATCTACACTGTTTGCCAAGCCCAAACCATGAATCCAGCCCAGATTTTACAGATAACCCTTTTACGCAACACGCTACTCTGCTATTTTCTATTAATAAGTTACATTGATTTCGATAGTCACGTGGACAACAGCACGAATTCAGTTTATGTCCTTTGTAACACTGGGTCGACCCAAAAATGATGTATCTCTGTATAAGGTGCGGCTTTCAGGGGGTCAGATAATTTATCAAACGACAGTTAGTTACCTCATTTTTGTTTCTCTTCTTTACTTGTATAACTAAAACTGCAAAAACATCCAAGAGCGTCTTGCCCAACGCCTACAGTAGGTGTCAGCTTAAATTTTATGAAATTTGACCAACTGAGTTCAACAATGACATATAGCTCGAACAAATTGACCTGAGACTGGTAAACTCTATTAACATAATTTCACACCCCACTGAATGCATGTATTTATCTTCGTCGTTTTCCGAAGTTGGCGATTTTGTTATTGAATACATAGAGGTCGGTAAATGGGTCGCTTTTCACGAGATGCCGACAATTCACGAGGAGTTTACGAAAGCCAACGTATTAGGCGATAGCATTTGCTAATTTATTCCTTGCATAAAGGTCAGTCTCAGGTCAATTTTTTCGAACTATATCAGATGTCATTTCCTTTATTCTCAGATGGCCAAAAACTAGACTCCTGAGAAGAAGAAATAATATATTGTGTACCAATGAAAACCAAGCTTTTCTCTACATTCACTGGTATTTTTGTTTGGTTTTGCGGCCCTTTCAATATTATTTCACTTAATTCGAGTCCATCCTTAATCAGAGGTGGGCGAAAACCGATGTTCCCGGAGAAAAACCACCTGACCTTCCGTTGCCAACCACAGCGGTGAAAGAACTAATGGCTCCGGAAGCCCTTTCATCACGAAAACACGCCTATATAATTTTGACCCCCTTGAACCCCCTTTTATATAGTAAAACTGGGGTTTACAGGGGTAAACCTTATTTTTATTCTTTCCGCTCTAAAATAGAGACTGTGGGTACTCGTTAGAACCACCTCGATGAGCACACAGCATACTTACCTTTTCCCGATAAACTTGTAAGAAAAACTCAGCTGAAATTAAACCTAGAGTCCCCTTTACACCCAATGGGATTCAGTCGGTTGGCTTATCACTGAGCGATCCAAAATTGTTCCGATCACTCAAAGATCTCATATATACTGTTAAAAGCTGTTTCTATATAAATGATATCGATATTTTTGTGCCCGCTTTGTGCGATCATACATCTTGGACTGTAGAGGGATTAATTTGAACGACCGTAGAGATAATCGGAAGATCATTGGTAGATCCGTCTAATTCATTACTTACCGATCTCTCAGTGCAAAGAGAGAGCTTTAAGAGACCTATGAGAACGTTGAGTCCTCTTTATATTATGCTCTTGTGTGGTTGTTGAAAGGCTGTTTAGAGATTATTTCGGACCGTGAAGATAACCCGGAGCCTCACTGTGAAACCGGCTCTCATTATATATCTGTGTATGTTTGAATAATAAATAGAGAATCTTACATGAGTGTCAATGTATTATTATTTAAAAAAAGCGTTCGGGGATATTGTGAACGCCTTCGTCCGTCTCTCCGCACCAACACATGTATAGTTAGGTGGCTATGTAAATGGACAGAATCAGTGTAAGTCTATGGGATTTATTCCGTTAGACACCGAAAATACTTCTTTTCTGTGGCTAAAAGTAGCCACTTAAGTATCAATCCTGCCAAAAATAGCCACATAAGAATACATCCGTGAGAACGTCCGTCTGATCGTCCGTCCGTCCGTCCGTCCGTCCGTCCATCTGTCCGTCACGCTATCTCCTCCTTAACCACTGGTCGGAATGTAACCAAATTTGGTACACAGCTTCCTTACGTGATGAGGGCGTGCAACGTCACATTTATTTTGGCCCCGCCCCCAGGGGCCTTGGGGAGGGGTCAGAAGGTCAAATATCAATTAAATTCAATTTCAAAGTCAATTTTATAGATTTTGAAACCAAACTTTGCATAAGTAATGATTAATGATATATGTAACACATATTGAACGGGAATTTGGCTGCGACCCCTGGGTCATGCCCAAGGGGTCGGACTTGTGTGTGTGTGTGGGGGGTGGGGGGTGGGTGTCAAAATCCAAATTTTACCGAATGTAGTCAAATGGAATACCAAATTGAAGGGGGTGTTTAGTAGAATGCAATACAAGTAAAATTTTGACCCTGGGGTAAGATTGGGGCCCTGGGGGAGGGGTCAAAGGGTCAAAATTTAAGTTTTTTGGAACATAGTCATGTGGCATATCAAATTGAAGGGGGTGATTAGTAGAATACAATACAAGTAAAATTTTGACTCTGGGGTCAGATTGGGGCCCTGGGAGAGGGTTCAAAGGGTCAAAATTTAAGTTTTTTGGAACATAGTCATGTGGCATATCAAATTGAAGGGCATGATTACTAGAATATAATACAGGTAATATTTTGACCCTGGGGTCAAATTAGGGCCCAGGGTGAGGGGTTTTCGGTACTTGGCCCCTCTGTAGAAAGCGTGGGGATTTGCGATAGCGCGGCATCGACAGTATTCTGGTTGAATTTTTTAAACGAGTTGAGGAAAAGGGGTAAATGCGAGGCTTTACCGAGTATTTTATCCCTTTTCCTCAACGAAGTTAATAAATTCATTAATACATGAGCACGAATGCAAGATTCTATTTATCATATGACATTTAAAACGCATTTTATTCACAATTGTTTACAAAAATATCAATATTCCGCCATTAATAAACGCGACGTCGTTAAGGACGTCGTACATGTAACGTTACGGGACGTATCTAGCTAATTTGCATATTTAATCCACTAGTGGATTATTGAAAATAATACATAGAGGTTATTATATGGTAAAGGTGTGCCTCTAAGTCATATTGGCACCGGTATGTCATATTGGCCCGAGGGCTTTAGCCCGAGGGCCAATATGACTTCCGGTGCCAATATGACTTAGAGGCACACCTTCACCATATCATAACCTCTTTATTACATCTTTTATCCTATAGCATAGTTATATTGCAACGTGAAGAAATGAAGGCAAAGAGAATATTTACTTTTTAAAGGTTGATGTCGGGAACGTTTCATCGAGTGTGTTGAGGATATATTTTCGGTATCCGCCGAAAAAGAAATAGTAGGCCTACACTAACCATGCTCACGGTAATACAGTAACATAGTAGTGCGCAGCAAATTACGTCACAAGTGACGTCGCAACTGACAGTTTAAAAACAAAAACGAATCGCCATTTTAAATACAGAATTCCTGCAGTTCAAAGAATGCTTTTTAAGGTATTTTACAGAATGGTTTGTGCTTATTTGAAGACCATTTTAATTTTAAAGGCTCTTAGTGCCTTTCATCAAGCTACCAGTAGGGCGGCATCTAAGGCCGTTGCTATGATTCTATTCGCAATCTGCTTCCGCCGGTTGGGACTATATTTTGTCAAAAAAAATAAGGAAGAAAATCACAAGAACTTCCGGTAATTTATAGGCCATTACATTTTGTTATGAGATGTAGATTGGAGAAAAATGAAGGACAATTAATGAGAATAATCTTTTCTGAGGTCTATAGAAAAGGGTCGAGAGTGTGAAGGCTTAAACCGACTTAGCAGACGCCGCGAAACAATGGCCCCTCAATTTATTGATGTCAAAGTACTTTGATACACATGTTGGGAAAAAATGGCACAAAAAAATGCTCCCCTCCAGATTAAGATTATTTTTCGCACATTTGTCAAGGACATATCAGTCCGTCTTAAGGACTGCATGGGAGCTGTCGCGAGCGTGGTACATTAAGAAAATCCTTGTTCAACTGAGAGCCAATTCTGCTTGGAGTTACGAAGAGTACGCATGCGCGTTTCGATGTCTTGTCAAGTCATTCTTTTCTCGCATGATTCAGTATTACGGGGGGACATTATTTAATATGCTCTGCAGTCTAATGAGTTGAATTATTTTGGTAATCTAACCATACTTGGGGTGAGAGAGAGAGAGAGAGAGAGAGAGAGATCGAGCCAGCAGAGCATGTCGGACCAACGTCGGGCCGACAGCGATACGACGTGTCTGTCCGGGCCCGACGTTGCCCCCCCCCCCCCCCCTTTTATGCTGGCAGGAGAGAGAGAGAGAGTCTCGAAGAGAGAGAGAGAAAATCAAAATGAAAGTTTACAGATACGCGTAAGGAATGCACCATGAACCGAATGAAATGACGGAGAGAGAGAGAGAGAGAGAGAGAGAGAGAGAGAGAGAGAGAGAGAGAGAGAGAGAGAGAGAGAGAGAGAGAGAGAGAGAGAGACCAATCTGTCAGTTAAAAAAAAATCAGTAGTTTGCGGACTTTGATTTAGTCGATAAGATTTACTGACGTCATTTAATATGACGTAATTTAATATGATTTCGTCACACCAAACTGTCTACACAGCTGTGTCATGCTTGTGTAAATATACTGTACATTCAGTGTATTGACAAAATTATCGATGTAAATTATAAACAAACATGGTTGAATGGTGGATTGTTCAGTGAAGAAGATGAGTATGGTACCACAAGACTTGTATTCAACTCGCTTTTCATTCGTTGTTATCAAATACAGGGGAATTATGTGAGTTTCACTTAAAACTTTTTGCCAAACCTGCCATTTTGGAAAGAAAAAAATGGTTTTGTACACACGTTTCGACCGGATGTGGCTAGAAAAAAATGGCACAAAAAAAATGCTCCCTCGCCGATTTTGGCACAAATTTCAAGGTGAAGAGATTAATATATGGCGGAATTGATGATATAGGTGAGAATAATCGCGAGGAATATTAAAATAGTTTATTTTTGTTTTCTCCGATGGTACATGGTTGAAAATTCGCCATTTTCAAACCCTTGGTCTGCCCACACCAAAATGCTAATTAAGGTTTTAGTCTTTGTATTGAATACAGCAATATTTAAATATATCGCTTTTATCTTTGTCAAAGCTAAAAAATAAACGACAATCACGTAATTTGATGTGAAAATAGTAAGTCGAATGGGAGCATCAAAATCGGAAGTAGTCCCATCGAATCGACGCACGAGAATTTTGTTTTTAAATCTACCTACGCTGGCCACTCTGATGCCCTACTGTACTGCATAATCGATTCCGTGTGTAGCAGTCGGTCGCGGTGGTTGTTTACGTTAAAATACAAGACAATTTTTGGGGACATTTTTCCCTCCCACAGATTTCTTCCGGACAATTTCCAGCTCATCATAAGTGAAGGGATCTGTTCGTTTAAGGTTGTCGGCAAGACCTTATTGTTTCAAATGTTGGGACATCCCTGCTGTGCTTGAAAGCAAGTCCTTCACAATGCTTCCCAATCGTGAGTGAACTTCTTTTAAAAAGTATTTTGTTTTTCATTTTTCATGCTTGCCACGAAATATCAGACTTTTCTCAAAATCTATTGTTATCACTGTCTTCTATCGCTCTGTCTAGATCCAGAAGTCGGGTTGACATTGCTTCAAGTGATTTTTCTACGGCCATTTTGAAGCTTATGGAGTACGGCATTAACGTTCTATTGCTATAGTAACAGAGTGGAGCAGTGTCAATATGGAAAGGCAGTGCCAAAAATCCATATTATATGGATTTTTGGCCCCGTCAAGTGACTGTGCCATCAAAATAGCGAGAAAATGAGCCTGTATTGAAGGATTCTAATGTAATTTTCCTATAGAAGGTATGTAATAAATGGCGTTATTACACTCTCAGACGCGACGTCATATGATAATTATCCACAAATCCATCTTCAATTAATCAAGTCACTGACGAGTCACAGATATGACAGTTTATTGTCTTGTTCTTCTCCTCAGCAGTGTACATGTATACAGTGTCCATTAGAACCATTTTACTTGGGCGAAATATTAATGTATTATACATTCTTGTAAACCAAATATATCTTTGTATAAAGTGGGGTTTCAAAATAGAATCCTATATTACAGACATGAATAGTGTGATGTCCTCTGAGAGTTCTTAGACATCGCTGCAATTAATTCTCCGAAAATTAATACAAGATATGTTTTGTGGACTCTAACAATTAGCTCTGTCTTCTAGTTTTCAGCCGCAGTCTTCCGATTGTCCGGACTATTTTCCCACAGGCGGTGATGTGCCGGAAATAGGGTCTGTAAATGAATAACTGTAATTGAGTCCTAATAAGATGGTATTTTGCTTCCAATTAAGGTATTTCTTGCAGCCTATTCTGTCTTTCTACCACCCTATTCAGGCTATTGTGAGCTTTTTATGCCTTAATGAAGATACGAGAACATCCTTAAAAGCAATTCATTTTCTTTCAATTTAGCTTCGATGTCAAATGTGACGGTATAAAAGCCATCACTCTTGTGACTTTATAATTGTGACAAATAGAAGCTGTCTGCAATTAAGATGAACTTCATATATGTGAGAATGCGTGCTCAGAAACCTGCACAGTGGCATGTGCGACCAGTGACGACTCAGATCCGCGCAGTCTGATCTGAGCCTTCGGTGGTCTCAAGAGTCACCCCCGTAATTCACTACGCAGAAATTGACACAGAATTTGAAAATTCTGGTGTGCCTGCAAGGAGGCGCATGCTGATTTTAATCTGAGCTGGCTGTAACTTTTCTTTCTTGAAAGTGCCTATTTATGAAAATATTGCATCTCAGACGCCTGTTACGAATATGGTATAAACTATAGCAGGCATTATATCTTAAGGCAGTGTCAAAATTTCGTTCGTTTGTGTTGAGGTTTTTACGTCCCTGTCAGCTCTATTTACGTCATATTTGAGACGCTGCTTCCGATTTTTGTGTGACTTTTACCCGATATCGAAATGAAATGACATCTCAAACCCTACCGCCCCAAATCGCCAGGACTTAAGGGACGGTCCTTTTCTCACTTATTTTCCTGTGCAGGCTTAGGCCGTTTAAGCGGTTTACCAGTACTCAAATGTACGGTCGGGTTCAGCTCTGCACAGAAGCTCCATGCAGCCCAATCATTTTCTCAAAGTCTCGGTGGGCGATGGAGCCAGTGTCAAAGTGATTTCATTAATAAACTTTGCCAGCCTGACAGGATCTACGAGTTTAAAGTTCTGAATTTCCAATTTTAAGGCTGCCCGTTGTCAATGTCACTAACACCTGTACATTTGCCAACAATGGTTTTCAAATGCTGCGCTATCTGTGGCGTCTGATGCGTATCTGCACTGTTAACTAATTTTCATGAGAGATACAGACAGAGAGAGAGAGAGAGAGAGAGAGAGAGAGAGAGAGAGAGAGAGAGAGAGAGAGAGAGCGAGGGAGGTCTGTAACCAAATATGACATACGCCGGCCTCTCAGCTCCAAAGGCAAGCAAGAATCTTGAAAATTTAGACACGCATTACTCTATCATACCCGTGCGACATAGTGCATTTTTCTCATCTCCAAAACGGCTACTTTTCTGATGAAAATCCGTGATATTTTTCTTATTTATACTGCAAACATAGGTTGTGGGTGCTCTTCGGAACCGCCTCATTGAGAAAACCCCAATTGTCTCTATAAAATGGGGTTTAGGGGGTTGTTTATTTCTCGGATTTGTGCTCATGATGGGAAATTACAGATACAGGAAACCCTCGCTATAACGAAAGTATTCGTTCCATAACAATCTGCCCTTATTAGAGGGAATTTGCCGCAATAAAGAATCCCAATAAGGTAATAAAGGATTTTCCCTTAATTACATGTACTCAGAGTAACAAATCATTACGATAACACACCCATGCGACATAGTGCAACTCCAAAACGGCTACTTTTCTGATGAAAATCTGTGCTATTTTTCTTATAAATACTGCTAACATAGGTTGTGGGTGCTCGTTAGAACCGCCTCATTGAGGCGGTTCTACCGAGTATCAACAGACTATGTCTTAGAGTAAAAATAAGAAAAATAATGTATACCCCCGTAAACCCCAGTTTGCTCTGTATGAAAGGGGGTATAGGGGGTGTTACAACGCATAATGTAGTAATGTAGTAATTTCTTCATTTTGAAATTTTTACTACATTATGCGTTGGCATAGTCGACGCGAAATGAAATAAAATGTCGTTTTTACTTCATTATGCGTCGATACTAAGAGGTTTGAGCAAAATGAAAGAATTATTTCATTTTGCGGCGATGGGTGGCATACTTAATTTTACTTCATTATGCGTCAACAGTTTGTTTGTTTGATTTGAGGTTTAACGTTCCCGTCAAGACTATTTATGTAATTTTGGAGACATTGCTTCAAATTTTATGGGACTTTTACCCGATATTGAGATGAAATGACATCTCAATCGCTGCCGTCCAATTAAAAGCAATAGGGTTTATATGCATGGATGGGCCGACTCGCAGCAGTTTTCCTGGACAGGCTTAGACCTTCTAAGCAGATTACGAGGACTCATGTACGGGCGGTATCAGCTCTGCGTGGAAGCATCGTGCAGCCCATCTAGTTATACCCCCGGCATACGAAGTATGCAAGGGGGTATATAGTTTTTGTCCATTCTGTCTGTCTGTCTGTCTGTCTGTCTGTCTGCCTGTCTGTCTTTTGTTTGATTTGTTTGATTTGAGGTTTAACGTCCCCCTCAACACTATTTAGGTCATTTTGGAGACGTTGCTTCCAATTTCATGGGACTTTTACCCGACATTGAGATTTAATTCTACTGGCTTAATCAAATACAATGAAATTCCACTATTAAGACCACCTAAAATTAATACAAATTTTGTTTTTAAAGCATATTTGGAAGGTTAAAGCTACATTTTCTTTGTGATTTTGACCTTCAGTGTGCTTTTGTGGAAGACCGTCTTTTGGTCCAAGGATTCGTTCCAATGAAAATGTCGCAATAACGTTATAACAAATGAACCGGCGCATGACAAAATCTACGATAAGTCCCGGGCGACCAGCTAAGACTCAGATCATCCTGCGCGTACGCGGTCTGATCAGAGTATTCGCTGTTCGTATGAGCCTTCTACAGCATCGGAACTGAGTTTTCAACTATAGCACGGGTCTTATTGTAGGTTTTGTCATGCGCCGGCTCAAAGCTTGTCATATCGAATTCGGTATTTGTTTGTTTGATTTGAGGTTTAACGTCCCCGTCAACACTGTAACGGTCATTTTGGAGACGTATAGAGTTGACTGTACACGTATCGAGCTATCCACACAGCGGACACTCAGGTGCTGATTCGACTTCGCACATGCGCAGACTGATCTGCACATTTGTTGATCTTATATGAAAATGAAACAATTTCATACGATGCAACTCATTTAAGTTCGGTTTGCAACGAAGGCCACTGCAAAGGCTTGTTAATGTTATGATAGGTTAGTTGGTTGAGGTTTAACGTCCCCGTCAACACTGTAAAGGTCATTTTGGAGACGTTGCTTCCAATTTTGTGGGACTTTTACCCGACATTGAGATGAAATGACATCTCAAGGCCTGTCGCCCAATGAAACCAATAGGCTTTACTAGCATGGACGGTCCGCCTCGCACCGCGGTTCCTGGACAGGCTTAGATCCTCTAAGCGGTTAACCAGTACTAGTGTGCGGGCCGGTTTCAGCTCTGCATGGAAGCATCATGCATCCCATATATTTCTTCAAGCCCCTATGGGCGGGGGCCGAATGTTATGATAGGACTTCAATTAGCCTATATACGATGTTGAAATTCGAAGGGATAACATACACAATGTGAGACAAGTTTTCTTTAATGGTCCCAATAACACAAGTGCTGTTGTTGTTGTTGGTGGTGTTAATGTTGTTGTTTAAGCTCACTTGTCACGTTTCGTCCGCCATCCGTCGTCCGCCCGTCCGTGTGTGCATGCGTTCTTAGACAATATCTTCCAACGACAATTCCTTCTAAATCACTGATTGGATTTTGACCAAACTTCACAGGAGTGATCCTTAAATCTTTGTCTGAAACTAGAAGGCCCAAGCTTTTGATATTTGGTATGAAGCTTCATCTAGTGGACCTTTACCAAGATTTTCAAATTATAGCCTTGGGGCCAAAAATGACCCCGATCAGGGGTTCAACTGATATACAATTTTATCACATGACGTCGCGTCTGACAGTGTAATAACGCCATGTAATATTTTCGATAATCCACTAGTGGATTAAATATGCAAATTAGGTAGATACGTCCCGTAACGTTACATGTACGACGTCCTTAACGACGTCGCTTTTACTAATGGCGGAATATTGATATTTTTTGTAAACAATCGTGAAAAATGCGTTTTAAAAGTCATAAGATAAATAGAATCTTGCATTCATGCTCATGTATTATTGAATTTATTAAACTCGTTGAGGAAAAGGAATAAAATGCTCGGCAAAGCCTCGCATTTTATCCCTTTTCCTCAACTCGTTTAATAAATTCAATAATACATGAACACTCATGTAAGATCCTCTATATATTGACAACTTTGGATCTATGACGATATTTATTTCAATCAGGTTAACAAACAAGTATGGCATTTCTTCACAGTTTCTTTCTAAACTATGGTCCACATGTGAGCGATACAAGGCCATCTTGGTCCTCTTGTTTTTTGTCTTTTTTTTTTTTTTTTAGAATGTGTCAACACTGTATAGGTCATTTTGGAGACGTTGCTTCCAATTTTGTGGGACTTTTACCTGACATTGAGATGAAATGACATCTCAAGCCCTGTCGCCCAATGAAACCAATAGGGTTCATAAGCATGGACGGTCCACTCGCACCGCTTTGCCTGGGCAGGCTTAGATCCTCTAAGCGGTTTACCAGTACTCGTGTGCGGGTCGGATGTAGCTCTGCGTGGAAGCATCATGCAACCCATCTATTTCTTCAAGCTCCGACCGCCGGTAGCGGTGTCCAACCACAGAGTTTGCAGAAAATTTTAAAGAGTGCATACGATGTTTATAGAACCGATCCGTTAAATTTCACATTTTCCTTTCGAAATACCTTGTGAAATAATGCGTTCTCCGAACGGGTAAATTTTTCAACTGGAAAGCGACTGTGTAATGAATCGCCGTGTTAACCATGCACACGCCAAATACAGAAAAAGTGGCATTTACCAGGATCTTCATCATTTCCTTAGTTTTGCCAAAAACATAGATTACGGGAAAGTCCGTGAAATAAAGACCCCCTAAACCCCACTTTATATATCGAAAACTGGGGTTTACAGGGGTAAACATTATTTTCCTTATTTCTTGTCCAAAACATAGGTTGTGGGTACTCGTTAGAACCGCCTCAATGAGGCGGTTCTAACGAGCACCCAAAACCTATTTTTGGAGTATGATGAAGAAAAATTTCAAAAATTTTCATCAGAAAAAAAAATGCCCTTTTTCGAGGTTTGAAAAATGTACCATATCACACGGATGTGTTATCGTAATGAGCAGACAAATTGTATTTTAAAGCTATAAAATGAAATATTATGACTGACAGGCATGTTATCTTAATCTTACTTGCACCAGCGATACACTGGCTCATCACCATAACACGCCCGAGTATATGTGTGTGTGTGAATTCGGGTTTAACGTCGCTTTCAACAATGTTTCAGTCATATCACGACGGTGGCTGGTTGTGACAGGGAGCTCAATGCTCACTTTTATAGTGCTGCCTCACTGAAGTATCATGTCCCAGACACATTACATGATACCACACCCAGTCACATTATCCTGACACTGGGTCGACCAGTCCTAGCTCTACCCCGATAGTCTGAGTGCAAAGCGAGGAGCAGCTAACTAGTACCATTCTTAACGGCTTTGGTATGTCGCGGCCGGGATCGAACCCGTGACCTCCCATTCCCCGGAGCGGACACTCTACCAACTGAGCTATCGGGGCCGGTAACACGTACGAGTAACGAAGGCCCTTATAAACCCCTCTTCTTATTTAGATGAAAGTGAGTAAACATCATTTGATACACTGTAGCTCCAAAACATAGAAAGTACGCACTCGTTAGAACAGTCGCGTTGTGGCGGTTCTAACGAGCGCCAAAAGTCTATATTTAGAACAGAAATAAGAAACATATTCCACATTTTTATGAGACAAATGTGGGTTTGGAGCCATGAAAGAACACTTTAATGGCGGACATCTTTCCGATTGTACGGGGAATCATGACAGTCACTAATTGTTTTCCAATATACCATAATCAATCATAAACGTATAAAACGTCAATCAGACCAAACATGTTAATCAAAGGCGACATTTTATTGCACAAATATATGCATCATGAATACAATTTCGCTAGGACTTTTTCTGAATCATTCTATGGTTATCGTAAAACCAAAAAACAATCCTTAGCAAACAGTTATGATATAATTCTTCCAATCTGTCATATATATATAAAAAAGAAAGTGTCCATGAGGGGAATGATGATAATCATCCTTTCAACATTTTCATTTACTCATGAATAGACTACTAAGAATTCATACATTTTTAGGATTTACGTAAGAAAAATATGGCGTACCGGATATACATGTAGACAAACGGATAATTTATGTGCTTCTATATGAAATCAAGAGAAAAATATACTATAGCTTTATTATATTTTTGCTAATTTCCTATTCAAGATCGCTTTGAACTCAAAGCTCAGAAAGCACTTTGTCCGTTTTTCGGTGTTGTAGAGATCTGACAATTTCAAAAAGAACCACAATGAGCTTGAAACTATGTCGCATGTTCCTAGATGTCATATGTATTATTCTGATACTCTTGGACTTTATCGTTGGGTGGTATAAATTCTACGAACTAATCGAACAATCCGCAGATATATATGAGAAATTTGGATACCGTTTGTGTATAAATGTTAAACTCTATCCGCTCTTGTTTGGCGTTTTCCAGATTTTCGGGACGGTTCTTGGAGTGGTCCAGATTTGGTTATTGGTCCGACGATTCACCGACGACAGATCGGAATGTGAGCGGTGTTTTAGGCAGGCGTTTGCAACAGTTGTAGCTTCGTATATTCTCTCTGCGATTCCTGCAGACATCATCAGTATATTTATACAACACGAGTGCATATGCTCGAAGTTTTCAGCTCACGGACTCCGGACAGAAACGACCGATTTTCTCCGAGCAGTTTCTTCAGGAGGGAGTGTTGTGATGTTTCAGTTCTTACTTCAAACCACGGAACTGTTTACGAAAACCAGGAGAGTCTGTAGTTTGTGTTGTAAAATATCTGAGCCTAAAGAAAAAGCGCGTCATCCATTGTATATGTGGACGAATCTCTTTCTGTTTTGTGCCTATGGAGTTGTGTTTGTTTTGGAAATGCTCTATCTGCTGTGTGAAAAGAAAGCCGTTTTATAAGATTGCGTTCCAACATTGCGCGACCGCACAGTCTGATATGAGTCTTTGCTGTGGGACCATTACGACATTACATCCGTTTGACAAAATGCACTCTTCATTTCTCCAAAACAGTTGTTTTTCAGATTAAAATGTGTGATAATTTTCTTATTCACACTCCAAACATAGATTGTGGGTGCTCGTAAGAACCGCCTCATTGAATCGGTTCTAGTAAGTACCCACCACATATGTCTTGGAGGAGAAATAAGAAATATAATGTAAAACTCTAGTAAACCCTAGTTTTCTTTATATACCGTGGAGTTTACAGGGTATTCATTTCCTGGTGTTGATAAGCAAACCCGTTGTCCACCAGATTTCTCGTGTCTGGCCGGCCGCGGTAGTTCAGTCGGATAATAATAATATAATAATAATCGACCTTATTTATAGAGGGTAACACATTTAGTACTAGTACTAATCTTCCATGTGGCCCTCTTTTCCTGGATAGAAACCAGTACTACGCAATGTGGATAAAGTCTCTTGCTCAAGGAAACAACACTTGCCGCTCGTGGGGATCGAACCCGGTACCTCTCGAGCCCGAGTCCGATACTTTACCACTGCACCACAGGATACTCGTCTGACTGGTGATCAAGAGGACACGGTACCTGCCGGGGTCGGCAACATTCTTTCGTGGAGATTGATCATAAAATCTTTCCTACGGTCATTCAAGAAGGACAGTTGTCAGTTTCTGGCGAAAGAATATGCACTGTACTGCTTAACCGCTTACGTATAAGCCTGCGGACCCCCGCCCATAGGCGCTTGAAGAAATATATGGGCTGCATGATGCTTCCACGCAGAGCTGAAACCGACACGCACACGAGTACTGGTAAACAGCTTAGAGGATCTAAGCCTGCCCAGGCAAAGCGGCGCGAGTCGGCCCGTCCACGCTTAGAAACCCTACTGGTTCCATTGGGTGACAGGGCTTGAGATGTCATTTCATCTCAATGTCGGGTAAAAGTCCCACAAAATTGGAAGCAACGTCTCCAAAATGACCTGTACAGTGATGACGGGGACTTTAAACCTCAAATCAAACAAACAAACGTATAAGCCCGCCCAGGAAAAGTGTGGATCGGTAAACTGACCGGCTCAAAAATGACCTAAAATAGTGTTGACTGTGCCGTTAAACTCCAATACAAACAAACAAACAAACTCTTCATTTCTCCAAAACAGTCATTTTTCAGATTAAAACTAGTGATTATTTTCATATTCACACTCCTAACATTGATTGTGGGTGCTCGTTAGAACCGATCGAACACACGACCCCTGGTTTATGCGACGAGTAGACTCATCCGAAAGTCTGGAGAAGCCCGTGATCGAACCAAGGACCACTGGTTTATGACGCGAGTGGATTATCCACTACACATCGGAGGCTTCTGATTCGAGCCACAAACCGGGTCTGAGTCGTCTTATTTTTTCTAGGATGACAGCCGAACTTCAAAATATCACGGAAACACACCTATATAAATGAGACCCCCTTAAACCATACTTTTATATACTTTAGTAAAACTTGGGTTTACAGTGTTAAACCTTATTGTTTCTTATTTCTGCTCTAAAATGTAGATTGTGGGTACTAGTTAGAACCGCCTCGATGAGCTAGTTAGAACCGCATCGATGAGGCGGTTCTAACGGGTACCCACATCTTTTTTTTTTGAGCAGGGGTAAGAAAAATATCACAATTTTTCATCTAAAAAATCTATTTTTCGGAGGTAAAGTTTCCAATGTATTTGTATAGGCGTGTTTTCGAAATGTTTTGTGGTCCCAAAGGTATAATGAGTTTGATTTTTACGTCCCACCATCAGCTAAGGTCATACAGAGACGGGGCCTCGGTTTAAAGACTCATCCGAAAGTCCGGAGAAACCCGGGATCGAACCCGTGACCCCTTGTTTTTGAAGCGAGTTGCTTGTCCACTACACCACGGAGGCTTCTGAATCAAGCCACAAGCCGGGACTGAATCGTCTTATTTATATAGGATGACAGCCGAACTTCAATAGGTCGAATAGAAGCCTCCGTGGTGTAGTGGTTATGCTACTCGCCTCATAAACCATGGGTCGTGTGTTCGATCCCGGGCTTCTCCAGACTTTCGTATGAGTCTTTATATCGTAGTCCCGACTCTGTATGACCTGAGCTGATGGTGGGATGTAAAACTCAAACACATTATTCAATAGCTCTAATACGTTTGGGACCACAAAAGCATTACGAAAACACGCCTATACAAATACATTGTAAACTTTGCTTCCGAAAAATCGAAATGTTTTAGATAAAAAATTGTGATATTTTTTGGAGCGTAGCTGTTGCAGCGTACATGTAGCTCCAGTGAGATGAGAAGTGATTTCGGCACTAATTTCGGTGTAACTGCATATGACCCAATCACCAGTGAGAACATAGTACCCCGTGTTAACTTAGTAGATTATTACGCCATGCGGTATCTTCTTATGGACTGCTTCAAAGACCACCTATTTCAAACGGAATAGATGAATATTTTTAATAGATGAACTGTGTAGCAGTCTAATCGTTTTTAGTTCAGTTCATATAACCCAGTTTACAGCCCATTTGTACCATAAAATCCCAAACCTGGCAACTTGCAAACAGGACAAACCCAGATCAGATACCACAGAACGCGGAGTCTCATTATGCCCTTCATTGCATACTTACAAAAAGGTTCAGCCATTTTTTGCCAAATATTTCGTGGAAGCCACAACCTGACATCCCTGATTTTAAAATGAACTCATCCCATACTGATATAAGGTGTTGAGGATTCCATTCGTTTAATATGGGTTAAAAGTACGCAGTGTGGGTCGATAATGTATTACCAAAAATAGGACAGTTGGAAAGAGTTTGGACAGGTGCACGCCAAGGCTTATATTGAAAGGAGTAAATTTTGCAGTTTAGACACAGATGAGACGCCACTTGTTGTAGCGTCTGATTTGGGTCTGCTATGTTTGTCCCTAAAAAGGCTGCTAGACATATACTCGGAGTATGGGTTAATGTGTGTGTGTGTGTGGGGGGGGGGGGGGGGGATGTTACTTTTTTAAAGCGACCTGTCTGCGTCCTAGGCACGTGACCATAAATAAAGCAAATTTTCAGCTCAGACGCAAGTTCGATACCTGCCGGGTTCGGCAACATTCTTTCCAGGAGATTGATCGTGAAATCTGTTCCACGGTGATTCTATCCCTTTCGCTGATCCAAGAAGGGCAGTTGTTGGTTTCCGGTAAAAGACTGTGTAGTGTGCTGTATTGACAATATCTAACCAAAGAAATTGCCTTAATGCCAGATCATTTCATAAATGGCCTCGTCGAGGCAATTTATTCTTATACATTAATAACGGAGTATAATGTCTAAACCTCTTCAAATATTCATATGGATTGATATTGACAATAACTAACCCAAGAAACTGTCGTATGCAAGATCACTTCATAAATGGCCTCACCGATGCAATGTATATTTAGAAAAATGTAAACAGAGTATAATGTTCAAACCTCTCTGAATATTCCGATCATTTTTGGCATTCGGGTTGATATTGACAATACCTAACCCATGAGGCTGTTTTATTCAAGATTACTTTATGAATGGCCTCGCCGAAGCAGAATAATATAAACAATGAATACAGAGTATAACATCTAAACCCGGCTTTGATCATTTTCGGCATACAGGTTGATATTGACAATACATAACCTGCAAAATTGTCTTATGCCAAATTACTATACAAACGGCCTCGCCTAGGCAAACTGAAAAAAATATTTCGAATTGTAACTTCTAATCTACTTGGATTATTTTTGACAACTGTAAGAATACAGATAGATAATTTACAGATCTAACCAACGCGATTCCTGAATACCAAATTTCTTTATTTTAGCCTCGGCAAGGTAAAAATTTCACCAACTGACACGGTCTTATAACTTTCAACCCGACTGGTATATTTTTATAATGTTTTGCATGCAGATGTAAATTGACAAGATCAAGCTAATGGTATTGTTTTATGCCAGATAGCTTTATAAACAGCCTCACCGAGGTAATTTTTAAAGACTGATTACGGATGTATAACTTATAAACTGCTGGGAAAAGTATGATAATTTTTCACATGAAGATAAACATCATCAAGTCGTAACTAAGAAGAATGTCTAATGCAAGATAAATAACCTCTCAAAGGTAATTTTTCAAAACTGATTCCATAAAATAACTTTAAAGCCGCCAAACAATTTATTGCACGAACTATAATAGCTCAGCAGAAATCTTCAAGTAAACTGCAGAACTGCATGCTTATTGCTGCTCAAAATATAGATCGCAAGTACTCGTTAAACCAGCCTTACCTAGGCGGTTCTAACGAGTACCCACAGTCTATATTCTAGAACAGAAATAAGAAACAATAAGGTTTACTCCTGTACCCCAGTTTTACTATATAAAAGTGGGATTCAAGTGTGTGTGTGTGTGGGGGGGGGGGGGGGTCAAATTATATAGGCGTGTTTTCGTGATGATGTTCGAGATAGGTTGGTTCCAACTACTAAATGTTAATCATAACGTCAGGCCATGGTGCATGATGGGGGATGAGTGAGTGTTTGAGTTTTACGTCCCACCAACAGCTAAGGTCATACGGAGACGGGACCTCGGGTTTAAAGACTCATCCGAAAGTCTGGAGAAGCCCGGGATAACATGATGGGTGATGATAACTAAGGGGATAAATGTATTGCAAAATGGTCATTTCTGGAGGTAAATCCGAGATTTTACGATCGGAAATTTCGTTTTACAACGACGCGTAAGCGGAGCCGAAAAACGGCATTTGTTACCGTAAGACCGTCGATTTACCTCCATAAATGACAATTTTGCGATACAGTTATCCCCATTCTAATGAACTTATCCGGCTGTTTTGTTAAAAGCGCTGTGAGCTGCGTAAAACCAAACGCCATCCAATTGAAAACGCTGTTACGTGATGCGTCGGGTTTCGGACAGTATATCGCAGAATTTTTTATGTTATCCAACCAATCGCCGCATCGAGGCGGCCATTCTAGTACACAAGACATATCTTTTCAAGACAAATGAAGATATTCTTACTATCCATCACTAGGAGCTATTGGACCAAGAATGTGTTCGGCACAGCCATGGTACGACGCATCGATGTTCGAGATTATACAATTTCATTGTTCTTTCCTTCTTTCTGCTTCAAACACTGAAAGTAGGGTCTCGTTAGAACCGAGAACCGCAACATTTATCCGCTGTATTTTATAGCATGTACCCTGGTAAACCCAAAGTTTTCTGTAAATAAAGTGATGTCATACATTGCTCCAAAATCGACCATTTTTCTGATCTGTGATATTTCTTATTTATACGCCAAACATACGTTTTGGGTACTCGATATAACCGCCTTTAACGAGTACCCTCAACCTTTTTCTTGGAGCAGAAATAAGGAAATTAATGTACACCACCGTAATCCCCATTTTCCTCTATTTAAAGTGGGGTTAAGAGGGGTGTTCATTAAACGGATGACAAGAGTTTTCATTACAAGCAATTGATGCCTAAAATACATACATTTATCATATGACGTCGAGTCCTTTAGGGATAACACACCCGTGTAACACTGTTCTTTTTTTCATGGTCACAAACCTGACACATTTTTCTGAAACAAACATAGGTTGTTCGTGCTCGTTAGAACCGCCGGGAAGAAGCGGTTCTAACGAGTACCAACAACCTATGTTTTGAGCAATAATAAAAATAATGTTTACCCCTGTAAAACCTTTTTTTCTATATAAAGTTGGGTTTACAGTGATGTTAATTTCACCAAGTTGTTAACGTGATCAACTTAGTAAGGATCCATTACTGGGATAAATTAGGTGTATCTTTTCCACCTTCCAGAAAATAAAATAAAAAATGGGGTACACACAAAATGGGCCCTCGCCCATCGGGGTTTGAATAAATATATGGGCTGCATGATGCTTCCACGCAGAGCTGAATCCGATTCGCACACGAGCACTGGTAAACCTCTTAGAGGATCTAAGCCTGCCCAGGCAAAGCGGTGCGCACGAGTCGGACCGTCCATGCTTATAAAACCTACTGGTTTCATTGGGCGACAGGGCTTGAGATGTCATTTCATCTCAATGTCGGGTAAAAGTCCCACAAAATTGGAATCAACGTCTCCAAAATGACCTTTACAGTGTTGACGGGGACGTTGAACCTCAAAGCAAACAAACATACATTTATCATATGACATCGAGTCTGAGAATGAAATAACGCCATGTAATAAATGTGCCAGCGCATGACAAAACATACAATAAGACATGTGCGCCCAGCGAAGACTCAGATCAGCCTGCGCATCCGCGCAGTCTGATCAGAGTCTTCGTTCTGCGCTCTAAGGATAGATAAGTGCCCAAAGTTCCTTCATGCAGCAAGAGTAGTCTCTGGTTAGACTATATTGATGCGCAGGCTGATCTAAGTCTTCGATAGGCGCACATGTAAATTGTAGGAAATGCTGTGCCCCGGCTGAGATTCGATAATCTACTAGTGGATTAAATATGCAAATTAGTTAGATACATACGCCCCGTACCGTATCCATACGACGTTCATAATGACGTTGCGTTTACTAATGGCGGAATATTGGCATTTTGTGCAAAAATCTTGAATAAAATGCGTTTCAAATGTCATATGAACAATAGAATCTTGCATTCGTGTTCATGTATTATTGAATTTATTAAACTCTTTGATGAAAAGGGATAATATGCTCGGCACAGCCTCGCATTATAATGCTCGGCACAGCCTCGCGTTTTATCATTTTCTTCCTCAGCTCGTTTAAGAAATTTGAAATATATATGAACACCCATGTAAGATGCTCTATGTTGTACTTTAGTTTTTAAAATACATGTTTCAATGGGAGCTGGAGTGCGGCTTTAGTGACCGAACTCATTTCGTGCTATGAATATTTGTTCCGGACAGCAGTTGTTCCTTTCAGGATATAGTAACACACACACACACGTGAGACATTGTGCTTTTTTTCATGGTCACAAACTTGGCATTTTTCGGATAAAAATGCACAGTATTTTTATGCCCCCGCCTATTCGAAGAATAGCGGAAGGGAATTAAGTGTTACCTCTGTCCGCCCCGTCCGTCCGTCCGCCCGTCCGTCCCACTTTGTGTCGGGACCATAACTCCTAAACTGTATGGTGTATATTAATGAAACTATACAGGTGCATGCATGTCATTGAGACGATGTGTCATGAACAAGGAAGGCAACTCTTGCCTTTTTTGTTTTTGAATTATCTGCCTTTGACTTAGTGTAGAAAACTGTGTCCGGTCCATTACAACTAAACCGCATGAAATATATTTATTAAACTTTACAGGTGCATGCATGGACAATGTGTCATGAACAAAGAAGACAACTCTTGCTTTTTTGGTTTTGAATTATCTGTCTTTGACTTAGTTCCTTATAGTAAACTGTGTCCGGGCCATAACTCCTAAACCGCATGGACTATATTTTTGAACCTTTACAGGTGCATGCATGGCATTGAGACAATGTGTCATGAACAAGGAAAACAATCTTGCTTTTTTGTTTTTTAATTATCTGTCCTTGACTTAGTTCCTTATAGTAAACTGTGTCCGGGCCATAACTCCTAAACCGCATGGACTATATTTATGAATCTTTACAGATGCATGCATGACATTGAGACAATGTGTCATGAACAAGGAAGACAACTCTTGCTTTTTTGTTTTTAAATTATCTACCCTTGACTTAGTTCCTTATAATAAACTGTGTCAACCATCCAACTATTTTAGACACAACGCTGGGTACTAAATGGAACTTTTTTCAAATTATAGAACAAGACTTAGTATTGTAAGGAGTTGAGGTGTCCAAATACTTAGGGCTAATATGGTAATATGACAGAAACTGAAATAAACAATTCGATTACATGTACAGTAAAATTCCTATATTAAGACCACCTTTGGGACTGTTCAAAAGTGGTCTTTAAGACCACTTTTGAACAGTCCCAAAGATGGGCTCTCACTGGAGGACACAAGACGTAGGAAACACATAGAAAATGTAAATATGCTTATAAAAGCAAAATTAATAATTTTGGGGGTCTTAATAGCGGAATTTCACTGTATTTGCAATCAGTAACGATAAGCATTTTTGTAGAATTTGTCTATCGATAAATCGATTATACGAATAATCGTTGCTAGCCTTAGCGTCCATTAGCTATATTTGACACAAAATATAAATACAATTTCGGTAATAAATAAAACCGTATAGCAAATAGCAAGAACGATACTAATTACAAAACATGGAAGCGTCCCTTCACAACATGGTTGATTTGGGTCATCATCGTCATCCGGTGCAAACTTCATACAGAACATAAAAGTCTTGAAAAACTTGAGTATTCTGCGAGATCTATAATAAACTTCCGTAAGATGAAGAAGAATCTGCATACAAATAACACTGGCTCCACCTAGGAAACTCTTGAAGAAATCCCGAACTTCGTCTTGCCATACGTGCAAAGAGAATCCTTCAAAACAAACACACCTGTCCCGAAATGCAATATTCAATATGGAGAGCGGAAATATAGCAAAGATATAAATAGCCACCACTAGAAACCACGCGTGACTGAAACATTTATCGAACATTCGCTTATCATGTTTTATTTCCCTAATGAGGTAGTAAATTTCGCCGAACGCCAGGATTGTAGCGATTGACTGAAAAGTGACGAAGGCTTGCCAATACGCATGGGGATTCCTGCAGTCCTTCTGTAGTTCGGGATTTCCAGCGTTCAGCTCATCTTCCAGATGTCCGGCTTCATGATGCATTCTATAGAACTTAAACCACCCTACGGCAATATCGAGTATAACAAACACAATGGTCAGTATCTTGAAACAGTTCTTTGGACACCCCATGACACAATTAAGCTACAGTAAAATTTCGCTATTTAGAACACCTAAAAATAAGACTAATTCTGTTTTTAAAAGCTTATTTAGCAGTTTGCAGTTATTCTGTCTTTGAGTTTTCTGTATACAGTATCCTGTGGGCAGAGGCCACCATTGGGACTTTCAAAAGTGGTCTTAAAGACCACTTTTGAACAGTCCCAAAGGTGGTCTTAATATAGGAATTTTACTGTATTTTCAAAACTTCAAACAAGAGGACCAAGCTAGCTTGGTCCTGTATCGCTCACCTGAGCTAACAGATTCAAAGTTTAAGGAAGTGCCAACCTTTACTGAAGGCTTTATGGGAGGACATGGTGATGACAGGGTAAGCATTTTCTGAAAATCAAGTAGAATGTAACTCTATGATAAACAGGCTGACCTCACCGGTTTTCAAACTCATTCAAGCTTTTATTCGTGACTTGCTAAGAACATCCGATCTAAACTGAAGTGGCTATGGTGATGACAAGTTCAAAAACAAGAGTTTTCAAACTCCTCCAAGCTTTCTGCCTGACTTCCTTGTTTGTAAGTTTCATGAAGATTCGTTCCAAACTAAAGGGGCAGCAGTGATGACAATGTCGAAAATAAGCATTTTCAGCAATCAAAGGCACGTCACTCTATGATAAATGTGCCGACTTGGCCGGTATTCGAACTCACCTGAGGTTTTATTCCCAGCCACCTTCTATGTAAGTTTCAGAAAGATCCAATCAGACTTGGCCAGTATTCAAACTCATCCAAGATTTTATTCCCAGCCACCTCACATATAAGTTTCAGAAAGATCCGATCAAACCTGAAGGGGCTAGGGTGATGACAAGGTCAAAATTTGGCATTTTTAGCAATCAAAGGGATGTTACTCTAAAATAAATGAGCCGACTTGGCCAGTTTTCGAACTCATCCGAGGTTTCATCCCCAGCCACCTTACATATAAGTTTCAGAAAAATCCGATCAAAACTGAAGGGGCTACGGTAATGACAAGGTCAAAAATCAACATTTTCAGCCATCAAAGGGACATAACTCTACGATAAATGGGCTGACTTGGCCTGTTTTCGAACTCATCCAAGATTTTATCCCCAGCCACCTTACATATAAGTTTCAGAAAGATCCAATCAAAACTGAAGGGGCTATGGTGATGACAAGGTCAAAAATCGGCATTTTCAGCAATCAAAGGGACTTAAATCTATGATAAATGGGCCAACTTGGCCGGTATTGAAACTCATCCTAGGTTTTATCTCCAGTCACCTTACATATAGGTTTCAGAAAGATTCAATCAAATCTGAAGGGGCTATGGTGATGACAAGGTAAAAAATCCACATTTTCAGCCATCAAAGGGACATAACTATATAGTTAATGGGGCAACTTGGCAGGTTTTCGAACTCATCCGAGGTTTTATCCCCAGCCACCTTACATATAAGTTTCAGAAAGATCCGATCAAAACTGAAGGGGCTACGTGTCCACAAGATCAAAAATCAACATTTTCAGCAATCAAAGGGACCTAACTCTATGATAAATAGGCCACCTTTGCCGGTAGGCGAACTCATCTGAGGCTTTATCCCCAGCCACCTTGAATATAAGTTTCAGAAAGATCTGATCAAAACTGAAAGGGCTACGGTGATGACAAGGTCAAAAATCGGCATTTTCAGCAATCAAAGGGACGTGACTCTGTGATAAATGAACCAACTTGGCTGGTTTTCGAACTCATCCGAGGTTTTATCCCCAGCCACCTTACATATAAGTTTCAGAAAGATCCGATCAAAACTGAAGGGGCTACAATGTTGACAAAATCAAAAATCAACATTTTCAGCAATCAAAGGGATCTAACTCTATGATAAATAGGCCACCTTTGCCGGTATGCGAACTCATCCGAGGCTTTATCCCCAGCCACCCTGCATATAAGTTTCAGAAAGATCCGATCAAAACTTAAGGGGCTACGGTGATGACAAGGTCAAAAATCGGCATTTTCAGCAATCAAAGGGACGTAACTCTATGATAAATTGGCGGACTTGGCCGGTTTTCGAACTCATCCGAGGTTTTATCCCCAGCCACATTACATTTAAGTTTCAGAAAGATCCGATCAAAACTGAAGGGGCTACGGTGATGACAAGGTCGAAAATGGGCATTTTCAGCAATTAAAGGGACGTAACTCTATGATAAATGGGCCGACTTGGCCGGTTTTCGAACTCATCAGAGTTTTTATCCCCAGTCACCTTACATATAAGTTTCAGAAAGATCCGATCAAAACTGAAGGCGCTACGGTGATGACAAGCATTTTCCCATAGTAAGTCTATGGGACCTTGTGGTTGCCATAGGAACCAAAGTTTTAGAGCGATTTCAAAAAAAAGTTTATGTCATCAATGCCCCACCAGAGGCATGCTACAGATGAGAAATGATTGAGATCAGCCTGCAGGATACAGAGATATAGCTGCTCAAAAGTGTGGACGGACGGACGACGGACGGACGACGGACGACGGACGACGGACGACGGAGGACCCACTATACTATAAGCTCCCCTGGAGCCTTCGGCCCAGGTGAGCTAAAAAGTCACACAACACAACACAAATATGAGACTGAATTTCATTTATTTGGTAGAGCACAAAATATATAATTTTAACTACTATGATTCCATTTAGTTTTTTCTATCAACTACCATACATAAAAAAGTGGTTTGGGTGTATAACTATATAGGTCAAAGGAATAGTATTGCGCAAGATGAATATAAATCAATGTTTCAGAAGCGATTGATTTTATTTTCAATAGAACTTCAGGTAGGTATTTCGTGGCCTCTTTCAGTTCTTTTGGTAATCGTGTCAAGTGTGCATATCGTCTTATGCGCGACAAAATTGTATACATCTTTTCTATGATGGTTTACCAATAATATGCATAATTAAAATAATAATTAATAATTAATAAGGGTCGCGTAAATATAAAAAAAAAAGTCTTTGATATTGTCCGCAGAACGAAGGGTCAGAGTGAGTATTTGATTTTTAAGTCCCACCAACAGCTAAGGTCATACGGAAACGGGACCTCGGTTTAAAGACTCATCCGAAAGTCTCAGCGAAGGGCCGGATCAGCGTGCTTATGCGCAGGCTGATCTTGGTATTCAGCTGCGCACTATGCTACGCTGATCGAGCCTTCGCTGAGCGCTTTATGACTGCCCATTGTTCACAATGTTCTTCATGGAGATAGCTGTAAAATGAATGCACAGCATGCAGGCTAATTATGTCATCACTGAGCACTCACGCTCGAAGACCCATGTTCGTTTTTAAAATTCCGCTGTTAAGACCACCCTGAAATCGAGACTAATTCTGCTTTAAAAGTTTCAGTTATTCTTTCTTTGTGGTTTCTGAATACAGTGACATCTGCTCAGAGACCACTTTTGGGACTGTACAAAAGTGGTCTTAAAGACCACTTTTGAACAGTCTCAAAGATGGTCTTAATATAGGATTTGTACTATATTTTGTTCAAGGACTTTCATTCTCAGTTGATAGAAGCCCCCGTGGTGTAGTGGTTATGCTACTCGCCTTATAAACCTGGGTTTCGCAGGATCGATCCCGGGCTGCTCCAGACTTTCGGATGAGTCTTCAAACCGAGGTCCTATCTCCGTATGACCTTAGCTGTTGGTGCGAAGTAAAACTCAAACACATACATACACACATTACCAGTCGACGCTTACGGACTAGTTTAACTTAATAGCCGGGGACATATATCTCAGAAACCCTCTAGAAATTAATTGGCCATCGATTCGAAAGGATACAAATACCTCTATATCAAAAAATAATGTTTACCTGTTTAGATTCAGGGTGTTGTCGCAAAGTGGGGACAAGTTGTTGAAATTAAGGGAGATAACCCAGTACCCAATAAATAGCAATTATCGCAAAAGTCATAACAACAAAAAACCAATTGTACCTTTAGGGTAGAAAAAGAATAAAATGATGGCACACAGGCCTCCTCCCCCCCCCCCACACACACACACGATACAATTAACCCACAGCTCCCATCAAAGACACCAAAGGGAAAGAAAGATAAACATTAAAAAACCAGACCCTCATGGAAACACTAATAGTGGACATCCAAAAGGACAGTCACAAAATGGCCAATTGGCTATCCAAAACATACACACACTCAAAGACGAACCATAACACCAGTAAACCTCGACAGAAGAACCGCCTTGAAACAGTCAGTGAAACGAATTCCACTGGTGGGCTTAAACCGATTTTAACCCCACCCCCCCCCCCCCCCCCAACCAAGGTAAACGCCCTTAAGGAAGTAAAAAAGAAGTGAAGGCAATGATCAGGAATCGTTACAATTAACCCACAGCTCCCATCAAAGGGAAAGAAACATAAACAACAAATAACCAGACCCTAATGAAACCACTAATAGTGGACATCCAAAAGGACAGTCACTTTCCCACAAAATGGCCAATTGGCTATTCAAAACATACACACACTCAAAGACAAACCATAACATCAGTAAACTTCGACAGAAGAACCGCATTGAAACGGTCAGTGAAACGAATGCCACTGGGGGGGGGGGGCTTAAACCGATTTTAAGCGGTCGCAATCGTCCCCCTTACTTTCGTCGCGATTTAGACAAATAATTTGTTCAGTCCGCACGAAGGCCTCCTAACTCATCAGTGCAACATCTCCGAGAACACAAAAAATCAACCACAGAGATGAAAAACGGTGAGGACTCGACAGCAAGAAACCACTGATAGGCTGGAGCAAAAGTAAAACCAACAGTTAGACTCCGATGGACCCAACCAGCCACAGAGCATCAGGCACCAACCAACATTACATAAAATTAGATTTTTTCAGTAAGCCTTTACGCTGGAACCGTCATAGAATCTGAGGTCTGAAACACTGGCGTGCAATTAAAGAGGGAAACAAAGCTGTCACTCGTGACTGGGTTAACTACCTTGCATGTAGTCTGGCGTATAATATTTATGTTGTACCTAATCTTTTTATATCGAAGAATGATTTTACGATATTGGGTGCTGAAGTCATTTCAATTATATATTTTCATTCAGAACGTCTCTAAGTTTTTCATCAATGTTTGTTTGACATTTGATACATCTCGTCCAGCCCATACTTTTGCGCCTCTTATAATTTGGCAACAGTTTTAACGGACTACCAAAGGTGTTGGAAGAGCATAGCATTACTTAATTCTTTGTAGTTTCACATATGCAGCAGTAAATTACTAACACTTAAGGTCAGGCTAGTGATTCAGGGCGGGCCCCGACTCGTTATGTTAACAATCAACAATGAGACAGATACATTCCATCAAAATTTGATTTGCCTTTTCGGTAAAACATTTGCATGTTAGGAAACTTTGACCTGAACATCCTACATTCAATCATGTATTGACTCGTTTGTATAATGGACAATCTTAAAAAAAGAAAAAGCAAAAGAAAGAAATCCGATAGAGGAGACAAAAGACAGAAAAAACACACCCACATTATAGGCCATAACTATTTGGTTAAAGTACCTAACTAAACAAGAAGACTAACATAGGGGGTGCCTACAAAGTACATTATTTGCATGTCGTATTACAGTCTAGTGTGACAAGACGACAAACTACATAGGGTATTCACAATGTAATGCTTTTCCTAGGCTTGCAGAAACTACCTTGCTTCAGCAGATTACAAAACTTAAATGTTGGACGCCAACACCGATTCCCATGTGCACACCTATAATTGTTCCGGCCCGCTCACGGGCGGCCGGATATACATTCCAATTGGCAAAACAGGTTGTTTCCTGGCTCAGTCTCTTTCATTTCTGTTGCTGATGAAAACCTGTCACTTTTCAAACTCAGGTTGTCATAGGCCATTTTAAGCTCGGCCAATCAATTATGCTCTTTCTAAGTAGTTTTGGCTTATATCTGCAGCCACCTAGCGGAGGTTCTGTAGACATCACCATGGTTAAAACTGTAGACGTTACCAGGGTGCAACTGCGTTACGCACATGAAATAATCATTGGTTCTCTTCGGGTCCCTCAGAAGCGGTTGGTCATGTTTAACTAGTCTGACTCAGAAAAACATTTACACTTCCAATTTTCAGTTCTGTGGTGCATTTCTTGTAAACTTACATCAATATTGAGGCAACTAACCCAGACTAAGACTTGAGAGAGAAAAACAAAAAGAAAAAGAAAAGCTCAAATAGAGGTCCTTACAGCCTGGAATGATGAATGATTTCTTTTTTAACGCAATTAATCTGACCATTTCCTCGGTTAAGTGGGTGGCTATATTTATATTTTAGCTAAGATCACGGGACGCGTCCTTGAAACTATTTCGAATAAATAATTATTTAGCAGAGGTATGCTTTTTCAAATCTACATCATACGGCCTGCAGTCTTGGCATCAACTAAAGAAGGAAAGTAATTGCAAGAACAGTTCTGGGGGGGGGGGGGGGGGGGGGGGGAACATTCTTCAGGATATTCCTGTAGAGGATTGGTTGGTATACGTACAAGAGCAGATTCTTTTGCAGATATGGCTTGAGACGTTTTTTTTTCATCTCAATGCCGGATAAGAGTCCCACAAAAACGGAAGAAACGTCTTCAAAATGACCTTAATAGCGTTGACGGGGGCGTAAAACCTTAGCACAAACAAGTAAAATAGGTTCATTTATCTTAAACAGGTTGAGACAATATACCCTGATTACCCAAATTTATGTTCTGACCCTGGTGTTCCGACCCAAAATCGAATATAATCGCGTGTTTGATAAATGCACTGGTTAATTACGATTCGTATGCGCCGTCGTTAAGGTTGACGTCACAGCAATGTCACTAAACATTCCTGCAGTGTCAACACAATATGGCGGACATTGATAACCGAAGTGACTGCAGCATTAAAAGTCCGCTTTAAGAAATGGAAGGTATGCAAGAAAAAGAATCCAATATGGGTGTGAGGGGTGGATAGAAAAATCCGTCCCTCGGGATCACTGTCCGGCATCACTCGGCAAGCCTCGTGATGCCGGACAGTGTCCCTCGGGACGGATTTTTCCATCCACCCCTCACACCCATATAAGATTATTATAAGCCTGCCTAGGAAAAGTGATACGAGCCGGATCGCTCCTTCGGTTTCCTTTGTTGCTAGGGCAACGACCAGGGGCCAGTTGTTCAAAGCATTGTTAGCTTAACGAGCTCGTTAGTGGTCATATTATTAAGTGTTCTAGCAAGTACAATATCATAAATTTTCGTATTTTTGCTGAAAAAATGTGAGCAGCTTTTGCGTCCGCAAAAGCTGCTCACATTTTTTCAGCAAAAATTTCAGCATATTTGCCATATTTAATGATCAAAGTTTTAACGATACGTTAACTAACGACGTCGTTAGTTTTGAACAACTGGTCCCAGACCCCCAGTGTAGACTATGCAGTTTGAATCAGTTGTCTGTGATTTATATACTATTTGTCTGGACATCTTAGTATTTGTAATATGGTAATAGTCCCATTTCTCACAGTCTTTTGAACCCCGCCCATCGTGGCTTGAAGAAATAAATGGGCTGCATGATGCTTCCACGCAGAACTGACACCGACCGCACACGAGTATTGGTAAACCGCTTAGAAGATCGCAGCCTGCCTAGGTAAAACGGTGCGAGTCGGACCGTCCATGCTTATAAACTTTATTGGTTTCATTAGGCGACAGGGACTGAGATGTCACTTCATCTCAATGTCGGGTAAAAGTCCATCAAAATTGGAAGCAACGTCTCCAAAATAACCTGCATAGTGTTGACGGGGGCGTTAAACCTCAAATCAGTCTAAATCTCACAGTCGTTTTCTCCAGGGTTGCCTATTTTCTATGATTTGCATGCCTGAGGTCTATGAGCCCGGTAAACTGTACTCGGACATTTTGCAACAACTAATAGTTTCTTTATTTCCACTATGAGGTGGTTCTATCGAGTACCACAATATACATTTTGAGCAGAAATTAGAAACATATCGCAATTATTCGTCTTTAAGGGGAATGGGAACACCTGGCAGATTTTTCCGCCATTTTTCAAAGGGAGACACTTTTTGGACTTCCGGTTCGCTTTTCTAGAAATCCTGTCCCGCTGAAAAAGGGGTCTACTCTTAAAGGTGCATTATTGAGCTATCGTGAAAAAAAAGTTCCAAAAATAAACTAGAACTGTCAGAGGATCTGACTATAGCCCCGCTATAGCCCTGTCAGAGGAGAAAGACTCATGAATTAAAGGTATAGACTTGTGAGAGGGTTAAATCCCTAACAAGGCACCTACGCCTTGTCTAAGTTAAAAAATAAGTTTTGGATAATGATAGGTCATACGGAAACGGGACCTCGGTTTAAAGACTCATCCGAAAGTCTCAGCGAAGGGCCGGATCAGCGTGCTTATGCGCAGGCTGATCTTGGTATTCGCTGGGCACATGCGTACGCTGATCTGAGTCTTCGCTGAGCGCTTTATGACTGCCCATTGTTCACAATGTTCTTCATGGAGATAGCTGTAAAATGAATGCACAGCATGCAGGCTAATTATGTCATCACTGAGCACTCACGCTCGAAGACCCATGTTCGTTTTTAAAATTCCGCTGTTAAGACCACCCTGAAATCGAGACTAATTCTGCTTTAAAAGTTTCAGTTATTCTTTCTTTGTGGTTTCTGAATACAGTGACATCTGCTCAGAGACCACTTTTGGGACTGTACAAAAGTGGTCTTAAAGACCACTTTTGAACAGTCTCAAAGATGGTCTTAATATAGGATTTGTACTATATTTTGTTCAAGGACTTTCATTCTCAGTTGATAGAAGCCCCCGTGGTGTAGTGGTTATGCTACTCGCCTTATAAACCTGGGTTTCGCAGGATCGATCCCGGGCTGCTCCAGACTTTCGGATGAGTCTTCAAACCGAGGTCCTATCTCCGTATGACCTTAGCTGTTGGTGCGAAGTAAAACTCAAACACATACATACACACATTACCAGTCGACGCTTACGGACTAGTTTAACTTAATAGCCGGGGACATATATCTCAGAAACCCTCTAGAAATTAATTGGCCATCGATTCGAAAGGATACAAATACCTCTATATCAAAAAATAATGTTTACCTGTTTAGATTCAGGGTGTTGTCGCAAAGTGGGGACAAGTTGTTGAAATTAAGGGAGATAACCCAGTACCCAATAAATAGCAATTATCGCAAAAGTCATAACAACAAAAAACCAATTGTACCTTTAGGGTAGAAAAAGAATAAAATGATGGCACACAGGCCTCCTCCCCCCCCCCCCACACACACACACACGATACAATTAACCCACAGCTCCCATCAAAGACACCAAAGGGAAAGAAAGATAAACATTAAAAAACCAGACCCTCATGGAAACACTAATAGTGGACATCCAAAAGGACAGTCACAAAATGGCCAATTGGCTATCCAAAACATACACACACTCAAAGACGAACCATAACACCAGTAAACCTCGACAGAAGAACCGCCTTGAAACAGTCAGTGAAACGAATTCCACTGGTGGGCTTAAACCGATTTTAACCCCCCCCCCCCCCCAACCAAGGTAAACGCCCTTAAGGAAGTAAAAAAGAAGTGAAGGCAATGATCAGGAATCGTTACAATTAACCCACAGCTCCCATCAAAGGGAAAGAAACATAAACAACAAATAACCAGACCCTAATGAAACCACTAATAGTGGACATCCAAAAGGACAGTCACTTTCCCACAAAATGGCCAATTGGCTATTCAAAACATACACACACTCAAAGACAAACCATAACATCAGTAAACTTCGACAGAAGAACCGCATTGAAACGGTCAGTGAAACGAATGCCACTGGGGGGGGGGGGGGGGGGGGCTTAAACCGATTTTAAGCGGTCGCAATCGTCCCCCTTACTTTCGTCGCGATTTAGACAAATAATTTGTTCAGTCCGCACGAAGGCCTCCTAACTCATCAGTGCAACATCTCCGAGAACACAAAAAATCAACCACAGAGATGAAAAACGGTGAGGACTCGACAGCAAGAAACCACTGATAGGCTGGAGCAAAAGTAAAACCAACAGTTAGACTCCGATGGACCCAACCAGCCACAGAGCATCAGGCACCAACCAACATTACATAAAATTAGATTTTTTCAGTAAGCCTTTACGCTGGAACCGTCATAGAATCTGAGGTCTGAAACACTGGCGTGCAATTAAAGAGGGAAACAAAGCTGTCACTCGTGACTGGGTTAACTACCTTGCATGTAGTCTGGCGTATAATATTTATGTTGTACCTAATCTTTTTATATCGAAGAATGATTTTACGATATTGGGTGCTGAAGTCATTTCAATTATATATTTTCATTCAGAACGTCTCTAAGTTTTTCATCAATGTTTGTTTGACATTTGATACATCTCGTCCAGCCCATACTTTTGCGCCTCTTATAATTTGGCAACAGTTTTAACGGACTACCAAAGGTGTTGGAAGAGCATAGCATTACTTAATTCTTTGTAGTTTCACATATGCAGCAGTAAATTACTAACACTTAAGGTCAGGCTAGTGATTCAGGGCGGGCCCCGACTCGTTATGTTAACAATCAACAATGAGACAGATACATTCCATCAAAATTTGATTTGCCTTTTCGGTAAAACATTTGCATGTTAGGAAACTTTGACCTGAACATCCTACATTCAATCATGTATTGACTCGTTTGTATAATGGACAATCTTAAAAAAAGAAAAAGCAAAAGAAAGAAATCCGATAGAGGAGACAAAAGACAGAAAAAACACACCCACATTATAGGCCATAACTATTTGGTTAAAGTACCTAACTAAACAAGAAGACTAACATAGGGGGTGCCTACAAAGTACAGTATTTGCATGTCGTATTACAGTCTAGTGTGACAAGACGACAAACTACATAGGGTATTCACAATGTAATGCTTTTCCTAGGCTTGCAGAAACTACCTTGCTTCAGCAGATTACAAAACTTAAATGTTGGACGCCAACACCGATTCCCATGTGCACACCTATAATTGTTCCGGCCCGCTCACGGGCGGCCGGATATACATTCCAATTGGCAAAACAGGTTGTTTCCTGGCTCAGTCTCTTTCATTTCTGTTGCTGATGAAAACCTGTCACTTTTCAAACTCAGGTTGTCATAGGCCATTTTAAGCTCGGCCAATCAATTATGCTCTTTCTAAGTAGTTTTGGCTTATATCTGCAGCCACCTAGCGGAGGTTCTGTAGACAGCACCATGGTTAAAACTGTAGACGTTACCAGGGTGCAACTGCGTTACGCACATGAAATAATCATTGGTTCTCTTCGGGTCCCTCAGAAGCGGTTGGTCATGTTTAACTAGTCTGACTCAGAAAAACATTTACACTTCCAATTTTCAGTTCTGTGGTGCATTTCTTGTAAACTTACATCAATATTGAGGCAACTAACCCAGACTAAGACTTGAGAGAGAAAAACAAAAAGAAAAAGAAAAGCTCAAATAGAGGTCCTTACAGCCTGGAATGATGAATGATTTCTTTTTTAACGCAATTAATCTGACCATTTCCTCGGTTAAGTGGGTGGCTATATTTATATTTTAGCTAAGATCACTGGACGCGTCCTTGAAACTATTTCGAATAAATAATTATTTAGCAGAGGTATGCTTTTTCAAATCTACATCATACGGCCTGCAGTCTTGGCATCAACTAAAGAAGGAAAGTAATTGCAAGAACAGTTCTGGGGGGGGGGGGGGGAACATTCTTCAGGATATTCCTGTAGAGGATTGGTTGGTATACGTACAAGAGCAGATTCTTTTGCAGATATGGCTTGAGACGTTTTTTTTTCATCTCAATGCCGGATAAGAGTCCCACAAAAACGGAAGAAACGTCTTCAAAATGACCTTAATAGCGTTGACGGGGGCGTAAAACCTTAGCACAAACAAGTAAAATAGGTTCATTTATCTTAAACAGGTTGAGACAATATACCCTGATTACCCAAATTTATGTTCTGACCCTGGTGTTCCGACCCAAAATCGAATATAATCGCGTGTTTGATAAATGCACTGGTTAATTACGATTCGTATGCGCCGTCGTTAAGGTTGACGTCACAGCAATGTCACTAAACATTCCTGCAGTGTCAACACAATATGGCGGACATTGATAACCGAAGTGACTGCAGCATTAAAAGTCCGCTTTAAGAAATGGAAGGTATGCAAGAAAAAGAATCCAATATGGGTGTGAGGGGTGGATAGAAAAATCCGTCCCTCGGGATCACTGTCCGGCATCACTCGGCAAGCCTCGTGATGCCGGACAGTGTCCCTCGGGACGGATTTTTCCATCCACCCCTCACACCCATATAAGATTATTATAAGCCTGCCTAGGAAAAGTGATACGAGCCGGATCGCTCCTTCGGTTTCCTTTGTTGCTAGGGCAACGACCAGGGGCCAGTTGTTCAAAGCATTGTTAGCTTAACGAGCTCGTTAGTGGTCATATTATTAAGTGTTCTAGCAAGTACAATATCATAAATTTTCGTATTTTTGCTGAAAAAATGTGAGCAGCTTTTGCGTCCGCAAAAGCTGCTCACATTTTTTCAGCAAAAATTTCAGCATATTTGCCATATTTAATGATCAAAGTTTTAACGATACGTTAACTAACGACGTCGTTAGTTTTGAACAACTGGTCCCAGACCCCCAGTGTAGACTATGCAGTTTGAATCAGTTGTCTGTGATTTATATACTATTTGTCTGGACATCTTAGTATTTGTAATATGGTAATAGTCCCATTTCTCACAGTCTTTTGAACCCCGCCCATCGTGGCTTGAAGAAATAAATGGGCTGCATGATGCTTCCACGCAGAACTGACACCGACCGCACACGAGTATTGGTAAACCGCTTAGAAGATCGCAGCCTGCCTAGGTAAAACGGTGCGAGTCGGACCGTCCATGCTTATAAACTTTATTGGTTTCATTAGGCGACAGGGACTGAGATGTCACTTCATCTCAATGTCGGGTAAAAGTCCATCAAAATTGGAAGCAACGTCTCCAAAATAACCTGCATAGTGTTGACGGGGGCGTTAAACCTCAAATCAGTCTAAATCTCACAGTCGTTTTCTCCAGGGTTGCCTATTTTCTATGATTTGCATGCCTGAGGTCTATGAGCCCGGTAAACTGTACTCGGACATTTTGCAACAACTAATAGTTTCTTTATTTCCACTATGAGGTGGTTCTATCGAGTACCACAATATACATTTTGAGCAGAAATTAGAAACATATCGCAATTATTCGTCTTTAAGGGGAATGGGAACACCTGGCAGATTTTTCCGCCATTTTTCAAAGGGAGACACTTTTTGGACTTCCGGTTCGCTTTTCTAGAAATCCTGTCCCGCTGAAAAAGGGGTCTACTCTTAAAGGTGCATTATTGAGCTATCGTGAAAAAAAGTTCCAAAAATAAACTAGAACTGTCAGAGGATCTGACTATAGCCCCGCTATAGCCCTGTCAGAGGAGAAAGACTCATGAATTAAAGGTATAGACTTGTGAGAGGGTTAAATCCCTAACAAGGCACCTACGCCTTGTCTAAGTTAAAAAATAAGTTTTGGATAATGAAAAAAGCACATGCACATCTTCAGACCTATATGAAAACACCTGTTAAGTTTCAAAAGGATTGACCTAGAACTGTAAGTGGAGTTGCGATCACAAGGTAGCTACTCCCTATACATTTTAACATTAGTAGATCTCAAAAATTGTCTAAGTTAAAAAAGGTGAAATAAGTGAAAAAAATTATTTAAGGATAATGAAAAAAGAATATGCACATCTTCAGACCTATATGAAAACACCTATAAAGTTTCAAAAGGATTGACCTAGAACTGTAAGAGGAGTTGCGGTAACAAGGTAGCTACTCCCTATACATTTTAACATTAGTAGATCTCAAAAATTGTCTAAGTTAAAAAAGGTGAAATAAGTGAAAAAAAATATTTAAGGATAATGAAAAAAGAATATGCACATCTTCAGACCTATATGAAAACACCTGTAAAGTTTCAAAAGGATTGACCTAGAACTGTAAGAGGAGTTGCGGTAACAAGGTAGCTACTCCCTATACCTTTTAACATTAGTAGATCTCAAAAATTGTCTAAGTTAAAAAAGGTGAAATAAGTGAAAAAAATTATTTAAGGATAATGAAAAAAGAATATGCACATCTTCAGACCTATATAAAAACACCTGTAAAGTTTCATAAGGATTGACCTAGGACTGTAAGAGGAGTTGCGGTAACAAGGTAGCTACTCCCTATACATTTTAACATTAGTAGATCTCAAAAATTGTCTAAGTTAAAAAAGGTGAAATAAGTGAAAAAAATTATTTAAGGATAATGAAAAAAGAATATGCACATCTTCAGACCTATATGAAAACACCTGTAAAGTTTCAAAAGGATTGACCTAGAACTGTAAGAGGAGTTGCGGAAACAAGGTAGCTACTCCCTATACATTTTAACATTAGTAGATCTCAAAAATTGTCTAAGTTAAAAAAGGTGAAATAAGTGAAAAAAATTATTTAAGGATAATGAAAAAAGAATATGCACATCTTCAGACCTATATGAAAACACCTGTAAAGTTTCACAAGGATTGACCTAGAACTGTAAGAGGAGTTGCGGTAACAAGGTACCTACTATCAAATATTACAGACAGACGGAATTCCGGACAAGATTACAGACAGACAGACAGACAGACAGAATTCCGGACAAGCCAAATCCAATATAGCCCCCACTTTTTCAAAGCGGGGCTATAAATACATATAGCCGGTATGTTTCTTTAAAACAATACAAATGAATGCATTTTATGCAAAAATGCGAACAATTATGATGACAGGTAAAAGAGTTTAGAGGGATTCCCTAACTAGGTTCCGCACACTAGTTAGATTTTTTTTTAGTACATGACAAAAATAGAATCCCCATATATGACGTTATGCGACGTACATTTTTGGTCTTGTTTGCTTAGGCCATGCCTGAATCGGAAGAAATATGACGTTGAATACCATGCCATAAGTAACGACACTCAGAGACGATACTGTCGCCGTGTTTGTGTAAAGTGACAGATTTATTTTTAGAACAGAAATTCCGAACACATGTTCAGAGCTAAGGGTAAACACGAAAGAAAACGACCATTTTCACAAAGTTCTGAAGCTGTATTTGGCTCCAAAAGTGTACACATGACAAAGGAGTATGCATTGAAGATAAAAACCAGAAAAAAATGAGACCCGGTAGCTCAATAATGCACCTTTAAAGGAAAGAATTTGCTCCTCAGGAGCAAATTCTTTCCTTTAAGAGTTTACCCCTATTGACATGGGAGACAAAAATACTTTTGGAGGAGTTGCCTCCCCTGAAGGTGTTCCCATTCCCCTTAAAGTTTTCTTTTTTCGGCGGTAAAATTTACAATGTATTTGTATAGGCGTGTTTTTGTAATGAGAACCATTTTTTCAGCCTACTCACAGATTATTTTCGACACATCAGTGCTCTCTGTGCTTGGATGATTGTGCTATCCTTGTATGCCGCTTAACCTATTGTATGCTAGTCGACTCTTCCATTGCTATATTTTGGACAAGTCTATTTGTCAGGCTTTTTTCGTTTTTGTTCTATTTTTGACGGAAAATTATGTTAGCAAATAGTGTAGGCCCTGATCAGACGCCGCGTTTCGGGGTTTCCCCGCATACAATGGGTTAACCTCGTTCCTATCCTTAAAATACGATTATCTTTTTGCAAGGGGAACTTGTCGGTCTTCCGAACAGGCAGTAACTTTAAAGATAACCACATCTGCGTTGCAATCTTTTCTTGTAGAAATCTTGACGTTTTTTCATGGTACAAAACTAATTATTTCCAATTCTGTCCCAGTATTATCCTCTTCATTATCTTTCCACAGTCTCTGAACTTAATCTCTGAACACACAAGCAACAATACCAGGGTTTTGTTGCGGAGTAATTTTATTTGATTTTACAGCCGAATTAATGCGCAATGAAGTCCTACAATTTTCCTGGTGAAAGGAAATGCGCGCTTAATCTACCGGATGATTTTAAGCATATTATTAAGTTTTGTAAGTTCGGAAATGAAAATGTCTGCAAGAAAACCTACGAACTACAGGATAAGGTCCTAATCTGTATTATACGAAATAGGATTAAGATTTTACCACCTGATAATTAAGGTTATCTCGGAGTTGGAGGAACTGCATTTTGACAATCTAGTTAATGCATCCTGAAAATAGACGTTTTGTTGTCCGTAGAAGAAAATACGCTGGTTTCTTGGTAAATTTCTTTTTCCTCTTAATTGTACGATATAATTTTAGGCATTTTACTTTCTAAAAATCGTTCTTTTGCAATGTCGTCATCACATCATGAAAACACGCCTATATAATTTTGACCCCCTTGAACCCCACTTTTATATGGTAACTGAGGTAGTGGTTTACCGCCGAAAAAAACAGATAATTTTAAGATGAAAAATTCTGATATTTTTCTTATTTCTGCTCTAAAATATAGATTGTGGGTACTCGTTAGAACCACCTCAATGAGGCGGTTCTAACGTGTCCCCACAATCTAAACTCTGAGCAGAAGTAAGAAAAATATCAGAATTTTTCATCTTAAACTTATCTTTTTTCGGCGAAAAAACTTTGCAATGTATTTGTATAGGTGTGTTTTCCTACTGAGGTAGCGCTCCGCGCTGACCTGTCGTATATTGGGATTCTGGGTATCTACCATTTTATGTGGTGCCAGTTTTTCCATATTTAAAAACAAATATGTTTGGTCGTTTGGTAAATCAAGGTAAATCCTGACCCTTTCGGTTTAAATTTGTAAGACATACTTCGCTGGAAAAGTTCAGACAAAAAAGTTGGGATTTCTTGCAAATTGGATAAAAATATATACGTTGTCAGCTTTTTACGAATCGCGTGGTAATATCTATTCTGTACAGAACAGTGATGCGTCATACTAGAATTGTCAATGTTCGAAGAATATGACATGCGCAAACAATGTTCCTATTATTCAAACAGTATAAGTTCTTTTTCAGCGTTTTTTTTATTTTGTGTGTGTGTGTGTGTGTGTGTGTGTGTGTGTGTGTGTGTGTGTGTGTGTGTTAGATTGAATACGCTGTGTACATGTGACATCAGTAAAGGGGCTGGAAATGAAGTAAAAACGTATCTTAATTCTAAGCATGCCTGTCGTGTTCTGAACTAGATGTGGTGTGAGGTTGAGAAAATTTGTTACAGTAAGGTTTGCCAATGGAACCCCACTTCCCCCACAAAAATACAGGTAGACAAGAAGTGTATATATATAGATTATGCTCCAACGGCGATATATTCATTGTCCGTATAGCACCGATTGGAGCATATATATTATACCACAATTTTCCAACGGCGATACAAACTATATCGCCGATTGGAGCATTATACATAGCATAAAACAATGTAAATACAATTTTTGACACAATATACATCAACAATACACCACAATATAGACACTATATTTTATACCTCTATAAACAATAATGTTAATTTCCAAACACATCCTCTTTCAAATACATCTATATCTGAGATATGAAATGACATACTGGACTGATTCACGGATAAAGGTCATGACCTATACAGATAGGCTTGCGCAGGCCTTTTTATCAGTTATAGTGTGTGTGTATAGAAAATGAACTTATAACTATAGTCCTCAACAAAGATTACAAGAAAAATGAATCAATGTAAATCATGATTGGCGTGATTACTCAGCAGAACAACAACTAACACACTATAGACACGTCATACCACATATATTCTGCACCGCAGAACTAACACTCTATCCTATTCAATCTTGCAAACGACTTTATAATCACCGAAAGACACATTCATATTTTATCCTGAGTTATATGAGCAGACAGACAGATAAACCGACTATTACATGTCAATTTATCTTTACCTATCGCCACACTGATAGCGTAGTCATTTATTTACGTTCAATTTCTTACTATTCTAGTACAAGCCGTGATAGCCGAGTGGTCTAGATGGTTTGGACTGTAAATGGTGAGGTTTTGTGGGGCATGAGTTCGAATCCCGGAAATGACATATTTTTATGTGTGTTGTTGATGGAATATTGAGTAAAATGTTATACGCCGTCATCGGTTTAAATAAAAAGTGTTGCTAAGCGATAAAAAAGGTTGAAAAAAGAAAAAAATACAAAAAAAATCCTGGTGTTGTTGATGGAATATTGAGTAAAATGTTATACGCCGTCATCGGTTTAAATAAAAAGTGTTGCTAAGCGATAAAAAAGGTTGAAAAAAGAAAAAAATACAAAAAAATCCTGGTAACACTGTAATCGGTTTAATTAAGAAAGGTTGCTAAGCAACTCGATAAACAAGAACCGTCACCAGGCAGCATATCTGGGCATTCTAAAAATAAATTGTAGAAAACTCTTACTTTCGTTCGTTATATCGCCGATTGGAGCATAATCTATATATTATACCACAATTTTCCAACGGTGATACAAACTATATCGCCGACTTGAGCATAAAAAAATTAAATTATCATCCTCAACACTCTATCATACTCAATCTTGCAATTTCCTGCTTAAAAGGTTTTATAGAGTTAAAATATCTCTGTTTTTCTCTAAAATTCTTTCCACCACACTTATCACAGATTTGATATTTTGCTGTAGTACCTTTACCACATTGCAAACATTTCACTACTTTACTTTTGTTATGTTTTATAATAAAATTATGAGCCTTGCAGTATATAGAATGCTTTACTGATTTGTTTTTACATGGTTTATTTGAACCTAACGGCAACATAGCACATATATTTTGCATCTTTGCTTTTTCTATATCCATTTTTATTATTATATTTAAAAAAAATTTTTTATAGTTTAAAAGAAAACAAAAAATGAGTTCTGTAGAGAGACTAATACAATTGCATAGTGAAGGAAGAATTAGTGATGAGGCTTTAGACAAGGGTCTTAAATCCTTAGATATTGAGAAACAGAAGAGTGATGCACCACAACAAACTTCTGCATTAGATAATCTGCGTAAAAGACGTAGAAATAAAAAGAAAAGAAAACGACAACAACAAAATGCTGTTAAAACAAGTGAAAAAATTAATAATGAAGATATAGATGATGATACTAAAGAAGAGAAAAGTGCTCTGAAATTAGTTGATAAACCATTATGCAATTACTTCAAAGCGTATGAAATAGATGCTCATAAATATAAAGACCCAAATATTTTGTTTAATGATAAAAAATCTGTCATTATAGATAAAATTAATGAAAACATTAAAGAATACAATGGTATTAAATTTTCAATTGGGTTATCTATAAAGTTTTTTAAAGATGAACTTAATGGTGAAAGAAAAGAAGTTATCGGTGCATCACACGGAGAACAATGTGCAGTTCTTAATGAAAATAATTTAGATGAAAACTATAACAAACAAACAACTTATATACAAACATGGATTGAAAAATTCACAAATACCGCAACAGGTTTAGAAATTGACCATTGTATCAAACTCTATGTTAACATAGCAAACTATGAACCACTCAAAGGTTCTTCATATATTCCTCTTCCAAAAGTAATAGCAAACAAACAAGCAATAATTAATATGAAAAACAATGATAATAGATGTTTAGAATGGGCATTAAAATCTGCCTTATATCCAGCAAAGAATAACTTGAATAATGTATATAGTTATAAAAAATGTCCTAATCTGAATATGGAAGGAATTGACTTTCCCACACCAATCTCACAAATACCAAAAGTTGAGAAACAAAACAATATAGCAATCAATGTTTATGGATATACAATCACAAAAAAGACAGAGAAACTTACTGTATTTCCATATCATATTTCAAATCAATCAAATGATAAAGAAAGAATTAACCTGCTTTTGATAACAGAAGTTGAAGAGGAAATTGATGAAAATTATAATCCAGATGAAAAACCACAAAAGGAAACAAAATATCACTACTGTTGGATTAAAAGTCTAAATAGATTACTTCGTAATCAGAATAACAAACACGGAGCTACTTACTTTTGTGAAAGATGTCTTCACGGTTTTTCAAGAGAAGACCTACTAATCAAACACAAAGAAGACTGTGAAGGCATAAATAAATCTCCAATGCGAATAGAAATGCCATTAAAAGGTCTTATCAAGTTTAAAAATCATCAAAATCAAATGCCCGTTCCATATGTCATTTATGCCGACTTTGAAAGCATAATCAAACCTAAAACAGAACAAAAAGGAGATAAATCAGAAATAACAAGCGAACACGAAGCGTGTGGATTTGGTTATCAAGTTGTCAGATATGATGGTGAAGCTGAAGAACCTGTTATCTACAGAGGTAAAGATGTTGTTGAAGTATTTTTGAATCACTTAAAATGTGAGGTTAGCAATATCAATAACATCTTTGCTCACCCCAAACCATTAACAGAGCAAAACACTGAAGACTATGAAAATGCCACTAAATGTTGGATATGCGAACAAGAAATAGGAAATAACAAAAACAACCCAAAAGTAAAAGACCACTGTCATTTCACAGGAGAATATAGAGGACCAGCACATAAATCTTGTAATCTCAAACTTGCAATCAAACCAAATAAAACCAAAATTCCAGTTATCTTCCACAACTTAAAAGGTTATGATAGTCATCTAATAATGCAGAAAATACACAAAGCAAGTGGAAACATTACTTGTATTGCAAATAATTCAGAGAAATTCATCTCATTCAACATTGGACAGCTAAAATTCTTAGACAGTTTTCAATGTATGGCTTCCTCTCTTGAAAAGTTAGTAGATGGAGCAATTGGTGTAGGAGAATGTGAAAAATGTAAAGATACAGAAGAAATAAACATCAATGAAAATTGGTTAATAACAGCAAAATGTAAAAAATGCCACAATACAAGATATGAACCACTCAACGAATCAGACTTACCATTAACTGTAAAACATACAACTAACTCACATCTTCTTGCTCGTAAAGGTATCTATCCATACGAATATATTGACAGTCAAGAAAGATTCAATGAAACTGAACTACCACCAATAGACAAATTCTACAGTTCTCTAACAGATGAAAGTATCAAACAAAAAGACTATGAACACGCTCAAAAAGTATGGAAACAATTTAACTGTAAAACACTTGGTGATTATCATGATTTATATCTCAAAACAGATGTTCTCTTACTTGCAGATGTTTTTCAAAAGTTTAGAGAAACCTGTATGAATAACTATAAACTTGACCCTCTACATTACTACACTGCACCTGGTCTATCTTGGGATGCTCTTCTAAAATACACAAAAATAGAATTACAACTTCTATCAGATTTGGATATGCATCTTTTCATTGAAAAAGGAATGAGAGGTGGAATAAGTATGGTTTCTAAAAGACACGCAAAAGCAAACAATAAATATGTCGCAGATTATAATCCAGATGAAGAAGACAATTACATAATGTATTTAGATGCAAATAATTTATATGGTCATTCAATGAGCCAACCACTTCCATATGGTGGTTTCAAATGGATAACTAATAAAGATTTAATAGATGGAGAACTTCAACCACTAAAAAAAGGTAGAGGAAGAATATATGAAGTAGATTTAGAATATCCAAAACATTTACATAAACTACATAATGACTATCCACTTGCACCTGAAAAATTAGCAATTAAAAAAGAATGGTTATCCGACTATCAAAATGAACTAATTGAAAATAGTATGTTAAAAACAGAAAAACTTGTCCCCAATCTAATGGATAAGAAGAAATATGTAGTACATTACAAGAACTTGAGACTATACAAACAACTTGGTATGAAAATAACAAAAATACACAGAATATTAGAATTTGATGAGAAACCTTAGATGGAACCTTACATACGTCTGAATACAGAATTACGTAAAAAAGCAAAGACTCCATTTGAAAAAGATTTCTTTAAACTTATGAACAACTCAGTATTTGGCAAAACAATGGAAAACATACGTAAAAGAGTTGATATTAAATTAGTCAAAACAGATGGCAGCGAAAATGAAAAAATCCGCAAGATAATAGCCAAACCAAACTTCAATCGTAGAATAAAGTTCTCTGATGATTTATCTGCCATTCAAGTGAATAAAACAAGATTAACTCTAAATAAACCAATATATGTTGGCTTCTGTGTTTTAGATTTATCAAAACATCTTATGTACGATTGGTATTATAATACATTGAAAAAGAAGTATGGTGATAACTGCACCTTGTTATACACCGATACTGACAGTTTATTAGTAGATATCAAAACCAAAGATGCTTACAAAGATATGTCTGAAATGAAAGATGAATACGATTTCTCTGATTATCCAAAAGAACATCCACTATACGATGAAACAAACAAGAAGGTCATAGGTAAGATGAAGGATGAATGTGATGGTGTTTCAATATCAGAATATATTGGTCTTCGTCCTAAATTATATTCAGTATTAAGAGCAGATGAACAAGTCATCAAAAAAGCGAAAGGAACAAAAAAATATGTAATCAAAAAACAAATCAATTTTGAAAACTACAGAGATGCATTATTCAACAAAAAGAAATACACACACTCAATGAACATGCTACGCTCAATGCATCACAACATATATGGATTAAAAGTAAATAAGACTACACTTTCTCCTTTAGACACAAAAAGATACATAGCACCAGATGGAATCACGACATACGCGTATGGGTATCAGCCGGAACAATAAGTAATTCCTCTTTGACAAACCCTCTCTTAGGTGCAGGAGATTTCAAATAATAAACTCTTATTCCCTGCGTTATAATATGATAGTCAATCTTATGAATATCAACAGACCATACTGGGTCAGTAGCCCTTCTCTTTCCACCACCTTCTAATTCTCCAGGTTGATACAAATATCTAACATTTGCATAAGGACAAATTTCAGCATCAACTTTTCTTGTTATAATTGGAGGAGGTTTTTTCGTCTCCTTATTTAATGCTTTAATAACATCAGATAATCTCTTAACCCATTCTCTGTTTCTTTTTTTAGTATCAATCTCTTTAGCATACTGATAACCAAACAATCTTTCTGCTAAGGTTCTATTAAATCTTTCTACTATTCCTTGGTCTCTGTGTATTTCTTTTCTACCTCTTCTTATTTTGGTATTATGCTTTTCCATCAAAGTTGAAACGGAACTCATAAATTCTCTACCAGGATCAACTTGCAATAGTTTAGGATACTTCAAATGTCTTTTATAAATCTTCTCAAAAGCATTTGCAACTTCTTTACTATCTTTCGACGTCAAAGGTTCGGCTTCTTTATATCTTGTTCCAACATCAACCACTGTCAATGCATACTTGTATGTCTTCCTACCAATAGTATCGTGAGGTAAAAATAACAAATCAGCCTGATGAACTTCATTCTCTGCAGAATCATCAAATTTAGGTCTTATTATTTTCTTAGGTGCAGGTAAATATATTTGCCATACTGCTTGTTTCTTTAAGAACTCTAATGCTTGTTTCTGACTAACCTTTGCTTCTTTTGCTAACTTACCAACAGCTGAGTGTCCTTTCCAGAAACCTTTTGGACTATAGTATATCTTCTCCATTTATTTTTATTTAAGAAAAAATATTTATATATAAAAAGATGTCAAAGAATGCACAAACGCAAAATATAGCACAATTGCTTGATGATGACTATACACCTACAAAAGAAGAGTTTGAAGAGCTGTTAAAGGAACAAAGTCAATTTGACACAAAGAAATGGACTGATTTAGAAATCAACAACATTTATACAATCACTGACTACAGAGAAATTAACACAGAAAATGGTGTGAGTGTAATTTTAACTCTCAAAGACAATGGTGAAGTATGGAGTCCTGCACATCTCACAAAGAAGATAGAAGGTAAAGAACCACCATTTTATGTAAGACCACTTGGTTTGAAACCATGTAAGAATAATAAAAAAAATAAATATCATGCTTATGATTTAGTTTTTCCAAAGAAAAATTATGTCAAAAAATAATTTTTTTTTTTACCTACATCAACTTCCAAGCAACAAATCCTGTCAATGCCATACCACCAACAACAAATGCAATCTCTCTATTTTTCTGGTCTTCTGATGGAGTGTAAAAATCACTTAATGTAGGTTTTGGTGGTAATGGTGTGGATAAATTATCTGGCAATTGTTTTCCTGTAATATAATAATATTGTTTCATAGCAGTGTCAGCATCACTGAACTCATCCACAGCATGATGTTCCTTCTTCAGTTGCTCATTAATAAAATCCAGTCTTTGTGTTCTCTTCTCATTCCACGCAGTTGTTGCTGATTCTAATTGTTCCATCGCCTTATCATGTCTTTTTCTCTCTTCATCACTATTACTACCCATATGTGAAAATAAATAATTACTACCTGAAAAGGCTAAGGCGTTTGTAATTGCTCCTCCAACCATTAATGCTACTGCACTTGCCATTTTTATATAATGGAAAAAAAAAATATTAAAATTACTTCATAATATCTGCAGGAATAATACCTTGCTTAACAAGCATATCCTTTGTTGCCATTGCAAGTAATATATCAATTGACAACATACCAATATCTGTCATATTAAAATCTACTTTTGGTGGTGGTCTTTTCAATAGTTTTCTACCTAATTCTGAATATCCAACAGTTAATACAGTTTCCACTCCAGCATGATATAACATGTTTGCAATTTGTTTTCCGTCTATTGAGGTTGTCATTTTTTTTTAATGAGAATATTATTTTTTTAAATTAATTAAATTCAAATGGGTCAATTTCTTTTTGTTGTATAATAGGTTGTTGCATCATAGGTTGTTGTGGTACAACTTGTTTAGACTTGTACATATACAATCCTATTCCAACAACTCCAACTGTTATGCATAATGGTATATAATTTTTGTATATATTTATATTCTGTGAATTTGGAGAGCCGACTTCATCATCTTTTGTTATAGATTTTAATTCCATGTTTTCTTTCTTTATAGTTTCAGTCTCCTTTCTTCTTAATTCTGCATTTCTTTTTCTTGCTTCTGCACCTTTCTTACCAGCAGATACTCGTCTTGGGTCTTTTGTTTTAACTTCAGTATCACTCATTTTTTTCTAAGGGGATATTTTCTTTTTTATTAAAATCAATATGTCTTGCTGTTGTTAAAATTGTAGTTAAAGGAGCAATATACATTCCATATCTATAATACAATTCACAACACGAACTTGTCAAAGCGTGATTGATAAAAGGGTCTTCCTCTAAGTCTTGTATCAGTTTAGGTGGATTAACAACATTGAAATACTTTGATACACCCAACACAAATAAGCTAATAAAAGAATTACCTAATGTCTTAGTCATACTTGCTCCCAATCTTGCTTCATATCTGCAGTAAAGTTTGTTTATTTGTTCTGCTGTCATTGTATCAATGTCTGATAGTTGTAAGTCTTTACCAAGATACTGCTTACTACCACCACCAGCAACAATGGCTGATAATCGCTCACGTTTTGTTTCTTGTTCATTATTTTCTACATAAGTGCTTTCACATTCAATGTCTTGTAATAATTCTTCAGCATTCATTTTTATTTTATGTAATTTATTTTTTATTTTTAAAAAATAAAACATCGCATATCCGACTATTGATAAGATTGCAGTGTTTGTTATGATTATTGATAAGATTGCAGTGATTGATAATATTTCTAACAGCATTGTTTTTTAGTATTGCTATTTTACTTAAAACATTGCATAAGCATTACTTAAGATTTGCTACAGCATTGAATAAGCATTACTTAATCATTGCTAAAAAAAAAATAATCAATCAACCAACCAATAACCAGTAGGCTGGTCAGTCTTCAAAATTAACTTACGATGCTTCTTTTTTTTCAGTTCTTCTTTTATTCTCTGTCGTTCTTCCAAAGTAGGAATAACATCATTCTCTCTTAAACAATTTTCAAAACTATCTCTATCTTTTGTGTAGAACATGCATAGCCATTTTGTTTGTTCTCTTAAATCTTTTAACACAGAATTATATCTCTGCGAAATAACCCACACTGATTGTTCTGCATGCCTACCAGAAAATGCTAATTCTGATAACATATCTTTTTTCTTTGTTAGTTCTTTCGTTGCACTGCAATCATCAATAATGTAGAGAGTAGAATGACCAGCATATTTATTAAAGAACATTCTTAATAGTTCTTGTAGTTTTTCTTCTCCATTAACAATAGGATTAACAATTGTTATATTTTTTGTTTTAGGCTTTCTAACATCACCAATCCACTCACGATTTTTATAAGCCTTGTTCCATTGAATGGTTGGGCAAAGTATAACAATATGTTTAAATACTTGACGATATTCCTCTTCCAAAAGGTCAAGGACAAACTCTGTTTTCCCGCATCCAGTTTGACCACATATAATAGCACAATGAGGATATTTTGGTAGTTCCATTTTTATTTGTAAAAAAAATATTAATAACTGACTTCTTTAAATCTACCATCTTCAAAGTTGATTTGTGCATCTTGTATAACAAACAAATAAAGATTGATTGGTTCATCTGCTCCTGCTTCTTTCGTTATTTGTATTGTGATACCTTCTGATGCATTTTCAATTCTTCTTCCAGAACCATGAAGTGTATTATCATCAGTTGAACGTAAATCCAACCATAAAGCATACCTGTTCGTTAGATATTTCTCTATTGTTGTATCAGTAAAATATAAATCTTTAACGACCATACTTGTTTCTTTGTTTCTTTTTGAATTCAAAGCAAAGAATTTATTTATTTCGTCCCAGTGTTGGTGGGACTTCATTCCTTGACTATACAATTGATTCGGAATCCCTTCTATTGTCATTTCCACTTTTGTAATTTCTGGATTATAATATTCTTCTGTGCTGGCCCTTTCAGGATCTTCGAATAGCATAAGAATTCCTTTCATACTTCTTGCAGGAACATTTAGATTGATATTCCATAGTGTATCAGATTTGTTTTTAGTTATTTTTCTGTGTCTTAGTATTCTGTCATACAAAATAACCATTTTACCATCAACTTGCTGTCTTATTTGTCTTGCTAATTCAGTATCAGAAACAATATCAAATTCCAAACAAATATTTTTGATTGTATAAGTTGAAGTTGCATCGCCTGATTTAATTACTTTATTATAATCATTGAATGTAAGTTCATATTCAAGTCTATCTCCTAATCCTGCTTGATAAAAAGGCATATGGGTTTCCAATAATTCAAAATCAAGTGGGATGCAAAACCTGTTTCCATATGCTTTTGCGATGGCTTGATCTTCTTTATCTGCTGTTGCGTTTCCTGCACCCACTCTATGTTTCAACATGTTCTCTTTGCCAACGCCTTGATATACCATATTTACACGTTCTGTAATAGTCTTCCATAAATCAATATAACAATGATAGATGTCACTATCGTCAATGGACATAACTTCATTGCCACTTATTCTAATTGTTGTTTTCTTAATTATTGCTCTTCCTATGTTTTGAAATATAGTTGCATTTGCATCTTTAGAGGTTAGTTCAATTTCAAATGCTAATCTGACTGTTCCGGGAACAATAACATCATTACTACTTAGATTAGGAAATCTCACTAATAATTGTTGATTTTGGTCAATAGTTGAAGGGTTATTTGTTATTACTACACTTTGGCGGATGCCTCTCACACCTCGTGGTTCTCTTAATTTTCTGTAAGGGTTTAGTTTATCTCCGTAAGCTGACATTTTTTTAAAAGATAAAAAAATATTTTTAAATAATAAATAAATAATGGCTGAATATGAAAATCCTGAGTATGACAGGGAGGATTATGATAAAGAAGCAGAAACATCTTTTACAGATGAAGAAGAGTTTCAGAGAACATTAAATAGTCAGTTTGCTGGTTTGAATGATTTAACCGGTGATGATTGGAAAACTCTGCGTAATAGCATAGGTCAAAAAATGATAGATAGATTTTACGAAAGGAATGAAGAACCTAAACGTAAAATCAAAGGTTTGTCTCTCAAGAAAGATGATATAGGGAGACCAATGTTATATGTTAAAGATGAAGGTGGAAAGAATATTGCATTAACATATTATCGTTCCAATGCACCAGATGAAATAGCAACATTTTTATCATTTAATACTTTGCAAAGGAAATATGGTGTTGATTTTGTTAGGAATGTATTAGGTGTAGATGATTTTAAACCATCTGCTACAAGACTTAAAGAAGGTAGAACAGCATTCGCACAATTACTTCAAACGAGAACTCAAATAACACAAACAGAAGAAGAAATACCTTTACAAGATATATCATCACAAGAACAAACTCAAGAACTATTAAATACAACAGTTGATGTAGAAACTGCTGTGAAAACATTGGAGACATCATTTACTAATGAACAAGAAACACAAACAGATTGGACAAAAAGAGAGATTGATGGAATAGCAAATGCAATGACAACAGTCAAAGAAGAGATAGCAAATGAATTGGCAAAACTGAATGAAACAAATAAAGACTTAGCAAAAGAAAATACAAAATTAGAACAAGCCAAAGCAGACAATGATGAATTTCAAATAGAGAGGATAAGTAGTCGAATCAAAGAGTTAGAAAGTGAGAGAAGTGCAAGATTGGAAGTTATTAATGTTAATAAAGAAAAACTACGTAGTCAGGTAAATAGAATCAAAGAGACTATAAACAAAGTATTAAAAGAAGACACTACATTGGGTGAAAGAATAAGAACATTATTCAGAGAACAAGGCATTACAATTGTTAGTATTTTAACCGCTTTTGGAATGATTATTGGAGTTATTGTTGAGGCTGTTATTCCTACTGGTGGTGGTACTACTTCAACCCCTCCTTCTCCACCAAAAGGTGGTGTTAAAGATTGGGTTAAGAAACAATTATCAAATCTTGGTAAATTACTTTCTACCCTTGCAGGAAAAGTAGCTTCTACAATACCAGGTATTATTGGTTCTATTGTGTCTTGGTTGTTGTCTTCTGCGGGTAAAGTTGTTAATTGGTTTGGAGAACATCTATGGGCATTAGTTGTATTGGTTGCTGGATTGTTATATGCATCTGCAAGAGAGTTTATAAGAAAAAAAAGAACTTAATAAATTTCATACATAATTAATAGTCCAATTGCAATACTACCAACTATTAATGCTGTTTTGTTGTCTTCGTGTTGTATTGCTTCTTTTTTTTCAACGGGTTCTGGTAGAGATTTGATTTTTGGTTCTGGTAGAGATTTCTTTGTTTCCTGATGTTTTGGTTCTGGTAGAGATTTCTTTGTTTCCTGATGTTTTGGTTCTGGTAGAGATTTCTTTGTTGGTGTGCCTTGTATAGTTGCAGGTTGTGTAGTAGGTGCAACAGGTTTAACATTTACATCACTATTGAAACCAAGTGTTTGATTTTCTGTTGCAATTACAATTTTATTATTATATCCAGCGATAGTGCCAACTTGTAAAACCATATCACTGGGAGACATATATAATCCAATACCATAAACAAAATCTACTTTACTTCTTGCATATTTGAGTGTGTTTTGATATCTTTGTATTTGACTTGGTAAATCAACTGGACTATTAATAGCATCTTCAATGTTAGCAAGAAATTGTTTCTGAGCATCAAATCCTGTGCCTATTTTTAGAATTTCTACACGTGTTTGAGATTGTGCTGCTAATAGTGCCCATACAAACATTCTAATACTTTCGTTAATTCGTTCAATACCTGTTTTTGTTAATCCTTTTGATTTGTCTAATATAAACATTGTCCAGGCGTCACTTATATCTACTGTATGTGCTATTTTATCATTTGGATTAAAGAATGGTCCATCACTTCTATGATCTTGTCTATATTTTCCACTTGGTTTAAAATATTGTGTGTAACTCCCTAGACCACTGCATTTAGAACTACTTTCTAATTTTTGACGCCAATCTGTATTAGGTGAAACATTGAATTCATTGCATAACTTTTGATAGGTTGCTTTGTCGTATGGGTTTTTGTAATAACAAAATGATGCATCTGTTGGTAAAGGTGTTTGAAGTTCTTTCAAAATACGAGCAATACAATAATAAACATGAAATGTATATACTGTTTTAGTTAGTCCTGAAGTGTTTTGCAAATGGTCTTGATAACTTACTCCACATCCTGCAGTGGCACACCAGACAGCAAAATTTAATTGACATTGCCACCAGTCAAATGATGAATGAAGCCATGTATTCCACGGTTCATTGGTGTGTAATGTTGGATTTTGATAGTTTTGAAATAAGTCGGGAAACTTTACTGGAAAATGGTCATCTTTATTAACATAAATCGTTTGTTTTATAAGTTCAATATTCTTTTCGGTATATTTAGTATTGGGGTTATATGATGCATTGGGATTGTACTTGAATTCTTTAGGTATCATTTTTATTATTGATTATATATAAAAAATAAAAATGTATCATACAATTTCGAATATTGACAAGACAATAAACTTGCAACAATACATTGATAACAGAGATGGGAATAAACGTATTGGTTTGAAATCTATAACATATGGTGTTGGATGGTATAATGTTGTTGATGAATATTTGCAGAAGACTAAAGAGAGACCTCATAAGATTATAGATGGTTATTATAGTTTCCAACAAATAGCAGATTTATTTCAAAGTAATAATATTACATTATCTGTAAATGAAACAAATGGAATTGCTTCTTTAATTACACCGGATGAATTGAAGATAAGCAAGGGCTTAAAACAAATGTTGGGGTTTGGAAATAAGCGAAAGTTTGCTGTTAATGAAACTCATTATGGTGAGAGAGCTGTAGATTTTGCTGTTTATAAATCATTGTATGTTCATTTGGAACAGATTAATACTTCAAATAATTATTTAGATGGTATGCCGAGTACTGTGTTGGCTGTTGTTCCAGTGGAAAATAAAGAGTTTGGAGAGATAACAACAGTGAGATTTGAGCATCCAGAATATAAGTGTTTGGTGAATGATGCTATAGCAGAATTGAAATTAGAAATCAGGGATGAAAATAACAACAAGGTAATTAATCATCTACCAATTAATTGCGTTTTGGAAATTATATAATTATAATAAAAAAATGAGTATATTTGGTGCTAAGAGAAAACACGTAGATGCATTGGGGCTGAAACAAGAAATATTTAATATGAGAAGTCAAGCATTTACACAAATAAATACATTGAATGATAGACATACAGGACTTCAAGATAGATTTCGGGATATGTATGTCAATCATCGATTATTATATAATAAGGTTGATAATATGTCAGACAGAAAATTGATAAGCATTTGTGCGGAGAGTAAAGGTTCCTTACAGAAGAATGAAGTGTTTGGCTTTGGAAATGGTGGTAGAGAAGTAGGTGTTGGATATGTGATGAACTTTCCTGGCCAGATAATAGGTGTTGGACTGTCGAGTAAAAGAACAAAAGGCGATGTGTCTGTGGCGATTGCAATTAATGGAAATCCACAAGCAGGATATGATATATCATTGAATAATATTTTAAGAAAACACGATAACTTTGCTACACCGTTAAAGGTTGAGGCTGGTGATGCAATTGATTTTGTTTGTCAGACTAATAATGCTACATGTGTTAATACTGTGGCTTCGATGATAATTGAATTATTTATTGAATAAAAAAAAATATATGTTATCAAGAAAAAAATGAAACAACCTACTGCACCATTATATCCTGAATTGCCTGTTGAAGATGGGCAGAACTATAGATTACAGAAGATATCTGAGATAGAGAAGACGTTAATTAATGAGAGAGATGTGAGAAAAGCATTGTATAAAAAGTATAAACGAGGTATAAATATTACCGACGGTGTTGATACTGGTTTGATATCAACAAGTGTTATTTTGGCAGGTGTTGGATTGGCTGTTCCAATTATGTTGCCTTTAGAGATTGGTGCTGTTGTGTGTGGGAGTTTGGGTGTGTGTGTTAAACTTGTTAGACGTAGATTACATGCAAAAACACAAAAACATTATGAGATTAAAACTATTGCAGATTCAAAACTGAATAGTATAAAGGATTTGATTTCTAAGGCTTTGACAGACGGACAGATATCTGAGAATGAATTTAAATTGATTTTAGATGAATTAGACAAATATAATAAACTGAAAGATAGCATACACTCAAAACAAACAGGATTAAGTGAAACGGAAAGAAAAAAACTTATTGAGGAAGGTAAGGTACAGGCTTTAGCCGAGGTAAAAAAAAAAAAATAGGAAATGTTTGATTTTATTGAATAAAATTACAATAGTAAATAATGACCCACCACCTATTTATAGGAGCACAAACTAAATATGCAGATTTCTTCATTCTAATTCTTTGCAAATTTCTTTTACTGACTGTTAAAAGCTACGCATTACGGTGATTCACGGTCCTTTCTGTGCTTTGATTATTCCCGTAACGACTTTCAGGCCTTTCTGTACTTTGATTATATCCGTAACGACTTTCAGGCCTTTCTGTACTTTGATTATATCCGTAACGACTTTCGGACTATAAGGGTGCGCAGTCTGGTCAGGGTCTTCCCTATTCATAAATGCTAAAAGATACCTTTATCTCAATGGTGAAAGTGTCTAAGAATCTGACAATGACGAACGTCGTTTTAGAGGCATTAAGTGTTATTCAAAAAAAGATAAAAGACACATAATTTTGTTCAATAAAATAGTAATAAAAAACGATCCACCGCCTTTGTATCAAAGATGAATACATGGGTGAATATTTTTTTGTCCACCTCTCTACTGGACTATCAGTGTAAACATCAGAGGAAAGTTTTTATCTTATCACCGATGACGTATATGACACGCGTGTCACATAATAATTTAACTTATCACCGGTTAAGAAAAATATCATAACTCCATATCATCTGATGATAATTTGTGATATTTTTCTTATCTCGACTTTCAACGAATACCCACAATCTATGTTTTGAGCAGAAATAAGAAAAATAATGTATACATCTGCAAGTCCATCTTTTCCCTATATAAAGTGATGGTAATTGGGGTATCATTGTCCAATGTTGGTGTCTGTCCATCCATTCATTTTCGTGTTGGTTGTATCGCCGTTGGAAAATTGTGGTATATTATATATATGTAAAGTGCTTCAATCGGTGATATAGCGAAAGAAAGTGAGGTATATCGCCGATTGAAGTCGGCGATATAGTTTGTATCGCCGTTGGAAAATTGTGGTATAATATATATGCTCCAATCGGTGCTATACGGACAATGAATATATCGCCGTTGGAGCATAATCTATATATATAGTGTCTAGATTTCACAAAGAAATCATTTTTCGTCTCCAGAACCACTGGGTGGATTGCCTTGAAACTTGGTATGGAACACTTGGTAACTTGAATACTAACAAGTTTCTTTAAATGATAATTATGTTCTATAAAAGGGTTATCCTTTGGAAGCAAGGAATAAACCACAGAAGTGAAAAATATAGAGTGTACATGTTTTCTGGACCAGACTAGCTAGTTTCGGCCAATAAGGCCTCATCAGTGACCCTCAGATATTTTCAAAATTCCACAATGGAATCAATGATCCCAAAGGACAAGAAAATATAATCTATACTATGATGTAGGGCAGGGAGACGTTTTACCGCCGCCACACATTCCAACACACCAGCTGTAGTGAAGTTAAATATGTTCTATAAAAGGGTTATCCTTTGGAAGCAAGGAATACACCACAGATAACCCTATGTTGACCATGACTTGTTTTACAACAAGGTCAAATGTTTTTTTTTTTATTCTATGTTTTTTGACATGAGGGTAGGTACAAAATGAATCTCTATGAATGCCAAATGTCAATACCACGTTCAAAAACATTGACTAAAATTCATTTGGATTGCACGGGCATCAACATTTTAAAGGGCCTTTTCTCTTAAACAGCTGGACCAGTTTTAGTTCACTTTCATATGCCACCTTCCGACAAGTTTGAAATGTAATCTTGATTGAATGGTCTAGGTCGCATGACCAAGATGGCGCCCATGCCCAAATATGGTAAAACCAGTAAAAGATCTTCTTCTCCAGAAATGCTGGGCCAATTTTCTAGAAACTTTTTATGTTTATTGCAGTAATGACCCTAGTTGATTTTGACCAATTTTAAAAATGAAATTTTATTCGAATGGTTCAAATTACATGAAAAAGATGTCCGACATACCCAAATATGGTAAAAATCCTACAACTTCTTATACAGAACCTCTTGACCAATTGCCTTAGGTAGGTTTAAGTGACTGTGTACAACCAAATTTGTTCCAATGATGACGCTAGTTTGGCAATATAAGAATCTGATATGGGGTTCTGTTGTAGATGAGCGTTTACAACCCGAGGGATGACCGTGCTGAGCGGAACCGAGGCTACGCCGAGGTTCCGCTCAGCACAGTCATCCCGAGGGTTGGAAACGTCCATCTACAACAGAATCCCATATTGGATTCTTTTTCTTGCACAACACCTCCAGTTAGTTTTGACAGCTCGCACATGTATATTGTTTACAAAATAATAGTAGTGCGGAAGTAGTTCCGACAGTTGTATAGAATTGAAGCGCATTTATGTTAGTTTTCTGGGTTGGAACATCAGGGTCAGAACATAAATTTCTATCCCAGGGTAAAATCACGGCTTTCCTTGTCTGGTGTGCAAGAATGACCTATCCATGGACAAGTTCAAATTTGGTCCTCGGCCAATGTTGGAAAATGATTCATTTCATGTGATCTGAGCCATTTTTGTGGGAAAGTATCTGTCCTTTTGGCTTTCCGCTAGTGATATTTCCATTAGGGTCTACTTATTTAATGTTCGTGTTTCTTTCCTTTTGATGCCATTGATGGGAGTTGTAGTTTAGTTGTATCCTGATCATTGCTTTCACTTCTATTTTGAATGGAAAAGAGGTTAAAAAAAGTTCTATTCAAAAGCTTTTTTTGTGACTATAAAATGTGAGTAGGTACTGTATGAATGTCTGTAAATGCTGCAGTATGTCAATGCCATTCGGCGACCTTGGCCCCAAGTGTCCACCAACTTTTCCAAATGGCTACCATGACCATATATAATTAAAAATTCCCCCAAAAATCACCTCCATAATTGCTTAGTCGATTCATCACGTGAACAATTTTCGTGAAATGAACATCCCCCTACACCCCCACTGTATATAGAGAAAACTAGGGTTTACGGTGGTATACATTATTTTTCGTATTTCTGCTCCAAGAGATAGGTTGTGAGTACTCGTTAGAACCGCCTCAATGAGGCGGTTCTAACGAGCACACACAACCTATGTTTACAGTAGTAAAAAGAAAAATATCACGGATTTTCATAAGGAAAGTAGCCATTTTTGATATGTGAAAAAATGCACTATGACGCACTGGTGTGTTATCGTAATGTCTTGAATCTTCGTATGCAGTGTCAGGTGACTGAGTAATACAATGTTTTATAAATAACGATCCCAGGTTGACATTGACCTGTTAATAAGTAGTAAGTACCATAGTCACTCAGATGAAGAAAAAGTACGATTACACACCCGTGCATTTTTCACATCTCCTAAATGGCTACTTTTCTGATGAAAACCAGTGATATTTTTCTTATAAATACTTCAACTATAGGTCGTGGGTGCTTGTTAGAATCGCCTCATCGAGGCGGTTCTAACGAGTACCCACAACCTATGTCTTGGAGTAAAAATAAGAAAAATTATGTATACCTCCGTAAACCCAAGTTTTCTCTATATAAAGTGGGGTATAGGGGGTCTTCATTTCACGGACTAGTTCACGTGATGGTACTCAGGGCTAAGGGGAGCGATCAGGACCTCATGGTCCTCTTTTTTAGAATTCAACAACCCATAGGTGGGGAACCATGCAGGATAGCCTAAACCCTTGGATTGACAGTTCTCAAATAAGACGATATTAAGGGGAATGGGAACAGCTTGCAGATTTGTCCGCCATGTCTCAAAGGGAGACAACTTCCGGAGCTTCCTGTTCGCTTATCTATAAGTTATTTTCCCATGGAAAAGGGGGTCAACTCTTAAAGGACAGAATTTTGGAGCAATTCGTTTCTTCAAGAGTTGACTCCTATTGACATGGAAGACAAGGAACCTTTTGAAAGAGTTGCCTCCCCTGACGATGTTCCCATTCCCCTTAAGGAGGACACACTAAGTATGTTTTGCAGCAGTCTTGCAGCAGAATAAGGAAAATGTAGGTCATCTTACAGATATGAAAGATTGCATTTCATCACGTGACCAAGTCCGTGAAATGAACACCCCCTTAAACCCCACTTTATATAGAGAAAACTGAGGTTTACGAGATTATTCATTATTTTTATTATTTCTGCTCCAAGACACAGGTTGTGGGTACTCGTTAGAACCGCCTCAATGAGGCGGTTCTAACGAGTACCCACAACCTATGTTTGCAGTATAATCAAAAACAAGAGGGCCATGATGGCCCTGGATCGCTCACCTGATCCATAGTGTAACAAGTGGGCCCCAGGGAGGGCCATTATTGGCTGAAGGGCTTTAATGTGCATAATGTTGAGGGAGGTCTTAAAGGTGAAGATTCATACCAAAAAAAAAAAAAAAATAAATAAAAGGCTATAATTTGAACAATCTTGGCAAAGGTCCACTGGATGACGCTACACACCAAATATCAAAGACCTGGGCCTTGCTGTTTCAGAGAAGAAGATTTTTATAAAGATATTCCCTACATAAGCCTATGCACCAGGCTATATAAGTCTATGTAAAACCAAAGGGCCCCGGGATGGGGGGCATTTGTGGCCCCAGGGCTATAATTTTAACAATCTTGGTAGAGGTCCACTAGATGAAGCTCCATACCAAATATCAAAGACCTGGGCCTTGCAATTTTAGAGAAGAAGATTTTTAAAAATTTCCCTTCATAAGTCTATGTAAAACCATAGGGTCTCTGGGCGGCGACATTCTTGGCCCCAGGGCTATAATTTGAACAATCTTGGTAGAGGTCCACTAGATGACGCTTCATACAAAAATATCAAAGACCTGGGCCTTCTGGTTTCAGACGAGAAGATTTTTAAAGGTTTTCCCTATAAAAGCCTATGTAAAACCAGTGGGCCCTGGCGCGGGGGGCATTTTTTGGCCCCAGAACTATAATTTGAACAATCTTGGTAACGGCCCACTTGACGAAGCTACTTACCAAATATCAAAGACCTGGGCCTCCTGGTTTCAGACAAGAAGATTTTTAAAGGTTTTCCCAATATAAGCCTATGTAAAACCAGTGGGCCCCGTGGCGGGGCCGATTTTGGCCCCAGGGCTATAATTTGAACTATCTTGGTAGAGGTCCACTAGATGAAGCTTCATACCAAATATCAAAGACCTGGGCCTTCTGGTTTCAGACAAAAATTTTTTTAAAGGTTTTCCCTATATAAGCCTATGTAAAACCAGTGGGCCCCGGGGCGGGGCCGCTTTTGGCCCCAGGGCTATTAATCCATCCACTGGTTAAGCAGGAGAAGCTCTGGTGGCCATTTTGTTCGCCCGAACTGAACAGTATGAGCAATTTTGGTAGAGGGACACCAAACGAACATTCCTGTGAAATAATTTCAAAATCCATCCACTGGTTAAGGAGAAGAAATTGTTTAAAGGTTTTTCTAGTTTTAGCTCTGGCGGCCATTTTGTTCACCCAAGGGGAACGGTATGAGCAATTTTGAATGAGATTCACCAAAGGAACATTCCTGTGAAATAATTTCAAAATCCATCCACTGGTTAAGGAGAAGAAGTCGTTTAAAGGTTTTTCTATTTTTAGCTCTGGTGGCCATTTTGTTCACCCAAGTGGAAAGGTTTGAGCAATTCTGGTAGAGGGTCACCCAAGGAACATTCCTGTGAAATAATTTCAAAATCCATCCACTGGTTAAGGAGAAAAAGTCGTTTAAAGGTTATTCTATTTTTAGCTCTGGCGGCCATCTTGTTCACCCGAGCGGAACGGTTTGAGCAATTTTGGTAGAGGGTCACCCAAGGAACATTCCTGTCAAGTAATTTCAAAATCCATCCACTAGTAAAGGAGAAGAAGTCGTTTAAAGGTTTTTTTTCTATTTTTAGCTCTGGCGTCCATCTTGTTCACTCGACCGGAATGGTTTGAGCAATTTTGGCAGAGGGTCACCAAAGGAACATTCCTGTGAAGTAATTTCAAAATCCATCCACTGGTTAAGGAGAAGAAGTCCTCTAAAGGTTTTTCTATTTTTATCTCTGGCGGCCATTTTGTTCACCCCAGCGGAACGGTTTGAGCAATTTTAGTAGAGGGTCACCCAAGGAACATACCTGTGAAATAATTTCAAAATCCATCCACTGTTTAAGGAGAAAAAGTTGTTTAAAGGTTATTCTATTTTTAGCTCTGACGGCCATTTTTGTTCACCCGAGCGGAAAGGTTTGAGCATTTTGGTAGAGAGTCACCCAAGGAACATACCTGTGAAGTAATTTCAAAATCCATCCACTAGTTAAAGAGAAGAAGTCGTTTAAAGGTTTTTCTATTTTTAGGTCTGGCAGCCATCTTGTTCACTCGAGCGGAATGGTTTGAGGAATTTTGACAGAGGGTCACCCAAGGAACATTCCTGTGAAGTAATTTCGAAATCCATCCACTGGTTAAGGAGAAGAAGTCCTTTAAATGTTTTTCTATTTTTAGCTCTAGCGGCCATTTTGTTCACCCGAGCGGAACGGTTTGACCAATTTTAGTAGAGGGGCCCCCAAGGAACATTTCTGTGCAATAATTTCAAAATCCATCCACTGGTTCAAGAGAAGAAGTCGTTTAAAGGTTTTTCTATTTTTAGCTCTGGCGGCCATTTTGTTCACCCGAGCGGAACGGTTTGAGCAATTTTGGTAGAGGGTCACCAAAGAAACATTCATGTGAAGTAATTTCAAAATCCATCCACTAGTTATGGAGAAGAAGTCGTTTAAAGGTTTTTTCTATTTTTAGCTCTGGCGGCCATCTTGTTCACTCGAGCGGAATGCTTTGAACAATTTTGGTAAAGGGTCACCCAAGGAACATTCCTGTGAAGTAATTTCGAAATCCATCCACTGGTTAAGGAGAAGAAGTCATTTAAAGTTTTTTCTATTTTTAGCTCTGGCGGCCATTTTGTTCACCCGAGCAGAACGGTTTGAGCAATTTTTGTAGAGGGGCACCCAAGGAACATTCCTGTGCAATAATTTCAAAATTCATCCACTGGTTAAGGAGAAGAAGTCGTTTAAAGGTTTTTCTATTTTTAGCTCTGGTGGCCATTTTGTTCACCCGAGCGGAACGGTTTGAGCAATTTTGGTAGAAGGTCATCCAAGGAACATTCCTGTGAAATAAATTCAAATTCCATCCACTGGTTAAGCAGGAGAAGTCGTTTAAAGGTTTTTCTATTTTTGGCTCTGGAGGCCATCTTGTTCACCCGAGCGATACAGTTTGAGCAATTTTGGTGGAGGATCACCCAAGGAGCATTCCTGTGAAATTAGATCAAAATCTGTCCAGCAGTTTTGGAGAAGAAGTTGTTGAAAGCAAAAGTTGACGACGGACGCACGGACGACGGACAAAGACCGATCCCAAAAGCTCACCTTGAGCACTTCGTGCTCAGGTGAGCTAAAAATATCACGGATTTTCATCAGAAAAGTAACCATTTTGGGGATGGGAAAAATACACAATGTCGCACGGGTGTGTTGTCGTAATGTTTAGCACATATGTATGCTATCGAAACGCGCGGATGTGACGTGATTGCTCAATGGCAAGTGCATTGTATCTGATGCCAGGTCCTCCGGTTTGATCCCCGGTAGCGGTGATCAAATGCGCTCCATTGACATCATTTGTAGGGGTTGGAGTCAAAGTGTGTCGTCCTTTTGAGGGGGACGCTATCTGGAGCCCCCTGTTCAGGGAGTGTCCTCCTCTTTGCCGGTTGAAGAACATTTTTTTGGTTTTGGTTAAACGGCCCTTTCAAGATTATTTCACTCATATCGAGCCGATCGTTAATCAGAGGTGGGCGAAAACCGGAGTACCCGGAGAAAAACCACCTGACCTTCCGTTGCAGAACTTGGCGTCTCACATGTGACCCGAGCGAGGCTCGAACCACAGCGGTGTGAGACCTAATGATCAAGAGTCAGCGCTCTTTACCACTAGGCCACGGAGGCCCGTCTCGGTTGAAGAACATTGTCTTATTTGCATGTTTCCATCCTGCGAATCTGGCGTGCTTATGTTCTGCGCAAAGTATAAAATAGGTACGAGGGCAAGTCAATAAGTAACCAGCCTATCCCATTTCCAATTGACCGAGACACCAACGATTTTCATGTATACTTTCAATACGTGTTTAAGGCATGAGGGCAAAATTGCACCCTTATCGTGCCATACACTCATAAGATATTGAACGTCAAACATGGCTAATGATGCAAAATGAAACTTTCGTCAAAAGTTGAGTACCGTGCTGCAATTTGGAACTTGTACTTGAAAGGGAAAACACATTACGATAACACATCCGTGTGACATACTGCAGTTTTCAAACCTCAAAAAAAAGGTAATTTTTCGGATGAAAATTTGTAATATTTTTCTTATTTACACCCCAAACATAGGTTTTGGGTGCTCGTTAGAACCACCTCATTGAGGCGGTTCTAACGAGTACCCACAACCTATGTATAGGAACAGAAATAAGGAAAATAATGTTTACCCCCCTAAACCCCGGTTTTCTCTATATAAAGTGGGGTTTAGGGGGGTCTTTATTTCACGGACTTGTTCACGTGATGCAGGTCAAGTGAGTGAGTGAGTTTTAGTTTTACGTCCCACCAACAGCTAAGGTCATACGGAGACGGGACCTCGGTTTAAAGACTCATCCGAAAGTCTGGAGAAGCCCGGGATCGATCCTGCGATTCCTGGTTTACAAGGCGAGTAGCGTAACCACTGCACCACAGAGGCTTCGATGCAGGTCAAGAAATACTCGGCGAGTTCATCAATGTTTATGGGTCTTCTGCACCATCGTATGCACAAGTTAAATTCTGGGTTTGAGAATTAAAAAGCGATGGAACGTCTTTAGAGGACGAAATCAGGTCTGGACGCCCATCAGATACCACCGATGAAAAAATGTGTAACAGAGTACGGGATCTGGTGTGCTCCGTTAGGCGAATGAAGGTGGAAGAAATAGCGAATGCATTATACATTTCACATGGTAGCGTTTCAACAATTTTACATTATCGCTTGGGTATGCACAGGCTTACAGCCCGTTGGGTCACAAAATCCCATAGCGACGAGCAAATAGCAAGCAGAGCAACAGTATGCAGTGCATTGCTGAAACGGTTCAGGTCAAAGAAGATGATTTTCTTTCAGGGTTATGGTGACTGTAGATGAGGCCTGTGTTCATTATTATGAATCAGAGAATATAATTTAAAAGTTTCCAGTGGGTAGGACTGCGGTATCCGAGGCCAAAGAAGTTCAAAGCACAACTCTCTGCTGGCAACGTGATAGCAATTGTTTTTGGACGCGGACCACGTTATTAAGTTGGACTTTCTAGCAAAGGAAAGTACAATAACAGGTGCGTATCATGCAAATTTGCTCGATCAACTTAGAACTGCGATCCATGAAAAACGCCAGGTAAACTCTCCAAAGGGATTCTGCTCCAACATGACAATGCGAGAGCCCACACTTGCAAAATTGCAATGAATGCTGTTGAGCGGAATGGGTACGAGCTAATACTGCACACCGCCTATTCTCCGGACTTAGCTCCTAGTGACTATTTGACATTCCCAAACTTGAAAAAGGATATCCGCGGACATCATTTCTGGTCCAACGGAGAAATAGTGGCGGCCGTTGAGGGGTGGGTCGGAGACAAGGACCCTGGCTTCTTCAGTTCTGGGCTCATGGCACTGGAACAGCGTTGGTCCAAGTGCATCATTCTATTGTGCAATTAGATCGAAAAAGAAGAGATCGATCTCACCCAGAAATAACTTTTTTTTTTTTAATTGACTTGCCTCGTACAATTCAGAAATGTCCCCGCGTAAAGTGAGAATCGGGACAAAGTAGAAAAAATTAAATGTTTCTGTGTTTAATTTAGTATTTATTGCTATCATTAATCACATTATGAAGCTTTATCTAATAGAATTTTGAGAAGTTAGTTAATTATTCAAATAATTTCATTTCAGAATGAAACCATGCATTTTCAGCTCGTATTTTGGGTATTCGGACAATGGAAGTAACTGAACACAAATTGGTTTCATGTGTCATTGAAACTGATCATTATGCATGTTCGATGCTATCCAGGTTCGGTGACGCTGATTATGAAAAAAAAAACTTTCTATTATCATTTTTTCTCTTCTGCTGGTTCAAGCAGGGTTGCGAGAGAACATAGTCTGTACTATTAACCCTTTATCATCATTTTGACCCCCTTGAACCCCACTTTTGTATAGTAAAACTGGGGTTTGCAGGGGTATAGATTATTTTTCTTATTTCTGCTCAAAAATATAGATTGTGAGTACTCGTAAGAACCGCCTCGTCGAGGCGGTTCTTACGAGTATTCACAATCTATGTTTTTGAGCAGAAATAAGAAAAATATCGAAATTTTTCATCTGAAAATTTTCATTTTTCGGTGGTAAAATTTACAATGTATTTGTATAGGCGTGTTTTCTTAATGTGTTCTAAACGTTCTGTATAAGGGATAATCCTTTGGAAGCAAGAAGTACAACACAGAACTGACAACCGTAGACTGTGCCAGATTTTCTGGGCCAGACTAGCTAGTTTCGGCCAATTAGGCCTCATCAGTGACCCTTCTATATTTTCAAATTTCCACAGTGGAATCAATGATCCCAAAGAAAAGACTAGAAAATATAACCCCCACAAAGCCAGCCTTTCTAGGAAATATGTGGTTATGTAAATACACCGGCTCGATATATTATTAAAGGCATTTATTCTTGATAATTGCGAACTATGATTTCATTACATAATACGGGCATGGACAAAGCTGCCGAAGGCAACTTTGGCGTGCACGCCTATAGTTAACGTGCGCGTGCATTTCACCAGCCCATCTCTCTCAGCTGATCCGTCCCAAAGTTACGAGATCTCGCGAATTGAAAACTGGCGAGAAACGCTCACATTTTTGGTTGAATTGTTTTCTCTATCCGTAAATGTTCAAAATCTTTCTAAATTTCAAGAACTATAACGTATCCTTTTTAACAAATAAATGCGTTTTAAAAAAATAAAATTCATTTTCCCGGCGTTTGTTCGAAAAATGCGTGACCGGTTCTAAATCATTGATCAATGTTATTCAGGCGCTTATCAGAATTATTTAGGCGTACACGTTAAAGATTCCACAAAAATGAGAATCAGCCTTTTGTTTACCTTCCGTCTGCGCGTTTGGCCAGTCAACAACAATTGTTTTGACAGTTCCTTTGGGGCTTTTGCCGCTTTGTACGCTTATACTCTGATACTTTGATAGGAAGACTTTGAAATGCCAGTTTGTACAAACGGGGAAGTATTTGTAAAAAGCTGTTTCTGTAAAAAATTCTACATTTCAACGACTATGCCGCATTCTTCATAGATTTGGGTGCATTTGATTTTGTAAAACACACACACTGTCACTGGTATTTCCTAAACTGATCCTGATTCAGACCATACATCATGACAAATTGCCTGGCAAGTTGATATGGTGTTAGATATCTATCTATCTATCCAAACGACAGTGCACTTTTTGGCATTCATCCAGCAGGTGGAGCGTGATAGGTTAGTGCACTTGCCTCTGCTGCTAGAGGTCCCGGGTTCGATCCCCGGCAGCGGGGTTAAATTTCGGTGTCCAAACAGGCTCCATTGGCATCATTTGCAGGGATGAATGTCATAAAGTGCACCGTCCTTCGGATTGGGACGTTAACTGGAGGCCCCCTGTGCTGGGACAACCGTCTCCTGTGCAGGTTAAAGATTCCTACCGTAATTACTTGATTACTGTGTAGGCTTGCATCCTGCAAAACATGGAGTGTATGTAACTGCGGTAATGGTCAAATGTGACCGACGCAGTATCGGTAGACAGACAGACAGACAGATGATGCAAATGGAGCGTGTTTGCATCCAGAAATAATCACTGCCACCATGAATCAAATCGGGGGGGGGGGGGGGATGCTAAATTGCCTGAGGCAAGTGCAGTAACCACTGATCTATCTATATCTATCCTGTGATCGGTCACATTTGACATTTACTCGCAGGTGTACATTTAGTACACAATGTTTGTAGGATTAAAGCCTACACAGTTATTCAAACGACGGTGCACTTTCATTCACCCAGCAGATGATGCCAATGGATCGTGTTCGTATCCAGAAATTATCACTGCCACCAGGAATCAAACCGATGCCTCTAGCATCAGAGGCAAGTGCACTAACCACTGATCTATCTATCTAAGTATCTATCTATCCATCCATCCATCCTGTGATCGGTCTCATTTGACCATTACTCGCAGGTGTACATTTAGTACACACAAGGTTTGTAGGATGAAAGCCTACACAGTTATCCGACAGACGGTGCACTTTTTGCCATTCACCCAGCAGATGATAACAATGTAGCGTGTTTGTATCTAGAAATAATCACCGCAACCAGGAATTAAACCGGGGGCCTCTAGCGTCAGAGGCAAGTGCACTAACCACTGATCTATCCATGACATATCTATCCATGACATTATTTAAAGATCCCGACCATAGACTTACATCCAGTATATAGATAGATAGATCCTAACACCATATGAACTTGCCATCGAAATTCGATCAACAGTGAAGGCCCTGATCAGATCTGCATTCTGCGACATCTGAATTGGGACTGCATGCACTGTTTCCCAATTTGATATTCTTTTTGGGGACATTCTGTACAGAAAGGGGCTTACATGACAGGTCGACTTAAACACTATTAAACTGATGATGTTAGGCAAACTGCCTGAGTGGTTGGATATACATTGTATATTCTAAATAGTGTTCAATGGGTCGTTAGACTATAAACAAATTAACATAATCAGCCAGAGTCATTCAAATTTCATGTCACAGCTAGGATACAGGATATAAGTATGGAACACACTAGTATTATGAAGGTGAAGTGGATGAAAGATGATAGGTTAAAATAGATCATAAGTGAAGTTAAAATCAGGTTAAAAACAACTTCCTCTGGATCTAGGGCCTTGAATGCTGTAGTCTACCAACTGCATCCTTGAATAAGTCAAGAGCTGCCAGACAAACAGTATTCTCGGGCAAGGCACTCCGCAGGCGTAGTTTTAGCTCATCTGTGAGGTCATTGATGTATATAAGAACAGAATAGGGCCCACGACAGAGCCCTGTGGGACACCTGAAGTCACTGGTACAGATCCTGATTCCTCACCATCAAGGACCACAGTCTGCGAGCAGTTACCAAGGAAGGCACAAATCCAGCGGAGGGCGTTTCCTCTGACCTGTACTGATTGAGTTTCCAAAGAAGCTTTGATTTGTTCACCCTGAGTATGAATTTATGATGGCAAGATATAGCTTAATTGGGACCGTTTCATTATTGTCACAATCAGCTGAATTGTCTATTAATAGATGATGGTCTAATCATGAACGAAAACTGTGGCAAATGAGTATAATTGCTGGCAAATTCGATTGATAGCCTTTCGTACAGCAGACTCATTATCTGGATGAAGAAGAGAGCTGTTAGAGCCTGACTTGAGACCATGACACATCCATAAAAGACACTGGTTGTATATCATTTGTAAACATTGTCAGTTAAAGAAGTGTTTCTTTGACATGTTTTTGTGTACCCTTAAGGCAGCTAATTTGATTTGGATCTGTTCATGGACAACCAGATTGAGACAGATGCAGAGCCGAGCACATGACTGGTAGATGTAGATGACTTGGCTAACAGATAAATTTACTGTCCATGCGATCTGAACTCATTCATGATGCCAGAAAGTATTTGCAATACAGATACAGAAAAAAGATGGGAAAATGGGGATGCATGTTTTATAAATATATCTGCAAACTCAAAGAAATTTTTGCTGATTTTGTATGGTCACCCCTCCTTTAAAATGTTGGTTTTATTTACCCCGTTCTAGCAGGTAAACAAACATGGTTGACCTAAACTTGAAAATGAGCTGATCAACATGTGGATTTTTTCTCATTAACCTGTTTGGGTAGGATGGCTCTATAAACAAGTAAGGTTTGAAAAGTTTTGTTTGTGTAGTTGTGGGAGCAGGTAAAAGGTTACTAAAGGACAACTTTTAGTGGAAAGCTCCCTTTCAGACATACTTTTGAGGTTAGCTCATCTGGTAGGTCATTGATGTATATAAGAACAGAATCGGGTCCACGACAGAGCCCTGTGGGACACCTGAAGTCACTGGTACAGATTCTGATTCCTCACCATCAAGGACCGCAGTCTGTGAGCAGTTACCAAGGAAGGCACGAATCCAGCGGAGGACATTTCCTCTGACCCGTACTGATGGAGTTTCCAAAGAAGCTTTGAGTGCTTCACCTTGAGTATGAATTTATGTTGGCAAGATATAGCTTAATTGGGACTGTTTCATTGTTGTCAGATCAGCTGATTTGTCTATAAATAGATGATGGTCTAATCATGAAAGAAAACTGTGGCAAATGAGTATAATGGATGGCAAATTCGATGCATGTTTTATAAATATATCTGCAAGCTCAAAGAAACACTTCTTTATGGCAAATAAACCTGCATCGAGGTGAGCTTTTGGGATCACTTTTTGTCCACCGTGCGTGCGTAAACAAATATTTAAACAAGAGGCCCATGGGCCACTATGCTCACCAGAGCTCAGGTGGGCACTGCCAAATTGCAGCCATGTATTTTAACATGATATCATTTTAATCTGCCAAATGAACCCCCATATCCAAATGAGCATCCATGTGGACTCAGTATATGAAACATTAGGCCTTTTATGAAGTAGAGGGGGTGGGGCATGGACCCAATAGAGCCCTGGTTGGTATCACTAAATGTGTCTTTTCACAAAGAACAAGAATATATATGGTTTAGCAGTGGGGATCTGCATGGCTGGAGATATAAGTGGAGGGGTTGGAGCATGCCCTGTCGTTCCCAGGAAAGCCCAAGATTGTTATCCCTAAATGTGTCTCATCATAAGGACCAAGAATATATATGGTTTAGGGGTGGGAATCTGAACGGTTTCCAAGATATCCTTTCATGAAGTGGAAAGGAGAGGACTGTCCCCTGCGGACACACCTACAGTAGGTGTGCTAATAATAAGGAACAAGAACATATATGAATATGGGGTGGGGATTTAATGGTTTCTGAAATATATGGCCTTTTATGAAGTGGAAGGGCGGGGCACATTGCCTCAGCACAAAGAGATCCCCAAGTTGGTGTGACTGAATGAGTCTTATCATAAGGAACAAGAATATATATGGTTTAGGGGTTGGGATCTGAACTATTTCTGAGATATGTGGCTTTTAATGAAGTCAAGCGGTGGAGCAAGGCCCGGGCATGCCCCGGGGACTCACAAGCTGGTGTCAATGAATGTGCCTTATCATAAGGAAGATGAATATATATGGTTTAGGGGTGGGGCTCTGAACAGTTTCTGAGATATAAGGCCTTTTGTGAAGTGCAGGGGTGGGGCAAGGCTCAGGGAGACCTCCAGGTTGGTGTCAATGAAAGTGTCTTATCATAAGGTACAAGAATATATATGGTTTAGGGGTGGGGATCTGTAAGGTTTCCGAGATATTGTGATATTATGAAATGGAGGGGTGGGGCATGGCCCCAGCACATCCCTGGGGACCCCCAGGTTGGTGTCACTGAATGTGTCTCATCATAATGAACAAGAACATATATGGTTTAGGGGTGGGGATCTGAACAGTTTCTGAGATATATGGCCTTTTGTGAAGTGAAGGGGTGGGGCATGGCTCCGGCGCACCCCGGAAGACCCCCAATTTGGGGTCAATGAATGCGTCTTATCATAAGGAGCAAGAATATATATGGTTTAGGGGTGGGGATCTGTAAGGTTTCCGAGATATTGGGCCTTTTATGAAATGGAGGGGCGGGACATGGCCCCGGCGCATCCCGGGGGACCCCCAGTTTGATGTCACTGAATGCGTCTTATCATAAGGAACAAGAGTATATAGGGTTCAGGGGTGGGGATCTGAATGGTTTCCGAGATATTGGGCCTTTTATGAAGTGGAGGGGGTGGGGCATGGCCTCGGCACATCCCGGAGGACCTCCAGGTTGGTGTCACTGAATGCGTCTTATCAATAGGAACAAGAATATATATGGTTTAGGGGTGGGGATCTGTAAGGTTTCTGAGATATAAGTCATTTTATGAAGTACTGGGGGCGGGGCATGGCCCCGGCACAACCTACTGGACCCCCAGGTTGACATAACAGCATATGGCTGAGAGAAATTTACTAAAGGAACATTTCTATGAAAGTTTTGTCAAAATATCTGCAAAGGCTTTGTAGTTAATGCCATTTTTCAATTTTCCCCATTATAAGTCTATGGAAAATCTAAGTTGCCATAGCAACCAAACTAAAGAGCCGAATTTCATAAAAAACACACAACCTGTAAAGGCAAATATGGTGAATATTTCCATAAACTTTCAGCCTCATAGAGCATACGGTTTCTGAGGAGATGATTTTTTAAGTATTTTTTTTCTATTTTTTCATTTTGGTTTCCATGGCAACCAATACAAATGAGCAGTAGGCCTAAAATCATATGGCAGATAGTAGATTGCCTAAGGAATATTTCTATGAAAGTTTTGTCAAAATATCTGCAGTGGCTTGGCAGTAAATGCCATTTTTCAATTTTCCCCATTATAAGTCTATGGGAGCTCTAAGCTGCTATAGCAACCAAACTAATAGGCCAATTTTCATAAAAAACACAAACTTTCAATCCCCTAGCCCAAGGATGCTACAGATAAAATTTGGGCTGAATCGGTCCAGTGGCTTCAGAGAAGAAGATGTTTGAAAGTGTTGACGTCAGACGACGACGACAACGACGGCGACGACGACGACGACGCCGGACAACTGCCTATCCTATAAGCTCCCCCGGAGCCTTCGGCTCTGGTGAGCTAAAACATCTCCTCCTAAACCACTGCTCGGATTTTAACCAAACTTCACAGGAATGATCCTTAGGTCGTCCCCTTTCAAAGTTGTTCAAATGGTTCCGATCTGTTGCACATCAAGGTCATAGGAGCCAAAAATATACTTTTTTCACCAAAAACTTATAAAATCTTCTTCTCTGAAACCACAAGGCCCAGGTCTTTGATATTTGGCATGAATCTTCATCTAGTGGACCCCTACAAAGCTTGTTCAGATAATAGGGCTGGGGCCAAAAATGCCACCGCCCCGGGGCTCTTTGGTTTAACATGGGCTTATATAGGGGAAATCTTTGAAAATCTTCGTCTTTGCTATTTGGTGTGGAGCTTCATCTAGTGGACCTCTCCCAAGATTGTTCAAATTATAGTGCTGGGGCCAAAAATGCCACCACCCCCCCCCCCCAGCCCTTTGGTTTTACATGGGCTTATATAGGGAAAATCTTTAAAAATCATCTTCTCTGAAAACGCAAGGCCCAAGTGCTATTTGGTATGAAGTTTCATCTAGTGGACCCCTACCAAGATTGTTCAAGTTATAGTGCTGGGCTCAAAATACCCCCGCCCCGGGCCCCTTTGGTTTTAAATGGGCTTATATAGGGAAAATCTTTAAAAATCTTCTTCTCTGAAACCGCAAGGCCCAAGTCTTTGCTATTTGGTATGAAGCTTCATCTAGTGGACCCCTACCACGATTGTTCAAGTTATAGTGCTAGGCTCAAAATGTCCCCGCCCCGGGGCCCTTTGGTTTTACATGGGCTTATATAGGGACAATCTTTAAAAATCTTCTTCTCTGAAACCGCAAAGCCAAGGTCTTTGCTATTTGGTATGAATCTTCTACTAGTCAGCTAGTGGACCCCTACCAAGATTGTTCAAATTAAAGTGCTGGGGCCAAAAAATGCCCCCGCCCCAGAGCCCTTTGGTTTTACATTGGCTTATATAGGGAAACTCTTTAAATCAATTTCTTCTTTGAAACCGCAAGGTCCAGGTCTTTGCTATTTTGTATGAAGCTTCAGCTAGTGGACCCCTACCAAGATTTTTCAAATTATAGTGCTGGGGCCAAAAATGCCACTGCCCCAGGGCCCTTTGGCTTATATAGGGAAAATCTTTAAAAATCTTCTTGTCTGAAACTGCAGAGCCCAGGTCTTTGATATTTGGTTTGAAGCTTCATCTTGTGGACCTCTACCAAGATTGTTCAACTTATAGCCCTGAGGCAAAAAATGCCCCCGCTCTGGGGCCTTTGGGTTTTACACAGACCTATATAGGGACATCTTGAAAAATCTTCTTCTCTGAAACCATAAGGCCTAGGTCTTTGATATTTGGTATGAAGCTTTATCTAGTGGACCTCTACCAAGATTGTTCAAATTATAGACCTGAGGCCAAAATGCCCCCGCCTCGGGACCCTTTGGTTTTACATGTACTTATATTGGAGAAATCTTTAAAAATCTTCTGTGAAACCACAAGGCCTACGTCTTTGATATTTGGTGTCAAATTTCATCTAGTGGACCTCTACCAAGATTGTTCAAATTAAAGCCCCGGGGCCAAAAATGCCACCGCCCCGAGACCCTTTGGTTTTACATAGACTTATACAGGAAAATCTTTAAAAATCTTCTTCTGTGAAACCACAAGGCCTAGGTCTTTGATATTTGGAATGGAGCTTCATCTACTCGACCTCTACCAAGATTGTTTTTTTTTGTTGTTGTTTACATCAATTCATTTTCAGCAGAGTTATAGCCCTTTAATATTTAAAAAAATTGATTGCTCAAAGTAATGGGTGGGGGGGGGGGGCGGGGGAATGGTATTTTAGTAACTTTTAGCCGAGCAATAATTAGGAGTTATAATTATAATATAGAGATTAAGATTCCCATGAGTTATCAACCAATCTGTTTAATTGCTTCAAAGTGTTGTTCAATCACTATCCACTTTATTCATTTTTGTACAAATGATTTTGTAGAGAGAATTTTTTTGTAAATTTCAAATTGAAAATCCCTGACCATAGTGTTGATTGATTGTTGAAATGGAAATAGTAATAACCATGCCCGTGACTAGGCAGTGCCTAATTTCATATTATTATGTACCCTCAGTGCTGACTGAAAAGAAGTCCTCTGTCTTACGCCATAGAGAGCAACGAGTGGTTGTTAATGGAAGTAAATCTGATTGGGCCCCTGTCCTGTCTGGAGTCCCACAAGGGACGGTTCTTGGTACACTCCTTTTCTCCCATTACATAAATGATATCTCACAGGAAATTGATTCAGAAATAAGGCCCTTTGCTGATGACTGTGTTACCGTGAAATAAAAACTTCTGAAGATACAGTGAAACTTCAGTATGATACGGACAAATTGGGCAGCTGGGCTAGGAAGTGGGGAATGCGGTTCTAACCGAGTAAATGTAACATGATGCAACTTACAAGAAACCGGATCAAAACAATCAATGCTACCTATGAATCGGAAGGAACTCCCCTTGAAAATGTAGAAAGCATTAAATACCTTGGTGTGATAATCACGAATGCTTTAAGCTGAAACACTCACATTAGTAATGTTTGTACTAAGGCAAATAGAACTAGGAAGTGGGGAATGCGGTTCTAACCGAGTAAATGTCACATGATGCAACTTACAAGAAAGCGGATCAAAACAATCAATGCTACCTATGAATTAGAAGGAACTCCCCTTGAAAATGTAGAAAGCATTAAATACCTTGGTGTGATAATCACGAATGCTTTAAGCTGAAACACTCACATTAGTAATGTTTGTACTAAGGCAAATAGAACACTTGGCTTCTTGAGACGGAGACTGTCAGCATGCCCACAAGACGTAAAAGAAACGGCATACAAGTGACTGGTTCGTCCAGTCCTGGAATATGCAAGTACGTCTTGGGATCCACATACTGTTACCCTCCAGGAGGAACTGGAGAAAGTCCAAAAACGTGCGGTCCATTTTGTAACCGGGAATTACTTGTTTGATTTTGTTTTGTTTGATTTGAAGTTTAACGTTCCCGTCAACACTGTAAATGTCATTTTGGAGACGTTGCTTCCAATTTTGTGGGACTTTGACCCGACACTGAGATGAAATGACATCTCAAGCCCTGTCGTCCAATGAAACCAATAGGGATTATAAGCAAGGACGAGCCGAAATTACTTGTTTGAAACTGGAAGTATGACTGGCATTATGGAACAATTAAAGTGGGAGTCTCTTAAAGAGCAGAGAAAACAAAGTAGGCTGGTACTTTTATATAAAGGTCTAAAGGGTAGAACCAGTATACCCATAGGTGACCTTGATCACCCTTCAAAGACAACACTTCGGAAAAAAACATTCATTAGCCCTCCAAAAAAATGGCACTAGGACTGAAATCTACAAATTTAGCTTCATCCCTAGGGCAATCTCAGATTGGAACGAGCTCCCTTCTTCCCTCTTGATGTCTGCATAAGGTGCAGATGACTCCATCTCTAGATTTACCACCCTTGTCAGGTCTATTGACTTGTTCAGTCGGTCGAAGGTCCTGGTGAAGGATTGTCTAAGGACGTGTCACCAGTAAACAATTCTGATTCTGATTATGAGAGCGAGGGTTGAAATTCCATCAACTACGGAGTTGAAGCCCCACATATCAGCCCCCCCCCCCTACCGCGGCAGAAGTTATACTGCTGACCGTCCCTAGGCGGTCTTTCTTTTGCAGTGTATTATTAGCTATTTGGCTTTATGGCTTGGTTCATGTTTCATCTTTATTTGTGTTTGTCTCCATTTCTTTTAATGTCTTAAGGTGACTTGAGACGGCTGCGCTCTTTGGTTGTGGCCTTGCCTGAGTGGTTTTCAACAGGTTAGTGAGTGTTTGAGTTTTACGTCCCACCAACAGCTAAGGTCATACGGAGACGGGACCTCGGTTTAAAGACTCATCCGAAAGTCTGGAGAAGCCCGGGATCGATCCTGCGACCCCTGGTTTACAAGGCGAGTAGCGTATCCACTACACCACGGAGGCTTCTCAACAGGTTAGTGGCCTCTGAGGAAATTCATTAGTTTACTATCTGTTGACTACAGGAACAGATACTCAGGAACAAAGTTTTATTTTGTCGTGTCCCTTACTTATCTACCGTGTCTACTTAACGAGCTCGTTAGTGGTCATATTGTTAATTGTTCTAGCAAGTTTAATATGTAAAAATTTTGGTATTTTTGACCTCTGTATGGAGTATAAAAGTGAAAAAACATCATAAATTTTCATCGAAAAAAAAAAAAAATAACCATTTTGGAGAAATGAAAGGATGACTATAACATGGGAATATTATCGTTATGGTAATTTGGGAAGAAGAAAAACATAGGCTTACCAGGGCAATACTACTAACACTACTACTTCTAATAATAATAAAAATAATAGTAATAATAAAAATAATAACAAGTCTCATTATTATTATTATTATAATTTACACTTGACCTCTGAAAAAAATAGTACAAAAACATCAAATTTTGTAATTATGACCTCGGAATACTATTTTTGCATACCATGCTTACACTGAAAAAGATAATAAATATATATATTTTTTCTTATTAATTGTATTCCTTTTTCAATATATAAATATTTTATTTAGTGGTCTAAATTTTGAACACATACATGTACATGTAATTGATTTGCCCCTTAAGTGCCGCAGTCAGGCGATTCAACAAGAACAGAACAGAACAGAACAATATCTTTATTAAGTATTCTCGGGCCACAATAATACATGGCATAGAGACGTACAGTATTTGTAAAAATGTTATAAGACAAGACATGGTGTATGTTGCAAAACCCTCGGGTTGAGGGTGACGTGCCTTTCATTTAGGTTGTGCTAATGACTGTGTGAGGGTTGGTGTGTGTGTGAGGGTTGGTGTGTGTGTGTGGGGTGGGGGTGGGGGGAACGAAGTTACATATATCTATCATTTCCCATCATATTCTAGTAACATGTCTTCATAACATCCAGTCACAAGCACCTGAGCAGCAGAGGCGGGGGTACCGCAGCGGATCAGGGTCGAGCCCGTCCACGATCAGCTGCGGCACCCGCCTCTCTGATGAGACAAGGTATAACCCTATCAGGTACTACAACGATGATAGACTTATAAGATAGAATATGCGTAAGGCACAGAGCAGTCTACTGCACGAGCAAAAAGTGAGAGGATTACAGATTAGTGTGCCAATAATTTGAGTGTTACGCATTTTTGTTGTGTGTGTTTTGATCAAAATACTTCTTTTCTGGATATATTAAACAATTCACGTCTTCATTTAGGTAGTAAAACGGATCAGCGCATTCAACAGAAATCGTAAGTACCATGTAGTTTCCAGCGGCAAGACGCTGGCTCGGCGCCGACCAGACGCCGCTCCAACGCCGTGTGGCAGGTGGACAGCCACATTGTTAAATGCTAAATAGATCTGTCTCTCAGCGTAGGCCCAGGCCGGGCTGCACATCCGCACTGCCCGGACCGGATCTTCGGGTTTAGTTAACGACAGGTATAATTGGAGTATAACATACCCTCTATGTGAGGGCAGTGTCGAGCCTGACCAGGTCGCTTGAGTATACAGACTACCACAGTGCAACATTCCTACCCTCAAATTTAACATGATTTGACATATATGATGATGCGATGCGTCTGCAGAGAAGCAATGCGGGTAAACTAATACCGAAAACAGGCAAATGGGTATTCACCCGTTGTGGTTACATTCTGTTGTTGGCGAAATGGTTTAGCAAGATAGCAATAAATCGACACAGCTTAGTTAACTGAGGTTCACAGGTTAATGACATAATTTCTTTATACTTTATAACATTGGGTCGGGTAAAAAAGTACTTTTTAATATGTTTACGTCGTGAGTCTGAAAAATAAGGACATACAAGTAGCACGTGGAACTCGTCGCAAATATCATTAGTAGTACAAAGTTCGCACTTCCTATCGGGGTAATCAATCCCTTGCCATCGTCCCGTTTCAACTAGGAATAAGTGATCTGTTGTTCGAAATTTTGCAAAAGGTATATAGAGTTTTCGCGGTAGTATTAACACATATCGTTCTAGTTCTATGTTATCTTTGAATAGTTTGTAGTTTAGCCCTTTTGAAGAAAGTTGTAAATTTGAATGCCACGTTTGAAGGTTTTGGTCTATAAGTGTCTGTTTAACTAAATTACCTATATTTCGGGATTGGATATTATCTTGATTTAACCATAGATCGTATCTTCCGATTTCAGTAAGGATTTGCTTAATGTAATTGAGCCATTTAGAGTTTGCAGGGATCGTATATCTGAGAGCTTGGAATAACAAATAAGATAATTTAGAACGTTTTCCAGTTACGATCCGGTTCCAGAAACTCACCATCCTAGACTTAACTATTATTTCTATTGGGTAGCGTCCTAACTCCGCATATAGCATAAATAGGGGTGTGCTTTTTTTTACTTTTGTTATCTTCCGTAAAAATTCGTTGTGGATTCTTTCCAGGATCTGTATATTTTCAAACCCAAAAAACCTCACATGAGTAGGTCAGAATGGGGAGGACCGTATGGTCGATTAATTTAATTTGAAGATCAACTGGTAGATTTAAATTATTAATCCTAGAATACAGTAGAAAAAGAGCCTTACGCGCTTGTTCAGCTACGTGCTTTCTAGCGGTCAGAAAACTTCCTGACTTCGCAAAGAAAGTGCCTAAGTACTTGTAGCAGTTTACAATTTCTAAATGATCGGTATCACTGTAAAAAGAATGGTCAGAGTTACCTCTAGACCCAAAAATTACCACTTTTGATTTGTTAACATTTAGGTCTAATTTCCATCTTTTACAATATGAGGCGAAGTCATTTAGTGAATTTTGTAGGGATTCAGCGTCTTCTGCTAAAACTAGAGCTATCACTAAAGGTGATGAATACCCCCACAAAAACTGCCTTGATAGTACATCAGCGCATTTTGCAAACTGCCTTGATAGTACATCAGCGCATTTTGCAATTTTTTCACTTGAAAGGGGCCATAACTATGTCGAAAATTGACGAATTGTAGTGGAAATCGAACTTGACCTGTATTTTATGATGTTACATCAGTGTACCAAAAATTATAAAAATTGGTGAAGCGCTTTTTGAGTTATCGTCTGGAAACCAAGTCAACAGACCGACCGACCGACCGACCGACCGACAGACAGACCGACAAGCTCACTCCTATATACCCCCCCAAATTTCATTTGTGGGGGTATAATAATAGTATCATCAGCATACAGTAGGGTTATAAGCTTAAGAAGGTAACTGTACTCGTCATTGTCAGCATCAATCGTAATTCCTTGATTTCCATTTTGAAACATATAGTCGTCCAGGTCGTTCAGATACAACGCGAATAGTACGGGAGACAAGTTTTCGCCTTGTCGTACTCCCCGATAGCAGCCAAAAAAGGAGGATTTTTCATTGTTAACCATTACGCATGACTTAATATTTCGGTAGATGTTTTGAATAACTGTTAAAAACTTGCCTTCAATATCTGTCTGTATTAATTTTTTCCAAAGCCCGGTCCGCCAGACAGAGTCGAACGCCTTAGAAAAGTCTATAAAGGCGCAAAATATTTTTTTCTTTTGAAATCTCAATAGTTCAATTACACAGTGAAGCGAAAAAATATCGTCTGTCGTAGAATAATTGCGTCAAAAACCTGCTTGGTTTTCGCCTAACAGTTCACGCTCTTCTAAATACCTATTAAGTCGGTCATTAAGAACGGCAGTGAACAATTTGCCAATGCAGCTCAGCAATGTGATAGGCCTGTAGTTGTCTACGTAGAGGAGGTCCCCTTTGTTTTTGAAAGTTGGTACAACAATTCCTTCGACCCATTTCGATGGCATGATGCCGGTCTCTAAAATATTGTTAAACAGTGTGGTATATAAAGGCATCAGGAGCGTATCTGTGCATTTTATAAATTCGTTCGGAATGTCATCAATTCCCGGGGATTTGGAATTTTTCAACGTTTTAATGCATTTTAGTATTTCCGCTGCACTTATTTCGTTATTCAGGATTCCATTATATTCAGAGGATTCACTAAAAGAATCTTCTATGTTTTCATTTTCTTCAAGGTTATGATTGCTGATTGTGTTTATATGCTTAAAGTGCTCATAGAATTCATTAAGGTCAGGTTGCTGATTGTGTTTTTTAGTTTTGAGGCTATTTAGGAACTTCCAGTAATCTCTTGGTCGTTTGGTATGCATATGTCTTAATTTCGCTTCATTTGCCCGATTGTGCTTATTTATGTACTTGTTAAGTGTATTTTTATATACTTTAGAGGCACGTTGTAATGCAAGTCTATTATTTGTGGTGCGAATAATATTATACTTTCTCTTAGCTTGGTTGTAGACTTTACGCGCATGTTTGCAGTGCGGTCCGAACCAGGGTTTGTTGCGACTATTGGACTTATTGAAATTAGTCGGGTTGCGTGGAAAACTCATATCTGCGCTTGTAAGGAGAGATTCAGCCAGTTTATTAACGGCCGAATCTAGAGAAGTTTGTGATGGTGTATCCTTAAACTCATTTAACATGCGGATGACTTCTTGGATGTGATCTTGATTTATATTTTCAACAAACACGGTCGTTTCTGTTTGTTTCCAGTTAACTCTGCGTCTTGGCATTTTGGACGTTGAGGCAATTTCAATTTTTGCATACAAAGGTAAAGATAAATTAAATGCGATCAGGGAATGACCATCCGATAGCAGGGAGTCAGTTTCAATTACTTCAAAATCGGACAAGATTGTCAGGCCTTTGATTGACGCGATCGAATAATCTATAACTGAGGAATTACGAAAGGTTGTATTGCCAATATCTTTATCCTTGCCGTATCTGCCATTTAGAATTGTCAAATTGTTATTTTTACATATTTCAATCAATCTATAACCATTATTATTTGTGTGGTTATCCATAGATTTCCGATGAAGTTGAATGCCCATAGATTCAAGTAATGATTTGTGGTCGTAAAACTGCATTGTGTCTTGATCAAAGTCAAAATATCTGGACAAAAACTTATCAACAGTTGTAAAATCCCGTAATTCTGCAGTCCTAGCATTGATATCCCCGCTTACGTAAACGAAATCATAACTGCTACACACAGATGTGACCTCAGTTTCAAAAACTTCAAATTCATCGTCATTTAGAAACCTCGATTGGGCTGGCGGAACATACACAATGCCAAATACAATATCTTGGTCAATATTTGTACATCGCTTACTTAATTTGATCCAGAAAATATACTCGCTCTGTGTTTGGATTATTTCTATAGCATGTCTTAAGGTTTCTTTCACAAATACCCCAATACCGCCAGACTTTCTAATGTAGTTTGCTTGCCTCGGTTTGCTTTCGAAACAGTAACCATCAACTGAGATGACATCTGTGTGATCCAGTTTAGTTTCGGTCACAAAAAACAAATCATATTTCGACACTAAGTCAGAAAATTCCGGGTAAGTTGAGCGCCGTTTAAGGCCACATACATTAAGGGTACCAACAGACAGAGTTCTAGGGTACGAGACATTTCGAATTTTTGTGTTGTGGAGTGAAATGTCCCCCAAGAGCCCCTACATAGAAGTAGCCCCCTAGTCATCTGCGCCTTCACACGGCTGCTGCTCTGAGTCCGTTGTGTTCACTTGCCCAAAGCTCATACGACTTTGTGTTTGTTGCAGTCTGTTCATTGCTTGACTGTATGCGTCGTTCGACGCTTCAATAGTTTCAGTATCTGTATCCGAGTTCGAATGCTCACTTTCCATAACCAGATCGTTGGAACTGACGTTATCGTTTTCAGACCGATTTGATGGTTCCTGTTACGGTTCCTCCGGAATTCTGGTCTCGTCGCGAGGCTCTGCCTGGGAGCGTGAACCTCGTATCTCAAGCGTTTGTGACTGTGGCTGCTGTTGAGATGTAGTTGCCTGTGAATCAGATGCCTGTATCGATATCAGTGGTTTTCGTCCACCGTGGTCACCTTTTAGTACCGTGTTCCAATCGGGAAATTCGTCTCGTTTTACCTCGTTTTAACAAGAGCAACTAATAACCTTATTAAGGGCCGCCTTTAATCTGCTGTAGACAGTGGTTCACAATGGGCAATAAAACAATTATAATCACACCTTGTGTGCTACTGTGACAAGAATAGCTTTAAAGACACATTGTTTACTCTAAAAAGAAAGGATGGCCTGTCATAATAGTATCAAATAATCAGTCCTTCAGATCATAGCTCACACCACCCAGTAATTATGAGGTGATAGTGAGCAGAGAGATTCTATAAGCGGGGACCAATAAGTAGTGTAGTTTATATTTTCTTGTCCTTTGGGATCATTGATTCCATTGTTGAATTTTGAAAATATTTGAGGGTCACTGATGAGGCCTAATTGGCCGAAACTAGCTAGTCTGGCTCAGAAAACCTGAAAAACTAACCCACAAGTCATTCTTTCATCGAAAAACCCAACATCGTTTGATTATTTGTCAAGAAATTCCTACCTTTCGATAGTTATCAACAAATCCATTCCGCAATTCTAGACATTACGAAAACACGCCTATATATATATAAAAAAAAAACAGTAAACTTTACCGCTGAAAAAAAAAATATGATGAAACATTGTGATAGTTTTCTTATTTCCGCTCAATATATACATTGTGATTACTCGTTAGAACCGCCTCGATGAGGCGGTTCTAACGAATACCCACAATCTATATTTTAGAGCCGAAATAAGAAAAATAAGGTTCACCCCAGTAAACCCCAGTTTTACTATATAAAAGTGGGGTCCAAGGGGGTCAAAATTATATAGGCGTGTTTACATAATGATTGTGCCGGTGTAACGGTCAGTTTTCTTCCTGGGCCGGCACATTTTTCCCGGGAAAGAAACTCTTCTCCACCTGATGTATTTTAGAATCATTGCCAACGAGTTATATTTGCCTGACAATTTGTGAAAAATGGGCAAAGATGACTACGAATGAGCTTTGAGTTGTTACAGCATGTAATTAGCTCTATGCCAAATACCTAGAGTCTAAATGACACATGTACCAGTATATTTAAAACTTAAAAAAAAAAAAAATATATATATATATATATATACAGTCAAACTTCAATGGCTCGAACACCTTTGGGACCTCGAAAAACTATTCGAGACAGGGGTAGTTCGAGCCACTGAGGTTACTGTCAGGAGGCATAACGAGATGCTTTCTGACATCTTTTCGGTGTTCTATAATGAAAATGTATGTTGTGTGTACTCATTAGAATCGCCTCATACATTGAGGCGATTCTTATTTATTTATTATCAATTTCTTGACAACATATATACATACAAAGTACATACATATGCATCAAAGGATTGGATGTAGGCTCAGCCTATACGTATCCTCTCCTTGATGACCGGTACATATATGATATACATTCATAATCAAAAACACTACTTATATATAAATATCATAACAGCTTTGAAGTTGTTGAGACAAATATGAATGCCATTTTACACGTACGTTGTCATGACTAAACATGATCACAATTTTATGAGCAGACAATTACAGTTAAGAGAGAGAGAGAGAGAGAGAGAGAGAGAGAGAGAGAGAGAGAGAGAGAGAGAGAGAGAGAGAGAGAGAGAGAGGGCGGGGCACTTGCACTAGGTCAGAATTAAAACTGCTGGAACACCTTGGAAGTTTAGGCGTAGGACTACCCTAGCAGATATCGTTTGATAAAAGTTTATTATTATTATTATTACTATTTATTTATTTAATGTAAGTAACTTCGAATGCTACAGATTTATTACACCTGAAATGACTTATTGAAACCTTCCGCGAAAGTAGGTTCGCTACGTCCTTTTTGGCAGACCAAAGCCGTCACGAACTTCACGCCGGCGAATACTTGTCACATTTCAACAACAACATTTCAAGAAGAAAAAACAGTTATCTTCTTAAAATATCGGTAAGTTATAGAAGTTTCAGTTATATGTGACAGTTATGCATGCCATGTACAGTTTTAAATAATGGGCAAAGGAGCGTGAGAGAAATTTGGGCGTATTTATATGGTGACTAGATATGGATAAGGGAGATAAGTCGGTGGAAACCTCATGCAAATAATAATTATTGGTTTATAGCAGCCCTACTTATTTGTTTGTTTGCTTTGAGGTCCAACGCCCCCGTCGACACTGCATAGGTCATTTTGGAGACGTTTTTTTCCAGTTCTATGGGACCTTTACTCAACATTGTGATGAAATGACATCTCAAGCCCTATCGTCCAGTGAGACCAATAGGGTTTATAATCATAGACTGTCCGTCACGCTATGCCTGATCAGGCTTAGATCGTCTAAGTGGTTTACCAGATGAAGTTCAATGTGGCCAAATGTCATTCAATGAGGGTGTCGCGACACCCTCCTGACAAACAAATTAAGTTTGACTATAAACTACACCAGCAAATCTTGGAGCAGGTTCAATCCGCCAAATATCTTGGTATCACCATCACTGATGATCTTGATTGGGGTCCACACGTTTCAGAAATTACATCAAAAGCAACTAGGACTTTAGGATTTCTTAGACGAAACTTGGCTTTTGCACCTAGGCAGACAAAGGATGTTGCATATAAAACATTGGTTCGCCCTCAGCTAGAATATGCATCACCCATTTGGCATCCCTATGTTAAAACTCAGATTCAGCAGGTGGAGAAGGTGCAGAGGACAGCTGCTCGATGGACCTGCCGACGATGGCGCAATAGAAGCAGCGTCGGTGACATGCTTAACGAGCTAGAATGGCCGTCCCTAGAGGCCCGTCGTGAGCAGTCCTCTTTAACCTTCTTCTATAAGATACATTCAGGTACAGTGGCCGTTAATAAAGATAAATACTTGACCCCTGTGACAGTTTCAACTCGAACAAGGGCATCAAAAGTAAACAACTCACAGTATCACAGGTACCAGTCCTACAGTGATGCCCTGAAAAATTCCTTCTTCCCTAGGACTATTCCCCAGTGGAATAGTCTTCCCTCTTCTGTGGTGAATGCTAAGACTGCAGAGGAGTTCAAAGCCCATACAGTGTAAGATTGAGACTCAGAGGTATGCGTTTTAGTATACCTCTGTTATTCAGATTGTAAATAGTTTTAAGGACTCATCCAGTGACTTCTCTTTTTTTTTTTTTTTTTCAGCTAAATTCTAAATTTAGCTACGCACCCAACTGAGGTAATGGCCAAATATGACCGACTCAGTATAAGAAGATAGATAGATAGATAGAAACAAAAAAAAAAAAAAAAAAAAAAAATTGTTTTTTCTTGTTTTTGGTTTGTGTATGTGTGGGGGGGGGGGGGGGAGGTGTAGGGGACCTCAGGGATTTGCTTATTGGCTTAAGTCGTAATGAGCTGCTCATTTTGGGTGTATAAAAATTTGACTATCCAAATCGTCCAGACTGATGGATAAATGCTATGATAATTTCAGTAAGTCTTTCATTTTCCTCACATGATATGTCTGTTACTCCACTAAGCAAGTTTTTGGCATCAATTTGGGGGATTTTGCTGTAAATTGTAGGAGAAGAAATGAGAGAATTTATCATTTCAATTCTCTCTAAGTGAAAACTTGTACATTCAAAAAAATAATGTTGACTTGTTTCATAGGACCCAGAGTTACAAATTGTGCAACAAGGAGATTCTGCAAGGTGATCACAATATAAGTCGTTATTTAGCTGACTTTTGGAGTTTCTTAATTGACATAAGATTATATTATATTTTCTTTGTCCATATGCATAGTGTTTTGGTGGTTTAGCTAATGATTTATTTAGTATCATTTTAAATGAGTATAGTGATGTTGCATTAGAAAGCTCTGGAGGGAGTTCGTTCCAAAGGTCAATTGTTGAAATAAAATAACTATCTTGGAAAGCTTTAGTTCTTGGCGTGGGATGTTTAAGTTTATTTGTCCGCATGTTATAAGCAGACTGGTGTAGGTTATAATTGACTAGGATATTATCTATGTATGTAGGGACTTCATTATTTAGGACTTTGTAGAAGTATATTAGTTTATGATGTTTCCTTCTTTCAGACAGTGGACAAAGACCTAATTCATTATAAAGAGTGTTGTGTGAGGTGCCCTTACGAAGACCAGTTATTATTCTGCATGCGTCTAGCTGAATGCTTTCCAGTAGTTGGGAGTTTTGTTGACTGATGTTGTTCCAGATGATATCTCCATACTCTAAGGTGGGTCTTATATAAGTAATATAAAATCTAAAAAGAGACTTTCTATCTAAATCATGTTTCAGCATTCTTAGTATGTTCAAGCGAGAAGCTGCTTTACCATATATCAGTTGTACATGTTCATCCCAACAGGCATCTGAGGAAAAAGTGAGGCCTAAATGTGTATGATATTTTTCATCTTGTAGAGCCGTATCGTCCATTTTAATGGTTGAAGGATTGGTGTTTCTTTTCCGTGTGAAAGTCATGGTTGAGGTTTTTGTTGGATTTAAGATTATACACCAGTCCTTGGACCATTTTGCTATTTTGTAAACATCTTCATTCAAAAATTTAATTGAGTCATCATTCTCAATAACTGTAAAGAGAGATGTATCATCAGCAAATAACCTTATGTTGCTGCTGATATTGTCAACTATGTCATTAATATATAGTAAAAACAGATATGGTCCTAGAACAGAGCCTTGAGGGACACCAGCAGATGTGTCCAACCATGTAGAATAAAAACCTTCATTTGACACTCGTTGCTTTCTTTCAAGAAGATAGCTTGTGAACCACTTAAAAATTGTATCGCATATTCCGTATTTCTTCAGTTTGTATAAAAGACCCCTGTGCCAGACTTTATCAAATGCTTTGCTAACATCACAAAAAATGAATTTAAGTTCTTTTCCTTTATCCATATTCTCTAAAATAATGTGATAAATTTCCAGTAATTGGTTAACAGTAGAATCGTTTGGCTTAAAACCGGACTGAAATTTACTTAGCATATTATTTTCTTGAAGATAATTATATAAATATTTGAATATTATTTTTTCTAATATTTTCCCTAGGCAGCTGGTAATGGATATTGGCCGATAGTTAGATGGGTCTTGGTCATTTCCTTTCCCTTTGAAGATAGCTGAAATGTTTGCCATTTTCCACTGGTTGGGTACCTGGCCAAGTTCAAGGGATCTATTGAAAAGAGAGGTAAGGGGTTCATAAATGTAGTTAGAAATAAGCTTTATGAATTTGGGCATTATATCGTCCGGACCGGCTGGTTTGGAAATGTTTAGTTTGTGGAGTTGATCTTTTACATCTTGAACTGTTACATGTATAGTTCTCAGATTGAAATTTGGAGGTATTGGTTCATCAGGAAGAGGAGGCTCATTTTCAGTCCTGGAAATATCTGCAAAGTACTTATTTAAAGTTTCTGCCTTGTCAAATGGATGTAAATTAATAATGTTGTCTTTGATCAGAGGAGGAGGTGGGTTTTGTTTATTTTTAAGTTTAGTTATGTCATTTACTATTCGATACCATGACTTCTGAGGCAGATTGGGATCAGAAAGAGAGGTTTGGAGCTTCTTTTTATAATCCTGTTTAGCTTGTCTGACTATGTCTACCACTTCATTTCTTTTGTTTTTAAATTTTTGCCAGTGAAAGGATGAATTACTTAATTTTGCTTTATGATACAATCTGTTCCTTTGTCTCATGTGTTTTCTGATAATGGTTGTCATCCAAGGCTTGTCATTAGGTCGTACAGTGAATGTTTTTTTCGGAATATGATTTTCTGCAGTTTTATATAGGATTTCTTCGAATTGTTCTGTTATTATATTAATATTATTGGTACTTTGTATGAAGGACCAGTCGGTAGAGCTTAGATGATGTTCAATAGAGGTGACATCAGCTTCTTCAAATCTCCAAACAGTTTTCTTATAAGACTGGGCTTTATAAACTTTAGATGATATTTCAGCTGTAACTGTACAATGGTCACTATCGAATGGAGCTAAAATTTCAGAGTTTATTATTGTCGAAACATGATTAGACATGATCAAATCAATACATGTTTGTGTGTTTTCTGTAATTCTTGTTGCATTGTTAATAATGTGTTGCAGGTTAAATTTGGGCATTATTCTATTCAGTTTTCCAATGTTGCCATATTTCAAAATATCATAATTGAAATCTCCAAGAACCAGGAGGTCAAGGTTCTGGTCAGAAGCGTCTTCTAGGGTTTCTTCAAAATAATCCCAAAATTCACTAGCACTGTTTGGGGGTCTGTAAAATAGTCCTAATAAGGACTTATTTTTAAGTGAGTGAATCTCTATCCATATGGATTCAATATTATTATTTTCTAAGTCCAATCTTCTTGAGAAAAAAATGTTGTTTTTTAGGTAAATAGCTAAACCACCTCCGCTATTTGTGACCCGGTCTTTACGTACTGGTTCCATATAACCATCGATTAGGATTTGGCTTGTTGGAATCGACGCATTAAGTTTAGTTTCTGAAACGCATATAATGTCATAATCTGATAGTTCTGCACTGATATGTTCAATTTTGTTCCGAATGCTGTTAATATTTGTGTGTGCAATTTTTATTGAAGATAGACTAGCACTCTCAGTATTGGTATTTGGTCTAGAATCACACTCAGTTCTGTCAGCAGTTGTTTTGGGTTTTGTCTTCCTTTTTAAATATACTTTACTCCCATCAGGATTTTTAACACTAGGCATTATTATCTGTTACTTGAATGCTTATGTACATGTAAGGACAGATATAGTTTGTAACTTTGGATAATTCTGACTTAGTGCACCCAGGAATAGATAAAGAGGATAAATATAGATAGAATACAGAAGAACACATAAAAGGAAGAAAAAAGAAAGAGAAACAGAAAAATAGAAAAAGTTGATTAACAAAGAGAATAGGCATTTTAACAAAACAAATTTGTTTAGCCATAACTTCCAGTAATGGCGCTATGTCTTTGACATACAGTTATGAATTAGTTAAAGAGAAGATCCAACTCTAATCAAGACAGGCTAAAAAGAACAGAAAGAATGACGTTCTGTTAGTAAAGTGAATTGACCATCATGCAATCAGCTCAGTAGTAATGAACAACCCTCCAAGGCCCATTTCATAGTGAGAACTGGGGTTTATAGGGTTGCCCATTATTTTTCCTGTGTTTTTTTTTCTTTCCCACGTTTCCAAAACAAAACCTGCATTGGATGGTTTGAGATGCTTTAAAGAGGCAGTTCCAATGTGGATCTCAGCTTATGTTCAAATATACAGCCGAAGCAAAATAACATATTTTTTTTTTTTTTTTTTTTTTTTCCTTTTTCTGTTTTTGGCTGGAAACTGAGAATTTTGAGATATGATTTTTAGCACTTTTGTTTAATGAACAACCAGACTTCATTTCATATAGAGAAAACAGGGTTTATATGTACATCACTTCAAAATTTAATTTACGTCTTAAGACACAGACTGCAGACACCCATCAGATTCATCTTGATGAGGTGTCTCTAATGGGTGCCTACAACATGTGTTGCACTAAAAAAAAAAAAAAAAAAAAGTCCAAAATTTTCATCAGAAAATTAACCATTTTCAAGATGTTATGGAGACATTATGTCAAGTACACATGTTATGTTATTGAAAAGTAAGAAATTCTTTGCTCATCATGAAAAACATGCCTGTATAATGTTGACCCCCCAAGCCCCACCTTTATATAATAAGACAGGGGCCCATAGGGGTAAACACTATATCTCCTATATCCGCCCCAAAAGAGCATGGACTGAGGGTACCCGATGGAACTGCCTCTTTGAGGCGGCTCTAGCGAGCCCCCGCAATCCACACCCAGAGCAGAAATAACAAAAATATCACTTTTTTTTTTTAACTTTTTCTTACTTTTCTTTTTTTTTTTTTTTTCCAATTATTAGACAATGTATTCGTACAGATATGCTTTCATAATCATGATAATGTCATGTACTTTCAAAATAAACATACACATTCTTACACATTGAGGTAGTACACAGATGTACTTGGTTATGTTGCAACTAGAGAACATGCCATGCTTAAATATAGTCTAATACAGGCATATTATATATATACAAGCAGAAGAATGAAATGGGTGACTTTGCATTTCCACAGCCATAGATAAGGATGGGTATCCACATATTATTGTTCTTATTTCCTCCAGAACATCCAGCAGGCCCCCACCAGAAGCACCTCGAGTACTGAGGCACTTCTAATAAGTACCCACAACATGTCCACCTGCAGAAACAAAACAACAACAACAAAACAAAAAAAAATCAAAAAAAAAATCAGTTCTTTCCAGATCCAGATGAAGAATGTGTCACATCTGGAGCTATACATTGCAAATAACTATACATGGAACAAATTTTGCCAGGTTAATCAGACTTGTATAGCTAACGACTGCCACAACACTGACTCTTTTGTCTGGCTAATCGGAGCTGGAAAGATAATCAATTATCAGTTCTGCCATTGCGATCGATAACCAATTAGTAATCACTAAGGTTTTTGTCATAATTTTTCCTGTCTGAGCATGACTCTTAAGTTACCATATGTTGCACTTTGCCATTTGTATATTTGAAAAGACAGGCGTGAGCAAATAGTGCAGATCCAGATGAGACACCGCAGAATCTTTGGCGACTCATCAGGGTCTGCACTGTTTGCCACTCATCCAGCTAATTTTAGGCATAACTTTGGATAGTAAATTGTACCTATCAAGTAATCGATTAAAAAGCAAATCAGAAATGATAATCAATTTAGTGGAATTAATCGCTCGATTAATCAATTATACAATTAATCATGTCAGCCTTACTGATTCTTATACAGGCTTTTATTATACTTTTCAGATTTGTCAGGAGTGATGGCTCTGGTGGCATTCAACAACAATAAGTACCTAGGAGACACCACTTCTTGATCACTGTTGGACAGATGTTACTGGATACCCTTCTAACATTATCAGTGTGTAGAACAAAATGTGTTGCAAACAGTTTCCTCAGTGAGAGGATTAGTTCAGTGTTACAATCAGTGTTGAATGTGAATGTACGATGGAGAATTTACATGTTAGGTTTCATGTCAGCTTAACATGTCAAGTAAAAGGAATAATTATTCGTAAGCATGTTGATTAGCGAGAAGAAAGCCGATATACAATGTTAACCCTTATCTTCTGTTCACGACAACCCCTATCTTTGCAAACAGTGCAGATCCAGATCAAATGGCTTCGGCAGAAGCCATCTGATCAGGATCTACACTGTTTGTCATTCAGTTTATGTGTTTGTAGCAATAAATTACATCAAGTAATTTGATTGGCTGACAGACAGAAACGGGCGTGGCTTAAATGAATACTCAGCAAGATAAGGGCTAGAATTTTTAGAGGATAATTTTTGTGAAGGGAAAATCTAAACAAACAACAGGAAAGTATTATTTCAGAGAATATTCATAGTTATTTCATTGCACATTAGATAATGGACATAAAGTTCAGTTGTGGGGCAACCTTCACCAATTCTGGAGAAGCCCAGGATATATCCTGCGACCCCTGGTTTACAAGATTAGTAGCGTAACCACTACACCTTAAGTTGTTGAGGAGAAAAATAACAGATTTAGAAATAGGATGACATCTTGCCACTGGATCTTGGGTTTATAGACATAATACACATGAGATTTGGTTTAAAGAAACTGATAATTAGTCACCTATACCACTGATCACTGCAAGCCCCAGAGTAGGTCCGGATCAGAGGGATTCAAGAGGATCTGTCTGATCAGGATCCACACTGTTTGCCGATAGCTTGCCCAGTCGAGATCACAACACATCCAGTTTCCAATTGGTCAGTATTTAGTATTAGGTGTGGCAATCCTCATTTGATCAGTAGGACAAGGACCAATAACCTCTGACAACTTGTCCCCAGCATGTTAAGACAATGTACATGAAAATTGGTGAAAAGCTCTGATAATCCCTATACTGCTGAAAACAATAATCCCATTATTTGCAATTAATGCAAACAGAGTAGATCCCAGTCAGATGGAATCGGTAGAGTCTGCCCGATCAGGATCCACACTGCTTGCCAAAAGCATGCAAAGTCTAAACCACGTCACATCAAGTTACTGATTTGGTCAAAATTAAATTTAACTTAGGGTGTGACAAACCCAATTTAATCAGCAGGACAGGGACCAAGAGCTCATAACATGCAGCCTGCCAGTAGGCTTAATAACTGGGGCTGGCTAGATAATCGATTATCATTCCTGTCATTGTGATTGATAATGGTTATTAATCACTGAAGATTTAGTCATAATTTTACCTGTCTTGCTCTCTGTCTGAGCATGTCTACTACCCTATGCTGCACTTTGCCATATGTATTTGAACAGACAGACTTGAGAAGACAGTGTAGGCCCAGATGAGACTCCATAGAATGCTGTATCTCATATGGGTCTGCACTGTTTACCATTCATACAGCTATTTTTGGCACAACTTTTGGTAACAAATTGTACTTATCAAATAATCAATCGCAAGCAAATCAGTAATGATAATCGTTTTTGTGGAGTTTATCGATTAAATGATCGATTATTCAATTAATCGTGTCAGTCTTGTTAATATCCCAAACCTGAAGCAAGATTGATTCAGGGCCTATCACACTTGGGTCAATATAAGGTCTCATTGTTCATACCTAACTAACTAGTACATGTACATTCAAATAGAGTAGTCGACAGTATTTATAGACAGGTAAATACATCATGTTACTCTTGGCAATGATTTGAACTTTAAGAGTCGAGTCAGAATGCAAAGCCCACACGGAAGATGATAACTTAGTTATCCTTCTGTACAGCCTGTGCATCACGACACTAAGCTTCTAGTTCTATCAAGGGCTCATAATTCAAAACACTGTTGGTTTCATTGATCAATCAGTCATCAGCTTCTTGCACAAGTAGGTGAATGGTTGTGCCATATGAAGATTTATATCCCTTTTGTACCAAATGAAGTCTTCCACCTATTATACATCTCAAATAATTTTTTTTTTTTTTTTTTAAATATTTAGATAGGTCCGATTGTGTTCATGGGGAACGGCTCATTTTTTTTTTTTTTTTTTTTCCCTTTTTCTTTTTGCAATCAGAGCAGGTCCCGATCAGACACCGCATTCTGCGGCATCCGATCTTGGCCTGCCCTATTTGCAAATTACCTGTTTTGGAGTTTATGGTATGGAAGTGGTTTTAAGAACCTGCTCGCAAAACCTGAATTGTTGTTTAGGGTAAATTGACCTAGTCAGCTGTTTGGGAATTAAACTACATAGTCAACACTAGTTTGGTCATTTCAGGCTAGCCAGTATACTATGCTACACTTTTGCTGGGTAGGCATATTGGTTGATCTGACATCTCAGTGCATTTCTTTCACCAGATGCTGTCAACTGCCCTTCATGGATAGGTGAAGCACACATTTAAGTATTGTTCTTGTGAGTGCTCTCTTTAATTAGCCCATACATACATGTATCTAACCTCCATTTTTTTTTTTTTTAGAAGTTGAAGAGCAAGTAGATCCTGATCAGATGTCACCAAATGTAACACCAGATCTGGCTCTATACAGTTGACTTACAACATATACATTGTTGTAAACACAGCCTAAACATAACAAGCATAAAACCCTACAAGTGTAATTCGAAGAAAACTCCAAACTAATTTGGTTGGAGGATCATATCATACATGGGCCAGATATATGGGAAGTCACATGGGCCAGTAGCCGCAATATCATGCTGATGTTGGAGGCCATGGATTTTGGTGTTTCTTGGAACAATAAGATTCACCAAACATCCATGGGCGTATTTCCCTTGACTTAAAGAAAAAACAGTTGGACCCCCGGAGACTGAGCCTTGTCGAAACGAAATACAAGGCACAGATTAAGGAGTCATAAACATAAACAATGTTACGGTCAAATCAATATGAGTCATAAGAATGTCTATTACAGCCATCTGTCCTCCAAACCACAATGAGCTCCACAAATTCCACTAGTACTAGGTCTAACGGTGTAATACTTATCAATTTATAAGAACTTATGTTGAGATTTGGATGGGCTACCCAGAGGGTGGTTTAACCACTCTCCGGGGAGCACAGCAAAAATCAAGTTAGTAGCAAATATGATAAAAATAAATAAACAAGTTAAGCAGCAATTCTGACAAAAACCAACTTCAGGCTTCACTTTTCTCTGTCAGAATCAGGATCAGCAAGATCGGCAGAGCAAGCCATGGCCCAGAAGACAAATTGTTGTTTAACCTTTCATGTTGGGTACCACTTTAATCTACCACCATTAAATATTTTCAGACCATATGCATACATATATCCATGCAATCATGCACATATATATATATATATATATATATATACATATATACACATATACATACATACACACATACATGCATATACATGCAGTAATATGAGTTCCTTAAACAGACTGAGAGAGTCTATGTACACTGAGAGGCACTTGCATCAGAGAGTCAATGAGTATTGAGATTTCGAAACAGAGACTGGGAAGGAGAGCACTGTGTATTTGGAAGCTGGGACATAGGCCCCATTCCACCTGAATGCTGAGACAACTGACTTGGGATAAAAGTTGTTGCCTCAGGGTCCAGGTTGGTAGCTTCTGGATTCTCAGCTGACTCTCGTGCACAAGCACCTCTAGGGCCTACATTTTCTGTGTCCATTGCTATGTCCTTTTCATTTTCAGATTTTTCACCACTCTTTGATGGGTTTGGAGGTTTTGACTCCGTATTTGAATTAACTGGGTTTATGCTGTGCTTATTACAAAAGCTGATAAAGTCATCCTCACTTGTAAGATACACTAGTCTATCTGAAAATAATTTGACTACAATACGGCCATCTCTTGAGAAGGTATCTTTGATTTTCCTCTCTCTTTTCAGAACTCTGGTCTTGTACATGAGTGTGTTTCTGCTTTTAGTGAGGTCTTCTCTGACATAGATCCTCTCTCGATCCGGTTTATCAGCATTTTCTGTTCTAAGTTTTATCATTGGATCTCTTGATAGGACTGCTGATTTCGATTTGTAGCTGCAGAACTTTACTATAATATCTCTTGGTCTCTGTCTATCTCTTGTAGAGGGACGTGTTATTCTATGTGCCCTATCAATATCACTAGCATCAATGGGAGTGTTGACAAATCTGTTGACAAAATTGCATGCTAAAGTTTCACTATTTGTCGTGTCACTTTCTGGAATACCAGAGATAATAATATTGTTTCGTCTTGAATATTGCTCAAGATCATCACATTGCCTTTTGGACTGTTTGAGCTCCTCAGTAAGGGTTCTGACATTGTATGATAACTCCTTGATAGTATCATTTAGCTCATTAGTAACAGTCTTAACGGACTGATTCACCACATTCTCTGTTGAAGATGCTTTTAGCAGCTTAAGTACATGATTGACGATTTTATCCTGCAAACTTGGGATTTGGAACAGGTCCTGGATAAAGCCCTCTAAAAGGCCTTCATTCTTAATTAAACAGGCCAGTAACGAGTCAACTAAAACAGCAGGATCTATTTCAGTTGCAGATTCATACTCCTCATCATCACTTTCGGGTCTGTGCCTCTTAGGGGTTGGTGCATCACGACGACTACGTCTGACGACTACTGCGGGCGCACCACCAGAAGTTGCACCAGTAGAGGATGCAGAAGATGCTGTAGCTTTAGCTTTCCCCTTGTTCTTTTTAGTCATTTTGATTCCAGTTATAAGGATTGGTTGTATCTAGATTGATTTTAAGATTTTCCGCAAAGGTTGGCGACAATGAAAAGGTCTTAGATTTCAGTTTGTAAATTTCACTCGTGAAAACTCATGACATGTCCCACCATAGATTTGATTTGTAAACAACTCACAACAGCAATAGTATCCACTTTTCAACACCACTACATCTGTTTAAACTATATAGAAATCATCTCTCTTTCACTAAGATTGCTCACTAGATCTTCATCTAAATCCGATTTGGGTGGATTTATCGACAGCGCCGAAAAATTTTAAACCGCCATCATAAGACCGGAAGTTTGATGGCGATTCTTATGAATATACACAGCATACATTTGCAAGATAAAAGAATAAACTCTCCTTAATTATTCCCCACCATATATATATACCCAAATCACTGTTTTCAAATGGTAAGAATTGAACACTTGAATTTGTTTTGTTTGTTTGAATTGAAGTTTTACATCCCCGTCAACACAATTTAGGTTATTTTGGAGACGATGTTTCCAATTTTGTGCGACTTTTACCCGAAATTGTGATGAAATGACATCTCACATCCTGTCACCCAAACAAATCAAAAGGGTTTATATGTAGGAACGGTCCGACTCACACCACTTTACCTGAGCAGGCAGTACTCGTGTGCGATCGGTTTCAGCTCTGTGTGGAAGCATAATGCTGCCCTATTTATTTCTCTAAGGACCCTCACACTTGGATTTAAAACTATAAATGAAAACATTTTCCAAACTATCATTAAATTTGACTACAGTTTCTGTTTAATTAACTTATGTACCTGTAAAAATCGAAGAAAAATATCACAGATACAAGAATGTGATGGCATTTTTCATTGGATCTCCAGGTATTGTATGGCACAGAACAAATTTTGCCATTCAGGCTATAAGTACTCCGAGCTCATTCGGAATGGAATGCTGGCTTATTTTCAACGAAATGCGAGGCATATACAACCCGTTGGCCCAGTTTCTAAAAATGCCAGATGGGGAAGAAACTGATTGAATGGGGAAGCGGGGAAAACTGGGCCGACCAACAGGGCTGGAACAACATGCTAACAAGTTCCCTCTAAGCCCCACTTTATACAGAGAAAAATGGGGTTTATGGGGGTCTATGATAGTTAAAAAATTCTTATTTCTACTCCAAGACACAGGTTGTGGGTACTCGTTAGAACCGCCGCAATGAGGCGATTCTAACGAGCACCCACAGCCTATGTTCGCTGTAGATGTAAGAAAAATATTACGGATTTTCGTCAGAAAAATAGCCATTTTGGAGATGTGAAAAAATGCACTATGTCCCACGTGTGTGTTATCGTAATGAAAAAATAGAACATTAAAAAAGACAGCTTTTCATAATGATGACGCTTGAGTACAAGAAAAGATACAATAAAGATCTAAAGAACTAATTACATCATCTCAGCGTTTAAGCATATTAAGGGGAATGGAAACACCTTCAGGGGAGGCAACTCCTACAAAAGTATTTTTGTCTCCCATGTCAATAGGGGTCAATGCTTAAAGCAAAGAATTTGCTGCTGAGGAGCAAATTCTTTCCTTTAAGAGTTGACTATTTGTTCAGTGGGACGAAGTTTATAGAAAAGCGCACAGAAAGTCCCGAAAGTTGTCTCCCTTTGAAAAATGGCGGAAAAAAATATGCTAGGTGTTCCCATTCCCCTTAAATAATAATTAAATACATTTAATCTGATTTTTTACCGAGTCACTGAAAAACAAGAGGCCCATGGGCCACTATGCTCACCAGAGCTCAGGTGGGCACTGCCCAATGGCTGCCATGTATTTTAACACGATATCATTTTAATCTACCAAATGAACCCCCATGTCCAAATGAGCACCTATATGTGGACTAAGTATCTGAAACATAAGGCCTTTTATGAAGTAGAGGGAGTGGGGCATGGGCCCAATGGAGCCCTGGTTGTTATCACTTAATGCGTCTTATCATAAGGAACAAGAATATATATGGTTTAGCAGTGGGGATCTGTAAGGCCTCTTAAGTGGTGGAGGGGTTGGGGCATGCCCTGTTGATCCTAGGAAAGCCCGAGATTGTTGTCCCTAAATGTGTCTTATCATAAGGATCAAGTATATATATGGTTTAGGGGTGGGAATCTGAACGGTTTCTGAGATTTGAGGCCCTTTTATGAAGTGGAAAGGATAGGAGTGCGGACCCCCCTACAGTAGGTGTGCTAATAAAAAGGAACAAAAACATATATGCTTATGGGGTGGGGATTTGAATGGTTTCTGAAATATAAAGCCTTTTATGAAGTGGAAGGGCGGGGCACATTGCCTCAGCACAAAGAGACCCTCAGGTTGGTGTGATTGACGGAGTCTTATCATAAGGAACAAGTATATGGTTTAGGGGTGGGGATCTGAACTATTTCTGAGATATATGGCTTTAAATGAAGTAAAGTGACGGGGCATGGCCTGGGCATGCCCCGGGGACTCCCAAGCTGGTGTCACTGAATGCGTTTTATCAAAAGGACGATGAATATATATGATTTAGGGTGGGGCTAAGAACAGTTTCTGAATATAATGCCTTTTGTGAAGTGGAGGGGTGGGGCAAGGCCCCGGCAAACTCCCAGGTTGGTGTCAATGAATGTGTCTTATCATAAGGAACAAGAATATATAGGGTTTAGGGGTGGGGATCTGTAAGGTGGAGGGGGTGGGGCATGACCCCGGCACAACCCGGGAGACCCCCAGGTTGGTGTCATTGAATGCGTCTTATCGTAAGGAACAAGAATATATATGGTTTTGGGGTTGGGGATCTAAATGGTTTCTGAGATATATGGCCTTTTGTGAAGAAGAACGGGTGGGGAAAGGCCCATGCACATCCAGGAGACCCCCAAGTTGGTGTCAGTGAATGTATATTTTCATAAGGAACAAGAATATATAGGGTTAAGGGGTTTGGATCTGTAAGGTTTCCAAGATATTGGGCCTTTTATGAAATGGAGGGGTGGGGCATGACCCCGGCACAACCCGGGGGACCCCCAGGTTGGTGTCACTGAATGCGCCTTATCATAAGGAACAAGAATATATATGGTTTTGGGTTGGGGATCTAAATGGTTTCTGAGATATATGGCCTTTTGTGAAGAAGAAGGGGTGGGGCAAGGCCCAGGCGCACCCCGGGAGACCCCCAAGTTGGTGTCAGTGAATGTATATTTTCATAAGGAACAAGAATATATATGGTTTAGGCGTGGGGATTTGTAAGGTTTCCAAGATATTGGGCCTTTTATGGAATGGATTGGGTGGGGCATGACCCCGGTACGTACCGGGGGACCCCCAGGTTGGTGTCACTGAATGCATCTTATCATAAGGAACAAGAATATATATGGTTTTGGGGTGGGGATTTGGCTGGTTTCCGAGTTATATGGCCTTTTATGAAGTGGAGGGGTTGGGGCATTGCCCCGGCTTAACCTGGGGACCCCTATGATGGCATTAAAGCATATGGCCGAGAGACAGTTACTCAAGGAACATTTCTATAAAAGTTTTGTCAAAATATCTGCAATAACTTGGCAGCAAATGCCATTTTTCAATTTTCCACATTATAAGTCTATGGAAAATCTAAGTTGCCATAGCAACCAAACTAAAGAGCCAAATTTTATATAAAAAAAAACAAAACACAAAACCTGTAAAGGCAAATATAGTGAATATTTCCAAAAACTCTCAGCCTAATAGAGCATTCGGTTTCTGAGGAGATGATTTTTTAAGTATTTTTTTTCTATTTTTTTCATTTTGGTTTCCATGGCAACCAATAAAAATGAGCAGTAGGCCTAAAATCATATGGCAGATAGTAGATTGTCTAAAAACATTTCTATGAAAGTTTTGTCAAAATATCTGCAGAGGCTTGGCAGTAAATGCCATTTTTCAATTTTCCCCATTATAAGTCTATGGAAACTCTAAGTTGCCATAGCAACCAAACTAATGAGCCGATTTTCATATAAAACACAAACTCTCAATTCCCCAGCCCATGAATGCTACAGATAAAATTTGGGCCCAATCGGCCCAGTGGCTTCAGAGGAGATGTCGTTTGAAAGTGTTGACGTAGACGCAGACGACGCCGCAGACGACGACGGACAACTGCCTATTGTATAAGCTCCCCCGGAGCCTTCGGCTCTGGTGAGCTAACAATGCAGGCCCAGATCAGACGCCGCAGAACAGACATTTTCCAAATGAATTTTGAAGAAAATACAACCTGACTACCCTAAATTTTGAAATGAACACATGCTATATATAAGGTGTAAGATTTCATTTGGTACAAAATGGTTAAAATAACTATACACCCAAGTTGGTATTCGCTGTCTTCAAACTTTCAAAGAATTCTCTTGTAAAATAGAAGTGAAGGCAATGACATTAATCCACAGCACCCGGCAGTGACACCAAAGGGAAGGAAACACAAACACACCCTAATGGCAACATCAATATCGGAAAGCCAAACGCAAAATGGCCAACAGGCTATCCAAAACAAAATGATATAAGCGAAACATACACCCAAAGACAAACCATAACAAAAACAAACCGCGACAGAAAAACCGCCTTGGAACTACGCAGCTGCAATCCTCGCCCTTACTTCAGTCCGCATGAAGGCCTTCTAACTCATCACTGCAACAACATCACAAAGAACACAAAAACTCAAACAACCACTGAGATGAAACGACTCGACAGCAAGAAACCACTGATATGCTTGAGCAAAAGAAAATCAACAGTTAGACTCCACTTTATATTGAGAAACCCAGGGTTAACAGGAATATACTGTCACGGGTAGGGAAATTCATATTCGGAGCCACAAGGTCCGATAAGCTAACTTTATGTGCGTCCTCTGGAGCAAGTGAAGCACTGGACTATATCTGCTTGAAATGACAAACACTTAAGGTAGGTTTACCTTACATCGTACAAATTTGTTTTTGTGAGGTAAACCAGTGCTTCAGCTGAAGTGCACGATCCGGCGGATGCTTTTAGCTTTATGAGTATTGCCATATATGGGTATGGCGGCCATTTCGGTCATGTGACCTGGACCTAAAACGGTTCCCCCAACAAATGCGCCTTATCGTAAGGAGCAAAAATATATCTTATACTTTAGTACTGTATTCTGAATCGTTTGCAGGATAAAATGCATTCTCACTTTTCCAATACAAAAGAATATGTGTCAAAGTTTGACCTAGGCACAAAGAAGGTCAAGGTCGATCCAGGTTCACCATTTTAGCAATTTATGATGGGCCTACGTCCCAGATGCTATTTATCAAGTTTCGTGGAAATCTGCCCAGTGGTTCCGGAGAAGATTATTTTTGAAGGGTTTTTAGCAAATATGGCTTGGCGGCCATTTTGGTCATGTGACCTGGACCCCATGAGCAAATTTTGGTTTCCCCCATCCCATAGAGGCTCCATATGAAATTTGACTTAAATCGGCCCAACGGTTTCCGAGGAGAAGCAGTTCAAAACTTTTCACATTTTTCGCCTCGGCGAGGCTATACTAAATGAAATGTAATATTTCGCAAGTTCATTGGTTAGATCGCATTGATATCTATCAGTATGCCAAAAATTGTTTAATTATTCCAAGCGGTTAAGTCACTATCACCAATTTTCACAAACGGGTTACGGACGGACAGACAGACTGACAGAATGACACGGTGATTTTAGGGCACTGTTAGAAAATCAACCGACTTCAGTCGGTCGCTTTTTCTGCGGGTCGTGCAATTTTCTAGAATAGGAGAATGTAATGCTATTAAGCCTTTCGACTGATTTCAGTTGGTCTGTCTGAATCACTTGTTGAGTGACGCTTATTCCGATTTACTATGATTTGCCTATACATGTAAAATCAATATGTGCCTAATATGTTTTGAACTAGTTTATCCCGAAAAGTAAAATTTGGCGACAAAATAACGAAAATTGTAAGCAATTAAGAAATAGCTCCGATGGCGTAGGGCGGCTCTGGCTATATCGGGTCGGCTCTGGTGTCGGAGTGGCTCGCAAACTCTTGATTGCCAAAATAAGGGGAACGCTTTTCGTGTGATTTGGACATCACGAAAACACGCCTATATACTTTTAACCCACTGGAACCCCACTTTTTATAGTAAAACTGGTGTTTACTAGCCTAAACCTTATTTTTCTTATTTCTGCTCTAAAATACAGATTGTTGGTGCTCGTTAGAACAGCTCGATGAGGCGGTTCTAACGAGTACCCACAATCTATATTTGATCAGAAATAAGAAAAATATCACAATGTTTTATCATTTCTTTTTTTTGTTGTTTTTCAGAGGTAAAGTTTACAATGTATTTATATAGGTATGTTTTCGTAATGGAGGACTCTTCGAGGTAGCTTCGTGGAAGAAGTATTTAGTTGGCGCGATGCCATGCGCACACATGTACGTTTATCATATAAGCATAAATCGGAAAATGCTAAGAACCCTTTACTTCTATTGGTTACATTGGGCGACAGGGCTTGAGATGTCATTTCATCCCAATGTCGGGTGAAAGTCCCACAAAATGGTAAGCAACGTCTCACAAACGACCTAAATAGTGTTAAACCTCAAATCAAACAAACAAAACAGATAATCAAAGTTTTCACAATACGTTACACTAACGATATTGCTATTGAACAACTGGGTGCTGATTTATACGAGAAACAATTCTATGGGGTGCCGTTTTACTATTTAATCCATAAATAGTTACATCATCTCAGCATTTAAGCATATTAAGGGGAATGGGAATCAAATGCCATTGTTTTCGATCTGACTGTCCATTATTCAGATCGATTTATGGATATCCATAATTCAGATCGATTTATGGATATCCATAATTCGAATAATGGATATCAATAATTCGAATTATGGATATCCATAAATAATTATTTATATCCATAAATAATTATGAATATCCATAAGTCGGTTTATGGATATCCATAAATAATTATGAACACTATAAACAGGGAATAAATAGTAAAAGGGCGACCCATACAATTCTAGTGACCACCTATTTGCTTCCGAAAAGTGTAGAAAAAAGACAGTGCATGTTTGTATAGGGCGTATGATTCGCCCTCGTTAAGACTGACACCATGGAACGTTATGCAGTCACTGGACGTGACAGTTCCACGTAATTTGGCGAACGTCAACAATCTGAGTGCATAGGACCTACGCCACGATGACGTCACAACGCCTGTTCGGCCATCTTGAAACAACCTCTCTTTTCTGTAAATAGTTCTGTGTTTAACAGATAATTTAAGAGTAATCTTGACACAGCCATTATCGCAGATTAGGAACGAAATTACATGTATAATGTTTTGCCAGGCTTTAAGTAGTAAGGATGAACACGTCGGATTTAGTTCAGTTCGACGATAGATTCGTCAACACTCTGGATATAAACATCGCTCATTTGGAGCAGCATAGTGTTTTCATTTATCCTCTTATAACGAGTACACGCGGCTTTTTCGAAAAAGGAAAAAAATACCGTTCAGGTGTTTACATCTATTTGTATTAAAATTATAAAATATGAACTTAATAAGATATTCTCATTAAATGGTATCGTTAACACCCGATCAGAAAGCAGTTACGGCACACTCTGAAAACAAGAAAATATTTGTTTCTCGTGACAACCTGAAAATCAGAGAAAAATATTGTCTGAAAGGTACCCAGTATCTCTGATAATAGTGATGGCTAGATTACAGGCGGTGGCAATTTGCACTCCATTGCCACTTAAGAAGACATCGCCCGCTCTGATGCATTGTCGTACTTGAAATATTCAAAAGGTTGCGTTCAGGTGCGAACAAGTGACGATAAAACAACAGGTGTAGGTATAAATTTCTACCTACAAATGAAAAAAAAAGAGTCATACTGGCTAATGAAGACTTGACAGACCTCTCCCGAGGCCCTCAATGGTCTCTTACATGGCGGTGTCCTCTGGAACATTGTTCCAAAGTCTAATGCACGGTGGGAGCAGTATGGTACCAAATAGCGATAGATATTCCCTTTTGATCATGTTCCATTAGGGTGAAACAATCTAAAACGGGAATGTCTATCACCCATATTTGACGCGGTACAACATCACAAGTTTGACGTCTTGGCGTCGTTGTTGCGTGATTGCCAGTTCATGCCCTGTACCACTTGGGAGGCGCTCCTTGTAGTACGGTAGTCTCCTCTTTCGAGACGGGCTGCACGACGTTTTACCTCCTCCAATACCTGATTGCATGAAGTGATGTGAGGATCCTATTCTAACGCGATGTAGTCAGTGACAGGCCAGGTCAACGTTTTTTTAGCACAAGGCATTACTGCAAAGGCTCCGTCGTGAAAAAGGCTATGCTGTTATTCACTGTCAGTTGGTCAACGACTCCACACAAATACGAGGGCCGTTCAGTATTTAAGTGGCCTATCCCAGCTACTGGCCCGTGGCAAATGCATGCTTTTTACATATTATACATCAATGCCTTATACATTGTTACCCATTGTTGATACATAGACAGACAGACAGACATACATACAGACAGACAATGTGTTTATTACAGTCTCATTTTCATACATTACAGTGTATTATATACATACAAAATGTAGTGATAATATGTTAAAATGTATGAAACCACTCAAGTTGAGTTATAAGAGACTAAGTTAGTTAATTTGAAAATAAGACATCTAAGTACAATACAGTGCTTAATATTTACATTTTTAAAAAACATATAGTTCTATTTACATAAAATTTATCTAAATAAAAACTTTCGACATTTAGTTAAAATATCATAGCAGGCTTTGCGGTTCTAACGAGCCGCAAATGAGGTGGTTCTAACGAGCACCCTCAATCTATGTTTGGAGTATTACAAAGAAAAATATCACAAATTTTCCTCAGAAAATATCCGATTTTGAGACAGGAAAAATGTACTATGCCTCATGAATTTATTATCGTAATGCCTTCGCATGGATATGTTAATTCTTGCACACCAGACAAGCAAATCCGTAATTTTAACCCCGGATAGAAATTTATGTTCTGACCCTGTTGTTCCGACCCAAAATCGAATATAATCGTGTGTTTTATAAATGCACTGGTTGATTACGACCTCGTATGCGCCGTCGTTAAGGTTGACGTCACTGCACAGTTACGTGACGTCACTAAACATTGCTGTAATGTCATCACAATATGGCGGACGTCGGTACTCGAAGTGACTGCAGCATTAAAAATCCGCGCAAAGAAATTGTAGTTATGCAAGAAAAAGAATCCTATATGGGTGTGAGGGGTGGAAAAATCCGTCCCTCGGCTAGCCTCGTTATGCCGGACCGTGACCCTTGGGGCGGATTTTTCCATCCACCCCTCACACCCATATAAGATTCTTATATTCTTGCACACCAGATAAGAAAATCCATAGTTTTAGCTTGGGATAGAAATTCTGTTCTAACCCTGGTGTTTTTACCCAAAATAGAAAATTCTCGCGTGTTTGATAAATGCACTGGTTGAATACGACCTCATATGCGCCGACGTTCAGGTTGACGTCACAACACGTTACATGACTTCACTAAACACTCCTGTAGTTTCATCACAATATGGCGGACGTCGGTAACCGAAGTGAATGCAGCATTGGAAGAAATGGAAGGTATGTATGAAAAAGAATCCTATATGGATGTGACGGGTGGATAGAAAAATCCGTCACTCGGGATCACTGTCCGGAATCACTCGGCAAGCCTCGTGATGCCAGACAGTGACCCTCGGGACAGATTTTTCCATCCACCCCTCACACCCATATAAGATTCTTATATTCTCCTTCATCAGGATAACACATCTGAGCCACATGGTGCATTCTTTCTGATCTCCAAAACGGCTGAATTGTGATGATACTCTTATTTATACTCAAAGCAAATTTGTAGGTGCTCGTTAGAACCGTTTTGTTGAGGCGGTTCTAACGAGTACCTACACCCTATATCTTCGAGCAGAAATAAGAAAAATAATGTATACTCTTTAGCTCTGTATAATTTTGGGTTTAGGGGGTGTTCATTTCACGGAATTGTTCACATGATGCAATAACACAGTCCATGTTGCGTTCAGATTTCAAAAAAGGGTAATTTTCTGATGTTAAAAATTGTAATTTTCTTGCATTACCATAACACACCCGTGCGGCATAGTGCATTTTTTCACATCTCCAAAATGGCTACTTTTCCAATAAAAATCTGTGATATTTTTTGTTATTTTTGCATCAAACATAGGTTGTGGGTGCTCGTTAGAACCGCCTCATTGAGGCGGTTCTAACGAGTACCCACAACCTATGTCTTGGAGCAAAAATAAGAAAAATAATGTATACCCCCTTAAACCCCAGTTTTCCCTATATAAAGTGGGGTTTAGTGGGGTGTTCATTTCACGGACGTGTTCACGTGATGGATATACTTAAAACATTCATTTTTTCAAGGGCTTCTAACTAGCACCAACAACCTATGTCTTGGAACAGAATATAAGAATCTTACATTGGTATGAGGGGTGGATGGAAAAATCCGTCCCGAGGGTCACTATCCGACATCACGAGGCTTGGCGGGTGATGCCAGGCAGTTGTCCCGAGGGACGGATTTTTAATCCACCCCTCACGCCATTGTAGGATTCCTTTTCTTGCATAGCGTGGATTTTAATACTGCAATCACTCCGGTTGCCGACGTCCGCCATATTGTGATGGCACTCCAGTGACGTCACGTAACGTGATGTGACGTCAACCTTAACGGTGGCGCATATAAGGTCGTATTCACCCAGTAAAAACACCAGGGTCAGATCATAATTTCTATCCGAAGCTAAAATTATGGATTTTCTAATCTAGTGTGCAAGAAATAACGTGACATTAGGTTCAAAAACATGATAGAGAGCATAAATGCATACACAGAAGCTTTAAATTGTTTCTCATTTATTTTTAAAATCTTAGTTTTACGATTTCCGATTTCGAAGAAATCGAAGGACGGACAGTTCTTGGATTATGGGATTGTTTCTGCGCCCATTTCTGTATCAAAAATTCTGTTTTCACACATTCGAATAGGCTCTGGAGATCTTAAAATTAACTTTTTTTTCTCCGCCGCTTTATAAATTTGCATCTGTAGCATTGATATGCTGCAGTTAATGAGTTTGGGCTTCGAAAAATGATTGCTTACATAAATATTTACGCAGGAATGTGTCCTTCAATCGATTTTCTTTTCGAAAATCGTAACGACAATAAAAAGGATATCAATATTAACTTCAAGTACCTGCGATTGCACATTGTGTTACCGAACAGTACGAAAACACGCCTATACAAATACATAGTAAATTGTTTTTGCCGAAAAAAAAAAAAAAAAAAGATTTTATGATGAAAAATCGTGATATTTTTTATTTCATTGAGGCGGTTCTAACGAATACCCAAAATCTATATTTTAGAGTAGAAATAAGAAAAAAGGTCGATGAGATGGTTCTAACGACTACCCACAATATATATTTTAGAGCAGAAATAAGATAAATAAGGTTGAACCCTGTATACCCCAGTTTTACTATATAAAAGTGGGGTTCAATAGGGTCAAAATTATATAGGCGTGTTTTCGTGATGGATGATGTATGCAGTTATGGACGGACGTATTTGGTTCGAACCACACTGTCACGCATATAAGCGGTACACTTCAGTGGGCATGAACACAGAAAATATAAACTATTTCTGCTACAAACACCGCCGTGTAACCAATGGCGAGCAGAAAACTGATGATAAAACACGGCAGCGGCTTCTTGCCATCGTCTTCATCTGGGGCGAACTTCATGCAAAACAGACAGGAGCCTATAAAACGCCAAAGTCGCCTGATTCTGTAATATATCTCAGCGATGTGTACCAAAATTGACAGAAAAATAACGCTAATTCCTCCGACAAACCCTCTGAAAAAGTCCCTCACTTCCGACTTCCAAACTTCACTGAGTGAAAATCCACTGCTGCAGATACATTTATCCCGAAAGACAATATCCACAATGGAGGTCGGAAACACGGCAAAGATATAAATAGCAACCACTAAGAACCACGCCCTGCTGAAACACTCATTGAATAAGCTTTTGTCTCGTTTCAGTTCTTTGATGAGATAGTAGATCTCTACGAAAGCCAGAATCGTTCCGATCGATTCAAATGGAATATAGACTTTCCAATAGACAGTTGGATTCCTGCAGTCGTCCGGAACTGGTACTCCAGAATCGTATTCCAAATGCCAAATTTCATGGTACATCTCATAGAATTTATACCAGCCGATTCCAATATCCATTAAAGCAAGTATAATGGTGAAAATCTTGAAAAAGGTTTTACAACAGCCGGCCATGTTTTCAAATTAAGAAATCTACAAGCAAACGAAATTTCTTTTTTAAGCTGCTTGTTATAACTTCGTGATAACTCGTCTTCTTCTCTGTATAAAATTCAATATCTTTTTTGGGCTTTGATTTTACATAATCGATACAAATCAATACCTTTACTATGCACGCATGTTTTATTTACGTAAGGCCTACTTATTAGATATGTTTTGCTTTTACATGTCGCCATGTCACTGAGAGGGACAATTGGGTATTGTACTCATTTTATTAACCCTAAAGACGGTGAGAAAAACTACATCTGAAAATGTCGTCTGCTTTTGTCGTCTGCTGATTTTTTTTTTTTTTTTCGCAAATATTTTAAAAATATCTTTGCATACAGGCAAACAGTGTGGGCCCAGATCAGACGATCTGGGTCCACATTGTTTGCAGAAAAAAAAATACTTTTAAGGTAACCGGCAGACGGCAAAGCAGACGACAATAGTCGTGATTGGCATTTATGGGTTAACGTCGATACTAATGATCACAGCACTGTCATAACTGGTGCCTCAATTGTTTCTGACAGCAGGCTGGAAAATTTGTCTTGAATCTGGGCCTACATTGTAAGCCAAACCAAACACATATGATTCCAGTCCCGATTCTACAGATAACCTCTTTGTCTCACACTGATAAGATTAACGCGGTTGTTGTCTATAAATAACCGTTACCTGATTTTCCTACAAATCAGCGACAGCCACGTGAATATCAGCACTGAAGAACTTATGTGCTAAGTATTTTTTGGTCGACTCACAAACTCGAATCATGAGATAGTGGTGCTTGTCGCTTGGCATTACGAAAAAACGCCCATACATATATATTGTAAACTTAACCGCCGAAAAAAACGAAAGTTTGATGATGAAAAATTGTGATATTTTTCCTATTTCTGCTCAAAATGTAGATTGTGGGTACTCGTTAGAACAGCCTCATCGCGGCGGTTCTAGCGAATACCCACAATCTATATTTTAGATACCCCTGTAAACCCAAGTTTTACTATAATATAGGTGTGTTATCGTGATGGCAATCAGGAAATGCTCTGGCGAGTATGCGCGTAAAGACACTTCCTGCTCGCCGATTTGTACTAGAGTCCATGCTTAAAGTCACGTGACTAGTTTTGTTAGTTGGATGCCCACAAACATTTGAAGAACATAGAGTGAAGAATGCTGAGTGTTTTGTCTCATGTCTTATATCAAGCCTCCCAAAGTTCTAAGGCGCAGTAAGCTTTTCAATGCTGAAGTCCACATGACAATAGTTTGGGGAAACGAAAACAAAACGGGTAACGTTCATCATGTTAACTAGTCCGTGTAATAAACATCCATCTTAATCCACTTAAGGGGAATGGGAACACATTCAGGGGAGGCAACTCCTACCAAAGTATTTCTGTCTCCCATGTCAACTCTTAAAGGGAAGAATTTGCTCCTGATGAGCAAAATTCTTTTTTCAAGAGTAGACTTTTTCAGTGGGACAGGACTTACAGAAAGGCGAACAGGAAGTCCCGGAAGTTGTCTCCCTTTGTATAATGGCGGGTGTTCATATTTGGTCTGGCGCGGCCGGGGATCGAACCCGCGAGCTCCCATTCACAAATAAGATAAGCTGTAATAGAGTTTCCCAGTACTAGGCAATTAGAACAGAAGATGCCCGGAGGTCTTACGCAACTGCAAGTCCTCGGCCGGTACAAATTGGCTATACTCATAATCTTCGCCAGAGAAATTGAAACTAACCAAGACCAAAGATTTGGCTGCGGACTCTGCAAAATATTGCAAAGGTAGAAAATGAGGAGTATCACAAACGTTTTCACTCCTCATTTTCTCTGGTTAGAAATTAAACCTGGACCTGGAACTTGGTATTACAAAGACTACAAAATAGAAATGAAGGCAATGATCAGGAATCGATAGAATTAACCCACACCTTCCTTCAGATACACTAAAGGGAAAGAAACACAAACATTAAATATCTAGACCCTAATTGAAACATCAATAGCGGGAAGCCAAAAGGACAGTTACTTCTTTCTCACAAAATGGCCAATTGGCTATCCAAAACAAAAGCATATAAGCGATTCACACACTCAAAGACAAACCATAACAAAATTAAACCGCGACATAAGAACCGCATTGGAACGGCCAGTGAAAAGAATGCCACTGGGAGGGGGGTGGTGGTGGGTGGGGGGGGCTTAAATTGATTTTACACGGCCGCAGTCTTCGTCCTTGATTCCATCGCGATTTAGGCAAATACTTTGGTCAGTCCGCATGAAGGCTTCCTAACTGATCAGTTCAACATCCCCGAGAACACAAAAAAGTTGACCGTAGTCTTTGCAGTAGTGATGTCCTTAATGGTCACAAAGCAGTTCAATGTGATCAGTGTCAAATTAGAATACACATCAAATGTTCTATCATTTCAGATGCCGAGAATGACATTTGATAAACTCAAACTGCTAATGGTTTTGCCCGAAAAGTAAGGTGTGCAACTTTTCAGACGCCTTCTTCAATGAATATCTAAAACTGAGTAAGCAGAACAAATTTGAACCTCTGTCAAAAATCTTCGACTGCTAACGAAAATAAGCCAAATTTTGTGAAAGGCTTCCAAAGGATAACCCTTTTATAGACCATATTCAAACTTTGCAGTATAACCATCAATGAAGTAAGAGGAACAATTCTTGATCTTTTAGCTTTCCTTGGTACACATATTGGGGCTATTTAGGAAACAAAAATTGACAGTTCCATTTCCACATCTGAGCTTTTCCCTAAAACTTGTCAGTACAGTGGCTCTAGAAAAGAATGGAACTCTCATGGCGGTTGGGTGATGTTGCTCTTCTCACATGCCTTACATAGAACTGGAAAACGACACCGAATCGTTCTGGATTAAGGTTTTTGCAAATAAAAATTCTCACTTCGTAGCAAGTCGGTATCGACCACCAAATGGTACGGTCGGAAACTTTCAGTTGTTTAAAGGTCAACTTGATTGCATTAAGTCGCATCACAAGGGTAAAAAATCTTCCGGCTGTACATGTTCTAGGTGACTTCAACTTCAGAGATATTGTTTGCCCCCAGAAGGCTCAGCAAACAAGCCACAATGTCGAGTCAGTCCGAACGACAAATATGAATTGACATTATGAACGATCATGACTTAGAACCAATTGTTAACTTTCCCACTCGTGGTAAGAACACATTTGATCTGATTCTTACGACTCTGCCAGGACAGTTTGAAGACATTCAGTCTCCAGACAAGCTAAGTGATCATAATATTATTTCTGGATATTTAAAAAATATATATTCCGACAATAAAGACATCTTGGAGGAAGTTGTACTCCTATAAAAAAAAGTGACTAGGAAACCATGAGGAAGAATGCTGTCAGATTCGCAAAGGAGAAATACTTTAATATTCATTCAGATGCTCAGTCTGTCAAGGAGAACTTTGATTTGATAACTTCTTTCATCCATACTTCGGCGAAATTCATATCCCGTCAAAACCTAGAAGGTCTCTATCTTCGATTCCCTTGGATCACACCAGAGATAAGAAGAAGAATTCGCAGAAGGAACAAGATTCACGCAAAGGCAAAAAAAAAAAAGTCGGAAAGTGGTAAACTCCGGACAAAATTTGAAACTTGAGACGTGAGATCAAGACTGATATAAAGAAAATTCAGCATGGTTTGTATGTGAATAACTTGGTAGGTAAAGGTAAGCCCCACATATATCAATAGCCAGATGAAAGACAGGCAAGGTATCCCGCCCCTTAATAAAACAGGAGGGAACGGAGTTACTGAATCAGACTTTGAAAGGACAGAGGAACTAGTTGGTCAATTCAATGATGCGTTTAATAAAACTGAAATCACAGAGGTTCCACTGACTGTAAGATCGACCCCATACATGGATAATATTGTTATGTAATCGGCAGGGGTGATCCATTTAGTTAAAGGCTTAACCCCCAGTAATGCTTTAGGGCCTGATGAGCTTCATCCTAGAGTCCTGAAGGAAGTAGCAAATGAGTTAGGTCCAGTTTTTGCACACCTGTTTCAAGAGTCTCTTGATATGGGTAAAATCCCTAAAGAATGGTTCCTAGCGAACATTTGCCCAATCTTCAAAAAATGAGACAAGGCTCTTGCCCGTAATTATCGCCCCTTGTCTCTGACTGGTTTTCTGTGTAAATTGCTTGAGCATATAGTCTACTCAAACGCAAAGATCAGAAAGTAAAAAATAGCCATCGGAAGAGATGGCAAATCCCCCGACCAAAAGCCAATATGGCCTTCAGAAGATTGTTGACCAATAGAAAGTGCACCAGAATTAAACCAGCAATATATCACAAAAGTATTGCAGTTATGACCATCACAAGATTATACTGTCAGGGGAGATAACTAAAAAACCAGGGCACTCAGAAATGTGGTTCTTGCACATGACATGCCTGCTTAAACTCATATATTTCTGTACAAAGTACCATCAATATGTCTCAAAAGGTATTGGAGATATGGTGATCTGAAGCTAGTCATACTGTAATATTGGAAGGGTAGATAACTAAAATATCACAGCACCAACAGTTGTGGTTCTTGTACATGACACCCCTTCTGTACCTTGTATACAATTGTGCCAAGTTCCTTCAATATATCTCAAAGGGTGTTGGAGTAATGGCCATCACAAGGTTATATTGTCAGGGGAGATAACTAAAAAACCAGAGCACTCAGAGTTGTAATTCTTGAGCATGACACACCTGCTTAACCTCATGTACATCTGCATCAAGTACCACCAATATGTCTCAAAGGGTATTGGAGGTACGATGATCACAAGACTGTCATACTGTTATATTGGAAGGGGAGATAACTCAAATATTATAACACCCAGAGTTGTGGTTCTTAGGCATGAAGCGCCATCTCAACGTTGTATACAATTGTGCCAAGTACCAACAATATATCTCAAAGGGTATTGGAGTTATAGCCATCACAAGGTTATATTGTCAGGGGAGATAATTAAAAAACCAGGGCACCCAGAGTTGTGGTTCTTGCACGTGACACACCTGCTTAACCTCATGTACAACTGTACCAAGTATCATCAATATATCTCAAGGAGTGTTGGAGATGTGGCCATCACAAGGTAGTGATTCTATATTATTAGAAGGGGAGATAACTAAAAAACCATGGCACCCAGAGTTGTGATTCTTGTGCATGACACACCGTCTCGGCCTTGTGAACAACTGTGCCAGGTATCATCAATATATTTTAAAGGGTATTGGAATTATAGCCATCACAAGGTTGTCACTCTATTTTATTGAGAGGGGAGATAACTCCAAAACCGTGGCAACCAGAGTTGTGGTTCTTGTGCATGAAACGTCGTCTCAGCCTTGTGAACAACTGTGCCAGGTACCATCAATATATCTCAAAGGGTTTTGGAGTTATGGCCATCACAAAGTAGTCAATCTATTTTATTAAAAGGGGAGATAACTAAAAAAGTATGGCATCCAGAGTTCTGATTCTTGCGCATGACACACTGTCTCAGCCTTGTGAACAATTGTGCCAAGAACCATCAATAAATCTCAAAGGGTATCGGAGTTATGGCCATCATAAGGTTGTCACTCTATTTTATTGGAAGGGGAGATAACTCCAAAACCATGGCAACCAGCGTTGTGGTTCTTGTGCATGACACGCCGTCTCAGCCTTGTGAACAACTGTGCCAGGTACCATCAATATATCACAAAGAGTATTGGAGTTATGGCCATCACAAAGTAGTCATTCTATTTTATTAAAAGGGGAGATAACTAAAAAAGTATGGCATCCAGAGTTCTGGTTCTTGCGCATGACACGCTGTCTCAGCCTTGTGAACAATTGTGCCAAGAACCATCAATGAATCTCAAAGGATATCGGAGTTATGGCCATCACAAGGTTGTCACTCTATTTTATTGGAAGGGGAGATAACTCCAAAACCATGGCAACCAGAGTTGTGGTTCTTGTGCATGACACGCCGTCTCAGCCTTGTGAACAACTGTGCCAGGTACCATCAATATATCTCAAGGAGTATTAGAGTTATGGCCATCACAAAGTATTCATTCTATTTTATTAAAAGGGGAGATAACTAAAAAAGTATGGCATCCAGAGTTCTGGTTCTTGCGCATGACACGCCGTCTCGGCCTTGTGAACAATTGTGCCAAGAACCATCAATGAATCTCAAAGGGTATAGGAGTTATGGCCATCACAAGGTTGCGTCTACGGACGGACGGACGGACGGACGGACGGACAGACGGACGGACGGACGCCAGGCTGATCGCTATATCCCCCGAACCTTTTCGGTCGGGGGATAAAAATGGATGAGAAATACTGCAAAAGCCTAGATAGAGTGTTTAAATTGAACAATTATGAAAGGAAAGAAAATTGGAAACGGATAGATTTGTGCCTAGATTTGACTGAATGCAATGAAACCCCTAAGTGAACGCTATGGCGGTGCACTAAATTACAATAAATGCTATATATATAATATATCCAGCTCATTTGGGAGCATTGTTTGAGTTCGATTTTGTAGCGGTGTGTTTATGAATCGCACTCATACAAAGGCAATACACAGCGACGCCATCTTGTCGTTCGCAAAAAAAAATTAAGTTTATGCGGCCGATCACAGGAGCTCGGTTGTAATTGTATGAGCTACATAAACTTTAGATTTCCCAACCCACATATTTCACACATTAAGTTCGATAAAATCCATTATATTCGTTGTTATAACTGTTTTATCAGCTCATTTCTACCTTTGTCCTATGAACAAACATAAAATCTGTTACACAATCACTACAGCTGATGACTAACTCAATGTTTAACATTTATCAACAATACGCCATATAGTAGAAAAAACACAAGGAAAGACAGTCGCCATCTTTTTCGCAACGTTTCCAGCCTATCAAGTGCGTCACAAATTTCTTGGTACCCGGTCAACCTTACACCGCTTATGACTTCGGGTACCAGCAGGTAGTACGTGTTACCGTTACAGCCTTGATACCTTTCTTTCTTTCTACTTATACTGCGATCGGTCACATTTGACCATTACTCGCAGGTGTACATTACATACACACCAGGTTTGCAGGATGAAAGCCTACACAGTAATCATGTAATTACGGTAGGGGTCTTTAACCTGCACAGGAGATGACTCTCCCTGCACAGGGGGCCTCCAGTTAACGTCCCGATCCGAAGGACGGTGCACTTATTGCATTTCTGACAACATTGTTATTACATTAGGACGGAGGGTGTCTGTTTTTACTTACCGCCGGTCGCACGAGAAGCCGTTCTCTCGAAAGTTTTTGTTTGATTTGAAGTTTAACGTCCCTGTCAACACTGTAAAGGTCATTTTAGAGACGTTGCTTCCAATTTTTTGGGACTTTTACCCAATATTGAGATGAAACGACATCTCAAGCCCTGTCGCCCAATGAAACCAATAGGGTTTATAAGCATGGACGGTCCGACACTCACACCGCTTTGCCTGGGCAGGCTTAGATCCTCTTAGCGGTTTATCAGTACTCGTGTGTGGGTCAGATTCAGCTCTGCGTGGAAGCATCATGCAGCCCATATATTTCTTCAAGCCCCGATCAAGCTTTATCAAGGGGCAGCCCAGTAACTTGTTAAAACTGTCTGGTTGCACCCTTGCTTCTATGGGTTAACGTTTAATGTGCACCCAGTATGGCTCGGGCACTATCATAATATTGCTGGACACAAAGGGTGCACATACACCCTGGCTGCATTCAGTATGACATGAAAAGGGCGGAGACACTTCCAATCTAAGCAAAATCAAACCACGCAAATGACAACCTTTTACTAGATACATGCATATGCTTTCTGACAACCATCATGTTGACAATTCCATGCAATTTATACCTACCCAGAATCAGAATTTAGTAATGTATGGGTTAAGCCGGTTATAGGTGGACAAACATTATCTGTTCTTCTTTCTGCTAGAGAGAGAGAGAGAGAGAGAGAGAGAGAGAATTAATTTCGGAAGTAAGAACTAGGCCGTGATAAAATTAGAACGATCTACCGGCATTCCATATTTTATACTTCTAACTTCCGACTTCTTAGTTGAAGTACATGTATGTTATTGGAAATCGGAAGTAAGAACTAGGACGTGATAAAGTTAGAAACCCCTCCAGACCTTACATATTCCCTATAACTAAGCCTGCCCAGGCAAAGTGATGTGAGTCAGACCGTCCAATGCATATTAGCCTTTCGGTTTCATTGGGCGACAGGGCTTGAGAAGTCATTTAATCTCATTGTCGGGTAAAAGTCCCACAAAATTTGAAGCAACGTCTCCAAATGACCTAAATAGTGTTGAAAGGGCCGTTAAACCATAATTCAACCAACCATTCATCTAACTTCCGACATCTAACATCAGCCTTCTTACTTCAAACTTCCTACTTCTTTTCCTTCCGACTTCTTACTTCAAACGCCTTACTTCAAACTTCATTCTACTTCTAACATCTTACTTCCGACTTGTATCTTCCTACTTCATAATTCGGACTTCTAACATGCGAAGTTAGAAGTTGGAAATTAGAGGTCGGAAGTTAGATGTGCGAAGCTGAAGTCCTAAGCTGCATTCAATTACAATAGATGTGTAATGCAGGAAGTAAGCAGTTGGATGTCGGATGAAAGAAGTATTAAGTTGGAAGTGAGAAGTCGGAAGTAGAAGTTGGAAGTTAGAAATAAGAAGTGTTAAGTCAGCAATAAGAAGTGGAAATTTAGAAATCAGAAGTCAGATTAGAATCAGATGAAAGGTGGAAGTTAGAAGTAAGAATTGGGAAGTTAGAAGTCGGAAGTAAGTAGCAAGAACTAGGTATATTGATGACGTTAGCATTTCCTGCAGGACTTCCTAACAATCATAATATCGTGTTTCAAGCATAACGATTCTATTACCTGCTTTTACATCTTAAAGCTGCTGCTGGATGGAGTTAGTTGTATGTTCTGGACTTGTAATGTTCTGAGCGGTTGTTGCTTGAATATCTGGGCACCATAACCGCCAGTATTGCTCTTTCGTGAAATGGATGTCTGACCGAGAATAATGGAGTTGACACTTCTACAGAATGTGAGATAGTTTGGATTTGTATTGGCACCATTATGCAGACCTCGTTGCTGGGAGAACAAGTTCTCAATAGCATCACTATTAATTCTGTTCGGTGTGATTGAGCCCGAAGAAGATAGAAATTTCTCAAAACACATCTCATCAAAACCTTTCAGTAAAGACGCGATGTCTTCTCTTGTTTGGAAAGAAATCAATTGTTTCTCTTTATTGTCAGCATCACTGCTCTTTACTTGATTCTCCCATACTCGGAACCAATTTAGAACCTTTCGATTTTCATTCAATCGGTTATCACTGCTATTATGAATGGGTCTTTGATCCCTGAACACTCTAACAAGCACAGAAGTATGCTGTAGAAATTCTATGGTGCTTTCTAATTCACTGCCCTTTTCTCCCAGATGCTTTTGGTAACACCGCATGAGGTGTAGCATGTTCTCGTTCAGGACATCCTCCGCGAGCTTATTTCTCATTTTCAGCTGGGAGTTGAGAAAGAAATGGTCATTTGTAAATTGCGGATATGTCTTCAAGAAATTTGAAGAAGTGTCCAACATATAAGCCTTACCAGTGTTCCCATATGATATTATGGCCCTTAAGAAGTAACTGTTTTTTATGCATTGGCTTGAATCCACTTTTAGAGACATTATTGCGGATTTTTTTTCATCACATGCGAGTAATCCATGATAATGCATATACTTAGAGAGGTATGGTCAAATATATTTTTGAACTTCATTGTCTTCATCATATTGTCTGATTTTTTGCCATCGTCAGGTAGAAACATTTTCATTAAGTCCCTGTTTGCTTGTGCGCCATCTAGACTCACATAGGTAACGTTAAAGTAAAAAAGTCATAGCATTTTGACAGTTTTCCAAAAGATCAAGTAAAGCTCAGATGGGCTTGCCCCTTCCGTTGCAAAGTGTGCTACAGGAAAGCGAAATCCGGTATGGCCTAGAAAGAGGATCTGTAGTGCGTGGGTAGCAAGTTCAGCATTTGACTTTCCCAACAATGTGTCCATGTATAATGATTCTTCGCAGCAGTCGATAAAACCTATGAGTTCAAACCCATCTGCCTTGCGCTTCAACTGCAGATCTTCCTGAATTGTCATTTCATCAATTAGTAAACCCCCATCATAACCCTCTTTTGGCAAATTTAAAGCTTCTGCATCAAATTTCATCCACTGAAGTACCTGTTTAGTAACACCAACCTCCTGGTCAACTCGATTTTTAACCCTTTGAATTTGACGCGCAGAGGGAAGAGTGAGATATCCGCTCTTACTCAAGTTCTGATATGACCTAGGTGATCTGCAGTATATTGTTAAGCAAAGTTTAATAATTTCCGGGGACCACCGTCTGCTGTATGGACTGGAGTTCAAACTATCAACTTGAGACTGGAACAAAAGAGACGTTTTTTCTGGCAAATTAGGTAAAATATTCTTCAGTATGGCTGACATATCTATATGGTCATTCTCTGTTAAAGTTATTATACCCCCGACATACGAAGTATGTCAGGGGGTATATAGTTTTCGTCTTTCCGTCCGTTCGTTAGTTCGTTCGTTCGTTCGTTAGTTCGTTCGTTCGTACTTCCGTCCGTCACGCCGTTCGTCAACCTTTACGTCAAAGTTTTGCGTTAAACCTTTTTGATAGCTCATATCTCTGTAACCACATGTTAATTTCTCTTCATATTTGGTAAAGGATATCTCTATAGCATTACCTTTCATATGGAATAACTAAGCCCCTGGGTCAAGCCTCTGTGTGGGCTGTCTGTCTGTCTGTTCATCTACTTTTACGTCAAAGTTTTGTGTTAAACCTTTTTGATTGCTCATATCTCTGTAACCATATGTTAGATTCTCTTCATATTTGGTAAAGGATATCTCTATAGCATTTCCTTTCATATGGAATATCCAAGCCCCTGGGTCAAGCCCCTGGGTGGGCTGTCTGTCCGTTTGTCAACTTTTACGTCAAAGTTTTGTATTGAAACCTTTTTGATTGCTTATAACTCTGTCACCACATGTTGGATTCTCCTCATATTTGGAACAGGATATCTCTATAGCATTACCTTTCATATGGAGTATCTAAGCCCCAGGGTCAAGCCCCTGGGTGGGCTGTCTGTCCGTGTGTCAACTTTTACGTCAAAGTTTTGTGTTAAACCTTTTTGATTGCTCATATCTCTGTCACCACATGTTTGATTCTCTTCATATTTGGTACAGGATATCTCTATAGCATTACCTTTCATTTGGAATATCTTAGCTTGCGGGTCATGCCCCCTGGGCGGGCTGTCCACCCGTCAGTCCGTTTATCAATATTTACGTCAATGTTTTGTGTTAAACCTTTCTGATTGCTCATATCTCTGTAACTACATGTTAGATTCTTTTCATATTTGGTAAAGGATATCTCTATAGCATAACCTTTCATATGGAATATCTAAGCCCCTGGGTCAAGCCCCTGGGTGGGCTGTCTGTGAGTTTGTCAACATTTAAGTCGAAGTTTTGTGTTAAACCTTTTTGATTGCTTATATCTCTGTAACCTCATGTTAGATTCTCTTCATATTTGGTACAGAATATAGCTATAGTATTAACTTTCATATGGAATAGCTAAGCTCCTGTGTCAAGCCCCCGGACGGGGCTATGGGTCAATAATAAGGACTTACACATTTTGATCACGTCCAAGTTTTGTGTTAACAGTTTTGGTTTAAACAATATTTATTAGAATAAATTCACATATATACATCGCATAATAGTATATGGTACAGGATTTGATAACTGTTTTCATTATACTCCTTGCATACAAAGTATATCAAAGGTTATAGTTTTTGTCTTTCCATCTGTTCATTATTAGTTAGTTTGTTGTATCTTTATGCTGTGACCCTTGTCAGATTTGTCAGTTTATACATGTATATTGGTCCTTGTGATCTTAGAAACAACAGCGACTAGAACTGTTAAATTTTGCATAATATTTTCTCTTGAAACGCAGACAATAATAAATGCAAGTAATAATAAAAAATGCATTGCTTTATTATGTCATTATACAGCTACTTTAATTCAGCAAATGTTCTATGACAGCCTATTCTATGTTTGTTGTTTCCAGTTGAAATTGTTCCAAATTGCAACAAACTTTGAATTTTTATTATTCAGCAAAGACAAGCAGTTTCATCTTTGGATATGATAAATTATACTATATTTGTTGAAATGCAATAGTTATTCTCAGTGGACTAAATGGAAAGTTTATATGGAAAGGTTCAATGCTACAAACAAATTTTCATTTCCACTAAAAGGGGATGGCACTGGTCGGGGGTATACGTGCCCCACTGGGCACTTTCTCTAGTTTTTTTAGAGTCAGGAAAGTCAACATTTTGTGAATCGCTGTTCTGAGGAGTCGATTTAGCATGTTTGAGGTCATCGTTCGATACAGGACTATGGTAATTTGACCTAGCAATTATATCGGCGCCTTGATCCTGTCGAGGGTCACATGCTGTTACTTCATGGCCTTTCCATGCTAGACCAAAATAAAATTTAGTAAGGGTCTTCCAGTGCTCTCTATTCCTCACTGATTTAACTAAAGTTCCCTTAAAGACTTGTTGAATTCCCCGACCAATCTCTTTGCCTGAAAATTGCCCCTTGAGCTTTTTTTAAACGTCAGTTAGGTAAATGCCACCATTTTCCGACTGAATAATATTATTCCCCAACCTGGAAAGAAAATGTTTGTTATAACTAGAAAAAGTGTCCATAGGGCACGGATGCCCCCGCCAAATGCCATTCATGAAACGGTTTACTATATGGAACTAAATCAAGGGCAGATAATTCAAAAACCAAAAATGCAAGAGTTGTCTTCCTTGTTCATGACACATCGTCTCAGTGTGATGAATGCACCTATGAAGTTTCATGCATATATTCCATACGGTTTAGGAGTTATGGCCCGGACACGGCTAACTATATGGAACTAAGTCAAGGGCAGATAATTCCAAAACCAAAAATGCAAGAGTTGTCTTCCTTGTTCATGACACATCGTCTCAGTGTGATGAATGTACCTGTGAAGTTTCATTAATATATTCCATACGGTTTAGGAGTTATAGCCCGGACACGGTTCACTATATGGAACTAAGTCAAGGGCAGATAATTCAAAAACGAAAAATGCAAGAGTTGTCTTCCTTATTCATGACACATCGTCTCAGTGTGATGAATGCACCTGTGAAGTTTCATGAATATATTCCATACGGTTTAGGAGTTATGGCCCGGACACGGTTTACTATATGGAACTAACTCAAGGGCAGATAATTCAAAAACGAAAAATGCAAGAGTTGTCTTCCTTGTTCATGACACATCGTCTTAGTGTGATGAATGCACCTGTGAAGTTTCATTAATATATTCCGTACGGTTTAGGAGTTATGGCCCGGACACGGTTTACTATATGGAACTAAGTCAAGGGCAGATATTTCAAAAACCAAAAATGCAAGAGTTGTCTTCCTTGTTCATGACACATCGTCTCAGTGTGATGAATGCACCTGTGAAGTTTCATGAATATATTTCGTACGGTTTAGGAGTTATGGCCCAGACACGATGTCGGGACGGACGAACGAACGGACGGACAGGGGTAACACTTAATGCCCTTTCCACCAATCTTCGAATGGCGGGGGCATAACTACAGTGCTACTCCGCCCTTGCGACATAACAATACATGTAGGTGGGAATGAGTTCAGTATACCTGATGGACAATGCATGTTAAGCATAGTCCCGTGGGTGAAATTAGTTTTGGTTTAACAATGACGCAGTTGCATGCTGCTTTTGGTAATAACCCATATAATTTTACTCGCTTGGGTACAATACCATTGGTATGCCAGTTATGCATTATTTGCCAATTTAAATATACTCATGCACACCACAGTTTACAGTTTAGCATTAAAGGAGAGGTGACGCGTTACAAAACCTTATATAAAGAGGGCCAATATAACCCTGAATCGCTCACCTGATTTCAAGATGTCACACAGCATTTGGAAGTAATGCGGATTACTGATATCCATCTTATTTCAAGAAAAGTAACTGTTGCACGAGAAATAGATGGTTTCCTACATTACGATGACGCATCCGTGCGACATATTACATTCTTCACATCTTTTTGCTGATGTAAACTACTGATATTTTTCTTATTTAACTGCGAACATAGGTTGTGGGTGCTTAGAACCGCCCCATTGAGGCGATTCCAACGAGTACCAACAACCTTTGTCTTGGAGCAGAAATGAGAAACAAATGTATACCCCGTAAGGGGTGTTTATTCCAATGACTTGTTCACGCGATGTAGGCAATATTCTTTAGTTTTAGCTATGGCGGCCATCTTGTTAAATTTGGCTATTTTGGTAGAGGGACACCTAAGCGACATTCCAGCTACATTTGAGTAAAACTGGACCAACGGTATAGGAGAGGTTGTCATTTATGACGCCTCCATGCGGACCAATTTGTTATTATTATGTTTTATACTGTACTGGAACTGATGGCGAGGGTTGAAATTTCATAAACTCCGGAGTTGAAGCCCCCCCCCCCCCCCCGCCAGTAGTTTTACTACTGACTCATTAGGAAAACACGTCCGTGTGATATAATGGAGTCCAACATGGTGCCAGAAATGTTAAATATTAGGTAAAAATTGTTACATCTTTCTTAATTCTCCAATAAACATAGATTGTGGATGCTGGTTAGAACCGCCTCATTGAGGCGGTTCTAACGAGCATCCATAATCTATGAGGCGGTTCTAACGAGCATCAACAATATATGTTTTTGAGCAAAACTAAGACAAAAATTGTATACCCCTTAAACCCCATTGTTCTCTGTATAAAGTGGGGTTTAGAGGGGTCTTCGTTTCACGGACTTGTTATCATGATGCGTCTCAAGGCGGTCGTTCTTTTGCAGTGTCTTATTAGTTTATTGGCTTTATGCGTTGATTCATGTTTCGTCTGTTTTTTGTGTGTGCCTCCATATCACCTTCTTTAGGTGATTTTGGATGGCTGCGTTCTTAGATTGTGGCCTTTCCTGAGTGACCTTTTCTTACTAGTTCTCTATCTAAGGTTGGGTTAACAGGGATGTTCAATAACATGATGGAAGTTTGTATGAAATTGTCCTAAGGCCTTTGGATGAGATTGCATTTAAAGCAAGTTGTTGACGCTGCACGACGCATACCGCACGGCGAACAACTGACATTGACCAATCACAATAGCTCACCATACTCCATACTTTTCACTTCCGTGGTGTATTCCTTGCTTCCAAAGGATAAACCTTTCACTACAGCTGGTGTTATGGGAATGTGTGGCGGCCGTTAAAAGTCTCCATGCCCTTCATCAAAGTGCAGTTTATATTTTCTTGTCCTTTAGGATCATTGATTCCATTGTGGAATTTTGAAAATATCTGATGGTAACTGATAAGGCCTAATTGACAAAAACTAACTAGTGTGGTCCATAAAAATCTTGTACACTCCATACGTTTCACTTCCGTGGTGTATTCCTTGCTTCCAAAGGATAACCGTTATACAGAAAATATTTAACGTCAACACAGCTGGTGTTAAGGGAATGTGTGGCAGCCTTAACAAGTCTCCCTGCCCTTCATAACAGTGTAGTTTATATTTCCGTGTCGTTTAGGATCATTGATTCCATTGTGGAATTTTGAAAATGTCTGAGGGTCATTGATGAAGCCTAATTGGCGGTAACTAGCTAGTCAGGCCCAGAAAAACTTATACACACCATACTTTTCACTTCCGTGGTGTATTCCTTGCTTCCAAAGGATAACCCTTTTACAGAATAAATTTATAAACGAGACAGCATCGTAATCTCGCGAGAAAATCTGCACGGGCAATGTCGTCTGTAATCGACTGACCGAGGGAGAATGACTATCCTTACTTGTCACATATGGAAATGTATGTCAACAAGATAAATCTTACGTGCAGATCTAGTACCAGTCGAAAAGAAAAGTGATGTTAATTCGGGATCCTATCGAGTTGTGGTAGCCATTGCCTATACGAATAAAACTTTATTTTATTTATTTTTCTTTATCGTATGAATTAAGTAACTTCGAGTTTTCTAGTCGATTGGTACTCCATCAAAACACTTCTACTTCACATTAACCAAACGAAGAGTAAGTCATATAGTCGACCTTCCATGGCCAGTTCAAATGCATAGAAGATGGCAACGGAGATTTGATTTGTTTGAGTTGAGGTTTAACGTCCCGGTAAACACTTTTTGTGTCATTTTGGAAACGTTTCCATTTTTGTTTTACTTTTACCCAAAAATGAGATGAAATGACATCTCAATCTCTGCCGCCCAATGAAACCCGGTGGCTTATATATATTGGACGGTGTTACTCGCACCACTTTGCCTGGGCGGTTTACTTGTACTCATGAGTGGTCAGTTTCAGCTCTGTGTGGAAGCACCATGCAGCCCAATCTATTTCTCCAAGCCACGATGTGCGGGGCGTCACAACGCAGATAGAAACTGTTATTATATCAGTTAAGTGGTACACTTAAGCACCATACATTTAATTCACCGCATAAAAAGTCGATATTTCAAGGAGCAATGATCAGGGACTGATTCTATCAGAACCCGGCCAAACCTTCCTCATTATACCACAAGGTAAAGAAGACATTACGAAGTGACGTCAGTAAACAAATAAGACATTAATGAATCGAGTCAGCATCTCTTTTCCAAAAAGAGCGTGGTAGCTCAGTGGTTAGTGCACTTGCCTATGATGCTAGAGGCCCTCGGTTCGATCTCCGGCAGCGGTAATAAGACTGTGGTGTCCGAACATGCTCCACTGCCATCATTTGCAGGGATGAATGCCATAAAGTCCTTCGGATAGGGACGTTAACTGGAGGCCCACTGTGCAGGGAGAACCATTCCCTGTGCTGGTTAAAGATCCCTACCGTAATTACATGGTTACTGTGTAAGCTTTCATCCTGCAAACCTGGGGTGTATGTAATGTACACCTGCGAGTAATGGTCAAATGTGACCCATCGCAGTATCAATAGAAAGAAAGAAAAAAAAAAGATAGTGACTCAGGAATCCAAAACATACCTATGATAGTAACGTACATAAATATAATAAACCTCCCCACCCCTGCCCCAACATCTTTATTTTCACTATTAGGCGAAACGACCACAGGGAAACATGAAACGACTACACATCACGAAAACACGCCTATATTATTTTGACTCCCTTAAGCCCCACTTTAATATTGTAAAACTGGGGTTTACAGTGGTATACTTTTTTTTTTTCATATTTCTGCTCGAAAACATGGATTGTGGGAACTCTTTAGAACCGCCTTGCCGACACAATTAATGATTTTCTGAGTGAGCGAGTGTTTGAGTTTTACGTCCCATCAACAACTAAGGTCATACTGAGACAGGACCTCAGTTTAAAGACTCATCCGAAAGTCTGGAGAAGCCCGGTTTACAAGGCGAGTAGCATAACCACTGCACCACGGAGGCTTCTAATGATTTGTCAGAACAGAAATATAAAAAATGGAGTTTTTATATGAACTTTTTCAAATTTTAGTGGTTAACTTTTATTTAGATTTCAAAAAGGCGTGTTTTCGTAAGGAAGTGTAGCAGCTGGTGTTGGGCGCGATTTGGCACGTGAGTGTGGCCTATGGCAGTGAAGTGCTTGGAGTAGGGTGTGTGAGGTGGTGTGGAACTATTTTTGGTAGTGTACTTTTGTGTAATTAAGGTAGATTTTTTGTTTGATTTGAGGTTTAACGTCCCCGTCAACACTGTAAAGGTCATTTTGGAGACGGTGCTTCCAATTTTGTGGGACTTTTACCCGACACTGAGATGAAATGACATCTCAAGCCCTGTCGCCCAATGAAACCAATAGGGTTTATTAGCATGGACGGTCCGTCTCTCACCGCGGTTCCTGGACAGGCTTAGATCCTCTAAGCGGTTTACCAGTACTAGTGTGCGGGCCGGATTCAGCTCTGCTTGGAAGCATCATACAGCCCATCTATTTCTTCAAGCCCCTATAGGCGGGGGCCGGTAAGCAAGGTAGAATGGTGACCTGATGTGGTGTTGTGTGTGGCAAGGGAGTATGGTGTAGTAGGTCGAAAAAATGCAAAGAAAAATCCAGTCGACCGGGAAAGCCAGGAACTTTGTGTTTCAAAACGTGCGACACAACTATTAGGCTAAAAGGTCCAGATCAGATAAAATGGTGAGTGAGTGAGTTTTAGTTTTACGTCCCACCAACAGCTAAGGTCATACGGAGACGGGACCTCGGTTTAAAGACTCATCCGAAAGTCTGGAGAACCCCGGGATCGATCCTGCGATCCCTGGTTTACAAGGCGAGTAGCGTAACCACTGCACCACGAAGGCTTCTACATAAAATGGTCAGTTATGCACTCTATATACATATATATTTTTTCTTCGATTTCGTTTTACGTCCCTTTCAAGATTATTTCTCTCTTTTCGACCCCGTCGTTAAACAGAGATGGGCTAAAACCAGGGTACCCTGAGAAAAACCACCTGGCCTTTTATCTTAGCCCTTACACTACATTCCGCCATTCCACAACGATGTTATAAATATTTATGAATTCTTCAGAGATGGGCTCAAACCAGGGTACCCTGAGAAAAACCACCTGGCCTTTTATCTTAGCCCTTACACTACATTCCATCATCCCACAACGATGTTATAAATATTTATGAATTCTTCAGAGATGGGCTAAAACCAGGGTACCCTGAGAAAAACCACCTGGCCTTTTATTTTAGCCCTTACACTACATTCCATCATCCCACAACGATGTTATAAATATTTTTGAATTTTTCATAGCATAATATAACATTCAGTTGTACATGTAATTTCCAGGTTCTGTTTGACTTTTTTTCAGCCTTTGCTTCGCCGTTGTGTTCCAAAGTTAATCACCATGGTACCAGACACCACCGCTGTAGGAGGAGAAAAATCTGTAAAGAAAAATACTATCGAGCACCCACACAGGGGGTACCCGTACCCGTCGGTTTTAAAGCGCTTGGCACAACCGCTAGGCTAAAAGAAGGGACTGATGGTCGGTTATGCACTCTTTATGGGTTTTATTATGTCCGTACTATCGCAATGGTAATTTAATTGTGTGCAAAGAAGTCCATGCTTCACCTTGAATTTCAGATGTGCTAGCCCCTTCGCTTGACTTGCATACTTTTTCTTAACTGGTCACTTCTTTAATCTCAATCCCCACCAAACCCCGTCTGATGTCCTCTACGGAGATTTAGACGTAAAGGAAGGGAGAAAGAATGATGTAATGAGGCACAGTGGGGGCAGGAAACGGGGCGGGGCGACACAATCAGTGGAGCTAAACGACTGGGTAGGGGAGGCAAGGGGTGTTTTTTTTTTACAGTATCGACTAGCAGAGTGTTAGGTTTGGGGGCGAAACGACTCGGATTCCTCTGCATCATGATGGCCAACCCAACCCCTACAAGGGCAGTCCTTCCGTGACCTGCACTAATTCATTCCGTCCTGTCCTGCACTTACCAGCCCCATACCCTAATATTTTTGTTATGTGATGCAAACCGGCATCTTTAAACATAGTAAAATGATTTACCACGAATACAAGTTGATCCCTGAAGACATAATGTATATTTCTTTCTAGATCTTGTCAAATCAATTGAATTCAATTATCTATCGGTCATGGGGACTTCTGAATTTGAATTTTTACCGCGACACGTACTACCTGCTGGTACCCGAGGTCATAAGCGGTGTAAGGTTGACCGGGTACCAAGAAATTTGTGAACCACTTGAGCGGCTGGAAACGTTGTGAAAAAGATGGCGACTGTCTTTTCTTGTGTTTTTTCTACTATATGGCGTATTGTTGATAAATGTTAAACATTGAGTTAGACATCAGCTGTAGTGATTGTGTAACAGATGTTTATGTTTGTTCATAGAACAAAAGTAAAATGAGCTGATAAAACAGTTATAACAACGAATATAATGGATTTTATCGAACTTAATGTGTGAAATATGTGGGTGGGGAAATCTAAAGTTTATGTAGCTCATACAATTACAACCGAGCTCCTGTGCGCCCGATAAGGGCTTTTCGTACCACTTTTAATGTAAATTTGTTAAATTTTCACCTTTAAAACTATTTTGTTTATCTATGTGTGTGTGAATGTGAAAACTCTGATGAAGGCGTAAAGCCGAAAGCGCTTAGTTGAAAAAAAAAAAAAAAAAAAAAAAAAAAAAAACAAATTTGCACCGTTAAATGATTTAATCTCCGTTTATATATATATATTACAAACTTAGCCCTAACAGGTGTCGTAATGGCAATGTTAGTAAATGAGTTAACTCTTATACAAATGTATTGAAATTATAAATCAAATTAATTCAGATGTTACAATTATAAATCAACATGGAAAAAAGAGGGATGGGGAAAAGGCTTCGTCCTTCGCCGGTGTTCTGGCCGATGTCGCCAGCGTTATACATCAATGTTGTCTGAGGCTCACGGCACCGACGAGAAAAACTCCGAAACTTGGGGCTAGCACTGAAAACTGCTAATAATAATAATCATAATAGGACAAAATATGGTAAAGGACAACGCTACATCACTCGCACACGGGTGGAGGACATAGCGTCGCCAAAGGGGACGTGGGATGACGACAACATCAGATGACTAAGTTATAAAATAGGGTCTCACATGGCCAGAATGATACGAGCAAAACAAAAGATCGGGATGGGTATACGGTGTAATACATGTGTATGTGCATGACATCATGAAGTATATTGGTGGTTAAAGTACACCGTATATAGCCGGGATGAGGAAAAATCATTTAATGAACTTAACTCTTTTTTATGCGTTTGGACCTGGGATATCGCTCTTACCTGTTAACGGGAAGTGAAGGGCTTGAAACCACAGTCGCACGTCCCGGTGACGAAAGATTGGTTCCTTTCCCCACTAGAACGCGAAACTGTATTTATGTGAAAAATTAGGACAAATTGAAACCAAAATATGGGATGGGCGTAATTTGCAATAGAGTCAAACTCAGAAAATATATAAGGGTTAGTGTGATACACGTAATTTGCACAATGTACATCGTTTAGTTTCAGACGGCCATGCCAGTCTGAAACGAGAAGGACGCTATTAATATACATTCACAAGTATATTTACAATCCCAACCTCCATCCCCAGACACGTTGACGGCCGCACCAAAACATCCGCCGCAGTCCGAAGAGAGAAGGATGAGAAAAACATTAATTTAAAACGAGAGGGAGCGGTCACAAGAATGTGGATTCCATTAGATACCATGGTGTGACAACCACACGATTTGAGATGGAATACACATATTAGCAACATGTGTACTAAGGCAAATAGAACGCATGGTTTCCAGGCCAAATCTTCATCAGTGTCCTCAGGATGTAAAGGAGGAGCATATAAAGGCCTTGTCATGCTGCAAACAAATTTCCAGGCTTTTGATTGGACAGCGCAAGGGTTATTATTTTCCATATACCCCGTGAGCAAAAATATATACCCCTCTCGCGCTTGCCTTCGTTGAATTGCGATATCCGCCATCCTTGATTTACTGCAGTTGATAAAAAATATAAGCAAAATAATTTCATGCAGCACAAAAAATAGAAACTTTTGAATGTTTTTCATTCATTTGGTACTTTATTACATTGTTTTACATTATAAAACCCTCATTAAAACATGACGTAAACATTTTCCCACTGAGCGCCACGATCAACGTATTGCGTACATATGTAACATATATAAACATCAAATGTAAACATCTTCTCACGACGTCCGTTGCAAAAGAAAACATTAGAAATTGTACAAAAGTCATGAAAAAACTTTTCAGTATAATAAATTAGTTATCTTGACGGGGAACATGGGACCACATTCCCTGCCTGAAAGCGATATTTGCCCTCGCCTAACGGCTCTGGCACATATCGCTCTCAGGCGGGGAAACGGCTCGGGCAAATATCGCTCTCAGGCGGGAAATGTGATCCCATGTAGAATCAAAATAACTAATATATTTTGCACAATCTTGGAATATGGTAGTTGTATGTTGGACCCCAAAAAAGTGGTCCTTAATGAAGAAATTGAAAAACTTCAGAAAAGAGCTGCTAGATTTGCAACATGCAATGGCTGCTTTGAAACTGGAAGAATGGCTAGAATATTAGGAATATTGAGACGGGAGTCTATCAAGAAAAAGAGAAAAGACATTAGGCTTGTAATTTTATACAAAGGTCTAAATGCTGCTACAAGCATTCCAACAGATGAACTTGTTCCCTCCCATCCCCTTTCCGCCCCCGCCCATAGGGGCTTGAAGAAATATATGGGCTGCATGATGCTTCCACGCAGAGCTCAATCCGGCCCGCACACTAGTACTGGTAAACCGCATAGAGGATCTAAGCCTGTCCAGGAACCGCGGTGCGAGGCGGACCGTCCATGCTAATAAACCCTATTGGTTTCATTGGGCGACAGGGCTTGAGATGTCATTTCATCTCAATGTCGGGTAAAAGTCCCACAAAATTGGAAGCAACGTCTCCAAAATGACCTTTACAGTGTTGACGGGGACGTTAAACCTCAAATCAAATCAAAAAATCCCTCCCATCCCCAGTTAGGCACAGTAGAAATCATCATTCAATGGGGTTTCAGACCCTTACTACAAGAACTGACATTTGTAAAGACTCGTACCGCCCCCGAACCATTTGAGATTGGAATGCCCTTCCCGATTCGATTATATCGACAGCCAAATGTGCTGAGGATTGAGTAGCTAAGTTAACCTCTTTGGTGAGAACTAGGGGCTAACTGCCCATATCACAGGTCAAGGTGTATGGATGTCATTTGACGTGTCACTGTGACCAGTAACAATTCTGATTCCGAACGCTGAAGTTTGACCGCGGAAAAGTTTCGAAACTACGTTACACGTATAAATAACTGAAACGTACATGGTTAGCCGGTAAAACCTAGCACCGCGCTTGGACCAACGAGTTACCGGAGCATTTACCGAAGCATTTAGCGAAGCTTCTCGGTAGGGTGGAAAACGCTTTTCATCTTGTCAAGTAATTGATTTTTTTCACAAACTTTATGTGGCTACCTGCGGATTTCTACCTCCTCAATGACCCCCGCTCATCGGGGCTTTAAGAAATAGATGGGGTGCATGATGCTTCCACGCAGAGCTCAAACCGACCTGCACACGAGTACTGGTAAACCGCTTAGAGGATCCAAGCCTGCTCAGAGAAAGCGCGAGTCGGGCCGTCCATGCTTATAAATCATATTGGTTCCACTGGGCGACACCCCCAGGTATTAGACTTCCTGCCTTGCCGTGGCCCTGGGGGCTCAATTCCCACTGGGCACATTGCCGCTGTGGTCTCTGTGCCCACTGGGAAGAGCTAAAGGAAGTACCACCCGTTTGCCGTGGGTGGCGTCCTGTAAGCCGGAAGAAGGGATCCTGGAGGTTGAGGGTTACCTGAGGTGGCGGTGCTTCAGGTACCCAACACGCCTCTTTGGCCTGGCTTTTCGGTGTAGACGGGTGGCCGTGCGGTCCGGCATGGTCAAACGGCTGGTCGCGCCGAGCCCTAGAGATACCGCTTTGCTTTCTCTTCAACTCTTTTTATATCTTTCCTGATACCAACCATATGCCCATTTACCTTACCCTTTTCTGTCTTTTTATCTCTAGAAGGCGGTGGCTAAACGGATCAATCGTGTAGGCATTTTGTTTATACGAGTATATCTCACGTGTATCTCTAACACCTGCGAGTTGGATAACCACTCCATTATGGTGTTCCTTGTAGGGCTCCACGGAGGGCGGAGAGCACTTGGGACGAAACTAGAATTTTTTCCTTATGCCTCATGGAAAAAAACATAACCGCAACGCATCTAAACACAACGCACCTAAACGTAAAAAACAAGACGATTCATCCGAATCGGATGAACACAGTCAACAATCCAGTCAGCAGTCAAGTCAACAAACCAGTCAGCAGTTCGCTGAACCAAATGTCGACAATGTTCCGCGTTTCTTGGTTGTCTCGTCGCTTGACGATACACGAAGTGTATCCAGCCTTTCTCCCTTCGTAATTGAGAAATGTATTAACTCCATAACCGGACACCCTAAGAGTATCAAAAAGCTCAAATCAGGTGACCTTCTCTTGGAAGTCGAGAGAAAACAACAAGTTGTAAGCCTGCTAAGCACCAATAAACTCTTTGATCTTCAGGTTAAAGTCTCTCTCCACAACACGTTAAATTCGTCTAAGGGAGTGATTCGCAGTCCAGAACTGCGCCCTTGTACAGATGAAGAGATCGTCGATAACTTGAAAGATCAGGGAGTTGTTGGTGTTCGTAACATTAAAGTCCGTAGAAGTGGTGTATTGAAACCAACAGCAACTTCAACTTATGTTTTGACTTTTAATACACCAATTCTACCCAAGAAAATCAAAGTAGCATATCTTTCCATTAACGTAGAGGTATACATCCCAAACCCTCTTAGATGTTACTCTTGTCAGGCTTTTGGCCATCATGAAAGCAGATGTCAGAGAAAAAAACTCTGTCCTAATTGTGGTGAAGAAAAGCATGTTGATAATCACCTCAACTGCAAAAATGAACCCAAATGCGTAAATTGTGATGGCAAACATGCTGTTTTCTCCCGAGACTGTCCGGCATGGAAAACAGAAAAAGAAATACTCACCGTCAAATACCAAAGGGGGATAACATTCCCAGAAGCGCGAAAAATTGTCGATGAGCGATACATAACACCAACCACCAGTTTCGCCAGCATCACAAAGGGTGCTGGTGTAAAATGTACCAGCTCCGCGACACAGACTGCTGAATCATACATAGCTGAACTGAAAAAAATCTGGTGCATGGAGTAAACCCACTCCAGCACCGCAAAGTTCAACCAATTTATCAAATGGCGCAATCCAGGTTCCTTCGGATCAGTCGACAGCGACCGTACCGAAGCCAGCGCCGCACGTAAAAGAGAAACTCGACTCAGGTCGAACTAATAAGGGATCGGAAGATCCGATCAAAAAACATCAATTGTCTCAAAAACAGACAGACAGACAACGCAAAATGGAAAGAGACAATATTAGATTTCAGAACAGATTCGGATCTTTGAGTGATAGTGATATGGAGTTCGCTGAAACTCCATCATCACCAAGTGGCAATAACAGATCGAGGTCAGCAACACCACGAGCTGGTGGTAGAAGATCTATATCACCAATTGCAGCTCCAAAATAGTTTCTAGTCTTAATCTCTTCATAAAATGGATTTTAAACACAAAATAATACAATGGAATTGTCGAGGTCTTAAATCAAATTATAACGAACTCTTATTACTGATTTCGTTATTAAACCCATCGGTTTTTTGTTTGCAAGAAACTTTTTTAAAAACTGATGACATCATAGATGTCAGGGGTTTCAATACCTATAACTATATCTATTCTGATGGTAACAAACCATCTGGTGGCAGTTCAATTCTTGTTAAATCATGTTTACCACAAAGAGAGATCAAATTAAAAACAGACCTACAAGCTGTAGCTGTATCGGTTTCTCTGGATAAAGAAACTACAATATACTCTTTATATATTCCACCCTCATTTTCTTTAAAGCCCGAACATCTTGACTCATTGCTGAGTCAGCTTCCATCCCCATATCTTTCAGTTGGCGACTTCAATGGTCACAATATTCTATGGGGCTGTAAAGATATCAATAACAGAGGAGCACTTGTTGAAGATTTTATTGCAAAGACCGATCTTTGCTTAATGAATGATAAATCTTATACTTACCTTCACCCAGCGACAGGTCATTTGTCTTCTTTAGATCTCTCTTTGTGTCACCCATCTCTCTTCTTGGACTATGACTGGTCTGTTCATGATGATCAGTGCGGAAGTGATCACTTCCCTGTTATAATTGAGAGCGTAAACGAACAAGATGAGGACTGTAGCCAGAAATGGAAAATGAATAAAGCCGACTGGGAATTATTCCGTAATTTATGTGAAGAAGAGTTATCAGTTGTTCACTTAAATGAATCATCTGACATTGTTTCTGATTTCACAGATAAACTAATTAATATATCAGAACAATGCATTCCAAAGACCTCCACAAATACCAAGAAAAGCAAGCCTTGGTTTAATAATGACTGTAAAGAAGCTATTCAAAAGCGCAAACAGGCTCTAAATAAGTTCTGCAAAAGTCCCACTTCAGAAAAGCTAAACGACGTTAAAGTTTTTAGAGCTAAAGCTCGGCGAACAATCCGAGCTTCCAAACGAAAGTCATGGAGAGAGTATGTCTCCAAATTGAACTACAAAACCCCCATTAAAAAGGTTTGGGATATGGTACGAAAAATTTCAGGAAAAACAAAGTCCTCTAGTTTTACACATTTAAATACTGGTTTTGACACAAAAGCTTCAACTAAAAAAGATATTTCAGATACTCTTGGTATCACATTTTTGAGCAATTCATCACAGCGTAATTATTCTGACACTTTTAGAAATTTCCAAAAGGACCAAGAGAAAAGAAATCTAAACTTCAAATCCCACAATCACGAAGAATACAACGGGCCTCCGTGGCCTAGTGGTTAAGAGCGCTGACTCTTGATCATTAGGTCTCTCACCGCTGTGGTTCGAGCCTCGCTCGGGTCACATGTGAGACGCCAAGTTCTGCAACGGAAGGTCAGGTGGTTTTTCTCCGGGTACTCCGGTTTTCGCCCACCTCTGATTAACGATCGGCTTGATATGAGTGAAATAATCTTGAAAGGGCCGTAAAACGTAAAACCAAAACCAAAACCAAACGAAGAATACAACAAACCTTTTAACTTATCCGAACTAGTGGAAGCCATTGAAAAATCACACGATACAGCAACCGGCCCCGATGAAATTCATTATCAGATGCTTAAGCATCTGCCAAAAAGTTCTCTTTCAACACTTTTAGATATCTTTAATAATATTTGGGAAACTGGGGTCTGTCCTGAGAGCTGGCGTTTTGCTACAGTTGTACCAATTCCAAAACCAGGGAAAGATCATGCAGAACCTATGAATTATCGACCGATAGCTTTGACAAGTTGTTTGTGTAAAACATTGGAGAGAATGATAAACAAGAGATTAGTCTGGTACTTAGAGTCCAACAACCTCATTCCAGAATATCAGTCAGGTTTTCGTTCGGAACGTAGTACCAACGACAATTTAATAAGACTAGAAACATTTATACGAGATGCTTTTATTAACAAAGAACACGTAGTAGCTGTCTTTTTCGACTTGGAGAAAGCATATGATACCACTTGGCGTTATGGAATATTGAGAGATCTCCATAACCTCGGCTTCAGGGGAAAACTTCCCAGTTTTATTCAAAGTTTTTTAGGTGAGCTTGTATTTCAAGTCCGCGTGGGATCTACCCTATCAGATCTCTATGCACAAGAGCAGGGTGTCCCACAGGGTAGCATTCTCTCCACTACGCTATTTAACATCAAAATAAATAATATTGCACAATGTTTGGACGACAAAACAGACTGTTCATTGTATGTTGATGATTTTTGTATATGTTACCGTTCAAAAAACATGAAAACAATTGAACGAAAGTTACAACAAAATTTAAAACGAATAGAAGAATGGACTGATAAAAATGGTTTCAAGTTCTCCAGGTCGAAAACGCAGTGTGTTCATTTTTGTAAGCTATGGAAGAAACACGACCATCCTTCCCTGTTTTTATACGGATCACAAATTCCTGTTGTTGAAGAAGCCAAATTTCTTGGGGTCATATTTGATCAAAAGTTATCTTTTATTCCCCATATTAAATATCTTAAAGCGAAATGCTTAAAAGCTTTGAATCTTTTGAAAGGTTTAGCTCATTCAAGTTGGGGAGCAGATCGGTATACTTTATTACATCTTTACCGGTCTTTAATAAGATCTAAATTAGATTATGGGTCTGTTGTTTATGGTTCTGCCAGAAAGTCCTATTTAAAATCCTTGGATACTATCCATCACCAAGGCCTTCGTCTGGCTATGGGAGCCTTCCGTACTTCTCCCGTATTAAGCCTTTATGTAGAAGCAGGTGAACCATCTTTAACTTCGCGTAGAGAGAAACTTTCTCTTCAGTATGCCATTAGACTTGCTGCAAATCCATCTAACCCGGCATCCAAAATTTCATTTCCACCTCAATTTGTAGATAAGTATGAAACAAAACCCATAGCAATCAAACCTTTTCGATTACGTATTTTACCACTGCTAGAAAATTCAGGTATCGACCTTAAAAATATTCAAAAACATGAAACGGCCGAAGTTCCATCTTGGTGTATTAAAAAACCTTCTATTCTGTTCGACTTACATGATGGCAAAAAAAAACCGAATCAAATCCAATACTTCTCAAACAAAACTTTCAGGTACTGCAGTCACGTTACAATGATTACCAGCAAGTCTATACTGATGGTTCCAAAGAAGGAGATAAAGTTGGTTGTGCGTATGTTTCTAAAGATACGCACAAAACCATGCGCCTTCCAGATGGTTCATCTATTTTTACAGCTGAAGCCAAAGCAATAGACCTAGCTTTAGATTTTATCAGTTCTTCAACAATTCAAAAAGCAATTATATTTTCTGATTCACTTTCTGTGCTTAAGGCTTTAGACCATTCATCATCTAAAAATCCTCAAATTCAAAAATTGATCGAAAAACATCATGAAATTTCTGAAACACACCAAATCTTGTTTTGTTGGCTTCCGAGCCATATTGACATTGTCGGCAATGAATATGCTGACAAGAAAGCAAAGGAATCGCTCAATCTTTATCCATCTGTTTTTAAAATTCCTTTTAATAATTTTAAACCATTTATCAACAGATACATCTTGTCGGAATGGCAAGGCGAATGGGACCGTGCAATAAATAACAAACTCCATGCCATTAAACATGTCGTTAGTACAAAATGCTCTCCTCCACAGTTTTCCAGAAAAGAGGACGTAGTATTAACACGACTGCGCATCGGCCATACTAGAGTTACTCATTCTTATATTTTTAATGGTGATGATCAGCCTTCTTGTGTAGGTTGTGATCAGCCATTCACTGTGAAACATATCTTAATTGACTGTGTTGACTTTTCACCCTCACGTATTTTATATTTCAAAGCTGACACTTTGCAAAAACTGTTTCGAGATGTACCTGTTGATAACATTATTTTATTCTTAAAAGAAATTGGTCTTTTTCATAAGATTTAACTGTTTCAGATTTTTATACATTATCATTCTGACTTGTTACTTTTAATATCGTCATAATTATTCATGCCGTTTAACCATTAACCGACTGACGCTTATGACCCACCAAGAGGGTTGACGCGTCGTTAAACACAAAATCATCATCATCCACTGGGCGACAGGGCTTGAGATGTTATTTCATCTCAATGTCGGGAAAATGTTCCACAGAATTGGAAGCAACGTCTCCAAAATGACCTTTACAGTGTTGACGGGGACGTTAAACCTCAAATCTACCTTCCCAAGATTTACAAAGTGATGATGAGCTCCTAATCCCATAGCACAGTTCACTTTAAAATGTCCTTGCTGCAAACTGGCTTTGAGTCTCCCTATCTAATTTTGTTCCCATGAAGTGCACGCAGGACTAATGCTGGATCATTGTCATACTAAGGCTATGTGCAAAGCGGTGATGAAGGTCAAACAACTGTTTTGGGTTTAACGACACGTCCACCCTGGTGGGTTATTTTTGTGATTTTTGTGTCGCTCCCAAGATTTGCTTTGTTTTATTTGATATAAGATCGTCCCAGTCAATACTGTTAAGGTCATTTTGGAGACTTTGCTTCCCATGTGTGGGACTTTTACCCGACAATGAGATGAAATGACATCTCAAATCCTGCCGCCCAATGAAACCAATATAGGGTTTATATGTGTTACATGTGGGTTTACGGCGTCCCGCAAACCACCATGCTGACAAGACAACCGAGCGTGATCCCTGACAGGTGTACGGGCAGCTGTGGGGTAAGGCACAAGAAAGATATCATATGAATGACATGAATTATATACAGTATCTATATACAACAATACCAACACAAAACATCACATTTATTTGCTTCTATAGCCCATTCACGACGTCCGCCCGAAGGCAAAACAATGGTCTGTGCTCGGACCGAGATGACGTGAATGTCTACAGAAGCAAATAACAAAACAACAACAAAATAAGACAAAGAAACAACACAAAAACACGACTGGCCAGATTATAAGTTCACCTAGGGTGAACCCCCTCTTGTCGACTAGTTGGTCGACTAGTCTGTCGACCTTATTGTCGACCACAAATTGAACTATACTATTAACGATTGAATACTTTCGAAACTTGAAGTCCCGGTAACTTCTTCGTTTCAATCGACTTCAGGTTGTTTCCTACGACCTGTTAAATATGGCCTTGACGGTCTGTTATTAGTTTTGCCCGCCCTTGCTGGACACGAAACCGACAGCATCGTACCAGTAACTGCTCCTATCTTGCAGGGAGCAGCAGGTCACCACACATCGTTGTGCCTGCATATTACAATAATCGACTAAGATACAGTTCACGAAACGTACATGCTATATCATGTTCCCCCTCCCGGAGAAGTAAGAATATGTTCATGCATATACCGTTATTGCGCATGCGCCGACCAGACACACAGGCTGACCAGTGCATGCGACTAATAACTGCACAGCAGAACTGAACTTGACTGTGCATCAAATTATCAGCACCCAGCGCTTGACACAAGAATACTCAAAGTTTATGTTTCCTTACTGAGCACTACAGAAATCAACAAATGCTCACAACTACTGAGTATAATACTCAGCAAATTCGTGCTCACTACATTAACACAGGTAAGAGGCAATTGAACAGACCACGCCTTTGCGCTACCTGGTCAGCCGCCAATTACAGGAAACATAACAAACTCTATTTTATAACCTTCTCCGCGACACGGCTCACAAATATAGCTAATCACAAATTCATTACATTAACAACAGCTAGAAACTAAAAACAGGAAGATTTTCAGCTATTCTACACAACATTTGTTAGTGTGTCACTGTCTCATAAGGATCAACACTGTTTGCCTTAAAAATTTTCCGTATTTGGTAAGCAACACGTTACAACCGTCTTCGTGACGATGATGACGCAGCTGACGTCATCCACGCCGCTCAGGCCGCTATAACGTGTGGCGACCAAATACTCTCACTTATCATCATCACGTTCTTTTTATGTACATACATGTACAAACCGAGTTCTCAAACAGAAACGGCACCATTACAAAATGAGGATTAATACATTTTATAATGGAATAACATCTTCGGTTATACAAAACGGATTTCTGTCAGAATTTTTCTCAATACAAAGAGGCTGTCGCCAAGGCGACCCCCTGTCTCCCTATATTTTTCTTCTATGTGCAGAGATCTTGTCCCTTATGTTAAAAAATAACACTAATCTTAAAGGAATCAACATTGGTGGAGTAGAGTATACACTATCGCAGTATGCAGATGACACCACAATACTCTTAGATGGATCTGAGCAGTCACTAACAGAGGCGCTTGATACTCTTAATATGTTTGCTCATCTGTCAGGCTTAAAAATGAATTCTTCTAAAACCAAAGCGGTTTGGATTGGGAGCAGAAAATTCTGTGGAGAAACCTTTAACCATAGGTTCAAATTAGATTGGACAGAGCGAAATTTTACAATATTAGGAATTAATTTTTCTTGTAACCTAGATGATATATTAGAGCTGAATTATAAAGATAAGATAACGCAGATTGAGAAAGAGCTGAAACAATGGCCTAAAAGGATTTTATCGCCATTTGGCCGGATAACAATTCTCAAAACCTTAATAATATCCAAGTTAAATCACTTATTCATAGCATTACCAAACCCATCAGAGGATACTATTAATAGCCTCCATAAGAAATTTTTTAATTTTATCTGGCAATCCGGAGTAGATAGAGTGAAAAGAGATGTACTCGTGCAAGACTATGAATACGGTGGCTTAAAGATGATCAATTTAGTAAATTATATAGTAGCTCTTAAATCCACATGGATACGGAGATTAATTGTAAAAGACACTAAATATAAGACACTTTTCGAATCTAAATATGCTCCTTTAGACCAGTTAATGAAACGAGGGACAGAATTTATAAAACAAATAAGATCTAATAATACAAATCTATTTTGGAATGGTGTTTTAGAGGCCTGGGTCGAAGTAAATAAACATACCAAAATTTCCGTTTTTGAAGATATATTATCAGTAAATCTATGGGACAATCACAATATTCAAATAAATAATAAATCGATTTTTTATCAAAGATGGTTTGAAAAAAATATATGCTTTATAAGAGATCTTATAAGCGAAGATGGGTCTTTCTTAAATTATGATCAGTTTGTACAGAAAATTTGATATAAATACTAACTATCTTGATTATTTTGGCATAATTTTATCTGTGCGAAATTATGTCAGAAATGTTAATATCAGATTAACGCCTATACCATTGAGTAATTGCTATCTTCCATTAAGTATAAAAGAAATAATGAAACACCAAAAAGGAAGCAAACATATTTATAATCTTATTAATGAAAAAGTAATTACGTTAAAAAGTCAACGGAAATGGAACGAAATTTTTAACAGAGAACTAGATTGGAAAACTATATATAACATACCTGCAAAATCTTGTACTAACACAAAATTGCATTGGTTTCAATATAGGATTCTCCACAGGATTTTAGCAACCAACGACTTCCTCCAAAAGATTAATATAAAAAATGATAATCTCTGCAGTTTTTGCCACGTACAGCCCGAGACTTTAGTTCATTTATTTTGGAACTGTAGAATAGTTTCTGATTTTTGGGATCAAATTGAAAAATGGATTAATGAAAAGATTAATGGGTCTATTAGTATAGCTATGTTTTGTGTCTTTTTTGGTATTTCCTACAACCAAGGTTGCAATAAGCCATTCAACTATATCATTATTTAGACAAAATACTTTATTTATAAGTGTAGAATCAATAATAAACCCTTAAATTTTAACATATGGAAATTTGAAATTAAAAATGCTTTGGCCTCAGAAAAAATGATCGCTATTAAAAACTATCGCTATACAAAATTTCAAAAATATTGGGGCAAATGGATAACAATATTTGAAGATTCGAACTGACTTATATTAAGCCTGACAAAAAGTAGTCTGACCGTAATTAAGAACCTTTAACTATGATAGTAAAAATGTCGTCTTAAAAGCCATTGTGAATAATTGAGCTTAATTACTGCAACACAAGTCCATGTATACGTGTATATGAGTATATATAGGATCATATGCTCATGAATATGTGTATGTGTGCGTATGTGACATGCCTATGTCATGTTGCACTTATATTTGTGGGTGTATATATGCACACACCGATAGGCGCGTGTATATGTGTAGTATATGTATGTGTATGCATGTATATGTGTACAGGTCTATGTATGTATATATGTACTTGATACTTGGGAAATATTCATTAATGTGTTATACACGTAATTTGCTGTGTATGTCTATGTATGTCTACAGAATAAATTATAAAAAAAAATCATTACAAAATGAACTCGTATTTTTTCTTGGAACAAAATTATTTCTACTCAACATGAACATGCTTGTTAAATCAAATTCATCACGGTTCATCAACACGGACAACCCGACAGGCTCTTGTAAGAGTTTGCCCTTATGATAAAGATATGGGTAAACCAGTCTTAATTTTACGTCCCCTCTACACCTAATATCATATAGAGACGGGACCACCGTTTTCTAACCACTGCTAGTCAAAAGTTATGGATCGAACAAGTGGCCCGACGTTTATAAATACATGTATATTCTACAAAAGGGGTCTATAAAGACCTAAATGAATCTAGAATGAGCGGGTGTCCAAACGTTACGTCTCACCAACATCTAGGGTAAGAATGAGACAGGACCTCACTTAAAAGACTCATTCTACTTCTGGAGAAGCCTGGGATCGATCATGCGACCTCTAGCTGGCAAAGCTAGTAGCCTAATCACTACACCACAGAGGCACCAGATGTGAATCCAGAATAGGCTTCAGAAAGTTGGTGTATACTAGAAGTAAACCCCTCCAAAACCTACAAGCATGTTCATACAAAAAATAATACTAAACATAGATTTAACATACCGTTCTATATTCATTCTCTGTCCCGCCACGATTTTTTGTTTTTCATAAATTTATTGAATTTGCCTATTTACAATAAAAACCGGTGGTGTGTAAATAGCCCCACACGGCCGACACCTTTTGATTTTACAAAATAAAACCTAACCAAAAAGACCTAAAAAAATTTACACATCGAGATCAGAAAGTAAAAAATGGATGAGAAATACTGCAAAACCTAGATAGAGTGTTTAAATTGAACAATTATTGAAGGAAAGAAAATTGGAAACGGATAGATTTGACTGTATGCAAGAAACCCTAAGTGCACGCTATGGCGGTGCACTAAATTACAATAAATGCTAGGGCTTGAAACCACAGTCGCACGTCCCGGTGACGAAAGATTGGTTCCTTTCCCCACTAGGACGCGAGACTGTATCTATATAAAAATTAGGACAAATTGAAACCAAAATATGGGATGGGCGTAATTTGCAATAGAGTCAAACTCAGAAAGTATATAAGGGTTAGTGTGATACACGTAATTTGCACAATGTACATCGTTTAGTTTCAGACGGCCATACCAGTCTGAAATAAGAAGGACGGTATTAATATACGTATACACAAGTATATTTAAAATCCCAACCTCCATCCCAAGACACGGGGACGACCGCACCAAAACAGCCGCCGCAGTCCGAAGAGAGAAGGATGGAAAAAACCTTAATTTAAAACGATATGAAATTTACAAATACTTTTAATCCATCCGACCAGAAGACCAGCTGTAGTCTAAGGAATTAAGATATTTATTTATACGAAAAGTGAAACATACAATAAGATTTATGTTGAGCCTTTGAAATAATGATTTGGATTCAACTGTGCATTAAAAAAAACTTTATCAAGACTTAAATCAAATTTTCAAAAAAAATCTATCTAAAAAGCACCAATTTTCGATAAAAGATTCCAAAGCTATTAAATGTTTATCAGCAAAAATCCGAAACTGTAATTTACTAAAAAAATGAGAAACTAAAGAAAAGAGGGAAATGTTTTTATTTTCATATTAAGCTAAATTTCGATTTATCCAGATGACATAGCACGATTCGGTAAGTAAAATAAGACAGATTTCAGATATACGTTTTGGTAATTTCCTTAAGATATGAAAGCGAAAGACAAGTTCTGAAAAAGTTATCTGGTTTTGAGTAATTTTTCTGATTAAGGAAAGTACAATCTTATTCAAAGGCGCAACATATTTATATTCTAAAAATAGGCGGTTGATTGTTTTAATTTTATTTTTACAAACAGGACATTTATCTTCTTTACTGATTTTTTTTATGAAACAAGTAGTATTTAAATAAAGAACTTCGTGAATGATCTTCCAGTAGATATCTCTTACATTGGAGTCAATAACGGGAGAATACATATTTTTCCAAATAGGTTTGAAATCGATTTGAGGGTAAATTTTAATAACTTTTGGAGATATGTTTAAATTAGTTAAAAGGGTTTCATAAAAAGCGCTGGTTTTCATAGTTTTATGGGGATGTCTTCATTAGATTTAATTAATTTTCTAAAGCGAGCGAGACAAAACTCTCAAAACTGTGGAATTGTATTACTATGAGGAAAAGAATTTGTAGCCAAGGAAGGATTGAATTTCCTAAGTTGAATACCAAGCCAATATTTAGCAAAATAAGTCCATTTAGCTTCATAATCGTTGATCAATTTTTGAATGTGTGATAAATACAAAGCTTCACATTTCAATTTAAAATTAGGAATGTCAAAGTCCACCGTTTAGAAAACTGCGTTTCCCGTGCAACAGGTTCGAATTTAGAACTCCACACAAACCTCAAGCTAGAACGTGTCAATAATGTTAAATAATGAGAAGGAATGACATTCGCGGTTGCATAGTAAAGTATTTTCGATAACCCAAGAGAGTTCAAAATAGTAGATTTCCCTTTTAAGGATAATTTTCATAACCGCCAAAGATTCAATGTTTTATCAAATTTAAGAAAAAATTTAGACCAAGTTTCATCTATATCTATGTCTTTCCCAAAATAATAGCCTAAGATTTTTATGGATTTCGCCCAGCTTATGCCAAAAGGATGGTCAGATCTAGTTTTCAATTTACCAAGATATAATCCCTCTGATTTGTCATAGTTTATTTTCGAGCCCGAGATTTTACCAAACTGTTTCACCCAATAGAAATATAAATGAATAGAAGTATCACTTGTCAATATGCCAGTGCTATCATCAGCGTATGCAGAAAATTTAACCTCTAAGTTTGACCCAGTTAATTTCAGACCTTTAATTTCATCTAAGTTTCGAATCTTATTAGCAAAAGGTTCAAGACAAATCACATCAAGTAGGGGAGATAAAGAACAACCCTGCCTAACACCTCGTTTGATTGGAAATGGTTCCGAAATAAAGTTGTTAACAATTACCGAAGAAGATATATCAGTATATAACAGTTTAACCCATTTCAAGAAGTCATTGTCAAAACCAAAGGATGCTAAGGTGTCATACAAATACGACCAAGATACTCTGTCAAAAGCTTTTTCTTGATCTAAGGAAATGAAACATGCTGATTAGTTTTTCTGCTCAATATAGTCGATGATATTTCGTAACAGGTGAACATTGTCAAAAATAGAACGTCCTCTAACAGCACAAGTTTGGTCAATATGAATAATTTTAGGTAAAACTTGACTAAGGCGACTTGAAATAACTTTCGAAATAATCTTATAATCAGTGTTAAGAAGTGATGTAGGTCTGTAACATTTCATTTCATCTGCCCTAGTTTCATCTTAACAAATAAGAGTTATATAGAAAAGTTTTTGACTCTCGGATAGTTCACCTTGTTCAAAGGCCAAGTTTATAATCTTACATAAGCTACCACCAAGTATATCAAAAATGTTAAATAAAACGAACTTGAAAGGCCATCACTACCAGGATATTTATGAGGTTGCATGTTTTTCAAGGCAGACAGAATTTCAGATTTACATATTTTATTTTTGAGGTAATCGTTGTCGGAAGGTTCAACTTGTGGAAGATCATTAATAAAGAGGGAATTTAAGGATGAGTCAACAGGTACTTCATGGTATAGAGATTCATAAAAGGATTTAAAACATGCGAGTATGTCTGATGATGATGAGTATGATGTATTATTATGTGTAATGTTCCGGACTGTTTTAGATTTCGATTTGGAGGCTTCTTTTTGAAAAAAATAACTAGTTGGATTTCCATTGGTTTCCACATCTTTAGCCTTACTTCTGATCAAAGAGCCTTTGGAAAGGGAAGTTTCAATTTCTTCCACTTTGACTTTAATTTCATCCAAAAGTTGTAAGTCTGAAAAGTAGAAGTAAAACAAAGATCAGGAATTGATACAATTAACTTACTCCACCCATAAAAGACACCAAAGGGAAAGAAATACAAACATTAAGCGACCAGACCATAATGGAAACCTAAACAAAGGAAGGCCATAAGGACAGTTACTTTCCCACAAAATGGCCATATGGCCATCCAAAATTAAAAGACACAAGTGATACACACAGTAAGCAACAAACAACAACATAAATAAATCGCCAAAGAAGAGCCGCCTTGGAACGGTCAGTGGAAGATTTCCACCGGGGGGGGGGGGGGGGGGGGGGGACTTAAATCGATTTTACGTGGCCACAATCCTAGCCCTTACTTCCGTCGCGATTTAGACAAATAATTTGTTCAGTCCGCATAAAGGCCTCCTAACTCATCAGTGCAACATCTCCGTGAACACAAAAATCAAAGAACCTGAAGTCTGTTTAAGGTGCAAACGATTATATTTTTGTTTCAGAATTTTTATTTCACCATACAATTTCTTATTTCTAGTTTTAGAATAATCTATGCAAAATAATTTTATATTCCTCTTCATCTTGTCCCACCAGTTTAAATCCACATTTTCAGTTTTAGAAGTCATTTCTCAAAAAAAATCTAAAGGCAGAGACAAAGGCTTTATCTTCGAGCAGTTCATCATTGAATTTCCAATAAGATTTACCAAAAGATGTCCCAGCTCCATTTTGATCATTCAATTGCATCATAATAAAATCATGATCTGAACACACACAAGGTATAGTGTCAAACCCAATCAAGTTTTGTTTCATAGTAAAACCTATCAATTCTGTACCTATCATGTCATAATTTTGTATATTTTCTCATCCAAGTTACAGCGCGTTTTTTTTTTTTTTTTTTTTTGATAAAGATGTCTAAAACAATCAATCAAGCTCATTTTTTGAAGTAGCGATTTGAAAGATTTCGATCCAATCATACCTTTGTCTAAATTCCCACCAAGTTTGTCCAAGTTAGAACCCACGATAAAGTTAAAATCATCACCAATAATAAGATTTTTAGCACCACAAACATGTCTCGACAAGTCCAACGAAGTCCAATCTTTCTGTTGTATTATTAGGTAAATACAAATTAAGAAGTCTGAAGTGTAAACATTCATCGACTGAACAATCTAAACGAATCAGTCTTTTGAAAATCATGTACACTCCATATTTTTCAGTTCTGTGGTGTATTCCTTGCTTCCAAAGGATAACCCTTTTATAGAACATATCCCATAAATATCAGTATCAAAGTTCTCAACAACAAGTTTTTCATTAATTATATTTACCAAAGTTCCAAATACATCTTTTGCTTCGATTAAAATTTTGCTCAATAGATCTAGCCAAGGTCATATTATCAACATGAGTTTCTTGCAAAAGTAAAATATCAATTCCATTCTAAATGCAAAGTCCTAAATCAAATTTTGCTTGAATTCGGATCTAAATCCATTCACATTTAAACTAACTATCTTCAGGTTCATCTTGCCAAGTTAGTGTCTAAATTGTAAAAGGTAAAATTGAAAACATGAAGTTAACAAATGTTAAATACCGAAAAACACCCGAGTACTTCACCGAAATAATACCGAACCGCCAAGGTCATACGAGTAAGGAAATGCCATAGTTTGTATATTTTCCAATAATTTATATCGATAATAAAATGTCACACAAAATAAGCAAGATAAAAGATTAGGATATGTGTATTCAAAATAAAACAAATAAGCGTAGCGTGAATCAGAGAAGATAGCGATAAGATCTCTTAAATGTACCCGGTTCACTGCACTGAAGTGGAACGGGTATATTCTACCAATACACGGTAAATTATAAATTACAGATGTAATAAGACATATATACATGATTAAACATTGAACTGTTATTACAAGAGGTTGAGCCGGTCGGGACGAAGACAATGCATACAGGACAGCATAGTGTAATTAACATAAATAATGAAAAGTGGTAGTGTCAGGTAAGTATATATGATTACATGGATGGTAAGTATCTGGAATAGCGGAAACTTAAAAGTATGTATGATACAAAAACAGGCAATGAAATTAATGTTTACTGCCGTGAGTTTGTCAGTATCCAAAATCATTGTCCGTGTCAGTTCCATGGTCGTATTCCAGAACGTGGCAATCTTTTAACAGTCCGAATCCGTAACTCGCAATCGATAAAACAATCCAGTCCGAAATGATTTACAAGACGAAGGAATCATGAGAGTTCTCATGAGTCTTCCGTGTCGTAAATCGGATTGAATATGTTCTATAAAAGGGTTATCCTTTGGAAGCAAGGAATACACCACAGAAGTGAAAAATATGGAGTGTACATGTTTTCTGGGCCAGACTAGCTAGTTTCGTCCAATTAGGCCTCATCAGTGACCCTCAGATATTTTCAAAATTCCACAATTGAATCAATGATCCCAAAGGACAAGAAAATATAATCTACACTATGATGTAGGGCAGGGAGACGTTTTACCGCCGCCACACATTCCCACACACCAGCTGTAAACCCAATTTCCAATCTCAGAGGGTCCCGAGAGAGGGACCTGGCCTTCGCCGTCTTATTTGGCGTGATCCAGGAACCCTCTTCTCCGGAATCTCTGCCCCTTTTCAGACTGCCGTCTCCCTCCTCTTCCATAGGTGACGCACCTCCAGAGTGACCGGCGTCTGGTGACGCACTTCCAGTGGGAAAAGACCCGGGGAAAAGACCTCAGCATCTAAGTCCGAAGACACCGAAGCTGGGACCACCGGCTCCTGTGGGACAGGTGGGGGGAACCGGACCCGGATCAGCCGCTCTACCTTGATCCATAGAATCAATGCGCCCTGTGTTCTCTACTACAGCGGAAAATCTTGAATTTTGACACCGCTGTCTCACGTGGCCAATATGGTGGCACCTAAGACAATACGGGAGCCGACCAGCCATTGTAAGTAAAATGGCTTGGCCCGACTTAAAACGGACGAGATGCGGCACTTGTTGCTTGTGCAACTCGCCCGTTTTAATGCGGACCTCACGCACTCTGTTTAGAGTAACAAGTTTCTCATGCGAAGTTTTTAATATTTCGTCAAGTATGCTGTTGTCATAGTATATAGGCAACCAGTGTACTCGTATACTGACAATTTGTTCGGTCATCTTCATTATGTAGAACCTTTCATTCTGTATCAAAATCTCTTTCAATCCCATCATACGATCAACAGTGTCAAGGTAAGAGAAATAAATTGAGTAAGAGGAGTCCGAGGCACTTACCTTGAAAATACACCAACCTCGTCTGCTCCTATCCCGGCCTTGCATAGTCCATTCAAGAGTTCGCCGTACGAGACTTGGTCTCTCGGGTTAACTGGGCTCAACCTGACTGTTCTCGCAAGTCTATCCTCGTTGATATAGTTGGTCTCAAAACCATCAAATTCCACCACTGGGTTCATTTCTGCTATTGATAAATACTAACGAAAGCTCGCTAGAAGCATATATAAGACAGATATGTAAGAACTTGTCTTCACAGTCCTATCTACATACCCTGAATGCTGTAGTCTTACTTGAAAATCAGCACTTACTTGAAATATGTTGTCGTCGTTTATCACACAGTCCCGCCACGATGTTGTGTTCATTTGTTCGCACTTGACCTGCTGCTGAATAATGTTCGTTTTTCAGGGTTTTTTTTATTTCTAAGAATACTACCGGAAAACCATGCATACTCGTGCTAGCTCGCTAAGACCGTGGCAAAGTGAAGATACCATCCACAATCATAGCCATATAGCAAAATCGAGTAGATAATTGATTTACGTTAAAATAGTATTTTCCCTAGGGAAAAATGATGAAACTTCCCTATAAATCAATGGTATAACTCCCGTCTGTACGAACACCCACAACATCGTGACTGGCATGAAAATTATATATGGCACAATTTGGCGGTTGGCGACATTTTAGGCAAATTTTTATTGAAATCGGCCTGATAGCGGCCAACTATATGGTAAAAAATCCAGTCTTTACAAACCACTCATGCATACATCGTATGATATGTGCATGACTTGTGCATGGAGCAGCATATTTTGCCTACCGTATTTCACCTAAAATATTTCACTCGCACCGCCTTGCCATATACCTACTTAAATAATTTAGATGTACATAAGCACCAGAGAGGTTTCCTATTCCATCTCGTAATAATATGTATGGACCTCTTTTCCTGGGCAGGCTTAGTGGTTTAACCAATACTCGTTTCAGCTCTGCGTGGAAGTGTCATGCAGTCCAGTCTATTTCTTCAAGCCCTAGTGGACGGGGGCCGGTAGTTTCCCAGAGAAAGGACAAAATAGATAGAAGGGGTAGTTGAGGAGAAGGGAAAGAGGGGCTGGGACAGAGGAGAAAGGGGAAAATGAATAAAAGTGTAGAAACACAATAAGTAATAACGTCCCCTCCCCCACCTCTACCCCTATACCTGCTGCAAGGACAGCAGGCCTTGCCCACTGTAAGTCAAGATCATTTGGACTCCCCAGTGATGCAAGAGAGACGCCACTTTTACTCAACAACAGAGTGAGTTTTACGTCCCACCAACAGCTAAGGTCATACGGAGACGGGACCTAGGTTTAAAGACTCATCCGAAAGTCTGGAGAAGCCCGGGATCGACCATGCGACCCCTGGTTTACAAGGCGGGCAGCGTAACCACTACACCATGGAGGCTTCTACCCAACAACAGAACAAATTAAAATCTTTGAAAAACAGTTTTATGTATTGCACAATCCTTCTTGAAACCTTTAAGGATCCCTGATGTGACAATACTCTGTGGTAGTTTGTCCCAAAGTCTGATGCCTGTGGTGATGAAGGAGAGCTGACAGAAGATGGCGGTCCGTATATCCCGGGGAGTATCATCTACCATTCGCGGCTTTCTGGTCGGAGAACCTGCAAGCATGGCCGTCAATTTTGCCTAGAGATAGACCATGGCCAGCACTTGATGTAAGTGCTGGTGAATTGGCATGCCAAGGTGTTGTACCACTAGGGAGGTAATGCTGGTTGTGTGGTAACCGAGCTGCTCGCCGCATTCTGTCTCCAGCTGCTGGACACTATATGTGGGTCTCATTCTGCCGTGGCACGATCCAGTATAAGTCTAATCATGGTCTCTGCCATTATGTTTTCACATCTTCAGACCAGCTGGTTATGTTCCTTCAAAAGAAACACAAGGCTACTATTTGCCCTTTTTAAGGTTGCATCAAATGGGGTTGCCATGATAAGTTTATGAAATAAAGGGTACCCTAATTTCAGTTCTTTAAGATAAACAGTTCATGGCCATGTATCCTGAACATGTATGTTGTTCCAAATCTCCAGCTAGGTTTCTCCGTTTTGTTATCCCAACTGCCACACTGTTGGCTGTGTTGAAAAGACTTTTGCCAGTTTGTATTCCAGTGTGGGAACTGCTTTTGCCTGTCACGATCCCTCTGAAGTGCTGCAGTATCAGTCGCGCTTAAGATCTTGTGATATCTTGTGATATAAACGGCTGTCATTAGCAAAGAGGCGAGCTCCAGAGCTGACGTTTTGTGGCAGGCCATTTATGTATGAGCAGAACAAAAAAGGTCGGAGCATGGCAACTTGAGGGACACAGGTCACAGCTTTGGGAAATCGTAGAAAACTTTTCTTTGGCCCGGTCTGGTTAGCACCTGTTGGTCAAGAAGCTCTGGATCCACTGTAAGAGGTTGCATGATATTTTTTTCGTGTCTAAGCTTAACCGTGCTCAAGTCATTCATGTAGAACTTTGTCAAACACCTTGCTGAAGCAAGAACGACATTGTCTATCTGGTGGTCTTCATCCATTCCTGCTACGAGCTCTATGAATTTGGTCATAGTAAGACTTACTCTTTCGAAATCCATTCGTTTTGGTCGGACTGACCTCATTTGGGAAACACAGAGAAAATACTGCCAAAATAGTGAAAATACCATAAAAGAATGGTGTCAATGACTCCCCTTATTTTGCTTATATAAGCTGTAAATAAGATATAGATACAAGAGATGCAGAGTACGCCCGCATGACTACCATTTGTGCCTGTATTCAAGCGGTTACCAATGACTTAGTTCTACTATTACTGCGATAGGTAACATTTGACCACTACTCACAGGCATTGACACAATCTGATCATAATGAAAGACGTCCTTAGGGTCACAGTCCGGCATCATGAGGCTTGCCAAGTGATGCCGGATTCGGATGCCGAGCGAAGGATTCTTCCATCCATCCCTCAAACACATGTCGCCCTTTCATTTCATGGTGTGGATTCTTAATAATGCAGTCACTTCGATTCCTTACGTCCCATTAATGAGAATTTGAGTGACGTCATTACTTTCAAAGCAGTCCTATGCAGCCAGTTTTACATTCTCGATTTTTCCTACCCACGAGAATGATAATCTGAATGGATTATAAGAATCTTACATGGGTGTGAGAGGTCGATGGAAAAATCCGTCCCGAAGGACACTGTCCGGCATCACGAGGCTTGCTAAATTTGCTAAATTGCAGTATGTGCACTCTGGCTTTCTTTGCCGGATCATTACAGGGTCACTGATGAGGCTTTATTAGCCGAAACTACGTAGTATGACCCATCTTCTTTCTAATGAATTTTTTCATTGCTCTTAAAGGAACTCATTTTTGATTTTTATTTGCCGAGTGATGCCGGACAGTGATCCCGAGAGACGGATTTTTATATCCACCGCTCACAACCATATTGGATTCTTTTTCTTGCATACCTTCCATTTCTTATCGCGGATTTTTAATGTTGCAGTCACATCTGTTACCAACGTCCGCCATATTATGTTGTCACTGCAGGAATGTTTAGTGACGTCACGTAACGTGCTGTGACGTCAACCTTAACGACGGCGCATACGAGGTCGCAATCAACCAGTACATTTATCAAACACGCGATTATATTCGATTTTGGGTCGGAACACCAGGTTCAGAACATAAATTTCTATCCCAGGGTAAAATCACGGATTTCCTTGTCTGATGTGCAAGAAAAGAATGTCTATCCCAGAGTAAAATCCAAGATCTTCTTATCAGAAAACTCCTCTGTTCAACCGCCAAATGTTAAGACTTTCCTTGTCTAACACCAGAAGTCCTTACAAAATGAATGGTCAGGCGATTATTACATGAATATCGAATTGTAAAATAGAACCGTCTTTGGCTAGTACGAATTTTGTCTCTATCCAGCCTACATGAACAATCAAAGCACTGAAAGTACTGGCTGGTCGATTGTCTCTGAGTGTAGGCTAGGGCAATGATTCCGAATGAGACTTTCGTTTAACCCTTAAATTCCTGTACCGCGTTCTGCGGCGTCTGATCCGTGTCTACACTGTATGCCAAGCCAAACCCATGATTCCAGACCATATGGGCCCCGCCAAGCGAATTTGTGTCTTCGAGCATTCCGTCATGACAAATTTTAACTGCGCATGCCCAGCCATTCAGTGGGGCCAGGGATATGGCTTTCTGTCTGAAGGTTCCTCTTGATTCACTGCTTGAATGAGCGAGCAGCGAAGGTTCTGGCGAGACTGCGCGGATGCGCAGGCTCGCCTGAACCTTCGCTGCTCGCATAGGCGATAAGTACCAAAACTGCTTGACGGGGCCCATATTCTATACGTATAAGGTTGACCTCCCTGAGATAAAATTAATACTGCTATTTTCTAAAAATAGACTACCTGGATTTCCTACAAATCAGCGATAGTCACATGGTCTTTAGCACTGAAGTGCTATTTGCGCTTTCTACCTAAAATGAATACGATTGACCTCTTTTTCATTAACTCGTGTAAGGATGTATGCAAAAGAAAACACAGAGTGATTGAACTTTAACTATTATGGTCGATATTTTATCTGAAATTTTCTCGATACTGCACAACAACTTTAAACCCAAGATACGTTTCCTAATCTTAACAGAGAGTATTCGCCGTTTGTTACCTCGTAAGACGATGGGCCCCGCCCATTGGGGCTTGGATAAATAACTTGGGCTGCATGGTGCTTCCATGCAGAGCTGAAACCGATCGCACATGAGTAGAGTGGGAGCTTGCAGATTCGTACAATTTTGGAGGTAATTTTGTTGTTATTTTCTTTCCTCTCCAATTAGCCTTTTCAACTAATACACATCTTTTGTTTATTCTGATGACGTAGTTTCGGTTCCTGGAAAACTCGCAGGTTCGGGAGCTATCATTATTCAGGTATAGGAAAACCGTAAAATTTTGCATTGCAAAGTTTACAGATTCGTACACTAATATAAAAAACAAAGATGGGAAAACATTTTTAAGATAAAATATAATCAATTATAATCAATTCAACTGATTTGCAAAATCTCATGGTCACTTGTCAACAGAAAAGTAAGTTTTTAACACTTGTAAACAACTGGTATGTACAAAGTTTGTTACCGTGATAAGAGAATAAACTGCGTCTCTTGTTTGGAACGACCTGCACCAGACTCTGTGTAAATAAGCACATGTGAAATATACAACACATTGAATTTTGTGAAGAAAGAAAGCTTCCTGACATTATAGCTGACTGACTGAAAAATATGAACTCTCCCCATGCATCTTCCTTGACCAGAATGACAGCCGGGGATCAGACATCTGAAAGTTCAATGCAAAATGTAAACAAATAAGATAAAATGCAATATGTAAGTACTAGAAATATATATAAACTGTGGTTATTTTCTTATCATCTGGTGATTAGATAGGCTGGGGCTTATAGAATGACTTTGAATGGGCACAGAACGCATGTGAACCTTCTAAAAGAATGCCGCTACGGTTGCTCGAAAAAGTCGTCTGCAACGTGCGCGCTCTGTAAAGCACGTGCGAACGTGCACTGACAATGATTGACAGAAATCATTAATTGATTGCTGGTGTGATTAATTACATCTTAATTGCCATGCTAAACGTAGTGGAGGACTAGAACAACCGAGTGTACGAATCTGCAAGCTGTACGAATCTGTAAGCTATGACTCTACTAGTAAACCGCTTAGAAGGTCTAAGACAAAGTGATGCGAGTCGGACCGTCTATGCATATAAACTCAATTGGTTTCATTTTTGGCAGCAGTGCTTGAGATGTCTCGGTAGAAGTCCCCCAGAATCGGGAGCAACGTCTCCAAAATGACCTAAATAGTGTTGACGATGACGTTAAACCCCAAATCAAACAAAAACTCGTAAGGCGATTGGTCAGTTATTATTAATTAATCTCCCTTATCTTATGGGATTCATTTCTTAAATGGAACAATAGAATTTGCTTCCTGTGAACAAATTTTTCCCTTTGAGAGTAGAATCCCCTTTTCCAAAAGGGTTCTGTATAAAGGAAAACAAGTGGAAATGAGAAAAGTTGTCTCCTTTTTAAAAATGGAGGAAAACAATCCAGATGTATTATTTTCTTTTTGTGTTGGACCCAAAGTTATAAGCACATAAGCTTTTTAGTGCTGAAGTCCACGTGACTATTACTGACTTGTCGGAAAAACCAGAAAATGGTTATGTATACAAAATAGCCGCGCTATTCTTAGCAATTATTCTTAGCGACTTGAGGTCAGAATGTAAAGAAAAAGAGGATCTTATATGAGTGTTCATGTATTATTGAATTTATTAAACTAAGCCTCGCATTTTATCCCTTTTCCTTAACTCGTTTAATAAATTCAACAATACATGAGCACGAATGCAATATTCTGTTTATCATATGACATTTAAAACGAATTTTATTCACGACTGTTTTACTAAGATACTATTCTAAAATACATTTAACACTATTCCCAAGTACATTTATGGTTTGTTATGACTTTTTTACCATCACTTTAGCCCCAGGATTACCCCACCCCTTCAGTTTACCAGTACAATTCATTCACATAGATGCTCACACTCAAGGGATTTGCAGGCGAAGATTTCATTTTAGACAATCAAGTAGAAGTGGGCATTGGCAATAATGCTTAGTTCTGTTCTCATACTATATTATATCTTCAGCCATTAGGAAACGCCACCTCTTTATAATACTGTTTTCCGGGATCCAAGCATTAAAATCTTTATTAAGAAGTGTTACATCCAAACAAAAATAGTAAATGGTGTTTATCAAATTGACCTGAAAATGATTTTTATTGTCATTTTTGCTGTGTAACTGGCTAGGTTTTTGGGGTTATAACGTGTTATATTCAAAACTGTGTTATAAAACTTGTTATACGAGGAGATGCTGTACAATTAGGTTATATTTTGTTTGATTTGAGGTTCAACGTCCCCATCAACACTGTATCGGTCATTTTGCATTTTGGAGACGTTGCTTCCATTTTTTGTGGGAAGCCCTGCCACACATTTAAACCAAAAGGATTTATATGCAAGGATGGTCCAACTCGCACCACTTTTTCTGGGCATGCTTAGAGCTTCTAAGCGGTTTACTCTGTATACCCTAGGTCTACTGGGCTAGGCAACTTAATCTTAGATTTTATAGCTCCTCAAATCGATAGCTGATAGGCACACCTGTGTACTATTGGTGACCAACAGCAAACCTACAAAAGAAATTGCTGCTGCTTTAACTAGCCCCGAGACATTTGACTCAGTCCCAAGATCTGAAATCTCTTGAAGCTGGAAGGCTGATTTAGGCAGAACATGAATTACCTTCTTCTTGCCTGTATTATGTAAAGAAGAGCAGGTATCACAACCCATAAGGCAATACAGACAGCTTAATTGCCCTTTCATCTGGATCTAGCTTCCTGTAAACAGTATAAACTGGAATACCCTTTCTGCCTGTCATCAGCATAAAGCAGGTTAAAGTGCTGCACAAGTAGAAAGAAAACATCGGTATCGGAACTGACAACAAGGGCTGCGTTAACTTCAAGAGAACCTGCAACTGCTAGTTGCAAATCATTCTACTATCAGCTTCTTCACGGTTGGAATAAAGTTCATGCTGAACAGGAACAACATCAGCGGAAACTTCAGAGTCTTGTTCTCAAGTCAACCTGCACCACAACAGTAGAATTCTTCTTAAGAAGCTCATGGCAGTTTTCGTTAAGGTACCTAGTGTAAAGTATTGTCAGTCCGTTCTTGCTTTTGCTGCTTGAAAGTGTCTATCAATCACCACTTACTATATTTTTCCTCGTAGACACATGCGCATGTGAAGAAACAAATTTATTTATTTATTTATTTACTTATCTGAGTGTTTTCTATAATTTAAGTTCATAACATGGTTGTGAGTTAGCCTGGTCCTCTTGTGATGCTGTGGGCTGCTGGTGATGGTGCTTTCCCGAGTTTTGGCGGGAGATGACGTCGTGTCTTCTGACGTTACGCCAACTTGTCTGCATCTTTAAGGAAGTGACACGACGTCGTCCCTAGCTACGGCAGATCATCATTACTTTCTCCCTGTCAGCATCACAAGATGGATGTCACTTAGTTGTTCGATGAATTAATAGATTCCTGAAGAAGGCCAAGGGCCGAAAATTTGAAAAAGAGTGATTTTTAATTCATAGACTATTTGTTATTTTCCCTGCGGAAATATAATTTAGAAGAATTTGGGTTCAATTAATGTTAAACTGTCATTGTGAAATGAATCCAGCATCTTGTTAACAGATTTATTATAGAAGTGTGTATTGGTATGGTGTTTGGTAGAGCTTGTAACTATGCATGGCGTACTTACCAGTAATGGGTCGTGATAAAAAAACATCCTATAAGGGCTTGCTCATTTCTTAATTGTGGGCAATTCCTATAACTGGATAGCCAGTTGGCCATTTTGTGGGAGAGGAACTGTCCTTTGGGCTTTCCTCTGTTGTTGTTTCCATTAAGTTCTATTTACTTCATGTTTGTTTTTCTTTCCCTTTGGTGTCTCTGATGGTTTGATGTAAGTTAACTGTATCAATTTCTGATCATCGCTTTAGTTCTATTTTGAGAACAAATCTCTGAAAGTATCCAGCGATTTTGTTGCTGCTCAGCAGCCATGAAGAAGCCGATAGAAGAATTATTTTGCACCTACCGTTTGCAGGTTGTCTGGAAGTTAACACAGCTGTACTGGTCAGTCCTGATACCCATGTTTTCTTTCTACTTCTGCTTCACTTTAGCCAGCTTAATGTTGATAACATATTCTTCAAGACAGGCAGGAAGGGTATTCATGCTGACTGTACCAGGTATTCCAGTTCACACTGCTTTCAGAAAGCTAGAGCCAGATGAAAGGGCAATTATGGTGTCTGTATTGCCTTACATGTTATGATACATGCCCTTCTTTACATAATATAGGCAAGAAGAATGCCTAAATCAGACTTCAAGCTTCAAGAGCTTTCAGATCTTGGTAATGAGTCAAATGTCTCAGGGCCAGTTAAGGCGGCAGCAATTTTTAGCTCGGCTGTTTTCGAAGAAAACGACGAGGTATTGTCATAGCTCTTGCGTCGTCTGCGTCGTCGTGCAAAAACTCTGACATTTTGTAATATCTCTGTCAATACGGAACATATTTACTTGAAACCCGGACTAGTTGTTCATTATGAAAAGGGGAACTCATACCAATAGGTAACCCTCAAAATATTTAGGTAACCCTCAAATAGGTAACCCTCAAAATATTTTTGGCACAGTTATGCCCTTTTTTCGACTTAGAACTTTTGCAGCCAGCGTTGGCACCCGCATGCGGTGCTCTTGTTATGTATGGTTGCTATTCAGACAAACACATTGGACAACAATGGTGTTCAAAAATCCAGAGTTAGACCTAATCATCTAAGACCAACTAATAGTTTTTTGCCGCATTTGTACAGGTTTGCATATCAGCTATTGATTTGATAGGGAACTATAAAATCTAAGATTAATTTGCCTAGCCCTAAAGACCTAGGGCACATGGGTGATCCTGAAACTGGGTTATTCATTCCATTAACTGGTATGGCTGTAAATGCCCTGATCAGTGTAGTGATGACAGAATTTGCTCATAGAAAGAACAACCATGTACTCACGCTTGCAAGTAGTAAAGCATGTTTGAATAGGTCTAACATTTGTAAGTCGCCCCCGCCCATCGGGGATGGAGAAATAGATTGGGGTGCATGGTGCCTCCATGCAGACCTGAATCTGACTACACACTAGTACTGGTAAACCGCTTAGAAGGACTAAGCCTGCCCAGCCAAAGCGGTGTGTGTCAGATCGTACAATGTATATAAGCCTTATGGTTTCATTGGGCGGTAGGGCTTGAGATGTCATTTCATCTCAATGTCGGGTAAAAGCCCCACAAAATTGGAAGCAATATCTCCAAAATGACCTATAATAGTGCTGACGGGGGCGTTAACCCCAATTCAAACAAACAAACAAAATTTAACATTTGTAAGAACTTGTTTACAATACTAGCTCATGTTTATACCGAGGACCATGACAGTTTTAAAACATGTACTTGTAGTCTCATTTGGCCTATTAGTACAGCACAATCGTTCTATAACACTATTTTTAAATAACACTGTTCAAAGCCCAAACCCCTAACTAATTACATAGAAAAAATGACAAAACATGTACAGGAAGTTATTTTACACTATTCTACCTTTTTATTTGGATATAACACTGTATAACTAAGAGGTTTATGCTGAGATTCAGAAAACAGTATTATAAAGAGTTGGTGATTCCAAATGGCTAAATACATAATATGACATTATGAAAACACGCGTTATTCAAATTTTAATACTACAAAAAAAAAAAAAAAATCCAGATAAAAATGATATTTTTCTTATTTCTGTTCAAAACATAGATTTGGGTGACTAGTTATAACCCTCTCATGCTGTCGAACACCCAAAAGCTATGTCCTTAAGCATAAATTAGAAAAATAGTGCTTACCCCTGAAAACCCAAGTTTTTTCATATAAAAGTGGAGTTCAAGGGGGTCAAAATCATATGGGCATGTTTTTGTGATGATAGGAAAACAGAACTAAGCATTATTGTGAATGCCCTCTACTACTTAATTGTCTAAATGAAGCACACACCTACAAATCCCTTGTGTGTGAACATTTATGTGAATGAATTTTACTGGCAAACTGAGTTGGTGGGGTAATCCTGGGGCTAAATTGATGGTAAAAAAAGTCATAAACAACCATAAATGTATTTAAGAATAGTGTTAAATGTATTTTAGAATAGATTCTTAGTTAAAATGAAACAATAGATATGTAAAAACTGTTTAAATTTTGAAACATCAGAATTGCTTTTATGTACCACCTATGAATATAATGTATAAATAATAAAAAATATAATACACAAAACAATAAAATACCAATTTTTTCACCGGTTTTCAAGTCTAACCTAAAAGTTGGCTATATTGTAGCACAAATCTTTTTTCTACACCAGAAAAATAAAATAAAATAAGTTTGTAAGATGATTTGTGGTATTTATATTCATATTTTACGAAAAACTGGAATTTCCAGCTATGGCGGCCATGTTGGACGCCATCTTGGATTTCTCAGCTCGCCATCATTTATGCCAATTTATGCCGGCAGTTTCAGATACTACGGATCCTGACTAACATTTTGGTATATGACTTGTCTTGTTATACGGGGGGTATGGGTTTCGATTTTTGGGACCAGATTGTCACCCTACCATTAATACACTAGTGGATTATCGAATTTATTACATGAAGTCATTACATTCTCAGACGCGACGTCATATGATAAAGAGTGATATCTATAGAATCTGGACTGGAATCAAGGGTACCTTCATGCAGTCTGCATGAAGGGAGGCCTTCATGCAGACTGAACAAATTATTTGTCTAAATCGCGACGGAAGTAAGGGCGAGGATTGTGGCCACGTAAAATCGATTTAAGCCCCCCCCCCCCCCCCCCCCCGTTGAAATCTTTCCACTGACCGTTCCAAGGCGGTTCTTCTGTGGCGGTTTATTTATGTTGTTGTTTGTTACTTACTGTGTGTGTCACTTGTGTCTTTTTATTTTGGAAGTCCATATGGCCATTTTTGGGAGAGTAACTGTTCTTATGGCCTTCCTTTGTTTAGGTTTCCATTATGGTCTGGTCGCTTAATGTTTTTGTTTCTTTCCCTGTGGTGTCTTTGATGGGTGGTGTAAGTTAATTGTATCGATTCCTGATCTTTGTTTTACTTCTACTTGACTTGGCAAACAGTATAGACCCAGATCAGACACCACAAAATGCGGCGTCTGACCAGGGATACAAGTTTTGCTTAAAAAGCTGTAACGAAACAGTTTAAGTCGATCTCAGTCCATTTTCCAGCGTACACACAGAGCCAGTCGACCAACCAATATTCCCAGGGCTTTGATTTATTTCTGTGGATATTTTGTTCTACCCTTTTTGCTTAAAAACAACAACTGAAATTTAAGGGTTAAACGAAACAGTTTAAGTCTCGGCCTCAATCTGGCGGTTATAATGAGCACCAACAGCCTATGTTTGGAGTATAAAAAGAGAAATTCCACACTTTTTATCAGAAAAATGACCATTTCGGAGATATGAAAGAATGCACCATGTCACAAGAGCCATCGGATGCGTTATCATAATGACTATACATATACACTTCTTAGGATAAATATTGTCTTCTATCTAGAAATACTTGGTAAGGGGAATGGATACACCTTCAGGGGAGGCAACTCCAGCAAAAATATTTTGTCTCCCATGTCAATAGGGGTCGGCTCTCAAAAGAAAAAAAATGTTTCTGTGGAGCAAATTCTTTCCTTAAGAGTTGACCTCTTTTTCAGTTTGACAGGACTTGTAGAACAGGGATTATAGTAAAGCAAACAGGAAGTTCCGAACGTTGTCTCCCTTTTGGAAAATGGTGGAAAAATCTGTCAGGTGATCCTATTCCCCTTAGAAGCCCATCAAAAAATATTAGAAAGCCACAATGACATCGATATGATATGGCTGTCTTTTGAAAGAGACAACATGAAGTCCTTTTCTGAACAAATAAGAAACTATATGCTATCTACAACATGGAGAAAATCCCCAGGGACACAATAACGAGTTCAAATCTACGATGCTAAATGAGCCATCACACCGGTATTCGAGTCACTTAAGGGGAATGGATACATCTGCAAGGGAGGCAACCCCTGAAAAGTATTTTTGTCTCCCATGTCAATAGAGGTCAACTCTTAAAGGAAAAAAAATTGCTCCTGAGGAGAAAATTCTTTCCTCTATGAGTAGATTCCTATTTCCGTGGGACAGAGTTTACGGGTGAACAAGAAGACCCGAAAATGGTCTTCCTTAGAAAAATGGCGGAAACATCTGCCAGGTGTATCCATTCCCTTTAACGGTGCATTATTGAGCTATCTGGAAAAAATGCTTCCAAAAATAAAATACATATAGCCGGTATTTTCTTTAAAACAATACAAATGAATGCATTTTATGCAAAAATGCGAACAATTATGATGACAGGTAAACGAGTTTGAGAGGGATTCCCTAACTAGGTTTCGAACACTAGTTAGATCTATTTTTAGTTTGTGACAAAAATAGAATCCCCATATATGACGTTATGCGACGTTCATTTTTTGGCCTTGTTTGCTTAGGCCATGCCTGAATGGAAAAACATATGCCACTTAATACCATGCCATAAAGAAGCCTCCGTGGTGCAGTGGTTACGCTACTCGCCTTGTAAACCAGGGATCGCAGGATCGATCCCGGGCTTCTCCAGACTTTCGGATGAGTCTTTAAACCGAGGTCCCGTCTCCGTATGACCTTAGCTGTTGGTGGGACGTAAAACTAAAACTCACTCACCATGCCATAAGTAACGACACTCAGAGACGATACTGTCGCCATGTATGTGTAAAGTGACAGGTTTATTTTTAGAACAGAAATTCCGAACACATGTTCAGAGCGAAGGGTAAACACGAATGAAAACGACCATTTTTCACAAAGTTCTGAAGCTGTATTTGGCCCCAAAAGTGTACACATGACAAAGGAGTATGCATTGAAGATAAAAACCAGAAAAAAATATTGGGACCCGGTAGCTCAAAAATGCACCTTTAAGTAAGCTCATGTACATCATAAAAAACGAACTATTGTTTGTTTGACTTGGGGTTTAACGTCCCCGTCACCATCGTAAAGGTCATTTTGGAGACGTTGCTTCCAGTTTTGTGGGACTTTTACCCGACATTGAGATAAAATAACATCTCAAGGACTATCGCCCAATGAGACCAATAGGGTTTATAAGCATGGACGGTCCGGCTCGCACCGCTTTGCCTGGGCAGGCTTAGATCCTCTAAGCGGTTTACCAGTACTCGTGTGCGGTCAGTTTCAGCTCTGCGTGGAAGCATCATTCAGCCCAACTATTTCTTAAAGCCCCGATGGGCGGGGCCTAGGTTTATATATCTAATATTGGGATTTCGGCAACGTTGATTTCACAAATAGCTTTCCTCCATGTATTTTATGATACGAGGGTAGGCTGAAAAGTTCTGAGCCTGACCAAGATCCAATGAATTGTCCATGCTGAAAGTGCCTTATTTTTCAACATAGTCTCCCTTCCTGTCCACACACTTCCTCCAGCGATGCTGGAGTCCTTGGATCCCAGTGGTATAGAAGGTCTCATCTTGGTCCCTGAAAAACTCCTCCACAGCAGTTATCACCCCCTCGTCTGACAGATAATGTTGCCCAGCCAAGTGCTTTATCATGTTTTGAAACAGGAAATAATCTGATGGAGCTAGATCAGGTGAATACGGAGGGTGATCGACAAGTGTGAAGCAACAGTCATGCACAGCAGCCATTGCGACAACCGATTTCTGAGCAGGCGTATTGTCCTGATGGAACAAGACCCCTTTTGTCAATTTTCCGGGTCGTTTAGCCTTAATTGCTTTTCGCAATTGTTTTAGCAGATCTGCATAATACTCCCCATTAATTGTTCTGCCCTTTTGAAGGTAATCTATGAATATTATACCTTGGCATCCCAGAACACTGATGCCATCACTTTCCCTGCAGAGGAGACGACCTTTGCCTTATTTGAAGGGGGTGAGCCAGGGTGCTTCCATTGCATGGATTGTCTTTTGGTCTCTGGCTCAAAGTGATGAACCCAGCACTCATCCTGAGTGACAAAACGGTCAAGAAAACCATCTTGGTCTGCTTCAAAAATAGCCAAGTTGGCTTGTGACAGGTTCAGTCTGGTCAGGCGTCAAAAGCCGTGGCACCCATCTGGCGGAAACCTTCGACATTCCTAATTCACTGTGTAGAATGTTCTCTACTCATTCACGGGAGATGCCAACAGTGTTAGCTAACTGATTCACAGTTAAACGCCTGTCATCCATCACGACCCTGTGCCCTTGGCTGATGGTTGCCTCAGTTGTTGCCGTTGTGGGTCGTCCACACCGGTCATCATCTTCAAGGCTGTCCTTGCCCATCTTAAAATTTGCTGCCCACCTTTTCACGATTGCATACGAAGGACCATCATCCCCTAATGTAGCAACCATATCGGCATGAATGTCCTTAGGAGCTAACCCCTTTTTATGGAGGTACTTGATGACACCACGATGCCAGATTTTGTCCATTTTCTCAAAAACGTGCTAGTATCAATTTTCAAAGCCTAGAATTTCTACGTTATTGCAGGTAAACTTGAACTCATTTGAGTCAAATCATGTAATAAAGGTTTGGATTTAATGAATACAAAGTTTCATGGCTCTTCGATGCCTGCTTCTTGATCAGGCTCAGAACTTTTCAGCCTACCCTCGTATGACGTCGCGTCTGAGAATGTTATAACAGCATGTATTGAATTCGGTAATCCACTAGTGTAATAAATATGACACTTTTGTAAAAAAAAAAAAAATCGTAAAATAGCATGCGTTTGAAATGTCATCAAATAAATAGAATCTTGCACTTTTGTTTGGTTAAACTCGTTGAGGAAAATGCGTAAAATGCTCGGCGAAGCCTCGCATTGTATCATTTTTCCTCAACTCGTTAAATAAATATAATAATACGTGAGCACACATGTAAGACAGACTGTCAGCCTCGGTGGCTCATTCAGAAGTGCGTTCGACTAAATATCACGTGAATAAGTCCGTGATATGAAGACTCCCCCCCATTTATTTTTCTTATTTTTGCTCCAAGACATAGGTTGCGGGTACTCGTTAGAACCGCCTCAATGAGGCGGTTCCAACGAGCACCAGCGACCTATGTTTGCAGTATTTATAAGAAAAATATTAGGGATTTTCATCAGAAAAGTAGCCATTTTGGAGATGACAAATATGCTCTATCGCAATGGTAATCAGGGCCCAGTTGTCCACAGCATCATTAGCTTAACAAACTCGTTAGTGTTCCAGCAAGAACAGAATCTAAAAGGACGGGTTACAGTTTTCTATTGCAAAGTGCCTACTGAAAGAGCTAATTCTTGAAGTCAACAAAAACTGACTAAAACACACTCATAAGGTGACCAAATATCTCTGGTTTTACATTTTCATCCGCATTTGTTTTCGTAACACAATTTCCGGTTGAATACATGCACTACTGGTCATGTGTAACATTGCGCCTATGGAAAAACTGAAGACCCATGTGGAGTTCAAACGAAAATTACATGGTCGTCCACATTGTTAACCGGAGAAAACTACACGCCACTTTATTTGAGAAACAATATTGCTTCGAAAAAAAAAAAAAAAAAAAAACGCCGATGTTTTGGCGGTAAACGATGTGGAGGGTGTTGAAAAATAAACTTTTATAGATAAAATAAGGTGAGAAAATCAATGTAATCAAAGTACTGTGCATACTCGCACAGGAAAAAGTCCATTTAGTCTACATATACAGAAAGACAGTGGCTGGCCATCTGTATGAGCATGGCCATGATCCCTTGCTGGGCAAACGGGAATGCTATTCATTGATTAATTAAAGAACGATTATGTTACTTGTATGACATACATTCATGTTCACCTTCCATTACCAGACACCGTCTTATATTGTTTACAGAGTATGTTACATTTCATCTTTTCTACAGACATACCCTGAATGCTGGTATAAATATAAATGTTTTCATGAGAAAACAATGTCCCCTCGCCATAAATATATCTTAAACACCCATTTGACTTTAATAACTAGATTAAAGTCAACAAAATGTAAGCTGCAAACAAGCCATTTTTGGCCAAAAACTGACAGTTTTTTGTGGGAGCCTATGACCTTAAAAAAAACAGTCATTAAAAATCTCAGATCACCAGACAAATTTGGTATACTGTAATTAAATATTGTACCGATTTTGACTTACATTCATAAATTCTTAAATGATATAGGTTACAGATAAGCCATTATTGGCCCAAAAAGAACAGGTTTCGGGAGACCTTGGCCTTAGAGTGCATACAATAAGTACTTTCTCTCATCTACTAACTTCTAAAATATGTTCTAGAAACGGTTATCCTTTGGAAGCAAGGAATGCACCACAGAACTGGAAAATATGGAGTGGACATGTTTTCAGGGCCAGACTAGGTAATTTCGGCCAATTGGGCTTCATCAGTGACCCTAAAATATTTTCAAAATTCAACAATGGAATTTATTTCGTTTGTTTGATTTGAGGTTTAACATCCCCGTCAACACTGTAAAGGTCATTTTGGGGACATTGCTTCCAATTTTGTGGGACTTTACCCGACGTTGAGATGAAATGACATCTCAAGCCCTGTCGCCTAATGAAACCAATAGGGTTTATAAGCATGGACGGTCCGACTCGCACCGCTTTGCATGGGCAAGCTTAGATCCTCTAAGCGATTTACCCGTACTCGTGTGCGGGTCGGATTTAGCTTTGCGTGGAAGAATCATGCAGCCCATATATTTCTTCAAGCCCCGATGGGCGGGGCCGTCAACAATGGAATCAATGATCCAGAAAGGACAAGAAAATATAAACTTTACTATGATGTAGGGCAGGGAGACTTTTTAGGCTGCCACACATTTCCAGACACCAGCTGTAGTGACGTTAAAAAGTTGCAGAAAGAGTTATCCTTAGTTATTTTTGGCCCAAAATTGACTGATTTTTTTTTGTATTTTTTTTAGGGGGGCGGGGTGGGGGGGGGAATGGGCTATGTCCTTGAAAAAGGGTCAAGGTCACCAAATTCTAATCAAATCTGCGGTATGCTGTAATGATATATTGATTGAACCAAGTTTGAATGCAATCAATCAATTTGTTAATGAGATAGAGTGCAGACAAGCCATTTTTGGCCCGAATGTGATTGTTTTTGGGGGCCTGTGACCTTGAAAAAAATGTCAAGGTCACCAAAATCTAATCAGATTTGCGGTGTGTTGTAATGATATATTGTTCCACGGTTGACTAAAATTAATTAATTCGTTTATGAGATAGAGTGCAGACAAGCCTTTTTGGCCTATAAAAAATGACTGTTTTGGGGTCGCTGTGACCTTGAAGTAAATGAGGTCAAGGTCACCAAAATCTAATCAAATCTGCGGTATTTTGTAATGATATATTGTGCTGTTCTAGTCTTTCTGCCAATGTTTTAAATATATATTTCAGAATCGAAAATAAATTCCATATTATTAAGCACTTCTAACATATTATACAAAATACATACAAGTTCAACACAATATAATTTTTATGCACATACTGTACATAAAAGAAACAAAAAACACAGAGATTATGATATGGGCATGTAGATTTGCAACGGATGCCTACTATATGTAATGTTAGCACGCTTTAATGCGGTTAATTGTTAAAAAATGTCATACTACTTTGGCAAATCACCAAAACTGACAATTACCCCACTTGTAGAAAAAAACGGAAGTCAAGTGACTGCACATGTCATGGTAAAATAAATATTCTTGTCAAATGAACGCGCATATATTGGACTATGTTGCATATTAGTTTCATCAAGATCCATCGTAGGCACAAATATGGCTAACTTGTAACTCGTCCTTTATTTTTGCTGAATATACGCAAAAGCAACTCAACATTTTTTTCAGCACAAATAGTATATTTGCCACATTGAATTATCATCGTTTTAACAATTTGTTAACTAACGATGTCGTTAATTTTGAACAACTGGCCCCAGACGCAGAGCGATCCATTGTGGATCCGTCAGCATTCTTTAATAGAGATTAAAAATCATAAGAAGCAGAGTAAATAAAAAGAGTTGGCAGAATATAAAACATCTGATAAGGGTTTCTGTTGTAGATGGCGTTTCCAACGCGAGGGATGACAGTGTTGAGCGGAACCGAGGCTATGGCGAGGTTCTGCTCAGCATGGTTATCCTAAAGGTTGGAAACGCCCATCTACAACAAAATCCCGTAATAGATTCTTTTTCTTGCACAACACCACCTAAAATTTTCATTTTACTTTATTTAACGTTTTATTTTTCGCGTACTGTACTTATGTATATAGTTTGCCTGGGTAACAACACCAGAGAAAGAACAAAAAAAAATTCATCCCAGGCTAAAACCACGGGTTTCCTTATAAGGTGTGCAATAATATAAGAATTTTATATGGGTGTGAGAGGTGGATGGTAAAATCCGCCCCAAGGGTCATTGTCCTGCATCCCGGAGGCTTGCCGAGTAATGCCGGACAGTGATCCCGAGGGACGGATTTTTCTATCAGCCCCTCACACCCATATAGGATTCTTTTTCTTGCATACCTTCCATTTCTTAGCACGGATTTTTAATGCTGCAGTCACTTCGAGTACCGACGTCCGCCATATTGTGACGTCACTGCTGGAATGTTTAGTGACGTCACGTAACATGCTGTGACGTCAACCTTAACGACGGCGCAAACGAGGTCATAATCAACCAGTGCATTTATCAAACGCGATTATATTCGGTATATGGTCGGAACACCAGGATCAGAACATAAATTTCTATCCCAAGGTAAAATCACGGATTTCCTTGTCTGGTTTGCAAGAAATCAAAAACAGAGATGAGCACTGAGGTACGTACTGAAGAACACTGGTGAAAAAAAAATAGAAAAGAGAACCAAAAGCATTGTTTATTAAACTAGTTTTAAATCTGACATAATAGAATAATCAGAATCTTATAGAAGAGTGTGAGTGTTTGAGTTTTACGTCCCACCAACAGCTAAGGTCATACGGAGACGGGACCTCGGTTTAAAGACTCATCCGAAAGTCTGAAGAAGCCCGGGATCGATCCTACGATCCCTGGTTTACAAGGCGAGTAGCGTAACCACTGCACCACGGAGGCTTCTAATTAGAAGAGTGTTAGAGTGCAGAAGCAATTTCTAAGATGCCTCATATAGTTAAAAACATTGAGATCTTACAGCCAATTTTTGACAGGAAACGCATTGAAAGACTGATTTTGTTTGTTTGATTTAAGGTTTAACGTCCCCGTTAACACTGTAAAGGTCATTTTGGGGACGTTGCTTCCCATTTTGTGAGTTTTTTATCCGACATTGAGATGAAATGCCGTCTCGCCCTGCCGCCCGATGAGACCAATTGGGTTTATAAGCATGGACGGGCCGACTCGCACCGCTTTGCCCGGGCAGGCTTAGATCCTCCAGGAGGTTTACCAGTATATACTCGTGTGCGGTCGGTTTCAGCTCTGCGTGGAAGCATCATGCAACCCATCTATTTCTTCAAGCCCCGATGGGCGGGGGCCCTTGAAAGACTGGTAAGAAGCTTTCTAAAGGGAATTCAGACACTTCAAAATAACTGACCACACTGGCAGAAAAGATACCTTGACGGGGGACGAGAAATTGCAAAATTAGAGAAAACCCTGTCCGAAGACATTACATAAAGAAATGTATAATTATGAGGAAATAAAGAGGAGGCTGAATACCTACTTTATTCCAAAGAGTAAGTTCACTATGCATTATATATACAGTGAAATTCCGCTATTAAGACCACCAAAAATTAAGCCTGATTGTGTTTTTAAAGCTTATTTTGTAGGTTGCAGTTATTCGATCTCTTTGTTTTCTGCATACAGTGTCCTCTGGCCAGAGACCACCTTTGGGACTGTTCAAAAGTGGTCTTATAGACCACTTTTGAACAGTCCCAAAGGTGGTCTTAATATAGGAATTTTACTGTATTTCCTAAACCAAGACCAGAATCAGGAGAAACGACAATGTTATATGCGACAAGGCTTAGAGCAATGAGGTGATTTTGGCAGCAAGAGAGAATAAAACAGCAAACACTGATTGTTGCCCCTCCACTACAGTTACAACAAGCAAGTGCCATATCACAGTGAAAAAGGAATTCAAAGTAAGGATGTATTACTATTTCCCTTAATAAAGTTGACAGGAATACATGGCTCACATGGCTATTTTTAATGTTCAAGAGCCATGACTCCGAAAGAAAGTAAACCGGAATTAAAATTCTCATTTTCAGTTTTTGAGGGCCGGTGCCCTTTAAACTAAGGTCAAGGTCTTCAAAATCTAGTCATATCTTTTATCAATTGCAATGATTTGTTTACCAAGTTAGACCACATTGATGTGTTCATGAGACTGGGTGCAGACAAGCCCTCTTTGGTCCAAAATTGACAGTTTTAGGGGGTCTATGCCCTTGAAAATAAGGTCAAGGTCACCAAAACCTAAATGCTTTTTTCCCCTATCCTAGTGATGTAACCATGCAAGTTTGGTCAGAGTCAAACATTAGGTTCAGGAGATATAGCGCTTCAAACAGACTACATGATAGAAATGGCTATGTTCAATGTTCAAGGGGCGATAACTTCAAAAGTAGGAAAATCAGAGTTATGGTTCATATGTTTTGCGCGTTGTTCCATTCTGCTCTACATATCTGTGAAGTTTCATGGAAATATCTCAAACGGCATCAAAGTAATGGAGCGGATACGAAACTATAATGAAGAAATGGCTTTGTTCAATGTTCAAAGGGCAACAACTCCAAAAGTAGGAGAATCAGAGTTACGGTTTATACGTCCTGCATGTCATCTCATATTGCTCTACATATCTTTGAAGTTTACTGCAAATATCTCAAATGGTATCAGAGTTATTGAACAGACACAACACTGATAGCAGCAGCTGTATTCAAAGTTATAAGGGCAATAACTCCAGAAGTTGGGAAATCATAACTACGGTTCATATGTTTTGCACGTCGTCCTGAAGTGCTCTACATACTTGTGAAGTTTCATGGAAATATCTCAAATGGTATCGAAGTTATGGAGAGGACACGAAACTATGACCAAAATGGCTATGTTCAATGTTCAAGGGGCAATAACTCCAAAAGTAGAAAAATCAGAGTTATGTTTCATATGTTCTGCACGTCGTCTCATGATGCTTTACATATATTTGAAGTTTTATGAAAATACCTTAAATGGTATCAGAGTTGAGGAGCGGGCACGAAACAGACTGCAGCAGCTATGTGCAAAGTTTAAAGGGCAATAACTCCAAAAGTAGGAAAACCAGAGTTACGGTTCATATATTCTGTATGTCGTCTAATGGCGCTCTAAATATCTGTAAAGTTTCATGGAAATATCTCAAACGGTTTCGAAGTTATGGAGCGGACACGAAACTATGACTGAAATGGCTATGTTCAATGTTCAAAGGGCAACAACTCCAAAAGTAGGAAAACAGAGTTACGGTTCATATGTTCTGCACGTCGTCTGATAGAGCTCTACATATCTGTGAAGTTTCGTGAAAATATCTCAAACGGTATCAGAGTTATGGAGCGGACTGAAAACTGAGGCGTTGACGGACGGACGGCGGACGGACACTCAAAACTTCGGAGGGTATATCATAATACCCTGCCATTTTTTTTTCAATGGCGGGGTATAAAAAGAATCCTAGAAGACATTTGAACCATTGAACGATTGAGAATCAAATTCTTACACAGAAACGCATAGCTAAGAGATGGACATGAGGCCAGTTTTTAATGAGATGATATTTCTGTACAAATGAATGACATGAAAGCAGACTCAAGGAGCAGGTCAACAGCTAAGTCATCAAAAGAAAAAAAAGAAGAAATGATCACGTGGCAGCACTGTCGAAGAATTGACAGGACAGAAGTTACAGAAGACAGTTACAGGAGGTACAGAAGACAGGGTTCCCATTATTGTGGATTGACAATAGCCAAATGGATTAAATGACCAATGCATGGTGTTCAAAGCGAAAATTGCAGTGAGTTCAAGCACTGCATTTCTGTTTGCTGGGTGGATATTGTAAACATACCACACAAGAAACAGTGACAGAGAGACAGAAGACAACAAGTGTTAAAAAAGTTAAAGAGTCTAATTCAAGTAGCAATAATAGTTCTGACGATTTATGGATATCAAAACAGAATTGGCGACAATGATCAGGAATCGATACAATTATAACCCACATCTCCACAGAGACACCAAATGGAAAGAAACACAAACATGAAATAACTAGACCCCTAATGGAAACAACAATAGCGGAAAGCCATCACGAAAACACGCCTATATAATTTTGACCCCTTTGAACCCCACTTTTATGAGGTAAAACTAGGGTTTACAGAGGTAAACCTTTTTTCTACTCTACAATATGGATTGTGGGTACTCGTTAGAGCCGCCTAATTGAGGCTGTTCTAACGAGTATCCACAATCTATATACTGTGCAGGAATAAGAAAAATATCATAGGTTTTCATCTTAAAGTTTTCAATATTTGGTGCTAAAGTTTACAATGTATTTGTATAGGCATGTTTTCGTAATGCGAAAGAACGGTCACTATCCCACAAAATGGCTAATTGGCTATCCAAAACAAAATTTATAAGCGATACACACCCTCACAAAAAAACCGCGACAGAAGAACCGCCTTGCAATGGTCATTGTGTGTGAGGGGGGGGGGGGGGGCTTAAATATATTTTACGCGGCCGCAATCCTCGCCCTTACTTCCGTCGCGATTTAGACAAATAATTTGTTCAGTCCGCATGAAGGCCTCCCAACTCTAAGTGCAACAAGTATAGCTTTTTACAAAAAGCTAGGTCTACGCTTAGCACATATTAAATGTGAATGTCTAGAGTTATATCCCAGAAATATGTTTTATACAATTAACTGTCTTAGGCAATATTCTAATTTGCCATCCTGCCAACTGAAGTATAATGTCTAAAAATGTTGTAATATTGTGAAAAAGTACTTTTTCATCTTTAAAAAGGCACGTGTATGCTTGTGACATCTTTCAAATTGAATGCTTAAAAACTGTTGGTTAAGTTAGACTTTATAGAAGACTAATTGAAGATTAAACCTGAAAGTTTGCTAACGGCGAGGTAAGTTTTTTTTAGCTCACCAAAGCCGAAGGCTGCTGAGTAGCTTATATGATAAGCAGTGGTCCGTCGTGATCGAGAGTTTGTAGATGTATATTTTTTGTATTAGCCTGTACAATATGACAGCAGATATAGGCTTGTACAAATGTAATACATGTAGCAATTCTGTGCCAGAGCTCTACGCGCCGGCCTCTTTTTGTGTGAAAGCTTACACTTGCTGTAGGCTGCTCTTTTCTTCTTGTGAAAGCTTATACTTGTTGTGTTGCATAAGAATGGAAAGGTCAACCTGCACTGTGGGTAACTAATGGCTGTACTTCCGTGTTAAACTCAATCTCTATAATGTCTACGCCCATGGGCGTAGACAACAACAGTGCGGTTTTATACACATTGCTTCTCGGAGATGGTGCACTTATGAGTTAGGAGGCCTTCATGCGGACTGAACAAATTATTTGTCTAAATCGCAGCCAAATCTTTCGACACTGTCAGTCTGAATATTATGGAAAAGGGATCTATACTGAAGTTAGGGGTTGTTGGGTTCAGCAGGATGAAGGTTAAACGCCCAACACCGATGTCTCATTAGCCCCGCGTTGGCTTAAATTTGTATACATAAGCCTTTTCCAGTTCAAAGCAATAAAACCAAGGAATCGTTGAAAAGTGGCTAAATAAACAGTTCACAATAAAAACGTTTTTCTTGCATCTATAGATATTAATTGTGTTACTTTACTATTTTGAAAGAAAATTATTTGAAGCTTGAAATGTGAGACAGAGTCGGTTTTTAAAAATCAAAAGGCATAAATATAAAATTGACAGTGATAAAATCACAATTTGCATCTATATAAATTTTACAATATGTTTGTCAAATTTCAATAGAGAAGGGCTGTTAAAAGTTATTCAGACGTCAAATATCATTACCTCAAAAGAAAAGATAGCTTTTAAAATGATAAAACTAGGGACCTTTTAAGGGCCACTTTTCCTTTCCATTGAAGCGCGTAATTAAATAAAAGGTTTCACAGCATCAAATACAATAAAGATGCAGTTAAAACAGTGGCAGGGTTACTATTGATAGTTTAAGGGTATTTTTTCAAGTCATCTGCTTTTCCTCTCCGAAGTTTAAGTCATTTGCCGTACATGTGTGTTGTGTTTTTGAAATACGTCCCTCGTTATAACGACAATTCGATTCTGGGCTTCTGCAGATTTTTCAGATTCCTCTGAACTTAAACTAAAAAAGGCGGAAAAATATTTCACTCTGGGATAAATAATTTGTTCAGTCCGCATGAAGGCCTCCTAACTCATCAGTGCACCATCTCCGAGAAGCAAGGTGTATAAACCCACACTGTTGTTGCACTGAGAGTTAGGAGGTTAGGCGACAAAAGTGCGAGGATTGCGGCCGCGTAAAATCGATTTAAGCCCCCCCCTCCCCCGCCAAGTGGTATTCGTTTCACTGACCGTTCAAAGGCGGTTCTTCTGTCGTGGTTCATTTTTATATGGATTGTCTTTGAGTGTGTGTATCGCTTGTATGTTTTGTTTTGTATAGCCATTTTGTGGGAAAGTGACTGTCCTTTAGGCTTTCCGCTATTGATGTTTCCATTAGGGTATGTTGTTTCATGTTTGTGTTTCTTTCCCTTAAGTGTCTCTGATGGGAGCTGTGGGTCAATTGTATCGATTCATGATCATTGTCTTCACTTCTATTTCCTAACTCATCAGCGCAACAACTCCGAAACCCAAAACTCAAACATCCACAGAGATGAAACAACGGTGATTACTCGACAGCAAGAAATAATTGAAATGCTGGAGCACCAACAGTTAGACACCGGTGGTTCCGACCAAAGACAGAGCATCAGGTACCAACCAACATTACATAAAATTAAATTTTAATTCTAAGCAAGCCTTTACGCTGGAACCGTCTTAGAATCTGAGGCATGACCCACCAGCGGGCAATTAAAGAGGGAAGCAAAGTTATCAAGCGTGGATGGGTAAAATGCCATGCATGCAGTCTGTCGTGTATCATTCATGTTGTACCCAATTTTTTAAATATCGAAGAATAATTTAACGAAAATGCGTACTGAAATTATTGCAAATATATACCATCCGAACATCCAGAAGCCGAGCCAAAGGCCTCGATGATCCCAGACTGGCCTCCAAGGGACATCATGAAGTCTCCGTCATAACAAAACAAGGCCCCCGTCCATCGGGGCTTGAAGAAATAGATGGGCTGCATGGATGAAACCGACCCGCACACAAGTCCTGGTAAACCGCTTAGAGGATCTAAGCTTGCCCAGGCAAAGCGGTGCGAGTCGGACAGTCCATGCTTATAAGCCCTATTGGTTCGATTGGGCGACGGGGCTTAAGATGTCATTTCATCTCAATGTAGGGTAGAAGTCCCACAAAATTGGAAGCAACGTCACAAAAATGACCTTTACAGTGCTGACGGGGACGTTAAACCTCAAATCAAACAAACAAAAATCATAACAAAACAAAAAAAAAACAAAAAAAAAAACAGATCAACCACAAGGGTCGCCCAACTCGCATTCATCGGAACACCTAAAATCTGTCAAAACTCTCATGCAAACACTGTCAAGCAGAAAGGCGAGAGCCCCATACACCTTCCGACATGACCATCATGTACAACCTCTATGCTCTCCGGAAGCATAAAACAAACATCCCCCGCACCAACCACAAGATCTCCATGAAATGTCCATTCAATTAAATCACCAAGCCCCTCCACAGCTAGACCATGAGGAAGCACAGCGCAAAGGGCTGAAAAACCACAAGCAGACATACCCGAAGCACAAAAACGCTTGGACCTCAACCAACCCCAAACCCCACCAGAACCCCCTAGGCCAACCAGACTTCTCCCCGATCCCTCAAAGACACCGTCGCAATATTCAACCACACGTCCCAACGACGGCAGCAAGAATGAAGCCAACAATTCGGAAAGCCCAGCGGCGGCACAAGAGTCCGAAAAACCGCACCCGTATGGTACCCTATGAAGTTTAGGTAACCAACACAACGCAAGAAGCCCCCCCCCCCCTGCCCAGCCCCGCAACACACAAAGCAAACTTGGTGGCTGAATGAAAAACGTGGCCACCAACCCCACTGCCCCCTCCACAGGAAAAGGCTCCAGCCCACAGGCCCCAGCACCACCAAGCCCTTGTCGAAGAGCGCCAACACAGCGGTGGTTTTGATATTGTTTATCTTTAATGTAGCTTTGTCGGATTTTCCGGCGGGGCTTTTCATGTTGTATATGCTTATGGCTGTGTATTATTGCACGACCTGCAGAAAAAGCGACCTAGTGAAGTCGGTTGATTTTCTAAGAGTGCCCTAAAATCACCGTGTCATTCTGTCAGTCTGTCTGTCCGTCCATAACCCGTTTGTGAAAATTGGTGACAGTGACTTAACCGCTTGGAATATTTAAACAATTTTTGGCATACTGATAAATATCAATGAGATCTAACCAATGAACTTGTACAATATTACATTCCATTTAGTATAGCCTCGCCGAGGCGAAAAATGTGAAAAATTTCGAACTGCTTCTCCTCGGAAACCGTTGGACCGATTGAAGTCAAATTTCATATGGAGCCTCTATGGGATGGGAGAAACCAAAAATTGGTCATGGGGTCCAGGTCACATGACCAAAATGGCCGCCAAGCAATATATGGAAAAAAAAAATAGTCTTCTCCAGAACCACTGGGCAGATTTCCACGAAACTTGACAAATAGCATCTGGGACGTAGGCCCATCATAAATTGCTAAAATGGTGACCCTGGGTTGACCTTGACCTTCTTTGTGCCTAGGTCAAACTTTGACACATATGCTTTTGTATTGGAAAAGTGAGAATGCATTTTATCCTGCAAACGATTCAGAATACAGTACTAAAGTGTAAGATATATTTTTGCTCCTTACGATAAGGCGCATTTATTGGGGGAACCGTTTTAGGTCCAGGTCACATGACAAAAATGGCCGCCATACCCATATATGGTAACACTCATAAAGCTAAAAGCATCCGGCGGGTCGTGCTCTTCAGCTGAAGCACTGGTTACCTACTATTATTCATTACCTGTGCCTGTTGCACCGTGGTCACCTGTTGTGTGGGAGATGGTTGCTATGCTTTTTGTGGTTCGTTAATTTCCTGTTTTGTTTTCTTCATTGTTTGTTACATCCTCTTGGTGCCATTGGCAGGCTGTAATCTTTTAATTGGGGCTTTTGCCCGGGCATTTATATCTATGATTTCTATAATACTTAGGTATGGTCAACAAATGTCATACAAAGGTCAATATTCTGCTTCTGGCATTTCTCTTGTAGCTACCTTGCAGTGAAGTTTATGTTCATTTTTCTTCTGTCCCTGTGTTTCTTTTAGAGGCCTTGACGGTTCAAGGTCTTTATTCAGTCGCAAAGCAGACTACTGGTAAACCGCCTAGAAGTACTAAGTAGAAGTAAAACAAAGATCAGGAATCGATACAATTAACTTACTCCACCCATAAAAGACACCAAAGGGAAAGAAACACAAACATTAAGCGACCAGACTATAATGGAAACCTAAACAAAGGAAGGCCATAAGGACAGTTACTTTCCCACAAAATGGCCATATGGCCATCCAAAATAAAAAGACACAAGTGATACACACAGTAAGTAACAAACAACATCATAAATAAACCGCCACAGAGGAGCCGCCTTGGAACGGTCAGTGGAATGATTTCCACTGGGGGGCTTAAATCGATTTTACGTGGCCACAATCCTCGCCCTTACTTACGTCGCGATGTAGACAAATAATTTGTTCAGTCGGTTCCGGGTCGTTTCGCCCGTGGGTCGTTTCGCCGGGTCGTTTCGCCCTGAGTCGTTTCGCCCTGATTTCGGGGGTGGGTCGTTTCGCCCTTACCTGGTGAGTCGTTTCGCCCGTGAGTCGTTTCGCCCGTGGGTCGTTTCGCCGCAATTATATTTTAAGGGAGTCACAAACGGAATGGATGAGTAAATGGACAGATGGATGAATAAATAAATAAATAAATGAATAAATGGGTGAATGGAGTTGTGCGTTGGTAGATGGACGGACGTACGGATGAACGGACGGCATTTTAATATACGGAGATAGATAAGTTAATGAATGAATGAATGTATGTATGGGGAGTATTGGTAGCTGGACACACGGAAATGAATGAATGAATGAAGTGATGCTTGTGTAGATGGACGGACCGTTTCTAACGAGCACCTGAGCAGAAATATGAAAAATATAAGAATCTTTGATCAGAACATTTTTGATTTTTTTTATTTGGTGGTAGAATTTTCCAGTATTTGAATAAGCATGTTTTCGTAATGCAAACTATTAAACAGACCAGTACGATAACACAGCCGTGCGACATAGTGCAGGTTTTCACATCTCTAAAATGACTACTTTTATTTTTACTTTTTTATGAAAAGCTGTGGTATTTTTTCTTCGCCATATAAGGTGGGGTTTAGGGGGTGTTCATTCCACGGACTTGTTAATGTGCTGCTATAGTTTCATGTCATGCTTTGTTATATATTTATAATGTAAAATATGTGTTTTGTTACGCATAAAATTATGGGAAAAAAATGATAAGAAAGTATAAATGTTTCTATTCCTACCAAGGTTGAGCTACAGTAGATTCTGTATAAAAATTAAACCGACTTTTTACACATGACACTTAATGTGTTATATTAATTATTACTCTTTAAGTGACATTTTGTTAACTTTTATTCAGACACCACTGTTTAAAAATATTTCGTTTGTTGAAATTGAGGTTTAACGTCCCCGTCATCACAATTGACGTAATAATGTAACCAGTTATATCACGTCACTATTTTTGCAGAAAGAACAACTGATAAGTAAATAAAATATCATATTAGCAAGTCTATGCAATAACGTCCCCCTAAACACAACTTTATACAGTGAAAAATGGGGTTTCGCATATACTTTATTTCCCTTATTTCTGATTCTAGAACATAGACAATTAGACGGTTCTAATCCAAAATCTATGTTTTTAACCCCATTTTATTGCAAAGACTTATTAACCTTATGTGAGCTCGAATATCTTTCTCAAAAAGGTGGTAGCGCAGTTGCTCAAACCTGAAGTATAAGCCGTCAGAAGGTCGTCCAGCTGACCAAACAAGGGCAAAACCATGTTTTTCGGAACTCCCAATACCCCCATCAATCCCTTTACATACCAAAAACAAACTTAACCTCAATCAATAGGGCTTGAAAAAATAAGGGCGAAACGACCCACCTAATCAGGGCGAAAACGACCCACGGGCGAAACGAACCAGGGCGAAACGACTCAGGGCGAAACGACCCACGGGCGAAACGACTCATGGGCGAAACGACTCACGGACGAAACGACCCGAGACCGTTCAGTCCGCATGAAGGCCTCCTAACTCATCAGTGCAACATCTCCGTGAACACAAAAATCAAAGAACCACAGAGGTAAGACAACGGTGATGCCTCGACAGCAGAAACCACTGAAATGCTGGAGCAAAAGAAAACCAACAGTTAGACTCCGATGGGCCTGACCAGAGACAGAGCATCAGGCACCAACCAACATTACCTTGAATTAGATCTCTCTAATTCTCAATAAGCCTTTACGTTGGAGCCGTCATAGAATCTGAGGCCTGACCCACCGGCGTGCAATTAAAGAGGGAAGCAAAGTTGCCAAACGTGATTGGGTTAACTGCCATGCATGCAGTCTGTCGTATAACATCCATGTTGTACCCAATCTTTTTATATACTAAGCCTGCCCAGGCAAAGTGGTGTGAGTCAGACCGTCCAGTGCATATAAGCCTTTGCTTTCATTGGGTGGCAGGGCTTGAGATGCCATTTCATCTCAATGACGGATAAAAGTCCCACAAAATTGGAAGCAACGTCTCCAAAATGACCTAAATATTGTTGACGGGGCCATTAAACATCAATTTTAACAAAACAAACAGACTCTTGCAAGGACCATCCCAGTAATTGACAACAAAGAGATGTCCCGATGCTTCTCACACACCTGAGGATTCCCTTTCCGTTTGAATATGTGGATAATTGATGCATCCTTTTTTGTGAATAATGGCTTCTTCTCTCCACAAAATATTAAATAACTCACTTTTTTATGCAATTGTATTACATCTCTGCGGGTATTGCATCTGAGCCTAGAGCCTTACCAGATGACAGGAGTTTTATTGCTGACACTGTTTCAGAGACGGTTTGGAACTCGTCAAGCAACGATTACATTCAATCTGTATTAGTTCTGTTTATAGCTTTATCACAAATCACTGATGGTCAACTAAGGGCACAAAGTGCTCAGCCCATCTTTTCAAGATAGCTTCTTTGTCAGTCAGAAGACTAGTACACATGTATCCCCTGCACTGACACGATGGGTGGTTCGTGAGCTCTTCGGGCCATAAATTGTCTTTAGTATATCAAACATCTTCTTGATACGGACATGAACATGTCCGTCTATAGACTAAGAGGTGCACGCGTTGTCATAACAACGTAATTCGCTTCCCTGATAAATATTTTTTGATGGTCAAATCGCGTGAATTCTCGGTGAGACTATGCGAGACAACTTCCTGTGTATGGTTCACGCGTTCTTCCTTCTAATAAAATGTCTGCCTTTCATACAGTCGGTCCCCAGTCTAGTACAACATTCATCTTTTACGATTCTTTTTTCTCCTTTTCGTATTTCCATCCGCTATATGTATTACTTTTTGACGTATCCGACCAAATAAAAATAAATAAATAAATAAAAACTGTAAATTCGGATTCTTCAAAAACGTCACGATGACTGCTTCTCTATTATTGATCCATGTTGCACAGACGCTTATTGAATTTTCATAGACAAACTGTCTGACAGTTGGCGCATCTCGAGTACCAATCTTATGTTTACCTTCCGGCAGCGTTATTTTGACAGAAACAGGTTAGTTTTCGTTTATTTCCAGTATTCCTATGCTAGTTCCGACTCGCAGTGTGATACAATCAAGCATGAATTAATGCCTAATGGGGGCCTTGGAATTCCTTTTCTTCTTTTACTGCAACACCCTCACACGAGGCGTGCAGGTGTACATTACACTCGAAGGAGGGCTTGGCAGTAAACAGAGATAGATAATTAAAAGGAGCACTAACAGATTTTGAAGGACATTGTAATACGGACATGAGTCGGCCGATGCCTTCGGCTATTCGACAGCAACATCCTAGTTTTCGTTTATTTCCAGTATTTCCATGGTAATTCCGATTCGCTTTATGTCCTACCAAGCATAATGCCTTGAAATTCTTTTCTTTCTTTTACTGCACCACCCTCTCACGAGGATTACCTGCAGGTGTACAGTATATGTACTCCAGGACCAGTGGCCAACGCAAAGCGGTGCAAGTCGGACCCATCCTATCTATCTATCTACTGATACTGTGTGGGTCACATTTGACCATTACCGCAGGTGTACATTACATACACTACAGGTTTGCATGATGACAGCCTGCACAGTAATCATATAAATACGGTAGGGATATTTAACCTGCACAGGGGATGGTTCTCCCTGCACAGGGGGCCTCTAGTTAACGTCCCGATCTAAAGGACGGTGTACATTTTGACATTCATCCCTGCAAATGATACCAATGCCGTGAATGGAGCGTGTTTGGACATCAAAATTTTATCGCCATTGCTGGGGATCGAACCCGCGACCTGTAGCATCAGAGGCAAGTGCACTAACCACTGAGCTACCATGCTCTACCGTCCTTCCATGCTTATAAATTGGGAGGCAGAGCTTGAGATGTCATTTCATCTCAATATCGGGTAAAAGTCCCACAAAATTAGAAGCAACATCTCCAAAATTACCTTTTCAGTGTTGAGGAGGAGGTTAAACCTCAAATCAAACAAATACAGTCCAGGTTTGCAGAATAAAAGCCTACATAGTAATCATGCAATCTGCCTGTAACACTCGAGAGAGGGGTTGGCAGAAAACAGAGATAGATATTTTTTGTAGGGATCTTTTACTTGCACAGGGATGGTTCTCCCTGTACAGGGGGCCTCCGGTTAACGTCCCGATCCGAAGGACAGTGCACCTTGTGGCATTCATGATGCCAGTGTAGCAGTTCAGACACCACAATTTTCTTACCGCTGCCCGGAATTGAACTGGGGGCCTCTAGCATAAGCATGATAGGCAAGTGCACTAACCACTGAGCTACCATGCTCCATAGGCAAACAGAGTTAATTCATTTTTTTTTTCTATCCATTTCTGCTGATCGTTTATCTTGTCACTTTCGCATTTCATTTGTTTCTCTCACGTTTGTATAGGAAGCCAGTCTGTTCTGAAGGTATTGATTAATTCAGGGTTCTTTTAAAGTGTAGCTGTTAATGTGAATTTCTCCAAAAGCATCAATACCGAAAAATCATATGTACACATATTGTTGAAAATTGTGCCCCCCCCCCCCCCCCCACACACACACACACACATCAGGGCTTGAAGAAATAGATGGGCTGCAATGCATGCTTGATGCATTTGAGTAAAATGAATGGCAAATTCGATTGATAGCCTTTCGTACAGCAGACTCATTATCTGGATGAAGAAGAGAGCAGTTAGAGCCTGACTTGGGACCAACGGCGATAGATCAGGACACATCCATGAAAGACACTGGTTGCATGTCTTTGTAAACATTGTCAGTTAAAGAAGTGTTTCTTTGACATGCTCTTGTGTACCATTAAGGCAGCTAATTTGATTTGGATCTGTTCATGGACAACCAGATTGAGACAGATGTTCGTACGACCCTGTAGAGCCCAGCACATGGATGGTAGATGACTTGGTTAACAGATAGGGTTGGCTAATCGGAGCTGAGAGTATAATGGATGGCAAATTCGATTGATAGCCTTTCGTACAGCAGACTCATTATCTGGATGAAGAAGAGAGCAGTTAGAGCCTGACTTGGGACCAACGGCGATAGATCAGGACACATCCATGAAAGACACTGATTGCATGTCTTTGTAAACATTGTCAGTTAAAGAAGTGCTTCTTTGACATGCTCTTGTGTACCATTAAGGCAGCTAATTTGATTTGGATCTGTTCATGGACAACCAGATTGAGACAGATGTTCATACAACCCTGTAGAGCGCAGCACATGGATGGTAGATGTAGATGACTTGGTTAACAGATAGGGTTGGCTAATCGGAGCTGAAAGGATGATGGATTATCACTCCTGTTACTGTGGTCGATAATCGATTAGTAATCGCTAAGGTTTTTGTCATTATTTTACCTGTCTGGCTTTCTGTCTAAGCATGACTCTTACCATATGTTGGTCTTTACCATATGTATATTTGAACAGACAGGCCTGAGCAAACAGTGTAGACCAAGATGGGATGCCGCATAATGCAGCATATCATCAGGGTCTGCACTGTTTGCCACTCATCCAGCTGTTTTAGGCATAACTTTGGGTAGTAATTAAATTGTACCTATCAAGTAATCGATTAAAAGCAAGTCACAAATGATTATCATTTTTGCGGAATTTATCGATCGATTATACGATTAATCGTGTCAGCATTTTTAACAGACAAATTTAATGCCCATGGGATCTGAACTCATTCTTGTTGCTAGAAAGTATTTGCAATTCAGATAAAGAGAAAAGATGGGGAAATGGGGATAATATTTTTGATTATTTGAAAAAGATGTTATGGATACCTGTGAAATGCTATGTTGTGACTGGTCCAACAAGTACCTACAACATTCCTTTTAGCTCACCTGTCACGTAGTGACAAGGTGAGTTTTTGTGTTCACTTTTCATCCGTCGTCCATGCGTGCTTCTGTAAACAATTCTTCCAACGACATCTCCTCCTAAACCACTGATCGGATTTTGACCAAACTTCACAGGAATGATCCTTAGCTGGACCCCTTTCAAAGTTGTTCAAATGGTTCCAGTCCATTGCAAATCTAGGTCACAGGAGCCGAAAATAATTTTTTTCACTGAAAACTTGAAAAATCTTCTCTTAAACCACAAGGCCTGGGCCTTTGATATTTGGTATGAATCTTCATCTAGTGAACCTCTACCAAGATTCTTCAAATTAAAGCCATGGGGCCAAAAATGCCCCCGTCCGGGGGCCTTTGGTTTTACAGAGGCTTATACAGGGAAATTTTCTCCGAAACTGCAAGGACCAGGTCTTTGGTATTTGGCGTGAAGCTTCATCTAGTGAACCTCTATCAAGACTGTTCAAGTTATAGCCCTAGGGCCAAAAAATTGCCGCCCCGGGCCCTTTACCGGTAGTTAAAATATTTAAAATCTACTTCACTGAAACCACAAGGCCCAGGTCATTGCTATTTGGCATGAAGCTACATCTACTGAACCTCTACCAAGATTGTTCAAATCATAGCCTTTGGACCAAAAGTGCCTCCGCCCGGGGGCCCTTCAGTTTAACATTGACTTATATAGGGAAATTAAAAACAAGTCTTCTACTCTGAAACCGCAAGGCCCAGATCTTTGATATTTGGTGTGAAGCTTCATCCAGTGGACCTCTATCAAAATTGTTCAAATTATAGCCCTAGGAAATAGAAGTCAAGTCAAATGCAGAAGGCCAATGTCTTGAATAATTGACATGAAGCTTTGTCTTATAGATTTCTAGCAAGATTGTTCAAATTAAAGCCCTGGGGTCAACGCCACAGAGTGGGCCCTGTACTTTAAACTGAAGAAGAGGAAAAACCTTGAAAATTTTAATCTTCTTGTCTGAAACCAGACTGCTCCAGTCTTTGATATTTGGTATGAAGCTTCACTTTTTAGACCACTGCCAAGATAATTGAAATTATAACCCGGGGCCAGTAATGGCTCTCCCAGGGGCTCACTTGTTACCCTATGGATCGGGCCATCATGGCCCTCTTGATACTTTTAGAGACAGATAAGACAATTTTAATACTAGTATCTCCAATGAACTGTTTCTCCATTGTGAATTTTGCCTTAGATTAAGTCTAATCATTTAGTTCTAAAATTAGGTTAGGAATTTATTTTTATGCCCCCGGAATCTAAGATTCTGGGGGGCATATAGTTTTTGGTCTGTCCGTCTGTTTGTCCGTTTGTCTGTTTGTCCGTCTGCAAAAACTTTAACATTGGGTATAACTTTTGAATGGTAAGTGGTACAGCTTTCATACTTCACATGTGCATTCCTTGTCACAAGACCTTTCAAGAGGTACCATAAATTTTGACCTCGTGACCTTCACCTTGCGCTGTCCGGGGGCATTTGTGTTTCACAAACACATCTTGTTAGCACTATGGTGTACAGGGATACTCTGTGGGGCACAAGACAGGATTTTTAGGTGAGACAATAAGTTCCGGCAGGGTAATATTTCTCAGTGGGAACTATTTCTCTTTGTGATATAATATCATTTTTCTTTTTCATATATACATATATACATATTTATTTCACAATTTCTGTGACATGCATTACATATATACATACAATAATAATTCATAGGAACGAAATCTTACATTGTTGATGGGGACATTAACCCATTGTATGCTATTAGACTCTTCCACTGCCATATATTGGACAAGTCCATTTGTCATATAAGGGGGTCAGGCCTATTTTTTTTCGTTTTTATTAGCTCACCTGTCATGTAATGATGAGGTGAGCTTTTGGGATCACTTTTCGTCCGCCGTGCGTCCATCCTTGCGTAAACAATTTCTTCAAAAGACATCTCATTAACCACTGATCGGATTATGACCAAATTTCATAGGAATGATTCGTAGGCGGTTCCCTTTCAGAGTTGTTCAAATGGTTCCAGTCTGCACATCACGGGAGCCAACAAAAAAGATTTTTTTTAATGAAAACTTAATCTGAAATCAGGCCTTCGATAGATGGTGTGTAGCTTCAGTCTAGTGGACCTCTGCCAAGATTGTTCAAATTATAGTCCTGGGGCCAAAAATGCCCCTGCCTCGGGGCCCATTGGTTTAACATAGTCTTACATAGGAAAAAGCTTTAAAAACTATTCTTGTCTGAAACTAGAAGGCTCAGGTGTTTGATCAGAAGCCTCTGTGGTGTAGTGGTTACGCTACTCGCCTTGTAAACCAGGGATCGCAGGATCAATCCCTGGCTTCTCCAGACTTTAGGATGAGTCTTTAAACCGAGGTCCTGTCTCCGTATGACCTTCGCTGTTGGTGGGACGTAAAACCCAAACACTCACTCACTCAGGTGTTTGACATTTGGTATCAAGCTTCGTCTTGTGGACCTCTATCAAGATTGTTCAAATTATAGCTCTGGTGCCCCTTGGCTTTACATTGACTTATGTAGGAAAAATCTAAAAAAATCTTCTCCTCTGAAACCACAAGGCCCAGGTCCTTGAAATTTGGTGTGTAGCTTCATCTATTGGACCTCTACCAAGATTGTTCAAATTATGGCCATGGGGCCAAAAATGCCCCCGCCACATTGAACTTCATCTGCCGATCGGCCTCCCACTCTGCAAGTTGATCCAGGTCATCTTGTAAAATAAGACAGTCAGACGGAGAAAATATACAAGACACATCATCAGCAAACAAACTGACTGATGTCCTGATATTAACAGTCAGATCATTGATGAAAACCAAGAAGACTGGTCCCAAGGACTGAACCTTGGGGGACTCCAGATAAAACAGGGACTGATCAGGTGCTTGGCCATCAAGTACAACTTGTTGTGAGCACCCAGAGAGCCATGAGCTTATCCACCTATGTGTGGATTCACTTATCCCATAGTAGTCACTTTATATAATAGCCCTCTGTGAGGTACCTTCAACCTTGTCAAAGGCCTTGGCGAAGTCCATGATGATCAAGTCAGTCAACTTAGTCAAGTGACCACGATTTATGACCCCAACCAGATTCCCCACAATGTCATGGTAAAATTGAACTACCTTATTCGACCTATTTACCGCACATGCTCCTATAAGCGCACACCCAAGCTTTTTCTGGAAAAAAATACACAAGCGCTCACTTTACAGTAACCTCCCAACTAATTCATATTGAGTTTTGCTGCATCTTTGACCCGAGGAAATCATATGTATATGTGGTGAACCCCTATGCTGAAATTCAACTCTATAAAATAATCATATCGGAAGCTTTTTTTTCGTATTGAGTGTGCGCTTATTAGGTAGATTTTTCACCACAATATTTTCATACAATTTTGAAAAAAACTAAGCGCACGGTGCGGTAAATAGGTCGAATACGGTAGTTGCATTTTGCAATACCTTTGACTTCAGAAACCATCTTGACTTGTGAAGGATTGTCTTTGGACGTGTCACCAGTAAACATTTCTGATTCTGACAGTCAGCAAGAATGCCCAGAAATGCTATTCAGTCAGCAAGAATGCTCTCAAGTAAAGCTATACAGAACGCTGTCTGTTTTAACAAGGGGCGTAAGAGTGAGTGTTTGAGTTTTACGTCCCACCAACAGCTAAGGTCATACGGAGACGGGACCTCGGTTTAAAGACTCATCCGAAAGTCTGGAGAAGCCCGGGATCGATCCTGCGATCCCTGGTTTACAAGGCGAGACAAGGGGCGTAAGATAACGCTTATCTGTATATTGGTAAAATGGTTTGTTGTCACCATTTATTCACTTCCCCTCTAGTGTTCGAACTTCAGGTGGGTTAAAACACTAGCATCTTTGCTTTTAAACATTAACTGACTGGTAATGCTCATGTCCGTATCTAGGCTGTGCCTAAGTTCATATTATCCTTTCTATCAAGGGACTAAAGTTCACCTGCCTTACTGTTCAGCCAGGAGCCTTGCATGTCTCTGAGCCTAGTCTGGACTGTCTTAAATTATATTTTAATACGCGGCTTTATTAGATACTGAGCTGGCATCACTGATGGATACCTTGTGCTTTTGGTGTTTCTAGTCCCCGAATTTCTTCGTCGTTCTTGTCAAACCAGTCTGTCGCGGTTTATTTTTGTTATGATTTGTCTTTGTATGTGTGTTTCGCTTATATCTTTTTATTACGGGCCTCCGTGGCCTAGTGGATAAGAGCGCTGACTCTTAGTCATTAAGTCTCTCACCGCCGTAGGTTCGAGCCTCGCTCGGGCCACGTGTGAGACGCCAAGTTCTGCAACGGAAGGTCAGGTGGTTTTTCTCCCGGTACTCCGGTTTTCGCCCACCTCTGATTAACGATCGGCTCGATATGAGTGAAATAATCTTGAAAGGGCCGTAAAACCCAAACCAAAAAAAAAATATTTTTTTTTATTTTGGATAGCCAGTTTGCCATTTTATGGGAAAGTAACCTTTTATTGGCTTTCCGCTGTTGGTGTTTCCATTGGGGTCTAGTTATTTCATGTTTGTGTTACTTTCCCTTTGATGTCACTACTGGGAGCTGTTGGTTAATTGTATCGATTCCTGATCATTGCCTTCACTTCTGTTTTGATGGACCTAGGGAATCCATTGCTGAAGAGTAAACGGTGTCTCTTAAAGAATATCCAGTTCTCTTTTGGATCATCAGAACTGAGTTCCATTGCATCTAAACGGCTGCAGATATCATTAATGGAGGCTCTGTCTCTGGTCTGGCCCACCGGAGTCTGATTGTTGCTTGCTCAAGCAGTTCAGTTATTTTTGCTGTCGTGTCTTTATCGTTGTTTCATCTCTATATTTGTTTGATTTTTATTATCTCGGAGATGCTGCACTAATGAGTGAAAAATCCTTCATGCGGACTGAACAAATTATTTGAGCCGGGGCCCAGCATTTACTTCAATTTACATGCGCGCCCAGCGAAGAATCAGATCCGCCTGTGCATCCATATAGTCTGACCAGAGACTTTCTTGGTGCATGAAAGAGCATTGGGCCCTTAGCTATCATTAGAGCGCACATCGACCTCTGATCAGACTGACCGGACACGCAGCTGATCTGAGTCTTCGCTGGGCGCACATGTAAATTGTAGGAAATGCTGTGTCCCGGCTCATTTGTCACCAAGGTCGAGGATTGAGGCTACGTATAGTTCCAACAATTTGACATAAGACTGTGACCTCTGTTACCATAATTTTACACCCAACTGAATGCTTACATCACGCTAACAAGTCCGTGAAATGAACACCCCCTTACACCCCACTTTATACAGAGAAAACTGGGGTTTTTAAGGGGGTATACATTATTTTCCTTATTTCTGCTCATAGACATAGGTTGTGGGTACTCGTTAGAACCGCCTCAATGAGGCGGTTTTAACAAGCACCCACAATCTGTGTTAAAAACAGAAATAAGAAAGATGTTATTATTTTACTCAAAACTTGTCATTTCTGACACCATGTTGCACGCCGTTATTTCACACGAACATGTTTTCCTCATGTATCTATCCTGGCCGTCTTCCGAAAATGTCGATAATGTTATTCAACAAATGGGTCGCCTTTCACGAGATCCGAAAATTCACGAGAAGTTTGCGGAAACCGATCTATTAGGCGATAACACGGACTGATTTATCCTTTGCATAAAGGTCAGTCCCATGTCAAACTGAAACAGCCATAAAATTGATTTAAGTCCCCCACTGTTCCAAGACGGTTCTTCTGTCGTGGTTTATTATTGTTATAGTTCGTCTTTGCATGTCTGTATTGCTATTTTTTTATTTTGGATAGCCGACTGGCTATTTTATGGGATAAAGAAAAGTCCTTTTGGCTTTCCGCTTGTGCGGTTTCCATAATGGTGGTGTTGTATTATGTTAATTTATCATATGACGTCGCTTCTGAGAGTGTGATAACGCCATGTATTATATTCGATAATTCACTAGTGGATTAAATATGTAAATTAGCTAGATACGTTCCGTATCGTAACATGTGCGACGTCCTTAACGACGTCGCGTTTACTAATGGCGGAATATTGACATTTTGATTAACAATCGTGAATAAAATGCGTTTAAAATGTCATATGATAAATAGAATCTTGCATTCGTGCTCATGTATTATTGAATTTATTAAACTCGTTGAGGAAAAGGGATAAAATGTATTATTTAATTTATTAAACTCGTTGAGGAAAAGGGATAAAATGCTCGGCCTCGCATTTAATCCCTTTTCCTCAACTCATTTAATAAATTCAATAATACATGAACACTCATGTAAGATCCTCTATAACTCTTTTCGTTTGCTGTTTTGGATGGGAGGTGTGAGGTAATTGTATCGATTCCTGATCATTGTCTTCACTTCTGATTTGCCTCTAACTGTCTTGTTTCAGCACTTACATGCCTTGTGGTTGCCGTGCAGGGTGAATGAGTAGGTTGAGTTTGCTGACAACAAAATACGTAGAACTGAAGGCAATGATCAGGAATCGATACATGAGGAACTTAAGTTTTAACAATTCACAGACTGGACTACTAAATCTGCTAATAGAATCCAGCCCATTGACCCTTACAGGATATAAGTCATCATTAGTGCATTGCATTCCAAGTTTGAGACTTCTAGCTTCTATAGTTCCTGAGAAATCTTTGACGAAAATTTAACATTGGTCAAAATGGAGAGAAAGAAGAATGAAAGAACAGATGAACAAATAAGCTGAGAAAGCCCAATGTCTCTTACACAAAATAAGTCATCATTATTCTATTGAATACCAAATTTGATGCTTCTAGCTTTTATAGTTCCTGAGAAATCTTTGATTAAAAATTAAACATTGGTCTATTATCTCTATATGGAGAGAAAGAAGAATGAAGGAACAAATGAACCAGACTAGCTCCAAAACCTAATGCAGCCTTTCCCCTTGCCCAATGGTGCTACACATAAAATTTAAACAAGATTGGTCGGCTGCCTTCTGAGATATGCTTCATTGAAAGTGTGGACGACGGATGGACGGACGACAGACGACAGACTCCGGAGCCTTGGTATACTATCAGCTCACTGGAGCCTTTGGCTCAGGTGAGCTAAAAATTCAAGTCGCTATTTCTGTCACAACATTTTCCCTACGTTAAGTCTATGGGCAAATTTTTTTGTCTCTCAAGGTCACGTAACTCCGAGGTCAATATTCCGATTCGGCCCAAAATCGAACTTAACCGAGATTTTATGCCTGTCCTCGTTACCTGCAAGTTTGAAGCTGATATGAATAAAAATAAAGTTGCTATCGTGGTCACAACGTATTTTTTTATGCTCAAGGGCAGGTAACTCCAAGGCAAATATTCCGATTCGGCCCAAAATCGAACTTAACCGTGATTTTATGTCTGTCCTCGTTACCTGCAAGTTTGAAGCTGATCTGAAAAAAATTCAAGTCGCTATCGTAGTCGCAACATTTTCCCTAATTAAGTCTATGGGCAAATTTTTGGTCGCTCAATGTCACGTAACTCCGAGGTCAATATTCCGATTCGGCCCAAAATTGAACTTAACCGAGATTTTATGCCTGTCCTCGTTACCTGCAAGTTTGAAGCTGATCTGAATAAAAATAAAGTTGCTATCGTGGTCACAACATATTTTTTATGCTCAAGGGCAGGTAACTCCAAGGCAAATAATCCGATTCGGCCCAAAATCTAACTTAACCGAGATTTTATGTCTGTCCTCGTTACCTGCAAGTTTGAAGCTGATCTGAAAAAAATTCAAGTCGCTATCGTAGTCACAACATTTTCCCTATGTTAAGTCTATGAGCAAATTTTTTGTCGCTCAAGGTCACGTAACTCCGAGGTCAATATTCCGATTCGGCCCAAAATCGAACTTAACCGGGATTTTATGCCCGTCCTCGTTACCTGCAAGTTTGAAGCTGATCTGAATAAAAATAAAGTTGCTATCGTGGTCACAACGTATTTTTTCATGCTCAAGGGCAGGTAACTCCAAAGCAAATAATCCGCTTCGGCCCAAAATCGAACTTAACCGTGATTTTATGTCTGTCCTCGTTACCTGCAAGTTTGAAGCTGATCTGAAAAAAAATTCAAGTCGCTATCGTAGTCACAACATTTTCCCTATGTTAAGTCTATGGGCAAATTTTTGGTCGCTCAAGGTCACGTAACTCCGAGGTCAATATTCCGATTCTGCCCAAAATCGAACTTAACCGAGATTTTATGCCTGTCCTTATTATCTGCAAGAATGAAGTCGATCAGAAAAAAATTGACGGAGCTAGAGTGATGACAAGCGTTTTCCTATGTTAAGTCTATGGGAGCTATATGTTGCCATGGTAACCAGAGTTCCACTCAGATCTGCATGAAAACCTTATGCAGTCTTTCCACTTGCCCAATAATGTTACACATGAAATTTGATCAAAGTCGGCCAAGTAGTCTTCAAGATATACATTTTTGAAATTCACATTAACCCTTATGCAAAAATGCACAAGGGCAGGTAACTCCTAAGTGTATGATCCGATTCTGCCAATTATCGGACTTGACCGAGATTTCATTTCATAGCTGTGCTGGTTATCTGTAAGAATGAAGCCAATCCGAACAAAATTGAAGCAGCTACAGTGATGACAACATTTTCCCCATGTCAAGTCGATAGGCAATTTTTCGGGCGCTCAAGGGGACGTAACTCTTGAGTGAATTATCTGATTCGGCCCAAAATCGAACTTGACCGAGATTTTATGCCTGTACTGGTTATCTGCAAGAATGAAGTCGATCAGAAAAAAATTGACGGAGCTAGAGTGATGACAAGCTTTTTCCTATGTGAAGTCTATGGGAGCTAGATGTTGCCATGGCAACCAGAGTTCCACTCAGATCTGCCTGAAAACCTAATGAAGCCTTTCCACTTGCCCAATAATGCGACACATGAAATTTGATCAAAGTTGGCCAAGTAGTCTTTAAGATATACATTTTTGAAATTCCCATTAACCCTAATGCAAAAACACACAAGGGCAGGTAACTCCTAAGTGAATGATCCGATTCTGCCAGTTATCGAACTTGACCGAGATTCTATGGCTGTGCTGGTTATCTGCAAGAATAAAGCCAATCTGAAAATAATTGAAGCAGCTACGGTGATGACAACATTCTCCCCATGTTAAGTCAATAGGCAATTTTTTCAACGCTCAAGGGCACGTTACTCCTGAGTGAATAATCCGATTCAGCCCATAATCGAACTTGATCGAGATTTCATGCCTGTCCTCGTTATCTGCAAGAATGAAGTCGATCAGAAAAAAATTGACGGAGCTAGAGTGATGACAAGCTTTTTCCTATGTTAAGCCTATGGGAGCTCTTTGTTGCTGTGGCAACCAGAGTTCTCATCCGATCTGCACGAAAACCTAATACAGCATTTCCCCCTACCTGATGATGGTTCATATGAAATTTGATCAAGGCCGGCCCACTGGTTCCAGAGATATACTTCGTTGAAAGTGTGGACGACGGTCGACGGACGACGGACGCCGGCTCGTGGTATACTAATACCTCACACGAGCCTTCGGCTCAGGTGAGCTAACAATCAACCCACAGCTCCCAGCAGTGAACACAAACATGAAATAACTAGACCCTAATGGAAACATCAAAAGCGGATCAGGAATCGATACATTTAACCCGAAGCTCCAAACAGTGACACTAAAGGGAAAGGAACACAAACATGAAATAACTAGCCCCTAATGAAAACACCAACAGCGGAAAGCCAAACGAACAGTTACTTTCCCACAAAATGGCCAACTGGCTATCCAAGACAATATAATATAAGCGAAACACACACTCAAAGACAAATCATAACAAAAATCAACCGCGACAGAAGAACTGCCTTGAAACGGTCAGTGAAAGGAATTCCACTGGGGATGGGGGGCTTCAATCGATTTTACGCGGCTGCAATCCTCACCCTTACTTCCGTTGCAATTGAGATAAATAGTTTGTTCAGTCCGCATGAAGACCCCATCAGTTCAACATCTTCGAGAACACAAAATTCAAACAACCACAGAGATGAAACAACACAAAAAACGATGGGCTTCAGGACCGTCAGAAACCAAAGACGGCAGCAAGAAACCAAGAAAACAATGGGCTTCAGGACTTTACCTACCGTGGATATTGCTACTCAGATTCAGTAAATAACTCTACAGAACCACTAACTCAAGTGTCTTGTGTTTTGTTTCTTTGTCTTGAGGTTTAACGTCCCCGTCAACACTAATTAGGTCACTTTTTCAAGACGCTGCTTCCTATTTTGCGGGACTTTCACTCGACATGGAGATGACATGACATCTCAAGCCCCACCGCCTGGACGGTCCGTATAACCTGACTAGTATTAACTGAGATGTTTAACTCCAAAACAAACAAAACGAAGTCTACACTATGTTTAGAAAAATATCGGTTCTGATGATAAAAAATATGCACTATGTCACGTGGGTATGATATCTTAAGAGGAATGGGAACATTTTCAAGGGAGGTAACTAATCATCATCAGCAGTAGCATCATGATCATTATCATCGACGTCATGAGCAGCAGAAACAAAAGCAGTATCAAAAACAACCGTAACGAAAAACTCCTATATAACATTGACCCCCTTCAACCCCTCTTTTTTATAGTAAAACTGGGGTTTACAGGGGTTAGAAACGAGTACCCACAACCTATGTTTTGAGTAGATGCATGAAAAGTATCAGATTTTCTATCTTGAAAGTTTCATTTTGTTTTTGGTGGTAAAATTTTCAATATATTTTTGTAGGCGTGTTTTCGTAATGATTATAAAACATCAACAACAACATAAAAAAATCCTCTCTCCTTCTTACTCATTAAGCTGTTCGATCCTGTGGATCGGGCCGCCAAGTTCTACAATTGGTCGTCCTGTTTTCGATAAAAGTAAATAATCTTGAAAGGGCCGTAAAACTGAAAGCCAAATAATAATAATCAATAACAGCATTACCATCATCATCAACAAAAACAGGACCAGCAAACAACAACAATACTATAATTTTAATAATTCGGTCTCGGGCCAATACAGCAGACCGAGGAACCTGTAACTGGACCAATACGGAATTACTTGATTAATGACAATTTTATATATTGACACCATTATAAACATGATTATTGGTTTTTGACCACAGTGTTAATATGGATGATCTCCAAACAATATAGTTTGTTTGTTTGATTTGAGATTTAACGTCCCCGTCAACACTGTAAGGGTCATTTTGGAGACGTTGCTTCCAATTTTGTGGGAATTTTACCCGACATTGAGATGAAATGACATCTCAAGCCCTGTCGCCCAATGAAACCAATAGGGTTTATTAGCATGGACGGTCCGCCTCGCACCGCGGTTCCTGGACAGGCTTAGATCCTCTAAGCGGTTTACCAGTACTAGTGTGCGGGCCGGATTCAGCTCTGCGTGGAAGCATCATGCAGCACATATATTTCTTAAATGCCCTACTGGCGGGGGCCGCCAAATAATATAAGATAGTCAATCAATGTAATTCATGATGCGTGCCTTTAATTTAGCAGGATGGAAGAACAGCAGGATGAGAAATTGTTCTGAATTTCAAAATATTTACAACCATGTTATTGACACCTATAGCTATGTAAGAAACTAGTAATCAAATTTAGTCCCTTCCCGTCTGTAATGCGTACGGCCGCGAAAACCCAATTTTCGTCCTGCCACAAATACACCCAGATGAAAAATTGTTTCAAATGACAAAACTTTTACCACCATGTTGTAGGCCAAAAAAAATCTATGTAAGAAAGTGGAAATTAAATTTGGCTCCTATCAGCGTTTTAAGCGTACGGCTGTAAAAATTAAATTTTCATCCTGCTGGAAATGCAACATAATGAAAAGTTGATCGGACTTTCAAAAGTTTCACCACTATCGGGTAGGCAACAAAAACCTATGTGAAAATGGGTTTTCGCGGCCATACGCTTTAAAGACGGGACAGGTCTAAATTTGAATTCTAGTTTCTTACATTGTTTTTAGTTGCGTACAAAATGGTGGTAAATATTTTGAAATTCAGAAGAATTTCTCATCCTGCTATGCTGCCATCCTGCTAACTTGACAGGTTCAGCAGGATGAAAATTTATCCTTTTGAGTACTACCTTTGAATTGTGCCGCATTTAACTGCTACATTTTCACATAGTTTTTTGTTGCCTACCCGATAGTGGTGAAACTTTTGAAAGTCCGATCAACTTTTCATTATCATGCATTTCCAGTAGGATGAAAATTGTATTTTCACAGCCGTACCCTTTAAACGCTGATAGGAGCCAAATTTAATTTCCACTTTCTTACACAGATTTTTGTTGCCTACAACATGATGGTAAAAATTTTGTGATTTGAATCAATTTTTCATCTGGGTGTATTTGTGGCAGGACGAAAATTGGGTTTTCGCGGCCGTACGCATTAAAGACGGGAAGGGACTAAGTTTGATTTCTAGTTTCTTACATAGTTTTTAGGTGCCTACAACATGCTGGAAAATGTACCCGGCAAAAAAAGTTCTGCACAACTATGTTTTTTTTCGATCTGTTTGCCTAAAACATAAATGTACAGAAAACATAATTACACCACAAGAAAGTTTAATTCAATCCTGATAATAAACAGAAATAGAAATAAGAATATCATCACTGAGTCATGAATAATGCTTCTCCAAAGGCACATGGGATAGATTGTCAAAAATGACAAAATCATAGTTTCTGAACTGTAACTCAATAACCAATAATGGGTATAGCAACCAAGATTCACACGACACTCGTCAAGTCTCCTCCTCATGGAATTCACCAGTCTCTGTATATGATACTGAGGAATCGCAGCCCATTCTTGGAGTAGAAGTCTCTACAAGTCTGGAAGATTTGTGTGTTGATTGACCCGTTAGTTTACAGCCCGACCAAGAATATATATGCACGCCAAGTCAGGGGATGTCGGTGGCCACTCAAGACTCTGCACACCATTCTGCTGCAGGAAAGTATCGACAATCCTGGCACGATGTGGTCTCGCATTGTCGTCCTGGAAGATGGAGTTCTGGCCCATCTGTCTGCCATACGGTACAACATGATGTCTTAGAATTTCGTCAATGTACCGAAGACCATTCAAGTTTCCGGGCAATACGACAATGGCAGTTCTGCCATTAGAACTGATACCTGCCAAACCATTGCACTACCACCGTTGTAAGCTGTTGTTGGTAGGACATAAGGCTCAAGGTGCCTCTCCCCATTGCGACGCCAAACTCTGATCAGACCATCAATCTTCCGAAGACTAAATCTCGACTCGTCGGGAAAAAGAACTTCCGACTACTGCCGTCGGTTCCATCTGCCATGTCGTGCACAAAACTGGCGCCGTAGAGCCCTGTTCCGTTGTAAAAACTGGGGCTTCCTAGCCGGTTTTCTGGATTTGAACCCCGAGGCTCGAACTCTGTTCCTGACTGCCTACACCGAGATTGACGTACGCCAGGCCCCCGTTGTTGTCTCAACATTCTCTCCAAACTGGGACCATCAACAAAACGCCGCCATGCTTCAGTTACCGCAATGTATCGGTCTTTACGATGGGTGGTAACTCTCGGTCGTCCGGATCTCGGTCTGTCGGAAACAGCCCCCGTTGCTTATTGACGCTGATGAATGCGGACAATAGTGCAGCGATGCACGTTGAACTGATTAGCAACATCTTGCGGATCAGCCCCGCCTCTAAACGCCCAAGCTTTCTTCATCAGTTAGCTTTCTCAAAGCTCGAAAAGGTCTAGCATTCGTCATTGTTGTAACCAAACGCTTAATAATGGGCAATTAAAATTGATTTAATGAAATGATGAACATCTTTAAAAAAGCATGCAAAAATGCAGTTGGATATGTAGCCTTGTGAGCACTTTTAATTCCATGCATATTATTGGTTAAGAAATTTGATGGTGACTTTTGACAGAAATGATCACTCTTAAAATCGCATGCAGCACCAATATTACAAAAGCCAGGTAACAGAGCATCACAAGCCAACGTCTGCAGCAGCAGTAGCAGCAACAACAAGAGCAGCATTTTACAAAAAATAACCAAAGACCCATTCAAATAATGCCTTTCGTTCTATACGCGTTTAAACGTCTTGAGCCAACAGACGGACAGGTAATAAACGATCGCATTGAAAACCGATAATTTTGTCATTTTTGACTGCCGACCCCTGGTGCCTTGTCAAGCCAAAATCTCCAGCATTTCTTGTGCGATTTTGATTCTGTTTAAAGCAAACTGTTTCCAACAGGGTAAGCTTAAAGCTGATATGTAATATGTAAACAGATACTACATGTGGGTAAAATAAATTGGCAAAAACCCCAGTTGTGCAGAACTTTTTTTGCCGGGTATATTTTGAAATTCAGAAGAATTCCTCATCCTGCTGTGCTGCCATCCTGCTAACTTCACAGGTTTAGCAGAATGAAAATTGGTACTTTTGCCTTTCAAAGGACGAACTGGGCCGCATTTGACAGCTGCGTTTTCACATAGTTTTTTGTTGCCTACCCGATAGTGGTAAAAGTTTTGAAAGTCCGATCAATTTTTCATTATGTTGCATTTCCAGCAGGATGAAAATTGAGTTTTTACAGCCGTACACTTTAAACGCTGATGGGGGCCAAAGTTAATTTCCAGTTTTTTTACATAGCTATAGGTACCAATAACAGGGTTGTAAATATTTTGAAATTCAGAACAATTTCTCATCCTGCTGTTCTTCCATCCTGCTAAATTATTAGTTTCATCCTGCTGTCCTGCCATCATGCTAACTTAATAGTTCGTCTTGCTGTCCTGCCATCCTGCTAACTTAACATGTTTCATCCTGCTGTCCTGCCATCCTGCTAACTTTTTTGAGCTTTCAGTAATATGACGGCATCTAATTTTATGGAACCCTTGTTCGCGTTTATCGCGTAGAAGTACTTCTCAGTTGGGCATTATACATGTAGATTTCTTCAAGGACATCACCAAAAGCTTACGACATTTAAGACATAAGCTTACCACATTTTAGACAAACTTTTACATACACAAATAAATACAGAAAAAAATTTACTTCTGAAAGACTGAAACATCTTTTAGAACCGCAAGTGCGCAAACTGAAAATGCGCTATCACAGTTATAATGTTTTTAACGAAACACATGGCTATACATGCATGATGGTGAAAAAGTTCGATACTTCTGCCCAGAGCACGGACCGCGCCCACACGTAAGAACCGTATCACTTTGTGAGGCCGTTCTCTGCACTCCAAAGCAGAAACAAGAAAAATTAAGTCCATCAACGTCATATAATTATTACAGCGACAATGAGTCGCTCGAGGGTACTCTGATACGAGTACACCACCTCAATCGACGAGTACCGGTACTCACTCGTACTGACAAACAGCAGTGTATGCTAGGTACCTATCACCTTGCCATCGGGTACAATTTTGACAACCAACAGCGAGTACAGTGTAATCGCTTCAGTCCTACATACTTGGACCTTGTACTGTCTAGCTTAGACCACCCTCACGCTGCCTTTTGACGTGTGTGAAGCTGAACTTGGCTCTGTGCTAGTTCAACTTCCCGCTCACCGGAAGTCACGTGACAGCTCGCCTGACTCTTCGCTGTTCACCTATGTGACAAGTTCTTTATCTAATTGATAGCTATACTAATTTACTTTATTTTGCAAGCGAGTCTAACTTACTGCCTAATGACACTGCTTGAACTATCTGGGTTGTTGCCCTGTAATTTCTGTTGTTTGGTGACATTAAAAAAGAATAAAATCAGTCAATTTGCCTAGCCCTTATCTTGCTGTTCACGACAACCCCTGTCTTTGCAAACAGTGTAGATTCAGATCAGATGGCTTCTTGAGCCATCTTATCAGGATCTACACTGTTTGGCATTTAGTTTTTGAATTAATAGAATTGATAATAGCAATAAATTACATCAAGTGATTTGATTGGTTGATAGACAGAAATGGGTGTGGCTTAAATGAATATTCAGCAAGATAAGGGTTAAAATAAGTCATTTTTAGCTCACCAGAGCCGAAGGCTCCGGGGAGCTTATAGGATAGGCAGTTGTCCGGCGTCGTCGTCGTTGTCGTCGTCGTCGTCTGTCGTCGTCTGACGTCAACACTTTCAAACATCTTCTTCTCTGAAGCCACTAGACCGATTCAGCCCAAATTTTATCTGTAGCATCCGTGGGCTGGGGGATTGAAAGTTTGTGTTTTTTATGAAATTCGGCTCATTAGTTTGGTTGCTATGGCAACTTAGAGTTTCCATAGACTTATAATGGGGAAAATTGAAAAATGGCATTTACTGCCAAGCCGCTGCAGATATTTTGACAAAACTTTCATAGAAATATTCCTTAGGCAATCTACTATCTGCCATATGATTTTATGCCTACTGCTCATTTGTATTGGTTGCCATGGAAACCAAAATGAAAAAAATAGAAAAAAAAATACTTAAAAAATCATCTCCTCAGAAACCGTATGCTCTATGAGGCTGAGAGTTTATGGAAATATTCACCATATTTGCCTTTACAGGTTTTGTGTTTTTTATGAAATTCGGCTCTTTAGTTTGGTTGCTATGGCAACTTAGATTTTCCATAGACTTATAAAGGGGAAAATTGAAAAATGGCATTAACTACAAAGCCTTTGCAGATATTTTGACAAAACTTTCATAGAAATGTTCCTTTAGTAAACTTCTCTCAGCCATATGCTTTTATGTCAACCTGGGGTTCCAGTAGGTTGTGCCGGGGCCATGCCCCGCCCACAGTACTTCATAAAATGCCTTATATCTCAGAAACCTTACAGATCCCCACCCCTAAACCATATATATTCTTGTTCCTATTGATAAGACGCATTCAGTGACACCAACCTGGAGGTCCTCCGGGATGCGCTGAGGCCATGCCCCACCCCGTCCACTTCATAAAAGGCCCAATATCTCGGAAACCATTCAGATCCCCACCCCTAAACCCTATATATTCTTGTTCCTTATGATAAGACCCATTCAGTGACATCAAACTGGGGGTCCCCCGGGATGTGCCGGGGCCATGTCCCGCCCCTCCATTTCATAAAAGGCCCAATATCTCGGAAACCTTACAGATCCCCACCCCTAAACCATATATATTCTTGCTCCTTATGATAAGACACATTCATTGACCCCAAATTAGGGGTCTTCCGGGGTGCGCCGGAGCCATGCCCCACCCCTTCACTTCACAAAAGGCCATATATCTCAGAAACTGTTCAGATCCCCACTCCTAAACCATATATGTTCTTGTTCATTATGATGAGACACATTCAGTGACATCAACCTGGGGGTCCCCATGGATGTACTGGGGCCATGCCCCACCCCCTCCATTTCATAATATCACAATATCTCGGAAACCTTACAGATCCCCACCCCTAAACCATATATATTCTTGTACCTTATGATAAGACACATTCATTGACACCAACCTGGGGGTCTCCCTGGGCCTTGCCCCACCCCTGCACTTCACAAAAGGCATTATATCTCAGAAACTGTTCAGAGCCCCACCCTTAAACCATATATATTCATCTTCCTTATGATAAGGCACATTCATTGACACCAGATTGTGAGTCCCCGGGGCATGCCCGGGCCTTGGTCCACCGCTTGACTTCATTAAAAGCCACATATCTCAGAAATAGTTCAGATCCCCACCCCTAAACCATATATATTCTTGTTCCTTATGATAGACTCATTCAGTCACATCAACTTGGGGGTCTGTTTGTGCTGAGACAATGTGCCCCGCCCTTTCACTTCATAAAAGGCCATATATTTCAGAAACCATTCAAATCCCCACCCCATATTCATATAAGTTCTTGTTCCTTATTATTAGCACACCTACTGTAGGGGTGTCCGCAGGGGCCAGTCCTCTCCTTTCCACTTCATGAAAGGATATCTTGGAAACCGTTCAGATTCCAACCCCTAAACCATATATATACTTGGTCCTTATGATAAGACACATTTAGGGACAACACTCTTGGGCTTTCCTGGGAACGACAGGGTATGCTCCAACCCCTCCACTTATATCTCCAGCCATGCAGATCCCCACTGCTAAACCATATATATTCTTGTTCTTTGTGATAAGACACATTTAGTGATACCAACCAGGGCTCCATTGGGTCCATGCCCCACCCCCTCTACTTCATAAAAGGCCTAATGTTTCATATACTGAGTCCACATGGATGCTCATTTGGATATGGGGGTTCATTTGGCAGATTAAAATGATATCATGTTAAAATACATGGCTGCAATTGGGCAGTGCCCACCTGAGCTCTGGTGAGCATAGTGGCCCATGGGCCTCTTGTTAATTATGGAATATTCACCTGAAGAATTTACGCCCATTCTTACCTGGAAACCCGTAAACCCGTAAAAGGGACATAAACAAACATTGCAGACCTAGATCAGACACCGCATTATGTAGCATCTGATCAGGGTCTATAATATTTGCAAATAGGATTTTCCATCAAAAATAGGATAAAAACAAACCCGGCAGACCTTAAATGACTAAATGACTTGTCCAGCAAATATCAATCGAGTGAGTGAGTGAGTGTTTGAATTTTACGCCTCACCAACAGTTAAGGACATACTGAGACGGGACCTCGGTTTAAAGACTCAACCGAGAGTCTGGGGAAGCCCGGGATCGATCCTGCGACCCTTGGTATACAAGGCGAGTAGCATAACCACTACACCACGGAGGCTTCTAATCTAACAATCGAAGAGTCCACCAGTATACACCGGGCTGACCAGTGATCATAAAAAAAAACATCTGCATAACGGTTTTACTTAACCATCCCAAACGTTTTCAAACAATTTTCATGATCTTCAAATGAAATGAGCTATCAATAATTTGCCTCACTTATCAAAAGGCTTACAAATCGATATTTCCAAATGACATTTTTCCTATAAACCCTATTTGCAGGGCTTGAGAAGTCATTTCATCTCAGTGCCGGGTAAAAGTCCCACAAAATTGGAAGCAACGTCTCCAAAATGACTTAATAAACAGTGTTGACGGGGACGTTAAACCTCAACTCAAACAAACAACACAATCTATGTTTCGAACAAGAATAATGGAAATAATGTTTATCCCTACAAAACAGAAGTGAAGGCAATGATCAGGAATCGATACAATTAACCTACAGCTCCCATCAGAGACACCAAAGAGAATGAAACACAAACATGAAACAACATAGCCTAATGGAAACATCAATAGCGGAAAGCCAAAAGGGCAGTAGGAACGAGAAAAATTCTCGTACTTTCTCGTTCCTACGAGAAATTTTCTTGGACAAACGAGAAAAAATCTCGTACGAACGAGAATATTTGGTCAAGGTAATGACTCAATTACTCCTAAGGCTCGTAAAGTCGATGATGGAAAACCATTATGTAGATAACCTATCATTAATATAATAACAGTTTTTGGGTCGATTGTTTTGTTAGTTGACCCAACGTTTAGCAAAGAAGTTGCTGTCCACGTGACTATTACTGATCTGTAGAAAATCCAGGTAACGGCAATTTATAGAAAATAGCTGCGCTATCCTTATCGCTGTGATATCATTGTGTTTCGAACGAGGGTTATCTATATAATCTGGACAGGAATCATGTGTTAGGTTTGGCAAACAATGTAGACCCAGATTATGTGTCGCAGAACGCGATGTCTGATCAATGCCTACAGTATTTGCTTACAGTACAGGAATTTAAGGGTTAAACGAAATGGGCCAGGATCATTTTTACAGTTACATTTATTTATTTTATGCTTCCCCTTAAGAAGGGAAGAAACAAAAAATAATAAAACGTTGCTTCCAATTTTTGTGGGACTTTTACCCGACATTGAGATGAAATGACTTCTAAAGCCCTGTCACCCAATGAAACCAAAATGCTTTATAAGCATGGACTCGCACCACTTTGCCTGGGCTGGCTTAGATCCCCTGAGCGGTTTACCAGTGCTTGTGTGCGGCCGGTTTCAGCTCTGCGTGTAAGCATCATGCAGCCCATCTATTTCTTCAAGCCCCGATGAGCGGGGGCGAAAATAAATAAAAAAAATAATGTTACAGATTCAGTATGAACAAATGCAATCTTCTGTTAGGGCTGATACACATGCTGTCATCACATTTATTTATTTATTTATTTATTTATTATTAGAAATTTCTTGACACATATACACGCATCGCAAAAAGCTGTTACCATCTGCGGGCCTGCAACCCTTTCAACCCTGTAGATCGGTACAGATACCTTTGCAAACAGTGTAGATCCAGACAAGACGGTCATAATGAGCCGTCTTACCAGCACGAACACCATGTGAGGTGAAAGAGTCAACTTCTACCCGTCGTAAAACACCCCGTTATTCAATACACGTGTTATGATGAGTTCCATGATTCTTGTTATGAACAAGAAAAAATGTCGTACGAACGAGAAACTTTCTCGTACAAACGAGAATATATCTCGTTCCTACGAGAAACTTTCTCGTACGAACGAGAAAAAATCTCGTACGAACGAGAAATTTTCTCGTTTCTACGATATTTGTTTCTTGTTCATACGAGAAATTTACCATCTTCTTAATTTAATTACTCCTTATCACCTCCTTTAAAGTGACCATTGATTGGGCGCTGGGCTTGGAAATCAGGGTCATTCTTATAATCCCTCTTTTGATAATACCTTTTTTGTTCAAACTGTTGTTTGTAGCCATTGCCTATATGTACTTTTAACCGCTAAACTGCTGTTTGTTTGTTTTGTTTGTTTGAGTTGAGGTTTAACGTCCCCGTCAACACTATAAAGGTCATTTTCGAGACGTTGCTTCCAATTTTGTGGGACTTTTACCCGACATTGAGATGAAATGACATCTCAAGCCCTGTCGCCCAATGAAACCAATAGGGTTTATAAGCATGGACGATCCGACTCGTGCGCACCGCTTTGCCTGGGCAGGCTTAGATCCCCTAAGCGGTTTACCAGTACTTGTGTGCGGGTCGGATTCAGCTCTGCGTGGAAGCATCATTCAGCCCATATATTTTTTCTTCAAGCCCCGATGGGCGGGGACCGAACTTCTGTTTGTAGTCATTGCTTATATGTACGTAAAATCTGGCATGCAAACACTCTGCTTCTTGGCGGAGATACCATAGCGAAAGGAGTCTTCGTGCATATGCACCCAGCGAAGTCTACCTTAGTTATTAAACCTTGGCCTGCCAATCACAACAATTGTCGCCTGCTTTGTTGTCTACTTGCTACTTGTTGCAAACAGTGTTGAGCAAGATACTGAATCTGTAGTGGTGGTATAGATCCATACTGTTTGCCGGTAAGTTTTGTTTTACGTACTCGTCATCTTTGAAGACACTGCTTTGCTTTTATTTTGTTTGACCGTGACCCGACACAGAGGTGAAATGACATGTCAAGCTCTACCACCCAAAGGAACCGCTAGGCTTTTCGTTTGAATTAAGGCTTAACGTACATGTCAACAATAGTTAGGTAATTTTGGAGACGTTTCTAGTTTTGTGGGACTTTTACCCGACATTGAGATGAAATGACTCCTCAAGCCCTGCAGCCCAGTGAAACCATGTTTATTGAATAGACGGTCCAACTCGGACCGTGCACCCTGATCTATTTCACCAAGCTCCAATGGGCGGGGACCACCGCTAGGACGGTCCGACTCGCACCAAAAACGTTTGCAAGATGAATCAGCAGACGACATTTTCACATGAAGATTATCATGGCATCTTAACTGTCAAACATGGGCCAAGTAACATCCATATACCGCAGAGAAAATTTCTCATTTCTGCGAAAAATATTCTCGTTCGAACGAGGTTTTTACAACAGTTGTACCTGTAGTAGCAGTCTGGGATGGGTCCATACTGTTTGCCTATATGAGGTTTTACATCCCCGTCAGCACTATTTAGGTCATTTTCAAGACACTGCTTCCATTTTGTGGGACTTTTACCCGACACTGAGGTGAAATGAAATCTCAAGCCCTACCGCCCAAAAGGAGCCGCTAGGCTAGGGTTTAACGTCCTCGTTAACAATATTTAGGCCATGTTGGAGATATTGCTTCCAATTTTATGGGACTTTTACCCGACATTGGGATGAAATGACACCTCAAGATTTTCCGGACAATGAACTCAGTTGGGTTTTAGGCACCGACCGTCCAACTTGCAGCACTTTACCTTACAGCCTTAAACTTTCTAAGCGGTTTTCCAGTGCTCATGTGCGGTCGGTCTCAGCTCAGTGTGGAAGCACCTTGTAGCCTAATCTATTTCTCCAAGCTCTGATGGGCGGGGGCCACCGCAAAGGATTAAGGAGCTACCCGACACGTACCAAAAAGTTACAAGATAATTCAGCAGACGACACTTTCACATGCAGTTTATCTTCGCATCTTAAGGGTCAAACATGGGCCAAGTGGCATCCATGTACCACAGCGAAAGTTTCTCGTTCGTACGAGATTGTTTTCTCGTTCGGACGGGAAAGTTTCTCGTTCGTACGAGATTTTTTCCTTTTGTACGAGAAAGTTTCTCGTTCGTACGAGATTTTTTTTTCATAATAATTGTCGCCTGTTTATTGTCTGTTACTTTAAAAGCCATTGTTGCAAACAGTGTGGAACAAGATACTGCTCAGTTAGTGGCAGTCTGGTATGGATTGATACTGTTTGCCTGTTTGCTTTGTCTTTGTGTTGAGGTTTTGTGTTTGTTTGTTTGTTTGTATTGGAGATTAACGGCCTTGTCAACACTATTTTATGTCATTTTTGAGCCGGTCAGTTTACCAATCCACACTTTTCCTGGACAGTATTATACGTAAGCGGTTAACCAGTACAGTGCACATTCTTTCGCCAGAAACTAACTAACACCTGCCCTTCTTGAATCAGTGGAAGGGAGAGAATGACCGTAGAAAAGGTTTCGTGATCAATCTCCACGAAAAATTGTTGCCGACCCCGGCATGTATCGAAACCGCGTCCTCCTGATCACCAGTCCGACGCTCATCCGACTGAGCTACCGAGGTCGGCTTGAGGTTTTACGTAACCATCATTTTATGAAGACACTGCTTCCATATTGTGGGACTTTTATCCGACACTGACATGAAATGACATGTCAAGCCCTACCGCACAGAGGAGCTGCTAGGCTTTTCATTTGATCTGAGGCTTACCGTCAAGACTATTTAGAAATTTTGGAGACGTTGCTTCCAATTTTGTGGGACTTTTATCCGACATTGAGCTGAAATGACATCTCAAGTCCTGCCGCCCAATGAAACCAATAGGGGTTAAAAGCATGGCCGTTCCGACCCGCAACACTTTACCTTGACAGACTTAAATCTTCAAGGCGGTTTTCCAGTACTCATTTGCGGTCAGATTCAGCTGTACGTGGAAACACCTTGCAGCCTAATCTATTTCTCCAAGCTCCGTTGGGCGGGGTTTAAAAAGCGGTCTGACTCACACCAGAAAGTTAACAGACGACAATTTTTCACATGTAGTTTATCTTAGCATCACTATGGGCCAAGTGACATCCATGTACCGCAAGGCAAAGCCTCTGATCAGACTGCGCAAATGCACAGGCTGATCTGAGTCTTCACTGGATGCACATGCACAACAAAAGTTTTGCGAGAAATATTCTCGTTCGTACGAGATTTTTTTCTCGTTTGTACGAGAAAGTTTCTCGTTCGTACGAGATTTTTTTCTCGTACGTACTAAATTTTTTCTCGTTTGTACGAGAAAGTTAATTTTTTTTCTCGTACATGTACGTACGACATTTTGTCTTGTCATAACACGGGTATTGAATAACGTGGTGTTTTACGACGGGTAGAAGTTAATTGACTCTTTCACCTCTGAGTTTCTGCGTCGGTTTCTTCCATCTTTATATTTGGAATCGTCCATAGTTGTATATAGGAAGTTTAGATGAGACCAATAGCAGGAAAGCAACTGGTGTTCGTGCTGGTAAGACGGCTCATTATGAGCGTCTTATCTGGCAAAAGTGATCTACAGGGTTGAAAGGGTTAAAGGTCCGATGATGTAATGAAAGCATGCGTACGTGTGTATATGTTTCAAGAAATTTCTAATAATAAATAAATAAATAAACAAATAAATAAATAAATGTGATGACAGCATATGTACCAGCCCTTTGTAAAATCTAAACTAGAAAATTGCATTTGTTCATACTGAATCAAAAACGTTATTTATTTATTTATTTATTTATTTATTTATTTATTTATTTTTGTTTCTTCCCTTCTTAAGGGAAAGCATAAAATAAATAACTGTAGAAGAGCCGATAGCTCAAGTTTCATATCACTAGCGGCAGGGTCATTTTTATCCACTGCAACTTTATTTTTTATAACTAAAGCATTGACAGCACTGGTGGGTCGATTGTTGTTTTTTTTTAAGGGTTGGTTGGAAAAATGATCCTGACCCATTTCGTTTAATCCTTAAATTCCTGTAGTGTAAGCAAATAGTGTAGACATTGATCAGACATCGCGTTCTGCGACACATATTCTGGGTCTACATTGTTTGCCAAACCTGACACATGATTCCAGTCCAGATTCTATACATAACCCTCGTACGCAACACAATGATAAGAATAGGGCAGCTATTTTCTATAAATTACCATTTTCTACAGATCAGTAATAGTCTCGTGGACAGCAACTACTTCTGACAAAACAATCGACCCAAAACTGTTATCATATTAATGATAGGTTATCTACATAATGGTTTTCCATCATCGACTTTACAAGCCTTAAGAGAAATTGAGTCATTACTTTGACCAAATATTCTCGTTTGTACGAGATTTTTTCTCGTTTGTACGAGAAAATTTCTCGTAGGAACGAGAAAAAAATCTCGTTCGTACGAGAATTTTTCTCGTTCCTACCCGAAAGTTTCTCGTTCGTACGAGATTTTTTCTCGTTTGTACGCGAAAATTTCTCGTTTGTACGAGAATATTTCTCGTTTGTTCGAGAAAGTTTCTCGTTCGTACGAGAAAATATTTTTTTTTTCTTATCTTATTTTGACCCTAGTAGGCTTTCGTACTGAAGTCATTGCGGTTATATATTTTTCTGAATTTACATACTAAGTCACCATAAAATTCGGGTTCCGATAGACCTTGTTGCAGAAGAGATTTAAGTCGAATATTTAATTTTGAAATTAAATCAGAATGACGTCTATAAACTTATCTCTTTATAAGATGGGGTTTACGGACGTCTGAAGGGGCTCTGAAAGCAATGTTTCCTTTAGGGTGGACTCCTTCCGACTTGTGGGGCTCAGAATGCCTGAGAATAGTCTGTCACTGAATATCTGAGAGTAGCTTGTTGAAGAATAGCTGAGACATGCCTGTCAAGAACAGAACACCCGCGGCTGACATGTCATATAATAACTGAGAGTGGTCTTGCACAGAACACCGAGAGTGGTCTGTCATAGAATATGTAAGGGTGGCCTTGCATAGAACACCTGAGACTGGCCTGCCATAAAATGTCTGAGTGGCCGTGCACAGAACACCTGAGAGCGAGTTGGCATTGAATATCTGAGAATGACCTTGCATAGAACACCTGCGACTGGCCTTTCATAGATTATCTGAGAGTGGCCTTGCATAGAACACCTGAGAACGGCTGTCATTGAATATCTGAGAATGGTCTTGCAAAAACATTCATATAATATTTGATAGTGGCCTTACAGAACACCGGAGGGTAGCCTTGCATAGAACACTTGAGGCTTTTAAAAGAATATCTAAGAGTGGTTTGTCAAAAAATACCTCAGAGAGACCTGTCACGGAATATAGTTGGATATGGTCTTTCAAAGATATCTGAGAGTAGTCTTTCAAAGTATGTCTGAGAGTGACCTGTCAAAATATCTTAGAATGTCGTGTCTAATAATATCTGAATCACCTGTCTGAATCATCTTAGCAAGGCCTGCCTGTTAATCTTTAAGAGTGGTCTGTCAAAGAATATGAGACTGGCCTGTCACAGATTATTTGAGAGCGGCCTGTATAGGAATATCTTTGACTGGCCTGTCAAATGATATCTGTGCATGGCCTGTCTTACAATATCTGAGAGTGACCTGTCAAATAATACTTGACAGCGTGACCTGACTGATCTGACATAGTATATGTGGAGTATCTGAGGGTAGCCTTCCATACAATACAAGAGTGGCCTGTTTAAGAGCATGTCAAAGAATATTTGAGAGCGGCCTGTGAGTCTAAGAATATCTGAGAGTGTGCTTTCAGGTATAAACTGTCAGTCAGACTTACGCATCACGTGAACAAGTCCGTGAAATGAACACCCTCATAAACCCGACCTTATATAAAGAAAAATGGGGATTGCGGGGGTGTACATTATTTTTCTTATTTTGCTTCAAGACATAGATTGTGGGTACTCGTTAGAACCGCCTCAATGAGGCGGTTCTAACGAGCAACCACAACCTATGTTTGCAGCGAAAATGAGAAAAAGGTCATGGATTTTCATCAGAAAAGTAGCCATTTTGGAGATGAGAAAAATGCACTATGTCGCATGGGTGCGTTAGCGTTATGTATTATTGTTTCTATGGGCTCAGAACGAATTCGAAACAGCCGTGGAAAACGAGCCATCTGTGCTCGAGCCATCGACGTTTTACTGCAAATCACACGGATGTGATGTCGTAATGGGCATATTCTCTTTTAAAAAGGTAATAAAGAAGAAGGACAACCGTCTGATTAATCATCAGAAAGCCATTATTCTCGGAATTAAATCCGATATTAAAATAACAAAATCTGGAGAAAATGCGACTTTAACTTCAATTCAGTGCATAATTTTCTCACCCTAGTAGTTTTGTAACCGTACCGTTTACCATGGTATTAAATTCGCTAATATGGCAAAAAGTACCATTGTTCGCTTCATCAGTAAGATAAGGACTGAACAAAAGAGGTTTGGTCTGTGGTCAAATTCCTGATGTGATCTTTTGTCATGGTAACAAAAGAACCCATCCATGAGTGAATGTTTACAGCTGCCTCGCGCATCAACAATGCCTATCGCAACATAATGGCAACAATAGAAATTTACATTTAATGTGAAAACGGATAATGCTGGGGTACGGTTTCAGCTTCTTTTTCTGACAGCTTTATTGTTGCGTGTTTAGTCGGGGCGATGCGATGCTTTCATGTCCATTGTGCTAGTATAATTGATATTATACTGAATAAGGTTATCTGACACTCAAATTGATTTACGTTCCGAAATGAACATTAAAGACGTATTGTTGTTTCTTCCCATGTAAACCTACCCCTTAATAAAATGTGTTTTATGTCACATTAACGTCTCATTGCTCCGGAGTTTCGTCATGATACGGTATTAAAAGCTGTGTCACAGGTATAAAAACATACCCTATCGCCCGAATCACGTGGCCAGAGGTGAGAAGTCAATAGTATTTGTTACCCGAGAGAAAGGCTATAAAGTAGGAAAGGTCAAAGATTACACAAGTGTCAGTGATTTCCTATGAACTGTTGAAGTGCCAGGAAAGTGCGAATTAAACGCAGTCTGTCAGCCCTTCCACAAATTGGCAAAATCCTTCTTGATCTCGTAGAGTGCTGCAATGGTTTTAACTCGGGATTTTTTCTCTTTAATTAGTTACATCTCGGACCTGAACAATACCGTAGATCCCTGACATGTGCATCCGCCCGCGATATTCCCGTGAATGTCATATAATTTATTCGACAATTCTATGGCAATCTGCGGCGACCCAAACGAGCTGAAATGGGCGTTGATACCATATGATTTGTAGGTTCGTGTCACTTGCATGAGCTGTGCACCAACCTAGTTCGAAAAAAAAATCCTCTTATTGCCGAATTGGCTCTTCTGTTCCGACTGTAGACAGTTATTTTCTTGCACACCGGATAAGAGAATACGCGGTTTTAGCTTGGGATAGAAATTCTGTTCTTACGCCGGTGTTCTTACCCAGGCAGACTACAAAAGTATAGTGCGCGAAAAATGAAACGTTAAATAAAGTAAAATAAAAAAATTCGGCGGTTTTGTGCAAGAAAAAGCATCTATTAGGCTGTTTCTGTTGTTGATGGGCATTTCCAACCCTCGGGGTGCCCGTGCTGAGCGAAACCTCGGCGATTCCGCTGAGCACGGTCATCCCTCGGGTTGGAAACGCCCATCTACAACAGAACCCCATATCATATTCTTGTATTCTTGGATTTTGACTGGCACGCACCTCCAAGGCAATTGGTAGAAAATACATCGTGCGAAATTGTCCCCCACTTCCACCCCACCCTCCACCTATGAGCTGCTATAGACATCCCTGGTATCAGCTTATCCTCTGCCTGGGAGGCTCTGTACATGGTTTGACTTGAAACTTCCATTTCAGTTTCCGGGAAGAACTGTAACGGGTACATGTACTCATAAGTTATATTTTGAGCAGAAATAATAAAATATAAAAATAATGCATACCCCTGTAAACTCAACTGTTTTAACTGTATTAATCCTGGTTTGCAAAGGCGTTCATTACAAGTCGTCAATTATATCAGATAACTTTTCATAAAGCTTACAGTCGCTAGAAAGGTTTATCAATTGGAAGCAATGAATGCACCACAGAACTGGAAACTATAGAGTGTATAGATTTTCTGGGACAGATTAGCACGTTTCGGCCGATTAGGCCTCATCAGAGACCCTAAAATATTTTCAAAACTCCACAATGGAATCAATGATCCCAAAGGAGAAGAAAATAAAAACTACACTATGACTTTAGTAGCCATTTTGGAGATGCGAAAAATGCACTTTGTAGCACGGGTGTATTATCGTAAAGTTGAAATATGCTGTTACTAACTCATGTCCAAAGACCTGTCACAATAAGAGAAAACGACCCACCAAGGGAAACCAATATAAATGCAAACATCTATAAGTAATAGTTTGAGGTATTATTAAATACCACCACAAACTATTATATGTAGGCGTTAAATTTGCATCATCCACGTCTCCTCTTTGCTTAGTACATGTTTTTGGAAATATGAAAATCAAAGTATGCAGTTTTTCTCTATCTCTGGTCGGGCCAATCGGAGTCTAACTGTTGGTTTTCCTTTGCCCCAGCATTTCAGTGGTTTCTTGCGGTCGAGTCCTCACCGTTGTTTCATATCTGTGGTTGTATCATTTATGATGTTGCACTGATGAGTTGCGAGGCCTTCATGCGGACTGAACAAAGCATTTGTCTAAATCGCGACGGAAATAAGGGCGAGGATTGCGGCAACGTAAAATCGATGTAGTACTCTCCCCCCCACCCATCCCCACCCCTCCCCACCCATCCCCCCCCCACCCCCACCCCCACCATCCACTCCGGTGGATTTCGTTTCAATGACCGCTCCAAGGCGGTTCTTCTGTCGCTGTTTATTTTTGTTATTGTTTGTCTTTGAGTGTGTGTATCGCTTACATTTTTATAGGCAATTAGTCATTTTGTGGGAAAGTAACTGTCCTTTTGGCTTTCCGCTATTGATGTTTCCATTAGGGTCTAGATTTTTTTCATGGTTTAGTTTCTTTCCCTTTGGTGCCTCTGATGGGAGCTGTGGGTTAATTGTATCGATTCCTGATCATTGCCTTTACTTCTATTTTGTAAAAGTACTTTTGTTTTGAGCCAAAGAAATATACCCTAATTGTCAAATCAAAAATTTCTATTCTATTTTAGCCTTAAGAATCTAGTATGTTTTTGTTGGATGTGTCTGTTTAGGACATCGTGAATATGGTGGAAGCATGAGCTTTAATGATGTGATAATAGTCGTGGTGGTGGTGGTGGTAGTGATGAAGATGTTGATGTTTATGATGATGATAATAATAATGACGATGACGATGATGATGAAGACTATCAAAGGATTGGACACTTAACCTGATAAAACTGGCTACAGTAATCATTGAAACGTAAACTTTCATTAACCCTGTTCCCTGTAAAGAATTATTCTTGAAAAATTTGCATCAATTCTTGAAAAATGCAGCCGTGTTGTTCCCAGACTATCGAGGTACATGTAGCTCTACTGCTAGAATTGTAGTTACCAAGAGTTTATTATGGCAGAAAATATACAGTCGAACTTCGATGGCTCGAACCCCTTTGGGACCATGAAAATTTATTCGAGACAGCGGTAGTTCGAGCCACTGAAGGTCACTGCCAAGAGGCAAAACGATATACTTTTGAACATCTTTCGATGTTAGATAATGAAAATGTTTGCTGTGTGTACTCATTAGAATCGCCTCATCGAGGCGATTCTAATGAGCACACACAGCATACATTGGCAAGATACAATTCCAAAATCTCAGTTATCCTGAACTGTTTATTATGTGGGAGATTTCCCTAGGGGCTCAAGTACGAGTTCGACCCAGCCATTGGAAACGAGCCATCGGTGTTCGAGCAATCGAAGTTCTACTGTAAGTATGTTTTGTGCATTTCTTGGCACAAGAGTACAATTAAGAGCGATTATATGAGTGATTATTGCGCTTTTTTATGTCGATGACAACCCCTTCTTCAATCATTCTATACACCAACCCATCTGAAAAGGTAAGCATTGCATCTGGACGAATTAGTTTTTACAACCCTGGTTGAATAAAGCAACAGGAACAGATTCAACCTTATCCCAAACCCTGCCCTCAACAACCAAATTAAAAACAACCGTAATCAATTATGTCTGATTCAATAAATGAAGCCAACTTGCGATAAGCAACCCGAGATTTTTACAAAATAATAGGCGGTTCTGTAATATGAACATAAATAGTCCAATACATATCAATAAAAGGGGATCATTACAACAACCATGGCAATAGCAGAGAACAGCAAAGAACAAACTTGGACAGATCAGCCTTAGTGTGGCTGTTCAGGAAATACAATTTCAATTACAACTTAAGAGCTTTTCCCTGAAAATTGTCAGTACAGTGTCTACAGAAAAGACAGTTACTCTCACGGTGGTGTGATAATGTTGTTCATCCACATAGACGGGAGAGATGGAGGTCTCTCAAGAAACTGACAAAAGACATTAGACTCATACGATTACACAAAAGTCTAAAGGGATGACCTTGTTCTCCCAGCTAGGCGCTCTTGAAATCACCATTTGTTGGTGTGTAAGCCCCCATTGCTAGAACTGATAGTTGCAAAGAATCTTTCTTCCCTTTGACCATCAGAGATTGATTTTTTCCCAACCTGAAGATGCAGATGATAGTGTGGCTAAATTCACCTCATTGATGAGAGATGGGGACTTACGTATATAACAGGCCTGGTGAATGAATATTTTACGTGTCACCAGTAACAGGTTTAATTCTGCATCATCAGTAAAAAATAATGATGGGCTTTTTCTGATAGCATCACTTTCTATCGTTGCTTCTTTAATAATAGAAGTGGAGGCAATGATCAGGAATCGATGCAATAGACCCACAGCTCCCATCAAAGGCACCAAAGGGAAAGAAACACAAACATGAAACAACAGACCCTAATTGAAACATCAATAGCGGAAAGCCAAAAGGACAGTTACTTTCCCACAAAATGACCATTTTGTGGGAAAGTAACAGTCTTTATGGCTTTCCGCTATTGATGTTTCCATTAGGGTCTGTTGTTTCGTGTTTCGTGTTTGTGTTTCTTTCCCTTTGGTGTCTCTGATGGGAGCTGTGGGTTAATTGTATCGATTCCTGATCATTGCCTTCACTTCTATTTTGTAGTGAACAACAATGTTACATTAGCAGCAAATAAATCACAGTTAAATCGTTGTATGCATTCAATGCGATTGGAAAACACTAAAGCAAAATAAAACATTGAACCCCTGAAGGCCAAACAACAGGCATAAAAAGTCCGGTTTCAACCAACTAAATAAATAGTTTTAAGATACTATCAGAAAATCAAATTCCGAAACAAAAATAAATAAAAACATTGTATAAGGGTATTTATCGAAGATGAAATTGTCAAGAATATTTATCAAAGATGAAATTGACGTAAAGCAAAGCTCGTTATCTTAGGTTCCGACAGGTCATTTAGGAAAACATACTTATTTTATTTTTCAAATTTAAACTCATGGGAACTACAACGCCAGTGTTACAACTACCTCGATAGTCTTGGAGCAACGCGACGAAATTTTTCAAGACTTATTCATTACAGTGAACAAAATTATTAATATTTTACGTCACAATGTTATATTGTAGCCATAATGTCAGGTTTTGCTTCAAACCATTTGATACTCATCAAGAACTGAAAATATGCTACAAAATCCGTGCGAGCCTGCCTGTCAGCTAACTGAGAAAATGCGAATCTAGGGTCGACGTTTTGCTGTGGTCATATTCAAATTATACACACTTTAATGGTTTGTTTGGCATGTATGGATCATTTTATCATATTAACATGGTATGGCAATGCCGGAATAAACATACTCATCACGAAAAAAACGTCCATATAATTTTGACCCCCTTGAACCCCACTTTTGTAAAACTGGGGTTTACAGGGGGTAAACCTTATTTTTCAAAATAGAGGTACTCATTAGAACCGCCTCAATTATTTTTCTTATTTCTGCTCAAAGTATAGATTGTGGATACTCGTTAGAACGGCCTCAATCTATATTTTGAGCAGAAATAAGAAAAAATATTACAATTTTTCATCTTAAAACTTTCGTTTTTTTCGGGGGGGGGGGGGTAAAGTTTACAATGTATTTGTTTAGGCGGGATTTCGTAATGAAAACCAGAAGAGCACCTGCCTTTGTTTACTGATATTTTGATGGTGCCACTGCCTCGGGGGGTACCGGATTTGGCGTGGGAACAAAGTCGCGTTTACGCAGTTTAGAGGCAGTACCCTAGTTTCCACTTGCGGTTTTATTTCAGTTTCATTTTGTAGTTTGAATTGAGGTTTTACGTGCTCGTCAACACTGTTCAGGTCATATTGGAGACGTTGCTTTCATTTTCGGGGGGCTTTTATCCGACATTTAGATGAAATGACATCTCAAACCTCACCGCCCAAACAGATCAACAGGGTATATTTGCAGGGATGGTCCTAATCGCAGAGACTCTCTAAGCGGCGGTTAGTGCACTTGCCTCTGATGCTAGAGGTCCGGGTTCGATCCCCGGCAGCGGCAATAAAATTTCGGTGTCCGAACACGCTCCATTGGCATCATTTGCAGGGATGAATGTCATAAAGTGCACCGTCCTTCGGATCGGGACGTTAACTGAGGCCCACTGTGCAGGGAGAACCATCCCCTGTGCAGGTTAAAGATCCCTACCGTAATGACATGATTACTGTGTAGGCTGTCATCCTGCAAACCTAGTGTATGTAATGTACACCTGCGGTAATGGTCAAATGTGGCCGACGCAGTATCAGTAGACAGACAGACAGACAGACAGCGGTTTACAAGTATTCATGTTCGGTCTGTTTCAGCATTGCGTGGAAGCACCGTGCGGCCTAATCTGTTTCTCCGAGCCCCGATGGGTGGGTGCTTCCTCATTTTATAGTAACATGGACAAGTTTTGTTTGTTATTTGAGTGCTTCAAATGTCAAGAAGAAAAAACCCAAAAGAAAAGACCAGCATATTTTACATGCTGAACACATCACGAAAACACGCCTATATAATTTTGACCCCCTCGAACCCCACTTTTATGCAGGAAAACTGGGGTTTACAGGGGTAAACCTTATTTTTCTTATTTCTGCCCAAAATATAGATTGTGGGTAGTCGTTAGAACCGCGTCGTCGGTTTTCTTATTTCTGCTCTAAAATATAGATTGTGGGTACTCATTAGAACCGCCTCGATGAGGCGGTTCTAACGAGTACCCACAATCTATATTTTGAGCAGAAATAAGAAAAATATCACAATTTTTCATCCAAAATATTCGATTTTTCGGAGGTAAAGATAACAATGTATTCGTATAGGCGTGTTTTTGTAATGATCTAATCATTTTATGTGCATCTGGAAAGCAAACCAAAATAGGGATCGGTTTTATATGCATGTACTTACATATTACATAATATATGTAAAATATCCAATAAGGCACTTCCCACCATGCCTTGTCCCACAATCATGAGACAAAATGCCAAAACTTAGTAAAGTTATTATATGATTTTTTTTTGTTTTTCTTTTGTTCATGCCGAGTATACAGTTTGCCCACCTTAGAGCCAGAAAGTATGAGGTTTAAAAATGTATCGCAAAATTTGTACTTCTGTTTTTAATTTTATTTTTTGCGGACGCTGATATCAAAAACGCCAAGGCCGACGCCGGGCTAGTGAAACAGCTCTTCCCTGTTGTACAAGCGAACTGAAAATAAAATAAACTGGAGCCAGTTGTTCAAAGCATCGTTAGCTTAACAAGCTCGTTAGTGGTCATATTGTTAACTCTTCTAGCAAGTAAAATATCTAAAATTTTGGTATTTTTGCTGGAAAAATGTGAGCAGCTTTTGCATCCACTGCTCACATTTTTTCAGCAAATATTTTCGCAGATTTGCCACATTGAATGATCAAAGTTTTAACGATACGTTAACTAACGATGTCGTTAGTTTTGAACAACTGGCCCATGGTGCTTATAAAATGAGCTTATCACAAAAATACGGCTATATTGTTATGACCCCTTTGAACCCCACCGTTATATAGTACAAGTATAGCTTTTACAAAAAGCTAGGTCTACGCATAGCACATATTAACTGTGAATCCCATAAACGTGTTTTATACAATTAACTGTCTTTGGCAATATTCTAATTGCCATCCTGCCGACTGAAGTATAATGTCTAAAAATGCTGTAATATTGTCAAGAATACTTTTTCATCTTAAAAAAGGCACATGTATGCTTGTGACATCTTTCAAATTAAATGCTTGAAAACTGTTGGAGAAGTTGGACTTTATAGAAGACTAATTGAAGATTAAACCTAACAGTTTATTAACGGCGAGGTATGTTTTTAGCTCACCAGAGCCGAAGGCTGCTGAGTAGCTTATAGGATAGGCAGTGGTCCGTCGTGGTCGAGAGTTTGTAGATGTATATTTTTTGTATTAGCCTGTACAATATGACAGCAGATATAGGCTTGTACAAATGTAATACATGTAGCAATTCTGTGCCAGAGCTCTGCGCGCCGGCCTCTTTTTGTGTGAAAGCTTACACTTGCTATAAGCTGCTCTTTTCTTCTTGTGAAAGCTTATACTTGTTGTGTTGCATAAGAATGGAAAGGTCAACCTGCATTGTGGGTAACTAATGGCTGTACTTCCGTGTTAAACTCAATCTCTATAATGTCTACGCCCATGGGCGTAGACAAAAACTGGGGTTTACAGGGGTGAAGTTTATTTTTCTTATTTCTGCTCTAAAAATAGATTATGGGTACTCGTTAGAACCGCCTCATCGAGGCGGTTCTAACATGTGCCCACAATCTACTTTTTTCATCTTAAAATTTTCGTTTTTTCGTAATGAAAAGAATATGAACTGGTGCTTATAAAATGACTTTGTTAGTGGTATGTCTTCAAGTTGTGTTGATCTTTATCATGCAGAAATTATTACACTACCTCTGAAAGGGTCACAATTCCCTAGAATCATGAGCTACATTTTAATATGAATTTTTACCACGAACAATTGAATAATCTATGAATCAGAAAAAATTCTTTTTTTTCGCGTAACAATACAACAAGCGACTTCGGGCTTTGTCGTCTCTGTGCACAGTTACCAGACGTCAAAATTCCATTATTATCTAATTTGCATACGTCAATCCTTTTTTCTGCTGTCTTTGAAAATTGTCAATGGTTTGAATAGGGCGCAAATGAACCTTCAGTGTCTCACATTTAGCCAAATTGCTCCTAGAATAAGACGTAATTGAAAACATTGATCCTTTTCAATTACCAGTAAAAGCCGTTCAGGACTCTTTTCATGCTCGGATTGAGATTGCATTTCCATGTGTAAATAGGCTTAATATTTAAATATCTTAAATGGAACTTGTTTCATTGCTGCGACAGTTTGTTTCGATAGAGTTACATGTGTGATTAGACATGTTCATGTTCTTATTCTAAGTAATTGTTTGTCAAATATTTGTGAATTCCAATGATTGATTAAATGGTGTGACTCCAGATCTGAAATGCTTTAGGAAAACATGTCCGTGTGAAATAATGGCGTCCAACATGGTGTCAGAAATGACAAATTTTGGGTACAAATGAAAACATCTTTCTAATTTCTGCCTTCAACACATATTGTGGGTGCTCGTTAGAACCGCCTCAATGAGGCGGTTCTAACGAGTACCCACAATCTATGTATTTGAGCAAAAATAAGGCCGATAATATATATCCCCGTAAACCCCACTTTTCTGCATAAAGTGGGGTTTAGAGGGGTCTTCGTTTCACGGACTTGTTATCATGCTGGTTTGTTGTCTTCTCAAGTTCATGGAACAAAGTCATGACTAACGAACGAGATGTCCAGAAATAGTCACAATTGAATATAACAACAATGGCACTGTTACAACCCTGAATGAAATAACAACACTAAATGAAATAATTATTATTTTATTTAGCGGGGTTTACCTTTTTTCACGTTAGTATGTTCAACCAAAAGTGAAATAATAGCGCTAAATGAAATCATCACGAAAACACGCTTATATAATTCTGACCCCCCCCCCCCCCCCCCCCACACACACACACACTGAACCCCACTTTTATATATTAAAACTATGGTTTACAGTCGTAAACCATATTTTTCTATTTTTGTCTGCTCTAAAATATAGATTGTGAGAACTCGTAAGAACCGCCTCATCGAGGCGGTTCTAACGAGTACCCACAGCATACATTTTCATTATAGAACACCGGAAAGATGTCTAAAAGTATCTCGTTATGCCTCCTAGCAGTCACCTCAGTGGCTCGAACTTCCCCTGTCTCGAACAGATTTTCGAGGTCCCAAAGGTGTTCGAGCCACTGAAGTTCGAATGTATTTGTATAGGCGTGTTTTCGTAATGTGTTTACACCACAGAATCTTTATAAAACTAGTGTTGGTGTCCAAAATAGAAGGCTTGTTGGTTAAACAACCGTGTTTAGCCATACAATAATGTAGAGATTATAATATGGTAATTTTTCGGTATAATCTACACATTTTTGAGCCATTTTTAAATCGTGTTCCATCAAATAGAAAGGAGAGCAATGATCAGGAAACGACACAATCGCCCAGCACCTTCTGCCGTGGTTTTGTTTGTTTGTTTGATTTGTGGTTTAACGTCCCCGTCAACACTGTATAGGTCATTTTGGAGACGTTGCTTCCAGTTTTGAGGGACCTTTACCCGATTTTGAGATAAACTGGCATCTCAAACCCTGTCGCCCAATACAACCAATAGGGTTTATAAGCATGGACGGTCTGACTCGCACCGAATTGCCTGGGCAGGCTTAGATCCTCTAAGCGGTTTACCAGTACTCATGTGGAGTCAATTTCAGCTCTGCACGGAAGCATCCTGCAGCTCACCTATTTCTTCAACTCCGATGGGCGGGGGCCGTCTGTCGTGGTTTTCACAAATACATGTAATTTGTTTAGTCTACGTGAAGGATTTCTAACACATAGGTGCAACACCTCCGAGAACCGTAGAACCGTGTTACCTTCTTGGAACATTGTAACCTAATGTTATTAATCAAGTAATTTCGTATTGGCCCAGTTACGGGTTCGATGTCTGCTGTATTGGCCCCGGCCTTCGACCTCGGGCCAATACAGCAGACCGAGGACCTGTAACTGGGACAATACGGACATGCTTGGATTAATGACAATTTTATTAATTGACACCATAAACAAACATGCTTATCAGTGTTAATACGGGTGACCTCCGAACAATACAGGATAGCCAATTAATAATGAACGGTATTACTAGTCTGCAGCAAACTTACTGAGGAAAAAGACAAAGTCAATGAGAACGGCAACCGATAGAGCAAAATCTCAAGCCAACAAAAGATTAGAAAGAGATTTAAATGATTTCATTACGATGACAAATCCGTGTGACATAGAGCAATTTTTCATTTCTCCAAATCGGTAATATTTCTGATGAAACTTGTATTTTTATTTTCTTATTTCAACTCCAAACACAGGTTATGGGTGCTCATTAGAAAAGCCTCAGTATGTCGGTCAGTCGTAAGTAGCTAAATCACACGCGCTACGCGCTCGTGATTTGATCTACCTTACAACCGACCTCCAAACAGTGATATATTACTCAACAAATCACTGCTAGAGCTGGTCTATTTCTTAAAAATGAAGAAACGTCTCTGTAATTAAAATATATTAAGCAGAAAGTCTAAAGGACAGTTTCTTCACACAAAATGGCCAAATGGCTGTAAAAATATACAGTGCATACATGATCATGTCAACAATAACAATATTCTAACACAACGTGCCTATATAGGCAATGAAAAATAACTGTGTTTTATTCTGCAATAGATCACGGCAAGGAAGAACGAGTGACGTCATTAAAAACTGCCAATTCATGACGTCACTAGTCGAATTCCTTGACGTTAGACGGTGTAACGTCATATCTCGCATCGAAAACGTTAGAAAAGAATATAAATGCTTGTGTTTCAGTCGATAATTTTAGCGGGATTTCTTCTTACAATGGCGAAAAGTTGTGAGATTTGAAGGAAACAACAATATTGTTGCCGATTTTCAGCCTGTTAGAATCGAAATAGATCAGCTCTAGTTTGTGATTTGTTGAGTAATAAATCACAGTTTGTCGGTCAGTTGTAAGTAGACAATTCACGCGCGCTACGCGCCCGTGATTTGTCTACTTTACAACTGCCCTCCAAACTGTGATTTATTACTCAACAAATCACAGCTTAGAGCTGATCTATTTCTTAAATAAACCGCAACAGAAGCACCGCCATTAAACGGTCAGTAAAAATTTACTGGATGTTGGGGATCGTTTTCACGTGGTTACAATCCTTGCCCATTGCTCTGTCGTGGTTTAGAAGGAAAAAAAATGTTAAGTCCGCCTGAAAGGTTTCCAACTTATAAATGTAACATCTCCGAGAACATAAAAATCAAACGAATACAGATATTAAGCAACAATGAGTACTCGACAGCATAGAAGCATTTAAAATGCTAAAGCAAGAGAAACCCAAAAGACCAGAGACAGAGTATCAGGACACCAACCACCAGGCTTTCGGCCATAGCCGTCACAGAGTCTGAGGCCGGATCAGCCTGTGTGTTGAATGGAAATGAAAAACTGGGGCTTCGGTATCAGAAGAATTTACAGTAAAATTCCTATATTAAAACCACCTTTGGGACTGTTCAAAAGTGGTCTTTAAGACCACTTTTGAACAGTTCCAAAGCTGGTCCATGACCAGAGGGCACTGTATGCAGAAATCTCAAAGAAAGAATAAATGCACCCTACTAAATAAGCGTTTTAAAGCAGAATTAGTCTTAATTTAAGGTGATCTTAATAGCGGAATTTCGCTGTACTTTGTTTAACCAAAGTTCTGAAGGGTAAACTTTACTGATCAAACCATCGGAGTAGGTATTGTTAATATTTAATAAATCATCCCTGGATAACTTCAGGATGTTATTCTTAAGAAAAGGGCCCCTTGATGTTGCTTTCATAACAGAACAGGAACAAATTAGCCACAAGGAGTGCACAATTCGTATCCCTCGGAATTCCCACAATTTGTCTGAATAACTAACTAAACTCCGTTCAGAAAATCTTAATCATCGATTTTTTCGTTTCTTGTTTTTATCACTCATTTTAGCCCATAATTTACAATGGGACAGTTTTAGACCTGACTCTCCGCCGTCTTCTCCAGCAAGAAGAATGCCTCTGCGACAGTTATGAAAGGTTGTGATTATTTGGAGAAAAAAATGCAAAATTTAAATTTTCTTTCACAGACTAAGACATCCTGACTGGTTGGGAACAACCTTTTATACCATTTTTAGAAATGCCTACTGCTTGCATAAATACAAGGACCGGCCTGGGTAGCTCAGTCGGGTGCGCGTCTGACTGGTGATCAGGAGGACGCGGGTTCGATACCTGCCGGGATCGGCAACATTCTTTCGTGGAGATTGATAACGAAATCTTTTCTACGATCATTCTCTCCCTTCCGCGGATTCAAGAAGGTCGGTTGTCAGTTTCTGGCCAAAGCATGTGCACTGTACTGGTTAACCGCTTGCCTATAATCCTGCACAGGAAAAGTGTGGATAGGTAAACTTACCTGCTCAAAAACGACCTAAATACTGTTGACTAGGCTGTTAAAACTCCAATACAAAACAACAACAACAAAAAAAAAAAAAAAAAAAAAAATAGAAGGGCGTCTATGTTTTGAATACCATTAGCTTTGGCACCAATGCTGTTATCGGTATAATTCTTACTGACAGCACATCGCATGTTTTAGTTTAAACGCAGACTGGCATATGAGCTGCAGCAGCCATATTAACAGACCTATGTATACACAAGCGCAGCTTTCCTCTCAGATTCAAGGAGGTGATTATCATTTACAATGTCTGTTTTCGGCTTTGGAATAAATTGCAAACGAAAATCATGTTTGTGAACCCTTTATAATCGCCTCATACATTCCTAGAAAAATATTACAAAATTATCCTAAATATCGACTCAGCCATGGAACGCGTGTCACTGAGGTTTCCCTGTTTCTCTCCGACCCTGTCTGCCTCCCTCAAGCACCTCACATAAGACCAGCTTCTTCCTCCCCCTCTCTCTCTCTCTCTCTCTCTCTCTCTCTCTCTCTCTCTCTCTCTCTCTCTCTCTCTCTCTCTCTCTCTCATTACTTTCTCTCACTCTTCCTCTCCATATTATCAAACCCCTTCCAATTTACATTTCCAGTGTATAGCCTAATGATGTAAATCTATAGAATGGCCCCCGCCCCATCGGGGTTTGAAGAAATAAATGGGCTGCATGATGCTTCCACACAGAGCTGAAACCGACCCGCACACGAGTACTGGTAAACCCCTTAGAGGATCTAAGCCTGCCCAGGCAAAGCGGTGCGAGTCGGACCGTCCATGTTTATAAACCCTATTGGTTTTATTGGGCGACAGGGCTTGAGATGTCATTTCATCTCAATGTTGGGTTAAAGTCCCACAAACTTGGAAGCAACGTCTCCAAAATGACCTATACAGTGTTGACGGGGACGTTAAACCTCATATCATATAAACGAAATAAACCTATAGAAAACAATGCAGTTCGTACTTCATGAACGCATCGAGTCACATTATTTTTAGTGACGTCAAGTGACGTCAGTCTAAACCATGGTTCTGTACGGGCGTTGGTGACGTCAACGCTGATCCGCTCTTTGTATAAAAATAGAGTGTAAATGGTTTTCAGCTTTAAAAGTTTGTCCAATAAGCATGTTTCGCCCAGTGAAAGTATGAACGACAGCGGGTCGCAAGCAAAGTTTACATGAACCCATTCGGGGTTCATTTACTTTGACCCACTGCGTTCATACTTTCATGAATAGCAGAAAAAGAAAATTCATTTCTTAACTCAATATATCTCTCCCTCTTCTGTGTCTCCGTACCCCGCCTCTCTCTCTCTCTCTCTCTCTCTCTCTCTCTCTCTCTCTCTCTCTCTCTCTCTCTCACTCTCTCTCTCTCTCTCTCTCTCTCTCTCTCTCTCTCTCTCTCTCTGCTTACGACACTTTTGCGTATTATTTTGTTGCTTACATGATGAACCATCATTTTGTTGAAAGTAAACTATTTCCGAGAGGGGTGTTCAGTTCAACAGTCATTCACAAAGAGAGAATATTAATTTACAATAGGATCAAGCGATATTGTTACCAGTACTTTGTGAGATAACCCCCGACAATATCTGACACAGGTGGGCAACGGCCGAGTCCATAAGCAGCCGTCTCCCGAGAGATGTACCATCAGAAGAAGGAAAGATGGAATAGAGAAAAAAAGAAAAGAAAAAACTAAGAAATACAGCTCCTATTCCGCACCTGCCGCAAGCACACCAGTTCATTGCCCAACTGAAGCTAGAGAAGCAGAACGCGCCGCGTTACTGGCTCTTACACCGCACTCCCGCACCGACCCAACCTCCCCCGTAACTTCTGTATGAACAAGTCTAGGTTCTTCAGCGGAAAACGAATCTTTGCAGTGGCACAACCTTTAATACTGCATACCAAGTGTCAATGCCGCAGATAGTTTGGTTCCAGACGATATGAATTTCAAAGTGTTTTACCTTCTATTTTACCATACATGGGCGTAGCGGCCATCTTTGCCATTTAACCCAGACTACGGGAAAAACTGTCGTTCGCCATCCACTAGAGAGGTCCGTCTTAATTTGGTTTCCAGTGCAAGTTTAAAATGCCTGACTTATAAAAGGGCGGACGAACGGACTAAGAAAACGTATAAAGGAGAGCCTCTAACTAGCCATTCGAATATATGAGCGGCAAATAATGTAAATATAAATAATAAACTTATTTTTTCTGCTTTTCATGAAAGTATGAACGACAGTGGGTCGCTAGCAAATTTTACATTTACTTTGCACGCGACCCACTGCGTTTATACTTCCATGACCTGCAGAAAAATAATTTTCATTTCTTAAATGAGGAAAAAAAAAAGAAAAAAAAAAGAACCACAAACAGCACAGCATCCAGCTCCCTCTTCCCCACAAGAGGTGATGAAGGTGCAACAGGCACAATAAATGAAAATTAAATGAGCCCCGCCAAGCGAATTTCTGTCTTCGAGCATTCCGTCATGACAAATTTTAACTGCGCATGCCAAGCCTTTCAGAGGGGCCAGGGATACGCTTTCTGTCTGAAGGTTCCTCTTGATTCACTGCTTGTATGAGCGAGCAGCGAAGGTTCTGGCGAGACTGCGCGGATGCGCAGGCTCGCCTGAACCTTCGCTGCTTGCATAGGCGATGGTCAAAGGTCTCGGGTCGTTTCGCCCGTGAGTCGTTTCGCCCATGAGTCGTTTCGCCCTGTGTCGTTTCGCCCGAGGGTCGTTTCGCCCTGATTAGGTGGGTCGTTTCGCCCTTATTTTTTCCAAACCCTATTGTTTGAGGTTATGTTTGTTTTGATATGTAAAGGGATTGGTGGGGGTATTGGGAGTTCCGGAAAACATGGTTTTACCCTCGTTTGGTGCAGCTGGACGACCTACTGACGGCTTCGTCTTCAGGTTTGAGCATTTGCGCTACCACCTTTTTGAGAAAGATATTCGAGCTCACATAAGGTTATTAAGTCTTTGCAATAAAATGAGATTTATGGCTGTGAAAATAACTGTTTATATTTAAAAATGTGACATATTTTTCTTTCTGTTCAAAACATAGGTTTTGGATTAAAACCGTCTAATTGTCTATGTTCTAGAATCAGAAATAAGAGAAAAAAGTATATGCGAAAACCCATTTTTCTCTGTATAAAGTTTGGTTTAGAGGGGACGTTATTGCATAGACTTGCTAACATGATGTTTTATTTACTTATCAGTTGTTCATTCTGCACAAATACTGACGTGATATAACTGGTTACATTATTACGTTAATTGTGTTGACGGGGACGTTAAACCTCAATTCCAACAAACAAAATATTTTTAAACAGTGGTGTCTGAATAAAAGTTTACAAAAATGTCACTTAAAGAGTACTAATCAATATTATGATATTTTGATGGGTGGAGTAAGTTAATTGTATCGATTCCTGATCTTTGTTTTACTTCTACTTTACACATTTAGTGCCATGTGTAAAAGGTTGGTTTAACTTTTATACAGACTCTACTGTAGCTCAACCTGGGTAGGAATAGAAGCATAACGTTTTATACTTTCTTATCGTACTGGTCTGTTGAATAGTTTACATTACGAAAACTTGCTTATTCAGTGTACCGGTACTCTGCATCTCTCTATCCGAACTCTGAAACGAGCCCGTCCATACATCACCCATCCGTAGGTGTCATTTGACGTGTCACCATGAACAGTTCAGATTCAGATCCGTTCGTCCGTCCGTCCGTCCATCAACACAAGCATCACTTCATTCATTCATTCATTCATTCATTCATTCATTCATTCATTCATTCATTTCCGATTGTCCATCTACCAATACTCTCCATTCATTCATTCATTAACTTATCTATCTCTGTATATTCAAAATGCCGCCCGTTCATCCGTACGTCCGTCCATCTACCAACGCACAACTCCATTCACCCGTTTATTAATTTATTTATTCATCCATCTGTCCATTTACTCATCCATTCCGTTTGTCACTTCCTTAAAATATAATTGTGGCGAAACGACCCACGGGCGAAACGACTCACGGGCGAAACGACTCACCGGGTAAGGGCGAAACGACCCACCCCCAAAATAAGGGCGAAACGACTCAGGGCGAAACGACCCGGCGAAACGACCCACGGGCGAAACGACCCGGAACCTAGGCGATAAGTACCAAAACCGCTTGACGGGGCCCAACTGAATATTAATAATAATGCACACCCATAAACGCATACAGCATGAAGAGCCCGGTCGGAAAAATCCGACAAAGTTACATTAAAAATAAACAACATTAGAACCACCGACGAAATTTAGGTTAACTAATAGTCTGTGACATTTAAACCCCATAAGACAAAGTCCTGGGTTATCACCGTCAAAAGGGGAAATATAGCGCAACGTTTCGAGTTGTGGAAAATAAACGTTACTTAACTGCGAAATAGAATGAACAAGTTCTCCGGGAAAAGCCACGAATACAGAATGAAACAATCTCATGCCACCTGAACTTGAAATAAATGAATTAGCAGCATGAAGGGACTGACAAGAAATCGCGTGCACCAACACATGATGTCAGTTGACCTAGAAGAAACTGTAAAGAAATTGTAACCACTTACATACTGAATAAAAATAAAATCCCGCACCCCGACCCCAATATGCAGAAGGAGTCCACTTCGAAAGTTAGGTGTGTCGGGTGCTGTTATTTTTAGAAATTTATTTAGAAAACGATTGAACTTTCTTTCACTGCAAACAGTCAAAGTCCCAAACAGTTGATCTAAAAAGGCACTGATTGCCAATGACCCATTTTGGCGTTTCCCATAGGATAAGAAAATGTATTTTTCAAGATACTTTTTGTTACCTATTTATTCAAAGTATAAACGTGTCTAGCAAATCCTACAGCTTGCTTTTCCATGCAAGATGGAGTTAACTAAATAAAAATACTTCAACCTATAACATCATACAAAATATTAATGGACTGCAAATAGGCAGAGCTCTGCTTGCGCCACCGCTCTTTTTAGTTTGCATAGGTCTCTTCTAGTCTTTAGACTCTCCAGAGTGCAATTAACAAGGCAAGACTCTACCCCGATGATGGAAACGCACTGTACAAGTGAAGGCAATAATCAGAAATCGATACAATTAACCCACACCACCCATCAGAGACACCAAAGGGAAAGAAACAAAAACATTAAATAACTAGACCCATAGCGGAAAGCCAAAAGGACAGTTACTTTCCCACAGAATAGCCAATTGCCTATCTCCAGGTGTTTCTTAAACATTTTTGTCGCTTAGGTAATGTTTTATGTTATATGGTACTAAGTTCTTTAGGCAAACTGCGGCCATTCCGATGGGTACAAATTGCGCACCATTTGTGGCTGTTTTGTTCTTGTTTCGTGATGAAAGACACTTCATGATGTCCCGTTCCATTGAAAGCCGATCTGATATCAATGAAGCTTTTAGCAGTTAATTCGATTTGACAGAGTGTCCCGTCATGTATCTGACCTCAACACTCGTAATAAATTGCTAACTGCTAATCTTCTTAGCCAGGGTTATCGGTATCATAAACAACGAAAGCCTTTTCTAATTTTTGTAGACATCATTCCGATTTTGATTTAAAATTCAATGTTGGATTTAAATATCTTCTGCAACAAGGCCTGTTGGTACCCGACTTAAATGGTGACTTAGTATATTGTTATGCATAAGAATTTATTTTTCTGATTCCCACTTTCACCCCACTGTTGACCTAATAGTGCTATAAATATCTTGTTAATCTTCTTATAGAAGATTCTAGAAAACTGAGTCACAGATTAATTTCATTTTTGTAAACAACATGTTTACAAGGAAAAGTACTTCAGAACCTTGAAGAAAGTTCAGGTTTGCATTATTTTTTAGAAAATTACATCATCTTATTCCACAGCCCTGTGGAACATTCTAGAAAAATCTTAGGGTCTATAAAAGAGGTTGATTTTTCTCATTGAGTCAGACTTTGGAGTTTGAAGTTTGGGCTTTTAAGAAAAGTTATTTCTAAATTCTGTGTTGGATTGTTAAAGGATATTACTTTTCATTTTGGACTGTGAATTCTGTGGGATCAAGGAAAATAGATTCATTCAGGATATTTCATTCAGAGCTAAGTACATTTAATTTTCTTACTTCTACAGGTTACAGTTAACTTGTAAATAAATTTTGTTAAATTTTTCCAAAAGGCTAGGTTGCTTTTTCTTTCTGCTACGCCTGGCTCGTAATAGAAATATGGGGCTCGTCCGGGATAAAAACATCTTGAGCATTTTAGGACTGACATTTTATTTGTAGGCAAGTAATTGTCATTTCTTATCAAATATAGACTTGGCAGTTGCTTCACAAGATTGATATTTTCCCATAGGCATATAGGGGATTGTCATTTCATGTGAATTGTCATTTTAGGTGAAATGGTACTTGTCATTTCATGTGAAATTCTTGTTGGGCTTGTCATTTCAAAAAAAAGAAGCTTCGTAAACTTAACCTCAGCCTGTATTACCATAATTACTTTATAATACAAACAAAAAGCAAACATGCCGTTTGATTTGAGAAGCTTTTTGGCTCAGCCTACTCAGGAGTTGTTTAATCTGGCCAAAAGGACAGATTTGTTAGATATTGCTTCCCATTATGGGGTCATTGCTGTTAAAACAAGCATGAAAAAACATGAAATTAAGAATATTTTGGTACAGTTTTTTGTTGATGAAGAACTTTTCGATCCATCTGCTTTGTCTCTCATTATGGTTTCACATACTGAATTACAAATGAGACAGATTGAAATAGGAAGGCAAATTGAATTAGAGAAGTTAGGATTAGAAGATTAGAAATAGAAGAAAGAGAGAAGGAAAAAGAAAGAGAAATGCAGAGACGAATGCAGATGGAAGGATTAGAAACGGAAGAACGTGTTCGAAAAGAAAAATTAGAACAGGAAGAAAAACAAAGAGAAATGGAGGAACGCATTCAGAAAGAAAAATTACAAAAAGAAGAACGGCTCGAGTTGGAAAAGGAAAAAATGGGATATAGTATTGAAGAAAAAGAAAGGGAAAGGCAGTTTCAGTTAAGATTGAAGGAAATGGAACTCCAGGGTCAAGATAGGGTGAAACTTACCCCTGTTTTTTACTCTGGTAGTTATTTTGATGCCACAAAGCACATCAGATTTGTTCCGCCATTTCAGGAAAAAGAGGTACATAAGTATTTTTTGCATTTTGAAAAGGTTGCAGAAAATTTAAAATGGCCAAAAGAGCATTGGACCTTACTTTTGCAAAGCGTTGTTGTCGGAAAGGCTCGAGACATTTACACTCAGCTAACTGTCGAGCAAAGCTCAGACTATGATCTGGTTAAGGAGCTTATTCTTAAGGCATATGAGTTAATCCCTGAGGCTTACAGGCAGAAATTTAGGAACTGTAAAAAAGACATTTCCCAGACCCATGTAGAATTTGCTCGAACCAAAGAACAGTTATTTGATAGGTGGTGTTCTTCTAAAAAAAGTAGGCTCTAATGATGAAAAACTTAGACAGCTTGTCCTTGTTGAAGATTTCAAACGGTGCATAAATTCAGACATTAAGTCTTTTCTCGATGAGAGACAGGTTGAAACTTTGGAGGAAGCTTGTCGTTTGGCAGATGATTATGCTTTGACACATAAATATGTTCTATAAAAGGATTATCCTTTGGAAGCAAGGAATATACCACAGAAGTGAAAAATATGGAGTGTACATGTTTTCTGGGCAAGACTAGCTAGTTTCGGCCAATTAGGCCTCATCAGTGACCCTCAGATATTTTCAAAATTCCGCAATGGAATCAATGATCCCAAAGGACAAGAAAATATAATCTACACTATGATGTAGGGCAGGGAGACGTTTTACCGCCGCCACACATTCCCACACACCAGCTGTAGTGAAGTTAAATATGTTCTATAAAAGGGTTATCCTTTGGAAGCAAGGAATATACCAAGTCTCATTTGTGAACAGGCCTTATCCTCGAAAACCTTATAATCCACAGACAGGTCCAAGGTTCTATCCCAGTAATCCTTCTGGTAGTTATGGCCATACATCTAGTGCTATGCCCAAACTTTCTGGTGAAAATAAAACCCAGAATCCTTACAAACTTTCTGGTGAAAACAGAAGCCAGAATTTTTCCAAACCTTCTGGTGAAAACAAAGACCAGAATCCCTTATCTCAATCTCAAGTAGTTTGTAACTATTGCAAAAACACATGACATTTGATCTCTGAGTGCTTGAAATTAAAGCGACGAAAAGAAAGAGAAAGACAAGAGGAACTTAAGCCTACAGGCTTGACTTCTATAAGGCCAAAACCACAGTCTTGTGTAAGAGAGGAAACTCTTTCTGATATCAAATTATCTGAGACTGATTCAGTTATGGAGATTTATGAACCATTCTTATCAGATGGTTTTGTGTCACTAATGGTGACAGTTATGCCCATAGTTCCCCTTTTAAAATCTTACGAGATACTGGAGCTTCTCAATCCCTTATTCCAGCAGATACTCTGCCTTATTCTGAGAAGACTTCTTTTGGCCAAAGCGTCCTTATTCAGGGTGTGGAATGTGGATTTGTTAATGTTCCGCTTCATAACGTTTATTTGTCATCAGACTTGGTATCCGGTTCAGTGGCTGTTGGTATTAGACCTTCTTTACCTTTTAAAGGTGTTCATTTGTTGCTAGGCAATGACTTAGCTGGAGATAAGGTTGTGGTAAACCCACTTTTCACTACTTATCCTTGCATAGACCAACCGCCTGATCCCATTGAGTAGGAAATTGCTGATCTTTATCCGTCTTGTGCAGTCACAAGGGCTATGGCACGTAAGGCCAAGCAAACTGATGGGAAAAGGATTTTGATTTCACTGATACCTTTTTGGGTCAGTCTTTTAATGACGAGATAACAAGATCTCTGTCTTCAAACCTGCCTGATAAGCAGACAGATTTTCATGAGAATAACTCATCTTTCGATCTAGGCCAGGACAAAATGTCCGGGTCTCAACTAGCTATAGAGCAGCACAAGGATCCTGAAATTTCGCCTTTGTTTGAAAGGGCTTTAGATGAGCAGGAAGTATCTCAGGTCTCAGTATGTTATTATGTCAAAAATGACATTCTTATGAGACAATGGCGTCCACCAGACGTCTCAGCAGAAGATGAGTGGACTGTCAACCACCAGATAGTGGTTCCACGGGTTTACCGTCCAGAAATATTAAACTTGGCACATGAAACTCCCATGTCAGGACATTTAGGTGTAAATAAAACCTATCACAAGATTCTTAATCATTTTTACTGGCCTGGGTTAAAATCAGATGTTTCTCTGCATTGTAGGTCCTGTCATACATGCCAAATGGTAGGAAAACCCAATCAGACTAAACCTAAAGCTCATTTGCAGCCTATAACTGCTTTTGATGAACCTTTCAGTCGAATAATTATGGACTGTGTGGGTCCCTTGCCCAGAACTAAGTCTGGCTGTGAATATCTTTTGACTATTATGTCTGATTCCACACGTTTTCCTGAAGCCATTCATTTAAGACATATCAAAACTATGACACTCGTCAAGGCCTTAGTGAAATTTTTTACATTTGTTGGGCTTCCTAAATCTATTCAGTCAGACCAAGGCTCAAATTTTATGTCTGGAATATTTCAACAAGTAATGCATGAACTAGGCATTGTACAATATAAGTCATCGGCCTATCATCCTGAAAGTCAATGCGCCCTTGAAAGATTCCATCAAACATTGAAAAACATGATAAGATCATATTGCTTTGACACAGAGATGGATTGGGATGAAGGCATCCATCTCCTTTTATTTGCTGTTAGAGAATCTGTGCAAGAATCTCTTGGCTTCAGTCCATTTGAATTAGTATTTGGCCATACTGTTCGTGGTCCTTTGAAACTTCTCAAAGAGAAATTTCTCTCCAATGATGACACCTCCCTGAATTTACTTCAGTATGTGTCTGACTAGACTTTCAAAAACTTGTGAGGCTGCTCGGACCAATCTTCAGTCAGCCCAAAGGAAAATGAAACAGCTATATGACATAGGGACAAAAGGAAGGAATTTTAAACCAGGTGATAAGGTATTAGTTCTTTTGCCTATTCCAGGAAAATCGTTGCAGGCCAGGTATTATGGTCCATACACTGTAGACAAAAAGATCAGTGACGTAAATTACATAATAAACACTCCTGGGAGGCGCAGGCTAAAGCAGCTATGTCATATTAACATGCTTTAGGAATACATAGATAGGGACAATACATCTTTAACATCAGTCAATCTAGTTAGCTCTGTTACACTTAATTCATGTGACAATGACTGTGAGGATATTAATTCAGTGAAATCGGATCCCACATTACCAAAACTTCAGAATTCTGACATTCTACGGAATCTTGACCAGAAACTGTCACATCTAGAGTCAACTCAGCGGAATGAACTGAAACAGCTGATTTTTTTTTTTTTGGAATATGAACACTTATTTACTGACATTCCAACACGGACAGACAAAATATTTCACGATGTGGACATAAATGGTTCAAAACCTGTAAAACAACATCCATACAGGATGAATCCTATGAAACAAAAATATCTTAAAGAAGAAGTTCAGTATCTATTAGACAATGACTTTATTGAACCAAGCCAAAGTGAATGGCGTTCTCCTTGTATTCTTGTACCAAAACCTGATGGGACATATCGTATGTGTACAGATTTTTGGAAAGTTAATTCCTTAAGTAAAACAGATAGCTTTCCTATTCCAAGAATGGATGACTGCATTGATAACATCGGGAATGCCAAATACATAACGAAATTCGACCTTCTGAAAGGATTTTGGCAAATTCAACTCACAGATAGAGCAAAGGAGGTTTTGGCATTCACAACACCAGACGGATTATTTAACTATAAAGTCATGTCTTACCAAAAGTGAATTCTGCCATGCAAGTTTGACATTTCTAGGTCATGTTGTAGGTCAAGGTCATGTGAAACCCATTGATGCTAAAGTAAAGGCTATCTCAAATTTTCCCGTACCCACATGCAAAAGAAAGCTGATGCGATTTCTTGGTATGGCTGGTTATTACAGAAAGTTCTGTAATAATTTCTCTGTCATTGCTGATCCTTTGACAAATTTGCTCAGCAAAAGAACAAAATTCCATTGGAATGCAATATGCCAAAATGCTTTTGATAAACTTAAAGCCATACTCAAGAGTGAACCAGTTCTCTTAGCACAAAACTTTGAAAAGGAGTAGCTGTAGATGATAGTGACGTAGGTGCAGGTAGTGTTTTGTTGCAGGAAGATGAAAATGGTGTGGATCATCCAGTTTGCTACTTTTCCAAAAAGTTTAATAAGCATCAGAGAAATTAATCTACCATAGAGAAAGAGTGCTTGTCTCTAATTCTTGCTCTGCAACATTTCGAAGTTTATCTTACCCCTACTACTGCACCGATTGTTGTTTTCAGTGATCACAATCCACTGACTTTCATACATAAAATGAAAAACAAAAATCAGCAGTTGCTCAGGTGGAGTCGTATGCTACAAGAGCATAATTTAGACATAAGACATATCAGAGGGAGAGATAACATTATCCCTGATGCCCTTTCAAGAGCTTGAGCAGTGTCAGGAGTTGTGTTTTTCTTTCCTACTAAAGTGGATTGTAGATACATGTAATTTATATGCTATGCTCAATATTTTATTATTCTTAAAGCAAAAGATAGCTTTATTACATAAACCTTTCTTTTCCTCGAAGAGGGGGAGTGTTATGCATAAGAATTTATTTTTCTGATTCCCACTTTCACCCCACTGTTGACCTAATAGTGTTATAAATATCTTGTTAATCTTCTTATAGAAGATTCTAGAAAACTGAGTCACAGATTAATTTCATTTTTGTAAACAACATGTTTACAAGGAAAAGTACTTCAGAACCTTCCAGAAAGTTCAGGTTTGCATTATTTTTAGAAAATTACATCATCTTATTCCACAGCCCTGTGGAACATTCTAGAGAAATCTTAGGGTCTATAAAAGAGCTTGATTTCTCATTGAGTCAGACTTTGGAGTTTGAAGTTTGGGTTTTTAAGAAAAGTTATTTCTAAATTCTGTGTTGGATTCTCTGCCTGGCTAGTAACAATATAAATTAAGAAAAATATATGCTTGCAATGATTTCAGTACCCGATTCAGTAAAATCATTCTTCGATATAAAAAAATAATTGGGTACAACATTAATATTATACGACAGACTGCATGCATGGTAGTAAAGTAGAAGTAAAACAAAGATCAGGAATTGATACAATTAACTTACTCCATCCATAAAAGACACCAAAGGGAAAGAAATACAAACATTAAGCGACCAGACCATAATGGAAACCTAAACAAAGGAAGGCCATATGGACAGTTACTTTCCCACAAAATGGCCATATGGCCATCCAAAATTAAAAGACACAAGTGATACACACAGTAAGTAACAAACAACAACATAAATAAATCGCCACAGAAGAGCCGCCTTGGAACGGTCAGTGGAAGATTTCCACTGGGGGGCTTAAATCGATTTTACGTGGCCACAATCCTCGCCCTTACTTCCGTCGCGATTTAGACAAATAATTTGTTCAGTCCGCATGAAGGCCTCCTAACTCATCAGTTCAACATCTCCGTGAACACAAAAATCAAAGAACCACAGAGGTGAGACAACGGTGAGGACTCGACAGCAAGAAACCACTGAAATGCTGGAGCAAAAGAAAACCAACAGTTAGACTCCGATGAGCCCGACCAGAGACAGAGCATCAGGCACCAACCGACATTATCTCTCTAATTTTCAATAAGCCTTTACGTTGGAGCCGTCATAGAATCTGTGTGTATCACTTGTGTCTTTTGGTTTTGGATGGCCATATGGCCATTTTGTGGGAAAGTAACTGTCCTTATGGCCTTCCTTTGTTTAGGTTTCCATTATGGTCTAGTCGCTTAATGTTTGTATTTCTTTCCCTTTGGTGTCTTTTATGGGTGGAGTAAGTTAATTGTATCAATTCCTGATCTTTGTTTTACTTCTACTTTTTATGTAATGCTGGCTGGTTCCTGATGCTTTGTCTCTGTTCGGGCCAACATGAGTCTAACTGTTGGTTTTCTTTTGCTCCAGCATTTCAGTTATTTCAAGCTGTCGAACCCTTCTCGTTTGTTAATCTCTGTATTGCACGACCCGCATAAAAAGCAACCGACTGAAGTCGGTTGTTTTCTAAGAGTGCCCTAAAATCACCGTGTCATTCTATCATTTGGTCATTCTGTCATTCTGTCAGTCTGTCCGTCCGTAACCCGTTTGTGAAAATTGTTGACTTAACCGCTTGGAATATTTAAACAATTTTTGGCATACTGATAGATATCAATGAGATCTAACCAATGAACTTGCGAAATATTACATTCCATTGAGTATAGCCTCGCCGAGGCGAAAAATGTGAAAGTTTTCAAACTGCTTCTCCTCGGAAACCGTTGGGCCGATTGAAGTCAAATTTCATATGGAGCCTCTATGGGATGGGGAAAATCAAAATTTGCTCATGGGTCCAGGTCACATGACCAAAATGGCCGCAAAGCCATATATGGTCTGTCTGTCTGTCCGTCCGTAACCCGTTTGTGAAAATTGGTGATTCTGACTTAACCGCTTGGAATATTTAAACAATTTTTGGCATACTGATAGATATCAATGAGATCTAACCAATGAACTTGCCAAATATTACATTCCATTTAGTATAGCCTCACCGAGGCGAAAAATGTGAAAATATTTAAACTGCTTCTCCTCGGAAACCGTTGGGCTGATTGAAGTCAAATTTCATATGAAGCCTCTATGGGATAGGGAAATCAAAATTTGCTCATGGGGTCCAGGTCACATGACAAAATGGGGTCCAGGTCACATGACAAAACTGGCCGCCAAGCCATATATGGTAAAAACCCTTCAAAAATAGTCTTCTCCAGAACCACCGGGCAGATTTCCACGAAACTTGATAAATAGCATCTGGGACGTAGGCCTATCATAAATTGCTAAAATGGTGACCCTGGGTTTACCTTGACCTTCTTTGGGTCCGTCCGTAACCCGTTTGTGAAAATTGGTGATAGTGACTTAACCGCTCGGAATATTTAAACAATTTTTGGCATACTGATAGATATCAATGAGATCTAACCAATGCACTTGCGAAATATTACATTCCATTTAGTATAGCCTCGGCGAGGCGAAACATATGAAAATTTTCGAACTGCTTCTCCTCGGAAACCGTTGGGCCGATTGAAATCAAATTTCATATGAAGCCTCTTTGGGTGGGGTAAACCAAAATTTGCTCATGGGGTCCAGGTCACATGACCAAAATGGCCGCCAAGCCATATATGGTCTGTCTGTCTGTCCGTCCGTAACCCGTTTGTGAAAATTGGTGATAGTGACTTAACCGCTTGGAATATTTAAACAATTTTTGGCATACTGATAGATATCAATGAGATCTTACCAATGAACTTGCGAAATATTACATTCCATTTAGGCAAAAAATGTGAAAATTTTCGAACTGCTTCTCCTCGGAAACCGTTGGGCCGATTGAAGTCAAAATTCATATGGAGCCTCTATGGGATGGGGGGAAACCAAAATTTGCTCATGGGGTCCAGGTCACATGACCAAACTAGCCGCCAAGCCATATATGGTAAAAACCCTTCAAAAATAGTCTTCTCCAGAACCACTGGGCAGATTTCCACGAAACTTGATAAATAGCATCTGGGACGTAGGCCCATCATGAATTGCTAAAATGGTGACCCTGGGTTGACATTGACCTTCTTTGTGCCTAGGTCAATCTTTGACACATATGCTTTTGTATTGGAAAAGTGAGAATGCATTTTATCCTGCAAACGATTCAGAATACAGTACTAAAGTATAAGATATATTGTTGCTCCTTACGATAAGGCGCATTTATTGGGAGAACCGTTTTAGGTCCAGGTCACATGACCAAAATGGCCACCATACCCATATACATCATGTATGGTAACACTCATAAAGCTAAAAGCATCCTGCGGGTCGTGCACTTCAGCTGAAGCACTGGTTAGTTTGGTTTTTGATGTTCTCGGAGATGTTTCAGTGATGAGTTAGCTAGCTATTCTTGCTGACTGAACAACTTATTTGTCTAAACCAGGCCGAATGAAAGGCAAGGATTGTGACTAAGTAAAATGCAATTAAGACCCCCGGTGAAATACTTTTACTGACCGTTCGAAGGGGTTCTTCAGCCGCGGTTTGTTTTTGTTATAATTCGTCTTTGCATGTATATATTGTTTTATTTTGGACAGCCGTTTGACCATTTTTTAGCAGTAATTGTCCTTTTTGGCTTTCTGCTTGTGGTGTTTTCATTAGGGTTTAGTAATTATATGTTCATGTTTCTTTCCCTTTGGTGTCTCTGATTTGGGATATTGTGTAATTGTATCGATTCCTGGTCATTGCCTTCTTTTCTATTTTGTTGCGCCCGGTCCGTTAATTATTCGAAAATTTTGTTTATTTATTTGTTTATGTTGAGGTTTTACGTCCCCGTCAACACTGTTTAGGTCATTTGGAGACGTTGCTTCAGATTTTATGGGACCTTTACCCGACACTAAGCTAGCTAAGGACTCGCACCACTTTTCCTGGGCGGGGTTAGTCCTTCTAAATCGTTTACAAGTGGTTTACCAGTACTCATATTCGGTCGGCTCAACTCTGCGCAGAAGCAACAGGCAGCCCAATTTATTTCTCAAAGTCCCGATGGGCGGAGGCATGAATTCGTTACCTTGAAACCGCTGCTGCTGAGTTCGTAGATGTGGCATAGCAGGCTATGCCTTTCTGTCTCAGTGAAATGATCCCGCTTAAACCCTACTTTATATAGAGAAAACTGGGGTTTTCGGGGCTATACACTATTTTCCTTAGTTCTGCTCCAATGCATGGGTTGTGGGTACTCGTTAGAACCGCCTCATGTTTGCAGTATAAATAAGCAAAATATCCCGGAATTCGTCAGAAATGCAGCCATTTTGGAGATTTGTATATATGTACTACGGGTGTGTTATCATAATGGCCAAAACTACATTCTGATTATGTCAGTTCTGTTTAGCTTGCTTCTCTAGATTGCATCTTTCGTTTACCCTTTATTTCATTCAGAAATGCACTTAGTTCAGAACATGCATGCCCCTGATTCAAGAAGACCATAAACTGGTATTAATTGTTCAGACTCTCACTGCTTGCAATATTTATATAGATAATAATAATAATAAATATATGGCATAAAATAAACGTTACGACTTTATGGATAGACTTCCCATTAACAGGTTTTAATACATTTGTACTACAAAGATGTATATATACTAAGAGAAATTTCATATTTAAATTGAGCATTTATCTGGATTTATAAATCGTGAAATTACGCCATACAACTTCCAGTTTCGATGCGCTGTAGATTATAAGTTCCCACTTATGGATGGATAATATCTCTTTTTCTGCTCTATTCATAAAAGTTAAAAGCGTCACTCTTAGGATGATCTTATTTAGCATTCATTCACGGATGACAAAAGCAACTTTTGTTGAAAGTCAGCGTGCGAAAAATGTAGATTTAAATCGAGAAACTTTTCATCTAACTTAATCAGATAAGAAGTATATTATAAACGATGAAAAGAAGACATGCTTCATGGAAATGAACCTTAAGTAGCTGCAGTAATTTATCATTTTCTCTTCCAAAAGTTTATTTGAACAAATAGAGACAATATTTTATGAAAACAGCTGTGACTGAGAAACCAAGATTAAGATAGCTTTTTGGCGCATCTTCTCATTAAAATGCAAGGAAACCTGTCAACATTGTTTTGTATATGTTTAGATGGACCTTAAAGTGTCACCGATATGCCAATTATGTGCTGAATATATGCAAACATTTAAATTTCCGACTAATGTATCAAAACCTTCAAATTTCTTGAAACATTTCGAAAAGTCTTAGTGTGAATATCTCTTCATTTACCGGACGACACTCGGGAGTTTCCGTTAACACTTTGGAAGAGTCTATTGCCAGACGTCTGTCAATAGCACAAAGTCGGGTAAAATGCTATTGCCAGACATCTGGCAATTGTAAAACACGCATGTTCAACGATATTGAAAATTTTACCACTAAAAATAGAAATGGCGATATAAAATTCTGAGAGAGAGAGAGAGAGAGAGAGAGAGAGAGAGAGAGAGAGAGAGAGAGAGAGAGAGAGAGAGAGAGTTGACATATACAATATTTTATGAGTGATTTCCATTCATCAGCTAAAATTTAGACAGATCTTCGTTATGAAAGTATCTAAAACGTTTCTGATTTTCCTTCTTTATGTTCTATATATTCATTTTTTCTTAACCTTTTCAACTGTTCAAAAGTGGTCTCACCTTTGGAACAACTGTTCACCGTGATCTTTAAATCTCAGCTTTGGAACTGTTCAAAAGTGATCTTAAAGACCACTTTTTAACAGTTTCAAAGGTGGCCTGAATACAGAAAATTTGCTTATCTGCCTTAGCCGGCAGATCCACTGTATGAGAACAGATTACCTTGCGCATATTATTTAAGACATTAAAGGCAAGCGATTGTAAAATTCTAGCAGAGACGACCTGCAAAGCATGAGCGTCTGAAAGGTCTGACCAAACATTCACCATTCGTATGAGCCTCCTAGTTTGGATCACAATCTTTCTGTGGATCAGCCAGAGAAGACACAGATGCACAATCTGGTCCCAGCTTTTTCCGTCACATGCGACATTTTATAGGAATGGCTATGCCTTGGCTCAAATTGATTTATTTGTTAGTTGACAACCACAATATTGCTATAATGACGGCTATTAAAATTTAACGACATTCAAATAAGCCACGATGCTTTTAGCATTATCTAGCGGGAATAATCGACTTTTTAACTTTGTATGAATGTAATTTTAATGTCTTTTGTTATTGCAATATAAAAAAGGCTACAATACAAAATTAAAAAGTTTTAACAACACCGTCTGAAAAGAGGACTTCCTGCAAGTTCTTTGCGGTTGCTTTACGACATGCCGTTTACATTCTCCTTTCCGGCAGGTCGCATTACGGTACAATGAAACAGAAGTTACCCGGAACAAAAACACGAACAATTAACCATTGTATTTATGCATTCTTTAATGATTATTTGTTTAGAGGCGTTTGTCAGGAGCGCTGCTTGAGCGACAGCCAACGCTTTATTAATATTTGTTTGAAAGTAAGCTTATCATTTACGTAATGCAATTCAAGAGAGCGAACTTCCTGTGTGTCGTCTGCTATTTGAAACATCTGCTAAGACAACAGAGGACTGTGTCATATTACTGGTAATAAAACATAATACTATTCAACAACATGTTTGAAGCACAGCTGTTCACACACAAAAAGGGGGAAAAATAGAAATAGATGCCCAGTCTGCCAATGGCACCAAGAAAAAAAGAAACAAAACAAACAACAAACAACACCGCAACCAGCTCTCTCTTCTCCAAAAGAGGTGATCAAGGTGCAACATGCACAATCAATGAAAATTAAATAAATAATATTATCAGTTACCCCCTATATATATTGCATTGCAACGCATTGACCTGATAAAGATATGCTATCTCAGGTCAAGTGAGCTTTATCAGGTCAACATGACATTGCACTTTTTTTAATGAAGCGGGCCACCGGAAAAATGGCCAAAATGTTATACTTACTGGAAAAGAATGGAAAAAAATGAAAAAAAAAAAAACTTTTAAAATATCATAGGAAAAATGGCGGTCAGCTGATGCTGAATATATGGACTGCCGGAATGTTGGGACGCACTGCGGACCATTGAAACCTGATCGCAAACTGCTAATTTAAGAGTGTACAAGGGGATTAACTGATAAATAGAATACCAGATTCGTGCCATTTGATATCAAGTTTATCAGGCTCGGCTTCGAGAACGCATGTAGAATCGCTCGGCATGCCTCGCGATTCTACAAGCGTTCTCGAACCCTTGTCTGATATATTTGATATCAAAAGACACGAGTGAGTGAGTGAGTGTTTGAGTTTTACGTCCCACCAACAACTAAGGTCATACGGAGACGGGACCTCGGTTTAAAGACTCATCCGAAAGTCTGGAGAAGCCCGGGATCGATCCTGCGATCCCTGGTTTACAAGGCGAGTAGCGTAACCACTACACCACGGAGGCTTCTATCAAAAGACACGAACCTGGTATTCTCTATGTAACATTACACAACCATAAGCACATACAGACCAGCTACCGGTAATAACCCAATTTTTTTTCTCCGCGGTAATAGGCTTTTTTTTTCTCGGAGAACAAGCGAGATATTTCTTCTTGCATTAAAATTTGGTACACAAAGTTTGAAGCATACGGCGAAATGCATGTTCTTTGTACAAAGATCGACAACTCTAGCGATCGTAAAGTATGATTTTGATCATTTTGATTCTTATGCACTTTATTACAACGCAGTATGAACATGATGAATGTTTTCTGTTTTCCTTTTATAACTGTTGTGTAAACGCTTCATAAATTGAAAACTGTTGATTTTCTATCGGTTCACCATATTGGGAGTACTTAATTTTTTCTCAAGTAAATACTTTAGAAAATTTAAACTCAATGTATATAATAACGGGAATCCTGCTTGTACATGTATGTGTGGGGGCTGGTCTCACTCTACATTTTGGTTGATCTTTTTCTTACACTGCGAGTAATTAAACATCACTGATGCTTACACTTAAGCATACATGTAGCCCGAGTGAGAGATCTAATGTTTTAGAGTAGGCCAGGGAGGCCGCTTGTGTTTCTTGATTTTACAATTCAATTTTGCTCATACATGTACATTAACCCATTTCAGACTGGAAACCCCTAAACGGGTACCGTGGCAAACAGTGCAGGCCCAGATCAGACACCGCAGAACGCGGCGTCTGATCAGGTCCTACACTCTGCAAAAAGTTCGGCCATTTTCCTAATAAATTTTGAAGAAAACACAACCTAAAACCCTTAAATTTTGAAATGGACTCATGCTATATATAAGGAGGAAGATTCCATTTGGTACAGAAAGGGTTAATATGGGGAAATTGCGCGGCAAGCATTCACAGGCTGCACATAAGTCTGATCTCTAATTTGGAGCAGAACTACAAAATTCTCCAAGATAATCAGCGAAGTTTGTACAGACATGCAACCTGGGTATCTAGCTAAGTCTACTGTACACCCCGAAGGTAACTGGCCCCCGTGTCCTAATGGGTAAGAGCGCTGACTCTTAACCCCTTCAGTACCAGAAACCCCTAAAGGGGTACCTTTGCAAACAGTGCAGGCCAGGTCAGACACCATGGAACGCGGCGTCTGATCAGGGCCTACACTGTTTGCAAAACGTTAAGCCATTTCCCAAACTATTTTTTTAAGAAAAAACAACCTGACACCCCTAAGTTTCAAAATGGTCTCCTGTATATATAAGGAGGAAGATTCCATTTGTTACAAAAAGGGGTTAATCATTTGGTCATTGGGTCTCTCCGGTTTTAGCTAAACTCTGATTACCGGTTCGTACGAAATAAGTGAAATAATCTTGAAAGTGCCGTACCCCGAGGATAACAGGCATCCTTAAAGCGTATTTATTAGTTAGGGGTGGGTGAAAGGTCGGGGAAGGAGACTTGGTAGCGCAAATAATGCTGCGAATGCAAAATAGCATTCCTTTTTCACGCGCCTGCATGAAGCATGGCGCGATATAGGTGTCTGGGTTTTCGTCCGTTTCTTCCGCGACATAGACCTAGCCTGCTGTGGAATTCATGTGTTCCTCGTTAACTGGTCACTAACTTTGCATTCAAAGCACCGCTTGTTGTACCAACTTGACAGTTTGTAATCATAAATGAGGTGAATCTGGGCTTTTGATTTTGTTTGTTTGAGGTTTTACGTCCCCGTCAACACTGTAAAGAAGATTTCGCTTCCAATTTTGTGGGACATTTACCCGACATTGAGATGAAATGACATCTCAAGCCCTGCAACCCCATGAAACCAACAGGGTTTATAAGCATTGACGGTCCGACTCGCACCACTTTGCCTGGGCAGGCTTAGGCCCTATAAGCGGTTTACCAGTACTCGCATGTGGGTCGGTTTCAGCTCTGCGTGGACGCATCATGCAGCCAATCTATTTCATCAAGCTTAGCTTTTGTTAAATGTCACACATCATTATGGTGTTAATAACATACATGTACGACTCATTATGAGAACTCTCCTATTCAAATATATTGTAAAATTTTACCACTAAAAACGGAACATGTTCTAATAAAAATTCTGGCATTTTATCATATTTCTGCTCAAGATTTTTGGTACACTTTAAAACGACTCGGCAAGGCGATTCTAACGAGTACCCACAATCTATGTGAACCGAAATTAGATAAATAATGTATACCCCAGTAAACCCCAGTTAAAAGTGGGGTAAAAGCGGGAAACAAATAAATAGGCGTATTTTCGTGATGTGAATGAAAGTCATGAGACTTTTAAAAAAGGGATTATACAAAGGAGAAATAAATTACAAAAATGAAACTGTGTAACATGAAAGAATATTTGATAATGCTTTAACAATGACTACCATTTGCCTTTGTTTACAAAAACAACGCCAAACAAACGAAGAAATAATAATGAGCCGAAAATTTCAAGTAAAGTAGAAGTAAAACAAAGATCAGGAATTGATACAATTAACTTACTCCACCCATAAAAGACACCAAAGGGAAAGAAATACAAACATTAAGCGACCAGACCATAATGGAAACCTAAACAAAGGAAGGCCATAAGGACAGTTACTTTCCCACAAAATGGCCATATGGCCATACAAAATTAAAAGACACAAGTGATACACACAGTAAGTAACAAACAACAACATACATAAATCGCCACAGAAGAGCCGCCTTGGAACGGTCAGTGGAAGATTTCCACTGGGGGGGCTTAAATCGATTTTACGTGGCCATAATCCTCGCCCTTACTTCCGTCGCGATTTAGACAAATAATTTGTTCAGTCCGCATGAAGGCCTCCTAACTCATCAGTGCAACATCTCCGTGAACACAAAAATCAAAGAACCACAGAGGTGAGACAACGGTTAGGACTCGACAGCAAGAAACCACTGAAATGCTGGAGCAAAAGAAAACCAACAGTTAGACTCCGATGAGCCCGACCAGAGACAGAGCATCAGACACCAACCAGCATTATCTCTCTAATTCTCAATAAGCCTTTACGTTGGAGCCGTCATAGAATCTGAGGCCTGACTCACCGGCGTGCAATTAAAGAGGGAAGCAAAGTTGCCAACCGTGATTGGGTTAACTACCATGCATGCAGTCTGTCGTATAATATCCATGTTGTACCCAATCTTTTTATATCGAAGAATGATTTTACGAAATTGGGTGCTGAAGTCATTGCGGTTATATATTTTTCTGATTTTATATACTAAGTCACCATAAAATTCGGGTTCCGATAGACCTTGTTGCAGAAGAGATTTAAGTCCAATATTGAATTTTGAAATTAAATCAGAATGGCGTCTATAAAATTTTGAAAAGGCTTTGCGTAGTTTATGGTACCGATAACCCTGATTAAGGAGTTTAGCCGTTAATAATTTATTACGAGTGTTGAAGTCAGTTACATGACTACACACTCTAGCAAATCGAATTAATTGCGAAATATAAACGCCATAGGATGGCGCACGAGGAACATCACCATCCAAAAAAGGAAAATTTACAATCTAAAAATCAAAGTCATCGCGTTTATCATAAATTTTGCACGAAACAAATCCATCTTCAATAGATAGATGTAAATCCAAAAAACGGGGCCTCGGTATCAGAAGAATTTGCTTTATTTAACTGAAGTTCTAGGGGGTAAATCTGACTGATCAAACCATCAAAATAGGTATTATCAATATTTAATAAATCATCTAAATATCTAGAAGTAGAGCTAAAAGCTTCAATGATTTCAGATTGGTTATCAATGGAAAGCGACAAAATGAAGTCTCTTTCATAACAATACAAGAACAGATCAGCCACAAGAGGTGCGCAATTAGTACCCATCGGAATACCCACAATTTGTCTAAATAACTTAGTACCGAATCTAATATAAATATTGCCAAGTAGAAAGGTGAGGGCATCACACACTTTCTGACATGACCAAAGTGTATAATTCTTATGCTCTTTAGAAGTGAAAAATGCATTTCTGACATTACATGCAAGATAGAGAGAATTTTCTCTGTGAAAAGCCCATTCAATTAAGCCCAGTTGTATTTTTTCTCCGCGAAACGCGGGTAATTTCATTTTCAATGAAAGCGAGAATCTCCGGAATTTTCTCCGCGAAACCGGGAGAAATTTCAGCGAAAATTTCTCGCTCATTTTATCTTTTTCTCGCTGTTTTGCGGAGAAAATAGCCGATTTCGCGTTAGGCGGTTTCTCCGCGAAACAAAAAAAAATGGGTTATTACTGGTCTGTACAACATGAAGAGAACGATAAAGCTGCAGTTAACCCTTATCTTGTTCACGACAACCCCTATTTTTGCAAACTGTGTAGATCCAGATCAGATGGGTTCTGATCAGGATCTACACTGTTTGGCATTCAGTTTATGAATTTGTAGCAATAAATTACATCAAGTAATTTGACTGGTTGATAGACCGAAATGGGTGTGGCTTATATAAATATTCAGCAAGATAAGGGTTAAAATAAACAACATTAGAACCACTCCCTTAGGACGGTGAGTAGCAAGAACCACTTGGGAGTTTAAAACTATTCTTTGGACACAATCTTCACTCTTGGTTCTAATAGTATTTTTATCAGTTACCCCCTATATATATTGCATTGAAACGCATTGACCTGATTAAGATATGCTATCTCAGGACAAGTGACATTACAATTTTATGAATGAACCGGACTACTGGCAAAATGACAAAAATGTTATTGTTACTGAGAAAAATGGAAAAATTACTTGAAAAAGAAATACCATAGGAAATATATGGTTAGCTGATACTAAATATATCGACCGCCAGAATGATTGGGCGCACTGAGGACCATCAATTACTGATCGTAAATTGCTAATTTAAGATTGAACAAAGGGATAAACTGATAAATAGAATACCAGATTCGTATCATTTGATATCAAGTTTATCAGGCTCGGCAAGCCTCGCAATTCTACAAGCGTTCTCAAAGCCTTGCCTGTTAAACTTGATTTCAAAAGACACGAACCTGGTATCCTCTGTACAACACATGTGTTGGTCCACCTGGAGATTACTAACTCAAACAATAGACCATCAGTCTGCTTTTTATGTTTTGCGGGAAGGGGGAATATAGACAAATGCAAACCAGAATCGCTATTTTTACGGAGCCCAGTTGTGAAAGAAGAGTAAAATTTTGGCTTAATGCAAACCGCTTAATCACCGCCAAGAAGCATCCGTGTGAAACTATTTGTTTGTTTTGGAGTTTAACGGCCAAATCAACAGCGGTTTACCAGTAGAGTTTGTGGATAAAGAATTCTGATATTTTTCGTGTTTTCTGTTCGGAAAATGGGTTGTGGTTGCTCGTTGGAGCCGCCTCGACAAGGCGGTTCTAACGGGATGTGCGGTCTGTGCTTTTGTGCGGAGCTAGGAAAGATAATATATAAGAGTGGGATGTCGGAGGTTATTGTTATATCGGCATGTTTTCGTGATGTGCACTGACCAGGCTGCGCGGATGTGTAGGCTGGCATGGGCTGGAATATTGTTTTTAGACGATTTGAGCCCAGTCCAAACAAAATACAGTGATTAAGCCTTCCCAACTCTTTACTAACAAGAGTTCACTACCGTCCTAATCACATGTGAACCACTTTCTTTCTTTTTTTTTTCTTTCTTCTGTTGCCGCTACCATGATATGCCGTATGTAATATTTGTATTCCCGCTCACATCTGTGCTTCAATAAAGTATTTGTTGTTGTTGTTGTTGAACACTATTTAGGTCATTTTTAAGCCGGTCAGTTTACCTATCCACACTTTCCTGGGCAGGATTATACGTAAGCGGATAACCAGTACAGTGCACATTATTTTGCCAGAAAGTGACAACTGCCCTTCTTGAATCAACGTAAGGGAAAGCATGACCGTAGAAAAGAATTAATGACCAATCTCCACGATAGAATGTTGACAGTCTCGGCAGGTATCGAACCCACGTCCTATTGATCACTAGACGCGCATACAACTGAGCTTCCGAGGCCGGCACGTGTGAAAATATTGATCCATATTCAAAACCGTTCAAAAGTTCCTCATGCCGATAGTCCTAACTATTATAACAAGTATGTTCTATCAATTTATTTCATGACGGAAAAGGCTGTTCTCATTACGATAACACACCCGTGCTACATAGTGCATTTTTCACACCTTCAAAATGGCTACTTTTCTGATGAAATTCGCATAAATAAGAAAAATAATGTATACCCCCTTAAACCCAAGTTTTCTCTATATAAAGTGGGGTTTAGGGGGTCTTCATCTCACGGACTTGTTCACGTGATGTAACGAGTACCTACAATCTATATTTTAGAGCAAATGTTTAGCCCTGTAAACCCCAGTTTTACCACATAAAAGGTGGGGTTCAAAGGGGAGGGGGGTGCAGAATTATATAGGCGTGTGTTCGTGATGGATACATTGTTAATTAAGGAGCTGGTCAAAGGTACCACTTACCAGAAACTACATACAACATATACCGACTGTTTTTCCACATTGGATAAATTTAATCCTGTTAACATAAAGATATCATTTACACATTTCTTAAGGTGAAATACTTGTCAGAAATGATGAAGACATATAATTGCACGACCCGCAGAAAAAGCGACCGACTGAAGTCGGTTGATTTTCTAAGAGTGCCCTAAAGTCACCGTGTCATTCTGTCAGTCTGTCAGTCTGTCTGTCCGTCCGTAATTGGTGATAGTGACTTAACCGCTTGGAATATTTAAACAATTTTTGGCATACTGATAGATATCAATGAGATCTAACCAATGAACTTGCGAAATATTACATTCCATTTAGTATAGTCTCGCCGAGGCGAAAAATGTGAAAATTTTCGAACTGCTTCTCCTCGGAAACCGTTGAGCCGATTGAAGTCAAATTTCATATGGAGCCTCTATGGGATTGGGGAAACCAAAATTTGCTCATGGGGTCCAGGTCACATGACCAAAAGGGCCGCCAAACCATATATGGTCTGTCTGTCTGTCCGTCCGTAACCCGTTTGTGAAAATTGGTTATAGTGACTTTACCGCTTGGAATATTTAAACAATTTTTAGCATACTGATAGATATCAATGAGATCTAACCAATGAACTTGCGAAATATTACATTCCATTTAGCATAGCCTCGCCGAAGCGAAAAATGTGAAAATTTTTGAACTGCTTCTCCTCGGAAACCGTTGGGCCGATTGAAGTCAAATTTCATAGGGAGCCTCTATGGGATGGGGGAAACCAAAATTTGTTCATGGGGTCCAGGTCACATTACCAAAATGGCCGCCAAGCCATATATGGTAAAAACTCTCAAAAATAGTCTTCTCCAGAACCAATGGGCATGTTTCGACGAAACTTGATAAATAGCATCTGGGACGTAGGCCCATCATAATTGCTAAAATGGTGACCCTGGGTTGACCTTGACCTTTGTGCCTAGGTCAAACTTTGATACATATGCTTTTGTATTGGAAAAGTGAGAATGCATTTTATCCTGCAAACGATTCAGAATACAGTACTAAAGTATAAGATATATTTTTTCTCCTTACGATAAGGCGCATTTATTGGGGGAACCGTTTTAGGTCCAGGTCACATGACCAGAATGGCCGCCAAACCCATATATGGTAACACTCATAAAGCTAAAAGCATCCGGCGGGTCGTGCACTTCAGCTGAAGCACTTTTTTCTGAAATCAAGATAGAAGTGAAGGCAATAATCAGGAATCGATATAATTAACCATCAGCTCCCATCAGAGAACCAAAGGGAAAGAAACACAAACTTGAAACAACTAGACCCTAATGGAAACATCAATAGCGGAAAGCCAAAAAATGCAAGCGATACACACACGCACACTTAAAGACAAACCATAACAAACATTATGAAAACATGCCAAAACAAATACACAATGTACATTGTAAACTTTACCGCCGAAAACAGTCAAATTATAAGATGAAAAATTGTGATAGTTTTCTTATTTCTGCTCAAAGAGGCGGTTCTAATGAGTACCCACAATCTATATTTTAGAGCAGAAATAAGAAAAATAAGGTATACCCCTGCAAACCCCGGTTTTGCAATATAAAAGTGGGGTTCAAGGGGGTCAAAATTATATCGGTGTGCTTTCGTGATGATAAACCGCAATAGAACTTTGGAACGGTCAGTGAAACGAATTCCACTGGAGAGGGGGGGGGGGGGGGGGGGTTAAATCGATTTTACGCGGCCCTAATAAGAAGAAACAACAACAATAAAACAATTTTTGTGACCAAACAGTGTTCTAAAAAGTCTTATGCTTCAGAAGATATACACAAAAGAAATATAAACAAAAAATGTCAAGTGCGCAAATTTTCTGGTTTCTGCCAAATTGAATTAGTCCCTGTCAGTGACCCTACAATATAGTAAAAACTAGAGGTGAATTCAATGATCAGGAATCGATACAAAATAGCCAATTGGCTACCCAAAAAGTTATAAGCGAAACACAAATTCAAAATAAACCGCGACAGAAGAACCGCCTTGGAACCGGCAGCGAAAGGTATGAGGGGCTTAAATCGAATTTAAGTGGAGTAAGTTAATTGTATCGATTCCTGATCTTTGTTTTACTTCTACTTTGCATATCAGGGCTTTTTTGTTTGTGCCGTGTTGCGGCTGTAAAAGGTCACCCCGTACGTACATTTAATGCTCTTATTTTTCCAATCCTCAACAGGCATGGATTGCTTATGCAATTGCTTTTCACTGTTCTATCAGTTGACATCCTTTAGATAGGTGGAGTAAGTTAATTGTATCGATTCCTGATCTTTGATTTACTTCTACTTTACTAGGGCCGCACTTCTCGCCCTTGCTTCCGTCACGGTTTAGACAAATAATTCGTTCAGTCCGCATGAAGGTTTCCTAACTCATCAGTGCAACATTTCCACAAAACACAAACATCATGAAACCCCAGAGATGAAACAACGGCGAGGACTCGACAGCAAGAAATAACTGAGTGCTGGAGCAAAAGAAAACCAACAGTTATACTCCGATGGGCCCGACCTGAGAAAGAGCATCAGGTACGAACCAACATTACATAAAATTTCATTTTAATTTTAAGTAGGCGTTTACGCTGGTACCGTAATTGAATCTGAGGTCTGACACACCGGCGTGCAATGAAAGACGGAAGCAAGGTTATCAAGCGTGATTTGGTTAGCTACTATGCATGTAGTCTGCATGTAACATATATGTTGTACCCAATCTTTTTATATCGAAGAATGACTTTTTTTAAATTGGGTACTGAAGATATTGCAAGTACATATTATTCTGAATTCATATACTAAGTCACCATACACTTCGGGTTCCGATAGACCGTGTTGCAGAAGAGTTTTAAGTCCAACATTGAATTTTGAAATTAAATCAGAATGACGTCTATAGAATTTGGAAAAGGCTTTGCGTAGTTTTTGATACCGATAGCCCTAATTAAGACGTTTATCAGTTAAAAACTAACACGAGTGTTGAATACAGTTGCATGACTAGACACTCTAGCAACCCGAATTAACTGCGAAATATAGACGCCATCGGATGCCGCATGAGGAACATTACCATCCAAGAAAGGTAAATTTACCATCACAAAATCTAAACCATACATTTTGCAGGAAACAAACCTAGAAAGATAAATGTAAATCCAAAAACGAGGCTTCGGTACCAGAAGAATTTGCTTTATTTAACACTGAAGTTCTTGGGGGACGTAAATTTGTGGTACAAGAGCTTGAATTTGCAACACCTATGACGTTTAGGTAACCGATATAACGTAGGAAGCTTGTCTTGGCCTTCTGTAACATACAGCAAACTTGGTGGCTGAATGACAAATGTGGTCATAAACTAAAGCCTTCTCCACTGCCAACGACTGCACGTCATAGGCCTTTGTACCACCAAGCGCTTGCTGAAGCCCGATTTCAACTACTATATTCCTTCAGCATGATTTAAACTAACAACCAGACAAAATATTGAACAGACGCTGCCAAAAGTTCTCAAAAACTTAATCGCCCTAACAGCAGTCTCAGTGCTTTGATTGTTTACAGTAATAACATAGTGTAATATAGATTCAGTTTTGTAGCTCGTTTCGACCATCTTACATGTATATCTGTTCATAAAATTGTTTTGATATAATATGCATACATGTATGCGATTCAGATAAACTTGCGTTATCACAAAGTTAGACATTTGCTTTGAACTGTTTCCTAACGCAGAATCCAAAGCATGCTAAGGTGATGGTTAAGTTTTATGTCACTGATGATGCACGCACTGGTCTGTTAAAAGATACAGTAGAACTTCGATGGCTCGAACACCGATGGCTCGTTTACCATGGATGTGTCGAACCCATGCTTGAGCCCCTAGCGAAATCCTCTACATAAGAATTACTGGGGGATAATTAATGAGATTTTAGTTTTTTTATATTGTAAATGTGTGCTGTGTGTACTCATTAGAATCGCCTCGATGAGGCGATTCTAATGAGTACACATAGCATACATTTTCATTATAGAACACCGAAAAGATGTCTAAAAGTATCTCGTTATGCCTCCTGACAGTAACCTCAGTGGCTCGAACTACCCCTGTCTCGAACAGATTTTCGAGGTCCCAAAAGTGTTCGATCCATTGAAGTTCGACTGTATACGGTGAAATTCATGATAACAGGCGAACATTTTTAAGTTATTAAAATTTAAATTACTTGTAATCAGTAAAATAGAAGTGAGGCAATGATCCGGAATCGATACAATTAACCCACATCTCCCATCAGAGACACAAAAGGGAAAGAAACACAAACACTAAACAACCAGACCACAAAGGAAACATCAATAGCGGAAAGCCAAAGGGACAGTTACCCGCCAGCGAGACGGCCAACCGGCTATGCAAAACAAATAGATAAAAGCGATACACACACTCAAAGGCGATCCAGAACAAAAATAAACCGCGACAGAAGAACCGCCTTGGAACGGTCAGGGGATTTCACTGTGGGGGTAAATCGATTTTACGCGGCCGTAACCCTCGGCCTTGATTCCGTCGCGATTTAGACAACTAATTTGTTCGGTCCTCAAATATCTGATTCAGGAGATGATTAAAAAAAGCATGAATGCTTGTTTTCAAATCCTGTATGCATGAACTATTGTATTCTGTCTATGTATGAACTTGTAAATGTTTGATAAATCAAACTAAATAATGTTTAAACCAAATATCTGATTACTTATTACATCCGATAACTTGAAAATATGTAATCGATTACAGCTGATTACAATTTCAGATTAAAATTAACCTAAACGAGACTCAGAGACAATCTGCGCACCAGCGCTGTCAGTGTTTTGATTTTCTATCATATAAGGTGTCCAATTTGATATTTTTGCTGAAAATGTTAATAAAAAAGTAAAAGTTAGTCAGGAAAAGACACGGTTACTGAAGACAACCATATCGAGCCATTGAATGAAGAAAAAGAGTTCATTACGAAAACACGACTATTCAAGTATATTGAATACTTTACCACCCAAAGTGAGAAATATTCAGATAAAAAATTCTGATATTTTTCACATTTATGCTCGAAATATAGATATTGGGAACTCGTTAGGGCGGTTCTAAAGTGTACCTATGATCTATGTTTTTATTTGTTTGATTTGAGGTTCAACGTCCCCGTCAACACTGAGTAGGTCATTTTGGAGACGTAGCTTCCAATGTTGTGGGACTTTAACCCGACATTCAGATGAAATGACACCTCAAGTCCTGTCGCCCAATGAAACTAATAGGGTTTATAAGCATGTACGGTCCAACTCGCACCGCTTTGCCTGGGCAGGCTTAGATTATCTAAGCGGTTTACCGGTAGTCGTGTGCGGTCGGTTTCAGCTCTTCATGGAAACATCATGCAGCCCATCTATTTCTTCAAGCCCCGATGGGCGGGGACGATCCATCTATGTTTTTAAGATGAAATAGGAAAATAAATGTATACTTCTATAAACCCCAGTTTTCCTGTAAAAAAGTGGGGTTTAAGGGTTGGGGTGAAAATAATATATGTATGTTTTCGTCATCACGAAAACACGCCTACATACTTTTGACCCCCTCATATCCCACTTTTATATAGTAAAACGGGGGTTTAAGGGGGTGTACATTATTTTTTTTTTCTGCTCAAAAACATAGATTGTGGGTACTCGATAGAACCGCCTCGTCGAGGCGGTTTTTGACCCCCTAATACCCCACTTTTATATAGTAAAACTGGGGTTTAAGGGGGTATACATTATTTTTCTTATTTCTGCTCTAAAACATAGATTGTGGGTACTCGATAGAACCGCCTCGTCGAGGCGGTTCTATTGAGTCCCCACAATCTATGTTTTGAGCACAAATAAGAAAAATATGACAATTTTTCATCTTAAAATTTCTAATTTCTGGCCAAAAAATTGGCAATGTATTTGTATAGGCGTGTTTCGTAATGGTGATTTATTGACATGTCGACGCACAAAAATACCGAAGCAGGACGTACAACATTACACATGCCCGATATACTGAGAAGAAATAGCGGAAGGATTTGTTTGTTTGATTTGAGGTTTAACGTCCCCGTCAACACTGTAAAGGTCATTTTGGAGACGTTGCTTCCAATTTCATGGGACTTTTACCCGACATTGAGATGAAATGACATCTCAAGCCCTGTCACCCAATGAAACCAATAGGGTTTATTAGCATGGACGGTCTGCCTCACACCGCGGTTCCTGGACAGGCTTAGACCCTCTAAGCGGTTTACCGGTAGTCGTGTGCGTTCGGTTTCAGCTCTTCGTGGAAACATCATGCAGCCCATCTATTTCTTCAAGCCTCGATGGGCGGGGCGATCCATCTCTCTTTTTGAGATGAAATCGGTAAAAAATGGATACCCCTGTAAACCCCAGTTTTCCTGTAAAAAAGTGGGGTTTAAGGGGAGGGGGGTGAAAATAATATAGGTATGTTTTCTTGGTTTATTGACATGTGGACGCACAAATTACATAGGCCCGATATACTGAGAAGAAATAGCGGAAGGAATGAGCTCATTGGGATGGTCAGTAAAAATAGTGGGGGCTTCAACTTCAGTGTTTACGAATATTCACCCTCGCCCTCCATTCAAATGCAGATTCCTATAAAATAATCAAAGCACTGACCACACTGTAGGGTCGATTGTCTCTGAGTGTAGGCTGGACAAATGGTTCTGAACGAGAACTTAGATTTAGTTTAACCCTTCTCTTGCTGAATATCCATTTTAGCCACACCCATTTCTGACTTTGAACCAATCAGATTACTTGATGTAATTTATCCCTACAGATTCACAAACTGAATGTCAAACAGTGTAGATCCTGATCAGATGGCTTTTTAAGAAGCCATCTGATCCTGACCTACACTGTTTGCAAAGAAAAGGGTTGTCGTGAACAGCAGGACAAGAGTTAAAACAGAAGTGAAGGCAAATGATCGGGAATCGATACAAGTAACCCACAGCTCCCATCAGAGACACCAAAGAGAAAGAAACACAAACATGAAGAAACTACACCCTAATTGAAACATGAATAGCGGAAAGCCAAAAAGACAGTTGCTTTCCCACAAAATGGCCAACTAGCCATCGGCAACAAAATAATATAAGCGATATACACACTCAAAGACAAACCATAATATAATTAAACCTCGACAGAACACTTAAAATCATGTATGGTAAGCTAACAATGTAGACCCTGATCAGACGCCGTGTTCTGTGATAAGAATAGCGCAATTATTTTCTTTAATGAGCGTTACATGTATATCCTACAAACCAGTGTGAGTCACGTTGACATGATCAACGAAAAGACTGTGCAAATCAATCACAGCCACGTGGATAGCAACAACGAAACGCTTAAGTGCTTAATGGGTTACAAACAATCGACCCAAATGATAATATTTGACCCACATAGAGGGACCCTTACTCAAAAGTAAATCATGGCACCAACAGTCAGACTAAATCAACTATGTATGAATTAAAACAATAATGAATCTGGGCTGATGATTCAACAATAATTTGACGTCATTGCAGTAAGAAAAACATCATTTAGGTCACAGAGGTTCGAACTCATGACAAAACAACATCAGGCTCCGTCCCTTTTTGAACGATTTAGGATGTGGTTATCGCAAGAGCCCGATGTCCCAACCACTATCATGCAACAAACAGTGAAGCGAAGTTGCCCACTGTTGAAGGGTCGACAACCAAGAACGCTGAGTAATATCTGATCCTTTTTGTACCTGACAGTCTACTAACATGCTTACACCTTCTTACGCATACATGAACAGAACTCCATCATCAGAGACACTGATACTGACCCAATAGTTCGAAAGAAAACTAAACTTTTAAATTACACTATGCTGAAGAGTGAGGGTGTTTCTACAGTCACCATATCAACAATGCTTTTTCAAGTTGAATCAACGGCTGGGAAAGAGAATGGCCGTCAGAAAAGATAGCTCTAGGAATAATTAAGGGAGGGTGAGGGGGCTTTGTATTTTTTTAATTTGACAAAACTATATTGTGTGTACTCATTAGACTCACAGCCATTAGGCGATTCTTACAATAAGGGTTACACAATCTGGGAATATTCCACAGTGCTATATCATATAAAGTCTTGCAGAATATAAGGTTAACACAACCTTGGAACATGTTGTCACTATGGCTGTAGAAATGACCATTTCCGTCATACCATATAAAGTCTCGCTGAACATAAGTGTTACACAAAATGTACTATACTGCTGTCACTTTGTATAAATATACCTTTTCCTCTTCTCATATATCATATAAAGTGTTTTATCATATGACGTCTGAGAGTGTGATAACGTCATGTAATATTTTCGATAATCCACTAGTGGATTAAATATACAAATTAACTAGATACGTCCCGTAACGTTACATGACCAACGTCCATAACGACGGTTCGTTTACTAATTACTAATGGCGGAATATTGATATTTTTTATTAGCAGTCGTGAATAAAATGCGTTTTAAATGTCATATGATGAAAGGAATCTAGCATTAGTGCTCATGTATTATTGAATTTATTAAACTCTTTGAGGAAAAGGCATAAAATGCTCGGCAATCCTCGCATTTTATCATTTTCCTCATCTCGTTTAATAAATTCAATAATACATTAGCACTTATGTAAGATCCTCTATGAAGAATATAAGAATCTTATATGGGTGTGAAGGATGGATGGAAGAATCCGTCCCGAGGGTCACTGTCCGGCATCGCGAGGCATGCCGAGTGATGCCGGACAATGATCCCGAGGGACGGGTTTTTCTATCTAGTCCTCATACCCATAGGATTCTTTTCTCTCTCTCTTTTTTTTTTTTTTTTGCATACCTTCCATTTCTGAGCCGTAGATTTTACATACTGCAGTCACTTCGGTTGCCGTCGTCCGCCATATTGTGATTTTTACTACAGTGATGTTTAATGACGTCACGTAACGCGCTGTGACACCAAACTTAATGACCACACATATAACAGTGTATTTATCAAACACGCGAGAATTTCTCTGGTCGTGCCCATCGGAGTCTAACTGTTGGTTTTTCTTTTTCTCCAACATTTCAGTTATTTTTTGCTGTCGAGTTCTCATCGTTGTTTCATCTCTGTGGTTGTTTGATTTTTGTGTTCTCGGAAATGTTGCACTGGTGAGTTAGGAGGCCTCATGCGGACTGAAACAATTATTTGTCTAAATCGCGACGGAAGTAAGGGCGAGGATTGCGGTCGCGTAAAATCGATTTAAGCCCTTTCACTGACCGTATCAAGGCGGTTCTTCAGTCACGGTTTATTTTTATTGTGTGTTTTTCTTTCAGGGCGTGTATCGCTTATAATTTTTTGGATAGCCAATTGTCCATATTGTTGGAAAGTAACTGTCCTTTTGGCGTTCCGCTATTGATGTTTCAATTTAGGCGTTTCTTTCCCTTTGGTGTCTCTTGTGGAAGCGAGCTGTGGGTTCATCGATTCCTGATAATTGCTTTCACTTCTATTTTGCAGGACATAAGGGAAACATATGCAGACAACATATTGTTGTCATTATGTCTGTAGACATAACAATTTCTACTTTATCATATATGTTTTGCGGAAAATGAGGGTAAAACATTCAGAGAACATTTTGTTGTGATTATGTATGTACACATAACCCTTTATTCTTTATTATATTTGTCTTGCAGAACATGAGGGTAACACATGCAGTGAACATGTTGTTGTCATTATGTCTGTAGACATAACCCTTTCTTCTTTATTATGTATGTCTTGCGGAACATACGGGCCTCCGTGGCCTAGTGGTTAAGAGCGCTGACTCTTGATCATTAGGTCTCTCACCGCTGTGGTTCGAGCCTCGCTCGGGTCATATGTGGGACGCCAAGTTCTGCAACGGAAGGTCAGGTGGTTTATCTTCGGGTACTCCGGTTTTCGCCCACCTCTGATTAACGATCGGCTCGATATGAGTGAAATAATCTTGAAAGGGCCGTAAAACCAAAAAACCCAAAAAATGTCTTGCGGAACATGAGGGTAACACATGCTGTGAACATGTTGTTGTCATTATGTCTGTAGACATAACCCTTTCTTCTTTATTATATATGTCTTGCAGAACATGAGGGTAACACATTTAGAGTATATATTGTTGTCATAATGTCTGTAGACATAACCATTTGTTCTGTCTGTAGACATAGCCATTTGTACTTCACCATATGTGTCTAGTCGAACATAAGGTAATACGGGCCTGACTCTTGATCATTAGGTAATACAAGCATGGAACGTATTTTTGTCAGTTTTTCTGAAGACATAACCATTTCTACTTTACCATAAAAAGATATTAGAACAATAATTAACCGCAGCAGAAGAACCGCATTAGAACGGTTAGTAGATGAATTGGGGCAATCCACGCCCTTGGCTCTGTCGTATCGTGTCATATATGTCTTTCAGACCATAAGAGTAACACAAAAAAGGGATTTTTTTTATTCCTCTATAGCATATAAAGTCTTGCTTAACACAAGGTTAACACAGTCAGGGAACACATTACGAAAACACGCCTATACAAATACATTGTAAATTTTACCGCCGAAAAAAATGAAAAAATTAAAGATGAAAAGTTTTGATATTTTTCTTATTTCTGCTCAAAATGTAGATTGTGGGTACTCGTCAGAACCGCCGCAAAGAGGCGGTTCTAACAAGTACCCACAATCTATATTTTAGAGCAGAAATAAGAAAAATAAGGTTTACCACGGTAAAACCCAGTTTTACTATATGGGCCCCGTCAAGCGATTTTGGTACTTATCGCATTTGCGAGCAGCAAAGGTTCAGGCGAGCCTGCGCATCCGCGCAGTCTCGCCAGAACCTTCGCTGCTCGCTCATACAAGCAGTGAATCAAGAGGAACTTTCAGACAGAAAGCCATATCCCTGGCCCCTCTGAATGGCTGGGCATGCGCAGTTAAAATTTGTCATGACGGAATGCTCGAAGACACAAATTCACTTGGCGCGGCTCATATAAAAGTGGGGTTCAAGGAGGTCAAAATTATATGGGCGTGTTGTCGTGATGTCTCTAACTCGTATATGTATTGTAGAACATAAGAGTAATACAACCAGGGAACCATAGAACCGAACTTCAGTTCTGGTAAACTGTTTAGGAATTCGAAGCCTGGCTAGGATAAGTGGTGCGTGTCCCGCTGCTCCTTAAATTTTGGGTGGTAGGGGTTGAGACAATACCGGGAAAAAGTCCCACAAAATCGAGCGGAACACGGGGACATAACAAACAGTTGTCACATTAGCTGAATATTTTAGGAGGATTCGTTCATACAGTTGTCATTATGTCTATAGTAAATACCATTTTCTTTATATCATATACAGAATGGCAGAACATAATGGTAACACAACCAGGGAACATATTGTTGTCATTATGTCTGTAGTAAACTCCATTTTTATACATCATATAAAGAATGGGAGAACATAATGGGAACACAACCAGGGAGCATATTGTTGCCACTATATCTGTAGTAAACACCATTTTCTATACATCATTTAAAGTCTTGCAGAATATAAAGGCAGCACTATAAGAATCTTATATGGGTGTGAGGGATAGATGGAAAAATCCGTCCCGAGGGTCACTGTCCGGAATCACGAGGTTTGCTGAGTGATGCCGGAAAGTGATCCCGAGGGACGATGTTTTTTTTCACTCCTTACACCCATATCGGATTCTTTTTCTTGCATAACTTTAGTTTCTTAGCTCGGATTTTTAATGCTGCAGCCGCTTCGGTTACCGGCTTCCGCCATATTGTGATGACACTTCATGAATGTGTTGTGACGTCACGTAACGTGCTGTGACCTCAACCTTAACGACGGCGAATATGAGGTCGTATTCAACGAGTGCATTTTTCAAACACGCGGGAATATTCGAGTATTGGTAAGAACACAAGGGTTAGAACAGAATTTCTATCCCAAGCTAAAACTATGGATTTCCTTATGTGGTGTGCAAGAAAACCAGGGAACATATACTTGTCACTGTGGCTGTAGAAATTACCATTGTTTTCTTAATCTTATAAAGTAGAAGTAAAACAAAGATCAGGAATTGATACAATTAACTTACTCCATCCATAAAAGACACCAAAGGGAAAGAAATACAAACATTAAGCGACCAGACCATAATGGAAACCTAAACAAAGGAAGGCCATATGGACAGTTACTTTCCCACAAAATGGCCATATGGCCATCCAAAATTAAAAGACACAAGTGATACACACAGTAAGTAACAAACAACAACATAAATAAATCGCCACAGAAGAGCCGCCTTGGAACGGTCAGTGGAAGATTTCCACTGGGGGGCTTAAATCGATTTTACGTGGCCACAATCCTCGCCCTTACTTCCGTCGCGATTTAGACAAATAATTTGTTCAGTCCGCATGAAGGCCTCCTAACTCATCAGTGCAACATCTCCGTGAACACAGAAATCAAAGAACCACAGAGGTGAGACAACGGTGAGGACTCGACAGCAAGAAACCACTGAAATGCTGGAGCAAAAGAAAACCAACAGTTAGACTCCGATGAGCCCGACCAGAGACAGAGCATCAGGCACCAACCAACATTATCTCTTTAATTTTCAATAAGTCTTTACGTTGGAGCCGTCATAGAATCTGAGGCCTGACCCACCGGCGTGCAATTAAAGAGGGAAGCAAAGTTGCCAACCGTGATTGGGTTAACTACCATGCATGCAGTCTGTCGTATAATATCCATGTTGTACCCAATCTTTTTATATCGAAGAACGATTTTACGAAATTGGGTGCTGAAGTCATTGCGGTTATATATTTTTCTGAATTTATATACTAAGTCACCATAAAATTCGGGTTCCGATAGACCTTGTTGCAGAAGAGATTTAAGTCCAATATTGAATTTTGAAATTAAATCAGAATGGCGTCTATAAAATTTTGAAAAGGCTTTGCGTAGTTTATGGTACCGATAACCCTGATTAAGAAGTTTAGCCGTTAATAATTTATTACGAGTGTTGAAGTCAGTTACATGACTACACACTCTAGCAAATCGAATAAATTGCGAAATATAAACGCCATAGGATGGCACACGAGGAACATCACCATCCAAAAAAGGAAAATTTACAATCTCAAAATCAAAGTCATCGCGTTTATCATAAATTTTGCACGAAACAAATCCATCTACAATAGATAGATGTTAATCCAAAAACGGGGCCTCGGTATCAGAAGAATTTGCTTTATTTAACTGAAGTTCTAGGGGGTAAATCTGACTGATCAAACCATCAAAATAGGTATTATCAGTATTTAATAAATCATCTAAATATCTAGAAGTAGAGCTAAAAGCTTCAATAATTTCAGATTGGTTATCAATGGAAAGCGACAAAATGAAGTCTCTTTCATAACAATACAAGAACAGATCAGCCACAAGAGGTGCGCAATTAGTACCCATCGGAATACCCACAATTTGTCTAAATAACTTAGTACCGAATCTAATATAAATATTGTCAAGTAGAAAGGTGAGGGCATCACACACTTTCTGACATGACCAAAGTGTATAATTCTTATGCTCTTTAGAAGTGAAAAATGCATTTCTGACATTACATGCAAGATAGAGAGAATCTTCTCTGTGAAAAGCCCATTCAATGAAATCATTAAGCTTATCTTTTATAAGATTATGAGGAAGTGTAGTGTAAAGAGTGGAAAAATCGTAGGTAGACAGACTAGAAGCACGAAACTGTCTAGATTTCAATTTATTTAAAACCTCATTCGAATTTTTTATAGACCAAAACAGATTTCTTCCTGATCTTTCAAAGACTTTATCACAATATTTAATTACATGCGTTTTAATAGCAGTAAGACAGGAAGTTAATAATTTAGAAAGTTCAGTGGTAGTGCAAGAACTAGAATTTGCAATAAACCGTGCTTTGTAAGGTTTTTTATGAAGTTTTGGTAACCAGTATAGCGTAGGAAGCTTGTCTTGGCCTTCGTTAACACACACAGTCTTGCTGAACATGAGGGTAACACAACCAGGGAAAATATTGTTGTAACTATGGCTGGAGAATTCGCCATATTTCACCATACCATGCGTATTTTATGTTCTTTTCAAGGGTTATCCTTTGTAAGCAAAGAATACACCATATAACCTATAAGTAACAAGTAAACAGTTTTCTGGGCCATACAAAATAGAAGTATGTCACTGTTACTATGTCTCTTCAAACATTTTATGGCTACACGTTAGAACCAACTCAACGAGTCATGCTTATAAAGAATGACAGAGCATAAGGGTAAAACAACCAGAGAACATATTGTTGTCACAATGGCTATAGAATTCACCATTTTCACTGTATCATATAAAAATGGCAGAGCATTAGGGTAAAACAACCAGAGAACATATTGTTGTCAATATGGCTGTTGAAATCACCATTTTCACTGTATCATATAAAAATGGCAGAGCATTAGGGTAAAACAACCAGAGAACATATTGTTGTCGCAATGGCTAAATAATTCACCATTTTCACTGTATCATATAAAAATGGCAGAGCACTAGGGTAAAACAACCAGAGAACATATTGTTGTCGCAATGGCTAAATAATTCACCATTTTCACTGTATCATATAAAAATGGCAGAGCATTAGGGTAAAACAACCAGAGAACATATTGTTGTCAATATGGCTGTTGAAATCACCATTTTCACTGTATCATATAAAAATGGCAGAGCATTAGGGTAAAACAACCAGAGAACATATTGTTGTCGCAATGGCTAAAGAATTCACCATTTTCACTGTATCATATAAAAATGGCAGAGCATTAGGGTAAAACAACCAAAGAAGATAATGTTCTCATTTTGGCTGTAGAAATAACCATATTCACTATATCAAACTTATAAAGAGTGACAGAGCATAAGGGTAAAGCAACCAGAGAACATAGCGTTGTCACTGTGGAAGAATTTACCATTTTCACTACATCATATAAAGAATGGCAGAGTATAAGCGTAAAACAACCTGGGAACATATTGTTCTCTCTATAGTTGTAGAAAACACAAGTTTCACTACATCATATAAAGAATGACAGAGCATAAGGGTAAAACAACCCGGTAACATATTGTTTTCACTATGGCTAGAGAAATCATTCTTGCACACCAGGCAAGGATATCCGTGATTTTATTCTGGGCTAAAATTTATGTTCTGACCCTGATGTTCCAACCCAGGCAACTAAGATAAATGCGCTTCAATTCTATTCAACTGTCTGAACTACTTCCGCACTACTTTTATTTTGCAAACAATATACATGTGCGAGCTGTCAAAACTAACCGGAGGTGTTGTGCAAGAAAAAGAATCCAATATGGGATTCTCCAATATGGGATTCTGTTGTAGATGGGCGTTTCCAACCCTCGGGATGACCGTGCTGAGCGGAACCTCGGCGTAGCCTCGGTTCCGCTCAGCACGGTCATCCCTCGGGTTGGAAACGCTCATCTACAACAGAACCTCATATCAGATTTTTATAGTATTTGTTCCTTATCATATGAAGTCTTGCAGAACATAAGGGTAAGACAATAAGGGAACATATCGCTGTCACTATGTCTCTAAATTTTAGCGTTTGCTGTCGATAAGTTTTCCATCACGTGTTGTGAACATCCCTGAAAACCTAACTTTATATAGAATTGTTCGGGTTTTCTCGAAAATAAATTATTTCCTTATGTGTGCTCTTTAAGCATTTTATGGCTACTTGTTAGAACCACCTCAACGAGTCAGTTCTAACCAGCATCAACATGTTAACACGAAAAAAGTCGAGTTCTACACCGGAGTTCGGCCAGCGGTTTGATATTAAAAATTAAAATACATGTTTACAATAATAATCTTGGTCCAGTGCTGAGGTAGCTACATGTACTATGCATTGGGTGCTTTAGGTGACTTCCAAATCAGTGCACCTAGCAACAGACAGGAAGACAATCATTCGAACAAGTAAGCCTTTGAATACAAACTCATTTTGGTGTCATAGCGCTCCAAAATTCCATTACATCTTGTTACGGGTCTACTATCCCTCAATCTCCACACCCGCTCAAAATAATTAAAAAAAAACAACAAAAAAAAACAAGACAGCCATGATGGCCCTGGATCGCTCACCTGAGTAGAGATGTAAACAAGTCCCCAGGCCGATATTAAATTTATCGTTAAAGCTGGGCTCAGGTCAAAGTCAAAGTCACAAGTAAATTAAAATTGCATGAGTGGGAAGCCCTTGTCACAAGGAAGTAACACGCAAAACTCAAACGGTTCTTAAGATAAAGTAGAACTCAGGTCAAGGTTACAGGTCAAAAATTTTGTGAGTGGAAGCCCTTGTCACAACCAACTTACATGTCAAATATGAAGGCTCTAGCTGCAAAGGTAATTGGTCAAAGTCAAAGGTTAATCTTTTTTATACAAGTGGGGAGCTCTTGTCACCAGGAACCTACATGCCAAATATGAAGGCTCTATCCAATAAAGTTTAAAAGTTATGATAAAGTAAAACACAGGTTAGGGTCACGGGCCAAATTTTTTATGGGTGGGAAGCCCTGGTCGCAAGGAATCTACATGGCAAATTTGAAGGCTCTATCTCAAGCGGTCGAAAAAAAATTAGAAAAATGTCAATATTTTTAGTGTGAGTTGGAAGCCGTCGTCACACCAAAACAAACATGCAAAATATCAAAGCTCTGCCTCAAACAGTTCAAAAGTTATGATTAAATAGGTCATAGGTCAATGTCAGATGTCAAATTTTGTATGAGTGGGAAGCCCTCATCACAATAAACCTATGTGCTAAATGTGAAGGCTCTATCTTAAATGGTTTAAAAGTTACAATAAAGTACGTCACAGGTAAAGGTCACAGGTCAACATTTTTGTCTAGGTGGGAAGCTTTTGTCATAAGGACCTTACATGCCAAATATGAAGTCTCTATTCTCAGATGGTTCAAAAGTTATGATAAAGTAGTCACAGGCCCATTATTTAATGGGTGGAAAGCCTTTGTCACAAGGAACCAACATACCAAATATGAAAACTATCTATAACAATTCAAAAGTCACGACATGATAAAGTAGGTCAAAGTCAAGGTCACAGGTCATTTTTGTATGAGTGGGAAGCGCTTGTCACAAGAAATCCACATGCCATATATGAAAGCTCTAAAGAAATGATAAAGTAGGTCACTCGTCCAGGTCAGCATTCATTTTTTATGAGTTAGAAGCCTTTGTCACAAGAAATCTACTTGCTAAATATGAAGGCTCTGCCTTACATGGTTCAAAAGTTATGGCCAATGTTATATTTTTTTAAAGTAGGTCAACTGCAAAATGTTTGGTATGAGCGAGAACCCTTGTCAAGAGGCATCTACATGCCGAATATGATTGCTTCCAAAATTATGAAAATGTTATTTTTGAAGAAGGCTGCAGATCAAGGTCACAGGTTTTTTGTATGAGTTTGAAGCCCTTGTCACAAGGAACCTTTATGCTAAATATAACGGCTCTTTCTTAAAAGGTTCAAAAGTTATGACCAATGCTATTTTTTCTTAAAAGTAGGTCGCAGATCAAGGGACATAGAAAGGTTACCGATCAGTTAATAAAATACCCGACCAGACCAAGATATGTTGTCCATATGACCATTATAAACCAGTTTGATGCTGATCAGAACAAAACTTTGGCCCCTAGAGTGTTCATAAGGTTTTTCTATGATTTGACCAACTGACCTACTTTTTGACCGGGCATGACCCATAGGCCTACTCGAACTTGACAGAGATATTGTCAAGATGATCATTCTTAGCAAGTTTGATGATGACAGGACCAAAACTGTGGCCTCTAGTGTGTTCACAAGGATTTTCTATGATTTGACCTACTGACCTACTTTTTGACCGACGTAACCCATATTCAAACTTGACTGAGATATTGTCAAGATGACCATTCCGAGCAGTGGTACTGATGACTGGACCAGAACTTATCATAAGGTGTTTCCATGATTTACGAAGACATTGTCAAGATGATCATTCTGAGCAAAATAGAAGTAGAGTTAACGATCAGGAATCGATACAATTAACCCACAGCTCCAATCAGAGACACCAAAAGGAAAGAAATACAAACATGAAGCAACAGACCCCAACGGAAACACCAACAGCGGAAAGCAAATAGGACAGTTACTTTCCCACAAAATGGCCAAAAGGCTATCCAAAATATATGATATAAGCGACACAAACACCCAAAGACAAACCATAACAAAAATAAACCGCGACAGAAGAACCGCCTTGGAAAGGTCAGCGGAAACGAATTCCACTGGGGGGCTTAAATCGATTTTACGTAGCCACAATCCTCACCCTTACTTCCGTCGCGATTAAGACAAATAATTTGTTCAGTCCTCTTGAAGGCCTCCTAAGTCATCAGTGCAACATCACCGTGAATACAAAATTAAACAACCACAGGGATGATACAACGTTGAGGACTCGACAGCAAGAAACAACAGAAATGCTGGAGCAAGTTTGATAAAATTTGGACCAAACCTATAGTGCTCATAAGATTTTTCTATGATTTGACCTACTTTTGTTTGATTTTGTTTGATTTTGTTTGATTTGGGGTTTAACATCCCCGTCAATTCTATTTAGGTCATTTTGGAGACGTTGCTTTCAATTTTGTTGGACTTTTGAGTTAGGAGGCTGAACAAATTATTTTATCTAAATCGCGATGGAAATAAGGGCGAGGATTGTGGCTACGTAAAATCGATTTAAGTCCCCTCCCCCCCCCCCCCCCTCGGTGGAATTCGTTTCCGCTGACCGTTCCAAGGCGGTTCTATTGTCGCGATTTATTTTTGTTATGTTTTGTCTTTAGGTGTTTGTGTCGCTTGTGTTATTTAATTTTGGATAGCCTATTGGTCATTTTGTTGGAAAGTAACTGTCCTTTTTGCTTTCCGCTGTTGGTGTTTCCATTAGGTCTGTTGTTGCATGTTTGTGTTTTTTCCCCTTTGGTGTCTCTGATGGGTTGATTGAATCGATTCCTGATCATAGCCTCTACTTTTATTTTACCGCCCGATGAAACCAATTGGTTTTATATGCATGGACGGGTCGACTCGCACCACCTTGCTTGGGGCAGGCTTAGACCTTCTAAGCGGTTTTCCAGTACTCGTCTGCGGTTGGTTTCAGCTCTGCGTGGAAGCATCATGTATCCCAATCTATTTCTCCTTGATTTGACGTACTGACCTAGTTTTAGACCCAACTTGATCTATGTTCGGACCTGATTGAGATATCACGAAACCAAACATCCTGCTAAAGTTTCATGAAGACTGAAGCAAAAGCGTGGCCTCTGGACATTGAACCATGAAATGTTAATGACGTATGACGGACGATGAACTACTGACAATGGACATAGTGGAGACACTGGGTGATCATCATACCTGCTCAGGTTAGCAAAATTCTATCCACTGGCTTAGGAACAGAAGTTGTATAAACTTAAATGGTAATGACAAGGTCCCAAGTAGGCACTTTCAACAAAGAAGGGGCATAACTCTATCAGAAATAGGCCGACATCGCCGATTTTAGAACTCATCTGTGTTTTTATCCCTGACTTACAAGTTTATTTACAAGTTTCAGGAAGATTCTATCAAAACTTAACAAGCTAGGGTGATGAGAAGGTCTAACATAGGCATTGCTGAACAATCAAGAGGGCATTACTCTATGATAAATAGTAGCTAATTAATAGGCCGTGATTGCCAGTTTTTGAAATGATCTAATCGTTTACCCCAAACCTACTTATCTGTAAGTTTTATAAAGATCCACTCAAAACTTAAGTTGCTACGGTGCTGACAAGGTAAAAACATAGCGTTGTCAGCAATCAAAGGGCACGTTACTCTATGATAAGTAGCCTGCTTTTAAAGGGACATAACTCTATGATTAATAGGCCCACTGCGCCCGTTTTCGAACTCATCCGAGCTTTTACCCCAAACCTAATTGCAAGTGAGTTTCAGGCAGATCCGATCAAAACTGAAGGAGCTATGGCGGTGACAAGTAACAAATGGGCATTCTTAGCAGTCATGGGGACTTAACTCTACGAATATTGGGCTCACTTTGCCAGTTTTTTTTAACTCATCCGAGCTTTTATCCCCAACCAACTTATGTGTACGTTTCAGAAAGATTCTGTCAAAACTGAAGGCGCTACGGTAGTGCCAAGCATTTTCTCATCTCATTGTAAGTCTGTGGGACCTTTCGGTTGCCGTAGAAACCAATATTTTCGTTATGTTATCATTCCCCCCACCATAGGCATGCTGCGGATGAGAAATGATTGAGATCAGCCTGCAGGTTGCAGAGATATAATTGGTCAAATGTGGTGCCGGACGGACGGACGTCGGACGGATGGAGGACTATACTATAAGCTCCCCTGGAGCCTTCGGCACAGGTGAGCTAAATAAAAGGAAAATAAAAGACAACAGATACACTGATACTAAAGATGTCATTATTATTTTACCAATTTCGCTTTTTGTCACTCGAACTTTTGATTGACCTAAACTGTTCATATGTCACTAATAATATTGTTTAATACTTCAACACGGCAATTCTTACACATTTTCTTTACACAAGTAGTTCTTGAAATGCATGCAAATAGCTCAGTAAGAGAAAAGTATTTGTATGCCACATTCTGATTGACAGCAATTAAAAGTTTTTTCCATAATTACTTTGTGAAACAAAAAAAATGGTTCTGATTATTTTGGGTACAATATTAAATGATCATTTGACATATATTATAAGGGTGCGTAAGGAACATAGTGGACTCAGTACCATTGGCGTTTTTGTATGGGAAGTTGTTTTCAAACTTGCCAACATGTACATTGTGCTGTGCGTTGACTTTGGAGAGGCTAACTTAAAAGATGTAGCACTTTAGTCACGAAGATAAATATATAGCTGTCCACAAGATATCTTTTTATTATGTTTCTTGTAATATTAAAATAATAATTATGCTGGGTAAATGACATTTCTCTGACGATACAATTGCAGGTAAATAGCGGGTTGGAGTGTAACTTATTTTTCTTGACATAAAGAAGACCAGCCTTTTTGCTGATTGTGCTTATTATTATAACTTCGATAATGCTTTGCTCAGTGATCAGTCATGGTCGAATTCAACCATGTGAAATTTACATTGTTAAATTCAACACAGGTTTCCACGTCAGTTTAGATATTCAGTCTATGGAATTCAACAAAAAGAACAAAAATGTACAACTTTTCCGGGATTTGATACTGCATATTCAGTGTTTATGTAATTCTAGTTTATAAGCTTGTCTTCTTTATACTTAGCGCCCTCCTTTCCAACAGCAAGAACAACCTTTTATTATTATTAGTAGTAGTAGTATCGTCTGTTATCATTATTACCATTGCTATTGTTAAATGTTCTTTCCTATAAACAATGTTAGCTAGTGTTAATCTATTTTATTTTCATCACGTTAATAATAATTATAATAATAATAGTTGAAGTAGTGGTAGTAGTTCAATGATAGAAGCAGTAGTGGTAGTAGTTATAGCAATAGTAGTAGTAGTTCTAGATGTGTGAGTAGTAGCAAGATAAAATTATTGATACCATCGTTTTGATGATTATTATTATAATAGTAGTACTGAGTTGTAGTATTGGGAGTGGTAGTAAGAGTATAATAATTACTGTCATCGTTTTTATTTTTAAAATTATTAGTTTCGTTATTATAAGTAGTACCATCAGTAGTAGTGGTTTGTTTGTTTGTACTGAGCTTTTATGTCCCCGACAACATTATTAAGGTCATTTTAGAGACGTTTCTTCCTATTTGTGCGACTTTTACCCGACATTGCGATGCACCACCAGCTATCGTCCAATCAGTTCAGCGGGCGCGCGGTGCAATGGCACTGCTGAGTCGGAGCCAATCAAACATTGCAACGTTGAGTTGACGTTGCACCAGCGGTGCCTATTTAGGCTTTGTGCCTGCTGATGGTTCTCTGGCTAGGCCAATATATCCCATGGTTATATCCGATTATTTATGTATTGTCATGGTTTGATATTTCTTTTGAAATATCAAAACATGGCAAGAAGCGGAAGCTCATAATAATACATCATAGTGTAGTTTTATTTTCTTGTCCTTTGGGATCATTGATTCCATTGTGGAATTTTGAAAACTTTTAAGGGTCACTGTTGAGGCCTAAATGGCCGAAACTAGCTAGTCTGACCCAGAAAACATGTTCACTTCATATTTTCCAGTTCTGTGGTATATTCCTTGCTTCCAAAGGATAAACTTTTCTAGAACATATTTAATAATGACATATCAATGCCGGTTTCTTTCCGACATGGAACAATGCAATAACAATTGACTTTGTGCCATATTTGTTCTTGTTGTCGAATGTTGTTAATGTTTAGCTAGTATAAATGTGCCTTCATGTGAGACATATAGCACGTACCTTCAGTAATGTTTTGGCTCGGTCTCTACATTTAGATCTGGGCCTTAACAGGGATTAATTTGCTCACTGAAGCCGCAGCGCCCGGGACCAGCCCGCAAAATGATAACTTATGTTGCACCTATTGCAGCGCAGCAAAACAATGAGATAATTTTATTTTGCTTTATAATTATAAATGCTTGTTTTGTATTTAGAACGGTACCCGCCCCCAACTTCACCCACCCCCACCCACCCCCACACGCCTCATCCCCCGTCATCCCTCACCACCAGCTACCGTCCAATCGGTTCAGCGGGCGAGCGGTGCCATGGCACTGCTGAGTCGGAGCCAATCCAACATTGCAACGTATAGTTGACGTTGCATCAGCGGTGCCTATATATTTAGGTGTTGTGCCTCCTGAGGTTTCTATGGTTAGGCCAATATTTCCCATGGTTATACCCGATTATTTAAAGGCGTTATATATATTCTGTGAAAATGAATTGCCATGTTTTATATTTCTATTGAAATGCAGCTCGATGTCATGTATATGACCGGAGTTTTCTCAATAAAGTATATGGGCCCCGTCAAGCGATTTTGGTACTTATCGCCTATGCGAGCAGCGAAGGTTCAGGCGAGCCTGCCAGAACCTTCGCTGCTCGCTCATACAAGCAGTGAATCAAGAGGAACCTTCAGACAGAAAGCCATATCCCTGGCCCTCTGAATGGCTGGGCATGCGCAGTTAAAATTTGTCATGACGGAATGCTCGAAGACACAAATTCGATTGGCGGGGCTCATATCGTATCGTATCCTATCGACAATGTCAAAAGAAGAAGGGTTCCACAATTTCAAATTGCCCAGTAGAAAAAATTATCTCTGGTTACCAGGTAATCCTGCTATTGTTAAATAAAAGCTAGAAACTGTGAATAAAATCGCGAAATTGCAGTATGTTTCCTCTGGCTTTCTTTGCCGGATCATTACAGGGTCACTGATGAGGCTTTATTAGCCGAAACTACGTAGTATGACCCATTTTCTTTCTTATGAATGTTGTCATTGCTCTTAAAGGAACTCATTTTTGATTTTTATTTGCCTTCACTGCAGCTGGTGTTGTGCCGTGTAGCGGCCGTAAAACGTCTCCCCGTACATCAACCATAGTGCAGTTTATATTTTACTTTTGGTCCTTTGAGATCAGCGAGAATATTCTGAGAAATCAGAAATAAATTATTGGTTTAGACTCATATGCTAGACAGGCTTTCAATTATTTGGACCCCATTTTGGTTTATACCAGTCTTTGAATCGACTGCCTATTCGAAATTCGCAAAATTGCAGTATGTTTCCTCTGGCTTTCTTTGCCGGATCAGTACAGGGTCACTGATGAGGCTTTATTAGCCGAAACTACGTAGTATGACCCATTTTCTTTCTTATGAATGTTGTCATTGCACTTAAAGGAACTCATTTTTTATTTTTATTTATACACTACATCATAGTGTAGATTATACTTTCTTGTCCTTTGGGATCACTGATTCCATTGTGGAATTTTGAAAATATCTGAGGGTCACTGATGAGGCCTTGTTGGCCGAAACTAGCTAGTCTGACACAGAAAACATGTACTTTCCATATTTTTCAGTTCTGTGCTGCATTCATTGCTTCCAAAGGATAACCCTTTTATAGAACATATTTGCTTGATTTTCGTTCTGTACAAAACCCTCGTCTTTCTGTGTTTTAATTATTATTTATTCTTAGGCGAAAAGGATGTGCACATTATTTCTATCGAAACCTGACCCTGTTAGCAGAGATTCACAACATTAAATCTTTATGTGGAATGATATGTTAGACGCCATGTTTAGCAAGGGACATAAAACGATCCCACCCACTTTTTATAACATAAAACATAAACAAGTCAAATTCAATTTCTTGTGCAAATAATGCCAGTTTTATAAACAGTTATAAATTGTGGTTAACAACAAAAGTCATTTAAGAAGCAGGAGCCCATAATAATACGCCTTGATGATAGGATAGCGCGGTTTTTACAAACTTTTCACATAATTATTACTTGTTTGCATTTACACATTTGATTATCATGGCATTTCTATGTTCATTAAGAATGGTCGGTGTCTAGTTTCATACATCCATTTCGTTATTTTAATTCTGACTGATTTTGAAACAGATAGAATCTCTTCGATGCATCTAATCTATTTACTTTGTGGCCTACCATAATTGGAATAAAAACCCTAACCCCCATAGGGAGTCTTAATATAGCGTCTTTATATGATTTTCAATACACCCATTATAGGACTCTTTACGATAAAATGGATCCGTGGTTTGATACTAAAATCCGTTTTCTATTCAGAAAAATAAAACTACTCTAGCAAAATGATTTTATTGAAAAATACACTTAATACTCCAAATATAAAATAATGTTCCTTTATATCTATTCAGCAAGCAATCACATCGAAGTCAAAAGCGAGAAATGGATTCAATGTATATTTATATACAGAGACACTGGAACAAACATTCTGAGCTATGTTTTATTGTCACTTTGAAAAGATATTCATTTGGTTATTCCATGTAATAACTCGTTAAATAGGGTTTGATTTTGTTCGCTTATCGTTCGATTGACTTCTGAACATTTCTTATATTTACTGACTAAATGATTTCTTTATTAAGTATGGTTTATGGAAAACGCTTTCAAAACACCTGAATGCATCAATCTTGTATATAATTTTGCTATTCAGTTGAGAATAAAGAGAATAAATCTTCTTCGTTTTATGCCCTATTTCTATTTCTCCTCCCAGATATCTATTTATTCATTATAGATACATGAAAGACCCTCTTTCTTTAATTTCTCACAATTTTATTGCCTTAAAAAGTAAATAAACCACAAAACTAATCACTTTTAGCATGGACAATATAGTGCGGCTGTATTTGAATAAAACTTTTTTTTCCATAGAATTTTAAAAGAAAATATAATGTTAAAGACAATTTCAGACCGACAATTTAAACCATAAGTGAGGTTTCTTTTGAATATGAAACCCATTTTACACAATACTCCAGCCAGAGATCACGGAATAACGGGACGATTCAAACGTGTACACACATCATATCTCATCACGAAAAAGTGCCTATATAACTTTTACCCCCTTGAGCCCCAATTTTATATTGTAAAACAGGGGTTTTCAGAGGTACACATTATTTTTCTTAGTTCTGCTCTAAAATATAGATTGTGAGCACCTGTTAGAACCGCCTCGATCAGGCGGCTTTAACGAGTGGGCATATAGATTGTGAGTACTTGTTAGAACCGCCTTGATGAGGCGGTTCTAACGAGTGCACACAGTCTATATTTTAAGCAGAAATAAGAAAAATATTACAATTTTTCATCTTAAATTTTTATCTTTTTTCGGAGATAAAGGTTACCATGTATTTATATAGGCATATTTTCATAATGCATAGTTTATACTCGGTAGATCGGAAAGATCTCTCTATATCTCTTTCTATATATATATATATATATATATATATATATATATATATATATATATATATATATATATATATAAAGGAAATGTTTTTGTCAGCTCCTTTGCCCCTTACTGACATCATATTTTTTGCATATCGTGTTTTTGGTAAAATAACATTTCCAATGTTTCTAATTCATCGTATGTATGTATGTATGTATGTATGTATGTATGTATGTATGTATGTATGTATGTATGTATGTATGTATGTATGATTTCTTGTATGTATGTATGTATGTATGTATGTATGATTTCTTGTATGTATGTATGTATGTATGTTTGTTTGTTTGTTTTGTTTGATTTGAGGTTTAACGTCCCCGTGAACACTGTAAAGGTCATTTTGGAGACGTTGCTTCCAATTTTGTGGGACTTTTACCCGACATTAAGATGAAATGAAATCTCAAGCCCTGACGCCCAATGAAACCAATAGGGTTTATAAGCATGGACGATCCGCCTCGCACCGCGGTTCCTGGACAGGCTTAGATCCTCTAAGCGGTTTACCAGTACTAGTGTGCGGGTCGGATTCAGCTCTGCGTGGAAGCATCATGCAGCCCATATATTTCTTCAAGCCCCGATGGGCGGGGGCCGGTATGTATGTATGTATGTATGTATGTATGTAATAAGAATATTTAGTCACTATTAAACATTGCATGTATGTATGTATGTATGTATGTATTACCGGTTGGATAGTAGATGAATCAAGTAACAATATTAATCAATAGTCACTATTAAACATTGTATGTATGTATGTATGTATGTATGTATGTATGTATTACCAGTTGGATAGTAGATGAATCAAGTAACAATATTAATCAACACAATCCATGTATGTATGTATGTATGTATGTATGTATGTATGTATGTATGTAACAGCAATATGAAAGGCAAAATATTAATAAGCATATAAGCATAACTTTGTATGGTATGGTACAGAAATATGCAAGGCAAAATATCAGTTAGCATAACTTTATCTGATCATAACAGAAATATGTTAGGCAAAATATCAATTGGCATAAATTTGTATGTATGTATGTATGTATGTATGTATGTATGTATGTATGTATGTATGTATGTATGTATGTATGTATGTATTTTGAGTATTACGTCCCACCAACAGCTAAGGTCAAACGGAGACGTGACCTCCGTTAAAAGACTAGTGAGCCCGGAACCGAACCCACAGTCTATGTTTAAGAAGGCATGCAGGTACGCGCACGTTTGTATGGAGGTATGTATGTATGGTGGAGAAAAATTTAACTGTGATGGTGAGAACAGCAATGTTAAAATGTACTGTATATATGTAAGGAAGAAAAGATTGTAATCGATGGTAGTGTGAACATAGAATTGTAAACACGTTACTTTCGAAAATGTATCTATGTATGTTCGTACGCATGCACGCACGTGTGTACGCAACCATGTACGCACGCACGCACGCAGCCACGCACGTACACACGCATGTATGTAGTTATGTATGTATGGTCTTGACGGTCACACGATATACCTGAGCAATCTCTGTTCCGGAAACGCGGCAGAGATGGCACCCATCATCCACAAAGAAGAAAATGATAGGTTTTAAAGAAACATGTTCATCTCCCTTGACCGGTCTGAAACATGTCAGTCCCACCTCCACGAATAGATCCTACTCCCTGTCCTTTTTTAAATTTTATTTATTAATTATTTTATTCATTTTTTTTTTTCAGTTATTTTGCCATTAACAACTTTATTCTGTTCAGCCTTTCCATAGTCTTTCCATCTTGTGAGTACCTGAAAAATATAAAGGGTTAACAGTCAGTGTCATAATTTGGATGATAATAATTATGTATGTATATTTAAAATCAATGTGTCACATGGTAGCACGTGCGCACGCTTGAAAAAAGAACATTACTTGACCGGGACTCAAATCCAGGGCCTCTCGCACACCGAGCGAATACTGTACCGACCGAGCTACCGAGCCGCACAGTCGACCTGTTACATTTCCCCCCTGCCTAATAAGATTCGTCCCGAATCTCTAAGTCCTATCCAGTCCGGATTCATACCCTTTCAGATGCGGTGCTGACCCCCACACTGGCCACCAAATGTCACAGGGTTGGAAAAAGAACTTGACTCGAACGGGACTCAAACACAGGGCCTCTCGCACACCGTGCGAACACTGTACCGACCGAGCTACCGAGCCGCACGATCGACCTGTTATATTTTGTGGTTCAATTTTGTGAAGTATTTGGCACCAGCTAACAGGTGTGGTGTATCATTAATGCGGGGGATGGCATTTGCGTGTTTTCTGGTGCGCTGGTTCAGCTTCTTGTAGTCGATACAGAAGCGAGCCATCCTTCTTGCGTATGATAACTACGTTGGATCTGAAAGGGCTATTTGAAGATCGAATAGCACCTATCTCCAGCATCCCCTTGAGGTGTCCCCTGACCTCCTGAATAAGTGCAGGCGGTTACGGCGGTAAGGCTCTTTGAATTTCATTCTCTAAGTGCATTTCATGTTGTACAAGATCTGTCCTTCCAAGATTTGTCTCGCTTTTGGAAAATACGTGTTGTCATTTAGTTAGGGATTGAAGTACTCGCTGTATTTGCTCTTCTGAAAGTTTCGTGTCATCTAAGTTCACTTCCATCAGTTGGAATCTCGGTCTCAAGTCTCTGTTGGCTGGCGTGAGCTACAGTTCTTCCTTCTTGTTGTAAGATCTTTGCCTCATGAAGCTCACAAATGCTATTCTTAGACAGAAGTGTAACTATCTTAGCGGACATTTTGCATATTCTTACTGAGACCCTGGTTGTTTTTCCGGGATTATTCAGCTGCACGACATGTGGGAATCTGGCAGCTTCTGTGCTTTCAGTGACAGCTGTCGCACAAATTCTTGTTTTGCGCAAAAAGCTAGATAAGTCCTTGACTTCCCATGGTTTAAATTGCACTTTTGTAGTAGTTTTCACAAAATCAACATTCTGTACAGACAGTGCCTTGAATGTAGTTCGCCATGCCTCAGGAATATTTTCAGAGCCAGAGTGTCAACTGTAATATTCCCTTATGACATTGGTGCCAACAATGCATGGCACATTCTTGTTGTAGTCCGTCATAGGAACAACCGAGAAAAGCGCACAGACAACCTTTTCCTCAAATTGTGGCCCTGCAATGTTCATTTCAACATATCTTTTATACGACAAGGCACTGCCGTCTGTACATTTAATCACAAGTTTCTCTACAACAAGTATTTCCGGTCTGGAATCAAGGGATTCCCAAAATTTCTCATAGACTGTACTGAACTCGGAACCGGTATTTATTAATCCCTTTTTCATTTATTCCATTTACAATAATATCATCTGCATTTGGTTTTCCTACTAGCCACTCATAATTTCGATGGTTGGGCTGTTTGCTTGATTGCTTATGCCTCTAGTTTACCCTGCAAAGGAGGCATTTAAGCGTTTAAATTCCGCCTCTCTTGCACTGATTTTTGTACTTTGGTATCTGGTTGTTTTGTTTCTCCACTTGCCTTTTTATTTGGCGTTTCATTTGTTGGCAAATATTCAGCTTGTTTTTGATTTTCATTCAGATTCCTATTCTGATTTTGTCTGTTCCTCCTTTGTCGATTTTGATATTTTCTATTCTGTCGCAATACTTTCTTAACATATTCAAATCCCTACTTAACATTGTGTTTCTTTCTTTCTTTGTCTGTCTCAAATGTTAATGGTGGATGCTGAGTTTTTCTCTTAGGCTAAACTATTTTTCCTTGTATTGCTGTATTATCTTCTGCTAGAGTCTTTTTTTGTGTAAATCTTTCATATTCTTCAGCTCTTTCTTTTTTTCTTAGTTCTTCAAAAGTTTTAGTCTGGTGCTAATATACTTGCGTAGCATTTTGTAACTCATTATTATTTAGCGATCTCCAAAATCGTTCCTTAAACATTTCATTTTTCTGTTCTGAGGGTATATTGCTTTTCTCTGAAAATCTTTGCAAAATCTCGTCGAGTCTCAAACTCAAACTAGTAACACTTTCCTCGGGCTGCTGTTCTGACATGTTAAACTCTTTCATATTACTTTGGCTACTTGCCACATTGCCAAACGTACCTTCGAGCTTGTCTAGTATTTCCTCACTTGTAGCCAAAGGCACAAGAGTCAAAAGAGTATTCCTTGCTGGTACCTTCAAGCAATTTCTAATCGACTGATTGAGGATATACTCTGGGAATAAGTTTGACTTTCTCAAACTCTCTATCTCCAGTTTCCAAGCTTCGACTGTGCTTTCATTCTTCGGAACAATACCTGAACCCGAAAACTGACTGATAAATGGCTTGACAATTTTGTTTGATTTGAGGTTTAACGTCTCCGTCAACACTGTAAAGGTCATTTTGGAGACGTTGCTTCCAGTTTTGTGGGCTTTTTACCCGACATTGAGATGAAATGACATCTCAAGCCCTGCCGCTCAATGAAACCAATAGGGTTTATAAGCATGGACTCGCACTGCTTTGCCTGGGCGGGCTTAGATCCTCTAAGCGGTCTACCAGTACTCATATGCCGGTCGGTTTCAGCTCTGCTCGGAAGCATCATGCAGCCCATATATTTCTTCAAGCCCTGATGGGCGGTGGCCGGAATGGCTTGACAAAGTGTGTCAAGTGCGGCCTATCAGAACTAGTCAGTTCATGTTTCATGGCACCTGAAACATCTTGAACTGTAGTAGCTTGTTCAGACAAGGGTATTTTCTCAGCCTTTTCAGACCCAGGCGTTTGATTATGCACGGCCCTTATTTCTTCTTCCTTTTTCAAAAGATCTCTTTCAAACCGTTTTAAATAGGCTTCCCTCCTATCCAGCTCACTACTGCATACCAAATATGCCCCCACACTGGCCACTAAATATCCCAGGACTACGGCTCTCAGGCTCTGGCACTGGCCCAAGGCAATTAACCCACCAGAGACCGTGAACCGGGTTCACGGAATCAGCGTGTCAAATATATTAGCAGAATATATTTTATTAATGAAATGTCAAAATAATACAAATAATGTGATGTATTGTTCAATACAACACTTTAACTATGAAAGCAACTGAATTGTGTCATGAATCTCATAGAAATAAGACAGTTGTACAGAACACCGTTTGTTTACATTTCAGTACGTCGCGCCCACGTCTGACCAATGCGCTTGCATGAAACTGTATAAAATGGTTGCAAGCTCGACTGGTAGGCTGTTTGTGACTGTTACTGATGATTTTGTGTTTTCTCAATGTGCATGTATCAATAACATGCGTTCATTTATGCTGTCCGTCGGTATTTACCTGTGATTTTGAGCTTGTTGATACTGATCAGCATGCTTAAATCGATCAAAGTCGAATTAATAAGGATCGAGGGAGTTGTGCTGACGGGCGGTTGGTGTTGATTCGCGTCTGTGTCGGTGATGATCGCATCGGTGGACGGATTGAAATATAATGCTATTGATATCGATGACATTTTTAGTTGTTTCATTCGCAAGTTTTCGTCGTAATTATAGCCACCAGCAAGGAATCATTCGTTTTATTTAGATAGATGTCGGATAAAATGTAACCTTCATCATTTCAGGTCAACCATGACTTTCTGCGATTTAATTGCAGGTATCAATTTTATCAGTGTGTGTTTGTCCAGTTATGTGAAAGATAGAGACGGACTACTTTTACATGTCACTACAGTATAAATTGTTGTTTTATTGTTGGGTGTATGGCCACCTAATGAAGAAGGGTAATTGATATTACCTGTAAAGTAAGTTTACATATGTTCTTCGTTACTTCATTATCATTTATTCTCAGACAGATGCCAAAATGTAGATCTATGTCACTGGTTGATTTGGAAAAATAAACTTGGTTTTCCCCTTTACAGGATATCAGTTTTCTGATATATAAGATAAATCACAACATCAATCACTAATATGTAATGATTATGATTTCAGTTTCAGATTCCTCAAACTAAGTGGGGATGTTATACAAAAAAACCTATATAACACTAACACGTTTAGTAGTTTCATTGTCCTTTCAGGGATATCATCAATTTGTGATTGCCATACTCAAATTTAGCGTGAAAACAGTTTATGTAGTGCTACGGTACTTCTGAAGATATTAGATAGTCGTAGTTTTTGTAGTTTAGTATAGGTAGATGTGTAGTAGCATATTACCGTTTACGCTTCACTACACAATTCATATGCTTTCATAGGTATAGTATTGTATTGAACAGCACATCACATTATTTGTATTATTTTGACATTGCATTATTAAAATATATAATTCTAATATACTTGACAGGTCAGTAGGCTTTTTCATATTCACTGAAATTTATCCAACGCATCAGAAATGCTTTTAGAAAGACATATTATACAGTTTAATGCAACCGCATTGTTCAGACGTGGGCGCGACATGTCTGTCGCAGTTTATTTTTGTTAAGGTTTGTCTTTGTATGTTTATGCCGCTTATATCATTTTATTTTAGATAGCCTATTGGCCATTTTTGGGGAAAGTAACTGTCCTTTTGGCTTTCCGCTATTGATGTTCCCATTAGGGTTTGTTGTTTCATGTTTGTGTTTCTTTCCCTTTGGTGTCTCTGATGGGAGCTGTGGGTTGATTTTATCGATTCCTGATCATTGCCTACACTTCTATTATTATCACATTATACGCATTATTTTGACAGTTCATTGTTGATTTTGTTTGTTTGATTTGAGGTTTAACGTCCCCGTCAACACTGTATAGGTCATTTTGGAGACGTTGCTTCCAATTTTGTGGGACTTTTACCCGACATTGAGATGAAATGACATCTCAAGCCCTGTCGCCCAATGAAACCAATAGGGTTTATTAGCATGGACGGTCCACCTCGCACCGCGGTTCCTGGACAGGCTTAGATCCTCTAAGCGGTTTACCAGTACTAGTGTGCGGGCCGGATTCAGCTCTGCGTGGAAGCATCATGCAGCCCATATATTTCTTCAAGCCCCTATGGGCGGGGGCGGAGTTCATTGTTGAAATATATTATTCTAATATATTTGACAGGCTGATTTGAACCCCGTTCACGGTCTCTGATGGGGAACTTGCCTAGGGCCAGTGCCAGGGCCTGAGAGCGGTAGTCCTGCGATAAATTGGTCTACACTGGGTAGTTGTTTGACGTCCGCTCGGTGTAGGCCAACGGTTTATCAAATAAAGGTTTGTAAAGTTAGATGTATATTAAAAATCATTACGATAACACATCCGTGTGATATAATGCATTTTCCTACCTCAATAAATGTTTTCATTGCTCTTAAAGGAACTCATTTTTGATTTTTATTTGCCTTCACTGCAGCTGGTGTTGTGCCGTGTGGCGGCCGTAAAACGTCTCCCCGTACATCAACCATAGTGCAGTTTATATTTTACTTTTGGTCCTTTGAGATCAGCGTGAATATTAAATTATTGGTTTAGACTCATATTCTAGACAGGTTTTTAATTATTTGGACCCCATTTTGATTTATATCAGTCTTTTAATCGACTGCCTGTTCGAAATTCGCACAATTGCAGTATGTTTCCTCTGGCTTTCTTTGCCGGATCATTGCAGGGTCACCGATGAGGCTTTATTAGCCGAAACTACGTAGTATGGCCCATCTTCTTTCTTATGAATGTTTTCATTGCTCTTAAAGGAACTCATTTTTTATTTTTATTTATGATGAAAATTTGTGATATATTTCTTCTTTATACTCCAAATATAGGTTTTGGGTGCTCGTTAGAACCGCCTCAATGAGGCGGTTCTAACGAGTACCCACAATCTATGTATTATAGCAGAAATAAAGAAATGATGTTTACCCCCGTAAACCCAAGTTTTCTCTATATAAAGTGGGGTTTAGGGGGTCTTTATTTCACGGGCTTGTTCACGTGATGGCATATTTATGAGTCTCCAGTACACCATACAGATTCAGAGTTCCGGCTTTTATCCAATACCGGATAAACCGCCCAGTAACGGGAGCAATAGTAGTAGACCGGTTTGGCACGTCGCGCTCGACGTTAAACTTTAAACTGTTAAATCCTCCCCGAGGGTGTCATCAGCTCAGTATCAGTTCCTGAGTGCTGAGGTTGATACTACGGTGTTCACGTCAGTACTCAGGTACTGATTTAAAGAGCTATATTATATCTTTAATTTTTGCAGTATAAAATTCTAATTTTTCTAAAACTAAGACTTACTTGTCAGGTGAGACACGTATATAAGCGGATTTGGTTGCCACTTTTTGTGATATTTTAAATTTTGCAGTCTCGCTACTTTGGATATCTCCTTCCTGTTGCCCGGGACTTCCGTGGAACGTGGGCCATGTTTGCTGATGTTGCCTCGGTGGGGGACGCCTACAAGTCCGCGGGTGGATGTGTCTTGCCTGATGCCTCCAGTTGACCTGTTTCATGAGCTACGTCGGTCGGTGAGTGCTCGGAGGGGGATGTGCTGTGTTTGCCGGGTCTTGCCAATCACCCGTTTCGGTTTCATAACTTTGGGGTTTAGACACACTAATGAAGATTAAATATCAGAAAGGCCTCTGTGTCACTAAATTTGGTATGGTTTCGCCTTAATTGATGTGACATTTTACCGTTATCGGAAGCTGTGCTATTTAGGAAATATGAATAGCGACACTGCATCAACCAGCACGTAAACTGAAAAACAATCCCAGTAGCAATGGGCCACATAGAATATAAACAACACATTTATTACCGCCTTGGAACGGGCGAAAGCGATAACCAGTCGGAGGGGAGGGGGTAAATCCATTATATAGGCCCTAAATATTTACATTACTCTCGTCCATTGAATGATTTAAGCTCTACACAGCCGAGGGCTCTAGGAGGAGCCTATTGGATAATCAGTAGTCCGTACGGCATACGTCGTCTGCATCGTCTGCTTCGTCGTCGTCGTCAAAATTTTTAAATGGCGTCTCCTCTGAAACCATTGAGCCAATCGAATAGAACCCTTAATGGGTGTGAATTAAATTTTTGTTCAGATTATCAATATGGCCACCATACACATATATGTAAAAAGCATTAAAACTCTTCTTCTCAGAAACTTTGTAAGCACCATCTACCAAGTTTAGTCGAATGGATACCCTTGGTAGGCATTGATCTATTTTACTCCAAGGTCAAATACTGTCACTTAGGCTTTTGTCAGCATAAAGGCCGAACGATGTATTTTCTGATATGACATCATTTAAATGAACTCTCGTAAATGCTAATGACCGACGTCATTTACTGGCCTTTAACCTGTTTGCCTCAAATTCAGTACAAATAATTTCTTTTCCTCTGAAATGGCTAAGTGATTGAACCCAAATTAAATATGTAGCCTCTTTGAGATGGGAGAAAGAAGAATTGTTCATGGGATCTGGCTCACATGACCAAGATGGCTGCCATGTCCATAAGTGGTAAGAAAACTATAAAAATCTTCTTCTCAAGAACAAAACGATCTTGAAACTTAGTATGCACCTTTGGTGATTCTGGCTCTACATAGTGCATTCAAATATTGACCCTTGAATGTCATTGGCCATTTTTATGTCAAGGTTGATTTTGGTCACGTAGGCTCTGTCACGGTTTATTTTTGTTATGGTTTGTCTTTGGGTGTTTGTGTCGCTTATATTTTTTTATTTTGGATAGCCTATTGGCCATTTTGTGGGAAAGTAACTGTCCTTTTGGCTTTCCTCTTTTGATGTTTCCATTAGGGTCTGTTGTTTCATGTTTGTGTTTCTTTCCCTTTGGTGTCTCTAATGGGATCTGTGGGTTATTTGTATCGATTCATGGTCATTGCCTCCACTTCTATTTTGTTTGCAAAAAGATCAGACTGAGGATTTTTCTGATTCTGGTGTACATGTAGCTTATGGCATCAAAATTCATGTTATCTGCAAAATGAAGGTTTATAAATACTAAGGGTCAAGGTCATTTACTAACCTTCATCTGTTTACCTCATTATTATTGATGTCTCCTCTAAAACGACTACGTTTATTAAAACAAAATTATACATCGGACCTCTGTGGAATGGTAGAATTGTTTCCATGGGACCTGAGTCACATGATCAAGATAGTTGTCTTGTCCATATATGGTAAAACATTTGAAAATCAGGAATAACATGGCAGGGTCCTTCAAACTTGGTATACAGCGTTTTGAACTTAGGCTCTACCATATTTGTTCAAATGAGGACCCTTGGTTTACTTGACCTATTTTACATCGCGGTTAAACGTCGGTCACTTAGGCTTTTGTGTGGGAAAAAGACAAAGCTGGATTTTTATGCTCCCCGAAAAATTTCGGGGGAGCATATAGTCGCCGCTTCGTCCGTGCGTCCGTACGTCCGTGCGTCCGTGTATCCGTGCGTCCGTCCCGCTCTTGTCCACGCGAATTCTCAGAAACTACTGGTCGGATTACAATGAAACTTCAGTGGAATCTTGAGCATCAATAGGGGATAAGCATATTATCCGAGCTATCTCGTTAGATGATTTGTCACAAAGTTATGGTGCTTTGTTTAAAGCCGCAGTGTAAGGTCACTGTGGCTATTTTCAGAAAAACTTTGTCATCACTCTGGTGCCTACAATAATTGGTGGATTTTAATATAACTTCACACAAATGTTGGGTATGATAATATCTTGAGCATGTTTGACTTTTCAGGGTCCTGGGCTCAAGGTCAAGGTCACTGTGGCTAGTTTTAGAAAAACTTTGTTTTCGCTCTAGTGCCTAAATTGATTTTAATATAATTTCAGACAAATGTTGAGTATGATAATATCTTGAGCAAGTTTAACTTTCAAGGTTCAGGGCTCAAGGTCAAGATCACTGAGGCTATTTTTAGAAAAAAAAAACTTTGTCACCGCCTTAGCGTCGTCATTTGCTGATGGATTTTTATATAACTTCACACAAATGTTAGGTTTTATAATATCTCGAACAAGTTCATCTTTCAGGATCCTGGGGTCAAGGTCACTGTGGTTATTTTTAGAAAAAAAATTGTAATCGCTCTAGTGCCTACATTTATTTATGGATTTTAATATAATTTCACACAAATGTTGGGTATGATAATATCTCGAGCAAGTTTGACTTTCAGGGTCCTGGCTCAAGGTCAAGGTCACTGCGGTTATTTTTAGAAAAAACTTTATCATCGCTCTAGCGTCGTCATTTGCTAATGGATTTTAATATAACTTCACACAAATGTTGGGTATAATAATATCTCGAGTAAGTTCGACTTTCAGGATCCTGTGCTCAAGGTAAAGGTCACTGTGGCTATTTTAGAAAACAACATTTTCATCGCTCTAGTGCCTACATTTATTGATGGATTTTAATATAATTACACACAAATGTTGGGAATGATAATATCGCGAGCAAGTTTGACTTTCAGGGTCCTGGGCTCAAGGTCAAGGTCACTGCGGCTATTTTAGGGAAAAACTTTGTCATCGCTCTAGCGTCGTCATTTGCTGATGGATTTTAATATAACTTCACAAAAATGTTGGGTATGATAATGTCTCGAGCAAGTTTGACTTTCAGGGTCCTGGGCTAAAGGTCAAGGTCACTGCGGCTATTTCAGGAAAACTTGCTGGAGGCAGAAAGCTTTCCAACTGTAAACGGAGTTCCATTGCACACAGCCTTTCATTATCAACCTCTCATCATTCTGATATGACTGAAATACTGCTAAAAAGGATATAAAATCGCAAGACATCCATCTACATTAGAGTTACAGATAAACTGGATCAAAGTGAAAGAAGCTAGTCTTGGCAGATGGTCAAAATGACCGTTTTTGACAGTCAAGGGGAAAGGATCAGATCCATCCAATACGGAACCATACCTGGAGACAGTCTTATGAGTACGAGAGTAAGTTTCCAATAATTTGTATCACACAGTTTTACCCAATTAATATAGCTAAACTACCACCCAGGATCTTGGGGTATGGTATCGTACCTTCCTTTCGTTTATTCCGACTTTTGTGTTGCTGATGTTTGTATGACAGTGCCATCAGGCAAGCTAATCTGTCCACCGACAGTTTTTGTTATTCTCCATTTTGAAGTTCAGTGAGTTTACACAGTATACCGCTCTTTAACTAGAATAATGTTTCCTGTTCCGACTATTGCACCTTCGGGGAGCATCCATCGGTCTCACCGATATTCTTGTTTTATTTCTATTGCAACCTATGGCATCAGATATTTGCTATCAACTAAATAAACTGTTATAAATTCTAATATTGAAGTTCATTGCTGAGCGTTGTCTAGGGCCCCTCAGATTGTAATTACATATAGTGCATCGCTGGGGTTGGGAAATCAAAATGTGTTTAAAGATCATGGTCAAATGACAAAGAAAAAGTGAAGGCAATGATCAGGAATCAATCCAGTTACCTCACACCTCACATCCAAATGACCAAAGGGAAAGAAATAGAAACATAAAACAACTTCACCATAATGAAAACGTCACAAGCGAAACGCCAAAAGAATAGTTACTTTCCCACCAAATGGACAAACGGCCATCCAAAATAAAAAGATATTAGCTATACATACATGCTAAAACGAATTATAACAAAAATAGACCACATCAGAAGAACCACCTTGGAACGGTCAGTATTTTTTTCTGGGGGCTTAAGGGGAATGGGAACATATGGCAGATTTTTCCGCCATTTTTCAAAGGGAGACAACTTTTGGGACTTCTGTTTGGTTTTCTATAAGCCCTGTCCCACTGAAAAGGGGGTCTACTCTTAAAGGAAAGAATTTGCTCCTCAGGAGCAAATTCTTTCCTTTAAGAGTTGACCCCTTTTGACATGGGAGACAAAACTATTTTTGCAGGAGTTGCCTCCCCTGAAGGTGTTCCCATTCCCCTTAAATCGATTTTACGTCGCCACAATCCTTGTCCTTGGTTCCGTCGTGGTTAAGACAAATAATGCGTTCGATAATTTGTACAGACAAATAAGTTGTCATGCAATAATAATAATAATGTTATCATGGTATTGATATCGATGACATTTTTAGTTGTTTCTTTCGCAAGTTTTCGTCGTAATTATAGCCACCAGCAAGGAATCATTCGTTTTATTTAGATAGATGTCGGATAAAATGTAACCTTCATCATTTCAGATCAACCATGACTTTCTGCGATTTAATTGCAGGTATCAATTTTATCAGTGTGTGTTTGTCCAGTTATGTGAAAGATAGAGACCGCTTACTTTTACATGTCACTACAGTATACATTGTTGTTTCATTGTTGGGTGTATAGCCACCTAATGAAGAAGGGTAATTGACATGACCTGTAAAGCATGTGTAAGTTTACATGTGTTCTTCGTTACTTCATTATCATTTATTGCTGAGCAGAAAGGTGCACAGCCAGAGCTAAGGCATCACCAACAGAGCTGTCTTCCTCTAGCCTCTGTTGCTTTATTTGCAACAGACAGTTCAGAGCTAGAATCGGTCTCATCAGCCATCTTAGAACACATAGTAACATTTCTCAAATATGATTAAGATTGGTCATTGTCAGTAATGACAGACGAACTATTATTATCATTTATTCTTAGACAGATGCCAAATGTAAATCTATGTCACTGGTTGATTTGGATAACTGAACTTTTTTTCCCCTTTACAGGATATCCGTTTTCTGATATATATGATAAATCATAACATCAATCACTAATATGTAATGATTATATTCTCAGTTTCAGATTGCTCAAACTAAGTGGGGATGTTATAAAAAAATCTTATACAACACTAACACGTTTAGTAGTTTCATTGTCCTTTCAGGGATATCATCAACTGGTGATTGCCATACTCGATACTTCATGTATTGTTACAGTGAAGTTTACTCTCGCTGTCACTCTCGCTTCTCTCCCCGACCCCTTATGCCAAATTTAGCGTGAAAACAGTTTATGTAGTGCTACGGTACTTCTGAAGATATTAGATGGTCGTAGTTTTTGTAGTTTAGTATAGGTAGATGTGTAGTAGCATATTACCATTTACGCTTCATTACACAATTCATATGCTTTCATAGGTATAGTGTTGTATTGAGCAACACATCACATTATTGCACGACCCGCAGAAAAAGCGACCGACTGAAGTCGGTTGATTTTCTAAGAGTGCCCTAAAATCACCGTGTCATTCTGTCATTCGGTCAGTCTGTCAGTCTGTCTGTCCGTCCGTAACCCGTTTGTTAAAATTGGTGATAGTGACTTAACCGCTTGGAATATTTAAACAATTTTTGGCATACTGATAGATATAAATGAGATCTAACGAATGAACTTGCGAAATATTACATTCCATTTAGTATAGCCTCGCCGAGGCGAAAAATCCGTAACCCGTTTGTGAAAATTGGTGATAGTGACTTAACCGCTTGGAATATTTAAACAATTTTTGGCATACTGATAGATATCAATGAGATCTAACCAATGAACTTGCGAAATATTTATCGCCTCGCCGAGGCGAAAAATGTAAAAAATTTCGAACTGCTTCTTCTCGGAAACCGTTGGGCCGATTGAAGTCAAATTTCATATGGAGCCTCGTTGGGATGGGGGAAACCAAAATTTGCTCATGGGGTCAAGGTCACATGACCAAAATGGCCGCCAAGCCATATATGGTCCGTCTGTCTCTCCGTCCGTAACCCGTTTGTGAAAATTGGTGATAGTGACTTAACCGCTTGGAATATTTAAACAATTTTTGGCATACTGATAGACATAAATGAGATCTAACCAATGAACTTGCGAAATATTACATTCCATTTAGTATAGCCTCGCTGAGGCGAAAAATGTGAAAATTTTCGAACTGCTTCTCCTCGCAAACCGTTGGGCCGATTGAAGTCAAATTTCATATGGAGCCTCTATGGGATGGGGAAAACCAAAATTTGCTCATGGGGTCCAGGTCACATGACAAAAATGGCGGCCAAGCCATATATGATCTGTCTGTCTGCCCGTCCGTAACCCGTTTGTGAAAATTGGTGATAGTGACTTAACCGCTTGGAATATTTAAACAATTTTTGGTATACTGATAGATATCAATGAGATCGAACCAATGAACTTGCGAAATATTACATTTCATTTAGTATAGCCTCGCCGAGGCGAAAAATGTGAAATTTTTCGAACTGCTTCTCCTCGGAAACCGTTGGGCCGATTGAAGTCAAATTTCATATGGAGCCTCTATGGGATGGGGGAAACCAAAATTTGCTCATGGGGTCCAGGTCACATGACAAAAATGGCGGCCAAGCCATATATGGTAAAAACCCTTCAAAAAACCACTGGGCAGATTTCCATGAAACTTGACAAATGGCATCTGTGACGTAGGCCCATCATTAATTGCTAAAATGGTGACCCTGGGTTGACCTTGACCTTCTTTGTGCCTAGGTCAAACTTACACATATGCTTTTGTATTGGAAAATGTGAGAATGCATTTTATCCTGCAAACGATTCAGAATACAGTACTAAAGTATAAGATATATTTTTGCTCCTTACGATAAGGCGCATTTATTGGGGGAACCGTTTTAGGTCCAGGTCACATGACCAAAATGGCCGCCATACCCATATATGGTAACACTCATAAAGCTAAAAACATCCGGAGGGTCGTGCATTTCAGCTGAAGCACTGGTTTGTATTATTTTGACATTTCTTTATGAAAATATAAATTCCAATATATTTGACAGGTCAGTAGGCTTTTTCATATTCACTGAAATTCATCACATGCATCAGAAATGCTTTTGGAAAGACATGTTGTGGAGCGCTTTGGTGCAGTGGTAGCGCATCGGATTTGTGATCGAGAGATTGCGGGTTCGAGCCTCACGCTGACCTAAGTGTTATGTCCTTGAGCAAGGCACTTATCCACATTGCTTAAAAATAAAATAATAAAAAACAAGTACTGGTTACCACCCAGGAAATCCTGCTCGTAATGCTCAGATGTGAGCGAGTAGCAGTAATAGGAGAGAAAAAAGTATATATATACAGTTTTATGCAAGCGCATTGTCCAGACGTGGGCGCGACATGCCGTAATGTAAACAAATAATGTTCTGTACAAATGTCTTATTTCTATGTGATTCTTGACATAATTCATATAATTAATATCTAATATATTTGACAGGGTGATTCCTTGAACCCCGTTCACGGTCTCTGGTGGGATACTTGCCTAGGGCCAGTGCCAGGGCCTGAGAGCCATAGTCCAGCGATAAATGGGTCTACCCTGGGTCGTTGTTTGACGTCCGCTCGGTGTAGGCCTAACGATTTATTAAATTAAGGTTTGTTGGTTGGTTAATTTGAGGTTTAACGTCCCCGTCAACACTGTAAAGGTCATTTTTGAAACGTTGCTTCCAATTTTGTGCGACTTTTACCCGACATTGAGATGAAATGACATCTCAAGCCCTGCCGTCCAATGAAACGAATGTGGTTTATAAGCATTGACGGTCCCACTCTCGCACCGCTTTGCCTGGACAGGCTTAGATCGTCTAAGCTGTTTACCAGTACTCGTGTGCGAGTCGGTTTCAGCTCTGCTTGGAAGTATCATGCAGCCCATTTATTTCTTCAAGCCCCGATGGGCGGGGGCTAAAATTAAGGTTTGTAATGCTAGATGTATATTTAAAAACATTAGGATAACACATCCGTGTGATATAATGCATTTTTTCCTACCTCAATAAATGCCATTTTCTTTTTTACCCTGAGCGGAAAAATTTCCTTATCCGGTGTGTTTGTTCCTTACCCTGCGCGTTTGCCTTTACCAGTGTGAAACATAGGTCTTGGGTGCTCGAAAGAACCGTCTCAATGAGGCGGTTCTAACGAGTACCCACAACCTATGTATTATAGCAGAAATAAAGGAAATGATGTTTACCCCCGTAAACCCCAGTTTTCTCCATATAAAGTGGGGTTTAGGGGGTCTTTATTTCACGGGCTTGTTCACGTGATGACATATTTATGAGTCGCCAGTACACCATACAGATTCAGAGTTCCGGCTTTTATTGAGTACCGGATAAACCGCCCAGTAACGGGAGCAATAGTAGTAGACCGGTTTGACACGTTGCGCTCGACGTTAAAACCAAGCAGTGTTATTTAGGAAATATGAATAGCGACAATACATCAAACAGCACGTAAAATGAACAACAATCCCAGTAGCAATAGAATATAAACAACACATTTATTACCCCCTTGGAACGGGCGACAGCGATAGCCACTCGGAGGGGAGGGGGTAAATCCATTAGACAGGCCCTTAATATTTACATTATTTTCGTCCATTGTATGATTTTAGCTCACCACAGCCGAGGGCTCTGGGAGGAGCCTCTTGGATAATCAGTAGTCCTTATGGCGTACGTCATCTGCAGCGTCTGCTTCGTCGTCGTCGTCAAAAATTTTAAATTGCATCTCCTCTGAAACCATTGACCCAATCGATTAGAACCCTTAATGGGTGGGAATTTAAATTTTGTTCAGATGATCAATATGGCCGCCATGCACATATATGCAAAAAAAAAAAAAAAAAACGTTAAAACTCTTCTTCTCAGAAACTTTGTATACACTATCTACCAAGTTTGTTCGAATGGTAACCGTTGGTAGACATTGACCTATTTTACTCCATGGTCAAATACTGTCGCGTAGGCTTTCGTCAGCAAAAAAGTCCGAGCGATGTATTTTCTGATATGACATCATTTTAATCAACTTTCGTAAATGCTAATGATCGACGCCATTTACTGGCCTTTAACCTGTTTGCCTCAAATTCAGTACAAATAATGTCTTTTACCTCTGAAATGACTAAGTGATTGAACCCAAATTTAATGTGTATCCTCTTTGAGATGGGAGAAAGAATAATTGTTCATGGGATCTGGCTCACATGACCAAGATGGCTGCCATGTCCCTTAGAGATAAGAAAACTATAAAAATCTTCTTCTCAAAAACAAAACGACCTTGAAACTTGGTATGCACTTTTGGCGATTCTGGCTCTACACAGTGCATTCAAATATTGACCCTTGAATGCCATTGACCATTTTTATGTCAAGGTTGATTTTGGTCACGTAGGCTCTGTCACGGTTTTTTTTTTTTTTTTTTTTTTTTGTTGTTGTTATGGTTTGTCTTTGGGTGTTTGTGTCGCTTATATTGTTTTAATTTTGTGGGAAAGTAACTGTCCTTTTGGCTTTCCGCTTTTGATGTTTCCATTAGGGTCTGTTGTTTCGTGTTTGTGTTTCTTTCCCTATGGTGTCTCTAATGGGATATGTGGGTTACTTGTATCGATTCATGGTCATTGCCTCCACTTCTATTTTGTTTGCAAAAAGATCAGACTGAGGATTTTTCTGATTCTGGTGTACATGTAGCTTATGGCATCAAAATTCATGTAATCTGCAAAATGAAGGTTTATAAATACTTTGGGTCAAGGTCATTTACTAACCTTTATCTGTTTATCTCATTATTATTGACCTCTCCTCTAAAACGACTACGCTTATTAAAACAAAATTATACATCGGACCTCTGTAGAATGGTAGAATTGTTTTCATGGGACCTGAGTCACATGATCAAGATAGTTGTCTTGTTCATATATGGTAAAAAACTTTGAAAACTTTGAAAATCAGGAATAACATGGCCAGTAAGTGAGTGAGTGTTATAGTTTTACGTCCCATCAATAGCTAAGGTCATACGGACACGGGACCTCTGTTTAAAGACTCATCCGAAAGTCTAGAGAAGCCCGGGATCGACACTGCGATCCCTGATTTACAAGGCGATTCAGATTTCCGGCTTGTATCCAATACCGGATAAACCGCCCAGTAACGGGAGCAATAGTAGTAGACCGCCTTGGAACGGAGGCTTCTAACATGGTCAGCGTCCTTCAAACTTGGTATACAGTGTCTTGAACTTAGGCCCTACCATATTTGTTCAAATGAGGACCCTTGGTTGACTTGACCTATTTTACATCGAAGTCAAACGTCGGTCACTTAGGCTTTTGTGTGGGAAAAAAGGCAAAGATGGAATTTTGTTAGTTCTATTGCAACCTATGGCATCAGATATTTGCTATCAACTGAATAAACTGTTATAAATTCTAATGTTGAAGACCAGTTGCTAAGCGTCGTCCAGGGTCCCTCAGATTGTCCTGATTGAAACCAAATTACATATAGTGCATCGGTGGGGTTGGGAAATCAAAATGTGTTTAAAGATCATGGTCAAATGACAAAGAAAAAAGTGAAGGCAATGGTTAGGAATCAAGACAGTTACGTCACATCTCACATCTCACATCCAAATGACCAAAGGGAAAGAAACAGAAACTTAAACAACTTCACCATAATGAAAACGTCACAAGCGAAACGCCAAAAGGATAGTTACTTTCCCACCAAATGGACAAAAGGCCATCCAAAATAAAAAGATATTAGCTATACATACATGCTAAGATGAATAATAACAATAATAAACCACATCAGAAGAACCATCTTGGAACGGTCAGTATTTTTTTCTGGGGGCTTACGGGCAATGGAAACATATGGCAGATTTTTCCGCCATTTTTCAAAGGGAGACAACTTTTGGGACTTCCTGTTTGCTTTTCTATATGCCCTGTCCCACTGAAAAGGGGGTCTACTCTTAAAGGAAAGAATTTGCTCCTCAGGAGCAAATTCTTTCCTTTAAGAGTTGACCCCTTTTGACATGGGAGACAAAAATATTTTTGCAGGCGTTGCCTCCACTCAAGGTGTTCCCATTCCCCTTAAATCGATTTTACGTGGCCACAATCCTTGTCCTTGGTTCCGTCGTGGCTTAGACAAATAATTCGTTCAATAAATTGTATAGACAAATAAGTTGTCATGCGTTATTATAATAATAATAATGTTAAATGGAGGATCTTACATAAGTGCTCATGTATTATTGAATTTATTAAACGAGTTGATGAAAAGGGATAAAATGCGAGGCTTTGCCGAGCATTTTATCCCTTTTCCTCAACGAGTTTAATAAATTCAATAATAGATGAGCACGAATGCAAGATACTATTTGTCATATGACATTTAAAGCGCATTTTATTCACGATTGTTTAGAAAATGTCAATATTCCGCCGTTGGTAAACGCGACGTCGTTAAGGACGTCGTAAATGTAACGTTACGGGGCGTATCTACCTAATTTGCATATTTAATCCACAAGTGGATTATCGAAAATATTACATGGCGTTATTACACTCTCAATCGCGACGTCATATGATAAAAATATTTAACATTCTTCATCTCTGGACTTTGCAGCATTGGAGATTCTGGTCTTACCAAGTTTATTCAAATGATGGCCCTTGTTTGACCATAAGCTATACAGCAGTAACAAAAACCAGTTGTTTATTTCAAAATAATTTGGCAGCAAAGATCATGGGTTAGACCTCTGCTAAGTCATAATGGTCCAATGAAAAGAACAATATGACCACCAGGGGACCCTTTTAACAAATTTGAGCTATAGTGAGCCTAATGGCACTTGGGACTCTTGGTTGATGTTGTTATTTTTGGGAGGGGGTTTAAATCCATTATACAGGCTCAAAGTTTTTGCACCACTCTTATCCATTGAATGATTTCTTGTTGTCTTTGCATCCCCACTGGTTTTCTTCCCATCTTTCTTCATTCACTGCCCCCTGCAGAACTTCACTGGCCACATCACACGATCTTGGGATGAAGCAATAATCCTTGAACTCCTGGGGCCAGTTGTTCAAAACTAACGACGTCGTTAGTTAACGTATCGTTAAAACTTTGATCATTAAATATGGCAAATATGCTAAAATTTTTGCTGAAAAATACCAAAATTTACGATATTGTACTTGCTAGAAGAGTTAACAATATGACTACTAACGAGCTTGTTAAGCTAACGATGCTTTGAACAACTGGCCCTTGGTTTCAACATTCACACGTCTTTAGCGGACATCTGTACTACAGACTTAGGTCACACGGCGTTGGGCAGGACTTCGGGCCCATCGGAGTCTAACAATTGGTTTTCCTTTGCTTCAGCATTTCATCGGTTTCTTGCTGTCGATTCCTCACCGTTGTCACATCTCTGTGGTTGTTTGATTGTGTGTTTTCGGAAATGTTGAACTCATGAGTTCGGAAGGCTTCATGCGGACTGGACAAATTATTTGTCTAAGTCGCGACGGAAGTAAGGGCGAGGATTGCGGCGGCGTAAACTCGATTGAAGCACCCCCCCCCCCCCTCACACGCCCCCCCCCCCCCCAACCAATTGGCCATTTTGTCTGTCCATCTTGCTTTCCGCTATTAGTGTTTCCTTCAGGGTCTGGTTATTTCATGTTTGTGTTTCTTCCAATTTGGTATCTCTGATAGGAGCTGTGGGTTAATTGTATCGATTCCTGATCATTGCCTTCACTTTTTCTTTATGTCAGAGCGGAACTTTTATGTCTGTTGCTTGGTCCAACGGGGTTCAACTGATGGTTTTATTTTGCTCCAGTGTTCCTGTGGCGTTGTGTTCAGCACTGGATTTTCTCAGCGCGTTTTACTGTCGAGTCCTTATCCTTGTGTCAGCTTGGCTTTAATTGTGATTTCTTTGTTTACCGTGATGATTCGCTGATGAGCTGGAAAACATTCACTCGGTCCAAACAAATACTTGTTTCAACCACAGTGAAAGTCAGCGTTCCAAGTCGGTGCTTTTGCTGTGATTCCTTTATGTTTTGTGCCGGTGGTTCTTTCCCAAATCATATATGTTATTACTTTGATAATTCTGACTCTTTCCTCCCTTTTGGTTGTTCAATTTTAGTTACGTTTGTCCTTCCAGTTAATGTTTGACATGTTGGTGACTATGATTCCTTCCCCAATTATGTATATTGCTTCTGTTACGTTAGGTTTGGATATTCTGAGTCCCCAACTGTTTGGGAAAGAGCTGCTGACTGGGTTTGCCTGTTGTCCGTTTTGTTTACTGTCGTCGCTCTATGTTTCGACTTCTTTCTCTTGTGATATTGTGGGAAGAATTTTGGGATCTGATTTTATCAGTTCCTGATCGTTTCTCTTAAATTTGTGAGAGATTTTCCTCGGATGTTGGTGTGTGGTTTAATGTCATGAGTTTGACCTTCCGTAATCGAACTCGTGTTTTTTTTCTTAGTACGTCACGAAAACACGCCTATATAAAATTTGATCCCATTGAACCCACTTTTATATAGTAAAACGGGGATCTACAGGGGTAAACCTTATTTTTCTTATTTCTGCTCTAAAATAAAGATTGTGGGTACTCATCAGAACCGCCTCGATGAGGCGGTTCTTACGAGTACCCACAATCTATATTTTGAGCAGAAATTAAAAATTTATCACAATTTTTCATCTTAATATTTTAGTTTTTTTTTCGGCGAAAAAGTTTATAATGTATTATAATAGGCGTGTTTTCGTAATTAGCTGATTCGCCCTGTTTAAGACACCATCACGTAAGTCATCCGTTAGCCCCCGCCCATCGGGGATTTAAGAAATAGATGGGCAGCATGATGCTTCCACGCAGAGCTGAAACCCACCCGCACATGAGTACTGGTAAAGATTATTTCACTCATATCGAGCCGTTCGTTAATCAAAGGTGGGCGAGAACTCGAGTATCCGGGGAAAAACCACCTGACCATCCCTTGCAGAACTTGGCGTCTCACATGTGACACGAGCCAGGCTGTGACTCGAACCTACAGCGGGGAGAGACCTAATGACTAAGAGTCAGTGCTCTTATCCACTAGGCCACGGTGGCCCGTTTGAAGGATTGGAAAAAGTTAGAAACTATTGCCAAGCTTCTCCTATCTCACAACATTACATTTGTCCTAATGCTAAATCTGGTGGCCTCACCAGTCTGATAGAAGTAAAGGCCTGATCAGCTGTTTGTCCGTCGATCTGTTGAAATTTCTCCCCCCCCCCCCCCAACCCCCAACCCCGTTTAATTCTAATGCACATGCGTATGTGCCGTGGCGTCTGAATGGATAACGTCAAACATTTGCGACAGTATACTGTTGGGAGATTTACTTTGTACCAGAAGTATTTATTGGCTAGTAAAACTTTCACAGGCTCTGGGTATATTTAGACTGATGACCTAATACAAGTTGGCTTCTTTAAAAAGAATCCAAAGGAAAGGTCTGCTGCTGTCTGGTCAGCAGAATGAACAGAGCATTATCACAATAGTAATGATACTACTACTACTACTACTACTACTACTACTACTAATAATAATAATAATAATAAACATGTGTAATGTTTGTCTTTTGCAAACATGACCAACCCTTAACTATTCACTTTAGAACCGTAAAATCAAGAATGATCAAATACCACTGTCATTTGGTGAATCGCTTTTATTTTTCAATAGCAGTCATACTTAAAACTAAGATGAGAAATTCTAAAGTTGTATAATTTGCATTTTCCCGTTTTTAAACTTCGTTTTAGCTGAGACCTCAAAACAAATCAGTGGTAGAATTGGCAACTGCACCAATAGCTGCCATACGTCTTGCCAGCGAAAGGCAAGGAAAAAAATAGAGAAAGTGGCCACGGGGTCATGGATACCATCGGCAGATGCAACCATGTATTGCAAAGCACATTTTTTTAAGTTTAAGACCTTGATCTCAATTTCTAAACAGTAAGTTTTTGACCTTGATCTGCTGACAGCAGTATCTTTTCTGCACCCATTAAAGTGTCTACATATCAACCCCAATCGTAGGTTGAAAACCACAACAATTCAAAAACTTTAACATGACTATCTCAATCATAGTTCAAAGTGTGCGATCTTGGCAGCAGAAGTCAAATCAGTGTTACTGTACTTTGTCAGCTGTCAAGTAATACCACATATCAACTTCCAATAACATGAAAGGTAGAGATCAAATGTGTTACATAAACCAGTAACATAAATATTACGCAGAGTTCTGTCACTGTTACCTTTACCTTCTGTGTCAGCTGGAGCAGCAGCCACGTGACTGTAACTATACATTATCTGCTGTTAATTATAATATATCATACAAAACCCCAATCAACACGATTAATGCCAAAACTATACAATGACCATTCAATTTATGCGACCATGAACTTCTGTCAGCAGCAGCAGCATTAGGCATTATAAGTTCACACTGCAAAGTTAAAGGAAAAAATAAATCTAGAAATTACCAATAGCGCTATATATTCTAATTACTGGCGCTAGCCAAACCCGGGCACTTGACTCAGGAGTGTGACCGACTCATGTTTAAGGCAATGCCAAAGAAACACGATATACCAAATAAAAATATATTAGACAAGTGATTAGCAAGATATTAGAATTAAAGCAAAAGTTTGAAGTTAAGTGTTGACGGACGTCCACGCGTTGTCACCAGACAGTCAATATGTGACCTTTCGTAGACAGGACAGATCGTTATGTGCCACTTTTTTGTGTGACAGCCACTTAAAAGCTATTTGTTCTCATGAAATGAGCGTTAAATTGATAGAATGTATGACAGAAAAAACTGCAAGTGACTGTATCGCAATAATTCTATAGAAACCAGTTAACAATCATTTCTTGGGCCAACACAGACAGAAGGACAAACAGATGGAAGAAAAACAGACACAGGACGAAAACTACATACAGCACAACATTCTTCTCATGCCGGGGAAAATTATCAAAATATTTCTAGCCGTTTGAAAATTATATGTCCATCATCAGCTTGTGAAAAATTTGCCTCGGCGAGGCTATTTATATAAAAAAAAATTTCATTACCCAAATTGGTTAGGTCATGCCAGTATTCATCTCCATGCCAAAATTATTGAAATATACCTTGCGGATAATATATCAGTTTGTTATTATTTTACCCCGAAGAGGCTATCAATATAAAAAAAAATCGCATTAAACAATATAATTAATTAAATCTTGTCAACTTATATCTACCTGCAAAAACTTATCAAAATATTTCTTGCGGGTTGAAAGTTTTAACGTCTATGTCTGTAAGTGAACTTTTTGCCTCGGAGAGGCGAATTATAAAGATATCAGCCTTCAGACAAACTCATTTGTTTGGTCGTGTCAATCTCGCTGCATGCCAAAACTTAACAAAACTAGAATCGCGCAGTCGATGGCACGCCATCGCATATCCCCACGCCACCACATAATCTACCCATCATGCCGTTCGCTTTGATATGTTACACGACCATGTTCTGGAAATTTTGATTTTTGAACCCCGCGGGCCCCAACCCCTGGGTCCACCATTAGGGATGTGATCGAAATTCCGAAAGTGTCATGCACTCCCCTGACCAAAGATCTGTCAGTTCCAAAGTTTCAAGTTTCTATCTCTAACCGTCTAGGAGGAGTTATCCGTTAAGACGGACGGTTGGGCGGACTGACAGACGGACGGACGAACGGACGACGAATACAATTACAATAACCCCACTTTTTCTTTGAAAAACGTGGAGATAATAATCCTACTGTTGCCTTGGCCAGGCTTCTTGTGAAGAAATCAGGCATTATGATGAGGCCTAATTGGTCACTGATGAGGCCTAATTGGCCGAAACTAGCTAGTCTGGTACAGAAAACATGTACATTCCATATTTTCCAGTTCTGTGGCGTTTTCCTTGCTTCCAAAGGATAACCCTTTAAAGAACATATAAGACGGTCTTGTCAATATACATCTGTTTGCCAAATCTTACCAAAATAAAACTTATATACCTGCAATCAGTTTGTGTATATTTTGCCTTGGCAATGCCATTTATATAAAGAAATCAGGCATTAAACAACATTGTTGACTATATCTTATCAATATATATCTGTTTGCCGAAAAATTGTATAAAATATCTCTAACGGTTTGAAATTTATACGGCGGTGCATGTTAGTGGAAAATTGCCTCGGTGAGGCTATTTATAAAGAAATCAAGCATTAGACAATCTCACTGGTAAGGTCTTAACAATATGTATCTGCATTCAGTTTCTGAAAATGTTGCTTCGGCCAGGCACAAATCTGGAATTAGACTGCTGGTGGTGCTGCTTGACGTAGTCTTGGAGCTGCCTTCTTGGTTCTGGCTGGGGGCTGGAGTGCGCAGATCCTAACGTCAAATGACAGTGACACTCTGGTCACCTCAGGAATTCCATGAAGTCGGCATGACTTCAAGAAAGCCACAAGTGGCTCTGGAAGTACTCTTTCATAAATCCAGACATGTTGTGATATCGATCTGGACTAGATGCTCAAGAGTAAAATGAAGCACTGCCAGTTTTAGAAATTTTTAATGCCATTCTAAATGGAGACAAAAAAGTAGAGTAATCATTGACAAATCGGTTGCAGATCGTGATTTCTCTACTGTGCTCGAGAGCAGAAAGTAGGCCAACGGTGCTCTCTTTTGGGGCCGCGCGATTTTGGCCATCGGATTTAGGCTGCAAATGAAGCATGCCTTTGCAAGTTTCCATTCAGAAACAAGCGGCTAGTGGTCCAGGAAGAAGACTTGTCGCAAAACATAAATGGAGGCAATGATCAGGAATCGATACAATTCACAGCTCCAAGTCCTATTCCCAACCAGCAGGCAGGATGAGTGTGCAATGATCCAGATGTTGGTACAAGCCCTCAGCATCTCCTACCGGCTTGACAATGGAGAAGTGCTGCTTGTAGAACCACCAAGTTCCTGGGACCAACTCATCGATCCCCGCATCGATGACCTCGACCTGTACAAAATGCCGTTCTCTAAATGTGACTGTGGCCTAACGTGTACACGTACGTGCAACACACTATACCATGCCTAGGCGCCCTCATTAACTTAGATACGAGCATTTAACAACAATTTTAGTCTGCCTGAGCAATCAAATTTTTTTCCGCACAGAGTACTTGTTACTATCATTTCGAGTAGTGGTTTTCAGTTACTGGATATCAGTATGTTACATGACACTGCAATGAAGTTGGGATTACAGGGATTAAATTAGTTTTCTTAATTTTGTTATAAAACGTAGGTCGTGTTACGCGTTTGAACGACGCTAACAAGGAACAATATATATGTATATTGGATCCGTGCCACCCATAAGGAAGGTTAGTTATTCCCAGCGGGCACATGACGTCTATGTAACGCCGTACCAACGTCAATGCAACGTCATTCCAGTAATACTGATTATACTGACACAAAAACTGTAGTGACTTCCAGCCTCAGCAATTGATTCCCCAAGGCTGATAAAACACCTTTTTCTCGTTGGAGAAGAGGCAGCTGATTACTTTCCTTTCCGTTGCATTCTCACTGTATATCAAAAATTTTGGTTTGCCCTTCCTGTTGGTGCCATTGGTATTATGTTTTCTGTGATGTCGCCTTTTCTGGCCAACTTCGTTAGTATATACCGGCCCCGATAGCTCTGTGGTAGAGCGTCTGCTTCGGGAATGGGAGGTCGCGGGTTCGATCCCCGGCCGCGCCATACCAAAGGCGTAAAAATAGTACTAGGAGCTCCCTTGGCTGACGCTCACATTATCAGGGGTAGTCCTAGGAAGATAAAGGAAGGCAGGTAAGTATTTGTTAAAAGATACTTTGTTTGTCGCAATAAAAGCTTATGCTATTTGTTTCGGATATGCGACGTTCAATAAAGCTCCTTTATCTTAATCTTTATATTTATTTCTCTTTTTGTCAGTTCAAATATATTGTAAATCAGCGTCACGCATACGAAAAGGACGTTGCCAGACGGTTCAACAATTGTGCGGAAACTGGAATAAGGATACATTCAATTACAGATATGTTGTGCCGCTTGCTAGCGTAAGGCAAGCTTTTTGTGAAACCTCATACTTGTAAATGGTAAACTTTCATTTATGGTCATTTCGCCAAATAGACATTAAGCAGAAAAACTGAAGTATCCCTGCATATTTTTGACTGGTTAACATTGTTTCTTCATGTTGAATACGATTGCAAATAGCAAATTATAGCGAGAAGTCTGCACTGGAGCGAAAATGCTTCAAATTTCACATAAACACTGCGGGACCTTTCCAACAAGGTCAATGGATGTCTGGGGTTATTTTGAGAGAAATACATATCTATTCTTAGAATGTAGAAAGTTTGTATGACTATTTTTATATGGATGCACTTCATGCTTTGGGCATCTATTTTAAGCCTCAGCTCCAGTTCACTGGGCTGTGAACTGATACACTTTCTGATTCTTGGAAGGTTATTTTTAGTATATAAATGCATGGTCGTCTGACTGACCTGGGTGAGTGGGTTTTACCATATTTGGGTCTCATGGGATATTTATTTTTAGTATCCAAATGCATGGCTCTTTCATTTTTACGGTTTAGAGCATCTTACCATATTTGGGACAGAGTCCGAATATTTAAGATGTGCCTACAGCATCTCTGGGCTTTTGGCCGTTAGAGTCTGGAGGGGCTTTTTGCCGTCAGATTCTGAAGGGGCTTTAATGCCATTAGATTTTAAAGGGGCTTTTTGCCATTAGATTTTCATGGGGCTTTTTCGCAGGGTTCTTCTATGGGGACAAGTTCTGCTTTGTGCGATGAATGAGTGTGGCTTTGCTTCTTTGCTAGGGAAATAAATAAATAGTAGAAGCTTTCAGGATTGTTCCGTTTCTATAATTCTGAGTGTCTCATGTGGAGCAGTGCCTCGGTGAAGCAAGAGACAGCTCAGTAGGGTGGCAGAGAAAATTACGTATCCAAAGACCTCACATGGCGGATTTATGTGAAGGACTTTACAATACAATATATTAGGGGAACATGGGATCATAGTCCCCGCCTGAGAGCAATATTTGCCCGAGCCGTTAGGCGGGGATTATGATCAACTACAGTAATTCCAGCAAAGGGCTATATAGGTATATATTTTTGCTCACGGGGTATATAGAAAATAATTACCCTTGCGCTATCCAATCAAAACCTTGGAAATTTCTTTGCAGTCTAACAATCTGCGATATACTGTCGGAAACACGACGTCCATTTCATTGACTGGCATTTTATTTTACGCAGCTCACATGGCTTGCCACTTTGTGCAGAACAGTACATTTTCAATAAAACAACTGAATAAGTACATTCGAATGGGGATAACTGTATTTAACTTGTCATCTGGGAAGGTTTTGTTTTTTGTTTGTATTGGAGTTTTTAGGCCCAGTCAACACTATTTAGGTCATTTTTGAGCCGGTCAGTTTACCTATCAACACTTTCCTGGGCAGGCTTATACGTAAGCGGTTAACCAGTACAGTGCACATTCTTTCGCCAGATCTGGGAAGGTAAATCGTCGGTTATACTTTCGCAAATTCCGTTTTACGGCTCCGCTGACGCGTCGCCGTAAACCGAAATTTCCGACCGTAAAACCGCCGATTTACCTCCACAAATGACAATTTTGAATACAGTTATCCCCTAAATACAGTGTCGTACAACTGAGATGACTTATTCGTTTGACCAGGACGGTAGACTTTCGGATGAGTCTTTAAACCGAGGTCCTGTCTCCGTATGACCTCAGCTGTTGGTGGGACGTAAACCTCAAACTCATACAGAAATTGACCAAGAAGTGCCACAATCACAGGAATACAGGTAAAAAATGGCTACAAGCGGAGGACCCAACAACGTGACTACAGTGAAATAGCGCTATTAAGACCACTTAATATTAACTGCGATCACAAGGTGGTCACATGGAAATAATGTCGGGGGAGATAACTCAAATACCATGGCACCTAGAGTTGTGCTTCTTGCACATGACATTCCTACACAACCTCATGTATTATTGTATCAAATATCATCAATATATCTCAAAGGGTATTGGAGTCACGGCGATTATAAGGTGATCACAAGGAAATATTGACAGGGAGATAACTGGAATACCATGGCAACTAGAGTTGTGGTTCTTGCGCATGACACGCATACACAGCCTCATGTATAATTGTACCAAGAACGGTCAATATATCTGAAAGGGTATTGGATTTAAAGCGATCACAAGGTGATCACAAGGAAATACTGTCAGGGGAGATAACAGGTCAAATACCATGGGTTCTGGCACATGGCATGCCTACTCAAGCTCATGTATAATTGTACCGAGTACCATCACTGTATATCTCAAAGGGTATTGGAGTTTCAGCGATCACAAGAGGAAAAACTGTCAGGGGAGATTACTCAAAGAGTTGTGGTTCTTGCGCATGACACGCCTACTCAACCTCATGTACAATTGTACCAACCTCAAAGGTATTTGAGTTACAGCGACCAAAAGCTGATCACAAGGAAATACTGTCAGGCGAGATAACTCAAATACCATGGCACCCAGAGGTGTGGTTCTTCCGCATGACATGCCTTCTTAACCTCGTGTACAATTGTTCCAAGTACCATAGGTATGAAGTTATGGCCATCACACGGTTTGTCTACGGAAGGACGCCTGGCTGATCGCTATATCCCCAGTGCTTATTCGGACGGGGGAGATTATAAGAATCTTATATGGGTGTGAGGGGTGGATGGAAAAATCCGTCCCGATGGTCACTGTCCGGCATTACGAGGCTTGCCGAGTGATGCCGGACAGTGGTCCCGAGGGACGGATTTTTCTATCCACCCCTCACACCCATATAGGATTCTTTTTCTTGCATACCTTCCATTTCTGTTGCGAATTGAGGCCGCGCATGAGGTTGTAATCAACCAGTGCACTTATCAAACACGCGATTATATTCGATTTGTGGTCGGAACACCAGGGTTAGAACATAAAGTTCTATCCCAGGATAAATTCACGGATTTCCTTGTCTGGTGTGCAAGAAAAAATGTACCCTTTTTCTGATTAGCTGTTCATTACGGAAATGCGCCTATTCCAATATATTGAAAATTTAACCACCAAAAACTGAAAATTTTCTAATAAGAAAATTATGATATTTTTCATATTTCTGCTCGAAACATAGATTGTGGGTGCTCGTTAAAACCGCCTCGCCAAGGCGGTTCTAACGGGTACACACGAGCTATATTTTTGAACAAGAAAAATAATACACACCCCTGTCAACCCCAGTTTTAACATATAAAAGCGGGGTCTAAGGGGGTTGAAAATATACAGGCGTATTTTTGTGGTGTTGAATTGTTTCTTTTATATTGGTATAACTTATTTTAAATTAGCAAATGGTTTCGAGGAAATTCAACTATTTATGGTAAAGCAGGATTATCCAAAAAATGAAGGAGATGTTGTGCGTTCGAATCCGGCCTCCTATATCGAGGTGTGTCCTTGGGCAAGACACGTAATGGTACTGCCCCACTCCACCAAGGTATAAATTGGTAGCAGTGGTGTAAAAGCCACTCTCTCTCTCTCTCTCTCTCTCTCTCTCTCTCTCTCTCTCTCTCTCTCTCTCTCTCTCTCTCTCTCTCGCTCTCTCTCGCGCGCGCGCGCATGAAACTCCCAGAGCGATCCAATAAGCTTGAAGCTTTAATCGAAATCGAACTAAAATAAATTAGTATAACCTAAGGATTACAGGAGTGTTATAATTTCAGTATTTGAACAACAAAACTAACATAAAGATATGCGCAACAAAGATGGCTTAAATCCGCCTGTGCTCCAGAGTCCTTGCTTGTTGTCGATTAGGCAGTCCAGAATTTAAAGTAGACTCATGCAACAGCGAAGACTGATCAGCCTGCGCGACTGCACAGGCTGATCGAAATCTTCGATGTTTGCAAAGGTCTTCTGGTAGGTTTTGCTTTGCGCTGGCTTTATCTTTTACTTTCTTCGGATTCCGATCGTTGCATTCTGCTATTCACGACTTCAATTCATATGCCTGCTGTGATCATAAAGAAGCGATTACCCATTTTGGCACACCCACCGTTGTAAGCTAGAGCCAGCCCGTTTATATCAAATATGACTGCATAAGATTGGGTAGGGTTAAAACCTTAGCTTTCCACAAATAATTCTCCATGTCCATGCTCTGGTATTCAGTTGGCAATTACTTAAAGTTCATTTGTAATAATTGAATGTGGCCAGTTACCACATAATTTAAGCGCTCGACAGCGGCTGCGCTGGCGTATCTGCACCTCTGTAATGTTCGTATAAAATGGCAAAAATAAGATATTATATATGGGTGGACTCAGACTGTTTCGTTTAACCCTTAAATTCCTGTACTGTAAGCAAACCGTGCAGATCCTGATCAGACGCTGTGATTTTCGGAGAATGACCCTTTAATTCCTGCACTGTTAATTAACAGCCTAGACACTGATCACACGCCGCAAGCGCCACGTGTTGTTTCCTTGAGCAAGAAACTTTATCCACATTGCTTAGTACTGGTCCCTACCCAGCAAAAGAGGGCCACATGGAAGATTAGTACTAGTACTAAATGTATTACCATCTATAAATTATTATTATTATTATTATTATTACCTGGGTCTACACTGGTTTCCAAGCCCAACTCATGATCCCAGCCTAGATTCTACAGATAACCATTTTATGCAACACGCTTACCTCACTGCGATAAAATTCCTTAAACAAGTTACATGGGTTTCTCCTACAAATCACCGATAGTCACGTGGACTCCAGCACTAATAGATGTTATGTCCTTGTAACTTTAGGTCGATTGGTAAACGCTATGATTCTTAGAAAACTGAAAAAAAAATGAATGAATTTCGGCATACTTGTTGACGTGTGCATTGCATGTAAACGAGAGTTTTAACGCTTAGAAATCAGCAGACGACAGTTTAAAAAAATTCTCTGATTTTTTCCAGAAAACAGATTTTGACATTTCATGCAAATTGTCTCCTTTAGAGACAATTTGCATGAAATGTCAAAACCCATTTTCAGCGAAAATAAAATCTATTTGTCGTCTGCTAATTTAGCTCAGTGAGTGGTAGATGTTAGGAGAAATAACACACCGGGATAGCAACACGTGTTGTGCATGTATACAATGGCTTGTATCTAGCAATAAGGATGGAATGATTTTTTTCCTGTCGGAAATGTGTGATATTTTTGTAAAATTATTTCTGAAAAAAAAAAAAAATGAAATGTTATCTAATACGAACAGTGGGCGAAAGGCATTTCAATAGCTACTCACTTTTTTCCGCCAAAAAATATTAATATACGTATTTGCCATCACGAAAAGACGCCTATATAACTCTGACCCCTTGAACCCACAGTAAAACTATGGTTTACAGGCTAAACTTTATTTTTCTTATTTCTGCTCAAAATCATAGATTATGGGTATACGAGTACCTACAACCTATGTTTTGAGCTCATATTTGAAACATATCAGAATTTTTGTCCGAAATTTTTCATTTTTTGGGTGGTAAAATTTCCAATATATTTGAGTAGACATGTTTTCATAATGCATATCTTAACGATTTGTTAACTAACGACATCGTTAGTTTTGTACAGCTTATGCCTTATTCATAGAACATAGTATGATTGATTGATTGATTGATTGTAAGCAAAACAATTTATTTCTAAAAGTTTCAAGTCTATTCAGAAATACCCAGGTTTACAAGCTGGCCCAAGCGGCCCGGCCAATGCCCGTCCGTGTCCTCAAGCCAGATCCGGTGTGGGATAGAGAAGACGACGTCCAACCCTCGCCAACGCTACCGAGCCCGCAAACTAAAACCATTACAGGCGAGGCTAGTGCGTTCAGCGTCTTTTGCTATAGGTTCAGCAATGTATGAATACAAACACTTTTGATATACAAATAAAAGGTTTCTCAAGGGATAAGCTTTTTAACTGATGCAAAGATAGGATACTTTAATTAAAGTTTCGTCACCTTAAATGACTTAAAAATACTCTTGTCAAATGCTTATTGTTATCAATTGAGCCGCAACATGTGAAAAAATGCCCCAACCAGCCAGTTGCCCCTTGATTAAAGCTTCATCTATAGAGTTGCCTATTCGAATGAGCATTAAATCTTGACTGACAGACTGACTGACTGATTGATTGATTGATTGATTGATTGATTGATTGATTGATTGACGCTTGTATGCAGAACATTTTATTTCTGTTTCTTTGAATCATTATTACATTTTTACATGGGAAAAACTTCGCGATGAAGTTATACTTTTTATTAGTTGTAGGTGCGTGTTAGAGCCGCATCAATGAGACGATTTTAACGAGCACACAAAACCTGTGTTTGTAGCAGAAAAAGGGAAAATATGGCACATTTTCTTTTAAGAAAATAAATGCCAGAAAAGAAGCCTACTGTTTAACCCTTTTTGTACCAAATGGAATCTTCCTCCTTATATATAACATGATTCCATTTCAAAATTTAGGGGTGTCAGGATGTGTTGCCTTCAAAATTGATTAGGAAAATGGCTGCACTTGTTGCAAACAGTGTAGGCCCTGATCAGACGCCGCGTTCTGCGGCGTCTGATCTGGGCCTGCACTGTTTGTCAGGGTACCCGTTTTGGGGTTTCTGGTACAAAATGGGTTAATGACACGGAAGAGAATCTTGCATTATAAAGTCGGAAAATTAATTAAATGACTTTTCTTTGTTTAGCTTTCTGCAATGATCGTAAAACTTCCTGGATGTTCACCTTTGTAAAACTCGTTTTCTCTATATCTCGGGCTGCATGGTGCTTTCACGCAGTGCTGAAACCGACCGAACGTGGGTGCTGATAAACCGCTTAGAATGCGGCCTGCCCAGGAAAAGTGGTGTAAGTCGGACTAGCGGTTTCCTTAGGCGGTAGAGCTTGAAACGTCACACCTTTTATCTCGGGTAAGTTATTTCATCTCATGTCGGGTAGAAGTCCCAATTATCGGAAGAAACGTCTCCAAAATGCCCTAAATAGTGTTGACAGGGACGTAAAACCTTAACTAAAAAACAAGGGTTTACAAAGGTATTCATTACACGCACTTGTTAACATGCTGAATATCTTAAAGCTTTGGCTTAAGGGGAATGGGAACACCTGTCAGATTTTTCCGCCATTTTTCAAAGGGAGACAACTTTCGGAACTTCCTGTTCACTTTTATATAAACCATGTCCCGCTGAAAAAGGGATCTACTCTTAAAGCTCAGGAGCAAATTATTTCCTTTAAGAGTTGACCCCTATTGACATGGAAGACAAAAATAGTTCAACCAGAGTTGCCTCCCCTGAAGGTGTACCTCTTCCCTTTAATATTGAAAAGCAAACAAAATTATTTAAGCGTGTATATATAGTAACCATTTCGTGCATTAAAACTTTGTTTGTTGAACTGAGGTTTTACGTCCCCGTCAACACTATTTAGGTAATTTTGCAGTCGTTGCTTCCAATTCTGTGGGACTTTTACCTGACTGTGAGATGAAAAGACATCTCCAGCTATACCCCTCTGTTACAACGCATAATGAAGTAATGTAGTAATTTCTTCATTTTTATTTTTTTTTTATTTCATTATGCGTTGGCGTAGTCGACGCGAAATGAAGTACTAAAATTATTTCCTTTCGCGTTGATATGCACCATATCGACGCAAAATGAAGTAATGATGGAAGAACATAGCTGTCTACGAAAGGAGACCAAATACTTATAGGAAGCAATACAGGTAAATTCCAATATAAAGACCACATTTGAGACAGTTCAAAAGTGGTCTTTAAGACCACATTTGATCACTCCCAAAGATGGTATTCCACAAGAGCACACTGAAAGTCGCAATCACAAAGAAAATGTAACTTTAACCATCAAAATATGCTTTAAAAACAAAATTTGCGGAGTTTCACTGTATTGATTATGTTAGTAGAGTTAAAACTGAACGCCTTACGGTATTTTGGTCTCATGTCTGATGTTTTTCCCTCATTTGTGTTTAAAGGCTGCACACATGATCATGTAGTGCACACAATAGTTGGGGTGGGGGCCATATTGGCTTGGACCAGTCCATAGCCCAGTTGTTTGTCCATCAATGCATCTTAAAAGGAGTGCGAGTGTGTTTCAGTTTCCGTCCAACCAACAGCTCAGGTCAGGATCTCGGTTTCAAGACTGGGATCGATTCTGCTACCCCGGTTTATCAGGCGAGTAGCTATAGCATAACTACTACACCACATAGGCTTCTGTGTCTTATATGGAACTAGATACAAACTGTCGACGCATAATGAAGTAAAATTAAGTATGCCACCTATCACCGCAAAATAAAATAATTCTTTCATTTTGCGCAAACCTCTTAGTATCGACGCATAATGAAGTAAAAACTACATTTTATTTCATTTCGCATCGACTATGCCAACGCATAATGAAGTAAAAATTTCAAAATGAAGAAATTACTACATTACTTCATTATGCGTTGTAACACCCCCCCCACCCACCCACCCACCCCCGAAAAAAAATAGAGGGTTTATATGCATTGACGGTCCGACCCGCACCACTTTGCCTGGGCAGGCTTATACCTTCCCTACCAGTACTCATGTGTGGTCAGTTGCAGGTCTGTGTGGAAGCATCATGAAGCCCAATCAATTTCTCCAAGCCCCAATGGTCTGGGCCCTTCGTGCATTAATACAAAAAGTGTCATAGATTTTTAACAGAAGAGTCATGACAAAACAAATCATTACTCCTTATGCATCGCGCTAACAGGTCCATGCCATAAGCCATATTAGGCGATTATTTACAACATATATTTGCAACAATTGTGAACAGAAATGATAAATAGCATTAAAATATATTTAGGATATGTAAGAAAAGATGATCTTACAGCATTTGATAATTCGACAAAATATGTCCAGAAACAAAGCAACGGATAAATTATATTTAAGACCCATAATAAGAAAATATAGAATTTAAGACTGCTGATACTTTAACGCTTTAATGTCTCGATATAAATGCAATAATCTTGAAAGGACCGTTAAACCAAAAACAAAGAAAGTTGTCGGTAGCCATTAGAATTTTCAATTTTTTGTTTCCCGACAGAAAATTCTAGAGCACATAGCTATCTAATTTTTTTCATTGTTTTTTCAGCCCCAATAACGCCCCCCCCCCCCCCCCCCCAAAACAAAAAGAAAAAAAAAAAAGAATGTGAATCGTAAATCTGGCAGACGGGTTCACAGATTGTCGGTAATCATTAGAATTTTCAATTTGTTTCCCGACAGAAAAACTCTGGAGCACATAGCTATCTAATTTTTCGCATTGTTTTTCAGCATAAAAAGGGATTTACGTTTCATGTGAATCGTATGTCTGGCAGACGATTCACATGATTCACATTGGCCCCCGCCCATCGGGGCTTGAAGAAATAGATGGGCTGCATTTTGCTTCCACGCAGAGCTGAAACCGACCCAACACGACTACTGGTAAACCGCTTAGAGGATCTTAGCCTGCCCAGGCAAAGCAGTGCGGATCAGACCGCCCATGCTTATAAACCGTACTAGTTTCATTGGGCGACAGGGCTTGAGATGTCGTTTCATCTCAATGTCGGGTAAAAGTCCCACACAATTAAAAATGACCTATATAGTGTTGACGGGGACGTTAAACATCAAATCAAACAAAAACTATAACGGTTTACGCCCGACAGAAAATTCTAGAGCACACAACTTTTTTTTTCAGTGTTTTTCAGCAAAAAAAAAAAGGCTTGACCTTTCATGTGAATCGTCTGCCCGGCAGACGATTCACATGTAATGTCAAGTCTTAGTTTTGCTGAAAAATAAGGGAAAAAACTTTGAAATGGTATCCGCGAAACGTGTTTATCGCTTGAAGGATTAAGTTTTGATTATTCAACTCCGCTTCCTCTCATTCCAATAGATTCTGATGCATTGCATTTTAAGTAAAGAGGTCTTTAATCCGTGGACTCACTTTGATGGAATCTGGGATTATTTTATTGACGACTTTAACAGAGATGTGAAAATATGGCGATTCGATCAACTCAAATAGGCGGGACTAATTTGCGAAATAAGTCAGCTTCCCCCAATCACCGCGGAGTAATTGTTATATTACTGAGCCAATAAATACAGTGCCGGTGTCGTCGATGAGAAAAAGACGTTCTTTATTGGTCCTTCGATCTGAATACGACACCCGATCTGTAAACACTCCATAGCTTCCGTTTTGATGCCTAATGTAAATGAAATAAAACATTTATTTACGTTTTTGAAATCTTTGATAAAGGGTTGTTATTATAAGGGACACCCATTTAATAGGACTATTACTCCGTGACTGAATCAGTTGAATTTGTGTCGTTATAGAAGAATGAAGTGGTAGAGGATAATTTACAGTTATCCAAAGAATTAAGGAACTGGATTAGAAAACTTGGTGGACTTTCGTGTATATTTTGAAAGTTCGTGGTCAAGATTTTTTGCTATAAAAACTTGAGAAATAGAAGGGATCAATGAGTTCCAGTGATATTTCTGGGGAGTTATCCCCGCGAGGGAGCCTGATGGACGAAGACAACGGGCTGTCAAGACACGGAGAACATGTAAAACGGCCCATGAATGCGTTCATGGTCTGGTCGAGGGGTCAGCGCCGCAAAATGGCTCAGGAAAATCCTAAAATGCACAATTCAGAAATCAGCAAGAGACTGGGAGCGGACTGGAAATTGTTGACTGAGGAAGAAAAGCGACCATTTATAGATGAGGCAAAAAGACTAAGAGCGCTACATATGAAGGAGCACCCTGACTATAAATATCGCCCGCGCAGAAAACCCAAGTCTCTGCTGAAAAAGGATAAATATGCTTTTCCTATACCTATGTTACCGGGATTAGGCCCAGCCGCATTCAGTGGACTTCCGCCCAGTTTCCCACCTATGAGCTTAAGCCAGCCGGACAGTGCCGTTAACCAGGCTATACTCAGTGAAAAAATGCGGGCGTTTCACCCGCCAACGTCATCTCATCCGTTATTTTCACATTTAGAAAACAGTACAGGCAGTAAAATGGACTCTTCAAATTTCAATCTGCGGACTTCATTATCTGAACAGATGTCACAGATGTCACACTTATCCGCTAGTTCACTATATAGCTCGTATCTCTCGGCCCAGAGTGCCGCTCTGGGGTCGCTGCCACCCACAGCGCACTCCCACCCAGGACAGTACTTAGTGCCATGCTGCCCGCCGGGGTATTTACCCTCTCAAGACGTTCACAGACCTGTGGCATACGTTCTAGTGAAACCGGAAGATCACTATAGACATTCATCTGTTATATAATTACATTTAACGATATACCATATACAGTGAAATTCCGCTATTAAGACCACTAAAAATTAACACAAATTCTGCTTTAGAAAGCTTATTAAATAGGTTGCAGATATTCTTCCTCTGTGTTTTCTGGATACAGTGTCCTGTGGTCAATGACCACCTTTGGGACTGTTCAAAAGTGGTCTTAAAGACCACTTTTGAACAGTCCCAAAGGTGGTCTTAATATAGGAATTTTACCGTATCAGCTTGTTTAAATACGAGAAAACGCTTAATAGATCTCTATTATTACAGGTGTGTGTTTGTTTTATGGCATAACACCGTTGTTTTTAGTAAATTATATTTTAAAATATTCCCAGTTTAGGATATGTTGAACAAGAAATATGAAAAATGAATATCTTGTTACCACAAATGTTGTCAAGTTGCATCCACTTTTCATTAGCAAAACGCACCCGTGTGAGATATTCTAATATTTCATGGTCTTTATGATTACACACCCATGTGAGATCATGTTATCTACCATATATGGCTCCAAAAATGTCAGTTATATCTGATAAAAAAAATCATATTCGCGGCAAAAATAGATTTTGGTTGCTCGTTAGAACCGCCTCGACGAGGCGGTTCTAACGAGTACCCACAATCTATATGTTCAAAGCAAATATATAGAAATAATGTATACCGGTGTAAACTCCCTTTTATCTTTAAAGATGGGGTTTACAAGAAAAGTATTGATTACACGGACTTAGTAACGTGGTGAAAATGAAACCATGTCTTTTATCTTTTCAGGGGAAATTGTTTATTCACATTTTTTCTTATTTGTGCTCTAAATATGAATTGAGGTTGCTCGTTTGAATCGCCTCTGTGAGCCGGATCTTTCGAGTACCCACAAATCTGCTATGAAGCAAAAATAAGAAAATTGTGAACCACTGGTAAACCATTATTATTATATGGGCATGCTAATGTGGTGAACACTATTCGCATTTTCATAATTCTACATTTTTTTTCTTTTGACTCGTGGTTCGTCATTTCCTGCTTTCATCAGTTTTGTGCATACAGGGTAAAAGAAACTTTTGGAAAGACTTTTACGTTGAATCAACGTTAAATAAATGTTTAATGGGAATGGATACACCTTTAGAGGTGGCAACTCCTACAAAAGTATTTTTGTTCACCATGTCAATAGGGGCCAACTCTTAAAGGAAAGAATTTGCTCCTGAGGAGCAAATTCTTTCCTAAGAGTAGACCCCTTTTTTCTTTGGGACAGAGTTCATAGAAAAGCGATCAGGAAGTCCCGAAAGTTGTCTCCCTTCTGGAAAAATGGCGGAAAATCTGTCAGGTGTTCCCATTCCCCTTAAAACGGTAATTCAACGTCAATAAAAGGTGGAACCAGTATCATGGTGGCCCGTACTAGCTCAAGATAAGAAGAAAAATGGTGATAAATTTGTGATATTGTTCCGGTTTCTCCATATAAACATGTTGTGGGTACTTGTTAGAATCGCCTCAGTGAGCCTCAGTGAGGCGATTCAAACATATACCAATAACACTACCTGTCGTGTCGGCAACTTTTTTTTTCGTGGAGACTAATCTTTTCTACTGTCATTGTCTCCCTTCAAGAAGGCAGTTGTCAGTTGCTGACGAGAGTTGAAAATTGTTTATATAAGGTTGCCCAGGAAAAATGCGGTGAGGTAAACTGGGCGGCTCGATGCGACCTAAATAGTGTTGACTGGACCGTACTACTTCAAATAATCTAACAAACAAACGAATCCACAACACTGCTTTCTATTTTTTAAAAAATAAGAATGATTCTCCTTTAATTATGTTTTTAATTTAACCTCTATCTGGAGCTATGTTTGATTCACTGTGAGGCATTTTACCTTGAATCAACGTTGGATCACTGTTTAAAACCGTGATTTAACGTCAAGAAAAGAAATAATGCAGTATGAAAGCGTACCCATAAATGCAGATGGACAACTTTGGATTTTTTTTAATTATTTCTCAATGAGTGTCCGTCCTTATTTCTTCAAAAATACTTATACATGTTATGTTTTTTTTTTTTTTTTGTTTTGTTTTTTTGTCAGAGATGATTCTAACAAGTACCCACAACATATTCTTCTTACAAGAAATAAGGAGATTTTAATTATCTTCATTAGTCCAGCATATCTGGGGCCAGTTGTTCAAAGGAGCATTAGCTTAACGAGCTCTTAAGTGGTCAATTGTTAACTGTACCAATAAGTATACAATATCCCATACTCTGGTATTTTTGCTGAAAAAATGTGAGCAGCTTTTGCATTTTCAAAAGCTGCTCACATTTTTTCAGCAAAAATATTAGCATATTTGCTACATCAAATGATCAAAATTATAACGATACGTTAACCCATGACTTCATTAGTTTTGAACAGCTGGGCCCTGGGGGTACGCCTTCATACATTTTAACGTTGAATCAGCGTTGAATCAATGTTTAAAATAGTGATTCCACGCCGGTAAAAGGCAGAGTGACTCTGGAATAAAGTGCTATAGGATATTCAATGTCCCTTGGAATGGCAATTAATTTTGAGATGAGACCTTTGACATATTGTCTCATTTCTGCTTGAAGCCCAGATTACATGAGCCCGCGAAAACCGTGCAATGCTCATGTGTATTGTTTACCACTGATAAACGAGAATATTGAAAATGTTCCGCTGTCAACCTTACTTTTCTGTTCATTAAAGTTCCGTTCATTAAAGTTGGAGTTTGTCGGGGTTTCATTGACTTTTTATAACGTAATGAAATAGGGCTATAATTTATATTATTGGAAGAAATACCGATCCACCTTTCATATTTAACGTTAAATCAGCGAGATGTCGCTTGAAAGCTTCAAAATGTTGTCGATGAAATGGTTCCTAGAGGGAAAATTGTTACTGTAGCCCTATGTTTTGACTTTTTTTTTTTACTGATTTTAGCTTTTTTTTGTAGTAGAAAAGGGTTCTGCTACTGATATAAAATGACATAGCACGATAGAATAGCTGATATTAATTCTGATAAGGTTTTCTCCAGCTCAGCTAATTGTATAGACCCTTTCCAGACGCCGTAGAACGCTGTGTCTGATCAGGGCCTACACTGTTTGCAACAAATGCTGATGATGTTTTCGAGTTAAACGCCAACTCTTTTTATGGGTCATAAGCTCAATTGGTTATTGTAACAATAAATGCTGAAGTTAATGAAGAAATAATCAGGCACCACTCGCAAAATAAAAGTGGGCCTGACCACACTATAACTAAGCATTGATGACTTCATCCTTTCACCCCTAAGATTTTAAAATGGACTCTACCGCTTTTAATCATGGTCGACAAGGGGTTTAGTTAAATGCAAATAGTGTAGACCCAGTTGAGACGGCTCTTTAAGAGCCGTCTCAACTGGGTCTGCAATATTTGCAAAAATATCGGTACCGAATCACTGTAAAAGTACCGAATCACTGTAAAATGCTTTTCGCCAGTTAAAAATTCCGAAGTTTCAGCATTTATTTCAATATTGATTTGATGTTTTTTTTCTCCACCTTCTTACGTTGTAATTGACACATTTCTTCACCTTCTTGCGTTGTAATTGTAATTGACACAGTTTATGAAACATCTTGTTTTATTTGTTTATTGATTTAATAATGATTATAATAGTGCTATTTTTTGTTAGTTTAAAAAGTGCTGATGATAAATACATGTATACATTTATTCTCTTTTTTCTCCCGCTTCGGAATCAAAGTACTAACAAGTGCGATGTTATGCACTGTGTTTTATAAGTGAGTGAGTGTTTGAGTGTTACGTCTCACCAACAGCTAAGGTCATACGGAGACGGGACCTCGGTTTAAGGACACACCCGAAAGTCTGAAGAAGTCCGGGATCGATCCTGCGACCCCTGGTTTACAACGCGCGTAGCATAACCACTACACCACGGAGGTTTAACACTGTGTTTTATAGTTATCTGTCTATATACTTCCTTAAAAGATTTAAATGAAGAAAAGACACTAATTCAGCACATAACATCGAACTTTCTTCTTCTTCTTCTTCTTCTTCTTCTTCTTCTTCTTCTTCTTCTTCTTCTTCTTCTTCTGGATAGTGCTAATCATAGCAGGTACACGGCGTAACAAGTGAGACAATCATGAACTGTGCACAACATTCTATCTATCTATCTTCATATACTGAGTCGGTCAAACTTGGCCATTACCTCAGTTGGGTGGTGCGCTAAATTTAGAATTTAGCAAAAAAAAAAAAATTAGCTTATTTAGCTTACTACAGCAGTGGATAATATAGTTCACCTCCTTAAGAATTAAATTATGGACGTTATGTGCTGCCTTTATGGAGGTACATGACGTTACATCTAGTCTTTTCAGTGTTTCTATGATGCAGATTTACATGTACATGCCCGCTGTGCTGTGTATACATTCAGCTGAGAAACAATCGTGTAAAAAAACAACAAAAAAAACATACAGCACATCATGAAAACACACCTATATGATTTTTACCCCCATAAACCCCATTTTCATATACATGTACAGTAAAATTCCTATATTAAGACCACCTTTGGGACTGTTCAAAAGTGGTCTTAAAGACCACTTTTGAACAGTCCCAAAGGTGGTCCATGACCAGAGGACACTGTATACAGAAAATATAAAGAAAGAATAACTGGAACCTGCTAAATAAGCTTCTTAAAGCAGAATTAGTCTCAATTTTAGGTGGTCATAATAGCGGAATTCCACTGTACATGTATTCAAAGAGAGTTTTACAGGGGTATATCTTATTTTTCTTAATTCTGTTGAGGCGGGTCTAACGAGTGCCCACAACTATGTTTTGAGAAAATATATGAAAAATATCACAAAAATATATGATTTTTTTTTTTTTGGTGGTAAAATTTTCAATATATTTGAATAGGCGTGTTTTTGAAATGAGCACATTTTAACCCTAATATGATTTATAGAACCTTCCACATAAACAGCTTCAGCAGGCTTATTTCCAGTTTCATTTTTGGTTTATTTGTTGTAAGTTGTATAAAAACAGAGACCGTTTTTCTTTTCTTTTTTTATGTAATTTTTATTTTATTTTCCTTTTTTATTTATTTTTTTTTTAGTGGCTTGCTGTACAGAAAAGCAAACAGGTGGTTACAAATGTTGCCTCACAAAACACAAAATATGTCAAATAATGTGCATCTTTCTTTTCTTTTAGGAAATATTACGACACCACATGACTATGCTATTGTGTCGTGCAACCATCAACAGTATATACGGGTTGGACATGAAAATATATTCCCATGCATTTACGTTATAAACAAGACGATAATTGCTGTCATTACGCAAACACGCCTATACAAATACATTGCCACCTTTATCGCCGAAAAAATGAAAATTTTATGACGAAAAATTGTGATATTTTTCTTATTTCTGTTCAAAATATAGATTGTGGGCACTCGTTAGAACCGCCTCATTGAGGCGGTTCTAAAGAGTACCCACAATCTATATTTTTGAGCAGAAATAAGAAAAATAAGGTATACCCCCGGAAACCCCAGTTTTACTATATAAAAGTGGGGTTCAAGGGGATCAAAATTATATAGGCGTGTTTTCGTGATGAATTGGCATCTCCAGTGTCATTACGAAAACACGCCTATACAAATATATTCTAAACTTAACCGCCGAAAAAAAGAAAAATTTCAGATGAAAAAAATGTGATATTTTTCCTATTTCTCGTCAAATATTTTAGAGCAGAAATAAGGAAAATAAGGTTTACCACTGTAAACCCCAGTTTTACTATATAAAAGTGGGGTTCAAGGGGGTCAGAATTATATAGGCGTGTTTTCGTGATGAATCAGGGACAACGAACCTTATGGGAATTATTATTATTATTATTATTATTATTATTATTATTATCGTTCCTCTGTATACATTTTCATGTCGCTTAAAGCACCAACATTACCAGAACATATTTCAAATAATAAGGTTTTAAGCATCAATGAAGCAAAAGAACAGGTTTTTATATTTTGACAGTTTTATGAATTTTCATCTGAAGTGCTAGAAAATATTAAGGTCGGTAGGTAAGATTGTTTTTTTCGGATGGCCATAAAAATGCAGGGTCGGCACAAAATATCAGGGTCTGTCGGGTTAGCGAAACGGGAATTTTTAGGTCTCATTACGATAACACACCCGTGCGACATAGTGCATTTTTCACACCTCCAAAATGGCTACTTTTCTGATGAAAATCCGTGATATTTTTCTTATTTATACTGCGAACATAGGTTTGGGTGCTTGTTAGAACCGCCTCATTGAGGCGGTTCTAACGAGTACCCACAACCTATGTCTAGGAGCAGAAATAAGGAAAATAATGTTAACCCCATAAACCCCAGTTTTCTCTATATAAAGTGGGGTTTAGGGGGGTGTTCATTTCACGGAGTTGTTCACGTGATGTAAGAAAGCGGTCAACTATTCTTACCTGTTTCATAGAGGGCTGTTATACTGAATTAAGGAAACTAGGATATACTTGGTAATCTTCTTTCTGCTCTGTTATGTAGATTGTGGGTACTCGTTAGAACTGCCTCATTGGGGCGGTTCTAACGAGTACAATCAATACTTTTGGAAATATTACATATTTTCACGAAAGAAAAGAGAAAAAAAATAATTTCAGAGACATGATGGACAGCCTTATCTTTCATGTGTCATTTATCCTTATGTGTTGCAGGACAGAGTGATCTTCAACTTATGAAAGATCATTCACGAGCATTTATGAATTTATAATTATAATTATTGTTAGAATGTTTTGTTATTTGTAATTGTGATTCGTTTCAATATTATTTGAAATGAAAGGATAAAAATACAATTTTGAAAACATATTTTCATGGTTGTTATCAATTTTTGATTATTCTGTGACACTTTAATCATTTTTCATTAATTAATCCATATATGCCTAGCGGTCCTTTTTTGGGACATTGGCAAACAGCTAGCGGTCCTTTTTTGGGACATTGGCAAACAGCTAGCGGTCCTTTTTTGGGACATTGGCAAACAGTGCAGACCCAGATCAGACGCGCAAAATGCGGCGTCTGATCTGTGTCTACACTGTTTACTGAAAACACATATTTTTTTTCAAAACTTACCACCAAACTTATTAGGTGGAATATTCCTTTGTCATATATGGGTTAAGGTGTGGAAGAGGCGATTTAAATGGGTTCGCAACTCACTTGCTTTCTCTCTGTAGCTTTGATATTGGGCGTGTTGGCCCAATCAACACTATAAGGTATTGTTGGTTTGTTTGTTTGTTTGTGCGCACATGAAAGATAAAATTACTCTGCGTACCCAGTACTCCGTTTTTATACAGCTTTCCCTCTTTGTATGTGGGGAAACTTTAGGTCAAGGTCTTGCCATGGAGCTGCCAGTGAAGACTCTGATCAGACTTCGCGGATGATTTGAGTCTTCGCAATGCGCACAACGGTCCGCAGATAATTTTTGTTTGGCGCGGTCCACAGCAGAACGGAGTGCACAGGCGAACGGTAAACCTGGGACTGGGAATGCGCAGTTAAGTCTCTGCCAGGCCGAAAAAGGTAAACGTAAGAATATACATGTTATCTTTAGGTGTCGAACAAAACACCAGACGAAATTTTTAAACAACGGACGATTCCGAGAAATTTCGAAAAGTACACCGAGGCGATTCTAATGAGTACAAACACCATATCTTCTATTAGGCATTGAACAGCTATTCATATACAGTAGAACTTCGATGGCTCGAACACCGATGGCTCGTTTACCATGGATGTGTCGAACCCATTCTTGAGCCCCTAGCGAAATCCTTTACTTAAGAAATAGTTGGGGTAATTAAGGAGATTTTAGTATTTTATCTTGCAAATGTATGCTGTGTGTACTCATTAGAATCGCCTCGATGAGGCGATTCTCATGAGTACACACAGCATACATTTTCATTATAGAACACCGAAAAGATGTTTAAAAGTATCTCGTTATGCCTCCTGACAGTAACCTCAGTGGCTCGAACAACCCCTGTCTCGAACAGATTTTCGAGGTCCCAAAGGTGTTCGAGCCATTGAAGTTCGACTGTATACAACATGCATAACGGAGACACGCCTATATAATTTTGACCCTCTTACACCCCACATTTATATAGTAAAACTGGGGTTTACAGAGGAATACATTATTTGTTCTTATTTCTGCCCAAAAAAGTAGATTGTGGGCACCTATGATCGTCCTGATCAGACGCCGCGTTCTGCTGCGTCTGCTCTGGGTCAACAATGTTTGCCAAGCCCAACCCATGATTCCAGCACAGAACGTGGCGCTTGATCAGTAGCTACCTTGTCTGCTTACAGTACTGAAACTTAAGGGTAAGACACAGCGTCTGATCAGGCTCTTCACATTCTGTTAAAAACTAAAGTTCAATCGCTAAACGAAACAGTTTTAGTCTTAGTGCAAGACAATTTTCCCGGACTACACTTTAGACAATCGACCCACCAGTACTCTCAGTGCTTTGATTCTGTCTGTGTGAAATATCTGTTGTGGTTTTGCGGCCCAGTTAACAGCTAAGTTCATTTCGGGCTGGTAAGTGACCTTCACTATTCCTAGACAGGCTTTGATACCCTTAGCGGTTTAGCAGCAGTTAGTGAGCTCGCCCCCCACGCTCGGACCATAAATGACAGTAGCCGGTGGGACACGGCTGAGTTCTTAAGCAACCTCCCAACTAAAGCCGTCTCTCACAAATTGGGTCACTTTACGAAAACACGCCTACACAAATGGATTGAAAACTTTACCGCCGAATATTCGAAATTTTTTAAATATATATTTATGACATTTTCCCTATATCTGCTCAAAATATAGATTGTGTGTACTCGTTAGAACCGCCTCATTGAGGCGGTTCTAACAAGTACCCACAATCTATATTTTAGAGCAGAACTAAAGACAAATAAGGCTTACCCCTGTAAACCCCAGTTTTACTATATAAAAGTGGGGTTCATGGGTGTCAAACTTATATAGGCGTGTTTAAGTGATGTTTGTTAAGGAAGGATAGCATGAAGTAATAAAAAAAACACTAAAAGCTGGTGCGAGCACAACATGGTCTGGCCTTGCCTACAAAATCCAAAGCAGTAGAATCTGCACAGGCACTGAAAGCTACACCACAGCTTCGCCCCGACCCAACCTCCCATCTGCCTAAATGAAGAAGCACTGGCTCAAAGGGAATCCAAATAGCGCATAGACCAGCCGCTCACCAGACTGGGCGGATGCATAAGCTAATCCGAATCTCCGCTGTGGGCACATTTCCGGAGACATATTTTTTTTTGTTTTTTGCTTTTCGAGCGACCAACATACATATGGCTATCACGATTTATAATCGCGATAACTGACCGATCAATACATTATCTTGAATTTATCGCGACATCGCTTTAGAACCGTTTTCATTATAACTTACGGAACAATGAGCTATCTTTGAGCTATAAAGAACCGTTAACGATCGCGAATTTTAAATCATTATACTGTACAATCTTAGATACATATATTGATATACACAGCCAAACAAAATGAACCGTTGTACTTTTCAGATTTGTACGACTGAATATATAAAAAAAAAAATCAAAGAGCAAAGAGTTTTGTTTTGTTTGATTTTAGGTTTACGTCCCCGTCAACACTGTATAGGTCATTTTGGAGACGTTGACGTTGCTTCCAATTTTGTGAGACTTTTACCCGACATTGAGATGAAATGACATCTCAAGCCATGTCGCCCAATGAAACCAAAAGGGTTTATAAGCATGGACGGTCAGACTCGCACCGCTTTGCCTGGACAGGCTTAGATCCTCTAAGCGGATTACCAGTACTCGTCTGCGGTCGGTTTCACTGCGTGGAAGCATTATGCAGCCCATCTATGATGGGCGGGGTCCGGGAATAAACTATTCATTTCTTTAAACAAAGAAGACAAAACTATGTTTGAAAGAGTTGCCTACCCTAGATTTATATGTAATACCTTAACATTGACGACGCCAAGAAAAACTGCATCTAAAAATAAATGACGTCTGTTAATGCCGTCTGCTACATCTTCTTGCAATGTGCTCAAGCATGTATTTCCATACAGGCTATCAGTGCGGACCCTGATCAGACTGCTCCTAGTGGAGCAGTCTGATTTGGGTCCAAACTGTTTGCAACACTGATTCTCACTTCTACCAGCAGACGACAAAGCAAAGGACAATTAATGTGACTGGCGTCTTAAGGCTTAATATAATAAGTGCATCATTTAAGTGACGTCATACAATTCAACATGCAATTCTGTTTACATTTTTGCATCATAAACTTTAAATAGTCAGTCATTTCTTTGATGAAGATCGGAGTGTCAAATTTCTACGAAGGAGCATTAGGGCCACTTTAACTTTTATTTTTTTGACTCGTATCTCGAAATTTCGACTTAGTATCTCGAATTTTCGACTTATTATCTCGAAATTTCGACTTACTATCTCGAAATTTCGACTTAGTAACTCGAAATTTCGACTTAGTATCTCGAAATTTCGACTTAATAACTCGAAATTTCGACTTAATATCTCGAAATTTCGACTTAGTAACTCGAAATTTCGACTTATTATCTCGAAATTTCGACTTAATAACTCGAAATTTCGACTTAATATCTCGAAATTTCGACTTAGTAACTCGAAATTTCGACTTAATATCTCGAATTTTCGACTTATTATCTCGAAATTTCGACTTAATAACTCGAAATTTCGACTTAATAACTCGAAATTTCGACTTACTATCTCGAAATTTCGACTTACTATAATTTCTACATACTAGCTCGAAACTGACTCTTTGATCTGCGCTGTCACTTTCAACTCTGAATAGGGATTAGCCATAACAGGAATCTTGTTATGGTCAACTCAGAGTTGAAAGAAGACCTTAGATGTCATAACCAACTTTCCACAACTTCATTATCACGGTTTAAATATGGAGTTTGGATATTTTTGCATGTTTAGCGCCAGAAGTCATGCCATGCCTCATTTTGAGAACGAATCATTTGCCACTGGACATGTGTGCTAGACCCCGCCGTTATGGAATTGAGACATTGGCTTGGCTAGCTAGAAGCCCCTGGAACATATTTGGGAGATTCTTGGGCGTCGAATACAGAACACTGAACACACCCACGACCCCCTTCCCCCACCTTCACACACACGCGCGGCTAGAGCTGACCAGCCATCAATTTCGACGTCTGACCGATGGGATGAAACGAAGGGTCTAGGAATCTGCTGCTCTGTCAAAATGATACATTTTGAACACGCAACGTATTCTGATACCGCATTTTCTGTCCGGTTGTTGCTTTGTTAAGTTAGTCATGGTGTTCGTGTTGCATAGTTTACCATCTTTTGGGTCGATTTTTTTTTTCATTCGACCCAAAGTAACAACCTACAGAAGCTTCTCGCCTGCTATTGTCCACGTGACTATCGCTGACCATCTACACCATGAACGTACCGGTTATTTAATGAAGCTCTCTTCTCCGGCGTCTGATCAGGGTCTACACTGTTTGCAATATCCATGTTCCCCGGCCCAGTCTACATGGGGCACTGACGTCACAAGGAAAGACTATAGCGCTGCTATAAATAGCTCGACCTGGATTTTGAACATGGTCAGTGATAGTCACGAGGTCAATAGAAGGCGGGAAGCTTCTGTAGTTAGTAACTTTTAGTCAATTGATAATTAATCGACCCAAGTGCGGCGTCTGATCAGAATCTACACATTTTGCTTATAGTATAGGAATTTAAAGGATAAACGAAACATGTTCAAATCCACACTCGAAGACAATCGACAGTGCTGTCAGTGCTTTGATCTATAAATGATTTTTACAGCACACGATGTGAAAGTTTGCTACCGAAAAAAACTGTCAAATATGACTTTTAGCCCGTTTGTATTTTACTGAAACGGGGTTGAATTTGTTTGTTTGATTTGAGGTTTAACGTCCCCGTCAACACTGTATAGGTCATTTTGAAGACGTTGCTTCCACTTTTGTGGGACGTTTACCCAACGTTGTGATGAAATGACTTCTCAAGCCATGTCGCACTAATTGTTTGATTTGAGGTTTAACGTCCCCGTCAACACTGTAAAGGTCATTTTGGAGACGTTGCTTCCAATTTTGTGGGACTTTTACCCGGCATTGAGATGAAATGACATCTCATGCCCTGTTGCCCAATGAAACCAATGGGTTTATAAGCATGGACGGTCCGACTCTTGCGCACCGCTTTGCCTGGGCAGGCTTAGATCCTCTAATCGGTTTACCAGTACTCGTGTGCGGGTCGGATTCAGCTCTGCGTGGAAGCATCATGCAGCCCATATATTTCTTCAAGCCCCGATGGGCGGAGGCCGCCCTGTCGCCTTATGAAACCAATATGAAACCAATAGGGTTTATAAGCATGGACGGTCCGACTCGCACCGCTTTACCTCCTCTAAGCGACTTACTAGTACTCGTGTGCGGTCGGAATTCAGCTCTGCGTTGAGGCACTATGCAGCCTATCCATTTATTCAAGCCCCGATGGGCGGGCCCGTGAAACGGGATTGAATGCGCGACGTCCTGATGAGACAGAAAACCCTCTGACTCTTACATGATACATATGTTTTGGGCTTCTAGTTTTATAGTTCTTGAGAAATATTTGATAAAATTAACATTGGTCAATATAGAGAGAAAGAAGAATGAAAGAACATGTGACAAAATACACCGAGAAAGGTCATTGGCGTTTACACGATACAAGTAAGCCGATAATGACCATAGTCTCACAATGTTATCACATAATTTGCATAATCTGCTTGATGTAAACTTGTTTTCAAAGCTGGGGTATAATGAAACGGGGGTGTTTAACATTAACTGTGTGTATAGGACTTAATATCTCGTAAGTCGAAATTTCGAGATACTAAGTCGAAATTTCGAGTTATTAAGTCGAAATTTCGAGTTAATAAGTCGAAATTTCGAGTTATTATGTCGAAATTTCGAGATACTAAGTCGAAATTTCGAGTTATTATGTCGAAATTTCGAGATACTAAGTCGAAATTTCGAGATACTAAGTCGAAATTTCGAGTTACAAAGTCGAAATTTCGAGATACTAAGTCGAGATACTAAGTCGAAATTTCGAGTTAATAAGTCGAAATTTCGAGTTATTATGTCGAAATTTCGAGATACTAAGTCGAAATTTCGAGTTATTTTGTCGAAATTTCGAGATACTAAGTCGAAATTTCGAGTTAATAAGTCGAAATTTCGAGTTACTAAGTCGAAATTTCGAGATACTAAGTCGAAATTTCGAGATACCTATCAAAAGAAAAAAAAGTATACCTGGCCCTAATGCTCTTTCGTAAATTTCAGCTGACAGTAAATTATGTTGCTATTCTTCAGCTTTGTCAAATTTGTTTACTTGGTGCAGCGAGACACTCTTAAAATACAATAAGTCCGCCATAAATGTGCACAGATGTTCGATTAAAACAGTAAATTAGCAGTAATATCTACTTTGCACTTTTTGTTTTCCAAATTTAAGGCCTCAGACATGAAGTCCTTAGATGAAATACAATCACAAGAAGAAAAAAAAATGCAGGTCGAATGTTGAAAATAGGTTTAGCTTCCTAAGAGCCCTGGCGCCAAATGTTCCAGGGGAATCATAGTACGGCCATGCTCCGGCGTTCGTCCGTCCGCCCACCATTTTCAAACTTTTCTGAAACCACTTGGACAATTCCAATTAAATTCCATTGGTAATTTCACTCAGCAATGGGGGAACGAAATATTGTTTGATTGGTCCAGATCACATACAAAGATGGCCGCCATGTCCAAACATGGTAAAACGATACATATCACCAAAACCTCTAGCAGTCCATGAAAGGAAAGCAGGTACTACATAAAGGCTTTGCAAGGGTCAAGGTCATTCAGGTCAAAATGACTGAATTGCCACATTACGAAAACACGCCTATACAAACACATTGCCACGTTTATCGCCGAAAAAATGAAAATTTAATGATGAAAAAATTGTGATATTTTTCTTATTTCTGCTCAAAATATAGATTGTGGGCACTCGTTAGAACCGCCCCATCGAGGCGGTTCTAACGAGTACCCACAGTCTATATTTAAGAGCAGAAATAAGAAAAATAAGGTATACCCCCGGAAACCCCAGTTTTACTGTATAAAAGTGGGGTTCAAGGGGGTCAAAATTATATAGGCATGTTTTCGTGATGAAACATTCCGTAAACCGCTGGGACCATTTCAATTAAATTTTAGATGCAACTTTTTTTTTTTCTTTTTTTTTTTTTTTTTTCAATGGGGAACTGAAGTTTGTTCATATGGTCTAATGGTCACACGACCTAAATTGCCACCATGCCTGCCATGGTTAAAACCTTCAAAACATCTTCTTCTACAGAACTTTTGGATTAATTGCGAAGCATCAGTTGACTGTGTATTACAAAGTTTGTTCAAATTATGGCCAAAGGTTGACATTGACCCATTCCTCAGTATGGCTCTTATACGATTGATAAATGTAAAACAATGTATTTTTTCAAAGCTATTGTTTATAATGACATAAAAAGAGGTAATGCACAAATATCTTTGAATGCCAAAGTCACATTGGCCCCAGTCACTAAGATTGAATGCCCATCAACATTTCAAACCCCACTATATAGGCCGATTTCACATCACGAAAACACGCCCATATAATTTTGACCCCCTTGAACCCCACTTTTATATAGTAAACTGGGGTTTCCGGGGGTATACTTTATTTTTCTTATTTCTGCTCTGAAATATAGATTGTGGGTACTCGTTAGAATCGCCTCGATGATGCGGTTCTAACGAGTGCCCACAATCTATATTTGGAGTAGAAATAAGAAAAATATCACAATTTTTCAGCATAAAATTTTCATTTTTTCGGCGATGAAGGTGGCAATGTATTTGTATAGGCGTGTTTGCGAAATGCAAAGTCACATTGGCCCCGGTCACTAAAATTGAATCTCCATCAACATTTCAAATGCCACTAGGCCGATTTCAATTGTTACATATTTCTACCCTCCTGGCTTTTGGGTAGGAAAACTTGTCCATGTAAAATAACGGCGTCCAACATGGTGTCAGAAGTGATAAATATTAGGTAAAATTTTATATATCTTTCTTATTTCTCCCTTCAACATAGATTGTAGGTGTTCCTCAGAACCGCCCCAATGAGGCGGTTCTGACGAGAATCAACAATCTTTTTTTTTTTTAGATATTTTTTTTATTATTATTTTTGGTTTACGGCCCTTTCAAGAGATTATTTCACTCATATCGAGCCGATCGTTAATCAGAGGTGGGCGAAAACCGGAGTACCCGGAGAAAAACCACATGACCTTCCGTTGCAGAACTTGGCGTCTCACATGTGACCCGAGCGAGGCTCGAACCACAGCGGTGAGAGACCTAATGAATAAGAAACAGCGCTCTTATCCACTAGGCCACGGAGGCCCGTCTTTTAGATTAAAATGAGACAGAACATGTATACCCCGGTACGCCCCACTTTTCTCTATATAAAGTAGGCTTTAGAGGGGTCCACGTTTCACGGACTTGTTATCGTGATGGCTCGAAATGTCCTTACCCATGTATATGGTAAAAAAGTCACCTTACAGGAAAATCGTCTTCTCCAAAATCGCGTGTCCATTGCCTTTTAACTTGGTACGCAGCAGCACGGATGACTGAATGCTACCAACTTACCATTGGTCCAGGGCCCAAGCTTTACAACATAAACAACAAGATATGTTTGTGAAACACTGATGCCCCCGGACAGCTCTTGTTAAATATGAAAGCAGTATCACTAAGCAATCGAAAGGTATGGCCAATGTTCAAGTCTTAAAAAAGTAGGTCAAGGTCACAAGGTAAAAAAATTATGGGCTTGTTGAAAAGGTCTTGTGACATAGTATGCACATGTTAACTATGAAAGTCCTATCACTTACCAATTGAAAGTTATGGCCAATGTTAAAGTTTTTAAAAAGTAGGTCAAAAGTCTAGGTCACGAGGTCAAAAAATGTGGTACCACTGGAAAGGTCTTGTGAAAAAGAATGCACATGTGAAATATGAAAGCCCAAACACTTACCAATCAAAAGTGATGGACTATCCTAAAGTTTTTTAAAAAGTACGTCAAACGTCAAGGTCAAGGTTACGAGGTCAAAAATTATGGTACCACTAGAAAAGTATTGTGACAAGAAATGCACATGTGAAATCTGAAAGCCCTACCACTTACCAATCGAAAGTTATGGCCAATGTTAAAGTTTTTAAAAAAGTAGGTCAAACGTCAAGGTCAAAGCCACGAGGTCAAAAATGATGGTATTACTAGAAAGGCCTTGTGACAAGGAGTGCGCATATGAAATATGAAAGCCCTACCACTTACCAATCGAAAGTTATGGCCAATGTTAAAGTTTTTAAAGAGTAGGTCAAACGTCAAGGTCAAGGTCACGAGGTCAAAAATATGGTACCACTAGAATAGTCTTGTGACAAGGAATGCACATGTGACATATGAAAGCCATATCACTTATCAATCGAAAGTTATGGCCAATGTTTATGTTTTTAAAAAGTTTGAAAAAGTAGGTCAAAGATCAAGGTCAAGGTCAAGAGATCAAAAATTATGGTACCCCTGGAAAGGTCTTGTGATAAGGTATAAACATGTGAAATATGAAAGCTCTCTATCTATTACCATTCAAAAGTTATGCCCAATGTTAAGGTTTTTGTAGACAGACAAACAGACAAACGGACAAACAGACAAACGGACAAACAGACAAACAGACCAAACAATATATACCCCCCCCCCCGAATCTAGATTCCGGGGGCATAAAAATGTTCCATTAGGATTTTGAATGGGGAAAAGGGTGATACAAAACTGTTGCTCTCTCTATGAACCCGGTACTACAGGAACACCTATAATGCCAAGTCATCCAGTAACGTTGGACACGGTTCCATAGGATTGAATGCTATACATTACGCAAACACGCCTATACAAATACATTGTCACCTTTATCGCCGAAAAAAATGAAAATTTTAGGATCATCGAGGCGGTTCTAACGAGTACCCACAATCTATATTTTAGAGCTGAAATAAGAAAAATAAGGTATACCCCCGGAAACCCCAGTTTTACTATATAAAAGTGGGGCTCAAGGGGGTCAAAATTATACAGGCGTGTTTTCGTGATGTTCCAATATCTATTGGCCCAATGTCTCTGCATATTCAATAAATTTTCGATATTAAGACGTCCCTTGGCTGGTTTCTGGATGTGACTGATGAACTGCGACTCACGAACTGCGACTTCTGACATCACTTTCGACTTACTAGTATGACTTTTTGGTTCCACTCTGAAGCAATGGCGGATGGCTTGATCATATGAACACTAAACGACAACCAGGCTGGTAAGTGTCTTACCTGTTCGCAAACCTTGAAGACTCCTTTTCCTTTGACGGTCAAAGCAGGGCTCCCTTTGTTTGATAATAGTTTGTAAAACAACGCTTATATTAACCGTAACTAGCAGATGGAAATAATTTTTACAGTTGATAGAATATGAACCAACAATATGGTGTTTTCTTACAAAGTTAATGAGAGGTTACGCGCTTAATAAATAAATTATAAAACATTTAAAATAACTAATATGTGACTAAATGGGACTATTTTCATCGTTGACAAAAGCAGTCAATGGCTTATAATGTGTTAAATGAACAACCATTGTTAAAGTGTAAACAAATTATTTGTTCAATAAATTCTAAACAATGGCGCTTTGATGTTTTTGTGAAATTATATTCCACTATAAATGGTTTTAGCAGAACCTTTTATATGTAGCTTTTGACATCTTGCAGCTGGGTCGATTCAAAGCATGTTGATCTTAAAACAAAACAAAAAGATTTATCCGCTGAATAAGTTTTAACAATACTGGTCGAAGCAGATGTGACTAACTGTGGTTTCAGCTTTCTTTTCTTTTATCGCAGTGGTGCCCATGACTCACCTTACGTAAGCCCAAAAGCAATTAGCGAAGGCCCTGTTTTTTTTAGGGCGAAACCGGAGTACCCTGACCTACCGTTGCAGAACTTGGCGTCTCACATGTGTCCCAAGCCAGGCTCGAATCACAGCGGTGAGAGACTTAATGATTAAACGTCAGCGCTCTTATCGGCTAGGCCACGGAAGCCCAAAAGCGAGGCCCTGGTTCCATTACGGTAACAAACCCGTGTGACACAGTGCCTTCTTTCATTTCTCCAAAATGGCTACTTTTCTGGTGAAAATCCGTGATATTTTCCTTATTCACACTGCAAATATAGTATTGGGTGCTCGTTAAAACCGCCTCATTGATGCGACTCTAACGGGTACCCACAACCTAAGTCTTGGAGCAGAAATAAGAAAAATAATGTATACCTCCGTAAACCCCAGTGTTCTCAATATCTTGTGGGGTTTAGAGTGGACCGTTAACATGATGTAACAACAGTTTTTGTTCCCTAAACTTTTCCTCGATATGAGTGAAATAATCTTGAAAGGGCCGTGAAACCAAAACAATCGAGAAGAAATTTCCGCCATAAAGAATGCCAATCAAGAGTTGCATAAAAGGTCATCGGCCCACGCCCATTGGGGCTTGAAGAAATAAATGGGCTGCATGATGATTCCACGCAGAGCTAAAACCGACCGCACTCGACTACTGGTAACCCGCTTAGAGGATCTAAGCCTGCCCAGGTAAAGCAGTGCGAGTAGGACCGTCCATGCTTAGATGTCATTTCATCTCAAAGTCGGGTAAAAGTCCTACAAAATTGGAAGCAACGTCTCCAGTTTGACCTATACAGTGTTGACGGGGATGTTAAACCTCAAATCAAACAAACAAACAAAGCATTAAAAGGTAATGAAGGACGTGTTTCCTCCATTAATCCAGGAGACTAATGTTGTAAACTTTTGTTAGAATCGCCGCGCCGAGGCGATTCTAGCAAAGGGTTAGGCGATTCTAACAAACAGTAACAAATTGTTTTCATGAAGTTCTAAACTTTTCTTGAATATCTCCCTTAGTCCGTTAGTGGTTCAAACAAATATCAGAAACACCAAAACGGGTAGTTGGCAAACAGTGCAGGCCCAGATCAGATGCCGCAGAACGCGGCATCTGATCAGGGCCTACACTGTTTGCAAAACCTTCAGCCAGTTTCCGAATATAATTTTTAAGAAAACACAACCTGACACCTCTAAGTTTTGAAATGGACTCCTGTTATATATAAAATAATACTATATCTTATTTATAGAGGGTAACACATTTAGTACTGGTACTAACTAATCTTCCATGTGGCTCACCCATTCCTCGGTAGGAACCAGTACAAGGAGGAAGATTCCATTTGGTACAAAAGCGTGAAATCGAATGTCTGTAGTTGACCATCTGCAGCGACATATACATACAATGGGGAACTATAGCTACAATGCTAAGATAGCATTGCAAATGCATTTGACAGAAAAAAAATAAATAAGGCAAACACTGTGACCTGACATTTGTTTGCCTGTTCGCAATCCTTCATTCCAAAGACAATAAACTGCTTACAAATTGTCAATTCAGGGGATGTTTCTAAACAAATTGGGATCATTTCGTTTTAGATCAAATTTTATTGTTGGGCTTCAATCTTTTCTGCAACAAGGTCTATCGGAACCTGAATTTTATGGCAACTTAGTATATAAATTCAGAAAAATATATACTTGCAATGATTTAAGTACCCAATTTCGTAAAATCATTCTTTTATATAAAAAGATTGGGTACAACATAAATGTGAAAACTGAGACTGCATGCAAAGTAGCGAACCCAGTCACGGTTGATAACTTTGCGGACTCTCTGACCGCCCCGGCCAGAATACTTGGTGTCTCTGATGAGAACTGTGGGTTAATTGTATCGATTCCTGATCATTGTCTTCACTTCTATTTTACTTACACATTTTAAGTAATGTCGGTTGGAGCCTGGCGCTGTGTCTCTACATTACGTTAACACACCCGTAAGACATAGTGCAATTTTTCACATCTCCAAAATGGCTACTTTTCGGATGAAAATCCGTGATATTTTTCTTATAAATACTGCAAACATAGGTTGTGGGTGCTCGTTAGAACCGCCTCAATGAGGCGGTTCTAACGAGTGCCCACAACCTATGTCTTGGAGTAAAAATAAGAAAAATAATGTTTACCCCCGTGAACCCCAGTTTTGTCTATAGAAAGTGGGGTGTAAGGGGGTGTTGATTACACGGACTTGTTCACGTGATGTAGTCGGACCCTTCGGAGTGTTGGTTTCTTTTGCAGCAGCATTTCAGTTGTTTCATGCTGTCAAGTCCTCGTCGTTGTTTCACCTCTGTATTCGTTTGACTTTTGTGTTCTTAAATATGGTGCACTGATGAGTTTCAAATCCTTCATGCGGACTGAACAAATTATTTTTATCATATGACGTCGCGTCTGAGAATGTAATAACGCCATGTATTATTTTCGATAATCCACTAGTGGATTAAATATGCAAATTAGCTAGATACGTCCCATAACGTTACATGTACGACGTCCTTAACGACGTCGCGTTTACTTATGGCGGAATATTGACATTTTTGTAAACAATCGTGAATAAAATGCGTTTTAAATGTCATATGATAAATAGAATCTTGCATTCGTGCTCGTGTATTATTGAATTTATTAAACTCGTTGAGGAAAAGGGATAAAATGCTCGGCAAAGCCTCGCATTTTATCCCTTTTCCTCAACTCGTTTAATAAATTCAATAATACATGAGCACTCATGTAAGATCCTCTATGTCTAAACCACGACAGAACCAAGGGAGAGGATAGGGGAACTGTAAAATCGATTTAAGTCCCCCATCCCTCAGTGCATAACCGACGGTTACCCCTTACGAGTTTACCAGCCGTGATATTGAGTGATAACACATTTTACTAACCCTTACAATGCGGTTGTTTGGTTGTGGTTTATTGCACGACCCGCAGAAAAAGCGACCGACTGAAGTCGGTTGATTTTCTAAGAGTGCCCTAAAATCACCGTGTCATTCTGTCAGTCTGTCCGTCCGTAACTCGTTTGTGAAAATTGGTGATAGTGACTTAACCGCTTGGAATATTTAAACAATTTCTGGCATACTGATAGATATCAATGAGATCTAACCAATGAACTTGCGAAATATTACATTCCATTTAGTATAGCCTCGCCGAGGCGAAAAATGTGAAAATTTTCGAACTGCTTCTCCTCGGAAACCGTTGGGCCGATTGAAGTCAAATTTCATATGGAGCCTCTATGGGATTGGGGAAACCAAAATTTGCTCATGGGGTCCAGGTCACATGACCAAAAATGGCCGCCAAGCCAGATATGGTCTGTCTGTCTGTCCGTCCGTAACCCGTTTGTGAAAATTGGTGTTAGTGACTTAACCGCTTGGAATATTTAAACAATTTTTGGCATACTGATAGATATCAATGAGATCTAACCAATGAACTTGCGAAATATTACATTCCATTTAGTATAGCCTCGTCGAGGCGAAAAATGTGAAAATTTTCGAACTGCTTCTCATCGGAAACCGTTGGGCCCATTGAAGTCAAATTTCATATGGAGCCTCTATTGGATAGGGGAAACCAAAATTTGCTCATGGGGTCCAGGTCACATGACCAAACTGGCCGCCAAGCCATATATGGTCTGTCTGTCTGTCCGTCCGTAACCCGTTTGTGAAAATTGGTGATAGTGACTTAACCGCTTGGAATATTTAAACAATTTTTGGCATACTGATAGATATCAATGTGATCTAACCAATGGACTTGCGAAATATTACATTCCATTTAGTATAGCCTCGCCGAGGCGAAAAATGTGAAAATTTTCGAACTGCTTCTCCTCGGAACCGTTGGGCCGATTGAAGTCAAATTTCATATCGAGCCTCTATGGGATGGGGGAAACCAAAATTTGCTCATGGGGTCCAGGTCACATGACCAAAATGGCCGCCAAGCCATATATGGTCTGTCTGTCTGTCCGTCCGTAACCCGTTTGTGAAAATTGGTGATAGTGACTTAACCGCTTGGAAAACAATTTTTGGCATACTGATAGATATCAATGTGATCTAACCAATGAACTTGCGAAATATTACATTCCATTTAGTATAGCCTCGCCGAGGCGAAAAATGTGAAAATTTTCGAACTACTTCTCCTCGGAACCGTTAGGCCGATTGAAGTCAAATTTCATATCGAGCCTCTATGGGATGGGGGAAACCAAAATTTGCTCATGGGGTCCAGGTCACATGACCAAAATGGCCGCCAAGCCATATATGGTAAAAACCCTTCAAAAATAGTCTTCTCCAGAACCACTGGGCAGATTTCCACGAAACTTGATAAATAGCATCTGGGACGTAGGCCCATTATTAATTGCTAAAATGGTCACCCTGGGTTGACCTTGACGTTCTTTGTGCCTAGGTCAAACTTTCACACATATGCTTTTGTATTGGAAAAGTGAGAATGCATTTTATCCTGCAAACGATTCAGAATACAGTACTAAAGTATAAGATATATTTTTGCTCATTACGATAAGGCGCATTTATTGGGGGAACCGTTTTAGGTCCAGGTCACATGACGAAAATGGCCGCCATACCCATATATGGTAACACTCATAAAGCTAAAAGCATCCGGCGGGTCGTGCACTTCAGCTGAAGCACTGGTTATTGTTATAGTTCATTTTTTTCATGTATGAATTGCTAAAATGTTTTATTTTGGATGGTCGTTTGGCCATTTTGTGTGCATCACGAAAACATGCCTATATAATTTTGACCCCCTTGAACCCCACTTTTATACAGTAAAACTGGGGTTTCCGGGGGTGTACCTTTTTCTTATTTCTGCTCTTAAATAGATGAGGCGGTTCTAACGAGTGCCCACAATCTATATTTTGAGCAGAAATAAGAAAAATATCACAATTTTTCATCATAAAATTTTCATTTTTTCGGCGATAAAGGTGGCAATGTATTTGTATAGGCGTGTTTGCGTAATGGCCTTCCGCTTGTGACGTGTTCATTATGATGAAGATGTTTAAGGGGAATGGGTACACCTTCAGGGGAGGCAACTACTGCAAAAGTGTTTTTGTCTCCCATGTCAATAGGGGTCAACTCTTAAAGGAAAACAAATGCTCCTCCTTCTTTAAGAATAGACGAGGAGCAAATTCTTTCCTTTAAGAATAGACCCCTTTTTCGGTGGGGCTGAGCCTATAGAAAAGTGAACAGGAAGTTCCAAAAGTTGTCGCTCCTTGAAAAATGGCGGGAAAATGTGCTCGGTAATCCGATTCACCTCAATGTTTGAGTTTATTAGGGCGGTTGAGGCAATTGTATCTATTTCTGATCACTGCTTCACATTGATATTCGTTGCACGGCGGCATCCTATGGCGTTTATATTTCGCAGTCAATTCGATTTGCCAGAGTGTCTAGTAATGTAACTAACTTCAACTCTTGTAATAAATTGTTAACTGCTAAACTTCTTAATCAGGGTTATCGGTATCAAAAACTACGCAAAGACTTTTCTAAATTTTATAGACGTCATTCCGATTTAATTTCAAAACTCAATGTTGAAATTAAAAGAAGTGAAGGCAATGATCAGGAATCGATACAATTAACCCATAGCTCCCATCAGAGACACCAGAGGGAAAGAAACACAAACATGAAACAACTAGAGCCGAATTTAAACATCAGTAGCAGAAAGCCAAAAGGACAGTTACTTTCCCACAAAATGGTCAATTGGCTATCCAAAAACAAACAGATATAAGCGATACATACACTCAAAGACAAACCATAAGAAAAATAAACCGCGAAAGAAGAGTCTTAGAACGGTCAGTGAAAAGAATCGCAATGCTGGAGCTGGAGCAAAATAAAATAAACTGTTAGACTCCGAAGTTAAATCGTTTCTGCAACGTGGTCTATCGGAACCGGAACTTTATGGTGACTGAGTATATAAATTCTGGAAAATATATACTTGCAATGATTTCAGTACCAAATTATGAATAAGTATTCTTTGATATAAACTGATTGGGTACAACATAAATATTATAGGACAGACTGCATGCATGGCAGTTAACCCTTTCACGGTCAAGTTGATAACTTTGCTTCCATCTTTAATTGAACGCCGGTGGGTCAGGCCACAGAATTTATGACGTCCAGCGTTAAGGCTTAGTGAGAATTAGAGTGAATTTAACTTTATGTAATGTTGGTTGGTGCCTGATGCTCTGTCTCTGGTTGGTCCCATCGGAGTCTAACTGCATGTTGGTTTTCTTTTGCTCCAGCATTTCAGTTGTTTCTTGCTGTCGAGTCTTCACCGTTGTTTCATATCTGTGGTTGTTTGCTTTTTGTGTTCTTGGAGATGTTGCACTGATGAGTTCGGAAGCCTTCATGTGGATGCGGACTGAACAAGCTATTTGTCTAGATCGCGACGGGCCGGATTGTGGCAGCAAAAATCGACCCATCAGAGACACCAAAGGGGAAAAAACATGAAATGGAAACACCAATTGCGGTAAGCCAAAAGGACAGTCACTTTCCCACAAAATGGCCTACTGGCTATCCAAAAAAAAAAAAAAAAAAATAAGCGAAACACACACTTGTGCAGTTGGTTCCTGTTTCGTCTGTCTTTGTCATCACGTGAACAAGTCCGTGTAATGAACACCCCCTTACACCCCACTTTGTACAGAGAAAACTGGGGTTTACGGGGGTATACCTTATTTTTCTTATTTTTACTCCAAGACATAGGTTGTGGGTACTCGTTAGAACCGCCTCAACGAGGCGGTTCTAACGAGCACCCACAACCTATGTTTGCAGTATTTATAAGAAAAAAATCACGGATTTTCATCAGAAAAATTGTTATTTTTGAGATGTGAAAAATGCACTATGTCGCACGGGTGGGGTATCGTAATGTGTTACCTCCATGTCACTTGCTTTCTTTAGGTGACTTGAGATGGCTGCATTCTTTGATTGTGGCCTTGCCTAAGCGACCTTTTCCTACTAGTTCAATTTTAAATAGAGGATCTTACATGAATGTTCATGTATTATTGAGTTTATTAAACGAGTTGAGGAAAAGGGATAAAATGCGAGGCTTTGCCGAGCATTTTATCCCTTTTACTCAACGAGTTTAATAAATTCAATAATACATGAGCACGAATGCAAGATTCTATTTATCATATGACATTTAAAACGCATTTTATTCACAATTATTTACAAAAATATCAATATTTCGCCATTAATAAACCCGACGTCGTTAAGGACGTCGTACATGCAACGTTACGGGGCGTATCTAGCTAATTTGCATATTTAATCCACTAGTGGATTATCGAAAATAATACATGGCGTTATTATACTCTCAGACGCGACGTCATATGATAAAATAATATATTGTTATTTTTTATTAAGTTGTTACTGACTTCTTTTGTGTTTGCATTTTAACTTTATTTTGTTTGTAATTTGTAGAGATCTTTTACTCTCTTCTATACAACACCCGATTTAGGCTACAGAGGGCCGAAATGTTGCGATTTTTACACGTTTATATTTTTTTCCTTTATTTCTTTTTCAGGAGCTTCTAGGTTTTTATCAAATTCTGTACCATATACTATTATGCGATGTATACATATGAATTTATTCGAATAAATATTTTTGACACAACAGCAAGGTTGCGATTATCAAAAATATTTTAAGACATTGTGAAGTTATTCTGTCACTTCTATTCATCACAAACAATTCCTGTAAATTTTGCAAAGGATTTAATTTACGTTGTTTCATAAAATACTTTTTTTGGGACTCGTATATTTTTTTAAGTGATACCGATGGGTAGATAAGGCGATGGTTCCATTGCATATTCAAAAATGGTAACGACCATAGTTCAGATATTATAAACTTTGTTAACTGGGTATATTTATCAACGCCCTTCCTCAGTGAGCTCCGTATGACACTTCTGAAACTCATAAACATATAAATCCTCACAATAAATTTAAAAGCATTTCAAATCATCACAGAATTTTAGTTTTCGTGTTCTTAAATATAAAATTGGCAACAGTTGTTAATTACATATAGTAAAATTCCGCTATTAAGACCACCTAAAATTAAGACAAAATCTGCTTTTAAAAGCTTATTGAGACGGTTTAAGGTATTCTTTCTTTTTGTTTTCTACACCCAGTATCTCCCAATGAAAGACCAAATTTGGGACTGTTCAAAAATGGTCTTAAAGACCACTTTTGATCAGTCCAAAAGGTGGACTTAATATAGGAATTTTACTATATCTATGAATAAACCCTATTGGTTTCATTGGGCGACAGGGCTTGAGAAGTCATTTCATCTCAATGTCGGGTAAAAGTCCCACAAAATTGGAAGCAAAAACAAATGAATAAGACAATTTACATGCTAATCTGCGATGAGCATAAGAATTTTATACTAACATCGGGCCCAGAATATATTTTTGAAACATTATGATTCTTCATTAAACTAGAAAGTTAAAAGTAGTTCAGGCGCTTGGTTTAGTGTTATTGGTGAACGTAATGCATTCGACAAAAGCAAGTTTTAAAAAGGTGCGAAATCGCTTTCAAAATCTTATTGAACTACAGAAGTATAAAATTTAAGTTAAAATTCATTACAAACTGAGAGAAAGGAACAGTTGGAAATAAATCAAAATGATAGTGAATTTATAACAAGGTATTGCGACTATCATCCAAAACATCTTGGTAAATTATCCATGAATGTTATAAAGGGGCATAAAACAGAGCGAGTGTTTTATAGCTAGAAATTATTGTTGAAGTTTTTGATATAATCAAGTTGATTTAAAGAAAGAAATCCATTTCTTCGGTTGATAAAAACATCTCAATTTTGACATAAAGCAGGGCATTTTTGAACCACTCATTGTCATAAAAATACAGCTGACTTTTTCCCTGATTCAGTGATTGACAAACCGAAGAGAACATTCGTTTTCATTATTTGCTATAATACTATCTTCTGTAAAGATTTTATCTTATAATATTGTATGCTCTTTTTCACAATTATCACTTAAAATAGCGCGCAGTACCTTTTAATCCCCGCTATTGAAGAGCGTGTTTAACTGCTAGAAATCATTACATGTCGTCCCGCCGATATAATCGCTTATTGATGAAGTGCTGATTGCCAGCTACGACCAGGAACTGTTCCGATCTATTGTCACAAACTGCATTCGCTTGACTTTGATGAGATGAAATTGCTGCAGTGATTCTCGGGGACAGAAGCAAACTCGATACATCAAAATGCATTTTCAAGATATCTTAACTTCCCCGTATAAAAGTTTGACGTTAAAGTGGTTAGACCCGGTGATACTGTTACAACTCTTGTTTACTTCATCAATTGTTAAGTTAAGAAATAGATCAGGACTAGAAGTGAATCGCTGAGTAATAAACCACAGTTTGGAGATCAGTTTTGTTTGTTTGCTTGTTTTTTTTTAGGTTTAATGTCCCCGTCAACACTTTAAAGGTCATTTCGGAAACGTTGCTTCCAATTTTGTGGGACTTTTACCCGACATTGAGATGAAATAGCATCTGAAGCCCTGCCACCCAATGAAACCAATAGGATTTATAAGCATGGACGAGCCGACTCGCACCGCATTGCCTGGACAGGCTTACATCCTCTAAGCGGTTTATCAGTACTCTTGTGCGGTCGGTTTCAGCTCTGCGTGGAAGCATCATTTAGCACATCTAGATCAGGACTAGAAGTAAATCGCTGAGTAATGTGTGTGTGTGTGTGTGTGTGTGTGTGTGTGTGTGTGTGTGTGTGTGTGTGTGTGTGTGTGTGTGTGTGTGTGTGTGTGTGTGTGTGTGTGTGAATTCGGGTTTAACGTCGCTTTCAACAATTTTTCAGTCATATCACGACGGTGTCTGTTTGGAACAGGGAGCTCAACGCTCACTTTTATAGTGCTGCCTCACTGAAGTATCATGTCCCAGACACATTACATGATACCACACCCGGTCACATTATCCTGACACTGGGTCGACCAGTCCTAGCTCTACTCCGTAAATCTGAGTGCCAAGCGAGGAGCAGCTAGTACCATTCTTAACGACTTTGGCGCTGAGTAATAAACCACAGTTTGGAGATCAGTTGTAAAGTCGACCAATTCACGAGTGTTTAGCGCGAGTGATTTATATGCTTACACACGATCGACAAATGGTGATTTATTATTCAACGTTGCACTATTAGTGATGATCTGTTTCGATTCCAACACACAACAATCGACCATCCCGAAAACACGCCTATATAGTTTTGACCCCATCGAACCACACTTTTATATAGTAAAACTGATGTTTACAGGTGTATACCTTTTCTTATTTCTGCTCTAAAATACAGATTGTGGGTACTCATTAGAACCGCCTCGATGAGGCGGTTCTAACGGGTACACACAATATATTTTTGTAGTAGAAGAAAGAAAAATATCACAATTTGTCATCTCAGAATTTTCTTTTTTTTTCGGCTGAAAAGTTTACAATGTATTTGTATAGGCGTGTTTAAGTGATGGATATTTTTGTTGTTTCCTTCAAATTCGCACCCCCGCCCACCGGGGCTTGAAGAAATAGATGGGCTGCATGATGCTGAACCCGACCGCACACGAGTACTGATAAACCGCTTAGAGGACCTAAGCCTGCCCAGGCAATGCGGTGCGAGTCGGCCAGTCCATGTTTATAAACCATTTTGGTTTCATTGGGCGACAGGGCTTGAGATGTCGGGTAAAAGTCCCACAAAATTGGAAACAACGTCCCAAAAATTACCTATACTGTGTTGACGGGGACGTTAAACCTCAAATCAAATAAACAAACAAAAACAAATCCTTCAAATTCGCCAAACATTTCTTCATTCTGAAAAGAAATCTCGCCAGTACTATTACTGTCACACCTCCATTTAAGACCTTTTCAAACGTCTGGATGCGAAAAATGTCGTTACATGGCCTCGCGTTACACAATCTTCAAGTGACGTCGTGAAATGGTGGCTTTCGCATCACGCTCATCCGCCCAGTCATTTGTTGGAGAATAAATTGCGGTTCCTTTTCAATGCCTTAAGGGGAATGGGAACACCTGGCAGATTTTTCCGCCATTTTCAAAAGGGAGACAACTTTCGGAACTTCCTGTTGACTTTTCTATAAACCCTGTCCCATTGAAAAAAAGGGGTCTACTCTTAAAGGAAAGAATTCGCTCCTCAGGAGCAAATTCTTTCCTTTAAGAGTTGACTCCTATTGACATGGAAGACAAAAATACTTTTGTAGGGTTTGCTTCCCCCGGAAGGTGTTCCCATTCCCCTTAATAGGCACGCTGTGTAGGAACTGGCACCATTGAGGGGATAACTGTATTGGGGCGATTTTACGGTCGGAAATAACGTTTTACGGTGACTTCGATTCTAACACGCTGAAAATTGGTATTAATGCTGTTGTTTCATTCAAATTTTCACAACCTTTCGCCATTGTGAGAAGGCATACCGCAAAAATTATTTACTGTTATGTCCTTTTGTAACATTTTCGGTGCGAGAAAGTGACGTTTCACCGTCTAACGTCAAATGATCTACGAGTGACTTCATAAATTGGTACCTTTCAATGACGTTACTCGGCAAGCATTTCCGCCCCGTGATTTATGGCATAGTAATAACACACCTGTACAGACGAGCAGTCCTTTTGGTTTGTTTGATCTGAGGTTTAACGTCCCCGGCAACACTGTATAGGTCATTTTGGAGACATTGCCTTTCCAATGTTTAGGGAGTTTTACCCGACATTGAGATGAAATGACTCCCAAGCCATGTCGCCCATTGAAACCAATAGAGTTTTATAAGCATGGACGGAGACGCGCAGTTTTGGATTTATTTATTTATTTAATTTTATTTATTTATTTATTATATTATTTATTTATTTTGTTATTATTATTTTATTTATTTTGTTATTATTATATTATTTATTTTGATTTGATTTGCATTCAAATAATCCTTATAGCTCTTTTACCAGTAAATTTGTTTAGAAACTTAATTTCAGGTCATTGTCGGTTCAAACACAGGTCACTTAATTAAACAGTTCCATAAAATGACACCTTTCAATTATTTGGTAGCAAAAGCGTCTTCTTCAACTCGGAACAGTACAACCTACCATTGTTTACCAATTGTGTCTGCTGTCATTGCAATTGGCGTCAACAAAAGTGAAAGTGTTTACATCAGCATTCTCACGTGCTGTTTAATTGGCACGTGTGTATTTTCCCGAATTTGTAGTCTGTCCATTACCTGCGTCTTAAGGGTGCATTTAATTAATTCCACCTGGGCCCCGCCAAATCCAATTATTCAGAAAATATAAAGATGTTATCGATTCAAGGCACAGTCACATCCATCTGAAGTTTTGTTTGTTTGAATTGAGGTTTTACGTTCCCGGCACCACTATTTTGATCATTTTGGAGACATTGCTTCCAGTTTTGTTGAACTTTTATCCGGCATTAAGATGGAATGACATCTCAAGCCCAACCACCCAAACAACCAAAGGGGTTTATTTGTAGCGATAGCCGAATTCGTACTACTTTGCCTGGGCAAGGCGGTTCTACTGTCGCGGTTTATTTTTGTTATGGTTTGTCTTTGGGTGTTTGTGTCGCTTGTATTATTTTATTTTGGATAGACTTTTGGCCATTTTGTGGGAAAGTAACCGTCCTTTTGGCTTTCCGCTGTTGGTGTTTCCGTTGGGGTCTGTTACTTCATGTTTGTGTTTCTTTCCCTTTGGTGTCTCTGATGGGAGCTGTGGGTTGATTGCATCGATTCCTGATCATTGCCTCTACTTCTATTTTATACCCTCTAAGCGGTTTACCAGTACACATGGGCGGGCGGGTTCAGCTTTGCGTAGAAGCATCATGTAGCCCAATGTATTTCGGGACACCACCCGAAGTCATCAAAGGCACGACCACAGGATAATATAGCTATTCTGCATGGCTATAGGAATTCTTAAATCACGAAAACACGCCTATATAATTTTGACCCCCTAAACCCCACTTATGTGGGACAATTGTTATCCACTAAATTTCCTGTGTCCGATTAAAGTTACGCGGCAAAATATATAGAAGTTAATAGGGAACATTTCCTAGCATTACTACGCTAGATAGCGAAAATATGGTTAAGATTATAAAAAAAAATCAATATCTTACCGTTTATTTGAATATAATTTTATATATATTTCATCAAATTAAGATTGGTCAATTTTAGAATAAAAATAGGACCCTATGTCTAATGTATTTCAATAGTAAATTAGCAAAAATACGCGACAGTATCTGATTTTAAACTACAGTAATTAAAACATTCCTTATGCAATTTGACAAATGTGATTGAAAATTTAAGTAGAAAAATGATTTTTCTTTCTTCCAATGTTAAATTTGAGAAAATCAAATAAAAACCAACTGGGTCATTTTGAGGTTGTTTTAATTTTTTTCGGGATTTTTGGAGCTGGAAAAACTGCCAGTACAGGTAAAGTCCCTTGATTTGACATGAGGAATGGTGATCCCAATTGTCCCGTATGTTTATATAGAAAAACTGGGGTTTACAGGGGCAAACGTAATTTTTCTTATTTCTGCACAAAATATAAATTGTGTGTACACGTTAGAACCGCCTATATTTTGAGCAGAAATAACAATTTTTTATCTTTTTTTTTTTTTCGCGGTAAAATTTACATTGTATTTGTATAGGCATGTTTTCGTAATGCTTTCCAACAAATCAATCTGGGTCGATTGTCAATCGATCCAAATCGACAATCGATCCAAAGTTACTTATCACAGCTCTTTTATGCTGCTGTCCACGTACTGTCACTGATTTGTAGAAAATCCAGGTAACGATTATTTATTTAAAATAGCATCTCTATTCTTGTCGTTGTGGCGTCATTCTTGTCGTTGTGACGTCAGAAGGTTAAGAAGACTTATTGCAAATGGTGTGACATTGGCAAACAGTTTAGACCCAGTTCAGACGCCGCTGAAAAGCGGCGTCTGATCTGGATCTAAACTGTTTGTTTAAAGTACGGGACACGAGTACTGGTAAACCGCTTAGGGAATCTAAGCCTGCCCAAAAACTGCAACTCTGCCCGTTTCGCTGGCTAAAGCAGGAGCGTCGCTTGACAAAACAGGTTGTTCCGCTTCTTTCTCCAGAAAAGCCATTAGTTGACTTTTGTCAGAGCAATGATTCATTAATCCTTCTGCTGAACTCGGCACAACTAATAGCTCGCATGTTCCTATAGTTCTGTCAAAATAGAAGTGGAGGCAATGATCAGGAATCGATACAATTAACCCACAGCTCCCATCAGAGACACCAAAGGGAAAGACATACAAACACAAAACAACAGACCCCAACGGAAACACCAACAGCGGAAAGCCAAAAGGACAGTTACTTTCCCACAAAATGGCCAACGGGCTATCCAAAATAAGGGCTTGTGTTAGGTCTAGAATTGGCGACAATGGAAATTGTTGCAAACAAACCCTTGCAAATTTTCTCAAGGGAAGACAAATCATTGCAGTTCTCAATGAATTTGCTAAACCCAGCTTTGCATTCATCGACGACTTTTGGGGTTCGCTCTGAAATGCTTCCATATACATAGGGAACAACAACAGTAGGGTCACAGTATGTGCCTTTACTCCTATTTTCATATGGCTTCCATCTAGTATCTGTTTGGTAGTTGTTTGACCATACAGGTCGACATGAAGTCAAGCTGTGTCGATTCCTGAATTGTCAACGAAATAGTCAATTGTCTGCAGCATTGCAATGACTATGTGGAGTTCAACTAGACGTAGCATAATATTCTTCAGTTCGTTCTTCTTTGCCAAGAGCAGAGGAGAAAATGTTTTGCCATATTTGGTTGATGTGCATGCTGATCTGATCCTTGCAGGTTACACGTGGTTTATGTGCGCTAGCTCAAATACAGTAAAATTCCGCTATTAAGACCACCTAAAATTAAGAATACTAAGTCTGTTTTAAAAGCTTATTTAGGAGGTTTCAGTTATTCTATCCATTGTGTTTTCTACACCCAGTGTGATAAGAGACCACAATTGGGACTGTTCAAAAGTGGTCATAAAGACCACTTTTGAACAGTCACAACGGTGGTCTTAACATGGGGATTTTACTGTATGATGAAAGCACATCATAAATATTTCAATTGTTATTACCAGTAACAACAATTACTCTATGCAATAAATAATAAATTTAAATGTTCGACCCATTTCAGGAAAACATGAAAAAGTAAACGATAATTGCTGGCATTTTCAAATATGCACATCAACTTTTGTCAACTTTTCTCCTGGCGATATTGTCTTCTTTTGAAGATGCTCCCAGGTTAACAATGCTTGTTACGAAATGATTAAAATGCATGTAATTAGTCAAACCGCAATGAATACAAATACTCAATAATTAATGAATGCTAACAATAGTTTACTAAACGGACTAATTATGAACATTTACAAAGGGCATTGTCGCGGAAAATCCATTTTTCTATCTAATTCTTCTCTCGGATGGTACGGGGAAAATAAAATAGACGGAATAATTCATAATTATGGTCTTTTACAGTCAGGCTGTCATGTAACATAAGGTGACATTGCATTAGCAAGTGGTTTGATAACAACTGAGTTCAAAAGACTTGAGTTTGTACAGAATTCCGGTTTTTGCAATGTACATAATTGGGCCCTGTCAAGCGATTTTGGTACTTATTGCCTATGCGAGCAGCGAAGGTTCAGGCGAGCCTGCGCATCCGCGCAGTCGCGCATCCGCGCAGTCTCGCCAGAACCTTCGCTGCTCGCTCATACAAGCAGTGAATCAAGAGGAACCTTCAGACAGAAAGCCATACCCCTGGCCCCTCTGAATGGCTGGGAATGCGCAGTTAAAATTTGTCATGACGGAATGTTCGAAGACACAAATTCGCTTGGCGGGGCTTAATTGGTGTTGGAATTAACCGTTTAATGGGTATGGGAACACCTGGCACATTTTTACGTCATTTTTCAAAGGGAGACAACTTTTCGGAGTACCTGTTCGCTTTTCTATACGTCATCTACCACTAAAACTGGGGTCTACTCTTAAAGGAAAGAACTGGTTCCAGATAAACAAATTCTTTCCCTTAAGAGAAGACCCCTTTTGACATGGGAGATGAGAATACTTTTGCAGAAGTTGCCTCCCCTGAAGGTGTTCCCATTCTCCTTAAACATATATCAAAAGCATCGAGTCATAAGGATAACACTCGCGTGCTACTATAGCTTCCAGAATGACAATTTTTCTGGTGAAAGTTTTGGTCACTGATGAGGCCTTAATGACCAAAACTAGCTAGCCTAACTCAGAATAAGTCTACACTCCATTCTGAACGGAAAGTGTTTGTTTGTTTGTTTGTTTGAGACGTTTCTTCCGATTTTGTAGATTTTTTACCTGATATTGAGATAAAATAAAATCTCTAGCCCTACTGCCCAAAACAAATCGCTACTTTTCCTGGACTTGCTTAAACCTAAGCAGTTTCCAGTACTCAAGTTCGGTTCGGTTTCAGCTGTCTTTTCCGAATCATTTAGTTCAGTTGCCATCTAATTTGGAAAGAGCTGCTAACTCAGATTGTCACCTATAATTTTGTTGTTTGTTAAAATGTGTTTGTCCATCTTTACTTTTGATGTGTGGGATGGACTTTTTGGTTCTGATTTAGTTAGTTCCTGAAGTATCTTTATAGAGGATCTTACATGAGTGTTCATGTATTATTGAATTTATTAAACTCGTTGAGGAAAAGGGATAAAATGCGAGGTTTGCCGAGCATTTTATCCCTTTTCCTCAACGAGTTTAATAAATTATTGATATAGAGGATCTTACATGAGTGTTCATGTATTATTGAATTTATTACACTCGTTGAGGAAAAGAGATAAAATGCGAGGCTGTGCCGAGCATTTTATCCCTTTTCCTCAACGAGTTTTATAAATTCAAATCCTCGCATTTTATCCCTTTTCCTCAACGAGTTTAATAAATTCAATAATACATGAGCACGAATGGAAGATTCTATTTATCATATGACATTTAAAACGCATTTTATTCACGATTGTTTACAAAAATGTCGATATTCCGCCGTTAGTAAACGCGACGTTGTTAAGGACGTCGTACATGTAACGTTACGGGACGTATCTAGCTAATTTGCATATTTAATCCACCAGTGAATTATCGAAAATATTACATAGAGTTTATTACTCAGCCGATTCTAAATATGGGATTTATAAACCGAGGGAGGTTGAACATCCGATAAAGAAACGAGTGCGCTTGCGCACGAGTTTCTTTATTGGATGTTCAACCTCACGAGGTTTATAAATCCCATATTTAGAATGGGCTGAATCAATAAACTATATATTACATGCATTTGATAGAGCTGATGGATCATTTTGAATCTAATTCTGTTTACAGTTCACTGTTAACATACAGTCTATGCAAAAGGTAGTGGGCGCAGTGACACATAAGCTGTCTGAAACAAAAACTGTATAGACGCCATCTTGAAAGCGGTTCCTATTGTAATGCATGAAGATGGAAGAAATAAAGTATTATAATGATAAAACAATTAAAAATGCGAGAGAACGGTCACCAAACGTACCCCTCATTCTGTAGTTATGTAGATAATCTGTATTCCAACCTTGCATCCTACTCGAACGTCACGCATTCTGAACGTTTGTTGATATCTTCTCAGACGCCATTGAGATGACGTCATGATTAACGTGGACGTGTCTGAACTTTCCCGCGTTTGAATATAGCGATTTCATTGGAAAAGCAGTACCTTGTTTCTTGTGTCAAAAGTAGTTCCAGCCAGAAAGATTTATTTATCCAGCTAAGAGGAAATATTTCTCCTTAGCTAAAAGGAAAATATCATGTTTTTGTCTGATAGAAATCATGGTATTTCTCTGTTATGCATATAATATATGGCATTATTACACTCTCAGACGCGACGTCATATGATAAACTGGTTTAATTGATATCGTCATCCCAGCTCAGCTTCTTGCATGAAACCACCTACCCACAAGTACAAACTCAGTGACCGTGTAGTGTAAGCCGCCATTGCATCACGAAAACACGCCTATATAATGTTGACCCCTTAAACCCCACTCATAGCGGTGGCGGATTCGAACGCACAACCTCTCGAATGAGGGGTACGTTTGGTGACCGTTCTCTCGCATTTTTAATTGTTTTATCATTATAATACTTTATTTCTTCCATCTTCATGCATTACAATAGGAACCGCCTCAGCCTCGATAGCGCAGTGGTTAGCGCGTTCGACTCATAATCGAGAGGTTGTGCGTTCGAATCCGCCACCGGTATCGAGGTGTGTCCTTGGGCAAGACACGTAATGACACTGCCCCACTCCACCCAGGTGTAAATGGGTAGCAGTGGTCTCTCTGCCTCTCTCTCTCGCGCGCGTGAAAACACCCGGAATGAGTGTTCGAGAGCGATTCAATAAGCTTAAAGCTTTCATCGCAATCGAACTAAAATAAATTAGTATAAACTAAACCCCACTTTTATACAGTAAAACAGGGGGTATACAGGGGCAAACCTTAAATTTTCTCATTTCTGCTCTAAAATATAGATTGTGGGTACTCGTTAGAACTGCCTCATCGATTTTTCTTATTTCTGCTCTAAAATATAGATTGTTGGTACTTGTTAGAACCGCCTCGATGAGGCGGTTCTAACGAGTACCAACAATCTATATTGTGAGCAGAAATAAGAAAAATATCGCATTTTTTCGTCTAAATTTTTCGATTTTTAGGTGGTCAAATTGACCATGTATTTGTATTGGCGTGTTTTCGCAATGCAAGGTGTAGTGTAAGCCATTGAAATTAGGAGAATTTGTGTTTATGTCATTTGTTATATTCAAAAGAAGGTTCCATGTGGTGTTAGTGATGATATCACACGGTTCTGTTATCGTTCATAGAACATACGCAACATACCAGAAAATGTAATAGATTTATATCATTTTATATCATTAAAGAAAACATACCTATGTTGATAATACTAGATTTCATGATACCATAAAAGGTATTTTCACATTAAAAAAAAAATGTGATCTTTTTCTCATTTTTGAATGCAGCATCGATTATGTGGGGTCGTTAACCCATTGTATGCTAGAGAGCTCTTCCATTGCTATATGTTGGACAAGTCCATTTGTCATAAAAGGGGTGTCAGACCTATTTTTTATTTTCTCGTTTTTATTCTAATTTTGACTGAAAATCATTACGCAAACACGCCTATACAAATACATTGCCACCGTAATCACCGAAAAAATGAAAATTTTAAGATGAAAAACTGTGATAGTTTTCTTATTTCTGCTCAAAATGTAGATTGTGGGCACTCGTTAGAACCGCCTCATCGAGGCGATTCTAACGTTAGAACCGTCTCATCGAGGCGGTTCTACGGAGTACCTACAATCTATATTTTAGAGCAGAAATAAGAAAAATAAGGTATACCCCTGGAAACCCCAGTTTTACCATATTAAAGTGGGGTTCAAGGGAGTCAAAATTATATAGGCCTGTTTTCGTGATGTATGTTAGCAAATAGTGCAGTTCATGATCAGACGGCGTCTGATCTGACTCTGCACTGTTTGCCAAGGTAGCCCTTAAGGGGTTTACCGCATAAAATGGGTTAATTAATCTCATTGAGAGTTCCCAATCAATTATCTACTGCATATGTGACATTACTAAAACATGCCTATGCAAATATATTGAAAAAATTTAACACCATAACATGAAATATTTTGATAAAAATTACTATTGTTTTCATATTTCTGTGCAGAAAACAGATTGTGGGGACCCGTTAGAACCGCCTCGATGAGGAGGTTCTCACGAGTACCTACAATCTATGTTTTGAGCAGAAATAATAAAACTTATGTATAACCCTGCAAACCCCAGTTTCACTATATAAAAGTGGGGTTTAAGGGGTTCAAAAAACATAGGCGTGTTTTCGTGATGAGCAGGAATATAGCCCATCACGATGCCAAGTCCGTGAAACGAAGACCCTCCTAAACCCAACTTTATATAGAGAAAATGGGGGTTTACGGGGGTAACCATTATTGCCTTATTTTTGCTCAAAAACATAGATTGTGAGTACTCGTTAGAACCGCCTCAATAACGAAAAAAAAACAACAACTAAATATTTTAATGAAAAATTGTGATATTTTTCTAATTTCTGCTCAAAATATAGATTGTGGGTTCTCGTTACAACCGCCTCACCGAGTCGGTTCTAACGAGTACCCACAATCTATACTTTAGAGCAGAAATAAGAAAAATAATGTTTACCCCTGTAAACCCCAGTTTTTATATAAAAGTGGGGTTCGAGTGGGTCAAAATTATATAGGCGTGTTTTCGTGAGAGCTAGGGGGGAATCGGCGAAAAGTTACATGGAGATGGCGACTATGAAGACCCCAGACAACAACAATAACAAAAAAAAAAAAAAAGAAAAAGAAAAAGAAAAAATAACATTTCAAGTAATGTTAAGGAAACAAATGGCCTGCTTGCTGTTACATTTCCAACTTTTTTCATCCTGTAAAAATCCCATTCTTCTAAACGGCTTCAGTAAGTCTATTAACCATTTTTGTAACAAATGGACTCTTCCTCCTTATATCTAGCAGGAGTTTATTTCAAAATTTGGGGGTGTCAGGTTGTGTTTCATCAAAATATATTTGGAAAATTACTGAACTTTTAGCAAATAGTAGAGGCTCTGATCAGACGCCTCGTACTGCGGCGTCTGATCTGGGCCTACACAGTTTGTCAGGGTACCCTTTTGGTGTTTCTGGTACCATCACGTGAACAAATCCGTGAAATTAAGACCACCCTAAACCCCAGTTTATATAGGGAAAACTGGGGTTTAAGGGGGTATACATTATTTTGCTTATTTCTGCTCCTAGACATAGGTTGTGGGTACTCGTTAGAACTGCCTCAATGAGGCAGTTTTAGCAAGCACTCACAACCTATGTTTGAAGTATAAATAAGAAAACTATAACAAATTTTCATCGGAAAAGTGGCCATTTTTGGAGATACGAAAAAATGCATTATGTCACACGGATGTGTTATCGTAATGCAAATGGGTTAAAATAGGTACAGCTAATTTAAACAAGAGGCCAATGGGCCACTACGCTCACTAGAGTTCAATTGCACTTAAAGGCCTACGCCCTGGCAGCAATATTATTATTTTTTCGATAGACTATGAAGACCGAAGAAATTAAAATGTTATTAATGCACTTTAACTTACCGGTAGCATATCTGCTAGTGGTTTGGTGTCAGCCCATTCTTGTAGGTGGTCCCTTACTTGGATCCTTGTGTGGTTGGTCAGCCATTCAGAACAAAGGTCAGTGTATACGACCTTGACTTTTGGAATTAATTAACTTCAATGCAGCTGATTGCAAATATCAATTCTGATTCCACAGGCTATAAAAAAATCAAAATATCCACTGTTTTGCCCTTTTTAATAAAAATGTCTAAGTGACCAAATTTAACCTTGATGTAAGATAGGTCAAGTGTATTAACCGCTTTTGTACCAAATGGAATCTTCCATCTTATATATAGCAGGAGTCCATTTCAAAATTTAGGGGTGTCAGGTTGTGTTTTCTTCAAATTATTCGGAAAATAGCTGAGCTTTTTGAAAACAGTGGAGGCCCTTCACTGTTTACCAGGGTATCCGTTTTAGGGTTTCCGGTACAAAATAGGTTAAAGGTCGCCATTGTAGGATCAGAGTCCCCAGTGCTGTATACCAAGTCTGAAGGTTATCGGCCATTTGGTTCCTGAGAAGAAGAGTTTGAAAGCTTTTGTACCATATAGGAACATGACGGCCATCAAGATCATATGACCAAGACCCCCAGAACAAACTCTCTCCCCCTTCCCCCCCCCCCCCCTCACCATGAAGGCTCCACGTGTAATTTGGTTTCAATTGGCCTGGCAGTTTCTAAGGAGATGTCATTTTAAAATGTTGATGACGCAGACAACACAGACGTAGATGACCACTGGTGAGCTGAAACATATACCGCTTTGACTTTTTCCCTTACAAAAGTCTAAATGACTAAATTTGAACTTGGCGTAAAACAAGTCAAGGTCATCCAGGGGTCATCATTTGAACAAATGATTGTCTAGAGTCTCCAATGCTGCAGATCAAGTTTTATGACAATGGACTCACTGCTTCCAAAGAAGGACTTTTGAAGGGTTTTTACCTTATAGGGGCATATCAGCAATATTTTTCATGTAACCATTCTGATATTAATTAATTTTCATTTCTTTGATCCTAACATAATTAACGTTTCCTTATGAAATTTTGTTACATACGGACCAGTGGTTTCTGACAAAATTAGGTTTCAATTTTCATTTTCTGAACGACCTTTGGCAAAGGTCTAAGAAATGACCTTGATCTTGAATACGCATACAGTTTGATTAACTCATTTAGCTTACTGCACCTACCCATTTTCAGATCACAAACTGCGATTATTTATGAAAAATACTTAGTTTTGATCTTTTCCCATACAAAGGTCTATATGACCAAATTAGACTTTGGCGTAAAATAGGTCAAGGTCATCCAGGGCTCGTCATTTGAACAAACTATGATTGGCCCGAGTCCCCAATGCTAGATACCAAATTTCACAACAATCGGTCCACAGGTTCTGGAGAAGAAAAGTTTTCAAGGGATTTTACCTTATATGGGCATGGCGGCCATATTGGTCATGTGACCAGTTGATATTATTCAATTTTCATTTATTTGTTTCTAAAAGGTTCCTTATGAATTTAGTTACTTATATACTCAGTGGTTTCCGACAAAAAACATTTGAAATTTTCATATCTGAATGACGGTAGACCAAGGTTAAGCAATGACCTTGACCTTCAGTACTCATGTACTTTCATTTACTCATTTTGCTAATTGCATGTACTAATTTTCTGATCACAGGCTGCAATAATTTTCGAAAAATACTTAGTTTTGACTTTTTATTTCCATATAAATACCTGTGTGACCAAATTTGACCTTGGCGTCATCATTTGAAGAAGCTATGATGGGCCCGAGTCCCCAATGCTACCTACCAAGTTTAATGATAATTGGCCCACTGGTTCCGGAGAAGAAGATTTCGAAAGGTTTTTACCTTATATGGACATGGCGTCCATCTTGGTCATGTAACCAAACTGAAATTAATCAATTTTAATTTCCTTGATCCTAAAAGCTTTCATATTAAATTTGGTTATAAATGGCCCAGTGGTTTCTGGAAAACAAGTTTCAATTTTCATATTTCAATGACCTTAGGCCAAGGTCCAGGAATGCCCTTGACCTTGAATCTCTTGCAGTTTCATCCAATCATTTAGCTTTCTGCATCTACCAATTTTCATATCACAGGCTGCAATAGTTTCCAAAAAAATACTCAGTTTTGACTTTTTCCATACAAAAGTCTACGTGAACAAATATATCCGCGGTGTAAAATAGGTCACGGTCATCCGAGGATCATCATTTGAGCAATATTTATCAGTTATCCCCCTGTATATAGTACATTGTAACACATTGACCTGATAAAGATATGCTATCTCAGGACAAGTGAGCTTTATCACGTCAACGTGACATTGCACTTTTATGAATGAAACCAACAACCGGAAAAATGGCCAAAGTGTTATTATTACTAGAAAAACGGCAAAAAATACATTGAAAATATAAAAAGAAAAATAACGGCCTGCGGATAGTAAATATACCGATCGATTATATGTCGCACCGGAATGTTGGGACGCACTAAGGACAATCGGTAACTGATCGTAAACTGCCAATTTAAAGAGTTTACAAGGGGATAAACTGATAAATAGAATACCAGATTCGCGTCATTCGATATCAAGTTTATCAGGCTCGGCTTCGAGAACGCATGTAGAATCGCTAGGCAAGCCTCGCGATTCTGCATGCGTTCTCGAAGCCTTGCCTGATAAACTTGATATCACCAACCTGGTATTCTCTATATAATGGGCCTGAGGCCCCGATGCTACATACCAAGTTTCATGATAATCGGCCCACTGGTTCTGGAGAAGAAGCATTTTAAAGGGTTTTTACCTTATATGGGCATGACAGCCATCTTGGTCATGTGAACTGGACCCCGGGAACAAACTTTCGTTCCCCCATCCCATGGATGCGTCACATGAAATTTGATTTCGATCAGCCCAGTGGTTTCGGAGGAAAATGTTTAAAATGTTGACGTCGCAGACACAGACGCAGACACAGACGCAGAATCACTATCGAATATGCTCCCCCGGAGCCTTCGGCTCTGGTGAGCTAAAATATGTTAAATGTGGGGCTCTATGAAAGTATCTTTGTACCGTTTGTGTGTACAGTCAAACTTCAATGGCTCGAACACCTTTGGGACCATGAAAATCTGTTCGAGACAGGGGTAGTTCGAGCCACTGAGAGCTAATGCTAGGAGGCATAAAGACATACTTTAGGACATCTTTTTCTGTGTTCTATAATGCAAAATGTATGCTGTTTGTACTCATTAGAATCGCCTCATCGAGGCGATTCTAATGAGCACACACAGCATACATATCGAGGCGATTCTAATGAGCACACACAGCATACATTTGCAAGATAAAAGACGAAAATATCCTAAATTTTACTCCCCCTTTTTCTTACGTACAGAAATTCCCTAGGCACTCAAGAACGGGTTCGACTCAGCCATGGTAAACGAGCCATCGGTGTTCGAACCATCGAAGTTCTACTGTATATTTTTGTTTGGATGATTGCGGGGACGAGTTTGGGAAAGTGGAGAATGAGAAAATAGGTGACAAGATAAATGAGTGATATTTTAGGAGTTTGAGAAAGAATGTGTGGTCAAAAGCTTGAAAGGGCGGCAAAGCCAAAAACCAAAAATAATAATGATAATAACAAGATATGTTTGTGAAACACCGATGCCCCCCGACAGCGCATATGAAATATCGAAAGTTATGGCCAATGTTAAATTTTTACAAAGTAGGTCAAACCTCAAGGTCGAGGTCACGAGGTCAAAAAATATGCCCAATGTTAAGGTTTTTGCGGACAGACAAACAAACAGACAAACAGAAGGGCAGACAGACAGACCAAAAAATAAATCCCCCCCCCCCCGAATCTTTGATTCCGGGGGCATAATAAGATGTGTTTGTGAAACACTGATGTCCCCTATCAGTTTCCATTCATACGTTATGCCCAAATGTTAAGATTTTTGCGAACAGACAAACAAACAGACAAAGAGACGGAGACAGACAGACAGACCAAAAACTATATGCCCCCGAATCTTTGATTCCGGGGCATAATAATGAAAAAATATAGATTGTAGGTACTCGTTAGAACCGCTTCATCGAGGCGGTTCTAACGAGTATCCACAATCTATATTTTAGAGCAGAAATAAGAAAAATAAAGTTTACGCCTCTAAACCCCAGTTTTACTATATGGGCCCCGTCAAGCGATTTTGGTACTTATCGCCTATGCGAGCAGCGAAGGTTCAGGCGAGCCTGCGCATCCGCGCAGTCTCGCCAGAACCTTCGCTGCTCTCTCATACAAGCAGTGAATCAAGAGGAACCTTCAGACAGAAAGCCGTATCCCTGGCCCCTCTAAATGGCTGGGCATGTGCAGTTAAAATTTGTAATGACGAATGCTTGAAGAGACAAATTCGCTTGGCGGGGCTCATATAAAAGTGGGGTTAAAAGTTTTCACAATTGTATAAGTATATTTTTCGTGATGAATGACTCCAATACAAGGGCGTAGACTATATACGTAGGCGTAGCGGTTATAATGAGTACCCACAATATAGGTTTATAGAAAGAAATAAGACAAGAGGGCCTGCGTCGCTCACCTGATCCATAGGGTAACAAGTGAGCCCCGGGGAGAGCCATTATTGACCCCATGGCTATAATTTGCATAATCTCGGTTGTGATCTAAAAGGCAAAGCTTCATACCAAATATCAAAGAACGGAGCCGTCTAGTTTTAGACAAGAAGATTTTGAATGGTTTTCCTTATATAAGTCTATATAAAACATACGGGTCCCGGGGTGCGGCCTTTTTTGGCCCCGGGGCTATAATTCGAACAATCTTGGTAGAAATCCATAAGACAAAACTTCATACCAAATATCAAAGACCTTGGCCTTCTGATTTCAGACCAGAAGATTTCAAAGGTTTTCCCAATATAAGTCTATGTAAAACAAGTTGGTTTGGGGTGGGCCCATTTTTAGCCCCAGGGCACTAATTTGAAAAAAAAATGGTAAGGGTGCACTACATGAAACTTCATACCAAATATCAAAGACCTTGGCCTTCTGGTTTCGGAAGATTTTCAAAGGTTTTCCCTACACAAGTCTATATAAAACTAGTGGGCACCTGGGTGGGCCCATTTTGGGGCTCAAGGCTATAAGTGGAACAATCTTGATATAGGTCTACTAGACAAAGATTCATACCAAATATCATAAACCTGAGCCTTCTGGATTCAGACAAGAAGATTTTTAAATGTTTTCCCTATATACCAGTGGGCCCGGGGCGGAGCCATTTTTGGCCCCAGGGCTATAATTTGATCAATCTTGGTCAATGTCCACTAGACAAAGCTTCATATCAAATATCAAAGAACTGAGCCTTCTGGTTTCAGACAAGAAGATTTATATAGATTATCCCAATATAAGTCTATGTAAAACATGTTGGCCCCGGTGAAGGGGGCATTTTTAGCCCCAGGGCTATAATTTGAATAATCGTTATAGAGGCCCACTAGACGAAGCTTCAAACCAAATATCAAAGACCTGACCTTCTGGTTTCAGACAAGAGGATTTTTTAAGATTTTCCGTATATAAGTCAATGTAAAACCAAAGGGCCCCGGGGTGGGGGGCAGTTTTGGCTAAAGGGCTATAATTTGAACAATCTTGGCAAATGTCCACTAGATGAAACTACACACCAAATATCAAAGACCTGGGCCTTGCGGTTTCAGAAAAGAAGATTTTTAAAGATATACCCTAGATTTGTTTGTTTGATTTGAGGTTTAACATCCCCGTCAACACTGTATAGGTCATTTTGGAGACGTTGCTTCCAATTTTTGGGACTTTTACCCGACATTGAGATTAAATGACATCTCAGGCCCTGTCGTCCAATGAAACCAATAGGGTTTATCAGCATGGACTGTCCGACTCGCACTGCTTTGCCCGGGCAGGCTTAGATCCTCTAGGCGGTTTACCAGTACTCATGTGCGGCCGCATTTCGCTCTGCGTGGAAGCATCGTGCAGCCCATCTATTTCTTCAAGCCCCGATCGGCGCGGGCCAATATTCCCTACATAAGCCTATGTTAAACCAAAGGGCACCAGGGCGGGGGGGCATTTTTGGCCCTAGAGCTATAATTTAAACAATCTTGACAGAGGTCCACTGGATTAAGCTTCAAACCAAATATCTAAGACCATGGACCTTGTGGTTTCAGAGAAGGTGATTTATAAAGATTTTCCCTATATAAGTCTATGTAAAACCATAGGGCCCCGGGGCGGGGGCATTTTAGGCCCATGGGCAATAATTTGAACAATCTTGGTAGAAGTCCACTAGATGAAGCTTCATACCAAATATCAAAGACCTACAGACCTTGCGGTTTCAGAGAGGAATATTTTTGGCCCCAGAGATATAATTTGAACAATCTTGATAGAGGTCCACTAGATGAAGTTTTTACCAAATACCACTGGTTTCAGACAAGAAGATTTCTAAAGGTTTTCCGAATATAAGTCAATGTAAAACTGGTGGGCCCCGGCGCGGGAATATTTTTGGCCCTAGGTCTATAAATTGAGCACTCTTGGTAGAGGTCCACTAGATGAAGCTTCATACCAAATATCAAAGACCTGGGCCCTTGGGTTTCAGAGAAGAAGATTTTTAAAGTTTTCATACAAAAAATCTATTTTAGCTCCTGTGACCTAGCTGTGCCACAGACTGGAAGCATTTGAACAACTTTGAAAGGGGACCACATAAGGATCACTCCTGTGAAGTTTCGTCAAAATCCGATCAGTGGTTTAGGAGTTGTCGTTTGAAGAAAACGTTTACGCACGCACGCACACACGCACGCACGACGGACAAAAAGTAATCCCCAAAGCTCACCTCGTCACTACGTGACAGGTGAACTAAAAACTATCCTTCAATTATTACAAAATACCCACCTTATCTGCAATATCGAATTGAGCATCCGTTTTACAGAAAAAAATAATGAAACATCTGTGACATGTTTGCACATTTCAAACGCATAAAAATACAAACCGTGTGTCTAAATACTTCATAAACGGCCCCCGCCAATCGGATTCAGCTCTGCGTGGAAGCATCATGCAGCCCATTTGGGCTGCATGATGCTTCCACGCAGAGCTTAATCCGGCCCGCATACTAGTACTGGTAAACCGCTTAGAGGATCTAAGCCTGTCCAGGAACCGCGGTGTGAGGCGGACCGTCCATGCTAATAAACACTATTGGTTTCATTGGGCGACAGGGCTTGAGATGTCAATTCATCTCAATGTCGGGTAAAAGTCCCACAAAATTGGAAGCAACGTCTCCAAAATGACCTTTACAGTGTTAACGGGGACGTTAAACCTCAAATCAAACAAAAACAAAAACAAAATACTTCATAAAACTATATTTTCATTATACAAAAACCGGGCCTCCGGGCTTGGAGAAATGGACTGAGCTGCATGGTGCTTATACGCAGAGCTGAAACCGACCGCACATGAGTACTGATAAACCGCTCAGAGGGTCTAAGCCCAGGCAAAGTGATGCGAGTAGGACCGTCCATGCATATTAACCTATTGCTTTCATTGGGCAGAATGATGTCATTTCATCTCAATGTCAGGTAAACGTCCCAAAAAATTGGAACTTCGTCTTTTAATAGCCTATTTAGTGTTGAGGTGGACATTAAATGTGATCTAGAAAGGGTTATCCTTTGGAAGCAAGGAATACACCACATAAAATATGGAGTATACTTGTTTTTTGGCCAGACTAGCTAGTTTCGACCAATTATGCCTCATCAGTGACCCTAAAATATTTTCAAAATTCAACAATGAAATCCATGATCCCAAAGGATAAGAAAATATAAACTACACTATAATGTAGGGCGGGGAGACTTTTTACGGCCGCCACACATTCTCAAACACCACCCGTAGTGACGTTAAATATGTCCTAGAAATGGTTATCCTTTGGAAGCAAGGAATACACCGCAAAACTGGAAAATAAGAAAATATGCTGTGTACTTTTTCTGGGCCAGACTAGCTACTTTCGGCCAATTAGGCCTCATCAGTGACCCTCAAATATTTTCACAATTCCACTATGGAATCAATGATCCCAAAAGACAAGACAATATAAACAACACTATGATCTAGGGCAGGGAGGCTATTTATGGCGGCCGCCACACATTCCCAGACACCAGCCGTAGTGACGTTAAATATGTTCTAGAAAGGGATATCCTTTGGAAGCAAGGAATACAATACATAACTCGAAAATAAAAAGAAAAAATATGGCGTGTACTTGTTTTCTGGGCCAGACCAGCTAGTTTCGATCAATTAGGCCTCATAAGTCATCCTCAAAATTCCACAATGGAATCAATGATCCCAAAGGACAGGAAAATATAAACTACACTATGGTGTAGGACAGGGAGACCTTTTACGGCCGCCACACATTCCCAGACACCAGCCGTAGTGACGTTATATATGTTCTAGAAAGGGTTATCCTTTGGAAGCAAGGAATTCACCACATAACTGGAAAATAAGAAACTATGGAGTGTACTTGTTTTCTGGGCCAGGAATACACAACATAACTAGAAAATAAAAAAAATATGGAGTGTACTTGTTTTCTGGGCCAGACTAGCTAGTTTCGGCCTATAAGGCCTCATCAGTGACCCTCAGTTATTTGCAAAATTCCACAATGGAATCAATGATCGCAAAGGACAAGAAAATATAAACTACACTCTGATGTAGTTAAACCTCAAATCAAACAAATATTAAATAGATACTGAAGGATTTTTCTCATCCATTCTCAAGACACAAAATTAAGCGTTTTTGTCATTCCATGCCAAATATAGATATTTTCCCTGTTTAACATACCTTTAAGTCTGCAGAACGATGCAACTTTAGGCACCAATAAGTACAAAAAAAAACATTTAAGCAATAACACAAAGACAAGTGTCTCTTAAGCAAATTGTCACTGGCCCGCACTACACAGACGAATGAGCTAGAAGCCTAGCTCCCAGGTTCCGGCGAAAGGTCGAATATACCTGCATGGATGCGCCGCTTGGTGGAATGTCTAAATCAAATTAAGGAGCTTTATTCCGTATAAAATATGTTGTATGTGAAATGTCCATATTTGCAACAAAGACAGCGATATATAAAGTATACCTGGACAAAATGTGCGACAAAAATCTCACAAAGCACTCAAAACACTTTTGCAGAAAAAAATCCTGAAACAGTTGCTAAGCAGCTATTAAAACTTATGTTAGGGTGTAATTGGCGTTGGCTTTGTTAAAGACAGAGCGTGCGATCCATCAATGCTGTTAAAACGCCTAATTAAAGAATTGTAATAGCATTGATGTAGACTTCGAAGTAAAAAGACAAGAAAATAGGAACCGCACAAGCCGAAAGAACTGAATAAACAAATGGTAAATACATTAAGAATGAACGTACCTAGATAAAAGCCTACCCCTTCTGTTTTGATAAACAATTAGGCTGATAAGTCGGCAGTATTGGTTTTTAAACAAAATGCATTTTGCAAATTTGACCAAACCTTAATTTGTCTGGAACTATGGTTATATATGAAAAAAAAAATAGACACTAGATATATTTCCAGTAATTTCTACGTGTTGCTTTGTTCAACAGCTGCATGTCATCACGCAAACATGCCTGTATTATTCTGACCGATTTAATCCCACTTCTATATAGTAAAAATGAGGTTTAAAGGGGTATATATTATTTTTCTATTTATGCTCAAAACCATTGATTGTGGGTACTTGTTAGAACCGCCTCCTCGAGGCGGTACTAACGAGTACCCACAATCTATGTTTTGAGCTAACATATGAAAAATATCAAAATTTTAGTCTGAAAATGTTATTTTTTTTTTTGGTGGTGGTGGTGGTGGTGGTGGTGGTAGAATTTTCAATATTTTTGAATAGGCGTGTTTTCGTAATGTGTCGGATGGCGCTGAAAGCAACTCATACTTTTGTTTGCCTTGTCACTGCTTGTGTTTCTTTAATGGCAAAGTCAATACTGTTTAGGTCATATAGCGCAGTCTACACTTTTCCTTGGCAGTCACTTCGGTTACCGACGTCCGCCATATTGTGATTGCACTACAAGAATATTTAGTGACGTCACGTAACGTGCTGTGACGTCAACATTAACGACGGCGCATATGAGGCTGTATTCAACCAGTGCATTTATCAAACACGCGAGAATATTCGATTTGGGGATAGAACACTAGGGTTAGAACAGAATTTCTATCCGTGGCTTAAACTATGGATTCCCTTATCTGGTGTGCAACCCCATGTATTAAAAGTAATCCACTAATGGAGTAACTATGCAAATTAGTAAGATACGTTCCGTAACGTTTCACCTACGACGTCACATTTACTAATAGCGGAATGTTTAAGTTTTTGTTTAAAAATTGTGAATAAGGTGCGTTTAAAAATGTCATATGATAAAAAGAATGTTGCTTTTGTTTTTTGTTTGTTTCTTTGATTTGAGGTTTAACGTCCCCGTCAACACTGTAAAGGTCATTTTGGAGACGTTGCTTCCAATTTGTGGGACTTTTACCCGACATTGAGATGAAATGACATCTCAAGCCCTGTCGCCCAATGAAACCAATAGGGATTATTAGCATGGACGGTCCAACTCGCACCGCGGTTCCTGGACAGGCTTAGATCCTCTAAGCCTGTCCAGGAACCGCGTTGCGAGTAGGACCGTCCATGCTAGTAAACCCTATTGGTATATTATTGCATTCATGCTCATATAGTATTAAATTTACTAAACTCGTTGGGGATTTAACACTCATATAAGATCCTCTATGTGTGCTAAAATGGCCTTTTACATATCTGTAGAACTGCGCATTATGCTTACAAATCCGTTTGACATTATGCATTTTTTCATATCTCCAAAAAGGTAATTTTTTCTGATGAAATTGTGTGGTACTTTTCTTATTCATACCCCAAATATAGGTTATGGGTGCTCTAATGAGGCGGTTCTAACGAGTACCCACAACCTACATGTATGTTTTGGACCAGAAATAACAAAAATAATGCACATCCCCGTAAACTCCAGTTTTGTCTATATAAAGTTGGGATTAGGGGGCATTCATTTCACGAACTTGTTCACGTGCTGGATTCTTTTCAAAAGCAGTGTTTTGTTAATATTATTATTATTATTATTATTATTATTATTATTATTATTATTATTATTTTCAACATGACTGTCCTTTACATTAAGCTTTATCTTAACCCATTTTGTACCGGAAACCCCCAATGGGGTAATTGGCAAACAATGCAGGCCCAGATCTGATTAGGGCCTACACTGTTTGCAAAAGTTCAGCCTTTTTTTTTCAAATAAATTTTGAAGAAATCACAACCTGACACCCCTAAATTTTGAAATGGACTTATGTTATATATAAGGAGGAAGATTCCATTTCGTACTAAATGGTTTAATGAACACCCAGAAGAGATTTATAATATATATGTAATCAATTCTATAGAATATTTTCTTAATCTGAAAAAAAGGTTTAAACATACCCCTGAGTACGCTTTTATTGAACCTTACAAAGAACCTAAAAAACCGGGTCAAATCTCGTGAAATGAGCCATGAAATTTTCTTTGAACGGGAACTAGCAAACTACAAATCGCCATGATACTCCCGACATTTCCATGTGGAATATCATATTAAGCCCTACTAAATGATATAAACACATACACTATTGATATAAATGGTATATCGAATGGTTCTTTTCAAGATGTTTTGATAGATCTTAGGGTAAAAATATGGATGTGCGTGTGAGGTGTTGTGATCAGCGAGAAATTGAATATCTATGGGAACACAATGAATACCTGACCATGCACAAAAAAAATAGTGTAAGTAAAAAAATATTAAAGAAAATATTTTCCAATAAGGGAATATTAATATACAACCACTTGCTTTTTCTTCAACTCTTTCCAGATTTTCTAGTGTCTCCCCTCTTCCTCGGGGTTATATGGACACCATATTTTACATTCTACATGGACATACAAACTTTCCAATATCTCAAACATTGGTCGGCCGTATTGGAAAGTTCATTTAGAATATAAAAAGTGGTGTCCATAATTACTCTGAGAAAGAGGGGGAGGGGGCGAAAATTTGGAAAGAAGTGGTAAGAAAACCCAAAGCATTTGTTAATATATTTATATCCATGCTACCATCTTGGGACAGGTACATTACCAGTTTAAAGGATATCTAGTTAATTTCGTTACAACTTTATTGTAAGTTTTGCACAATTTCTTGTACTTTAAACAAACAATGTAGACCTAGGTCATATGCAGCGCTTATGCGCCTGATCTGGGTCTATGCTACTTGCCAATGTCCCTTTTATGTTGTTGAATGATTAGAAATAAACACTAAAATCTTTTGAAACTATCGTGGTGATATTACTGGGTTTAAGCACGCATACTTGATATCGCATGCTCTGACTCTGGTCGGGCACTTCGGAGTCTAACTGTTGGTTTTCTTTTGCCCCAGCATTTCAGTGGTTTCTTGCTGTCGAGTCCTCACCATTGTTTCATCTCTGTCGTTGTTTGATTCTTGTGTTCTCGGAGATGTTGCACTGATGAGTTAGAAGGCCTTCATAGGGACTGAAGAAATTATTTGTCTAAATCGCGACGGAATGGAGTGCGAGGATTGCGGCCGCGTAAAATCGATTTAATTATCCCACGCCCATCGGGGCTTGAAGAAACAGATGGGCTACATGATGCTTCCACGCAGAGCTGAAACCGACCCGCACACGAGTACTGGTAAACTGCTTTGATGATCTAAGCCTGCCCAGGCAATGCGGTGTGGGTCGAGTTCGTCCATGCTTATAAACCCTATTGGTTTTATTGAGCGGTAGGGCTGGAGATGTCATTTCATGTCAATGTCGGGTAAAAGTCCCACAAAATTAGAAACAACATATCCAAAATGACCTTTACAGTGTTGACGGTGACGTTAAACTTTAAATCAAACAATCAAACAAAATCGATTTAAAGGCCACTTTTGAACAGTCTTTGGAGGTGGTCTCAATATAGGAATTTTAGTGTATTTGAAAAAGTTTAGGGATCTGAATAGTTTCTGAGATATATGGCCTTTTATGAAGTGGATGGGTTGGTGCACAACCCCGGGACTTTCAGGTTGGAAAAAACATATTGCTGACAGAAGTTTACTCAAGAAACATTTCTATAAAAGTTTTGTCAAAATATCTGCAGTAACTGCCATTTTTTAGTTTTCCCCATCATAAGTCTATGAAAATTCTAAGTTGCCATAGCAACCAAACAAATACACCGATTTGCATAGAAAACATAAACTTTCAACCCTCCAGCGCAAGAATGCTACAGATAAAATTTGGGCCCAATCGGCCCTGTGCCTTCAGAGGAGACGTCGTTTGAAAGTGTTGACGACGACGACGGACAATGTCCATCCTATAAGCTCCCCCGGAGCCTTCGGCTTGGGTGGGCTAAACAGAATACAGACATTTAAAAGGGAAGATGAGATAAAACAACAGTGGCATGAAGGCACTCACATTTCTGACAAGTACACTTACAACAAAATAGATAGGAGAATTGGAACGGTTGCCAAGAGAAGCCACAAAAAGAATACAGACATTTCAAAGGGAAGATGAGATAAAAGAACAGTGGCATGAAGGCACTCACAGTTCTGACAAGTACACTATCAAATAGGAAAGGAGAATGGGAACGGTTACCAGGAGAAGCCACAAAAATATAAACATTTCAAACGGAACTAAGAAATAAAACACTGTGGCATGAAGGCACACACATTTCTGACAAGTACACTTACAACAAAATAGATAGGAGAATTGGAGCGGTTGCCAAGAGAAGCCACAAAAAGAATACAAACATTTCAAAGGGAACTAAGAAATAAAAAAAACTGTGGCATGAAGGCACACACAATTCTGACAAGTATACTTTTAAAATTGAAAGAAGAAAAGGAGTTCTTATGAAAAGCCACAACAAAGAATACTAAGAGAAAACAAATTAGCCACAGTTCTGACAAGTTCACTATCAAAATAACAAGGAGAAAGGAAAAGGTCAGTAAAAGCCACAAAAAAGAATACAGGAGCATCTAAAAAAAAGAAAAGAAAACAAAAATGTGGCACGAAGACACACACAAAACACCAAACAGCACGTGCATCAACCACACAACGCCGACAACTACATACAAACTTGCTCAGGGAATCGGTAGAAAATCAAATTCTACTTATTCGGGGTATTGGGGAATCCTAGCTCAACAATGAGCGATGCCAGTACCATAGCGCAAAAACTACCAAGCAGACATATGATGTAATTGTGACGTCACATCAACGTCTCTTTACAACGTCACGACATTCATGCAACGTCACATCTACGTCGGTGCTACGTCATAACGTCATAGCGTTGCTATGAAGTTGATGTGCCTGCTGGGATATACGGTAAAACTCCTATATATTCATGGAAAAGAGAAGTGAAGGCAATGATCAGGAATCGATACAATTACTCCTCACCTCCCTTCCAAGACACCAAAAGAAAAGAAACACGAACATAAAATAATTTCACTATAATAAAAACGTCATAAGCGGAAAGCCAAAAGGACAGTTACTTTCCCACACATTACGCAAACACACCTATACAAATACATTGCCACTTTTATCGCCGAAAAAAATGAAAATTTTAGGATGAAAAATTGTGATATTTTTCTAATTTCTGCTCAAAATATAGATTGTGGGCACTAGATAGAACCGCCTCATCGAGGCGGTTCTAACGAGTACCCACAATCTATATTTTAGAGCAGAATTAAGAAAAATAAGGTTTACCCCCGGAAACCCCAGTTTTACTATATAAAATTTGGGTTCAAGGGGGTCAAAATTATATGGGCGTGTTTTCGTGATAACGTCACAAGCGGAAAGCCAAAGGGACAGTTACTTTCCCACTAAATGGCCAACTGGCTATCCAAAATAAAAATATATTAGCAATACATACAGGCACAGACGAGCTATAACAAAAATAAACCGCGTCAGAAGAACCGCCTTTGAACAGTCAGTAAAATGAATTTTATTCGGAGCTTAAAGCGATTTTACGTGGCCACAATATGGGGATCAACCATGGTTTTTCATGCATAAACATTCGCCGGGTCCCGAGGAAGCTGTTGGAACATGAGGCCGACAGGCCGAATGTTCAAATATCTTCCGAGGGATCCGGAAATGTTACATGTAATGCAATGAAATAACCATGAATGATCGGTGTTCTTGCATAACTTACGATTCCGACAGCAAATTTTGACGAAAACGCCAAAAAGTTCCATATAAACTCTATATAAACTCTTCTACTGCGACCGGCGAACCAACATGGCGGCCAGTTCACATGACGTCGTTTACAATGACGTTGTCATGCAGTAACCATCTGACGTCATCATAGAACCCTAAAACGCTGCGTTCAGGGCGATAACGTTATGTCGCTCAACGTAAGGTTACAAAGCAAGGCCCGTCTTGTGATATCAAAAGCTCAAATCCATGTTCAAACAGCACGCGAATTTCACGTTTTGAACATGGTTTTTGATATTTGAGTACGGCTTTCGGTCCATTTGACAATGGCTTCAAACAGCCATGTGCATAGATATTTATGCAAGAATCCTCGTTCGCCCTTGGTTCTGTCGTGGTTTAGACAAAAATAAATCATCCGCATGAAGGGTTTCTAACTCATCAGCGCAACATCTCCCGAGAGAATAAAAATCAAACCACCACAGAGATAAAACAACGATGAGGACTCGACAGCATGAAATAACTGAAATGCTGGAACACAAGAAAACCAACAGTTAGGCCCCGGTGGGCCCGACAAAAGACAGAGCATCACGCACCAACCGACATTTCCTCAGTAAGTCATTCGGCAGGAGCCTTCATAGAATCTGCGACCCCACCCGCCGGCGTGCAATTAAAGAGGGAAACCAAGTTATTGACCATGATTTGGTCAACTACCATGCATGAGGATTGTCGTGTAACATTTATGTTGCACCCAAATAATGATTATGCGAAATTGGTTACAGAAATCATTGCTAGCATTTATTTTTCTGACTTTATATACTATGTCAACATGAAATTCGGGTTCTAATAGGCCTTGTCGCAGAATAGATTTAAGTCCAATATTGAAGTTGAAGATCACTTTTTAACAGTCCCAAACGTGGTTCCCTACCAGGGTAAACACTAAGAAAGAATAACCGAAAGCTTAAAAATGTGCTTTTGAAAACTGCTGCTGCCTTTAATAAATTCGGTAACCGTTGGACTAAGCTAAAGTATGTTGCACATGAAAAATAGAAGTGAAGGCAATGATCAGAACTCAATACAATTAACCCACAGCTCCCATCAGAGACACCAAAGGCAGACCCTAATGGAAACTTCAACAGCGGAAAGCCAAAAGGACATTTACTTTCCCATAAAATGGCCAACAATTGGTTATCCAAAACAAAATAATATAAGCGATAAAAATACTCAAAGTCAAACCATAATAAAAAATAAACCGCGACAGAAGAACCGCTTTGAAACGGTCAGTGAAACGAATTCCACAATTCCAAGGGGGGAGTGGGGTGGGGGGGGGGGGTGCTTAAATCGATTTTACCTGGCCACAATCCTCGCCTTTACTTCCGTCGCGATTTAGACAATTTATTTGTTCAGTCCGCATGATGGCCTCCTAACTCATAAGTGCAACATCTCCGTGAACACAAAAAATCAAACAACCACAGAGATGAAACAACCGTAAGGACTCGAAAGTCAGAAAACACCGAAATACTGGAGCAAAAGAAAACCAACAATTAGACTCAAATGGGCTCGACGAGAGACCCGACCAGAAGCCCTTTCACAATCAAAACTGATCATTTTGAAAATAGTTGACAAACGCATTTCGTTCTATGGTTTTGTATCCGTATGACCTTAGCTGTTGGTGGGACGTTAAACACAAACACTCACTCGCTTTTCTATGGTCAAAACATTAATTTATAATTTCCATTTATAACCGCGTAAACCAAAGAGTCTTTACGGCACCTTAAACTAGGTATTCAAGAATTTAATAGTAAGTATGCTTTGGCTCGTACAGACAATGTCACAAACAATGTCTTCGTCGTTTGACGGCTCCACTACGTTAGTACCCGGCAAGACATCACATGAACAAGTCCGTGAAATGAAGACCCCTAAACCCCAATTTATACAGAGAAGACTGGGGTTTACTGGGGTATTCATTATTTTTCTTATTTCTGGGTAGTCGATAGAACCGCCTCAATGAGGCGGTTCTAACGAGCACACACATCCTATGTTTTAAGCATTTATAGTAAGAATATCAAGGATTTTCATCAGAAAAAAAGCTGTTTTGGAGATGTGAAAATGCACTAAGCCCAAGTTTGCTGTGCCAAGGTAGGTTTCCTATGCCTCATTGGTTACCTAAGCCTCACAAAAGACAATACAGCAAAATTCCGCTATTAAGACCACCTAAAATTAAGACTAATTCTGCTTTAAAAAGCTTATTTAATAGGTTGCAGTTATTCTTTCTTTGTGTTTTCTGCTTACAGTGTTCTCTGGTCATGGGCCACCTTTGAGACCACTTAAAGACCACTTTTGAACAGTCCCAAAGGTGGTCTTAATATAAGAATTTCACTGTAAAATGTACCGTTTAATGCAAATTTGAGTTCTTGTACTGCTACTAGACTTACTAAATTGTTGCTTTTATGCCCTACTGTCATCAAGATGCATGTGATTAAATATTGCGACAAAGTCTATAGAAGATAAAAAAAAAGAAATCTGATTTGGTCCAAAAATTTCGAATTGGGTTTTAAACTACAAATGCAGACGCAGTTTCGTGCCTTTAGTCTGGCGGCATCTTTACACAACCTCATAATCTTTAAAAAATCAAGATTTAATTGAATGGACTTTCCATAGAGAAGATTCACTCTACATTGTAATGAAAGAAATGCTTTTTTCATTTCCAAGGACCATGCAATTTTACATGATGGCCATGACGCTCTCACATTTCTACTTGACACTGTTTATATTAGATTTGCTATTCAAATCGTGGGAAACCAGATGGGTATGAATTGTACACCCCTTGTGGGTAATTTGTTCTTTTTTCTGTTATGCAAGAGACTTTACGATGTCCCTTTCTGTGAGCAATCTGAAGTTATTGAAGCTTACAGCTCGACATCAAGACACTTGGGCGATTTATTGAATATTGACAATACATACTTCAGTGGTTTGATAATTCAAATTACCCTCCAGGGGCCAGTTGTTCAAAGCATCGTTAGCTTAACGAGCTCGTTAGTGGCCATATTGTTAACTGTTCTTGCAAGTTTAATATTTAAATTTTCGGTATTTTTGCTGCAAAAATGTGAGCAGCTTTTGCGGATGCAAAAGCTGCTCACATTTTTTCAGCAAAAATATTAGCATATTTGCCATAACAAATGACCAAAGTTTTAAAGATATGTTAACTAACGACGTCGTTAGTTTTGAACAACTGGCCCCAGAACTTCAATTAAATAAAGCAAATCTACTGATTTTGCATTTTCATTCATCTATTTTAGGTGTGTTTGTTTATGATAGCCTCGATACTTTTGACTATGAAATAGCTTTCTTTTTTTTTTCTCTTTGGATGGGAATGTATCTTGTGCGCCATACTGAAAAATATATGAGCCCCGCCAAGCGAATTTGTGTCTTCGAGCATTCCGTCATGACAAATTTTGAATGCGCATGCCCAGCCATTCAGAGGGGCCAGGGATATGGCTTTCTGTCTGAAGGTTCCTCTTGATTCACTGTTTGTATGAGCGAGCAGCGAAGGTTCTGGCGAGACTGCGCGAATGCGCAGGCTCGCCTGAACCTTCGCTGCCCGCATAGGCGATAAGTACAAACTCGCTTGACGGGGCCCATATGCTTGCAATGATTTCAGTACACGATTCCGGAAAATTATTCTTCGATTAAACAGGATTGGGTACAACATAAATGCTACATGACAGACTGCACTCATGGAGTTAACCCAATCGCGGTTGATAACCTTGCTTCCCTCTTTAATTGCACGCCGGAAGGTCGGGCCTTAGACTTTATGCCGGCTCCGGCCTAAATACTTACTTTTTTGGTAATGTTGGTTTGAGACTGATACTCTGTTTCTGGTCGGCCCACCGGTATCGAACTGTTGGTTTTCTTTTGCTCCAGCATTCCAGTTATTTCATGTTGTTGAGTCCTCATCGCTGTTTCTTGATTTTTATGTTCTCGGAGATGTTGCACTGGTGAGTTAGAAACGCTTCACGCGGACCCATCAGCGACCCTATACGTCGAAACCATGACAGAACCAAACCACTAAATTAATTTAAGGGGAATGGGAACAACTTCAGGGGAGGCAGCTCTTGGAAAGTATTTTTGTCTCCCATGTCAAGAGGGGTCAACTCTTAAAGGAAAGAATTTGCTCCTGAGGAGCATCCTTTAAGAGTAGACCTTTTTTCCGTGGGACAGGGCTTATAGAAAGGCGAACAGGAAATTGTCTCCCTTTGAAAAATGGCGCAAAAATGTTCCCATTTCCCTTAAGAACCCCGGTAAAAAACAAGAGGACCCAGAGGGCCCTGAATCGCTCACCTGAGTATCAGTGTCTCCAGTGCATTCTTGGCCCAAGGGCTCTAATTTGAATAAACTTGGTAGCGGTCCACTAGATAAGGCTTCAGACCAAATATCAAAGACCTGGGCCTTCTGGTTTCAGAAAAGAAGATTTTTTAAAGGATTTCCCTATATAAGCCTATGTAAAACCAGCGGGCCTTGGTGCGTGGGCATTTTTGGCGCCGGGGCTATAACTTGACCAATCTCAGCAGAGGTTCACTAGTTGAAGCTTCACACAAGACATCAAATACCTGGGCCTTCTGGTTTCGGACAAGAAGATTTTTAAAGGTTTTTTCCTATATATGCCTATGTAAAACTAGTGGGTCACAGCGAAGGAACATTTTTGGCCCAAAGGCTATAATTTGAACAACCTTGGTAGAGGTCCATTAGATGAAGCTTCATACCAAATATCAAAGACCTGGGCCTGGCGGTTTCAGATAACATTTTCTAAAGATCTTCCCTATATAAGCCTATGTTAAACCAAAGGGCCCCGGGGCGGGGGCATTTCTGGCCCCAGCACTATAATTTGGACAATCTTGGTAGGGGTCCTATAGATGAAGCTTCATACCAAATATCAAAGATCTGGGCCGTGCGGTTTCAGAGAAGAAGATTTTTAAAGATTTTCCCTATATAAGCCCATGTAAAACCAAAGGGCCCCGGGGTGGGGGCATTTTTGGCCCCAGCACTATTATTTGAAAAATCTTGGTAGGGGTCCACTAGATGAAGCTTCATACCAAATAGCAAAGACCTAGGCCTTGCGGTTTCAGAAAAGAAAATTTTTAAAGATTTTTACCTATATAAGCCCATGTTAAACCAAATGGCCCCGCAGAGGGGGCATTTTTGGCCCCAGCACTATATTTTGAACAATCTTGGTAGGGGTCCACTAGATGCAGCTTCATATCAAATAGCAAAGATCTGGGCCTTGCGGTTTCAGAGGAGAAGGTTTTTAAAGATTTTCCCCATATAAGCCCATGTAAAACCAAAGGGCCCTGGAGCGGGGGCATTTTTCACCCCAGCACTATAATTTGAACAATCTAGGTAGGGGTCCACTAGATGAAGCTTCATACCAAATATAAAAGGTCTGGTCCTTGCGGTTTCAGAGAAGCAGCTTTTTAAAGGTTTTCCCTATATAAGCCCATGTAAAACCAAAGGGCCCCCGGGCGGGGGCATTTTTGGCCCCAGCTCTATAATTTGAACAATCTTGGTAGGGGTCCACTAGATGAAGCTTCATACCAAATATCAAAGACCTGGGCCTTGCGGTTTCAGAGAAGAAGGTTTTTAAAGATTTCCCCTATATAATCCTATGTAAAACTAAAGGAACCCGGGGCGGGGACATTTTTCGCCCCAGCACTATAATTTGAACAATCTTCGTAGGGGTCCACTAGATGAAGCTTCATACTAAATATCAAAGACCTGGGCCTTGCGGTTTCAGAGAATAAGATTTTTTAAGTTTTCGGCGAAAAAAAATCTATTTTTGGCTCCTGTGACCTAGAAGTGCAATGGACCAGAAGCATTTGAACAACTTTGAAAGGGGACCACCTAAGGATCATTCTTGTAAAGTTTGGTCAAAATCAGATCAGTGGTTTAGGAGGAGATGTCGTTTGAAGAAAAAGTTATACACGCACGGACGCACGCACGGACGGACGCACGACGGACGACGGACAAAAAGTGATCCCAAAAGCTCACCTCGTCACTACGTGACAGGTAAGCTAAAAATACTGACCGTTTCGATGCGCTGCTTCTTTTGCGGTTTATACATGTAACTGTCATTGTTTGTTTTTATAGAGGATCTTACATGAGTGTTCATGTATTAATATTTACATTTCCAGTGTAAAGTTTAATGTAAACCTATAGAAAACAATTGCGTTCATACGTCAATGAACGCATCGAATCACATGATTTTCAGTGACGTTAAATGACGTCATTCTACACCATTGTTCTCTACGGGCGTTGATGACGTCAACGCTGCTCCGCTCTTTGTAGAAAAACAGCGTGTAAATGTTTTTGAGCTTTAAAAAGTTGCCCTACAAGCATTTTTTCGCCCAGTGATGAGGGGCAAATAATGTAAATATAAAAAAAAAACTTAATTTTTCTGCTTTTCATGAAAGTGTGAACGACGGTGGGTCGCTAGCAAAATTTACATGAACCCCTTCGGGGTTCATTTACTTTGCACGCGACCCACTGCGTTCATACTTCCATGAACTGCAGAAAAATAAATTTCATTTCTTAACTGAATTTATTAAACGAATTGAGGAAAAGGGATAAAATGCGAGGCTTCGCCGAGCATGTTATGCCTTTTCTCCAACAAGTTTAATACATTGTAGATTTAGAGGATACGGCATGAGTGTTAATGTACTATTGAATCAATTAAACGAGTTGAGGAAATGGGATTCAATTCGAGGGTTTGCAGAGCATTTTATCCCTTTTCCTCAATGAGTTTAATAAATTCAATAATACATGAGCACGAATGCAAGATTCTTTTATCATATGACGTTTAAAACGTAAATTATTCACGATTTTTGTACAAAAACGTCAACATTCCGCCATTAGTAAACGCGACGTCGTACATGTAATCTTATGGAGCGTATCTAACTAATTTGCATATTTAGTCCACTTGTGGATAACCGATTTTATTGCATGACGTTGTTAGATTCTCAGACGCGACGTCATATGATAGATGTATAAATTTAGAGTAAATATCTTTTTTTCTTTTTTCTTTTTTTTTTTTTGATAGCCGAGGCAGAGAGGAAATGAGAGATACCGTACCTACTATGATAAAATTTCGTTTATACCGTTCACAGGCACACATTACCTTAGGAAAACGACCCTTTGGTATGGTATTCTGGCAAATGTCACATGACTTACAGAAGCCAGATACATCGCCAGTGAAACTCAGATACAGCGCTACCCAAGGTCTTCCTGATACCCAAGTGACCTGACGGCATGATTCGGTTGTCAGCAATTTTATGTCATGTTGAAATAGGTCAGTACGACATGGTATACTTGTCAGCCTCCCTTTGTTGCTCCGGCATTAACGTATCCGAAACTTTAGCATCTTTAAATGATTCAATATCGTTTCCTGATGGGAATATACAATCATTTGGGCCCCGCCAAGCGATTTTGGTACTTATCGCCTATGCGAGCAGCGAAGGTTCAGGCGAGCCTGCGCATCCGCGCAGTCTCGCCAGAACTTTCGCTGCTCGCTCATACAAGCAGTGAATCAAGAGGAACCTTCAGACAGAAAGCCATATCCCTGGCCCCTCTGAAAGGCTGGGCATGCGCAGTTAAAATTTGTCATGACGGAATGCTCGAAGACCCAAATTCGCTTGGCGGGGCTCAATTTTAATGAAAACCCGTCGCTCTCATCGATCTCAGTCGATGTACCCGACTCCGCTGACAAAAGACTGTGTGTCGAGGTTGACAGTTCAACGTATTGCTTCAATAGATTCGCATGATAAGTCTTTACTATCCCTCAACGTTAATTTATATGTTTTGTTTGAATTAAGGTTTAACGTCCCCGTCAACACTATTTATGACAGTTTGGAGGCGCTGCTTCCAAAATTAGTGGAAATTTTACGCGACATTGAGATGAAATGACAACTCAAGCGCTGCCGCCCAATGATTCAAAAAGGCTTATATGCAATGGGCGGTCTGACTCAGACCACTTTACCTGGGTAGGCTTAGTCCTACTAAACGGTTTACCAGTACTCATGTGTGGTCAGTTTCAGCTCTGTGTGGAGGCACCATGCAGCTGAATCTATTTCTCCAAGACCCCGATGGGCAGGGGCGAACAACGTCAATTAAATAATATATTGTATGCACATGCATTATCAGATTATGGTTATAATAATAATATATATCCCTGTCATCAGGTAAACACGCCTATAATTTTGACCCCCTTAAACCCCACGTTTATACAGAGACACTGGGGTTTTCAGGGTATACATTATTTTTCTTATTTCTGTTCAAAAACATACATTGTGGGTACTCATTAGGACCGCCTCGACGAGGCGGTTCTAACAAGTACCCACAAAAACATCACAATGTTTCGTCTTAAAATTATCGTGTTTTTTTTTTCTGTGGTAAAATTTAAAATATATTTATATATTTGAATATGCGTGTTTTCGTAGTGTAACCTTTTTATGCCCCCGGAATCAAAGATTCGGGGGCATATATTTTGGTCTGTCTGTCCGTCTGTTTGTCTGTCCGCAAAAACCTTAACATTTGGCATAACTTTTGAATGGTAAGTGATAGGACTTTGATATTTCACATGCGCATTCCTTGTCACAAGACCTTTCCAGTGGTACCATAATTTTTGATCTCGTGACCTTGAATTTGATTAATGATAGGGCTTTAATATTTCACATGCGATGTCCGGGAACATCAGTGTTTCACAAAAACATCTTGTTTCCCAATGTCCAACGGAGTTTACATGAGTGTTCTAAACGTGATGTAAACGGTCATTAGCAAAAGCTGGTGATGGCAGGGTGGGTATATTTTTACTGGCCAGATTTTCGCCCTAGATTCCCGGATTTATTTATGTTTTTCAAATCACAAGCGTGTTTGTTTGCAAAGATGTTACACAAAACAGCGTAAGCAAATGAAACTACGAGGGCTGATTGATATTTTGTGAGCCCCGTATTGAAGGAGGTACGCAGGGATGTTCTTGTTAAGTCCTACTATTCTCTGACTATATAGAGCTGTGTACCGGAGGGTCTCTTTATATCGACGCAGTAGAATTCTAAAGTAACAGGACAAGTAGCATTTGCAAAATGGACAAAATCGTTGAGAGAGCAGTGATCCAATATTTGCATAAAAAGGTTAAACACCTGAGGATATCCATAATGATTTGGTAGCAACACTAGGGAAAGATGCCCCTTCATATGCTACAGTGATAAGGTGGGTGGTGGAATTTAAGCGCGGCAGACAGAGCCTTTAGGATGACGCCCATCCTGGAAGGCCTGTCAATGTTGCAACCCCAGAAATGGTCAATAAAGTCCATGATATTGTTATGACTGACAGACGAGTCACAGAAAGATATATAACCTGTAGAGTTGGCATTTCACAAGAAAGAGTACATTCTATTCTGACAGAGGATCTGGCAATGAGAACGTTTTCGGCCCGATGTATACCAAGACTTCCGACAGTTGATCAGAAGCGCACCAGGCGCACATTAACGTGCTAATCTTAACCTTTTTGAGCTTTCTTCAGAGATTTGTCACTGTGGATGAAAACATGGGCCCATCATTTACCCAAGCGGCCAAACAACACCCGGGCTCACCCCCGCCAAAAAAGCAAATACTGTTCCATCAGCTAGGAAGGTTATGGCCTCGGTTTTCTTGGATGCAGGTGGTATTCTGCTGATAGATTATCTCCAAAGGGACAGACAATCAAAGGCAAATACTATGTTTCACTTCTGACGTAGTTACGGGAAAATATTAAACTCAAGCGCCGCGGAAAGTTCACTAAATGTGTGTTTTCCATCAGGACAATGCTCCTGTTCACAAGTCTGGCATTGCTATGGATGCCATTCAACATCGTGGCTTTAAATTGATTGAGAATCCGCCTTATTCACTTGATCTCGCTCAATCAGACTCATATATTTCCAAAACTGAAACCACCTCCAGTCCGATGATGACGTCATATATGCAGTGCATCACGAAAACACGCCTATATAATTTTGACCCCCTCGAACCCCTCTTTTATGTAGTAAAACTGGGGTTTGCAGGGGTAACCCTTATTTTTCTTATTTCTACTCTAAAATATAGATTGTGGGTACTCGTTAGAACCGCCTCATCGAGGCGGTTCTAACGAGTACCCACAATCTATATTTTGAGCAGAAATAAGAAAAATATCACAATTTTTCATCTTAAATTTTTCAGTTTTTCTGCGATAAAGGTTACAATGTATTTGTATAGGCGTGTTTTCGTAATGGGGTGACTTTCTGAACAGCCAAGAAAAGGAGTTCTATAAAAGTGAAATCGAGCCCTTAAACACCGCTGGCAAAAGTGTATAGATACTGGCGGGGATTATGTTAAAAAAATAATATAATATGTCCGACAAATTCAAATCATTCAATATGAGGCTCCTAATATATTCAATCAGCCCTCGTACGAAGGACCAGGACGAGATCGAAGTCCTGGGAGCACATTATTTCATATTTTTCCTTTACAACAGACAATTTTGCTGCTAACATACTAAAGACCTTTTCCATTTTTTGCATGTCTCTGGAATCAAAGATTCGGGGGCATATAGTTTTTGGTCTGTCTGCCTGTCCGTTTGTATGTCTGTCCGCAAAAAAACTTAAAATTGGGCATATCTCTTAAATAGTGACTGATAGGACTTTGATATTTCACATGTGCATTCCTTGTCAAATGACCTTTCAAGTGGTACCGTAATTTTTGATCTCTCGACCTTGACTTCGACCTTTGACATCCTTTTTTTTTTTTACAATTGGCAATATTGAGCATAACTTTTGAATGGTAACTGATAGGGCTTTCATATGCGCATTCCTTGTCACAAGACCTTTACAGTGATACCACAATTCTGTCCTCGTGACTTTGACCATGGCGTTTGACATACTTTATAAAAACTTTAACATTGGTCATAATTTTAATTGGTAAGTGATAAGGCTTTCATATTTCACATGTGCATTCTATGTCACAAGGTCCTTCCGGCGGTACCATAAGTTTTGACCTAGTGACCATCACCTTGACATTTGGCCTACTTTTTAAAACTTTAATTTTGGCCATAACCTTTGTTTGGTTAGTGACAGGACCTTCATATTTTATACATGCATTCCTTGTCAAAAGTCTAATCCAGTGGTGCCATAATTTTTTACCTTCTAACCTTGACCTTGATGTTTGACCTACTGTTTTAAAAACCTCAAATTGGTCATACCTAATGATTGGTTTATGATAGGGCTTTCATATTTCAAATGTGCATTCCATGTCACAATATCTTTCCAGTGCCACCATAATTTCTGACCTTGTGACTTTGACCTTGACATTTGACCTACATTTAAAAAAAATACTATTGGCCATAACTTTCGATTTGTTAGTGAAAGGGCTTTCATATTTCATATGTGCATTCCTTGCCACATGACCTTTCCGATGATAACACGATTTGTGACCTTGACCTTGATGTTTGACCTGTTTTTTAAAGACTTTAACATTGACCATAATTTTCGATTGATAAGTGATAGGGCTTTCATATTTCACGTGTGCCTTCCTTGTGACAAGACCTTTCCAGTGGTATCATAATTTTTTACCTTGTGACCTTGACCATGACCTACTTTTTAAAAAAAAAAAACTTAATCATCAGCCATACTTTTAAATGGTTAGTGATAGGGCTTTCACAGTTCACATGCGCTGTCGGTTGGCATCAGTGTTTCAAAAACACATCTTATTTTTTATGTAACTGCACGACTTTAATTTGTCACCACGGCCTGTGCATGTATGTGAGCCTGTGAGTGTGTGTCACTAAGCCTTTCTGTTCTTCCCTTGTATTACGTTGGCTGTGTTCTTTTATCTGCGGCCTTTTCTGAGTAACTTTTTTGGGGGAAAAAGATACTATTACCGCTACATTTCACTTAATTTTCAATTCTGTCCGATTCTTCGAGAGACAGGTCCTTACGTGCAAGTATACCACGAAAGTAATTAAACGCGTCCAGCTGTTGCCTCAGTTTCAAATGAGGGCGTGGATACAGCTTCAGGGGAGGCAACTCTTTCAAAATATTTTGTCTCCTTTATCCACAAGGGTCTATCCTTAAAAGAAAGAATTTGCTCCTCAGGAGCAAATTCTTTCTTTTAAGGGTAAACCCCGTTTCAGAGGGACTCGGGTCTATAGAAAAGAATAGGACTTCCTGTAAGTTGTCTCCCTTGTGAAAATAACCCCTTAAAATCAAATCATAGAAACAAAAGTTACCATTCTGACGCAAAACCATTCACGTCTACATCTGTGTTTGTGGTCTTCGAAACAGTATAAGACGTGAAATCAGATGTTAACAATACCTTCCTTAATTCAGAAGAAAAACGCTGGAAAGAGGTCCTATTGTCAGTGACATAATGAGATCCCTTAGACAAATACAATCTTTTCAGAAAGAATCGACTTCTATTCAATGCCCATTGTCATAAGCCGTAATGAAATCAACAGTAGTTCTATTCAAGCTGATTCCCGTATTGTTCGGAGGAAAATTGAAAATCATTCAAAACTATTGAAACCCAGTCGGAGGCTGAATAAGGATCAAATACTCTCGCTATCGCTTTTGAAATGAGCCGTTTATACTTCAATACGCCTCAAAATGTCCTTTCATTCCTATTGTGAAGACATCACAAGTTGTGTTATATCCAGCTTTAACGCCAGTATTGTTATTCAGTAGCGCAGAATCAGTCTCATTTTCTGAACGTGTCAGATTCTTAAACTGAATGTATATCTTTTGTATACCACCATTTCTACTGAATAAGACTTAGTGGGGCGGACAAAAGAGTTAATAATTCCGCGAAACGCAGGATAATTGCCCGAAACGGAGATTATTTGCACGCATTGGAGCGAAAACGTACTTCCTCACCCTCGCCAATGCGGATTGAGAGAGGATGCTCGGTGCATTTCGCGTTTTTGCCATATTTCATAATAACTGAAATGGTGCCAGGTAGATTATTATAAATCCTAGAAGCGCCAAACGAAAATGAAACATACGCCATTTTATTTTTTATTCTTCTTCAGAGCACATCAGGCTTGGCATTTCATGTGAATTGTCAGTCTTGCAGACTATAGGCGTGGAACATCAAGTCTTAGATCTTCTGGAAAAGGAGAAAACCATTTTATATTCGAAAAATTTGTCTGCTCAAGTTGTATTCGGTGCCTTAAGGGTTAATTCTTAATATTATTAAATGAGCCTTATAATGAGAAAAAAAAATGTTTTTGCCGTTTGTGAACAGCAAAGGTGCTGGTCAGCCTGCGCATGCGCGCAGGCTGATCAGCACATTTGCGTTCACTGATTGGATAGTAAAGTACTTCCGGTTTCTTCACCAAAAATTTCAAGACTCTTGCTAGTCTGTGTAGCTGAGCAGGCTGGTTTGTAACTCACCTGGTCGCAAGCTCAGGTGAGCGGTTTTATCGTGTCTGGGCTCTAGTAAACCCATAAATGACAATGGAATCTTCCATCTTGCAAATTCGGAGTGGTCCATTTCCAGCAATAGTGGTGTCAGGTTTGTTTTGTTTGCAGTAAAAGTTGTGTAAAAATGCACCTACTTTAAGCAAACAGTGTAGACTCGGCGTCTGATCTGGGTCTACACTGTTTGCCAATGTCCCAACTATGGACCGCTAGGCATATATGGACTAATCGTTGCCAAGTTGTGAGGTAACCGAATGTTTGTGAAGCAATCTGATATATTTGTAACTGTTGATGAAGCCTGACAGAGGAATACAAAACGACAATCGCACATTGGCATGCTGATATCTATAATTTGGCAGTTCCTATTTAAAGCATAATTATTCCCTAGGTGACCTTCTACCAGAAGCGTTTAATTGTTTTGCATTTAATTTTTCAGATGCACAGAGTGCGAAATTATGACGAAGTTTAGATTCTGCTTCTTTAAGCGTTTTTTATTAAAGGCCTCTTTTAAATCATTTTATCAGTTTATTAATTTTATAATCCTCTGAGAGTTTCATAATCTTCACGCTAACAAAACTATATCTATTAAAAAATACCACGATGAGTATTATAGGCAAGTGAAATCTTGCCCGAACAACAGGAACCTAAAGCTGAGACGAGGTTTGCCAAATTCGGGGTCCATGGTTAAGACGCCCATTTCCATATATTATGTGCTGGTTCGTGATTGATTAAACTGAATCGAGGCTCTCGCTACCTGGACTAGCTACTAGTCTGATAACTGAGTTTTTAATGTATTATATAGTTGATCGTGCGCCATTACTGACAATGGACAGTCTTAATCACATTTGAGAAATGTTACTGCTTGGCCGATGAGACCAATCCTAGCTCTGAACCACCGCGGTGCGAGGCGGGACCGCCCATGCTAATAAACCCTATTGGTTTCATTGGGCGACAGGGCTTGAGATGTCATTTCATCTCAATGTCGGGTAAAAGTCCCACAAAATTGGAAGCAACGTCTCCAAAATGACCTTTACAGTGTTGACGGGGACGTTAAACCTCAAATCAAACAAAAATAGCTCTGAACTGTCTGTTGCAGATAAGGCCACAGAGGTTAGAGGAGGACAGCTCTGTTGGTGATGTCTTAGCTCTGGCTTTGCGCTGTTTCTGATCAGCTTCACTGATTCTTTTTGCCTCATATTCACTGGCACCACTTCTGATGAGGCCTCGTCACTGCTCTGTCCTGTGCAATTTGTTCCCACGGCTCTGTTGGAATGTTGAAGTCATTGAGGGAGGCTTTGAGGGTGTCCTTGTTGCGCTTCTTCTGACCGCCATTTCTAGTTCTCCATAGAGAATTTTCTGTGGCAAACCTTCCTCGGGCATTCTGGTAACATGGCCAGCTGTATGTACACTCTGCATCTCTAGCCTGTTCTGGTTTGCATCCCTGCCCTGTTTAGGACGTCCGTGTCCGGGATCCTGTCCACTTAATCTTTAAGAGTTTTCTAAGACAGCTTCTATGGAAGGGACTCAGCCTTTTGGCATGTCGTTGGTAAAATTGTGTTTGTTTGTTTGATTTGAGATTAAGCGTCCCTATCAACACTGTAAATGTCATTTTGAAGACGTTGCTTCCAATTTAAACTAGCAGCGTTTTGGTCGGACAGGCTTAGATCCTCTCAGCGGTTTACCAGTACTCGTGTGCGGGTCGGTTTCAACTCTGCGTGGAAGCATCATGCAGCCCATCTATTTCTTCAAGCCCCGATGTTGGTAAACTTAGCATGTTTGTTTGTTTGATTTGACGTTTAACGTCCCCGTCAACACAGTATAGGTCATTTTGGAGATGCTGTTTCCAAGTTTGTGGGACTTTTACCCGACATTGAAATGAAATGACTTCTCAAGCCCTGTCGCCCAATGAAGCCAATAGAGTTTAAAAGCATAGACGGTCCGACTGGCACCGCTTTGCCTGGGCAGGCTTAAATCCTCTAAGTGGTTTACCAGTACTCGTGTGCGGTCGGTTTCAGCTCTGCATGGAAGCATCATGCAGCCTATCTACATTTCCAACCCTGATGGGCGGGGGCAGTCAACTTTTCATGTTTCGCATGCATACAATAGTGTTGGCAGCACCACAGCTCTGTAGAATTTCAGTTTTGGGTTAAAATAGAAGTGAAGGCAGTGATTAGGAATCGATACAATTATAGCCCACAGCTCCCATCAGTGACACCAAAGGGAAAGAAACACAAACCTGAAATAACTATACCCTAATGGAAACATCAATAGCGGAAAGCCAAAAGGACAGTTACTTTCCCACAAAATGTCCAACTGGCAATCCAAAACAAAATAATATACATGTATGCGATACACACGCTCAAAAGACAAACCATAACAAAAATAAACTGCGACAGAAGAACCGCCATGGAAGGGTCCGTGAACCGAATTCCACCGGAATTCCGTCGCGATTTAGACTAATAATTTGTTTGTTGGCATAAAGGCCTCCTAACTCATCAGTGCAACATCTCGGAGATCACAAAAATCAAACAACCACAAACCTGATTCCAGTTCGGCCCCAAACACTACCACATACTCGGCCAAATGCTCCACTAGCTTTGACAATCCTGGCATTGGCATCATCATCAATTTGCACAACACTTGACAGTGTGCTCCCAAGGTAGGTGAACTTGTCTACCACTTGCAATCTTTGACCTTTCGCTGTGATGATGGGCTCTTTGTAAGGCTTGCCAGGCGCTGGCTGATAGACTACTTCAGTCTTTTTGATGCTGATTGTGAGTCCATACCTATCAAAGTAGTAAGATACTTGATCTATACCTTTTTATATCTTCTCTTCTGCTGGAGCACCTTTTGCCATGTCATCAGCAAAGAGGAACTCGTCTAGCACCTCTGTCTACATTTTGAATTTGGCATGCAGCCTTCCGAGGTTGAAGAGCTTCCATAATAGGTATACCATTGTCTCGAATCTGGAAAGCATACATAAGTGCATCAGAATGGCTTTTCTTGCCGCTGTCACGCCGGACAGGTGTATCTGTAAAAACCGAACTGGGTTTACATTTACATTAAATTCCGCTATTAAGACTACCCAACATTAAGACTAATTTAAGACTTTTAAAAGCTTATTGAGAAGACTTTGTGTTTTCTACACCCGGTATCTCCTAATAAAAACAACTTTGGCGGTTTATTCATGTTGTTGTGTGTTACTTCTCACTGTGTGTATCACTTGTGTCTTTTTATTTTGGATGGCCATTTTGTGAGAAAGTAACTGTCCTTATGGCCATCCTTTGTTTAGGCTTCCATTATGGTCTGGTCGCTTAATGTTTGTGTTTCTTTCCCTTTGGTGTCTTGGATGGGTGGAGTAAGTTAATTGTATCGATTCCTGATCTTTGTTTTACTTCTACTTTGGAATTGTTCAAATGTGGTCTTAAGGACCACTTTTGAACAGTCCATGAGGTGGTTTTAATATTGGAATTTTACTGTTTGTTTTGACTTTGTGTTCGAATGGAAAAAGGCTTATCTAAGGGGTGTCATATCAACGACTCCCAATTTAAAATGTGTTTATGGAACACTATGATTCACACAGAATGGAACAAGTATATATTGCACGACCCGCAGAAAAAGCGACCGACTGAAGTCGGTTGATTTTCTAAGAGTGCCCTAAAATCACCGTGTCATTCTGTCAGTCTGTCATTCTGTCAGTCTGTCAGTGTGTCTGTCCGTCCGTAACCCGTTTGTGAAAATTGGTGATAGTGACTTAACCGCTTGGAATATTTAAACAATTTTTGGCATGCTGATAGATATCAATGAGATCTAACCAATGAACTTGCGAAATATTACATTCCATTTAGTATAGCCTCGCCGAGGCGAAAAATGTGAAAATTTTCGAACTGCTTCTCCTCGGAAACCGTTGGGCCGATTGAAGTCAAATTTCATATGGAGCCTCTATGGGATGGGGGAAACCAAAATTTGCTCATGGGGTCCAGGTCACATGACCAAAATGGCCGCCAAGCCATATATGGTCTGTCTGTCCGTCCGTAACCCGTTTGTGAAAATTGGTGATAGTGACTTAACCGCTTGGAATATTTAAACAATTTTTGGCATACTGATAGATATCAATGAGATCTAACCAATGAACTTGCGAAATATAACATTCCATTTAGTATAGCCTCGCCGAGGCGAAAAATGTGAAAATTTTCGAACTGCTTCTCCTCGGAACCCGTTGGGCCGATTGAAGTCAAATTTCATATGGAGCCTCTATGGGATGGGGGAAGCCAAAATTTGCTCATGGGGTCCAGGTCACATGACCAAAATGGCCGCCAAGCCATACATGGTAAAACCCTTCAAAAATAGTCTTCTCCAGAACCACTGGGCAGATTTCCACGAAACTTGATAAGTAGCATCTGGGACGTAGGCCCATCATAAATTGCTAAAATGGTGACCCTGGGTTGACCATGACCTTCTTTGTGCCTAGGTCAACTTTTGACACTTATGCTTTTGTATTGGAACAGTGAGAATGCATTTTATCCTGCAAACGATTCAGAATACAGTACTAAAGTATAAGATATATTTTTGCTCCTTACGATAAGGCGCATTTATTGGGGGAACCGTTTTAGGTCCAGGTCACATGACCAAAATGGCCGCCATACCCATATATGGTAACACTCATAAAGCTAAAAGCATCCGGCGGGTCATGCACTTCAGCTGAAGCACTGGTTATTATGTAGTTGCTGCCGGGAGCTCAAACGTGTCCAGAAAGATCCTGTGCACTGTGCATGCTACTTACAAGGACTAAGTCCGAACAACAGACTGTGTAAATTGTTAAAGACAGTATTCAAACGTTAAGCAGGTCATCTACGCACTGGTCCTAGTGTATTTCAAATGTCACTAATCTAGCCCATAGCTGCTCGAAATATTAACCTCACAAGATTTGCGATGGCAATGTAGAACGTCGTGAAGCAGAAGGTTTTGCTCTCAGAACTTCCAAAGGGCATAAAGGACTGCCTGATGACGCTTAGATATCCCTTCTCTGATAAGAGGCATGCGACAATTGTATGTGCCTATGTACCTACAATGATCAACCCAGACGGATGTCAAAGACAATATTTTATGATAATCTGGACTCTGTTACTTCTGCTATACCCCGGACAGACAAACTTATAAAACTGGGGAGGGGGGGGGGGGGACTTCAGTGCTATAGCAGCCACAGACTACCAAACCTGGAATGAGTGATTGGGGCTGAAGAAATACGTAAATGCAACAACAATGACTTTCTCCTTATGATTCATTATGTCAGGACAGACAAGATGTCAGCGTGACAAAGACTGTGTGTGGTATAGGCTGCCTGGCAGATCACGGACGTGTCAGCAAACGCAATCTGCGCTTGAACCCTGTACGGCGAGCACAAGGCAAGATTCTGCCCAAGAGACAAGAAACAGCAAGAGACAAGCATTCATCAATAATATATGCCGTCGTTTAAATGCAACTGAGTTCCATTCAGATGGCCCAGGAGATAATTGGATAGTCTTCAGAGACACTGTTTACTCTTCAGTAATGCGACAAAGTTAGGTGTGAGGATCTCTGGAAAAGTATGGCTAATTTGGCTGTCCGATCAAGCTCATACTAATTGTGAGGCTGTTCCACGATGGTATGCTTTCACGGGTCCACAAAAATGGTGAGTTTTCTGATACATTCCCTTTCACCACTGGAGAAGCAAGGCTGTATACTAGCGTCAACGCTGTTCAGCATGGTTTTCTGCCCTTCTCACAGATGCTTTCCAGGATGGTGACAATAGTATACCTGCTTGGTATCGCTTTGATAAGAATGTTGTAAGCTAAATCCAAGGTGCAGGCCCTGGTGCTAGGCCAGTTCCTCTTTGCTGATGACATAACAAAGGGGGCACCAACAGAAGAGATGATGCAAAACGGCATAAGCGGTTAACCAGTACAGTGCATATTTTTTTCGTCAGAAATTGACAAGTGATTTTCTTGAATCAGCGGGAGGGAGAGAATTACCGTAGAGAAAGCATGTTGCCGAGCCCAGCAGATATCTAACATGGGAAGGGTGTCGGCAACATTCTTTCTTTCCTTCTCCGAACATTACAGTAAAATTCCGCCTTTAAGACCAGCTAAAATTAAGACTAACTCTTCTTCCAATCACATAAATAAAAGGTTTCAGTTACCAAAAAAGAAATCTGTCTGTCCTCTAGTCTTGAACAGTCACAAAGCAGGTTTTGTTAAATAAAGTTAAATAAAGCAAATTCTTCTGATACCGAGGCTCCGTTTTTGGATCTATCTATTGTAGATGGGTTAGTTTCTTTCAAAGTTTATGATAAACGCGATGTTTTTGATTTTGAGAAGATTTCTTATGTTTGAATTGAGGTTTTATGTCACCGTCAACAGTATTTAGGTCATTTTGGAGACGTTGCTTCCAACTTTGTGTGAGTTTTACCCGGCCTTGGGATATAATATCTCAAGTCCTACCACCCAAACAAACCAATATGGTTTCTATGCAGGGACGGTTCAACCACCAGCACATTGCCTGGGTGGGCTTAGACTTTCTGAGCGGTTACCCAGTATTCATGTGCGGTCGATTTCAACTCTGCGTGGGAGCGCCGTGCAGCCCAGTCTATTTCTCCGGGGGCCCAACTACATGGAAGTGTTTGGGAAGGAACTGGAATCAGACTTGACATAAAGCTGAAAGTCTACACAGCTATGGTGCTGCCAGACTTGGACAGTTTACCAACGACATGTCAAAAGACTGAACCACTTCTATACAAGTTGTTTAGAACATTTTAAAGATTAAGTAGCAAAACAGAATTTCAGACATAAAAGTGCTGAAAAGGGAAGGGCTGCAGAGAGTCTTCTGAAACTGGCACAGATAAGATCGATAAGTTGCTACTAGGATGTCTGAGAACCATTTGCCAAATAAAACAAAAACCTCTAAGCTTTAGAAATGAGCAAACATTCCGATGGTGACCAGAAGAAGAGATGCAGGGACACTCTCGAAGCCTCACTCAGTGCCATCTACTTTTGAACAAATTGCGCCCGACCGACTAAAGTGGCGTAACCTACTCAGAAGAGATGCTAGTAAATATGGGGCAAAATGAATCAGCGAGGCCGATCAGAAACGTGCTCTAAGACATCACCACCAGAGCTGTCTTACTCTGACCTCTCTTGCTCCAATTGCAACAGACAGTTAAGAGCTATAATTGGTCTCACCAGCCATCTTAGAACAAACTAACCGATTTTCAAATGTCCTGTAGTGACGGACAAACACGACAAAACCAGTATGTCCTGTCAACTTAAATATACGGTATAATTAATTATATTAGAACGGTTTCTTGACAATATTCATAACATTTTTGTAAGGAAATGTGTAATATTTACTTCCATTTTGACGTTTGATTTCGTACTTGATAAAATTGAAGAAACAAACACTATATAAATAATACACCATAGTAATATTTAATCAATTTTGTGTTCACATAAACATGCCATATGCGTTACACACTCCACCATGCCCATGCGTTTGATTTAGAGATACAATAGCTTGCAGCCAGTGGTGAACCTGGAGTTAGTGTTATATTTATACATGTCAGCGAGACGATTATTTAACCTTTATATAGAGTTCGCAAACAGTGTAGATCCACATGAGATGGTCAAAAAAGATATCTCCTGTTCACCTTTCTGTGACTGATTTTTTAGTAAAACTATATTTTTTACTACACCCATTACTGGCATCAACGGACGTATCCAAAGAAAGAACCCATATAACCAACATTAGAACAACATTTCATATTATTGGCGAAGCTCACGGCGCAGTGCCTATTACTCTCTTCTCAAGAGTTAACTCGTGATGTCTCAAATGAATAGGCATATTATTTAAGAATAAAAAAGAAACATTCGACATGCTTCTTCCAAAGACTAAGTCTTATTTTTGTTTTGGTTTGTCTTTGAGTGTTTGTATCGCTTATATTATTTTGTTTTGGATAGCCAATTGGCCATTTTGTGGGAAAGTAACTGTCCTTTTGGATTTCCGCTATTGATCTTTTCATTAGGGTTTGTTGTTTCACATTTGTGTTTCTTTCCCTTTGGTATCTCTGATGGGAGCTGTGGGTTTATTGTATCGATTCCTGATCATTGCCTTCACTTCGATTTTACATCCAAAAGGAGAACAGACAACTTAAAGAATTCTACATCCCCCGAGAAGGGACTTTTAGCTTCACTTCTACAGGATTCAGGTATGGGTCTCTGTTCCTATAATTATGTCTTCCCCTAAAAAAAATTTGGATAGACATATTGTTTTTCCCCCCGGCATCTGTCTGTCTGTCCATCTGTCCGTCTGTCACAAATTCGTGTCCGCTCTTTAACTTGAAAACCGTTCAAGCTATCTTCACGCAACTTCATATACATATTAATCAATATTAGACGACGTGCAGAGCGCAAGAACTATAACTCTCGCTTTAATACTTTTTGAGTTATCTCCCTTGGAAGTTTGTCGGTATGTATGTATGGTCAAATCGTGTCCGGTCAATAACTTTCTTTTTTTCAGATGGATTTTGAAATTACTTGGCAGAAACATTAACCACCATGAGACGATGTGTGGCGCGCATGACACAGGACGGTACCTCAAAGGTCAAGGTCATACTTAGAGGTCAAAGATAAAAAATGGGCCTTTTTTCGTGTTTGGTCAATAACTTTCTTTTTTTTAGATGGATTTTGAAATTACTTGGCTGAAATGTTAACCACCATTAGTCGATGTGGTGCGTGCATGACCCAGGTTGGTACCGCAAAGGTCAAGGTCATACTTAGAGGTCAAAGGTAAAAAAGGGGCTTTTTTCGTGTTTTGTCAATAACTTATAACTTTCTTATATTAAGATAGAATTTAAAATTACTTGGCAGAAATGTTAACTATCATGAGACAATGTGTTGTACGCATGATTCAGGTTGGTACCTCAAAGGTCAATGTCATACATAGAAGTCAAAGGTAAAAAAGGGGCCTTTTTCGTGTTTGGTCAATAACTTTCTTATTTTAGAACGATTTTGAAATTGCTTGGCAGAAATGTTTGGTACCTCAAAGGTCAAGGTCATACTTAGAGGTTAAAGGTAGAAAAAGGGGCCTTTTTGTGTTGGGTTAATAACTTTCTTATTTTTAGATGGATTTTGAAATTACTTAACAGAAATGTTAACCACCATTAGTCGATGTGGTGCGTGCATGACCCAGGTTGGTACCGCAAAGGTCAAGGTCATACTTAGAGGTCAAAGGTCAAAAAGGGGCCTTTTTCGTGTTTGGTCAATAACTTTTTATTTGTAGATGGATTTTGAAATTAATTGGCAGAAATGTTAACCACAATGAGACGACGTGTCTCGTGCATGGCCCATGTTGGTACCTTAAAGGTCAAGGTCATACTAAGCGGTCAAAGGTCAAAAAGGGGCCTTTTTTAGTGTTCAGTCAATAACTTTTTTATTCCTGGATAGATTGTTAAATTACTTGGCAGAAATGTTAACCATAATGAGACAATGTGTTGCGCGCTAGACCTAGGTCGGTACCTCTAAGGTCAAGGTCATACTAAGAGGCCAAATATCAAAAAAAGTCTTTTTAGTGTCCAGTCAATAACTTTTTTTTATTTCTGGATGGACTTTTTAAAGTAACCTTGCAGAAATGTTCATCTTCATTAGACGATGAGTCGTGTGCAAGACCAAGGTCCATACCTGCAATGTCAAGGTCATACATAGAGGTCAAAGGTCAGAAAAGGGCCCTTTTTTGTGTACAGTCAATAACTTTCTTATTCGTTGATGGATTATGAAATTACTTGGCAGAAATGTTAACCATCATGAGACGATGTGTTGTACCTGAAAGGTCAAGGCCATACTTAGAGGTCAAAGGTAAAAAAAAAGGGTTTTTTGTGTACCGTCAATAACTTTCTTATTTCTCTATGAACTTTTTAAAGTTACTTTGCAGAAATGTTCATCTTCATTAGATGATGTGTTGCACACAAGATACCTCCAATGTCAAGGTCATACTTAGAGGTAAAAAGTGGGAGACATCTGTGATTTTGTAGTAAAACAAATTCTAGTGTTTTGACCTGATTTTCCAAACGAATTTTTTTTCTTCCGTCAGATCAAATGGGCAGTGTTTTCTTGTGTTCGTTACATTGCTATTGTTGTATCCATGTTCTTTTGTTTGCACTTCTAACACAGCGGGCCTACATAGGCACTCAAAAGTAACTGTGCTTTATTATGCAACAAACTCATTACGAAAACACGCCTATATAATTTTGACCCCCTTGAACCCCACTTTCATATGGCAAAACTTGGGTTTACAGGGATAGACCTTATTTTTCTTATTTCTGCTCGAAAATATAGACTGTTTGTGCTCGTTAGAACCGCATCGACCAGGCGGTTCTAACGAGTAACCACAATCTATATTTTGAGCAGAAATAAGAAATATATCAAAATCACACTGGTCAATACATACGTACAGGCTGCGTAGCGGTCGCATAGGCTTTGTATTTTGGACGCATAGGCTTCGATGAAAAATGGCGGATGACAGTTCGTCAATGCAGGTAAGAAACTGTTTTACGTTGATCTAACTGTTGCATGGCGTTGCCCAATAGTGGCAACTGCCTTACGGACCACTATATTAATGTGCGGCTTCGTCTGTTGCAAGAAAAAGTTTGAAAACCGGAATATAGATAAATAGACTCTAAAAGAAATTTGGCATTCAACACAGATTCACCTGTATTTTCACTTTGGTCCGGTCGCCCTATGTAACTACACGTTTTTGGCTGGTGTTCTGGCCGATAAATTGTGAGTAACGATAATGAAATCGAAAAGCTAATATGCAACTTTCGTCACACCTTTTGCTAAAAAGAAAAATCTTGATATTTCGATACAACGCACGTAGCTTCGTTAACGATTACAACGCAGAGGCTGCGAACTAAATTTTACAGCCGTGCATTATGTAGAATAATAGCGAATGGTATTAAATAAATGTCGAGAAATCAGTCAACCAGCTTTAGCTGGTGATGCTAAAGACATTCTGTATCATTAATACCATTTCGTCTCAATGTCGGGTAAAAGTCCAATAAATTCGGAAGCAATGTCTCAAAAATGACCTGCATGATGTTGTCGGGGACGTAAACCTCAACACAAACAAAAAGGTTCTACTGAGTCATGCGCAGTGACATGAGAGGATTATCTATCAATAATGAATTGACATACAACCGTTCGTTAGGGATACCAACCGAGGCTGACTTTATCTGGAGCCACTGGCTAGCTTTGGCTACTTTTGTTGCTGTTCCATTCTCCTATATCACGCCTTCGACAAATCATAGTTAGGTAAATCCATAAGCGAAGACTGCTATTTCCATTTTAAAGAGTGCTAACGAGTGCGCATCCGTGGAAAACCGGACTAATCAACCGTAAGAAATAGAAACCTGAATTGTAAAATGGCCCCTGTTTATACTGTCTGCTTCAACGTCTTTAAGTTTTTTTAATAATATTTTCGCATATAGGCAAACCCTCTGGCCCTAGATCGAGGAGTATTCTGAGATTGGTCCAACTGACATTTAAAGTAAGCAGCAGATGACAAAGCAGACAACAATTGTTGTGATTGACATCTTAGATAGCTATCTTCAGAGCTGCTGCTTCCCATTACGAAAACACGCCTTTACAAATACATTGTAACCTTTATCGCCGAAAAAATGAAAATTTTGAGATGAAAAATTGTGATATTTTTCTTTTTTCTGCTCAAAATATAGATTGTGGGTACTCGTTAGAACCGCCTCATCGAGGCGGTTCTAACGAGTACCCACAATCTATATTTTAGAGCGGAAATAAGAAAAATAAGGTTCACCCCTGCAAACCCCAGTTTTACTCTATAAAAGTGGGGTTCGAGGGTGTCAAAATTATATAGGCGTGTTTACGTGATGCCTCACTAAAATCCTGATCACAAGTTTCAGTGGACAATATCTAAATTGAAGTCCCCTGAAAGAGTGGATAGTTCTTGTTTATTTTTCTCAATTTTAAGCTTCTGTTTTGAACAATAATGCTAAATTTGCCTATCCAGTACACACCAAGCTTCTAGATTTCTCATGGATGACTTCAGCGCATATCTATGGTTAATCGGAGTTTTCAAGGTCAGTTCATTAGCAGAGTAAATAGCTGGAGATTACGCAGTGATGAAATCCTTATCAGACCACTTAGAAACCTGCAGTTTTCAGTGTAAGAAAGGGTTTATTGATGTCTACCTATTAATTGTAACAGGTTATCGTTTTCCTGTCTCCTTATACAGATTTGACGAAGACTTAACAAGTTTGTGAACAGTAGTGTAAATAATTGTAACTTGACAGATTTGTGCATTCCTTATTTCCTTATTTCTTCTCGGAAACACAGATTGTGGATACACGTTAGAACCGCCTGGCCCGGACGGATGTAACAAGTTCCCACACACTATGTCTTGAGCAGAAATAAAAAAAAACTATCAGAATGTTTTATCTAAACGTTTTTATCTTTCTGGTGGTATTTTAATAGGCGTGTTTTCGTAATGCGTCTTCCCATCTCTGTAACCTGCGCGTCGTAAATTCCGAAGTCACGTGCATTGTAATAAAAACATGACAGAAATTCATACAGTACAAATATTATTTGGCTTAATACTTAAGAGATTTGACGAAGACTTACCAAGTTTATGAACGGTAGTGTAAATGATTGTAACTTGATAGATTTTGTGCATTCGAATCAAAATGTTGTATTTGCATAGCTGAGACTGAAAATGTGTTCGGTATAAATGATATAGAATGTCTTTAGCATCACCGACTAACGCTGGTTGACTGACTTCTCGACATTAATTTAATATCATTCACTATCATTCTACATAATACAGGGTTTTCAAATTTGGTTCGCAGCCTCTGCGTTGTAATCGTTAACGAAGCTACGCGCGTTGTATCGTAATATCAAGATTTTTCTTTTTCGCAAAAGGTGTGACGAAAGTTGCATATTAGCTTTTCGATTTCATTATCGTTACTCACAATTTATCGGCCAGCAAACCAGCCAAAAACGTGTAGTTACATAGGACGACCGGACCAAAGTGAAAATACAGGTGAATCTGTGTTGAATGCCAAATTTCTTTTGGGGTCTATTTTTCTATTTTCCGGTTTTCAAACTTTTTCTTGCAACAGACGAAGCCGCACATTAATAAAGTGGTCCGTAAGGCAGATGTGAGTATTGGGCAATGGAATACAACAGTTAGATTAACGTAAAAACAGTTTCGTACCTACATTGACGAACTGTCATCCGCCATTTTTCATCGAAGCCTATGCGTCCAAAATATGAAGCCTATGCGACCGCTACGCAGTCTGTACGTATGTATTGACCAGTGTGAAAATGTTTCATCTTAAAATTTTCGTGTTTTTTTTTTTTTCGGAGGTAAAGTTTACAATGTATTTTCGTAATGACTGGGAGGAAGAGCGTTACGAGTTACGTCATAAAAACAGCTGACGATTGCTCACAATATTTACATGTATGACGAGTCCAACCATTACGAAGGTGCCCAAAAGTACGCTTTCTCTAATGATGAAAATGTACCCCAAACGAGCTTGTGATACAACATCATCAACAATGTTACGAACACCGTTTTGAGCCTGCTATGGCAGTCACGTAAACAACGTTATGACAGGGGTCACTCAGTAGACTGTAACAAAATCCATTCCATGAAAGGATGCTTTTGCTTAATTCTTTTGTTGCGGATGTTAGGGGCCATCGATTAGAGGCAATCTGTGCGATCTTTTCCCTTTTTTATTATCGCTTACACAATAGACGTTGTAGATTTGATTCTGCCTCTTGTATGTAAACATCAAGTTTATCGTTTCGTAGCATTCTTTGGGCGAGTGTCGATTTCTAGATAAAGCAAATCACTGTTTCTCCCCCATTGTTTGAAAACAATGCAAAACGGTGTTAATTACCGGTATTACAATAGTGCATTGATGCTGAATAGAAAAACGGATATATCAAATAATAGAAGACGCTTTGTTTACCCTTTTTAACAATGGATAGATGTTTGCCTGACTTCCATAATAAGTGTACTAAAACTCCCGTATGGTTTACTAAGCTATTGTATTGGCCATTTTAAGCTATTGCCTAATGGTGATGATTATTTTCTCACTGAAGAAAAACACCGGAATCACAACTAGGTCACGACAAGCAAGTATTCGTCTTCGGACATGGGTGCACAAATAAAAGGTTTCAGTTGTCAACAAGAAATATCTTTAAAAAAGATATGCGGCGTAGATTTAATTGGAAGGATGTTTAGAAACCAGTGCTTCAGCTGAAGTGCACGACCCGCCGGATGCTTTTAGCTTTATGAGTGTTACCATATATGAGTATGGTGGCCATTTTGGTCATGTGACCTGGTCCTAAAACGGTTCCCCCAATAAATGCGCCTTATCGTAAGGAGCAAAAATATATCTTATACTTTAGTACTGTTTTCTGAATCGTTTGCAGGAAAAAATGAATTCTCACTTTTCCAATACAAAAGCATATGTGTCAAAGTTTGACCTAGGCACAAAGAACGTCAAGGTCAACCCAGGGTCACCATTTTAGCAATTTATGATGGGCCTACGTCCCAGATGCTATTTATCAAGTTTCGTGGAAATCTGCCCAGTGGTTCTGGAGAAGACTATTTTGAAGGGTTTTTACTATATATGGCTTGGCGGCCATTTTGGTCATGTGACCTGGACCCCATGAGCAAATTTTGGTTTCCCCCATCCCATAGAGGCTCCATATGAAATTTGACCTTAATCGGCCCAACGGTTTCCGAGGAGAAGCAGTTCGAGAATTTTCACATTTTTCGCCTCGGCGAGGCTATACTAAATGGAATGTTATATTTTGCAAGTTCATTGGTTAGATCTCATTGATATCTATCAGTATGCCAAAAATTGTTTAAATATTCCAAGCGGTTAAGTCACTATCACCAATTTTCACAAACGGGTTACGGGCGGACAGACAGACAGACCGTATATGGCTTGGTGGCCATTTTGGTCATGTGACCTGTACCCCATGAGCAAATTTTGGTTTCCCCCATCCCATAGAGCCTCCATATGAAAGCTGACTTCAATTGGCCCAACGGTTTCCGAGGAGAAGCAGTTCGAAAATTTTCACATTTTTCACCTCGGCGAGGCTATACTAAATGGAATGTAATATTTCGCAAGTTCATTGGTTAGATCTCATTGATATCTATCAGTATGCAAAAAAATGTTTAAATATTCCAAGCGGTTAAGTCACTATCACCAATTTTCACAAACGGGTTACGGACGGACAGACAGACTGACAGAATGACACCGTGATTTTAGGGCACTCTTAGAAAATCAACCGACTTCATTCGGTCGCTTTTTCTGCGGGTCGTGCAATATGAGCTACAATAGTGACAGCAACAAATGTCTAGCTATGAAATGGTTTACTGTATTCAAACAATTCAGATGTCACGCGAGGAAAAATAGCTTTGCAGAGGGCGGTGTCCAGCCTGTTTGGGCTAAGGTCAATGTAAAAGGTCAAGGTTAAAAACATGACCTCATTTCAAGAGCATATGATCTCAAGTATATGCACAACAAATAAGAAAACGTTATCATTCACTGTTTTTGAACACAAATTCTAGGGTTAACATTTAGGGTTGTCGCTATGGTGAACGTAAACGCATAGACGGACGAACAAACGGACGAGCAGACAAACGGACGGAAACTTGATCTTATGTGCACCTAACTAAAACTCAAATTACACTTATTCCTTTTCAGAATTTATATAACATTAATGATATTCGAAAATGTCCATTTTGTGTTAAAATGGGGGAGATAAAGTATGCTGAAGACAAATGATACACTGCAACTTTTATTTAGCATATATTGTAAATTAAACATCTGTCAATTTGTAATGCGATTATTACATGTTTTTGTCATGCTATATCTCTTTTTTGGTTTCATTGGGCAACAGGGCTTGAGGTGTCTTTCATCTCAATGTCGGGTAAAAGTCCCACAAACTTGGAAGCAACGTCTCCAAAATGACCTACACAGTGTTGATGGGGACGTTATACCTCAAATCAAACAAACAATTCCTTTCGCAGAAAATTCTTCCTTTCGCGAAAGGAACCTTCCTTTCGCGTAATGGTTCCTTTCGCTATATAGACCAACCACGTGAAATTAGGTAAAAATAGCTATTCACCGCAGCAGTTACAGAATTCACTAGAATCCCAATTATACATAAGACGTATGGTCATCAAAGGACAAGACGGTGAGCAAGCCGAAACTGTATATATTTTTCATTCATGTCTCACATAAAAAATGAAACATCTCCTAGGTTAAAACTTCGGTAAACTGTCGTATTTTTTGAGTAGATTTATTTATGCAAATCATTGACCAATGAAATGGTCATCTCCTTGGACATGTGGTTTTATTGACCAATGGAGTAACGAAAAATGTAGGACGAAAGCAAAACCATAACGGCTGCGCCGTAAAAAATAGTTTCCTCTAGTCTTGAACGGTCACACACGGGATTCACACAAAGTAGAAGTGGATGCAATGTTCAGGAATCGATACAATTAACCCACAACTCCCATAAGAGACACCAAAGGGAAAGAAACACAATCATAAAACAACAGACCCTAATGGAAAAATCAATAGCGGAAAGCCATAAGGACAGTTACTTTCACACAAAATGGCCAATAGGTTATCCAAAATAAAATAATATAAGCGACACAAACACCCAAAGACAAACCATTACAAAAATAAACCGCGACAGAAGAACCGGCGGAAACGAATTTCACTTTGGGGGGGGGGGGGGGGTCTCAAATTTTTCTGCTCAAAACATACATAACAAAAAAATATATATAATCGTGTAAACCCCAGTTTTACTATACAAAAGTGGGATTTAATGGGGTCAAAATTATATAGGTATGTTAACGTGATGAAAAACTGCCTTCCCCGGCTAGAAGCAATCTACAGATGCCAGAACTTCGACCGTTTTAATAGGCATTTTATTGTATATCTTTTGCCATATTAAACGGTCGAAGTTCTGGCAAAATTTTAACTTGGAATACCTAGTGAAAAGATGTCTTCTGTGTGCCTGAAAATTTCAAGCTCGAACCAAAAAAAAGTAAAATTCCGCTATTAGGATTACGTAAAATGAAGACTATTTCTCGCTTTAAAAAACATATTTTTTAAGTTTTAGTTGTTATTTCCTTGTGTTTTCTAGAACCAGACTACCTTTGGGACTGTTGGAAAATGGTCTTAAAGACCACTTTGTTCAAAAGTCGTCTTAAAGATCACTTTTGAACAGTCCCAAAGGTCGTTTTAATATAGGAATTGTACTGTACCTGTCGTTCAGAGATATTGTACGCCATATGAGGCTGTGGATTGTATTTATGTGGCATAATCTAATTTGCATAAAAACCCTTACGCAAAACTTTAATATTTTGCTTTTATAGGCAATGTTTTGGACACCTGTGCCCGGTTCCGGAGACATGTGTCCGCACATCAACTCAATCCATTACAAAAACACGCATATTCAAGTATATTGGAAACTGAACCACCAAAAAAGAGAATTTTCAGATAAAAAACGCTGTTTTTCTTTTTCTTATTTCTGCTCAAAACATACATAACAAAATATATATATATAATCCTGTAAACCCCAGTTTTACTATACAAAAGTGGGGTTAAATGGGGTCAAAATTATATAGGTATGTTAACGTGATGAAAAACTGCCTTCCCCGGCTAGAAGCAATCTACAGATTCTAAAAGACTGCACGGATGCGTACATGTACTTTGATGTTTTTACGCCGGACGCGCGGATTAATCTTTCCGCCTCTCCATAACTCCAGAATCGTTACGGGTCACTTCCGATGGCTTCGCTTGTCCTACCTATAAAACAAAGCTATGTTTTTGTGGTCTCGGAAAATGCAGAAATGTCACCAATATACTGAGAAACAATCATCTGAATGCGATTGTTGTCTATAACACGTGTGGGCCAGAAATATAAGCTGACTAGGAAACACATGGGGGCTTGCTATCAGCCATCAGAGTACTAAGAAACTCCGAAATCACTACATCTCAAATGATTTAACACCCTTTTGTACTATTTTCTCTCAAAGAATCGCTCATTATGTCTCGATACAATCTAAATGGGGAATTATGATCTTGCAATGAAATGGTTCCCAAATTAATTACCTTTAATACGACACAGCCGAAATCCTCTGAGAGCGCGTGTCAAAAGTTATGATGAGAAACTATTTAGACGCATATCCCCCCAACGAAATACGAACTCGGATGCAAAAACTACATCGTTGCAAAAGCATAATCGACTGAAATCTTGGATAACGAACGTGAAAGAACACGGAGATAAAAAGGTTCTTGAATTTGTTGTGCTTATGAAATTAACAGCTGAGCTGTCAGTTTTGAACCAAGAGATATGATTAATATCAGCCGCGTCACACATCAATGCTCCTCAGCGTATACGCGAACGCCAAAGCCCAGGCGCGTCTGCGCGTGCGCGCAGTCGCGCCTGAGCCTTCGGTGTTCACAAACAAAATACATGAGTCCAGATTATGCCACCGACGATCAGCTAAAGGTCTGTCCCATTTGATAAAACACGCGTGTGTATTCATCTTACACTCTCGGATAAGTTAAGGAGCCTTTTTGTCTGATGCGCAACTGATTATTATCCAAAAGTTCGCTCAGAACTAGTTTTCGGTATTTATCGCGTTGTATTAATTGACTGAATGTGGCAGTGTGAGCGTTTGTTAAAGCTATTGACTCTACCAGGCCACCCAGAAAACCAATGGCAAAACGCGCGTAACTGGCTGTTTCACATTTATGAAAATGAGGGCGGTTTTCATAATCTGAATAAATTATCAGGAAAAAACAGACAAAAAATGATAAAGCACCTGAATAATAATTATAAAAAGCGCTTACAATTAAGAATGATGGGTCGAAAAAAAAGTAATGAGATTAAAAATCCCCCATTCTTAACGTGTTATGCATTCCATTTCCTTTAAAAGGTGTTAATCAGTGCACCTCGAAGATTTTTCCGCCATTTTTTTTTTTTTTTTTTTTTTCAATTTTTGTGATCCGTGTGATGAACACCCCTGTAAACCACACTTTATTTAGAGCCAACTGGGATTTACACAGGTATACATTATTTGTCATATCTCAAGTTGTCAAAGCAACCAAACAAAAGTGGCAGATTTCATAAAAAAAAACTGTTGAGGCAAATATGGTGAATATTTTCATAAAGTTTCAGCATCATGGAGCACGTGGTTTCTGAGGAGATGGCAACCAATAAATTTGAGCAGTAGGCCCAAAAGCATATGGCAGATAGTAGATTGCTTAAGAAATATTTCTATGAAAGTTTTGTCAAAATATCTGCAAAGGCTTGGCAATTAATGCCATTTCCCAATTTTCCCCATAAGTCAATGGAAACTCTAAGTTGACATAGCAACAACACTAAAGAGCCGAAATGCATAAAAAAAAAACACAAAATATGGGGAATTTTTTTATAAAGTCTCAGCTCCATAGAGCTTATGGTTTCTGAGGAGATGATTTTTTTTTTTTTTTTTTTTTTTGCATTTTGCATGGCAACCAATTTTCAGCAGTGGGCCGAAATCATATGGCAGATAGTAGATTGCTTAAGAAATATTTCTATGAAAGTTTTGTAAAAATATCTTCAAAGGCTTGGCAATTAATGCTATTTTTATCCCCCGACCGAATAGGTTCGGGGGATATAGCGATCAGCCTGGCGTCCGTCCGTCCGTCCGTAGACGCAACCTTGTGATGGCCATAACTCCTTTACCCTGTGAGATTCATTGATGGTTCTTGGCACACTTGTTCACAAAGTTGAGACGGCGTGTCATGCGCAAGAACCAGAACTGTGGATGTCATACTTTTTTAGTTATCTCCCCTTTTAATAAAATAGAATGACTACTTTGTGATGGCCATAACTCCAATACCCTTTGAGATATATTGATGGTACTTGGCACAGTTGTTCACAAGGCTGAGACAGCGTGTGATGCACAAGAACCACAACTCTGGTTGCCATGTTTTTGAGTTATCTCCCCTTTCAATAAAATAGAGTGGCTACCGTGTGCTGGCCAGAACTCCAATGCCCTTTCTCGTATATTGATGATACCTGGCACAGTTGTTCACACGGTCGAGACCGTGTGTCATGCGCAAGAACCACAACTCTGGGTGCCATGGTTTTTTAGTTATCTCCCCTTCCAATAATATAGAATGATACCTGGCACAGTTGTTCACACGGTCGAGACCGTGTGTCATGCGCAAGAACCACAACTCTGGGTGCCATGGTTTTTTAGTTATCTCCCCTTCCAATAATATAGAATCACTACCTTGTGATGGCCATATCTCCAATACTCTTTGAGATGTATTGATGGTGCTTGGTATAGTTGTACATGAGGTTAAGCAGATGTGTCACGTGCAAGAACCACAACTATGGGTGTCCTGGTTTTTAAATTATCTACCCTGACAATATAACCTTGTGATGGCCATAACTTCCAATACTCTATGAGATATATTGACGGTACTTGGCATAACTGTATACAAGGTTTACAAGGTTAAGACAGCACTTCATGCCTAAGAACCACAACTCTGGGTGCTATGATATTTGAGTTATCTCCCTTTCCAATAAAAAGGTATGACCACCTTGTGATCTCCGTACCTCCAATACCCTTTGCGACATATTGGTGGTACTTGATGCAGATGTACATGAGGTTAAGCAGGTGTGTCATGCTCAAGAATTACAAATCTGGGTGCTATGGTTTTTGAGTAATCTCCCCTGACAATATAACTTTGTGAAGGCCATAAGTCCATTACCCTTTGAGATATATTGAAGGAACTTGGCACAATTGTATACAAGGTACAGAAGGGGTGTCATGTGCAAGAACCACAACTTTTGGTGCTGTGGTATTTGAGTTATCTACTCTTCCAGTATAACAGTGTGACCAGCTTGTGATCCCCATATCTCCAATATCCTTTGAGACATATTGATGCTACTTTGTACAGAAATACATGAGCTTAAGCAGGCATGCAATTCGCAAGAACCACAATTCTGAGTGCCCTGGTTTTTAGCACACCTGTCACGTAGTGACAAGGTGAGCTTTTGTGATCACTTTTTGTCCGTCGTCCGTCGTGCGTGCGTGCGTGCGTCCGTGCGTGCGTGCGTCCGTAAACAATTTCAAATAAGTATATCTCTAATACCACATGGCCAATCTTGATCAAATTTCATGTGAAGCATCATCAGGTAGGGGGAAAGGCTGCATAAGGTTTTTGGGCTGATCAGATTGGAATTCTGGTTGCCATGGCGACATATAGCTCCCATAGACTTATAATGGGAAAAATTTAAAAAATCTTCTTCTCTGAAACCACAGGGCCCAAGGCTAAGATATTTTGCATGTAGCAACGGCCAGTGGTCACCTACATAATTCCTGCCAATCATGCCCATGGATTTCAAATGGGCCACGTCCCGGGGCCTCTCGCTCCCATAGACTCATAATGGAAAAAAAAGCTTCCAAAATCTTCTCCTCTGAAACCACAGGGCCCAGAGCTTAGATATTTAGCATGTAGCAACGGCAAGAGGTCACCTACAAAATTCCTGCCAATCATGCCCCTGGGGTCCAAATGGGCCACGCCCCAGGGCCCCTTAGTTCCTATAGACTCATAATGGAAAAAAGCTCCAAAAAAGCTTCTTCTCTGAAACCACAGGGCCCAGAACTGAGATATTTAGCAAGTAGCAAAAGCAAGTGGTCGACTACATAAATCCTGCCAATCATGCTCCTGCGGTCCAAATGGGCCACACCCCGGGGCCCCTTAGCTCCCATAGACTCATAATGGGAAAAACAAGTTTCAAAAATCTTCTTCTTTGAAACCACAGGGCCCAGAGCTTAGATATTTAGCATGTAGCAACGGCAAGTGGTCACCTACATAATTCCTGCCAATCATGCCCCTGGGTTTCAAATGGGCCACGCCCCGGGGCCCCTTAGCTCCCATAGACTCCTAATGGAAAAAGCTTCAAAAATCTTCTCCTCTGAAACCACAGGGCCCAGAGCTTAGATATTTAGCAGGTAGCAACGGCAAGTGGTCACCTACATAAATCCTGCCAATTATGCCCCTGGGGTCCAAATGGGCCACGCCCCGGGGCCCCTTAGGTCCCATAGACTCGAAATGGAAAAAGGCTTCAAAAATCTTCTCCTCTGAAACCACATGGCCCAGAGCTTAGATATTTAGCAGGTAGCAACGGCAAGTGTTCACCTACATAAATCCTGCCAATTATGCCCCTGGGGTCCAAATGGGCCACGCCCCGGGGCCCCTTAGGTCCCATAGACTCGAAATGGAAAAAGGCTTCAAAAATCTTCTCCTCTGAAACCACATGGCCCAGAGCTTAGATATTTAGCAGGTAGCAACGGCAAGTGTTCACCTACATAAATCCTGCCAATCATGCCCATGTGGTCTAAATGGGTCACGGCCCGGGGCCCCTTAGCTCCCATAGACTCCTAACGAAAAAAAAGCTTCAAAAATCTTCTTCTCTGAAACCACAGGGCCCAGAGCTTAGATTCAGCATGTAGCAACGGCAAGTGGTCACCTACATATTTCCTGATAATCATGCCCCTGGGGTCCAAATGGGCCACGCCCTGGGGCCCCTTAGCTCCCATAGACTCCTAATGGAAAAAAGCTTCAAAAATCTTCTTCTCTGAAACCACAGGGCCCAGAGCTCCGATATTTAGCATGTAGCAATGGCAAATGGTCACCTACATAAATCCTGCCAATTATGCTCCTGCGGTCCAAATGGGCCACGCCCATTGGGCCCCTTAGCTCCCATAGACTCCTAATGGAAAAAAAACCTTCAAAAATCTTCTTCTCTGAAACCACAGGGCCCAGAGCTTAGATATTTAGCATATAGCAAAGGCAAGTGGTCACCTACATAAATCCTGCCAATCATGCCCCTTGGGTCCAAATGGGCCACGGAAAAAAGCTTCAATTATCTTCTCCTCTGAAACCACAGGGCCCAGAGCTCCGATATTTAGCATGTAGCAACGGCAAGTGGTCACCTACATAAATCCTGCCAATCATGCCCCTGGGGTCCAAATGGGCCACGCCCCGGGGCCCCTTAGCTCCCATAGACTCCTAATGGAAAAAAGCTTCAAAAATCGTCTTCTCTGACAACAAAGGGCCCAGAGCTTAGATATTTAGCATGTAGCAAAGGTAAGTGGTCACCTACATAAATCCTGCCAATCATGCCCCTGGGGTCCAAATGGGCCACGCCCCGGGGCCCCTTAGCTCCCATAGACTCCTAATGGAAAAAAGCTTCAAAAATCGTCTTCTCTGACAACACAGGGTCCAGAGGTTAGATATTTAGCATGTAGCAAAGGTAAGTGGTCACCTACATAAATCCTGCCAATCATGCCCCTGGGGTCCAAATGGGCCACGCCCCGGGGCCCCTTAGCTCCCATAGACTCCTAATGGAAAAAAGCTTCAAAAATCGTCTTCTCTGACAACACAGGGCCCAGAGCTTAGATATTTAGCATGTAGCAAAGGTAAGTGGTCACCTACATAAATCCTGCCAATCATGCCCCCTGGAGTCCAAATGGGCCACGCTGTGGGGCCCCTTAGCTCCCATAGACTCCTAATGGAAAAAAGCTTCCAAAAATCTTCTTCTCTGAAACAACAGGGCCCAGGTCACCTACATAAATCCTGCCAATCATGCCCCTTGGGCCAGAATTGGCCACACCCATGGCCCATTAGCTACCATGGATGGACTTAAAATGGAAAAAAAACAACTTAAAATGAAAAAAAAAACTTGAAAAATATTCTTCTGTGAAACCATAAGGTCCAGAGCTTAGGTATTTAGCATGTAGCAACATGCAGTTGTTGCCTACATGAATCCTGTCTGAGTCTTGCCCCTGGGGTTCAAATTTGCCAAATCCTGTGGCTTCTTAACTCCAATAAACTTATAATGAAAAAAAAAAGCTTTAAAAATCTTCTTCTCTGAAACCATGAAGTACGGACCTAAGATATTTAGATACCTGGACAAAATATAGGGGAAAGCTAAGGGCGCAGACTAAATTTATTGCACTGTTACGAGAGACACATCCCGTACGAGGTTACACACAAGCATGCCTGAAACCAAAACCGTTACAGACCCGATTTCAGAAACAATAAATGATTTAACCGCACCTTAGACGCTACCAACCAAAAAGGAGCGTAGTGATCTGTAAGGATAAATCTAGTGGCTATCGAATCCGAATCTGAATCTGAATAGCACATTCGAAGTCCCCACTCTACCTCAACCTCAAATACACAAGTACTTTTTAAAATAATAGGTAGCTGATGGTTGGTCTCTCTCGTACTCAAATCTCTCTCTCTCTCTCTCTCTCTCTCTCTCTCTCTCTCTCTCTCTCTCTCTCTCTCTCTCTCTCTCTCTCTCTCTCTCTTAATCTTATAGATCTACATTATTCTTATACCTTACCTGCTGATAAATAAATAATCTAGTAGAAGTAACAAATCTGTAATCCCACTCAGAACTTACGTTGACGTGATGTTGGTTAGGCGTCGTATCAGAGGTACTTTGACTTTGTTGCAGCGTCACAACAACGTCGGTACAAAGTCACCCACAAACGAGATGCCGCATCTTCGTCGAAGCGACATCAACTCATGGTGTCGCACTGACGTTGAATCGACGTCTCAATGATGGCAACGTATGTATGTTGGGATAATGTTGTTAAATTGTATTTCTTAAGTGTTGTATCTCAAATACTGGTTTCAACTATATCTATATATAAAACATGCTGTAAACAGTACCACTTGGCAAGGACCAAAATAAGCAACGCCTACGTCCAATCCAATGGTACATATATATACTCTTTTTGTGTGTATGTATGTTACCATGAAATTTTCTAATAAATAAATAAATCAATCAAAGGGTGGCCGTCTCACGGCAAAAAGGGGAACAAAGTCAACGGTAGGCACTGTGGTTTGCGGCCTCGGTTTTGCACTTAGGAGTGCCTAACGGTGACAGCGATCCCTGGATCACTGTGAGAAGACCATAACAGAACGGGGCATGGACCCACCACAAGGAAAATCCATAGCCCCGACCCACCCTCCAAAGGGGTCTGGCAAGCGAGAGGTTAAGACGAGGTGTAGCGTTGTGGTTGCGGCCCACTGGCTTTGCACTTATGAGCGCTGCACCAAAATCCTAGCTGATCGGGAGCCACACTGCCCGAAATAGGATCACACGAGAACACGCCGGAACTGGGCATGGATCCATCACAAGGAAAATCCATCGCCCGGCCTCTCCGGAGGGGGGAAGGCAAACGGGAAATCAGGACGAGATGTAACGCTGGGGTTTGCGGTCTTAGGACTTTGGCACTGAGCAGCGTTGCGTCAAAATCCTGGCTGATCGAGAGCCACACAACCCAAAGGAGAACGGCACACCAACACACTAGCAAACAAAAGGCTCTCCTTCAGGAATGCACATAGATTAGTGGGACAGAAATAAGAAACAATAGGCCTTATCACATATCTTTGTTTTTCTTTTTTTTTTTCGCTTTCGAATAAAGGATGAACATTATAAGGTTACCCAAACGGAATGATCTGGGGGCCACAAAAGGACCCTTTTATAAACACCTGACTAGCAGAAAAATCACAGGAAGGCTCTCTCTAAGCACACATGGTATTGCTTCTGTCCCTCTCTTGACAAACGAATACGGTCCCTATAATAGTGCCTGTGGAGGCGGCCATCGCTGTCCCAACTTTGCCTTCGGAAAATATGAAACGCTGTCCCACAAGTCAACATCATAGCTCGCCACGCGCATACCACCATGGCCGAAAAGCCGAACCTCGCCTGGTACATCAAACAGCCCTCGGTACTGCCCTTGTCGTTTAACATAAGAATCACCAAAAAACAACAAATCGCGCCATGACCGCAATTAAAACAGACGGTCAAGACGACCATATATTTATACAGATAAGGGAAATAAACTAACTAACTTGGGCATGACTTAGCGCGACCCTGAAGGAGGGCATCAACACACAACCACCCACGCAAAACTAAAACAACATACATCCACCCACGCAATGCTCAATTAGGTAGATAAAGCGATAGTTGTAGAATAGTTGTAGAGTAGGAATCCCGTAGAGAGGATAGTATAGGAAAAGAGAGATCAAAAATCTGGAGATAGAAGAAGAAGAAGAAGAAGTGTTTAGTTCCCAAAAAGCGATTTCAAACATTGTTAACTGTAAATATGACACATAAAAACAAGATCGCATAGGAGTGCTCGACTGCGCACATGCGCAGGCGGACGCTTGTAAGCGACCTATGAATTTGTACTAACTGCATTGCTAACGAGATCGGCACACGATATCTCGGGCCCTCAAACGACTAGGTAGGACTACAATTCCTCCTATGGTGCCTTCCTTCAAGTAGGATGCGATAATGACATGTAAACATGGCGACTCAGAATGACCCACTTACGGTCCCACAGAATATGACATCCTACGTGGAGGAGGGCACCACATTTTCCTAACTTTAACAAAAAAATGCAGAAAAGGAGATTGACCTACTTCCACATCCTCCGCGATAGAGGTCACCCACAAACTAAAATAAACACGAACTTGGGCCCGAGACGGCGGAGGCCGTCACACTATACTATATGTTGTATGTACAGAATAAACAAAAATCACAAACTATAATCTACAAGCACAACCTTGCAGGTACAAAAACTGTCCTACCCAGCATAAGAGAGCGGGTGGGCTTGCCCCAAAACGGACAACACCATCTTTAAAGCACAAGAAAAACAAACACGACAGGTCCGTGGCGGGGCGAGCACATCCGCCCGCATATATACTCAATAAGCTGGGGGCACAGACCAAATAATGTAAAAATGTACATACGTTACAACAATATGCAAAAATCAAACAAAAAAAAAAAAAATACCAATATCAAAATTGATACAAAAAGCGTAGACGACATCCATAGACATGGTGCTGGCGTGAGGGTGTAGATGCGGCTGAAGCTACAAGCTAGAAGAAAGAAATGGATGGACTCTACAATTTTGTGGTGCAAATAAGCACCACAAAATGGCTAAAAAACTTTGTCTCGAATCCCCTGATTGAATATAAGGTGCATAACACGTAACATGGAAACGTGTATAGCAATCTTTAGAAACGTCTTCCAAATCGCAATGAAACTTTCAAACAAAATTAACTGCTAAACGATCCCCTTAATGATAAGTTCAAACTCGGAGCCTACCCTGTTACACAAAACAACCCACACCCCTTTGCGGCAAACCGCAAAACCCAAGGCACAGCACTGCTATAACTTAAACGCAGTGCAATCACGCAGCCAAACCTTTAGAATGGAGTTCCAAATTACTACAACTAAACTATGTTGCACAAAAACAAAGGCTCACATTGGAACTGTGCAACATATCCACAGCCCTTGAAATATGAAGCACGCCTAGCCCAGAAACTCCTACATTTAAAGATGCCCTTTAGCGACAGGACACATGTACTCCTGAAGCAAACGGGAAGACAAAATATAAGCCCCACCGAGACCTGGAAAGGTCACGGCACCATTTCACAAACCTCTCAGGACGGAGCTCGGCGATTGGCTACAGGGCAAGGGGATGCCCGTGGGCTCGGAGACACCTGAGACGTGAGACGACAAACATGGACGGACGGGACTGGAGCCGAGCGATGGTCTCCCTGTTCACCGGCAACGGGGAATAGGGGTACCACCGAACGGCTACGGTGTAGTGCCAGCATGGATTCGTTCCCTGGGACCCCACCAGCTGACGACCCGCTACACGGGGAAACTGGGAAACAACAACAATCCGCAAATGATGTCACCTAACTCCCAATCGGCTAGCTGATAACTGTCAAGCAGACAGGAGTCAGCATATTGGCAGCCTAGGGAAAAGAGCAGTACCTCCAACTAATCCCAGCTGGCGAACTGGGGGTAGCCCCTATGTGTCCTTGGCGCCCGGTTACCTTAAAAACATCCGTCAGTCATCTATTTATTTTGCATCAGGACAAAGAAGAAGAAGAACGTTTAATTCGAAGGGATGTTTTTTATTGTATCGTGATCCCAAATGAATATAAAAGGAGTCATTAAAATGTCCATTTAAAGAAGCATTTAACCCAGCTAATTAAAAATCAATTAGTCCTTACAAAAGAAACATTCTGACTAAAAGACAAAAATTATTCTATTGTGGAAGCAGGCTACAAACCGCATACAAATTCATGCACTTTCCACTTGTCTGGAGCAAAATAATCCGTAAACAAAATTTGCCGCATGACGTTAAATTAAACTGGAAATTTCTTCTGACGTAACGTCAACTTTCAACGTCATTTTCCACGTTTTACGCTGATACTCGTAACCGCTGATACTCGTTTTCAGCATTTCTTTTAGGGCTACTGATGAGGCCTTGATGGCCGAAACAAGCTTGTCTGGCCCAAACAACAAATGGATTCTGCTATTTTCGTTTTTGAATGCGTTCATGGTTCATGGTTCTCAAAGGGCATCCCTTTTAGCCTTATTTAATACACATGATTTAAAGCAAACTAGACATTTGAACAATTTCCTGCAATTGTTTTTAGCGATTGGTGGATTCCATACATGGACTCCTTTAATAGATTGTTCCCAGCAAGGACAATTTATAAAGGTATGTTTAATAGACTGTTCCCACCAAGGACACTTTCTGTAGGTATGTTTTATAGACTGTTCCAAGCACAGACACTTCTGTAGGTATGTTTATAGACTGTTCCCAGCCCGGACAATTATATAGGTATGTAAATAGACTGTTCCCACCAAGGACACTTTTCGTAGTTATGGTTAGTAGACATTTTCCAGCACGGACACTTTCTAAAGCTATCATTAAAAGACTGGTCCTAGCATGGACACTTTCTGTAGGTATATTTAAAAGACTGTTCCCACCACGGACACTTTCTGTAATACGCTTCATAGTCTGTTCTCAGCAAGGACACTTTCTGTAGCTATGTTTAATAGACTGTTCCCATCAAGGACACTTTCTGTAGGTATGTTTAATATATTGTTCCCAGCACGGATACTTCTGTTGGTATGTTTAATAGACTGTTTCCAACAAGGACACTTTCTATACGTATGTTTAATAAGAAGTTCCCACCAAGCACACTTTCTGTAGCTATGTTTAATAGACTGTTCCCAGCATGGACACTTTTTGTAGCTATGTTTAATAGGCTGTTTCCAGCACGGACACTTCTGTATATATGTTTAACAGACTGTTTCCAACAAGGTCTCTTTCTATACGTATGTTTAATAAACTGTTCCCACCATGGACACTTTCTGTAGCTATGTTTAATAGAATGTTCCCACCAAGGACACTTTCTGTAGCCATTTTTAACAGACTGTTCCCACTAAGGACACTTTTTGTAGCTATGTTAAATAGGCTGTTTCCAGCACGGACACTTCTGTATATATGTTTAATAGACTGTTTCCAACAAGGACTCTTTCTATACGTATGTTTAATAAACTGTTCCCACCAAGGACACTTTCTGTAGCTATGTTTAATAGAATGTCCGCACCAAGGACAGTTTCTGTAGCCGTTTTTAACAGACTGTTCCCACCAAGGACACTTCATGTAGCTATGTTTAATAGACTGTTCCAAGCATGGACACTTTTTGTAGTTATGTTTAATAGAATGTTCCCACCAAGGACACTTTCTGTAGACATTTTTAACAGACTGTTCCCACCAAGGACACTTCATGTAGCTATGTTTAATAGACTGTTCCCAGCATGGACACTTCATGTAGCTATGTTTAATAGACTGTTCCCAGCATGGACACTTTTTGTAGCTATGTTTAATAGAATGTTCCCACTAAGGACACTTTCTGTAGCCGTTTTTAACAGACTGTTCCCACCAAGGACACTTCATGTAGCTATGTTTAATAGACTGTTCCCAGCATGGACACTTTTTGTAGCTATGTTTAATAGAATGTTCCCACCAAGGACACTTTCTGTAGCCGTTTTTAACAGACTGTTCCCACCAAGGACACTTCATGTAGCTATGTTTAATAAACTGTTCCCAGCATGGACACTTTTTGTAGCTATGTTTAATAGAATGTTCCCACCAAGGACACTTTCTGTAGCCATTTTTAACAGACTGTTCCCACCAAGGACACTTCATGTAGCTATGTTTAATAGAATGTTCCCACCAAGGACACTTTCTGTAGACATTTTTAACAGACTGTTCCCGCCAAGGACACTTTATATAGCTATGTTTAATAGACTGTTCCCAGCATGGACACTTCATGTAGCTATGTTTAATAGACTGTTCCCAGCATGGACACTTTTTGTAGTTATGTTTAATAGAATGATCCCACCAAGGACACTTTCTGTAGACATTTTTAACAGACTGTTCCCACCAAGGACAATTTATGTAGCTATGTTTAATAGAGTGTTCCCAGCATGGACACTTCATGTAGCTATGTTTAATAGACTGTTCCCAGCATGGACACTTCATGTACCTATGTTTAATAGAATGTTCCCACCAAGGACACTTTCTGTAGCCATTTTTAACAGACTGTTCCCACCAAGTACACTTTATGTAGCTATGTTTAATAGACTGTTCCCAGCATGGACACTTTTTATAGCTATGTTTGATAGGCTGTTTCCAGCACGGACACTTCTGTATATATGTTTAATAGACTGTTTCCAACAAGGACTCTTTCTATACGTATGTTTAATAAACTGTTCCCACCAAGGACACTTTCTGTAGCTATGTTTAATAGAATGTCCCCACCAAGGACACTTTCTGTAGCCGTTTTTAACAGACTGTTCCCACCAAGGACACTTCATGTAGCTATGTTTAATAGACTGTTCCCAGCATGGACACTTTTTGTAACTATGTTTAATAGAATGTTCCCACCAAGGACACTTTCTGTAGACATTTTTAACAGACTGTTCCCACCAAGGACACTTTATGTAGCTATGTTTAATAGACTGTTCCCAGCATGGACACTTCATGTAGCTATGTTTAATAGACTGTTCCCAGCATGGACACTTTTTGTAGCTATGTTTAATAGAATGTTCCCACCAAGGACACTTTCTGTAGCCGTTTTTAACAGACTGTTCCCAGCATGGACACTTTTTGTAGTTATGTTTAATAGAATGTTCCCACCAAGGACACTTTCTGTAGACATTTTTAACAGACTGTTCCCACCAAGGACACTTCATGAAGCTATGTTTAATAGACTGTTCCCAGCATGGACGCTTCATGTAGCTATGTTTAATAGACTGTTCCCAGCATGGACACTTTTTGTAGCTATGTTTAATAGAATGTTCCCACCAAGGACACTTTCTGTAGCCGTTTTTAACAAACTGTTCCCACCAAGGACACTTCATGTAGCTATGTTAAATAGACTGTTCCCAGCATGGACACTTCATGTAGCTATGTTTGATAGACTGTTCCCAGCATGGACACTTTTTGTAGCTATGTTTAATAGAATGTTCCCACCAAGGAGACTTTCTGTAGCCGTTTTTAACATATTGTTCCCACCAAGGACACTTCATGTAGCTATGTTTAATAGAATGTTCCCACCAAGGACACTTTCTGTAGCCATTTTTAACAGACTGTTCCCACCAAGGAAACTTCATGTAGCTATGTTTAATAGACTGTTCCCAGCATGGACACTTTTTGTAGCTATGTTTAATAGGCTGTTTCCAGCACGAACACTTCTGTATATATGTTTAATAGACTGTTTCCAACAAGGACTCTTTCTATACGTATGTCTAATAAACTGTTCCCACCAAGGACACTTTCTGTAGCTATGTTTAATAGAATGTCCCCACCAAGGACACTTTCTGTAGCCGTTTTTAACAGACTGTTCCCACCAAGGACACTTCATGTAGCTATGTTTAATAGACTGTTCCCAGCATGGACACTTTTTGTAGTTATGTTTAATAGAATGTTCCCACCAAGGACTCTTTCTGTAGACATTTTTAACAGACTTTTCCCACCAAGGACACTTCATGTAGCTATGTTTAATAGACTGTTCCCAGCATGGACACTTCATGTAGCTATGTTTAATAGACTGTTCCCAGCATGGACACTTTTTGTAGCTATGTTTAATAGAATGTTCCCACCAAGGACACTTTCTGTAGCCGTTTTTAACAGACTGTTCCCACCAAGGACACTTCTTGTAGCTATGTTTAATAAACTGTTCCCAGCATGGACACTTTTTGTAGCTATGTTTAATAGACTGTTCCCGACAAGGACACTTTCTCTTCCAACGACGGACACTGCTGTAGGTATGTTTAATAGACGGTTCCCATCACAGACACTGCTGTAGTTATGTGTAGGAAAAAGTCCAAATAAGTGTACATTCCTGAAAACGGAGCTGAGGCCATCCATAAAAAAAATGTTTGCTTGTTGTCCCCCGAACAACCCACTATTTTTCACCCAGACTCCAAAAATTTTATTGAGATCTGGTAAGATTATTTTTTTGAGCACAAAATTTTTTACTTAGAAAAATCTTAAGGATTCAATGTTTATGTTCCCACCAAGGACACTTTCTGCAGCTCTGTTTAATAGACTGTTCCAAGCACAAGCATGGACACTTACTGTTGCTATGTTTAATAGACTGTTCCCACCAAGAACACTTTCTGTAGCTATGTTTGATAGAATGTTCCCACCAAGGACACTTTTTGTAGTTATTATCTCACCTGAGCCGAAAGCCCATTGGTGAACTTATAGGGTGGTCAGAGTTTGTCTGTCGTGTGCCTGTGTGTCCACATTTTTAAATGTCTTCTCCTCTGGAACCGCTGGGCTGACTGACGTCAGGTGAGCGATTCAGGACCAATGGTCCTGTGGTGTTTAATAGACTATTCCCAGCACGGACACTTCTTAAAGTATGTTTAATAGACTGTTCCAAGCACGGACACTTATTTAGGTATGTTTAATAGACTGTTCCCACCATAGACACTTCTTTAGGTATGTTTAATAGACTGTTCCTACCAAGGACACTTTCTGTAGTTATGTTTAATAGACTGCTCCCAGCACGGATACTTCTTTAGGTATGTTTAATAGACTGTTCCCACCAAGGACACTTTCTGTAGTTATGTTTAATAGACTGTTCCCAACACGGACACTTCTTTAGGTATTTTTAATTGACTGTTCCCACCAAGGACACTTCTTTAGGTATGCTTTATAGACTGTTCCCAGCACGGACACTTCTTTAGGTCTGTTTAATAGACTGTTCCCACCAAGGGCACTTTCTGTAGTTATGTTTAATAGACTGTTCCCGACAAGGACACTTTCTCTTCCTACGACGGAGACTGCTGTAGGTATGTTTAATAGATGGTTCCAAGTTTGATCCAATTCTGTTCATCCATTTAAGAGAATCAGCAGTTTAAAATTTTTCATGATGTCGGCCATTATCACCTAGTTATGCATTGGAGTGGAACCATTTGAATAAATCTGATACAGGTTGATGTAAGGATCTTTCTGACCAAGTTTGACCAAATTCCGTTCAGCCATTAATGAGAATCAGCAATTTGATGTTTTTCACGATGTCAGCCATTATGACCTACTTATGCATCGGAGTGGAACGATTCGAATAAATCTGATACAGGTTGATGTAAGGATGCTTCTGACCATGTTTAATCAAATTCTGTTTATCCATTCACGAGAATCAGCGGTTTGAAGTTTTCCCGATATCGACCATTTTGACCTACTTATGCATCGGAGTGGAACCATTTGAATATATCTAATACTGGTTGATGCATGGATGCTTCTGACCATGTCTGATCAAATCCCTTTCACCAGTTCACGAGAATTAGCAGTTTGAAGTTTTTCCATTATGACCTACTTATGCATCGAGGCGGAACCATTTGAACAAATCTGAGAAATGCTGATATCAGAATGCTTCAGATCAAGTTTGGTCAAAATCTGAGCATTGGTTTTCGAGATGCCATTTGAACAAAATATATGTCGTAAATATAAAGTAGGTCACCGTGACCTAATACCACTACAGAGTTTTTGTATATAAATTTGAGAACCTAGTGCCCATCGAAGCTCAATACCAAAAATCAGCCAATTATACCATGCGGTTCTAGAGAAAAGTCGATTTAGTTGTTTTTGCTATTTTTAGTAACGGCGGCCATCTTGGACTGTCGACCCGGATAATTTTCGCAAACTTGTAAGTCTCGAGTCTGATCATGCTGCATATAAATTTTGAGAGTCGTAGGTGCTAAACATAGCTACAAAAAGTGTCCATGCTGGGAACAGTCTATTAAACATAGCTATATGAAGTGTCCTTGGTGGGAACAGTCTGTTAAAAACGGCTACAGAAAGTGTCCTTGGTGGGGACATTCTATTAAACATAGCTACAGAGAGTGTCCTTGGTGGCTAACAGTTTATTAAACATACGTATAGAAAGAGTCCTTGTTGGAAACAGTCTATTAAACATATATACAGAAGTGTCAGTGCTGGAAACAGCCTATTAAACATAGCTACAAAAAGTGTCCATGCTGGGAACAATCTATTAAACATAGCTACATGAAGTGTCCTTCGTTGGAACAGTCAGTTAAAAATGGCTACAGAAAGTGTCCTTGGTGGGATTATTCTATTAAACATAGCTACAAAAAGTGTCCATGCTGGGAACATTCTATTAAATATAGCTACATGAAGTGTCCTTGGTGGGAACAGTCTGTTAAAAACAGCTACAGAAAGTGTCCTTGGTGGGGACATTCTATTAAACATAGCTACAGAAAGTGTCCTTGGTGGGAACAGTTTATTAAACATACGTATAGAAAGAGTCCTTGTTGGAAACAGTCTATTAAACATATATACAGAAGTGTCCGCTGGAAACAGCCTATTAAACATAGCTACAAAAAGTGACCATGCTGGGAACAGTCTATTAAACATAGCTACATGAAGTGTCCTTGGTGGGAACAGTCTGTTAAAAATGGCTACAGAAAGTGTCCTTGGTGGGAACATTCTATTAAACATAGCTACAAAAAGTGTCCATGCTGGGAACATTCTATTAAACATAGCTACATGAAGTGTCCTTGGTGGGAACAGTCTGTTAAAAACGGCTACAGAAAGTGTCCTTGGTGGGGACAGCCTATTAAACATAGCTACAAAAAGTGACCATGCTGGGAACAGTCTATTAAACATAGCTACATGAAGTGTCCTTGGTGGGAACAGTCTGTTAAAAATGGCTACAGAAAGTGTCCTTGGTGGCAACATTCTACTAAACATAGCTACAAAAAGTGTCCATGCTGGGAACATTCTATTAAACATAGCTACATGAAGTGTCCTTGGTGGGAACAGTCTGTTAAAAACGGCTACAGAAAGTGTCCTTGGTGGGGACATTCTATTAAACATAGCTACAGAAAGTGTCCTTGGTGGGAACAGTTTATTAAACATACGTATAGAAAGAGTCCTTGTTGGAAACAGTCTATTAAACATATATACAGAAGTGTCCGTGCTGGAAACAGCCTATTAAACATAGCTACAAAAAGTGTCCATGCTGGGAACAGTCTATTAAACATAGCTACATGAAGTGTCCTTGGTGGGAACAGTCTGTTAAAAATGGCTACAGAAAGTGTCCTTGGGGGGAACATTCTATTAAACATAGCTACAAAAAGTGTCCATGCTGGGAACATTCTATTAAACATAGCTACATGAAGTGTCCTTGGTGGGAACAGTCTGTTAAAAACGGCTACAGAAAGTGTCCTTGGTGGGGACATTCTATTAAGCATAGCTACAGAAAGTGTCCTTGGTGGGAACAGTTTATTAAACATACGTATAGAAAAACTCCTTGTTAGAAACAGTCTATTAAACATATATACAGAAGTGTCCGTGCTGGAAACAGCCTATTAAACATAGCTACAAAAAGTGTCCATGCTGGGAACAGTCTATTAAACATAGCTACATGAAGTGTCCTTTGTGGGAACAGTCTGTTAAAAACGGCTACAGAAAGTGTCCTTGGTGGGGACATTCTATTAAACATAGCTACAGAAAGTGTCCTTGGTGGGAACTATTTATTACACATACGTATAGAAAAAGTACTTGTTGGAAACAGTCTATTAAACATATATACAGAAGTGTCCGTGCTGGAAACAGCCTATTAAACATAGCTACAAAAAGTGTCGATGCTGGGAACAGTCTATAAAACATAGCTACATGTAGTGTCCTTGGTGTGAACAGTCTGTTAAAAACGGCTACATAAAGTGTCCATGGTGGGGACATTTTATTAAACATAGCTACAGAGAGTGTCCTTGGTGGGAACAGTTTATTAAACATACGTATAGAAAGAGTCCTTGTTGGAAACAGTCTATTAAACATATACACAGAAGTGTCTGTGCTGGAAACAGCCTATTTAACATAGCTACAAAAAGTGTCCATGCTGGGAACAGTCTATTAAAAATAGCTACATGAAGTGTCCTTGGTGGGAACAATCTGTTAAAAATGGCTTCAGAAAGTGTCCTTGGTGGGAACATTCTATTAAACATAGCTACAAAAAGTGTCCATGCTGGGAGCAGTCTTTTAAACATAGCTACATGAAGTGTCCTTGGTGGGAACAGTCTGTTAAAAACGGCTACAGAAAGTGTCCTTGCTGGGGACAATCTATTAAACATAGCTACAGAAAGTGTCCTTGGTGGGAACACTTTATTAAACATACGTATAGAAAGAGTCCTTGTTGGTAACAGTCAATTAAACATATATACAGAAGTGTCAGTGCTGGAAACAGCCTATTAAACATAGCTACAAAAAGTGTCCATGCTGGAAACAGTCTATTAAACATAGCTACATGAAGTGTCCTTGGTTGGAACAGTCAGTTAAAAATGGCTACAGAAAGTGTCCTTGGTGGGATTATTCCATTAAACATAGCTACAAAAAGTGTCCATGCTGGGAACATTCTATTAAATATAGCTACATGAAGTGTCCTTGGTGGGAACAGTCTGTTAAAAACAGCTACAGAAAGTGTCCTTGGTGGGGACATTCTATTAAACATAGCTACAGAAAGTGTCCTTGGTGGGAACAGTTTATTAAACATACGTATAGAAAGAGTCCTTGTTGGAAACAGTCTATTAAACATATATACAGAAGTGTCCGTGCTGGAAACAGCCTATTAAACATATAACTACAAAAAGTGTCCATGCTGGGAACAGTCTATTAAACATAGCTACATGAAGTGTCCTTGGTGGGAACAGTCTGTTAGAAACGGCTACAGAAAGTGTCCTTGGTGGGGACATTCTATTAAACATAGCTACAGAGAGTGTCCTTGGTGGGAACAGTTTATATAACATACGTATAGAAAGAGTCCGTGTTGGAAACAGTGTATTAAACATATATACAGAAGTGTCCGCTGGAAACAGCCTATTAAACATAGCTACAAAAAGTGACCATGCTGGGAACAGTCTATTAAACATAGCTACATGAAGTGTCCTTGGTGGGAACAGTCTGTTAAAAATGGCTACAGAAAGTGTCCTTGGTGGGAACATTCTATTAAACATAGCTACAAAAAGTGTCCATGCTGGGAACATTCTATTAAACATAGCTACATGAAGTGTCCTTGGTGGGAACAGTCTGTTAAAAACGGCTACAGAAAGTGTCCTTGGTGGGGACATTCTATTTAACATAGCTACAGAAAGTGTCCTTGGTGGGAACAGTTTATTAAACATACGTATAGAAAGAGTCCTTAATGGAAACAGTCTATTAAACATATATACAGAAGTGTCCGTGCTGGAAACAGCCTATTAAACATAGCTAAACAAAGTGTCCATGCTGGGAACATTCTATTAAACATAGCTACATGAAGTGTCCTTGGTGGGAACAGTCTGTTAAAAACGGCTACAGAAAGTGTTATTGGTGGGGACATTCTATTAAACATAGCTACAGAAAGTGTCCTTGGTGGGAACAGTTTATTAAACATACGTATAGAAAGAGTCCTTGTTGGAAACAGTCTATTAAACATATATACAGAAGTGTCCGTGCTGGAAACAGCCTATTAAACATAGCTACAAAAAGTGTCCATGCTGGGAACAGTCTATTAAACATAGCTACAAGAAGTGTCCTTGGTGGGAACAGTCTGTTAAAATCGGCTACAGAAAGTGTCCTTGGTGGGGACATTCTATTAAACATAGCTACAGAAAGTGTCCTTGGTGGGAACAGTATATTAAACATACGTATAGAAAGAGTCCTTGTTGGAAACAGTCTATTAAACATATATACAGAAGTGTCCGTGCTGGAAACAGCCTATTAAACATAGCTACAAAAAGTGTCCATGCTGGGAACAGTCTATTAAACATAGCTACATGAAGTGTCCTTGATGGGAACAGTCTGTTAAAAACGGCTACAGAAAGTGTCCTTGGTGGGGACATTCTATTAAACATAGCTACAGAAAGTGTCCTTGTTGGGAACAGTTTATTAAACATACGTATAGAAAGAGTCCTTGTTGGAAACAGTCTATAAAACATATATACAGAAGTGTCCGTTCTGGAAACAGCCTATTAAACATAGCTACAAAAAGTGTCCATGCTGGGAACAGTCTATTAAACATAGCTACATGAAGTGTCTTTGGTGGGAACAGTCTGTTAAAAATGGCTACAGAAAGTGTCCTTGGTGGGAACATTCTATTAAACATAGCTACAAAAAGTGTCCATGCTGGGAACATTCTATTAAACATAGCTACATGAAGTGTCCTTGGTGGGAACAGTCTGTTAAAAACGGCTACAGAAAGTGTCCTTGGTGGGGACATTCTATTAAACATAACTACAGAAAGTGTCCTTGGTGGGAACAGTTTATTAAATATACGTATAGAAAGAGTTCTTGTTGGAAACAGTCTATTAAACATATACACAGAAGTGACCGTGCTGGAAACAGCCTATTAAACATAGCTACAAAAAGTGTCCATGCTGGGAACAGTCTATTAAACATAGCTACATGAAGTGTCCTTTGTGGGAACAGTCTGTTAAAAACGGGTACAGAAAGTGTCCTTGGTGGGGACATTCTATTAAACATAGCTATAGAAAGTGTCCATGCTGGGAACAGTTTATTAAACATACGTATAGAAAGGGTCCTTGTTGGAAACAGTCTATTAAACATATACACAGAAGTGTCCTTGCTGGAAACAGCCTATTTAACATAGCAACAAAAAGTGTCCATGCTGGGAACAGTCTATTAAACATAGCTACATGAAGTGTCCTTGGTGGGAACAATCTGTTAAAAATGGCTTCAGAAAGTGTCCTTGGTGGGAACATTCTATTAAACATAGCTACAAAAAGTGTCCATGCTGGGAACATTCTATTAAACATAGCTACATGAAGTGTCCTTGGTGGTAACAGTCTGTTAAAAACGGCTACAGAAAGTGTCCTTGGTGGGGACATTCTATTAAACATAGCTACAGAAAGTGTCCTTGGTGGGAACAGTTTATTAAACATACGTATAGAAAGAGTCCTTGTTGGAAACAGTCTATTAAACATATATACAGAAGTGTCAGTGCTGGAAACAGCCTATTAAACATAGCTACAAAAAGTGTCAGTGCTGGGAACAGTCTATTAAACATAGCTACATGAAGTGTCCTTGGTTGGAACAGTCAGTTAAAAATGGCTACAGAAAGTGTCCTTGGTGGGATTATTCTATTAAACATAGCTACAAAAAGTGTCCATGCTGGGAACATTCTATTAAACATAGCTACATGAAGTGTCCTTGGTGGGAACAGTCTGTTAAAAACAGCTACAGAAAGTGTCCTTGGTGGGGACATTCTATTAAACATAGCTACAGAAAGTGTCCTTGGTGGGAACAGTTTATTAAACATACGTATAGAAAGAGTCCTTGTTGGAAACAGTCTATTAAACATATATACAGAAGTGTCCGTGCTGGAAACAGCCTATTAAACATACCTACAAAAAGTGTCCATGCTGGGAACATTCTATTAAACATAGCTACATGAAGTGTCCTTGGTGGGAACAGTCTGTTAAAAACGGCTACAGAAAGTGTCCTTGGTGGGGACATTCTATTAAACATAGCTACAGAAAGTGTCCTTGGTGGGAACAGTTTATTAAACATACGTATAGATAGAGTCCTTGTTGGAAACAGTCTATTAAACATATATACAGAAGTGTCCGTTCTGGAAACAGCCTATTAAACATAGCTACAAAAAGTGTCCATGCTGGGAACGGTCTATTATACATAGCTACATGAAGTGTCCTTGGTGGGAACAATCTGTTATAAATGGCTACAGAAAGTGTCCTTGGTGGGAACATTCTATTAAACATAGTTACAGAAAGTGTCCTTGGTGAGAATAGTCGTTTAAACATAGCAACAGTAAGTGTCCATGCTTGGAACAGTCTATTAAACATAGCTACAGAAAGTGTGCTTGGTGGGAACTTCTTATTAAACATACGTATAGTGTTATGCATAAGAATTTATTTTTCTGATTCCCACTTGCACCCCACTGTGACCTAATAGTGCTATAAATATCTTGTTAATCTTCTTATAGAAGATTCTAGAAAACTGAGTCACAGATTAATTTCATTTTTGTAAACAACATGTTTACAAGGGAAAGTACTTCAGAACCTTCCAGAAAGTTCTGGGTTGCATTATTTTTAGAAAATTACCTCATCTTATTCCACAGCCCTCTGGAATGTTCTAGAGAAATCTTAGGGTCTATAAAAGAGCTTGATTTTTCTCATTGAGTCAGACTTTGGAGTTTGATGTTTGGGCTTATAAGAAAAGTTATTTCTAAATTCTGTGTTAAAGGATATTACTTTTCATTTTGGACTGTGAATTCTGTGGGATCAAGGAAAATAGATTCATTCAGGATATTTCATAACAGAGCTAAGTACATTTAATTTTCTTACTTCTACAGGTTAAAGTTAACTTGTAAATAAATTTTGTTGAAATTTTCCAAAAGGCTTGTTTGCTTTTTCTTTCTGCTACGCCTGGCTCGTAACAGAAATTGGGGGCTCGTCCGGGATAAAACCATTTTAAGCATTTTAAAACCGACATTTCATGTGACGCAGGTAATTGTCATTTCTTATCAAATAGACTTTGCAGTTGCTTCACAGGATTGGTATTTCCCTATAGGCATATAGGGGATTGTCATTTCATGTGAACTGTCATTTCAGGTGAAATAGTACTTGTCATTTCATGTGAAATTCTCGTTGGGCTTGTCATTTCAAAAAAAAAAAAAAAAAAAAAAAAAAAACTTTGTCAAATTAACCTCAATCTGTATTTCCATAAATACTTTATAGAACAAACAAAAAGCAAACATGTCGTTTGATTTGAGAAGCTTTTTGGCTCATCCTACTCAGGAGTTGTTTAATCTGGCCAAAAGGACAGATTTGCTAGATATTGCTTCCCATTATGGGGTCACTACTGTCAAAACAAGCATGAAAAAACATGAAATTAAGAATATTTTGGTACAGTTTTTTGTTGATGAAGAACTTTTCGATCCATCTGCTTTGTCTCTCATTATGGTTTCACATACTGAGTTGCAAATGAGACAAATTGAAATAGGAAGGCAAATTGAATTAGAAAAATTAAGATTAGAGATGGAAGAACGCATACAGAAAGAAAAAAATGAAAAGGAAGAAAAAGAAAGAGAAATGCAGAGACAAATGCAGATGGAAAGATTAGAAATGGAAGAAAGAGAGAGGGAAAAACAAAGAGAAATGGAGGAACGCATTCAGAAAGAAAAATTAGAAAAAGAAGAACGGCTCGAGTTGGAAAAGGAAAAAATGAGATATAGTATTGAAGAAAAAGAAAGAGAAAGGCAGTTTCAGTTAAGATTGAAGGAAATGGAACTCCAGGGTCAAGATAGGGTGAAACATACCCCTGTTTTTGACTCTGGTAGTTACTTTGATGCCACAAAGCACATCAGATTAGTTCCGCCATTTCAGGAAAAGGAGGTAGATAAGTATTTTTTGCATTTTGAAAAAGTTGCAGAAAATTTAAAATGGCCAAAAGAGCATTGGACCTTACTTTTGCAGAGCGTTGTTGTCGGAAAGGCTCGAGACATTTACACTCAGCTAACTGTCGAGCAAAGCTCAGACTATGATCTGGTCAAGGAGCTTATTCTTAAGGCATATGAGTTGGTCCCTGAGGCTTACAGGCAGAAATTTAGGAACTGTAAAAAAGAAATTTCCCAGACCCATGTAGAATTTGCTCGAACCAAAGAACAATTATTTGATAGGTGGTGTTCTTCTAAAAAAGTAGGCTCTGATCATGACAAACTTAGACAGCTTGTCCTTGTTGAAGAGTTCAAACGGTGCATAAATTCTGACATTAAATCTTTTCTCGATGAGAGACAGGTTGAAACTTTGGAGGAAGCTTCTCGTTTGGCAGATGATTATGCTTTGACTCATAAAGTCTCATTTGTGAACAGGCCTTATCCTCGAAAACCTTATAATCCACAGACAGGTCCAAGATTCTATCCCAATAATCCTTCTGGTAGTTATAGCCATACATCTAGTACTATGCCCAAACTTTCTGGTGAAAATAAAAGCCAGAATCATTCCAAACCTTCTGGTGAAAACAGAAGCCAGAATTTTTCCAAACCTTCTGGTGAAAACAAAGACCAGAATCCCTTATCTCAATCTCAAGTAGTTTGTTATTATTGTAAAAATACAGGTCATTTGATCTCTGAGTGTTTAAAATTAAAGCGAAGGAAAGAAAGAGAAAGACAAGAGGAACTTAAGCCGACAGGCTTGACTTCTATAAGGCCAAAACCACAGTCTTGTGTAAGGGAGGAAACTCTTTCTGATACCAAATTGTCTGAGACTGATACAGTTATGGAGTGTTATGAACCATTCTTATCAGATGGTTTTGTGTCACTAAATGGTGACAGTTATGCCCATCCTACCCCTATCAAAATCTTACGAGATACTGGAGCTTCTCAATCTCTTATTCTTGCAGATACTCTGCCTTTTTCTGAGAAGACTTCTTTGGGCCAAAGTGTCCTTATTCAGGGTGTGGAATGTGGATTTGTTAATGTTCCGCTCCATAACGTTTATTTGTCATCAGACTTGGTATCCGGTTCAGTGGCTGTTGGTATTAGACCTTCTTTACCTTTTAAAGGTGTTCATTTGTTGCTAGGCAATGACTTAGCTGGAGATAAGGTTGTGGTAAACCCACTTTTGACTACTAATCCTTGCATAGACCAACCGCCTGATCCCATTGAGCAGGAAATTCCTGATCTTTATCCGTCTTGTGCAGTCACAAGGGCTATGGCACGTAAGGCCAAGCAAACTGATGGGAAACAGGATTTTGATTTCACTGATACCTTTTTGGGTCAGTCTTTTAATGACGAGATAACAAGGTCTCTGTCTTCAAGCCTGCCTGATAAGCAGACAGATTTTCATGAGAATAACTCATCTTTAGATCTAGGCCATGACAAAATGTCCGGGTCTCAACTAGCTATAGAGCAGCACAAGGATCCTGAAATTTCGCCTTTGTTTGAAAGGGCTTTAGATGAGCAGGAATTATCTCAGGTCCCAGTCTGTTATTATGTCAAAAATGGCATTCTTATGAGAAAATGGCGTCCACCAGACGTCTCAGCAGAAGACGAGTGGACTGCCAACCATCAGATAGTGGTTCCACGGGTTTACCGTCCCGAAATCTTAAACTTGGCACATGAAACTCCCATGTCAGGACATTTAGGTGTCAATAAAACCTATCACAAGATTCTTAATCATTTTTACTGGCCCGGGTTAAAATCAGATGTTTCTCAGCATTGTAAGTCCTGCCATACATGCCAAATGGTAGGAAAACCCAATCAGACTATACCTAAGGCTCACTTGCAGCCTATACCTGCTTTTGATGAACCTTTCAGTCGAATAATTATAGACTGTGTGGGTCCCTTGCCAAGAACAAAGTCTGGTTGTGAATATCTATTGACTATTATGTGTGCTTCCACACGTTTTCCTGAAGCCATTCCACTAAGAAATATCAAAACTAAGACAATCGTCAAGGCCTTAGTGAAGTTTTTCACATTTGTTGGGCTTCCTAAATCTATTCAGTCAGACCAAGGCTCAAATTTTATGTCTGGAATATTTCAACAAGTAATGCATGAACTTGGCATTGTACAGTATAAGTCATCAGCCTATCATCCTGAAAGTCAAGGCGCCCTTGAAAGATTCCATCAAACATTGAAAAACATGATAAGATCATATTGCTTTGACACAGAGAAGGATTGGGATGAAGGCATCCATCTGCTTTTATTTGCTGTCAGAGAATCTGTGCAAGAATCTCTTGGCTTCAGTCCATTTGAATTAGTATTTGGCCATACTGTTCGTGGTCCTTTGAAACTTCTCAAAGAGAAATTTCTCTCCAATAATGACACCTCCCTGGGTTTACTTCAGTATGTGTCTGATTTCAAAACTAGACTTTCAAAAGCTTGTGAGGCTGCTCGAACCAATCTTCAGTCAGCCCAAAGGAAAATGAAACAGCTATATGACATAGGGACAAAAGAAAGGAATTTTAAACCAGGTGATAAGGTACTAGCTCTTTTGCCTATTCCAGGAAAATCGTTGCAGGCCAGGTATTATGGTCCATACACTGTAGACAAAAAGATCAGTGACGTAAATTACATAATAAACACTCCTGGGAGGCGCAAGCTAAAGCAGCTATGTCATATTAACATGCTTAAGGAATACATAGATAGGGACAATACATCTTTAACATCAGTCAATCTAGTTAGCTCTGTTCCACTTAATTCATGTGACAATGACTGTGAGGATATTAATTCAGTGAAATCGGATCCCACATCATCAAAACTTCAGAATTCTGACATTCTACGGAATCTTGACCAGAAACTGTCACATCTAGAGCCAAATCAGCGGAATGAACTGAAACAGCTGATTTTTGAATATGAACACTTATTTCCTGACATTCCAACACGGACAGACAAAATATTTCACGATGTGGACATAAATGGTTCTAAACCTGTAAAGCAACACCCATACAGGATGAATCCTGTGAAACAAAAATATCTTAAAGAAGAAGTTCAGTATCTATTAGACAATGACTTTATTGAACCAAGTCAAAGTGAGTGGAGTTCTCCTTGTATTCTTGTACCAAAACCCGATGGGACATATCGTATGTGTACAGATTTTAGGAAAGTTAATTCCTTAAGTAAAACAGATAGCTTTCCTATTCCAAGAATGGATGACTGCATTGATAACATCGGGAATGCCAAATACATAACGAAATTCGACCTTCTGAAAGGATTTTGGCAAATTCCACTTACAGATAGAGCAAAGGAGGTTTTGGCATTCACAACACCAGACGGATTATTTAACTATAAAGTCATGCCATTTGGAACGAAAAACTCTCCGGCAACATTTCAGCGCTTAATAAACATGGTAATTGCGGGGCTGGCAGGCTGCAGTGCTTATATCGATGATGCTATCATATACAACGACCAGTGGAATCAACATCTTGGGACTATTCGAGCATTCTTTGATAGACTGAGTAATGCCAAATTGACAATCAATCTTGCTAAAAGTGAATTCTGCCATGCAAGTTTGACATTTCTAGGTCATGTTGTAGGTCAAGGTCATGTGAAACCCATTGAAGCTAAAGTTGAGGCTATCTCAAATTTTCCCGTACCCACGTGCAAAAGACAGCTGATGCGATTTCTTGGTATGGCTGGTTATTACAGAAAGTTCTGTAATAATTTCTCTGTCATTGCTGAGCCTTTGACAAATTTGCTCAGCAAAAGAACAAAATTCCATTGGAATGCAATATGCCAAAATGCTTTTGATAAACTTAAAGCCATACTCAAGAGTGAACCAGTTCTCTTAGCACCAAACTTTGAAAAGGAGTTTAAGCTAGCTGTAGATGCTAGTGACGTAGGTGCAGGTAGTGTTTTGTTGCAGGAAGATGAAAATGGTGTGGATCATCCAGTTTGCTACTTTTCCAAAAAGTTTAATAAGCATCAGAGAAATTACTCTACCATAGAGAAAGAGTGCTTGTCTCTGATTCTTGCTCTGCAACATTTCGAAGTTTATCTTACCCCTACTACTGCACCGATTGTTGTTTTCAGTGATCACAATCCACTGACTTTCATACATAAAATGAAAAACAAAAATCAGCGGTTGCTCAGGTGGAGTCTTATGCTACAAGAGTATAATTTAGACATAAGACATATCAGAGGGAGAGATAACATTATCCCTGATGCCCTTTCAAGAGCTTGAGCAGGGTCAGGAGTTGTGTTTTTCTTTTCTACTAAAGTGGGTTGTAGATACATGTAATTTTATATGCTATGCTCAATATTTTATTATTCTTAAAGCAAAAGAAAGCTTTATTACATAAATCTTTCTTTTCCTCGAAGAGGGGGAGTGTTATGCATAAGAATTTATTTTTCTGATTCCCACTTGCACCCCACTGTGACCTAATAGTGCTATAAATATCTTGTTAATCTTCTTATAGAAGATTCTAGAAAACTGAGTCACAGATTAATTTCATTTTTGTAAACAACATGTTTACAAGGGAAAGTACTTCAGAACCTTCCAGAAAGTTCTGGGTTGCATTATTTTTAGAAAATTACCTCATCTTATTCCACAGCCCTCTGGAATGTTCTAGAGAAATCTTAGGGTCTATAAAAGAGCTTGATTTTTCTCATTGAGTCAGACTTTGGAGTTTGATGTTTGGGCTTATAAGAAAAGTTATTTCTAAATTCTGTGTTAAAGGATATTACTTTTCATTTTGGACTGTGAATTCTGTGGGATCAAGGAAAATAGATTCATTCAGGATATTTCATAACAGAGCTAAGTACATTTAATTTTCTTACTTCTACAGGTTAAAGTTAACTTGTAAATAAATTTTGTTGAAATTTTCCAAAAGGCTTGTTTGCTTTTTCTTTCTGCTACGCCTGGCTCGTAACAATAGAAAGTGGCCTTGTTGGAAACAGTCTATTAAACATACCAACAGAAGTATCCGTGCTGCAAACAATCTATTAAAATACCTTCAGAAAGTGTCCTTGGTGTGAACAGTCTATTAACCATATCTACAGAAATGTCCGTGCTGGGAACAATCTATCAAACATACCTACAGAAAGTGTCCTTGATGGGAACAGTCTATTAAACATAGCTTCAGAAAGTGTCCGTGCTGGGAACAGACTATGAAGCGTACTACAGAAAGTGTCCGTGGTGGGAACAGTCTTTTAAATATACCTACAGAAAGTGTCCATGCTGGGACCAGTCTTTTAATGAAAGCTTTAGAAAGTGTCCGTGCTGGAAAATGTCTACTAACCATAACTACGAAAAGTGTCCTTGGTGGGAACAGTCTATTTAACATACCTATATAATTGTCCGGGCTGGGAACAGTCTATAAACATACCTACAGAAGTGTCTGTGCTTGGAACAGTCTATAAAACATACAGAAAGTGTCCTTGGTGGGAACAGTCTATTAAACATACCTATATAAATTGTCCTTGCTGGGAACAATCTATTAAAGGAGTCCATGTATGGAATCCACCAATCGCTAAAAACAATTGCAGGAAATTGTTCAAATGTCTAGTTTGCTTTAAACCATGTGTATTAAATAATACTAAAAGGGATGCCCTTTGAGAACCACGAACGCATTCAAAATCGAAAATAGCAGAATCCATTTGTTGTTTGGGCCAGACAAGCTTGTTTCGGCCATCAAGGCCTCATCAGTAGCCCTAAAAGAAATGCTGAAAACGAGTATCAGCGGTTACGAGTATCAGCGTAAAACGTGGAAAATGACGTTGAAAGTTGACGTTACGTCAGAAGAAATTTCAAGTTTAATTTAACGTCATGCGGCAAATTTTGTTTACGGATTATTTTGCTCCAGACAAGTGGAAAGTGCATGGATTTGTATGCGGTTTGTAGCCTGCTTCCACAATAGAATAATTTTTGTCTTTTAGTCAGAATGTTTCTTTTGTAAGGACTAATTGATTTTTAATTAGCTGGGTTAAATGCTTCTTTAAATGGACATTTTAATGACTCCTTTGATATTCATTTGGGATCACGATACAATAAAAAACATCCCTTCGACTTAAACGTTCTTCTTCTTCTTTGTCCTGATGCAAAATAAATAGATGACTTGACGGATGTTTTAAGGTAACCGGGCGCCAAGGGCACATAGGGGCTACCCCCAGTTCGCCAGCTGGGATTAGTTGTAGGTCTTTTCCCTAGGCTGCCAATATGCTGACTCCTGTATAGCCGATTGGGAGTTAGGTGACTTCTTTCGCGGAGGACCGCAACTTACTATTAGTATCAAAATAATTTCAACTATGAAAAGGTTTATTACCAGCAAATATTTTGTCACCAATACAAACTGGAATAGATTCATAAAACTTTATGTTAGGCATATTTTTATGTATTTTTTAATTGAAATCCTTTAATCAAAATTAAAGTGATTAACCAAACTATTGCAAAATATGCAGAGTGTTGATTTTTTGTTTGTTTTGATTTGTTACGCCCCTTGAAAGTCTTATAAATAACTTAGTATGACACGCCAACTATTCAACAGAAATGCAATGTCCCCAACACGGACAGTGTGTGCCCACGAAGGACTGTTCCGGACAAGGTCATAGTGTTGCGTGTTGCAATTATATACTGTAGCCTAAATCTCGGTTTTAGAGATGAAATAAGAAAACATATGGTTTACCCCAGTGGAGTTCAAGGGTGTCAAAGTTAATATATTGTATTGATATGAACTGCCCCAACGAGGTGCTTTTTACCAGCACACAGAATCTGTAGTTGTACCAGACAAAAAAAGAGAAGATCACAATTTTTTTCTGAAAAAGGAAGTGGTCATCAAGCTATGAAAACAAAATGTGCTTACCATCCCGAAAACAGGCCTGTATAATTTTGACCCCTTTGAACCCCACTTTTATATGGTAAAACTGTTGTTTATAGGGGTTCACCTTATTTTTCTTATTTCTGCTCTAAAATATAGATTGTGGGGACTCGTTAGAACCGCCTCGATGACTTTGACCCACTTGAACCCCATTTTTATATGGTAAACTGGGGTTTACAGGGGTAGACATTATTGTCTTATTTCTGCTCCAAAATATAGATTGTGGGTACTGGTCAGATGAGGCGGTTCTAACGCGTACCCACAATCTATATTTTAAGCAGAAAGAAGAAAAATCGAGGCGGTTCTACCGTGTACCCACAAACTATATTTTGAGCAGAAATAAAAAAAAATATCACAATTTTTGTCTTAAAATTTTCTTTTTCTTAGGGGTAAAGTTTACAATGTTTTCTATATGTGCGTTTTCGTAATGTACTTGCTAACCAAACAAACGTGTTATTGCCACATTTCCACCTTTCTAAATTTCCATTTTTGCATTAATTGCTTGCTCTATGACACAACTGGGGGCATTCCTTCCAAAGCAGTAGGCCCCGGAAGTACGCAGCATTTTATTTCAAATCCCTAACCATATCACCATATTCTGAACCCTAAGATTCAGGTTCAATGAAATTTGCTTCCTTCCCAACCACAACTTCTTTCATGTTTGTTAGCTTATACATGCTAATTAATTCTAAATCAAAACTATTATATTTACATGTTTTCATAGTGCCCGGCATGAATAGAAAACTGGTGAAATATGCCATAGTTTGTCTGTGAGAAAAATAAGCACTTTTCATCACCCTAGTAATGAATTTTCTTTGCACTTTTCATAATATTGAGAATTCTCAAAATAATATGAATTTGAGCGAATAATGCGAAAGACAGACTAAAGCCCCTGACTCGTAGTGCATATTGCAGACTCCTAACTCTTAAGGACAATTGATCGTCTTTCAAGGGCAGCAAAATTTCAAAAATCTTTTTTACCTTCTTTTTTGGGGGAGGGGGGTGGGCGGGGGGCAGTTGGTTTTACGGCCCTTTCAAGATGATTTCACTCATATCGAGCCGATCGTTAATCAGAGGTGGGCGAAAACCAAAGAACCCGGAGAAAAACCACCTGACCTTCCGTACCTTCCTCGTATAATAAGACTCTTATTTGTTTGAATTGGAATTTAACGACCCAGTCAACACTATTTTAGGTCATTTTTAGGCAGTCAGTTTACCTATCCACTCATTTCCTTGGTAGGCTTATACGCAAGCGGTTAACCTGTACAGTGCACATTCTTTCACCAGAAACTGACAACTGTCCTTCTTGAATCAGCGGAAGGGAGAGAATGACCGTAGAAAAGATTTCATGATCAATCTCCACGAAAGAATGCTGCAGACCTCGGCAGGTATCGAACCCGCGTCCTCCTGATCCCCAGTCAGACGCGCATCCGACTGAGCTCATCCCGAAAAATGCCTATACAAATACATTGTAACCTTTATCGCCGAATAAATGAAAATTATGAGATGAAAAATTGTGATTTTTTCTTATTTCTCCTCAAAATATAGATTGTGGGTACTCGTTAGAACCGCCTCGATTGTTCTTCTTTCTGCTTAAAATATAGATTGTGGGTTCGCGTTAGGAGCAGAAATAAGACAAAACTGTCTACCCCTGTAAACCCCAGTTTATCATATAAAAGTGGGGTTCAAGTGGGTCCAGGTTATAAAGGCGTTTTTTCCTGCTGTATTATATATAGGGAAAATTGGGTTAACAAGGCTATAGCATAAATCCTTGTAAACCCAACTTTTCCCTATATAATGCGGGGTAAACAAGGATATTCATTGCACTGATAATAGCTCATTATTTTCTTGCACACAAGATAAGGAAATCCTTAGTTTACGAGTCCTGGGTTAGAATATAAGAATCTTATATGGGTGTGATATGGTGGATGGAAAAATCCGTCCCGAGAATCACTGTCCGGCATCACGAGGCTTGCCGAGTGATGCCAGACAGTGATCCCGAGGGACGGATCTTTCTAACCCCACCCCCTCACACCCATATAGGATTCTTTTTCTTGCATACCTTACATTTCTTAGCGCAGATTTTTAATGCTGCAGTCACTTCATTTACCGACGTCCGCCATAGTTTAGTGACGTCACGTAACGTGCTCTACGTGACGTCAAACTTAACGACGGCACGAGCGCGTATTCAACCACACGCGAGAATATTCGATTTTGGGTAAGAACACCAGGTGTAGTGGAAAACAGGTTCGGGGTGTGTTCATTCCCCTTACATTTGCTTCAGGTTTTTCACTTTTAAGGGAAATGGGAACACCTGGCATATTTTTCCGCCATTTTTCAAAGGAAGACAACTTTCGGGACTTCCTGTTCACTTTTTATAAGCTCTGTCCCACGGAAAAAGGGTCAACACTTAGAGGAAAGAATTTGCTCCTCAGGAGCAAATTCTTTCCTTTAAGATTTGACCCCTATTTACATGGGAGACAAAAATACTTTTGGAGGAGCTGTCTCCCCTGAAGGTGTACCCATTCCCCTTAAAATAAAATGCCTATTGCATCGCCTTATCAAACCGTCTGAATAGGCTTAATGGTTTTTCCATTCTTAAGAACGTATTTTTAAAAGATTAATTTTCAAAATCAGACTGAAAATGACATTTCTTTGTTTTGACATGATAAGAAATCATACTTTTGCAGAATACAATACCCCCAAATCGCAACAATTGAAGCAAAAAATACTGAAAAAAAATTAAAGCGCAAACCTGAATTATGTAGCAGACTGTATGGCGTAGGCTGATCTGTGTCTTCGCGGGGCGCAGATGCACAAAGAACCAGTTTGGTAATAATAATAATAATACAGCAAAATTCCCTTATTAAGCCCACCTGAAATCTGAACTGGGCTCGGGTATTGTTTCATTCGCAAACAGTTCCGACCCTGATCACACGCCTCATAATGTGGCGTCTGATCCCGGTCGATAGTTTGCTTAAAAATACGGGAAATTAAGATTTCAGTGTAAGTCCCCGTTCAGCCTACACTCAGAGACAACCCATGAACCACCAGTGCCTCCATTGCTTCGGCTCCCCTAAAGAATAGTATTTGTTTTTTAGAAACATATTTGGTGGAGATTCAAACGATGACCTTTACTAATGGACATCCTTTGCACAGAACCAAAACTTGTGGATTTTTTTTCTGGGACACACATCAGTGACACCCAAAGATTTTCCACAACGGAATCGGGATAAATTGTCTCATTATATGTATGTATATAAAATGGAGTATTACACCGTGCATGCCAACCCCCATCCAGGAGAAATAGATTGGGCTGCATGATACTTCCACGTAGAGCTAAAACCAACTACACATGATGATGCGCATTTACTATTGACGGCGGAAACCGACTGCACACGAGTACTGGTAAACCGCTTAGAGGATCTAAACCTGCCCAGGCAAAGCAGTGCGAGCTTATAACCACTATTGGTTTCATTGGGCGACAGGGCTTGAGGAGTCATTTCTCATTTCATCTCAATGTCGGGTAAATGTCCAACAAAACTGGAAGCAACGTCTCCAAATGACCTATACAGTGTTGACGGGGCTTTAAACCTCGAATCGAACAAGCAAAGCGTACTAGTGAAGTTCTAAGCCTACCCATGGAAAGTGGTGCGAGTTTGACCGTCCATGTACTGGTATATAAACCCTGGTTTTGTTGGGCGTTAGGGCTTGATATATTAATTCATTACAATGTTGGGGTAAAAGTCCCACAAAATCGGAAGCAACGTCCCGAAAATGAATAAATAGTGTTGACGGGGAGGTTAAACCTCAATTCATACATCGTGCTATTTACGTGGTGTATTTAAACTGCGCTATTAACCAATTTAGTACCGGAAACCCCAAAACGGGTATCAGGGCAAACAGTGAAGGCCCAGATCAGACGCCGCAGAACGCGGCGTCTGATCAGGGCCTTCACTGTTTGCGAAAAGCCAAGCCATTTTCCAAATAAATTTTGCAGAATAAACAACCCGACACCCCTAAATTTTGAAATGGACTCCTGGTATATATATGGAGGAAAATTCCATTTGGTACAAAAAGGGTTAACACGGATGCTGGGGTAACAAGAAACACTGAATTACATTACATAGGTGTGTCACATTGACGGAACTACATTCTTAAGTTCGGTATCAAGTATTTTAATTATTTGTTCCTACAGTACTCCAATAAAGGGGCGTTTCATCTAAAAATCCTTCTTCATAATTCAACAAGATGTGCGGACAAAACCCTTTTATATTCTATCAAAAGGCGAGTGAATTATGCCTTTTATTCGGTTCTAATTTGAAATTTACACAACAGAATGATAATATCGGATTCAAGTTGCTTTAAATTGAATGTAAATACAATCCTCTAAAGGTCTAAAATAACGCCTATTGAGTTTTTATTTCAACCTCAGTAATTTATAATGAAAAAATAATCCCCCCTTTCACCTTTAGTCGCATCTTTAGAATTGAATTAGGTGGTAACAGCTCGCTCCTTGCTGATGAAGCACCCTTATAATGTCTTTCATGTCAAATGATTTTCACTATAAACCTTATATCGTGTAAATTTGTTGTTCCTTCGAGCACCCGTCGAAATTGCCACTTAAAGAAACATATCTTTTGTTGAACTTGACATTAAAGATCTTTATCCAGCCTAGGGAAGATTTTCTTTGCTCCTGATATGAATAGCCCGCGATTGTTTGGGTATCAGTTCTTTATTTAATTTAATGTATCGATACGGTCTCAGATTACCTCCTTGGCTGACCCCTTTTGTTAGCAATAGAATGAATGGGGATAGATTTTCAATTTCTAAACAATGAAGTACAATGGGTGCCGCAACCCATCTCATTTATCATTCAGTCCTAATCATTACGGTTACACAGCCGCGCGATATAGTGCATTTTTTCACAACTTTTCCGATGAAAATCCGTGATATTTTTTCTTACTAATACTGCGAACATAGATTGTGGGTACTCGTTAGAACCACCTCATTGAGGCGGTTATCACGAGTACCCACAACCTATGTCTTGGAGCAGACATGAGAATAATAATGTATACCCCCGTAAACCCCAGTTGTCTCTATATAAAGTGGGGTGTAGATGGGTGTTCATTTCACAGACTTATTCACGTGATCAAAAGAAGCATATTACACCTTTTTCCGAGTCCCCAATGGTAAATACCAAGTTTCAAGGTCATCTCCAATGCCACAAATACATTTTCATTGCCCCATGCCATAGAGGCTCCACAAATAATTTGGTTTCAAATAGCCAAGCAATTTTAGAAGAGAAGAAGATAAAAGTACTGAATCTGAGCCATCCAGGATACAGAAAGGTAAATGACCTTGACCTTTGGAATTGATAACCTTCCATTCAGCTGACTCCAAATATGAATTCTGAAGCAACAGATTCAGAAAATTCCACTGTTCTGCCGTTTTCCCATACATTCTAAGTGACCAAAGTTGACATGACGTAAAATAGGTCAAGGTCAATCGAAAGTCACCATCTGAACAAACAGCCCGAGTCCCCAATGCTGCTTACCAAGTTTCAAGGTCAAAGGCAATTTGGTTCCTGAGAAGATTTCCAAAGGGTTTTTACCATATATGGGCATGGCGGCCATCTTGATTATGTGACTCCAGTCCAATCAATAAATTTTCATTGCCTCATGCCATAGATGCTCCACATGTACAGTGTAATTGATTTTCAAAAAGCCCAGCGTTTTTTAGTAGAGGAGAAGAGAAAACAATGGATATGAGCCATCCAGAACAAAGGTCAGTAAATTGCATTGACCTTTAGAAATTGAAAAGGTAAACGATCAGGAACTGATACAATCATAACCCACATCCCCCACCCCACAATATCACAAGTGAAAGAAGTCGAAACATGGAGTTACTACAGTATACAAACAAAATAGACAGCTTGAAAACAGAGTCAACAGTTCTTTCCAAAACAGATTCACGTGACTTATCCAAACGTAACTAAAGAGGAAAAAAATACATAATGGAGGAAAGAATCCGAATCTCCAACATAACAAAAGTCAACCAGGAAAGAACCACAGCAAAACACCAACTTGGAACTGAACTGATAAACTTCCATAATATCAACTCTGATGCCACGTGCAGTCTACAATAGAATCAGAAATATCCCCTGGTTTGCCCTTTTTCCATATAAATATCTAAGTGACCAAATTTTACCTTAACGTAAAATAAGTCAAGGTCAAGCAAAGGACATCATTCGAACTTGGTAGGGCCCCAGTCCCTAATGCTGTATACAAAGTCCGATCGTCATTGGTCATTTGAGTTTTGAGAAGATTTAAAGGCTTTTACCACATATGGGTATCGCGGCCATCTTGGTCATATGATCAAGATCCCATGAACAGACTTTATTTCCACCAACCTACAGTGGTTCAACATATTATTTGGTTTAAGCTGGCCTACCAGTTTGTGAGATTTTATATGAAAATGTTGACGACGCAGATGACACAGACGACGCAGATGCAGACGACGACGACGGACGACGGACCATGGTCTATCTTATATGCTCCCTCTGGTGAGCTAAACATATATCAGTGATCGACTGTTAGAAAACATTTAATTGTAATTTAGAATGAAAACGAAAACAAGACAAATACTTACATAGTTTCATGCTGCATTTCAGTGTTCAAGAAAATTTCACGCTATTAGAACGTTGGCAGATGATGCCCATTTCGAAGAGTTTATTACTTCCCAGCAGGCACACGTCGTTAGGGCGATTTGACGTTGCATAAATGTCATGAAGTTTCGCCGACGTTTATGTGACGTCACAGTTAGGCCTATGCAAACATTTTAATTTAGACAGTTTTCATATATCAGTGATAGGAGAATGCTCGAGAACCTGTACATCGATCACTGTTTATATATGTGATATACATTTACGTAGTGAGCAGGTAAGATCTGGCCAAGGGGACGCCTCTATTTCATTTAGTCGCTAATTACAGTGAAATTCCGGTATTAAGATCAACTAAAATTAAGGCTAATTCTCCTTTAAAAGCTAATTTATTCGGACTTAGTGTTTTCTGCATACAGTGTCTTCTGGTCAGAGACCAGTTCAAAATCGATCTTTAAGACCACTTCTGAACAGTCCCAGAGGTGGTCTTAATATAGACATTTTACTGTATATGTTACCATACCTATGCAATTAGGTATTGTCCATGACGTGGCTGATCTTTGCACAGGGTACGTTTTGTTTAAAACAGGTCCATATCTTAAAGACCACTTTCGAACAGTCCCAGAGATGGTCTTAATATAGACATTTTACTGTATATGTCAACATACCAATGCAATTAGGCATTGTCAATGACGTAGCTGATCTTTGCACAGGGCACATTTTGTTTAAAACAGGTCCATGTAATGTATGTTCTGGTCAAGTACAGATGATTTTTTTGTTTGTTTGATTTGAGGTTTAACGTCCCCGTCAACGCTGTAAAGGTCATTTTGGAGACGTTGCTTCCAATTTTGTGGGACTTTTACCCGACAATGAGATGAAATGACATCTCAAGCCCTGTCGCCCAATGAAACCATTAGGGTTTATTAGCTTGGACGGTCCGCCTCGCACCGCGGTTCCTGGACAGGCTTAGGTCCTCTAAGCGGTTTACCAGTACTAGTGTGCTGGTCGGATTCAGCTCTGCGTGGAAGCATCGTGCAGCCCATATATTTCTTCAAGCCCCTATGGGTGGGGGCAACAAGTACAGATGATACATTGGACATTCGGATAACAAGGACTTACTTTATTTCTAGTTCAAAATTGCATAACTGTTGATACTCGTTTGAAGCATCTGTGGGGAGCACTGGCGATCTATTCATAGAGAACAGATAACCCTCTTTTAAACGACATTTCATATGCCGACAAAACTCTTTACAACGACAACTCCTTAGCTCAAGCTGAAAGGGGTTTTTGAGGATATTCACAAGAATATAGACTTATTACCCCCAAGAAACATGTGTTGTGTATATGTTAGAATCGCATCGGCGGCTTGATATCACTGTGTAATTGATAAGGGGTGATACTGCTAACATTAAGCCTTTACATTGCCATCACGGTGCAATTGCAAAGGTGTGATATTGCTTACATCATGTTTCATCCCATACATTGATATTACTGCGTAATTGCGATGTTAAGATATTGCTAACATTGAGGAACAGCCTACATATTTACATTGCGGTGGAATTGCAAAGAAGTTATATTGCACATATTTAGGACCAGCCTATATATTTACATTGCAATGAAATTGCAAAGATGTGATATTGCAAACATTAAGGACCAGCCTATATGTTTACATTGCCATGAAATTGCAAAGATGTGATATTGCAAACATTAAGGACCAGCCTATATATTTACATTTCAATGAAATTGCAAAGATGTGATATTGCAAACATTAAGGACCAGCCTATATATTTACACTGCGGTGGAATTGCAAAGATGTGATATTGCAAACATTAAGGACCAGCCTATATATTTACATTGCAATGAAATTGCAAAGATGCGATATTGCAAACATTATTTACATTGCAATGAAATTGGAAAGATGTGATATTGCAAACATTAAGGACCAGCCTATATATTTAGATTGCAATAAAAATGCAAAGATGTGATATTGCAAACATTAAGGACAAGCCTATGTATTTACATTGCGATGGAATTGCAAAGATGTGATATTGCAAACATTAAGGACAAGCCTATATATTTACACTGCGGTGGAATTGCAAAGATGTGATATTGCAAACATTTAAGGACTAGTCTATACTCAGTATATTACAATGCGGTGGAATTGCAAAGATGTGACATTGCCGACATTAAACACTAGCCTATATATTTACATTGCGGTGGAATTGCAAAGATGTGGTATTGCAAACAGTAAGGACCAGCCTATATATACAATGCGGCGGAGTTGCAAAGATGTGATATTGCAAACATTAAAGACCAGCCTATATATTTGCAGTGCGTTGGAATTGCAGAGATGTGATATTGGAAACATTAAAGACCAGCCTATTTATTTTATACTTAGCAGTGAAGTCAATGCATATATGAAATTAAAATGATATCAATCAAAAGTGAAATGATATTGTATCATTTCACATGTGATTGATACCATTTATATCATTTCACTGTAGCGTGTCGGAACTACTTTTTTTGTTTACGTTCTGGTCGAAAAAGTTAATTTTCCTTTTATTTACCCAGAATAATAATTCCTTATGTCAATAGAACATATTTTGAAGGGTTACGAGTGGCATTAAAATTGAATGAACAGGTGCAATACCTGACAACAGCAGCGCTGTGATTTTGAACATGTCCCTTTTGCCGACACACATCTCGGGCACAATTTAAATGTTCCCTCACAGATTTAGGCTTAGCTGTCTTTGTTACAAATGGTCTACAAGGCGTACCAGATCACTGAATGGCTGAGGTAGAGTTTGTGCCAGGAAATCTGTGCTCAAATCAGCGTGATTTTTTTTTTTTTTTTTTTTTTTTGAAAAACCGGTCGTGACGACCACAGGGGCCAGTTTCCAGCTTTTTGAGAGGAAAGATATACTATCCTACAATAATATAGACAAGGGCACCTTCGGGAAAATATGACCAGTCGTGAATGAAGTTGTGTAGCTCTGGCAGTTTGTAACACACAAGTCAAAATTCTTGTCACACATGTAGATAACACATTTATGTATACAAAAGTACCTGCTATGTCTAATCTAGTATTCATGGCATGGAACAACGCCACACATAATCTCCAGAATTGCTAAAAAATGACAGCGTGTAGCTAAGCCTGTCTGCTGTCTTCCCAAGAGATTCCAAAGTTTTCCAGGTCACAACACAAAGAAAAGTTATATCCATGTCCAGAATTTTCACCAATACCAATCACCTGTGTCCATAATTTCAATAAAAACTTGTAAATACTACTCCAAATCTTGAAAACAATAACAATTTTGACATCTCCTGGCTCTGGCAGCCATTGTTTTTGGAGCCATTAGAAAGGAGCCATTTAATTGGTTAAATATCTCAACAATTAAAATTGGCCAATGAAAAAATAACCTAATGCTATTACATCAGGATTTATTTACTCCTGTTCTGTAAATAAAAAAATGGCTGCCAGAGCCAGGAGATGTCATAGTTGTTATTGTTTTCAAGTTTTGGAGTAGTATTTACAAGTTTTTATTGAAATTATGGACACAGGTGATTGGTATTGGTGAAAATATTTGACATGGATATAAATTTTCTTTGTGTTGTGCCCTGGAAAACTTTGGAATCTCTTGGGAAGACAGCAGACAGGCTTAGCTACACGCTAATATTTTTTAGCAATTCTGAGATTATGTGTGGCGTTGCTCCATACCGTGAAGACTAGATTAGACATAGCAGGTACTATTGTACACATAAATGTGTTATCTACATGTGTGACAAGAATTTTTACTTGTGTGTTACAAACTGCCAGAGCTACACAATTTCATTCACGACTGGTCATATTTTCCCGAAGGTGCCCTTGTCTATATTATTATAGGATAGTATATCTTTCCTCTCAAAAAACTTGAAACTGGCCCCTGTGGCAGAATTCAAAATGGCGATTTGTTTATGCTTTGAAATTGACAGTTGTGACGTCATGTAACCAGATCAAAATCGTGACGTCACCGTCTCAGATCGATCAATTACCGTAAGTGTCCTAATAAATTATAATATAAAAAGAACATTAACCTTTTGTCGGCGGATACCAAAAGTATTTCATCTCGTGTGTTGAAAACATCCGAATTTTCACTCGTGCTACGCACTTGTGAAAATTATGATGTTTTCCACACACTCGATGAACCACCTCAAAAAAGTAAATATCCTCTATATATTTACATTGCGGTGGAACTGCTGAGATGTGATATTGCAAACATTAAAGACCAGCCTATATATTTATATTGCGGTGGAATTGCAAAGATGTGATATTGCAAACATTAAGGACCAGCCTATATGTTTACATTGCGGTGGAATTGCAAAGATGTGATATTGGATAGATTAAAGACCAGCCTATATATTTACATTGCGGTGAGATTGCAAAGATGTGATATTGCAATCATTAAGGACCAGCCTGTATGTTTACATTGCGGTGGAATTGCAAAGATGTGATATTGCAAACATTAAGTACCAGCCTATATGTTTACATTGAGGTGGAATTGCAAAGATGTGATATTGCAAACATTAAGGACCAGCCTATATGTTTACATTGCAATGAAATTGCAAAGATGTGATATTGCAAACATTAAGGACCAGCCTATATGTTTACATTGCGGTGGAATTGCAAAGATGTGATATTGCAAACATTAAGTACCAGCCTATATGTTTACAATGCGGTGGAATTGCAAAGATGAGATATTGCAAACCTTAAGGACCAACCTATATATTACAATGCGGTGGAATTGCAAAGATGTGATATTGCAAACATTAAAGACCAACATACACATCGCATAACGAAAACATGCCTATACAAATACATTGTTTTTTTTCTGAATCCCATTTGTATAGTGATTGTATTGTAATCGTATTCTATACTGTTTTGTATATATTCTTATGCATTATGCAAATAAAATAAAGTTTAAACCAAATACATTTTAAACTTTTCCGCCGAAAAAAGGAAAATTTTAAGCTGAAAAATTGTGATATTTTTCTTATTTCTGCATGAAATATAGCTTGTGGGTACTTGTTAGAACTGCCTCGTCGAGGCGGGTCTAACGAGTACCCACAATTTATATTTTAGAGCAGAAATAGGAAAAAATAGGTTTACTCCTGTAAACCCCAGTTTTACTATATATAACTGGGGTTCAAGGGGGTCAGAATTATATAGGCGTGTTTTCGTGACGGATATTATAATGGAATTGCCAAGATTTGATATTGCTAACGTAAAGATTTAGCCTTTACATTGATATTACTGTGGAAATGCAAATGTGTGATATTGCTGACATTAGGGTTAGTCTATACATTGCATTACGGTGGAATAGCAAAGATGTGATATTGCTAATGTCAAGTTTCAGCCTATACATTGGTATTACGGTAGATTTGCAAAGGTGTGATATTGTTAACATTAAAGTGTAGCCTTCACAATGACATCAAGGTGGAATTGCAAAGTTGTAACATAACTAATATAAAAGACCAGCCTATACACCGACAATACGGAAAATTGCAAAGGTATAATATTGCTGATACTAAAGACGGGCATATACATTTGCATTACGTTGGAATTGCAAAAGTTTGATATTGCTAAGAATTAAGTTCAGCCTTTACATTGACATAAAGGCGGAATTGCAAAGCTGTGATATAGGTAGCATTAAGGACCCGCGTATACATTGACATTATAATAGAATTGCAAAGGTGTGGAATTGCAAACATTAAAGTTTTTTATTTATTTATTTATTCAAAATTTCATGACATAAATGCATACATCTGTACAACAAATAAACATACCAAAACATTAAATTTCAGCCTATACATTGATATTAAGGCGGAATTGCAAAGGTGTGATATTTCTATCAAGCCTGTACATTGACAGTACGGTTGAAATACAAAGGTATGATATTGTTAACACTAAGCCTCAAACTATACATTGACATAGGTCGAGTCGCAGCCTATACATTGACATCAAGGTCGAACTTCAAAGGTGTGATATTGCTGGTATTAAACAGAGGTGAAAGCAATGATCAGGAATCGATACAATTAACCCACGGCTCCCACCAGGGACAACAAAGGGAACGAAACACAAACATAAAACAACAGACCCTAATGTAAACATCAATAGCGGAAAGCCAAAAGGACAGTTACTTTCCCACAAAGTGGCCAATTGGCAATCCAAAACAACATAATATAAGCGATACAAACACTCAAGAGCAGCCTTTGCATTGTCATTACATTAGAATTACAAAGGTGTGATATTGCTGATTATTGCTATACATTCACATTACGGTGGAATGGAAAATGTGTAATATTGCTAACATTATGTTTCAGCCTACATCTTTGCAAAGGTGTTATGTTGCTAGGAATAATGTCCAGCCTTTGCGAATGCGTGTTTTTGCATGTTATAAAGGCTGGTCTGTACAAAAACATAAACGCGATTTGTGCAAGCATTTAATACTTATCAATACTGGAACATTACACTGGGTTTGGGGTTAATGTTGTGTTATTGCATGATGTCAGGGCTAGCCTATACTATACTTTTTTTTTTGTTGTTGTTGTTTTTTTTTTTTTTTTTTTTGTCTCACTGCGGTGGCTTTGATGTGTTACGCGAGTATTAAAGGCTAGGGCCAAGCTGTTCAAAGCATCGTTAGCTTAACGGGCTAGTTTGTGGTGAAACTGTTAACTATTCTAGAAAGTCCAATTGCTAATTTAATAGTATGTATTTTTGCTGATTAAAAATGAGAGCAGCTTTTGCATTTGCAAAAGCTGCTCTCATGTTTTCAGCAAAAAATATTAGCATATTTGCCTAAGGTTTTAATGATACGTTAACAAACCACATCGTTAGTTTTGAACAACTGGCCCCAGCATTTGTTAGGGACATTATGGTGGATTTGCAAAAATAATGTTGCTGTGAGTATTATTGGAACAGCATTCAAGCGATATTATTGTGGAATTGAAATATTTTATTTTAGGACACAACCTATACAGTGACATTACGGTTGATATGCAAAGGTGTGCTTTTGCAAGTAACGTTGAACTTTAATAACTCGAATATCTCTGGGAGCATGAAAAATTGTTTGAGATAGGAGTAGTTCGAATTACTGAGGTTTTGTCATAGCGATAGTTCATAGGGATTACTTAAGATTAAGAAATATATTTACTATGTTCTATAAAACAAAGGTATGTTGTGTGAACTCATTAGAATCGCCTCATCGAGGCGATTCTAATGAGTTCACGCAATGTATAACAAATGTATGTTATGTGAACTCATAAGAATCGCCTCAGTGAGGCGATTCTAATGAGTACACACAACATACCTTTCATTAATAAATTAATAAATTTCATTACTTAATGTTTTTTTTTGTTTTTTTTTTTTTTGTTTTTGTTTTTGTTTGTTTTTGCTTTTTTGTGTGTGTGGGGGGGGGGGCGGGGGTAATGTTTTGCAATGAATTTGTATAGGCGTATTTTCGTACTGAAAGTAATGGATCCGGACTTGCAAGTGCACTGTCTATTGTACGACACCTGTTATCACTTCATCGTCTTTCAAGCCCAACATATTAAAGCTTTTTTTGCTAAATTACTTTTGATAATTATCCTCTATTAGTTTCTATATTTATCTTCCGTCACAAAGGCTTACAAAAGGGAGAATCAAATTCCATTGTTGGGCTTTCACATTACTTGTGTTCATTCTTTTCAATTCTAGTCAATTTGGTATTGTCCTAGCCACGTCAGTTAAATGTAAACGTAGTTGGTTATAATTTGGTTTAAATGTCTAAACGATCACAACGATTTTACAATATGTGGTTAAAATGGATTCTATCATCTTTTATTGATGTTAAAATTTCCTTTATGTTCTCCATTCTTTGACTTAATAAATGCTTTTCAAACGACTGAATAGGAGATATGTTTTTATTTATCGCTTCACACAGGAGTATGGTTTGGTTAATAATATGAGTTTGACACCACGCGGAGATACTAGTATCTTTTCTATTCATTACAATCTTTCAAAGAGGCAGGGCTTTTCATAGGATTTTTATCAGGATATTTATCGCCTGATCGTTATTAAACTAGGTATTTTGTCAAAGTCAAGTCAAACTATACAGCGCAGTATGTCATTAATTCAATAGAAGAAAGAATAGCTATTGATGTTTAACAAAAGTTTCGTTTGGACATAATTTTGTTTGTTTGATTTGAGGTTTAACGTCCCTGTCAACACTGAAAAGATCATTTTGGAGACGCTGCTTCCAATTTTGTGGGACTTTTACCCGACATTGAGATGAAATGACATCTCAAGCCCTGTTGCCCAATGAAACCACAAGGGTTTATTAGCATGGACGGGCCGCCTCGCACCGCAGTTCCTGGACAGGCTTAGATCCTCTAAGCGGTTTACCAGTACTAGTGTGCGGGCCGGATTCAGCTCTGCGTGGAAGCATCATGCAGCCCATATGTTTCTTCAAGCCCCTATGGGCGGGGGCCACGTTTGGACATAAGGTAGAACTGATTCCAGTAAAGAGTCCAAGATGTCCATATTAAAAAAAAAACACGCCTATATAATTTTGCGTCCCCCCTCTCCCTTAAATCCCACTTTTATATAGTCAAACTGGAGTTTATAGGGGTGAACATTATTCAATGGATTCTTAGCTCATGGTTTAGCCTCGAATCCGAGCGGTTTGGACTTCCCTCGGGCTGGAAATGCCCAAATCGAATCCACAGTCATGAAATATTCTTGTAATTTAATACTCCAAGAAAAAAATATTATAGACATTTGTTAGAATCGCCTAATTTGTTTCTTGAAGTAACTGTGTGGAAAAGACCTTTTATTACCTATCATAATTCTAACTGGGATTGTTTATAACGGCAAATTCAATATGACGGAACAATAATAGGGAACAAATACTGCCGTTGTAACGCGGGTCCTCTGTGCGTATTTTAGGAGCTCAGTGAAGAAAACTCTAGGGACTCCAGACCGAGTTCGAATTAGCCATAGTAAACGAATCATCGGTGTTCAAGCCATTGAAGACTGGGTCACTGTATTTATTTCTTGTGGTCACGTGATTATACTGGCTTCTACTGAAATGTTGTCAGAGTCTGACCAGGCTGTAAAGAATGTGTTATAGGTAAATGGAAAATATTGTTTATAAAATTTTCATTACGGAAACACGCCCATGCAAATACATTGTAACCTTTATCGCCGAAAACAAATAATGAAAAATTTAAGGGGAAATATTGTGACATTTTCCTTATTTCCGCTCGTTAGAACCACCTCGTCGAGGCGGTTCTAACGAGTACCCATAATCAATATGTTAGAGCAGAAATATGAAAAATAAAGTTTACCCCAGGGCCTGTAAACCCCAGTTTTATTATATAAAAGTGGGGTTCAAGGGGGGTAAAAATAATAATGGCGTGTTTTCGTGATGGAACATTGTTTGAGTCGCGTCATATGAAAAGCTCTCTTCATTTGGTGACTTGCAATGGCTGATTTCATTTTTCGTGACCTACTGTTTCAAATGCGAACATCCGCGCAGTTTGGTCTGCGCCTGTTGCTGGTTTCCACAATCTGTCGTGACAAAAAACACATAAACAGTTACAGCATTAGAATTAGAACTAAAGCATAATAGCTAATTTAATTATTTTCCTAAAACGTGATCAACGTCAAAAATATGTGTATACAAGCAAATACTAAAATATTTATAATAAAGACTAAATTTTGAATGGTCCTATTCAAACAGTAGCTATTTAAATAATGTTTGTTAAGAAAAAGAGGAAGAGAAATAATAAAAAAAAAGTAAAAATATCTGACACTTTACTTCATTGGTTTACAATCTATCTGGAAAACAGAAAACAACGTGATGTATTATCTGGTGCAAAGTCCAACTGGAGTTTTATCAAAGCTGGCGTTCCACAGGGATATATTTTAGGTCCTCTCTTATCTATCTATCTATCTATCTATCTATCTATCTATCTATCTATCTATCTATCTATCTATCTATCTATCTATCTATCTATCTATCTATCTATATCCATCTATCTATCTATCTATCTATCTATCTATCTATCTATCTATCTATCTATCTATCTATCTATCTATCTTATCTATCTATCTATCTATCTATCTATCTATCTATCTATCTATTTATACTGCAGCAACCCCGTTAAGAGGGCTATCGTGAAGGTGTGTGCGCAGAGGAGTCGTGCAAGACAAAGTAAAAGAAGTAAAAATAAGACAGTATGGAGGAAAAGTTAAAAGCTTATGTTACAGAAGAGAATAAAATCAGATAAAAACAAGTGTTGTGGATTAGGGCATATAGTGTGACACTGTCCTTACCCCTGACCTAAATGACTCTAGGTCTTGGAGGACAGGAAGATGATGGGGAAGTTGATTCCATTGTACAATGGCCAAGGGAAAAAGAAGTATTTATAGTAGCTGGCTGTAGTCGGTATCTGGACATAGTGAAGGGGCTGCATATGCCTGGTCAATCTGATGGGATGGCTAATATATGGAGGGAGGGGAACAGCAACTAGACTATTTACTATTTTGTAAAATAGTATCAGGCGGGCGTCGGCTCGCCTGTCCTCAAGTGAACGCCACGCTAGTGAGTTTTGCATGCTTGTAACACTAGCATAAGGGGAGTAATTGCTGTAATCCATCGTATGGCCCGTCTTTGGACCATTTCAATTTTATTTATGTAGGTCTGTGTGTATGGGCTCCACACAGGGGATGCATATTCGACTTGGGGATATGCTGCTTCTCGAATACCTGTGTGTTTTGTTCTGATGTTTCTTTTCAAGAAACCTAGTGTCCTGTTTGCTGTTGCTGGGATCCTGTTAATGTGAGTATTCCAGCTCAGGTCTTTGCTGATGTCTACGCCTAGATATTTGGCGTGATCAACTGCTTCTAGTGCCTGTCCATGTAGCATATAGATGTGCTGAGCTGGATGCCTAGATTTTGTTATGTGTAAGACTTGACACTTACTTGGATTAAAATCCTTATCCCACAGGGTTTCCCATGTTTGTAAGGTGTCAAGGTCATTTTGGAGTGTGTCAGAGTCGTCCTGGTTATTAACTGTGATGTAAACAGCTGTGTCATCAGCAAAAAGTCGGACCTGTGGGTGTATATTCTCAGGTAGGTCGTTTATGTAGAGGAAGAATAGTAAGGGGCCAAGCACAGAACCTTGTGGGACTCCAGAATTTACAGGTATTTCTGGTGAGTATTCCTGCAAAAAAATGCAATTGTCACCGAAATTGGATCTAATTTCCGACTCTTTGCTGATGACACTAGTCTGTTTATAATTGTAGACTGTTGCTGCAGTTCTAAATACAGACCTCAAACGGCGTCGGATCTGGGTCTACCATGTTTGCTTAGAGTACGATGTGTTTTATATATCTTGAAATACAAAGACCGAAACAGACACCTCTTAAATTGATAATGGACCCACCCGAAGATTCTATCTGTCATATCTGGGTTATAAAAATGCCCAACATAAACATGCAAGCTGTTTCGATGACTGAAATTCCCAGGGACTGACTAATTATGTTTGAATGACAGGTACTTTGAGTTTTTCAAATATTGGACTATTCGGAGTTGAAATCGTACTGTAGTTGGTTAGCCGACCTCGGTAGCTCAATAGGTGGATGTATAGTAAAATTCCGCTATTAAGATCACATAAAATTGTAACTAAATCTGCCAAAAAAAGCTTATTGAGAAGGTTTCAGTTATTTTTTCTTTGTCTTTGTGTGAACTACACCCGGCAGTGTCTCCTAATAAGATACCATCTTTGGGACTGTTCAAAAGTGGTCTTAAAGACCACTTTTGAACAGTTCCAAAGGTGGTCTTAGTATAGGATTTTAAGTTACTATAGGAATTTTAAATTACCATTATGAAATCTTTTCGACGGTCGTTCTCTCCCACCACTGTTTCAAATGGGCGATTGTCAGTAATTGCACTGCACTTGTTAATCATTTATGTATAAGATTGCCAAGGAAAAGCGTGGTAAGGTTAGCTGAGGGGTTCGATGTTAGGTTAATATAGTGTTGACTGGGCCGTTAAACCCCAAAACCAACAAACAAACGTATACTGTAGTTGGTTTTGAAGTTTTTGTGCTATTTGCATGCGGATTCCATTTCTTTTGTTCAGAGGACCTGTACAAAATTTTTTTTACCTAAGTACTTAAACTTATAATCCAAAAAGAACTCCTTTGACTGAATTGAAAAAGGCACTTCCGTCTAAAGAATGACGCAAATAAATAATCAAAGAAGTCCATAGCCTATCAACTAGGGTTTTATTTATTCTTTCCGGAATATTTGTATCGAAAAATAATTTCTGAGAATAAAGGCTTTATTCACTCATCTTCATTCCAATGGATCTGACACAGGTAAAGCAATTGGTCCCTTCCAACCCAAAAGACTGATTAAAATAACTATGCAAACAGTATAGATCCAGATGAGCCGGCTCTGAAACATTACGCAAACACGCGTATACAAATACATCGCCACCTTTATCGCCGAAAAAATATGAAAATTTTATGATGAAAAATTGTGATATTTTTCTTATTTCTGCTCAAAATATAGATTGTGGGCACTCGTTAGAACCGCCGGTTCTAATGAGTACCCACAACCTATATTTTACAGCAGAAATAAGAAAAATAAGGTATACCCCAGGAACCCCAGTTTTACAATATAAAAGTGGGGTTCAAGGGGGGCAAAATTATATAGGCGTGTTTTCGTGATGGAACAGTCTCATCGGGATCTACATCGTTTGCTATTCTGTTGATAAATGTTTAATAAACCCCCTATTGACAAGTATGCACATGCCCATTTTCAATGGAGTAACCATGCAGGCACGCGTCACTAAGGCAACGTCAAATCAACGTCAGTGCAACGTCATGACGTTGCTTCGTGACGTTGCATCGACGTTGATGTGAAGTTGGATATACGTCATGACGTTGTATCGACGTCGATGGGACGTCACAATTACGTAATGCGCCCGCTGGGAAGAGCCCACTTCAGACATTAAGGGTGATAAGATAACCCGTTGGTCTTTGATTTCATCATTTATTTATTTGTAAATGAAATAATTATGGGACAGAAAGCATTAACAGAATAAAACGATTTCAGTGCATTCAATATCTCATTTATTGGACACAACACGGCGAACTTCCTAGTTAATAGGTCATGTATTAAGTTTTCGCGGCATTGAGTACTGCATTATAGAAATACAAATGAATCACACCTTGTCAATTGATACGGCGTTACATTTTCACAAACGAGACATTAAAACCAAATAAAATCATCGGATGTGCCGCTTCTATCCTGATAAAAGAATTAATAATTCTGTACCTGAATACATGCGAATAACCATTGAAGAGGTACCCAGCGAAAACGTTAAAGCGAGCAGGGAGAGAGATATGATTCTCGGACCAGGTGCGTTCGCCGTTCGCATAAACAGGCTTGGGTGCAAAAGAAATAGGCGACTTGAAGCCGAAAAGGATTATCATCCGACAAAAGTTGGAACAGCAACCATCACCCAGTGTAGCATTTTCTCTGTGCGCAGAAATGCATGCTTGAGTAGATTATGAAGCGAAGAACACCCGACAGATAAAAGCGCCTTTTTTCAAATGTCATAATTTATGAGACGGATGTCGCAAGAAAACCTGTTCTACAACGAGCGCGGACAGCAAAGACTCAGATCAGACTGCGCTAGCTACGCAGTCTGATCTGAGTCTTCGCTGTCTGCATTGGGTATCTGTGGACCTTACGTCCTGCATTTGGATGCCACCATTTTTAAATAGACTGGCCTACGAGTTGACTTGTAGAAGGGTTCCGAAGACGGGATTCTTTCGCGGCGCAGTTCGTACAAAAAAAGGCGACAGTGACTTATTGTCGCCTTTATGTCTAATTGGGTTTGTCACCTGGCTGTTATGTTATGGTAGAGTGATGAAATGTTTAAAAGTGAAAAAAAAAATAAATTAAAAAAAAATGATGTAAATTAGACAAAATTGAAAATATTGTATAATTTCATTTACTTCAACGATAAATCACGACATGGTTATGCAAAGATCCGAAATGCTATCAAAATCAAACGAGCTTGCTTTGTCCTGGATTTACGCAAAAAAGGAAAACCAGAAAAAGAAGGATGATGTTCTGAATTCATGGTTACGTTATCTATTGTAACATTAACGTCCGACATACGTAAGTGTCTGACAAAATCTATTTTTTTTTTTTTTTTTTTTTTTTTAACGGCGGAGACTGATCAATAATGGCGTAATGAGTGAAAAAAATCCAATATTCTATTTATTTTTTTTCTTGTCGGACACTTAGGGATGACCCAAGCATCCCTAAATGTCCACCATCCCTGAATGTTCGACAGCATAAAATCTATTTATTCAAAATTTCATGACATGAATACGGTTTTACTACTACAAATATAGATTGGGGGTGTTCGTTAGGTTCAAACGAGTACGTTTTACGGGGTTTACATTTTTTTTTATTATTTCTGCTCCAAGGCAGAGGGTGTGGGTATCGGTAGAACCGAGGCGGTTCTAACGAGCACCCACAACTTACGTTTGCAGTATAAATAAGAAAAATATCAAGAATTTTCATCAGAAAAGTAGCCATTTTGGAGATGGGAAAAAATGCACCATATCATACAGGCGTGTTTTCCTAATGCGTTATAACCAGGCCCATTCAAAGTCGCATGGAAACCAATTACATAGCCTTAACCTCATGAAATATCTGAAATATTTAGGCTTTATTCATAGTAGAGGCGTACTTCAAGGTGGTATTCCCTAATGCCAATCATAATCTAAATCATCAATTCTTAGCACAGTTTCTAAATTTGTAGAAAAACGTTTAACCAGTAATTATTAATAAACCGAATTACCGAAATATATTCCAAGTTTTGCCTACGGGATAGTCGCGGCATGTCAAGAAAATTTTATCAGGAAACATTTTAATTGGTATAAACATTTGTAACACTCACATGAATTATTTTAAGCTCTGGTGACAAGACTTAATAAGCTTAAATCAACCCCTTGAACTAAAAGGTATAATTTCAAGTATTTAAGTTAATTTCATTATATGCTATTTGCCCTTTGGAATCTAAGACCTGATTTGTATTCAGCCAGCACAACACTTTTACTTTATTGCATTATGTGTCGATTAAAAGCTCCGCGAATCTAGAATTGTCTCCTTGTATAGACGAGCTCTTTCTTTAAGCCATTTCCTGGTTAAACCAGACTAAATTCCAACTGTTCTATCCAATCGAGTAGGCCGTTTTGTTCGATTATCATTGTTCGTCGATTTCCGGTCTATTCTCCGCCATTTCTATTCAAATTAGAATAATTCAATGGCGAAAAATCATTTTGACTCTAATAGTTTATACTAATTTATTTTAGTTCGATTGCGATGAAAGCTTAATGACTCTAATAATTGCATCAAACACTCGAAATACAAACGTATGAATAGTAATGGTTTGGGTTTTACGGGAAATTTATTGTAATTACAATAACTAGCCCTTTGGACAGTGTCTCTTTAATAGAATTCCACAATAGCTACAATTTTCCGATTGAAAAATGAAAAGGACTTATTTGTCCAAATTTTCAGCTGGAAGGAAAAATAATTTCAGCAAGATAATGAACAGAAGCTCATATGATGAGACTTTCTGAGGGCAAGAAATGTATCCTTTAATTCCATTAAAGGGGCCGCACCAGGCAAAGAGGTGCCGCCGGGAATGTGCGCTCAGCGAAGACTCAGAGGCTCATCTGAGTCTTCGCTGCGCGCTGTAAGGATGGTCACTGACAAATAGATTCTTTGCAACGGCGTCATGTATCTAACGTCACTGGGTTGGCCAACTGATATTGGCTTATAGTTGGGCAAGGCCTGCTGTCCTTTGTAACAGGTTAGGGTAGAGGGTGAACGTTTTTATTTCTTCACTTGCATTCACTTTCCTTTTTCTCCCCTGTCTCTCTCTTTCATTACCTCAACCACATGTTTCTCTTCTATCTCATTCTCTGAGAGACGACAAAAAAAAAATGACCCACAAGGATTGACGTACCGTTAAACCCCAAGTCAGTTTTTGAAACTTCACTGAAACGGGCCTCCGTGACCTTATGGGTAAGAGCGTTGACATTTAATTACTAGGTCTCCCAGCTCACCACTGTGGTTCGCGCCTCGCTCGAGTCACGTGTGAGACTCTTAAGTTCTGCAATGGAAGGTCAGGTCTTTTTTCTCCGGGTACCCTGGTTTTTGCAAAACATTGCTTAACGATCGGCTCGAAATAAGTGAAATAATCTTGAAAGGGCCGTTAAACCAAAACAGAAAAAAGAAACTTCGTTTTGCGCGCGTGCTAAAATATCCAGACTCATTAATGTCAAGAATGGTTCAACTTAAGGAGAATGAGTAAATCGACATGTTTCTTGCCATTTTTACTAGGGGAGACAACTTTCTCTGCTTCCTGTTGGCTATCCTGTAAACTTAATCATTATCCTGCTGTTCACGACAGCCGCCACCTTTGCAAACAGTGTAGATCCAGATCAAATGGCTTCTGAAGAAGCCAACTACCTTTGCAAACATTGTAGATCTAGATCAGATGGCTTCTTAAGAAGCCCCCTACCTTTGCAAACATTGTAGATCCAGATCAGATGGCTTCTGAAGAAGCCAACTACCTTTGAATGCATTGTAGACCCAGATCAGACGGCCATCTGATCAGGATTTACACTGTTTGTCTATCAGTCTGTGAATTTGAACGGAAACATTATATAATGCAATCCGATTGGCTGATAGTCAGAAATGGATGTGGCTAATTAAATTATTCAGCAGGATAAGGGTTAAAGCTTCCCAAAAGGGGGTCACCCTTAAGATGCCGAGATAAAACTGCATATGACAATGTCGTTTTGTATGTCGTCTGCTGAATGAATGTTCTTGCAAACTTTTTGGAAATATTTTTGCATACAGGCAGAGTAGACCCAGATTAGACTTCTTTTAGAGGAGTAGTCTGACCTTTGTCCAGACTGTTTGCAACAATGACTTTTATAGTAAAATTCAAAAATAGAATGACAAACAGTGCCATCTGATCTGGGTCTACACCGTTTGCAAAGAACAGCTAAAATTATGACCTTTTCTTGCTTTGAACTAATATTTAAAATATTTCAGTTTTTTTAATGCGACCAGTGCTTTCAATGCTTTGCTGTTTTTTTTTTATTTTTATTTTTTTTTTGTTTGTTTGTTTGGTTTCTTGCTACGCCATTGTTCCAAAAGGTGGTGCTGCTGTGTGACCTGGTTCCATGATCTCAGTAACATTCTCGTCTGCTGAATGAATGTTCTTGCAAACTTTTTGGAAGTATTTTTGCATACAGGCAGAGTAGACCCAGATTAGACTTCTTTTAGAGGAGTTGTCTGACCTTTGTCCAGACTGTTTGCAACAATGACTTTTATAGTAACTGACAGACGACAAAGCGGACGACAATTGTCGTGATTGGCATTTTATGGATTCAATGAAACTTTCTTTAAGCTAACCCATATCCTGGTGAATAAATTAATTTATCCATATCCATTTCTAACTATCAACCAATCAAATTATTAAATATATATGTATTCATTCAGTTCAAAAATAGAATGACAAACAGTGCCATCTGATCTGGGTCTACACCGTTTGCAAAGAACAGCTAAAATTATGACCTTTTCTTGTTTTGAACTAATATTTAAAATATTTCAGTTTTTTTAATGCCACCAGTGCTGTCAATGCTTTGCTGTTTTTTTTTTTTTTTTTGTTTTGTTTTTGTTTGTTTGTCTGTTTTCCTTGCTACGCCATTGTTCCAGAAGGTGGTGCTGCTGTGTGACCTGGTTCCATGACCTCAGTGACATTCTCGGGTAATTACAGCGATATCGCAGTAATTTAGTCAAGTCCATAATATGTGATCTACCTTATCAAACGGTTGCGAAATAGAACTACTAAAATGTTTTAACAAGATTGCTTTATTTTCAGACATTATATGTGTCAAAATTTCAATATTTTTGTTAACTTCATTAATCGAAGTAATACCATAAAGCGGAACTCAAACGAAGCTTCAATATTTTCAAACTATTTCTTTTCACATATTGTAATTGAATAGGAAGAGGTCGGAAAGCTGATTTTCAGCAACAAAAGCCTACTATGATTCACGAAAATGAATAAACACCTTTCAAAGCAGACATAATGGGATAAAAGGCTGTTTTATTGTAAAAATGTAAGAAAACAACACTATAAACGCATCTAATGACTTCGTAAAGAATTCTAACAAAGGTGATTTTATAAAACCATTCCCCAGTGTGTCAGATCTTTTATGTTGCTATTGTTACTGTTATCAATAACTTCAAATTACATATAAAGCCGTCCTTTGAAAATTTAAATGAAATTATCATAGATTTTAACACTACCATCGCCCTCGTGTTGATTCTCCGCTTCTTCCATTGTGTTTGTTAAATGAAACCGGTGGCGAACTCCGTGCCGCTGAATAGAAGAATAAAAGCTAATACGAAAGCAAGCGGCTTACTAAGAAAGAATAGCTTTTACTGAAAACTCAACAGGCTTCTAGTTTTATATTCTGGAGGACACTTGTGCAGATATTTACGAGATTTCAGCACAATAAAGCCTACAATAGTAGAAAAGAATGAAATCTTTTACCCTTTACCCGGTAATCGATGGGGAGCCATTTTGTATTTGTCGTCTGCCCCGAGATCGAGTCACGAAGATCATGACCCTGTCATGCGCAAACAGGGACTATTTAATCTAGCGGAAGGCTATCTCACAGCGCTATTTCATCTTGTGAATTAGACAGCGATTCTCCGGATTTCGCTTTCAATTAGAAACAGCTTGAGACATTCACTAGTGACAAAAGTCATCTTTAAATGGGGAAGATAGTTTGTTTCTTTTTCTTTTATCCGATTCTAATTGAAATCTGTGAGATATTGTGAGAAAATGGTACACTGAAAACCATGTTTGCACAACTGACGATTGACTTCCCTTCCCAACCGACAAACACGTACAGACAACGTCGTATCACCGCCGATATAACGCATCACGTAAACAAGTCCGTGAAATGAACACCCCGCTAAACCTCACTTTATATAGAGAAAACTGGGGTGTGCGGGGCTATACATTATTTTTCTTATTTCTGCTCCAAGACAAAGGTTGTGGGTACTCGTTAGAACCGCCTCGATGAGGCAGTTCTAACGAACACCAAGAACCTATATTTGGAGAATAAATAAGAAAATTGTCAAATTTCATCAGAAATAATGACCGTTTGGAGATATGAAAAATTTCACTGTGTCACACGGTTGTTTTTATCAAAATGCGACATTTGAAGATCAAGAACGATAACATCAATTATTTGCCCTATTGGGTGTTTTAATACGGGGAGGAGTGAGCTCGCTTGGATGCCTGTTTGACATTATTTTGTGCCACAGTTCGGAATGCGATTTTTGTTGCCTTGTCCTTTAGGCATTTTTTTTTTTTTTTAATAAAAAGGACCCAAGTTGTTTCCTAGTGCAAATTCATTTTTATACGTATCTTTAGAAAGATACATTTTTCAAGATTGGGAAATGTGTTTAATTTTGCATTTGTAAACAAAAACTACTACATGTACTTATAATATTCAAAGGGCCATAAAACAACTAAATTCTTGACTTCTGCATGTCGCCTCATTGTGGTTTTCATTTCTTAAAAGTTTCAATTAAATATTTTCATTTTTTCAAGGCGCATAGCTGATCCCAGTAAACAACATACATCACTAGTTTCAATGTTCAAAGGGCTATGGGTGCAAAGGTAACAATGTTCAAAGTGTCATAACTGCAACAAGTAAGGAAACCAGAATATTGGTTCTTGTCTTCTGTACACTATGTAATGTAGCTTCACATTTCTGTAAAGTTGCATAAAAAGATCTCGCACAGTTTTCACAATACAAGTTAATGGCAAAATTACCACTTTCAATGTTGAAAGGGCCAAAAGTAGTAAAGCCAGAGTTATAGTTCTCGTCTTCTGCACGTCGTTCCTTAGTGCTTTACATATGTGTGAAGGTTCTATAAAATATTTTAGATGGTGTCAAGTTGACTGAGCAGACACGAATAAAAACCCAAAACACTATTTTCAATATTGAAAAGGCCAAAGCTGTAAAATGGAGCTAGAGTTTTGGTTCTTGTCTTCTGAACATTGTCTGGTGAATGAAGCTTTACATTTCTGTAAAGTTACATGAAAGCAAATCACATAGTTTTCAAATTAACAGAGCAGAACCAAGTTAATGACAAAATCACTATTTTAGATGTTCCAAAGGGCCATAACTCTTACAGCAGTAAAGCCAGAGTTATGGTTCTTGTCTACTACACATTGTCCTATGGTGCTTTACATTTCTAAAAAGTTTCAGGAAAATATCTTAAATGGTTTCCAAGTAACGGACCGGACTCGAATCAATAAACCAAAGCACTATTTTCAATGCTCAAAGGTACGCCAAACGTAGAAAATCCAGAGTTATGGTTCTTGTCTTCTGCACATTGTCTCATGGTTCTGTAAAGTTTCGTGAACTTATCTCAAAATGTTTCCATGTTACAAAGCGGACCCGATTTAATGATAAAAACACTATTTTCAATGTTCAAGGGGCCATAATTCCAAAAGTAGTAAAGCCATAGTTATGGTTCTTGGTCTTCTGCACGTCGTCGTATGGTGCTTTGCATTTCTGTATGCTTTGCATTTCTTTAAAGTTTCATGAAAATATCTTAAATGATTTCCAAGTTAACGAGCAGACATGAAAACGTGATAGAAAGACGAACGGACGGACAGACGGACTGACATACTGGGGAAGACATTACAACGACGCAACCAGCAGTTTAGCAAAAAGACTGTCCCCCCTCGCAGGTTTGATGCTGTTTGCAAAGAAAATCAAAGACGCACTGAAACGTTGAACTTTCCATCATGCGCTTCTGGACAAATTTTAGAGATGACTGACAACCTGGGCGGAACGATTGCGTAGCTAGTCCTTCTCAGTTGATTGGCCGAAACTTTAAGACAAATGACGTAATACTAGTAATATTTTACAGTTGAATATTGAATACGGTTTCTTTCACAAACATGTCACTTGTGACGTATTTTCTTGTTCAGTATGTCATTGTGTTTTGACGTATTTGCACTTAAATAAACCGACGGCAGATGCCATATTGCTAAACTGCTAGTTGCCCGGTTGTGATGAATGAAAATTGGAACCCCCCCCCCCCCCATTGACGTAAGCTACACGTCGACTTCGCATCACACAACCGCCCAATGCACATTAGCAATAATAATCTGTGCTCAGCGTTGGGTATATACATGTACTATGCATTTTGTGCCCAGATACATGCAAAATTAGTGCACCGGCAGTCACACATAATGCCTGGCTTATGAATAGAAACCCGTCTTTGCTTCACAGCGCTCCGAAAATCAATTACAGCTGGCTACCCCTTCATCCCCAACCCGGGAAAAAGAAAAGAAAAGACAACAGACACACTGAATTAAAAAAAACAGCGGTATTGCATCCATATTTATTGTCTACGTAGACATTATAGACGTATAGTTTAACACGGAAGTACAGCCATTAGTTACCCTCAATTCAGGTTGACCTTTAAACAACAAGTATAAGCTTTCATTACAAAGAAAAACGGATCAAAACAAGTATCAGCTTTCACACAAAAATAGGCCCACGGACAGAGCTCTGGCACAGAATTGCCATATTTGCTGTCAAATTCATACAGGTTAATACAAAATAGAATTCAAGAGGCTCACGGACAGAGATCTGGCACAGAATTGCTATCACATTTGTTCTGGCCTATATTTGCTGTCATATTTGTACATGCTAATATAAAATATTCATCTACAAACTCTCTACTACGACGGACCACTTCCTATCCGATAAGCTCCCCAGGAGCCTTCGGCTCTGGTGAGCTAAACAACTTGCAAACATTTTGATTAATCTTCAAGAAGTCTTCTATAATATAATGTTATTAATCAAATAATTTCGTATTTGCCAAGTTACAGGTCCGAGGTCTGCTGTATTGGCACGAGGCCGAAGGCCGAGGCCAATACAGCTGACCGAGGACCTGTAACTTGGCCAATACGAAATTACTTGATTAATGACAACTTTATTAATTTACGCAATTAAAAACACGATTTATGATTTTTGAATACTGGTTGACCTGGTGTAATACAGGATAATCAATTAATAAAGTGTAGAAAAGATGCCTAGTTAACTTCTCCAACAGTTTTCAAGCAATCCATTTGAATAGATGGAGTTGCACATGCGTCTTTTGAAGATGAAAATATATGTTTTGTCATTTCAGACATTTCAGTGGGCAGGATCGCAATCTGAACATTGCCAAAGACAGTGTATAAAACACATTTCTGGGCTACACATTTCATATGTGCTAAGCGTGGACCTAGCGTTTTGTAAAAGCTATACTTGTTTATTTAAAAATTTAACATTTTTTTCAAAAATGCTGTCAAAATGTTCGTTTGTTTTTGTTTGTTTGATTTGAGGTTTAACGACCCCGTCAACACTCTATATGTCATTTTGGAGACGTTGCTTCCAATTTTGTTTGACTTTCACCCGACATTCAGATGAAATGACATTTCAAGCCCTGTCGCCTAACGAAACCAATACGGTTTATAAGCATGGACGGTCCGACTCGCACCGCTTTGTCTAGCCGGCTTAGAGCCTCTAAGCGGTTTACCAGTACTCGTGTGCGGTCGGTTTCAGCTCCGTATGGAAGCATCCTGCAACCCTTCTATTTCTTCAAGCCCCGATGGGCATGGCCGATCAAAATGTTTGATATTATCAAAGGTAGAAGGATTTTAAATTGCCCACTCAGGGAATTTATCTCTATAGGATCAGTTACTAGGTAATCATTGTACTGTTGAATAATAATAATAATAATGAAAAAAAAAAAAACAAGTGGAAGCTACAAACTGACAAATTTTACGAATTTCTCATTACGATAACACACCAGTGTGGTATAGTGCATTTTTCACATCTCCAAAATGGCTACTTTTCTGATCCGTGACATTTTTCATATTTAAACTGTAAACATGGTTTGTGGGTGCTCGTTAGAACCGCCTCGTTGAGGCGGTTCTAACGAGTACCCACAACCTATGTCTAAGAGCAGAAATTAGGAAAATAATGTATACCCCCGTAACCCTCAGTTTTTTCCATATAAAGTGCCGTGTAAGGGGAACTGTTACGGACTTGTTCGCGTGAAGTGAAGTGTATCCGACAAATGAGTGTTATCCTAATTTTAGAACAATGTGCCTGTCGAGGACGTGTTTGTTTGTCTGTTTGTTTGTGGGTCACTTTGTGTAAGGAAGAAAATAGATAGCAGAGATAGTAGATAAGATAAATGTAAGGGACAGAGGAGAAAGAGGACAATGGTTGGAAGTTTAGAAACAAAAGAAATAACAACACCCCTCTACCCTTACCTGCTGCAAGGACAGCAGGTCTTGCCCTACTGTCAGCCAATATCAGTTGGATGTCCCAGTTATCTAAGATACACGTCACCTTTGCCTCACCCAACCACCCCTGTTTCTGTCGAGGAACAGTTTTGTTTCTTTTAGAGGTTTTGTGTCCCTGTCAACACTATTTAGGTTGAAGATGTTGCTTCCAATTTTGTGGGACTTTTGTTGAAATGACATCTCAAGCACTTCCACTCAAGCAAACCAATAGGGTTTATATATAGAGCCTCCTACTCGTTCCACTTTGCCTGAGCATGCTAAGACTTTCTAGCGGTTTACCAGTGCGTGGAAGCACCATGATGCAGCCCAATTTATTTCACCAAGCCCAAGTGGGCGGGGATGGGAGAAGAACAGTGTGTATTTGAAATATGACCTGCTCGAAAAAAATAAATCTTCAATGGCTCTTATCCCCAATGGCTCGTTTACCATGGATGAGTCGAACCTGTCCTTGAGTTCGCAGGGAGTTCCTCTAGATACGATATAGGGGTAATTTAAGGCGATTTTCTTCTCTTTTATCTTGCATATATATGCTGTGTGTACTCATTAGAATCGCCTCTATGAGGCTATATATATGATGTGAGTACATACAACATACATTTATGATAAAGAACACCGAAAAGATATCCACAATTTATCTCCATTATGCCTTCTGGTATGGCACTAATAGCCACCCTCTGTGGCTCGAACTACCCCAGCCTCTAACAAATTTTGATGGTCTCGAAGGGGTTCGAACCATCGAAGGTAGACTGTATTTCGTACCTACGGAGAGATGTTGAACAGAATCTTCTACCTACGGACTGAACTGTCTCTCCTTGTGCCCACTGACAGTATCTGATCAGAACTGCACTATATCGCCTCCTATCTACGGACGATTATTGTTGAGCAGAATTTAGTTGTATTTCTTCATTTTTTCCATGAGGCTCCCGCCCATCGGGGCTTGAAGAAATATATGGGCTGCATGCTGCTTCCACGCAGAGCTGAAACCGACTCGCACACGAGTACTGATAAACCGCTTAGAGGATCTAAGCCTGCCCATGCGAAGCGGTGCGAGTCGGCCCGTCCATGCTTATAAACTCTATTGGTTTCATTGGGCGGCAGGGCTTGAGACGTCATTTCATCTCAATGTCGGGTAAAAGTCCCACAAAATTGGAAGCAAAGTCTCCAAAATGACCTTTACAGTGTTGCCGGGGACGTTAAACCTCAAATCATTTTTTCCATGGACAGTTGTTGAACAGAATTGAAGTTGCATTATCATTTGCCTTACTAGCAGTCTATGGACAAAAATAATCGCAAGTTACTTTTAACTGAGTGCGAGCGTGTGCATGCTGTCATTCATACTTCATAAAGGCACTGAGAAATGTTCATTTTGCATATAGTTTATGCATAGCAATTTGAAAACTAGGCCCCGCAAAGTTTATGATTTGTTTGATTTGAGGTATAACGTCCCTGTCAACACTGTATAGGTCATTTAGGAGACGTTGCTTCCAATTTTGTGGGACTTTTATGAAATGACATCTCAAGCCCTGTCGCCCAATGAAACTAATAGTGTTTATATGCATGGGCGGTCCGACTCGCACCGCTTTGCCTTGGTAGGCTTAGATCCTCTAAGCGGTTTACCAGTGCGGTCGGCTTCAGCTCTATTTGCCGGTGCGGTCGGTTTCAGCTCTACGTTGAAGGAGCATGCAGCCCATCTATTTCTTCAAGCCCCGATAAGCGGGGGACGATCTCTGGGTGTAGGCTGGAACGAGAAATTACACTGTTTCGTTTAACCCAAAATTTCTGTACTGTAAGCAGCGTTCTGCGGCGTCTGATCTGGGTCTACACTGTTTGCCAAACCCACACATGATTCTAGTCCATATTCTATAGATCACCCCTCCTATACGCAATACCCTGACCTCAGTGATAAGACAGCGCGGCTATTTTCTTTGAATAACCGTTACATGGATTTTCGACCTCCCCCACCCCCAAAATAAATAAATAAATAAGCAAATAAATAATAATACCATAAAAACATGAAACTAATTTTAATAGAATTTTATTATAAACGAAACGTACAACTATTAATTGACTGTCCTGTATTAACTCCAGGTCAACCCATATTAACCTGAGGTCAAGAGAATAGGCTGAGGACACAAAATTCAAAAATCTTGATTTTTTTTTTAAGTTTGTCAATTAATAAAATTGTCATTAATTAAGTGATTTCGTTCTGGCCCAGTTCGGCCTCGGGCTAATGCAGCAGAATCAGAATTGTTACTTGTAAAACGTCAATTGATATCCATACTCCAGGACCTGTGATGTGGGAATTTAGTCCCTAGCAGACCTTGGACCTGTTACTGGACCAATATGAAATTACTTGATTAATAACATTATATTGCAAACTTGTCGATATTAACTTGTCTGCCATATTAAACGTAAACATGGGCGTTCACGATTGAAAACTATGCTTTTAGACACATTGTGAAAATCTACTCTTTAGTGTAGTTTAGCAAATAATATGTTTCATATACAAACCACTCTTTATCTGTCGGTCGCAAAAGAGAAATAATGACTGTAATTAGAGTTAATGAAAAATCATTTTTCATACAATGAAATGTTTAGAAGGTGTCTGGTTTATTGTTTGTTTTGTTAAACATTGTTTTATGTGTGTGTCTTGTGGCTTACTATTTCAGCAATCACATTAACTCTTACCCAGCTGTTCACGACAACCTCTACCTTTGCAAACAGTGTAGACCCAGATAAGATTGTTTCTGAAGAAGACATCTGATCAGGATCTAAACTGTCATTTAGTTTGTGAATTTGAACGAAAGCATTAAATCATGTTATCTGATTATCTGACAGTTGGGAGTGGGTGTGGCTAATTGAAGTATTCAGCAGGATACGCGTCTGAGAATGTAATAACGCCATGCATTAAATTTGATAATCATCTAGAGGATTAAATATGCAAATTAGTATGATACGTCTCGTTACATTACACCTTAACGACGTCGCGTTTACTAGTGGCGGAATATCGACATACTTCTGGAAAAATAGTGCATAAAATGAATTTTAATGTCATATAATAAATAGAATGTTGCATTCGTGCTCATGTATCATTAAATTTATTAAACTCGTTGAGGAAAATGGATAAAATGCTCGGCAAAGCCTCGCAATTTATCCCTTTTCTTCAACTTGTTTAATAAAATCAATAATACGTGAACACTCATGTAAGGTCCTCTAAATCAATAGTTTATTAAACTCGTTGAGGAAAAGAGATAAAATGCTCGGCAAAGCCTCGCATTTTATCCCTTTTCCTCAACCCGTTTAATAAATTCAATGATACATGAACACTCATGAAGGATTCTCTATGATATAAACGTTGCTCGTCTGTCCGGCCGTCCGTCCGTTTGTCAAGTCGTCAACATTGTCTAGTTTATTGGAGTTGTTTTGGATGGTGAAAAGTCATGCTGTACTCCTGTGGGGAGCGGAAGTACCACAGGGCACGGTCCTTGGTCCTGTTCTTTTCCGCATTTATAAACGACTTTACAGAACTGCTCCATTCCAAAGTTCGCCTTTTCTCAGACGTCTGTATAGTATGCTGAGAGATCAATAATCGGACAGATTGTGACGCTCTTCAACAAGACCGACAAGAACTTGAGACTTTGGAGAGAACTTGGGTTATGGAATTCCACCCAGCAAAATGCAATGTGATGGGAGTGGCTAGCTCTAAGAAACCATACTTAACATCATACAAGCTGAAGGGACATCATATACAGACAGAGACGACCACAAAATACAGTAAAATTCAGCTAGGAAGACCACCTAAAATTAGCACTAATTCTGTTTTTCAAAAGTTTATTTAGAAAGGTGCAGTTATTCTTTCTTCGTGTGTTCTGCACACAATGTCCTCTGGTCAGGGACCACCTTTGGGACTGTTCAAAAGTGGTCTTAAAGAACAGTCACAAAGGTGGTCTTAATATAGGAATTTCACTGTATTTGGGTATTGATATTTCCAATACCCAGATAGCTTGCATTGGTTGGGCCAAGGGTTGGTATATGGTTGAGTTTTGGTTGTATCGTTGGTAGATGGTTGTCCGTTTGTGGTCTAGCATTGGCACCACATTGGCCCAACATTCTAAAAAAATGCAAAAATAACGCTTTAAACACTTTTTGTACATGTATTATGTTGACACGACATTCTAAAAAAAATAAAAAAAAAACAATATATAACACTTTTATCTTTGAAGTTAGTCCAACATCAAAAAAAAAAAACACCAAAACTAGAGAAAGCGACCAGTGGGTAACGTATACACCCTACTAACGCCACCCTCTGATATATCTTTCGAGCTTGTATTTAATATGAATGAAGAAGTCAAGAAGCTATAAGTATCTATAAATGTGCTTGTAAAAGCTAAACCAAAAACATAAAAATTCTAAATGTATCAAGGGAGTGAGGGCAGCAAAGTTACGGAAGGGGGTGGGGGCAGCAGCAGGGTGTGGTATGCATCAATGAAATCTTTGGACTGGTATGCAACATTGATGCAAGTATCATTTGGATCTGTCTTAGAATTTAGAGCATACAGGCATCCATAAACTTCGTCATAAAACATTAACCAAATGTAAAATGTCTAAGTCCGTGACCTTAAGGTCAAGGTCACCCTGGGTGGGAGAAGAGACATACATTACGAAATCTTTGGACTGGTATACAACATTGATGCAAGTATCAACTAAATTTGTCTTAGAGTTAAGAACATACAGGCATCTATAAACTTGGTCATAAAACTTTAACCAAATGTGAAATTTCAAAGCCTGTGACATTGACCTCAAGGTCACTGTGGGTGGGACATGCACCAATGAAATCTTTAGACCAGTATGTAACTTCAGTGTAAGTATCAACTAAATCTATCAAAGTCATCGAAAGATCAGATAGAAATCTGTTTTGGTCTATAAAAAATTCTAATGAAGTTTTAAATAAATTAAAATCCCGGCGTTTCCGTGCTTCAAGTCTGTCAAGTTATGATCTTTCCACACTTTGCACTATACTTCCTCATAATCTTATAAAGGAAATACTTAATGCTTTGATTGAATGGGCATTTCATAGGGAAGACTCCCTCTATCTTGCATGTAATGTAAGAAATGCTTTTTCACTTCTGAAGAGCATAAAAATATACTTTATGGTCATGTCAGAAAGTGTGTGAAGCTCTCACCTTTCTACTTGACAATATTTACATAAGATTTGGTACTAAGTTATTTAGACAAGGTGTGGGTATTCCGATGGATACTAATTGCGCACCACTTGTGGCTTATCTGTTTTTGTTTTGTTATGAGAGAGACTTCATGATGTCCCTTTCTGCTGAAAACCAGTCTGAAATCATTGAAGCTTTTAGCTCCATTTCTAGATATTTGGATGATTTATTAAATATTGATAATACCTATTTCGATGGTTTGATCAGTCAGATTTACCCCCCAGAACTTCAGTTAAATAAAGCAAATTCTTCTGATACCGAGGACCCGTTTTTGGATTTACATCTATCTATTGTAGATGGGTTTGTTTTCGTGCAAAATTTATGATAAACGCGATGATTTTGATTTTGAGATTGTAAATTTTTCCTTTTTTTGGATAGTGATGTTCCTCGTGCGCCATCCTATGGCGTTTATATTTCGCAATTAATTCGATTTGCCAGAGTGTGTAGTCATGTAACTGACTTCAACACTCGTAATAAATTGTTAACAGCAAAACTAGGGTTATCGGTACCATAAACTACGCAAAGCTTTTTCATAATTTTATAGACGTCATTTCTGATCGAATTTCAAAATTCAAAATTGGACTTAAATCTCGTCTGCAAACAAGGTCTATCGGAACCCACATTTTATGGTGGCTCAGAATATAAATTCAGAAAAATATATAACCGCAATGACTTCATTGCCCAATTTCGTAAAATCATTCTTCGATATAAAAAGATTGGGTACAACATAAATGTTATACGACAGACTGCATGCATGGTAGTTAACCAAATCACGGTTGACAATTTTGCTTCCCTCTTTAATTGCACGCCGGTGGGTCAGGCCTCAGATTCTATGACGGTTCCAGCGTAATGGCTTAATGAGAATTAGAGAGATCTAATTCAAGGTAATGTTGGTTGGTGCCTGATGCTCTGTCTCTGGTCGAGCCCATCGGGAGGTCTAACTGTTGGTTTTCTTTTGCTCCAGCATTTCAGTGGTTTCTTGCTGTCGAGTCCTCACCGTTGTTTCATTCTGTGGTTGTTTGATTATTTGTGTTCACGGTGATGTTGCACTGATGAGTTAGGAGGGCTTTCATGCTGACTGAACAAATTATTTGTCTAAATCGCGACGGAAGTAAGGGCGAGGGTTGTGGCCACGTAAAATCGATTTAAGCCCCCACCCCCCCCCCCCACCCCCCCCCCCATGAAATTCGTTTTCCGCTGACCGTTCCAAGGCGGTTTTCTGTCGCGGTTTATTTTTGTTATGGTTTGTCTTTATGTGTGTGTGTCGTTATATTATTATTTATTTTGGATAGCCTATTGGCCATTTTGTGGGAAAGTAACTGCCCTTTTCGCTTTCCGCTATTGATGTTTCCATTAGGGTATGTTGTTTCATGTTTGTGTTTCTTTCCCTTTGGTGTCTCTGATGTGTGCTGTGGGTTAATTGTATCGATTCCTGATCATTGCCTTCACTTCTATTATCCAGAAGATAAATCTCTTAGAGACTTTGACGCAAAACTTTAACCAAAATGTTAACGGACGGACGGTCGGACGGACCAACGGTAGGACGAAACTATATACAGTAGAACTTCGATGGCTCGAACACCGATGGCTCGTTTCCCATGGCTGGGTCGAACTCGTACTTGAGCCTCTAGGGAAATCCTCAAGATAAGAAATGGTTGGGGATGATTAAGGAGATTTTAGTCTTTTATCTAGCAAATGTGTGCTGTGTGTACTCATTAGAATCGCCTCGGTGAGGCGATTCTAATGAGTATACACAACAAACATTTTCATTATCTAACATCGAAATATGTTCAAAAGTATCTTGTTATGCCTCTTGGCAGTGACCTTCAGTGGTTCGAACTACCGCTGTCTCGAATAAAATTTCATGGTCCCAATAGGGTTCGGTTCGAGCCATCGAAGTTCGACTGTACCTCCATAGCATAATTCGTATGCCGGGGGTATAATAACACCTTTGTATATGATGTTGTCCCAACGTTGGCCCACCTCTAAAGAAATTGCAAAAATAACATATACGGCGTTGGCCCAATGTTGGTCCAACATTCTCCAAAAAGGAAAAATAACACTATCGTCTACGCTGTTATACGATGTTGGCCAACATTGGCCCAACATTCTAAAAAATTGCAAAAAATAACACTTTTGTGTATGTAGTTGGCCCAACATTCTCTAAATTGAATAGATCAGCTCGTGATCAAGGTAAGCTGATCAGACTGCACTGATGCACAGACTTATCTGATTTTTGATAGCCACTCCAGACCTTATTGCAGATTTTGTCGTGCAGTGGCCCATTAACATTTCTTTGTTGTGGTAAGTTGGTTTGGAGTTTTCTGTCCCAGACTACACTATTAAGATTATGTTGAGGAGATCAGTTTACCATAACCATCCTCTTCTTGTGCACGGTTTTGCAATAGCAGATACAACCAGTATAGTACACAGTCTCTCAGTGGGCCCCGCCCTTTGGGGCTTGGAGAATTAAATTTGGCTGCATGGTGCTTCCACGCAGAGCTGAAACTGACCACACATGAGAACTAGTTAACCGCTCAGAAGGACTAAGCCTGTCCAGGCAATGTGGTGTGAGTAAGACTGTCTAATGCATATAGGCCCTTTGGTTTCGTTGGGCATGCAACGGGGCTTGAGATGTCATTTCATCTCAATCTCGGGTAAAAAAAATCCACAAAATGGGAAGCAGCACCTCCAAAAGGACCTAAATAGTGTTGATGAGGACGTTAAACTCAATTCAAACAAACCTCTCATCAGAAAATGGCAGATGCACTTCTTGAATCAGCAGAACACAAATAATGGCCATATTTACGCAATATCCATGTAAAATTTGTTGCAAAATATGACTGTCATCAAAACCATGACCCCCTGATCACCAGTCGAACACACAGCTGAGCACTAAGGCCAGTTATTGGACTGTTTTGGAACAACCTACAGTAGAACTTCGATGGCTCGAACACCGATGGCTCGTTCACCATGGGTGTGTCGAACCCATTCTTGAGCCCCTAGCGAAATCCTGTACATAAGAACTAGTGGGGAAAATTAAGGAGATTTTAGTCTTTTATCTTGCAAATGTATGCTGTGTGTACTCATTAGAATCGCCTCGATGAGGCGATTCTAATGAGTACACACAGCATACATATTCATTATAGAACACCGAAAAGATGTCTAAAAGCATCTCGTTATGCCTCCTGACAGTAACCTCAGTGGCTCGAACTACCCCTGTCTCGAACAGATTTTCGAGGTCCCAAAGGTGTTCGAGCCATTGAAGTTCGACTGTAATTTTAGTTTAATTGTGTCAACTAGTAATTTATGTTTTCACGTTTTAGGTCTGAGGCTTCCAGATGAAGTTATTAATCGCAACCGACAACCCTACCTTTGCAAACAGTGTAAATCCAGATCAGATGGATTCTGAAGAAGCCATCTGATCAGGCTCTACACTGTCATGCAGTTTGTGAATATGAAATGAAAACATCATACCAAATAATCTTATTGGCTGATAGTCAGCAATGGGTGTGACTAAATTAGTTATTCGGCAGGATAATCTTGAACTGGTTTTTATTGACAGGACTGTAGTTGACGAATTCTGTAAAGACTGCATGATAAAACAAGCGAAAATGATAACCTTGCATAATCCTTTTATCGTCTCCAAAATGACCTGAATAGTGTTGAAGGGCACGTGAAATCTCAACGCAAACAAACAAAACAATCGACCCCCAAAACGCGCAGTTCCTACATTCGTGCCTTCGAATACTGGTGGAATTCCATTCACTTCACGATCGACCCTCTTACTACCACCCTCGCGTCGGTGATTCACAGACCATCGACATCTGTCATAACCATTGATACTATCGACACAAAACGTAATAACTTTCAAGATGCGGCATTTAAAACATTTCTTTGTTGTTCTCTCTCCGCATCAGATAAGAGCTTTGATTGTTATGACTTGTATAAACCTGGGTATTGTTTCTTCGTCTTTCGTGTTTATCACCCAGTTAATGAGATTTCAGGCATTTCTTAGTGATGCTATTTCGCGATATAATAGCACATCATGACTTGTTATTTTAAAATAAAATAAACAGGCACAAACAATCGTAAACAACTAAGGAGACCCAATGTAGCCATCGCATTGCAGTTCTTCGAATTGTCGCTCCCGCACATCGGAGCTTGAAGAAATAGATGGAACCGATGCAAAAATGGCGCGAGTCGGACCGTCCATGCATATAGCTTGAGATGTCATTCCATCTCAATGTCGGGTAAAAGTCCCACAAATTGGAAGCAGCGTCTCCAAAATGATCTATATAGTGTTGACGGGGACGTAAAACCTCAAACAAACGAAGGTTTAAAAAAATTGCATCGGGCGTTTTTTTTTTTTTTTTTTTTACTTCAACTACGCAATGTTAGACACTAATCATCATGAAATCACATCTATATAATCTTAACCCCCCTTGAACCCAACTAATATTTTCTAAAACTGGGGTTTACAGGGGTATACCTTATTTTTCTTATTTCTGCTCTAAAATATATAGTGGATACTCGCTAGAACCGCCTCATCGAGGCGATTCTAACGAGTACCTACAATCTATATTTTGAGCAGAAACAAGAAAAATACCACAATTTTTCTTCTAAAAATTTAAGTTTTTTCGGCGGTAAACTTTACAATGTATTTGTAGAGGCGTGTTTTTGTAATGTAAAGTAGCATCTTAACAACTCTTCACACAAATTTCAACACAAGCAGTTCAGGAAAAAAAGGATTTGCGTGCCACATTTTTGATTGAGAACATTTTAAGATTTTGCATATTTTTATATAGACTCTCTGTGAAAAATTAAGATTGGTTCTGATTATTTTGCATACAATATTAAAATATCATTTGACGGACATAACATATTTTCTTTGTAAACTGTCCAATTCAGCTATTACTCGAATTCAACAAAAAATGCCGGGTAGGACAACCGGTCTTGTTGAATTTGATACTCCAAATTCCAGTCTAATAATTCTAATTTATAAGTATATAACTGAACTACGAGTGTCGGTTCCTTTTCGCAATAGTACAATGCAGTCACAGTCTCATATATGTTCCATTTACCGATATCTTATCGATCATCGGCCGCTTCTATAAGTTAATTATCGACTACAAAAAGGGGCGATGCTATAAATATTTCTACTGGTACTAGGTTCACTTCGCTGTTAACTTGATCATCTGTCAAGCCGCTGCCCGACTATAAAAAAAAATCTCCCGAATGTAACGCGACGTCTGATTGGATAGCATCAAAAATTTGCGGAGACTGTCCAACTACCGACAGTAAGAAATTCAGATTTGCTCTTTCCGAATGTACTTTAGTTTAACAATGTTGAGAGTAAAGGCGTATATTTTCACTATGAATATTTCGCATTAATTCCACTACTAGTCCACCACATCAAATTCAATTCTGTGTTTTTTTTTTTTTTTTACGTTAAAAGAATACCACGTCATGAGAAAACCTGTTGTTGTTGTTTTGCCATTTGCGCATCTGTAACAGGTCGACAATGTGGCTCGGTACCTCAGTCGGAAGAGGGTTCGCACGTTATGCGAGAGGCCATGGGTTCGAGTCCCGGGCGAGCCATTTTCTTTTTCTACCCCTGTGACATTTGAAATGGAAAAAGAACATGACTCGACCGGGACTCCTCAGGAGCAAATTCTTTCTGACCCCTTTTTCAGTTGGACAGGGATTAGAGACAAGCGAAAAGGAAGTACCGAAAGTTGTATCCCTTTGAAAAATGGCGGAAAAATATGCCAGGTGTTCCCTTTCCGAACTAGCAAAGAATGCTGGGTCAACGTCGGGCCGACAGTGATACTATTAAACGTCGTATCGCGATCGGCCCGACGTTTGCCCGCTGTTTTGCGCTGGCTGGGAATGGCACTGTTTTGTTTTAGTAGCCAAATTCTTCTTTTTACGCCTGTAAAAACGATTTCACAAATAATGTGTTTTATAAATTGATATAAAATAAAAACGCATCTGTACGTAATACAATATAACTTTTGTTCTCCCGATATACATTTGAAGTAAGGGATGCTCTCCACGGGACATGGGTCGAAGAGGACAACTTTCACAGAAGCCAAACACGTGGTTATCTGGAAAAATCACTATCAAATGCTAACGCAAATGCCACGTGTTACTGTTTTGATAAGAGAATAAATAAAATCTATATAAAATGTTGCGACGTGACATTTTTTGTTTATTTGATTTGGGGTTTAACGTTCCCGTAAACAATATTTAGGTCATTTTGGAGACATTGCTTCAAGTTGTGTGGGACTTTTACCCACATTGAGATGAAAAGACATCTCAAGCCCTGCTAGCTGCCAAATGAAACCAATAGGGTTTATATGCATGGACGCTCTGACTAGCACCACTTCACCTGGGCATGCTTAGATACCAGGACCCATGTGCGGCCAGTTCACCATGCAACCCAATCTATTTCTCCAAGCCCCGATGGGCGGGGGCCCTGCGACATGACATGAAATATAACCCTGACAACACTTTAATGCTCTGTTGCGCATTCAGTGCGAACGGAGAAAGCTATGACGAAATTGCGCATACAAGCGTTTCGTCAAAGCCTTCGCTGCGGTCATGCCATTAACAAATGTCATTACGCAAACACGTCAATTAATAATACAGCCAAAAATTGAAAATTTTAAGATGAAAAATTGTAATATTTTTCTTATTTCTGCTCAAAATATAGATTGTGGGCACTCGTTAGAACCGCCTCATCGAGGCGGTTCGAACGAGTACCCACAATCTATATTTTAGAGCAGAAATAAGAAAAATAAGGTATACCCCCGGAAACCCCAGTTTTAGTATATAAAAGTGGAGTTCAAGGGGGTCAAAATTATATAGGCGTGTTTCGTGATGTGGTTGGCCCCCGCCCATGTGAATTCTACATGTACAACAAGAGGTCAAAAGAATTTTCCAAGAAATAAAATTCCATAGGAGTTAATGCATTTCGGAATGTTTTTCATTAAAAAATGCCTAAGAGCTGTACTGCTTAAGAGCTGCGCTGTACATTTGCAAAAGCTACTCACATTTTCCAGCAAAAACATTACCAAATTTGCCATAACAAATGATCAAAGTTTTAAAAATATGTTAACTAACAACAATGTTAGTTTTAGACAGCTGGACCCAGTTCTTGCAACACGAAAACACGCCTTTACAAATACATTGCAATTTTTACCGCCGAAAGAAACGAAAATTTTAAGATAAACAAATGTTATATTTTTCTTATTTCTGCTCAAAATATAGATTGTGGGTACTCGATAGAACCGCCCCGATGAGGCGGTTCTATCGTGTACCCACAATCTATATTTTGAGCAGAAATAAGAAAAATAAGGTTTACCCCTGCAAACCCAAGTTTTACTATATAAAGGGCCAAAAATACATAGGCGCTTTTTCGTGATGACATTCAAAATGCGATTTCACATACGGACCATACAAATATATCGTTGTTTCTCCGACAAAGCCACAAAACCGTTTTGAAAATGACGTTTTCTTATGTAAATTGCTTGTTATTTGTAGCCAAACTTAATTACCATGGAAATGGCAAACAATTTGCAAGCACTTATCCGACTCTCTCCTCATCAGAGTTTGATAGAAAAAGAAATAAAGACGAGACAAAATGTTTTCTCGTGAAAACAAATAGATTAATTCCTTTGATTATTAAGGGGATAGGACTTTATTAAGCGTGTAAAACGCGGTGCATTTCGCTCCCTAATGACAGGGAATATTTGCATGGATAGAACGCAGCACATAAAAAGTTTAACTGATGAACATTGCCCCCGCCCATCGGGGCTTGAAGAAATATATGGGCTGCATGATGCCTCCACGCAGAGCTGAAACCGACCCGCACACGAGTACTGGTAAACCGCTTAGCGGATCTAAGCCTGTCCAGGCAAAGCGGTACGAGTCGGCCCGTCCATGCTTATAAATCCTATTGGTTTCATTTGGCGGCTGGGCTTGAGATGTCATTTCATCCCAATGTCGGGTAAAAGTCCCACAATATTGGAAGCAACGTCTCCAAAATGACCTTTACAGTGTTGACTGGGACGTTAAACCTCAAATCAAACAAACAAACAAACAAAGAGAAAAGCAGTTCCATTACGAAAACGTGCCTATCCAAATACATTGTAAATTTTACCGCCGAAAAAAATCGAAAATTCTAAGATGAAAAATTGTGATACTTTTCTTATTATTGCTCAAAATATAGATTGTGGATACACATTAGAACCGCCTCGATGAGGCGGTTCTAATGTGTACCCACAATCTATATTTTAGATCAGAAATAAGAAAAATAAGGTTTACCCCTGTAAACCCCAGTTTTACTGTATAAACGTGGGGTTCAAGGGTGTCAAAATCATATAGGCGTGTTTTCGTGATTTAAAGTGATACGCGTACCTTATTTTGTAGCAGTAGGGGTTGCAGCAGTAGTGGGTGGAGGGGGAGGGGGTCCACTAATCAAAGCAATAACATTACTGGTAGGTCGATTGTCTGGGAAAACAGTCCTGTGACTTAAACTCCTTCGTTTAACCCTGAAATTCAATATTTTAAGCAAACATTGTAGACCCAGAAAGACCCGGATCAGACGCCCCATAACGCGGCGTGGTCTGATCTGAGTCTACACTGTTTGCCAATGACCCAGTGCACGCACGAGCCCAGTCTAGATTTTTTTTCTTTTTACACAGCGAGCTGCTATTGATGACTTTGTGTCTGGTCAGCGAGAGTCACGTGGAAAAGTGCTGCACTTAGTTACTTTGGGTTGATTGACAAAACAGCATTCATACAACCAAGAAAGATGTGTATAAATGGCGTGCCAGAACGCAAGGAAATTCATTTGCTTTTCTTTTCCTCTTTTTAAGACTCAGCATCATACTTTTGACCACGTTTTGAATCTTTGATCAGCTATATGAAAGCAAAAAAGTCTACCCCTGTAATTCCATTATATATAATCGCTTTTTTTTCTCAGCATTAATAAACCCAAATGAATATCCTAATTGATGGAATTGAAGACCACTAAAAGGCGAATTCTGTAAGCACTGCGCCACTACAGAAGACTCGTCTCATCTTTGAAAAGGTTCATTAGTGAATTGAAAGAGAGTAAAGGACCTATTTAGGAGAAAATGCGGGAAGACGATGAGTTATTGTGTTGTGGCATTGAAACTCTTGTACGGATGTCACGAAATATGAAATGCCCTTTCTTATCTTCTGTCTGTTGTATTGGTTCCAAATTGAGAGGGAAATAAAGAAATGGCATTGTTAAAATGCGTCCTGTCTAATGAAGAATCTATTCATTGACGTTCAATAGGCTCCTACAGCCATTGGCGATATCTAAAGAGAGGCTCTCGTGCACACCTCGTGCGTTGTTATAGCAGCACGCGGGAGAATAGAGATGATTGACATCATTGACATGTCAATTTCAGACAAGAACCGTCATCAACTCGGGAACGTGTATTCCGGCAAATTTCTAATAAAACAGTGCAAGATTGTCGATTTCACGCCTTTTTAGCTTTCTGTCGGTTGTGGCTAATTGTCTTCGACTAACTTGCTTTTAAGAATTAAATATTTAGCCGCAGGTTAAGAGACTAAATTCGCACAAATTGACCTTCTAATGATAATAATTGCCATAAAAGAATTAGAAGATTCATTATGTCAGTTTCATTTACGCCCCTGGTTCATGAACCACTATGACAACTTAACCCTTGTCCTGCTGAATATTCATATATGCCACACCCAGTACCGATTATCAACCAATCCGATTACTTGTTGCAAATTATTGTGACAAATTCAAAAACTGAATGACAAACAATGAAGATCCTGATCAGATGGCTTCTTCAGAAGCCATCTGATCTGGATCTTCATTGTTTGAAAGATAAGACATATCCGGGATCAGCAGGACAAGGGTTAAGGCTTTTTTCCCTGTTCAGTGGAAACTGTTTAAGGAGACCCCAAAACTGGAAAACAGTGCAGCCACTGACGTGTCAGATCAGGACTTGCACTGTTTGCAAAAACAGCTAAAAATATATTCCAAACCAGCTACAAAATAATCCGTTTTAATGAATAAGATTTTCTACTGTGTGTGTGCGCGCGCGCGCGTGCGTGCGTGCGTGTGTGTGTGTGTGTGTGTGTGTGTGTTTATGTGAAAGACTGAAGCCCTATTTTAAAGAATAGTCATGTACAAAAATACACAGAGCTTTCTTTAATGGAAGCGCAGGATGGAAAACCTCATTGTTTGATTTGTGGTTTAACGTTCCCGTCAACACTATTTAGGTCATTCAATATTCTCCAAACTAAGTAAATGGATAATCCTTAGTTGTGGGAACAAGAAATAATAAGAGGTTATAGATATTTTTTTTAGTTTCACTTTTTAACTAATAATTATTCTTTGCATAGCTTATACTATTTTGTAAATTTTGTTTGTTTGTTTGATTTGAGGTTTAACGTCCGCTGTCATTTTGGAGACCTTGCTTCCAATATTGTGGGACTTTTACCCGACATTGAGATGAAATGACTTCTCAAGCCCTGTCGCCCAATGAAACCAATAGGGTTTATAAGCATGGGCGGTCCGACACTCGCACCGTTTTGCCTGGGCAGGCTTAGATCCTCTAAGTGGTTTACCAGTACTCGTGTGTGGGTCGGATTCAGCTCTGCGTGGAAGCATCATGCAGTCCATCTATTTCTTCAAGCCCGGACGGGCGGGGGTCGCGACTATTTTGAAAATACCTGACATTACCATTCTATTAGGTGCTTTCCTGCATTTTGTTTTGTTTGTATGACGTCTGGCTACGTTTTTGACGCTTCCAAAGAAAAGTGAGCTGAGAAGAGTAGAAAATGGAGGTCTGAAGTTAGCAAAAACTGATGAGAACAATAATGAGTAATGTTGACACTGGATGGATTTTTCGTCTAAACCATAAGCCCCTATCCAGCTGAATAAATTAATCTGACACACCCGTTTTCGACTGGCAACTAATCAAAATACTTAGTATATTGTTTCATTCAAATTCACAGACTAATTGACAAACAATGCAGATCCAGATCAGATGGTTTCTTCAGAGAAGCCATATGATCTGGATCTACACTGTTGCGATCAGATGGCTTCTTCAGAGAAGCCATCTGATCTGGATCTTAACTGTTTGCAAAGCTAGGGGTTGTCATGCTCAGAAGGATTCGGTTTTCTTTCCTTTTAACCCCACTTTATACAGGGAACAGCGAGTTTACCGGAGTTTATATTATTTCCCTTATCTGTGCTCAAAAACATAGATTGTGGGTACTCGTTCTAACGATTACACACAATCTATATTCAGCGAGGCGGTTCTAACGAGTATCCACAATCTATATTTGGGCTAGACATTAAAAAAATTCAAGCATTTTCATTTGAAAAACTGTTAGTTCCACTGATAGAAGACACGTCATTTTAGGACACGGGCGTTTCATCGTGTCATGGGATCTAGGTATTTAGCACACTTGTACTGCCTTGCGGTGCCGGCCTCAGTGGCTCAGTCGGATGCGCGTCTGACTGGTGATCAGGAGGACGCAGATTCGACTCCCGCCGGGGTCGGCAACATTCTTTCGTGGAGATTGATCATGAAATCTTTGCTACGGTCATTCTCTCCCTTCCGCTGATTCAAGAAGGGCAGTTGTCAGTTTCTGGCGAAAGAATGTGCACTGTACTGGTTAACCGCTTATGTATAAGCCTGCCCAGGAAAGTGTTGATAGGTAAACTGACCGGCTCAAAAATGACCTAAATAGTGTTGACTGGGCCGTTAAACTCCAATACAAAAAAAACAACAAAAAACTGCCTTGCGGTACAAGCTGGCTTTTTTCACGACTCGATACAGTGTTGGCCTGTAACTCCAGCGGAACGGGTTCGATCCCCGGCCGGGTAAGGGTGATTATCATTTTTTTTTCACCTGTTACAGTCGTAATGAGGATTGTGTAGGAAGATTTCCCTTGGCTGTGTAAACTCATTCTCGCTTCGCCACTTTTAAAATTGCCTCAGTCAGGCGATCCCAATGACTGCCCAAAACATATCTATATTTTACAGAAGAATCAACTTGTTATCTCCACTATATGCTTCCTGGTATTGCGCTCTGTTCAAACCACCACGTGAACAAGTCCGTGAACTGCTAAACCCAAGTTTATATAGAGAAAACTGGGGTTTACGTGGGTATGCATTATTTTTTCTTATTTCTGCTCCAAGACATTAGTTGTGGGTACTCGTTAGAACCGCCTCAACATATGTTTGAGGTAGAAATAAGAAAACTATCACCAATTTTCATCATAAAAAAATGACGGTTTTTGACATATGAAAAAATGCACTATGCCTCACGGCTATGTTATCGTAAGGCTTACTCAAACTACCCCGATCTCTATGGAGTGCCGTTTCACTATTTAATCCATGTTTATAGATATCCATAATTCGATTTATGGATATCCAAAATTGTATTTGTGGATATAATTAATTCAGAGCGATTTATGGATATCTATAATTCAGATCCATTTATGGGTATCCATAATTCGAATTATGGATATCATTAATTCAAATTATGGATATCCATAAATAATTAAAGATATCCATAATTCGAAATGTGGATATCCATAATTCGAATTATGGATATCTATAAAAAGGGTTTAAATAGTAAAAGGGCGCCCCATAGATCTCGAATTAAATTTTCATGGTCCATTAAATTAGACTGTAATGTCACTGTATGAGGCAAATGGTCACATACAGGCCAAATATAACATTTGGTTTGTTTGCAATTGCCTACATACCCACCAAAATCCTCCATATCCAAAATATTTTTGGCAACTTGGGACAGCAGGTCCTTTGGTTGTTTTTTTTTTAAGCAAATTTATCATGAACTCCCTAAATAGTACGAGGGCTGATTGCTATGTTGTGATTCTCGTATTGAAGGAGGTAAGCAGGGATGCTCTTTTTAAGTCCTACTATTCTCTGACAATATAGGGACGTGTACCCAAGGACTGGTCTCATTTGGTCAGTTTATATCGAAGAGGTAGCACTCTAAAGTAAACAAGACAAATGGACAAAATCGGTGAAAGAACGTAGATTCAATATTTGCATAAAATAGGTTCAACACCTAAGGATATCTTTAATGATATGGTGGCGACACTAGAGAAAGATGCCCTTCATATGTTACAGTGAAAAGGTGGGTGGCGGAATTTAAGCTCGGCAGACACAGCCTTGAGGATGAGCCCCGTCCTGGAAGGCCTGTCAATGTTGCAAACCCAGAAATGGTCAAAAAAGTCCATGATATTGTTATGACTGACAGGCGAGTCGCAGAAAGATATATGGCCAGTAGGATTGGCATTCCACAGGGAAGAGTACATTCCATTCTGTCAGAAGATCTTGCAATGAGAAAGCTTTAGGCTCGATCGGTACCAAGACTTCTGACAGTTGATCTGATGCACACCAGGCGCACATTATCGCGTGCTAATCTTAACCTTTTTGAGGAAGATCCTGTCAACTTTCTTCACAGAGATCTTCTATGGATGAAACATGGGTCCATCATTTTACCCCAGAGGCCAAACAACAATCGAAACAATTGAAGCACCCTGGCTCATCCCCGACAAAGACTGTTCCATCAGCTGGGAAGGTTATGGCCTCGGTTTTCTGGGATGCAGATGGTATTCTACCAATTGATTATCTCCAAAAGGGGCAAACAATCCTATGCTTCACTTCTGACGCAGTTACGGGAAAGTATTAAACTTAAGCGCCGCGGAAAGCTCACTAAATGTGTATTGTTCCATCAGGACAATGCTCCTGTTCACAAGTCTGTCATTGCTATGGCTACCATTCACGATTATGGTTTTAGATTAATTGAGCATCAACCTTATTCACCGGACCTCGCTCCATCAGACTTTCATTTATTTCCAAAACTGATTCAGGCACCCACTTCAGTCCGATGATGAGGTCATATATACAGAACAGTGGATGACTTTCTGAACAACCAAGAAAAGGTGTTCTATAAAAGTGGCATTGAGGCCCTTAAACATCGCTGGCAAAAATGTATAGATACTGAAGAGGATTATGTTGAAAAATAATACAATATGTCCGACAGAATTCAAATCCTTTAATATGAGGCTCACAATATATCAATCAGCCCTTGTATTAGTATTTGGGCTATTTTGTACATTTTGCAGAAAAAAAAATATGCCAGCCTACCAAAGAAAAGTTGATGGGTTGACAACTGCAAACAAAATATATTTATGCTTGGACTGAGGACAAACCATACTTGGTTTAATACCATATAACTTATGTGCCTCCGCCGTACCCCAGTACCTTAAAAATCACCACTTGAGCTTTACCGGCCACATATAACACCGATTCTTTCGAGTTTGGTGTGTTGTTAGATACTCTCTCAGAATAATATTTTATTGACAAAAACGAAATCTCTGAGCGGACTTTAACCGGTCGGAGAGTCCGAGACTCGTTCAGTTTGTCTATCCTACCCCAAAGCCGACCAGCTTCAGAGAATAAAACCACGATCCTGCTTCAGACATTGATGTATGATGCTTGTTTTTCTAATGAGTCCCCCCCACCCACTCCACAAAAATATATATGTACACTTTGTAAACTCCACAATCTACGGAACCCGGGAAGGCACATGAATTTTTTTAATATGTTGTGCGAACAAGATATTAAGTTGTACGCACAAGATAATATGTTGTCGGTTTGTGCGCACAACATATTAAAAAAAATTCATGTCCCTTCCCGGGTTCCGTAACAATCACATTTGGTGTTTGTTTTTGCCTCACCTGAGCAAAGCTCCTGGAGAACTTTTTTGCAAAACAAAACAATATCTTTATTGTTTCATCTCATCTTTTGGAATATTCACAACAATGACATATGAGTTTTGAGATCGGTTGTCAACATCTGTCCATATGCCCATCCACAATTTCTTTAAATGACATATCCTCCTGAAGCACTGAACAGAATCTGACCAAACTTGGCAGAAACGATCTTTGGCTAGTTTTCTTTCAAAGTTATTCAAAAAATTTCATTTCATCCAGAACTCGGGTTGCCATGGCAAAGAAAAGGGAAAATAAGAGAAAACCTTTAAAAATCCTCTTGTCTAAAACCAGGAGGCCCAGGCCTCAGATATTTGGTATGAAGCTTCATCTAGTAGACCTCTACAAAACTGTTCAAATTATAGCCAACAATGGCCCCACCTTGTGGCCCACTTGTTTTACATAGACTTATAATCTTGCATGTAATGTACATGTAAGAAATGCTTTTTTCACTTCTGAAGAGCATAAAAATTATACTTTATGGTCATGTCAGGTGTGTGAAGCTCTCACCTTTCTACTTGACAATATTTACATAAGATTTCGCACTAAGTTATTTGGACAAGTGTGTGGGTATTCCGATGGGTACTAATTGTGCACCACTTGTGGCGGATCGGTTTTTGTTATTTAATGAGAGAGGCTTCATGATGTCCCTTTCTGCTGAAAACCAGTCTGAAATTATTGAAGCTTTTAGCTCCACTTCTAGATATTTGGATGATTTATTAAATATTGATAATATTTCGATGGTTTGGTCAGTCAAATTTACCCCTGAACTTCAGTTAAATAAAGCACATTCTTCTGATACCGAGGCCCCGTTTTTTGGACTTACATCTATCTATTGTAGATGGGTTTGTTTATTGCAAAATTTATGACAAACGCGATGATTTTGATTTTGAGATTGTAAATTTTCCTTTTTTTGTGATGTTCCTCGCGCGCCATCCTATGTCGTTTATATTTTGCAATTAATTCGATTTGCAAGAGTGTGTGGTCATGTAACTGACTTCAAAACTCGTAATAAAGTGTTAACAGCTAAACTTCTTAATCAGGGTTATGATTTATCGGTACCATGAATTACGCAAAACCTTTTCAAAATTTTATAGACGCCATTCTGATTCAATTTCAAAATTCAATATGGACTTAAATCTCTTCTGCAACAAGGTCTATCCTAACCCGAATTTTATGGTGACTTAGAATATAAATTCAGCAAAATATATAACCCCAATGACTTCAGCACCAATGTCGTAAAATCATTTGATATAAAAAGATTGGGTGCAACATAATGTTATACGACAGACTGCATGCATGGTAGTTAACCCAATCACGGTTGACAACTTTGTTTCCCTCTTTAATTGCACGCCGGTGGGTCAAACCTCAGATTCTATGACGGTTCCAGCCTAAAGGCTTATGTTGGTTGGTACCTGATGCTCTGTCTCTGATCGGACCCATCGGAGTCTAACTTTTGGTTTTCTTTTGCTCCAGCATTTCAATGGTTTCTTGCTGTCGAGTCCTCGCCGTTGTTTCATCTCTGTGGTTGTTTGATTTTCGTGTTCATGGAGATGTTGCACTGATGAGTTAGGAAGCCTTCATGCGGACTGAATAAATTATTTGTCTTAATCACGACGGAAGTAAAGGCGAGGATTGTGGCCACGTAAAATCGATTTAAGCCCCCCAGTGGAATTCGTTTCCGCTGACCGTTCCAAGGCGGTTCTTCTGTCGCTGTTTATTTTTGTTATGGTTTGTCTTTGGGTGTTTATGTCGCTTATATTATTTTATTTTGGATAGCCTATTGGCCATTTTGTGGGAAAGTAACTGTCCTTTTGGCTTTCCGCTGTTGGCTAGTGGACCTCTGCCAAGATTGTTCAAATTATAGCCCTAAGGCCAAAATGGCCCCGGCCAGGGCTCGCATGTTTTACATAGACTTATAGGGGAAAAGCTTTAAAAATCTACTTGTATGAAACCGGAAAGCCCAGGCCTTTGATATTTGGTACATAGTTTTGTCTAGTAGACCTCTACAAAAGTTGTTCAAATTATAGCCCTGGGGCCAAACTTGTCCCGCCCAGGGTCCAATCTGTTTTAAATAGACTTATATAGAGAAAATCTTTAAAAATCTTCTTGTCCAAAACTAGAAGGCCCACGCCTTTCATATTTGGTGCACAGCTTTTTTTTTATTTTACATAGAGGATCTTACATGAGTGTTCATGTATTATTGAATTTATTAAACGAGTTGAGGAAAAGGGATACAAGAGGCTCAATGAGCCTAAACCGCTCACCTGAGGAACTTAAGTTTTAACAATTCACAGACTTGACTACTAAATCTGCTAATAGAATCCAGCCCATTGACCCTTACAGGATATAAGTCATCATTATTGCATTGCATTCCAAGTTTGAGACTTCTAGCTTCTATAGTTCCTGAGAAATCTTTGACGAAAATTTAACATTGGTCAAAATGGAGAGAAAGAAGAATGAAAGAACAGATGAACAAATAAGCTGAGAAAGCCCAATGTCTCTTACACAAAATAAGTCATCATTATTCTATTGAATACCAAATTTGATGCTTCTAGCTTTTATAGTTCCTGAGAAATCTTTGATTAAAAATTTAACATTGGTCTATTATCTCTATATGGAGAGAAAGAAGAATGAAGGAACAAATGAACCAGACTAGCTCCAAAACCTAATGCAGCCTTTCCCCTTGCCCAATGGTGCTACACATAAAATTTAAACAAGATTGGTCGACTGCCTTCTGAGATATGCTTCATTGAAAGTGTGGACGACGGATGGACGGACGACAGACGACGGACTCCGGAGCCTTGGTATACTATCAGCTCACTGGAGCCTTTGGCTCAGGTGAGCTAAAAATTCAAGTCGCTATTTCTGTCACAACATTTTCCCTACATTAAGTCTATGGGCAAATTTTTTTGTCTCTCAAGGTCACGTAACTCCGAGGTCAATATTCCGATTCGGCCCAAAATCGAACTTAACCAAGATTTTATGCCTGTCCTCGTTACCTGCAAGTTTGAAGCTGATATGAATAAAAATAAAGTTGCTATCGTGGTCACAACGTATTTTTTATGCTCAAGGGCAGGTAACTCCAAGGCAAATATTCCGATTCGGCCCAAAATCGAACTTAACCGAGATTTTATGTCTGTCCTCGTTACCTGCAAGTTTGAAGCTGATCTGAAAAAAATTCAAGTCGCTATCGTAGTCGCAACATTTTCCCTAATTAAGTCTATGTGCAAATTTTTTGTCGCTCAAGGTCACGTAACTCCGAGGTCAATATTCCGATTCGGCCCAAAATTGAACTTAACCGAGATTTGATGCCTGTCCTCGTTACCTGCAAGTTTGAAGCTGATATGAATAAAAATAAAGTTGCTTTCGTGGTCACAACGTATTTTTTATGCTCAAGGGCAGGTAACTCCAAGGCAAATAATCCGATTCTTCCCAAAATCGAACTTAACCGAGATTTTATGTCTGTCCTCATTACCTGCAAGTTTGAAGCTGATCTGAAAAAAATTCAAGTCGCTATCGTAGTCACAACATTTTCCCTATGTAAAGTCTATGGGCAAATTTTTTGTCGCTCAAGGTCATGTAACTCCGAGGTCAATATTCCGATTCGAACTTAACTGAGATTTTATGCCTGTCCACGTTACCTGCAAGTTTGAAGCTGATCTGAATAAAAATAAAGTTGCTATCGTGGTCACAACGTATTTTTTTATGCTCAAGGGCAGGCAACTCCAAGGCAAATAATCCGATTCGGCCCAAAATCTAACTTAACCGAGATTTTATGTCTGTCCTCGTTACCTGCAAGTTTGAAGCTGATCTGAAAAAAATTCAAGTCGCTATCGTAGTCACAACATTTTCCCTATGTTAAGTCTATGGGCAAATTTTTTGTCGCTCAAGGTCACGTAACTCTGAGGTTAATATTCCGATTCGGCCCAAAATCGAACTTAACCGGGATTTTATGCCTGTCCTCGTTACCTGCAAGTTTGAAGCTGATCTGAATAAAAATAAAGTTGCTATCGTGGTCACAACGTATTTTTTCATGCTCAAGGGCAGGTAACTCCAAGGCAAATAACCCGATTCGGCCCAAAATCTAACTTAACCGTGATTTTATGTCTGTCCTCGTTACCTGCAAGTTTGAAGCTGATCTGAAAAAAATTCAAGTCGCTATCGTAGTCACAACATTTTCCCTATGTTAAGTCTATGGGCAAATTTTTTGTCGCTCAAGGTCACGTAACTCCGAGGTCAATATTCCGATTCTGCCCAAAATCAAACTTAACCGAGATTTTATGCCTGTCCTTATTATCTGCAAGAATGAAGTCGATCAGAAAAAAATTGACGGAGCTAGAGTGATGACAAGCTTTTTCCTATGTTAAGTCTATGGGAGCTATATGTTGCCATGGTAACCAGAGTTCCACTCAGATCTGCATGAAAACCTTATGCAGTCTTTTCACTTGCCCAATAATGTTACACATGAAATTTGATCAAAGTCGGCCAAGTAGTCTTCAAGATATACATTTTTGAAATTCACATTAACCCTTATGCAAAAATGCACAAGGGCAGGTAACTCCTAAGTGTATGATCCGATTCTGCCAATTATCGAACTTGACCGAGATTTCATGGCTGTGCTGGTTATCTGTAAGAATGAAGCCAATCCGAACAAAATTGAAGCAGCTACAGTGATGACAACATTTTCCCCATGTTAAGTCGATAGGCAATTTTTCGGGCGCTCAAGGGGACGTAACTCTTGAGTGAATTATCTGATTCGGCCCAAAATCGAACTTGACCGAGATTTTATGCCTGTACTGGTTACCTGCAAGAATGAAGTCGATCAGAAAAAAATTGACGGAGCTAGAGTGATGACAAGCTTTTTCCTATGTGAAGTCTATGGGAGCTAGATGTTGCCATGGCAACCAGAGTTCCACTCAGATCTGCCTGAAAACCTAACGAAGCCTTTCCACTTGCCCAATAATGCGACACATGAAATTTGATCAAAGTTGGCCAAGTAGTCTTTAAGATATACATTTTTGAAATTCCCATTAACCTAATGCAAAAAACACACAAGGGCAGGTAACTCCTAAGTGAATGATCCGATTCTGCCAGTTATCGAACTTGACCGAGATTTCATGGCTGTGCTGGTTATTTGCAAGAATAAAGCCAATCTGAAAATAATTGAAGCAGCTACGGTGATGACAACATTCTCCCCATGTTAAGTCAATAGGCAATTTTTTCAACGCTCAAGGGCACGTAACTCCTGAGTGAATAATCCGATTCAGCCCAAAATCGAACTTGGATCGAGATTTCATGCCTGTCCTCGTTATCTGCAAGAATGAAGTCGATCAGAAAAAAATTGACGGAGCTAGAGTGATGACAAGCTTTTTCTTATGTTAAGAACGCTCAAGGGCACGTAACTCCTGAGTGAATAATCCGATTCAGCCCGAAATCGAACTTGATCGAGATTTCATGCCTGTCCTCGTTATCTGCAAGAATGAAGTCGATCAGAAAAAAATTGACGGAGCTAGAGTGATGACAAGCTTTTTCCTATGTTAAGTCTATGGGAGCTATTTGTTGCCATGGCAACCAGAGTTCCAATCCGATCTGCCCGAAAACAGTATGCAGCCTTTCCCCCTACCTGATAATGCTTCACATGAAATTTGATCAAGATTGGCCCACTGGTTCCGGAGATATACTTCTTTGAAAGTGTGGACGACGACGACGACGACGGACGACGGCTCGTGGTATACTAATACCTCACATGAGCCTTCGGCTCAGGTGAGCTAAAAATGCGAGGCTTTGCCGAGCATTTTATCCCTTTTCCTCAAAGAGTTTAATAAATTCAATAATACATGAGCACGAATGCAAGATTCTATTTATCATATGACATTTAAAACGCATTTTATTCACGACTGTTAACAAAAATATCAATATTCCGCCATTAGTAAACGCGACGTCGTTAAGGACGCCCTACATGTAACGTTACGGGACGTATCTACTTAATTTGCATATTTAATCCACTAGTGGATTATCGAAAATATTTCATGGCGTTATTACACTCTCAGACGCGATGTCATATGATAAAAGATCTTCTTGTCTGAAACCAGAATGCCCAGGCCTTTAATATTTGCTACATAGCTTTCTCCAGTCGACCTCTGCCAATATCGTTCAAATTTAAGCCCTGAGGCCCCACCAAGGGGCCCACGTTTTACATTAATCTCAGAAGGCTCAGGCATTTGATATTTGGTACAAATCTGCCAAGATTGTTCAAATTATATCCCTGACCAAATGTGGCCCCGCCCAGGCTTATGTAGGGAAAACCTTTAAAAATCTTCTTGTCTAAAACCAGAAGGCCCAGGTCTTTGATATTTCGTATCTAGCTTCTGCCTTCAACCAGTGGACTTCTACCAAGATTGTTTAAATTTTAGCCCTGGGGCCAAAACTGGCCCTGCCAAGGGACCAACTTTTTACATTGGCCAATACAGAGAAAACCTTTCAAAAAATCTTCTTATCTGAAACAAGAAGCCCAGGCATTCGATTAACGACACGTAACTTCGTCTATAGGACGTCTGCCCAAGATTGTTCAACTTATTGCCCTGGGGCCAAAAATGGTCGCATTGTGGCGTCTGCTTTTTGCATATACTTTTATAGGGAAACCTTTTAAAAGTTTTCTTGTCTGAAACCAGAAAGCCCTGCCCTTTGATATTTGGTACATATCTTCATCTGGTGGACTTGAATAGTCAAATTATAGCTTTTGGGACCAAAATGACCCCGCTCGGGGCCCACTTGTTTTACACAGACTAATATAGGGACACTCTTAAAAACCTATGGTTCTAAAACCAGAAAAGGCCCTGGCATTTAACATGTAGCTTGCAGTTGAGCTTAGAGGACCTCTACCAAAACTGTTCAAATATGTCTTGGGTCAAAAATGGCGGCCCCCAAGGGGTCACTTTTTTCAAAGACAGTCACAGAGAAAACTTAAAAAATCTTCTTGCCAAAAACCAGAAAGCCCAGACCTTCGATATTTGGTAAATAGCTACATCTAGTAGACCTCTACCAAGAAGGCTCAAATTATAGCCTCTGGGCTAAATTCTTGAAATAGTGTTAAAGCAATGTACCTTGTGAAATTACAATATTATGTATGTACTTCCAAAAAGAAAAAATATATGTATACTTTGTAAAGGAAGGTATCATAAAGATGGGTTCAAGAAGGTTGAAGCAAAAATTTGGCCTCTAGAGCGTGAAAAAGATTTAAAGCAATTTCACCTGGTAACCTAGGGTTTGATCCTACACAACACATTTTTGAACTTGACCGAGATATCACAAGACAACCATTTTGCAATGGTTCTATGAAGAATGAAACAAAAATTGTGGCCTCTACATGGTGAACAACTTTTTAAAGCTAGTTTTTTTAACCAATTGGACCATATTCAAATTTGGCCAATCTATCATCAAGGCAAATATTTTGATATAGTTTCAAGATTAAAGCAAAACTTGCCTCTAGAGTGAACAAAGTTTTACAGCATTTGACCTGGTGACCTTCGAAAAGGCGGGGGGCAATAATGTATACCCTGATAAACCCCAGTTTTCTCTATAAAAAAAGTGTTTAGAGGGGTTTTCATAATACCGACTTGTCATGATGAGTACAGTCAATAGTGTTGGCGGGAATGTTAACAATGGCGAAAGGTTGGGAGAAACTGAAGGAAACAACAAAATTATTGTTGCATTTTTGTGTCAGAATTGAAAAAGATCAGCTCCAGTGTGTGAATTGTTGAGTCATAAATCACAGTTTGTCAGTCAGTTGTAAGTAGGCAAATTACTCAGCCTATGCACTCCTGATTTGAACTACTTTACAACTGACCTCAAAACTTGATTTACTGGAGAAAGCGACCAGTGGGTCACGTATAACCCCGGCCAGCGCCATACTCTGATATATCTTTTGAGCTTGTATGTAATATGAATGAAGATGTCAAGAAGCTATAAGAATCTATAAATGTGCTTGTAAAAGCTAAATCAAACATAAAATTTCTAAATGGACCAAAGGAGTGAGGGCATCAAAGTTACTGAAGGGGTGGGGGGTATCGATGTTACTGAAGCAGCAGGGTGGGGTATGTATCAATGAAATCTTTGGACTGGTATGCAACATCGATGCAAGCATCAAATGAATTTGTCTTAGAGTTTAGAACATAAAGGCATCTATAAACTTTGTCATAAAACTTGAACCAAATGTAAAATTTCGAAGTCCATGACCTTGAGGTTAAGGTCACCATGGGTGGGGGAAGGGACATACATCACAAAATGTTTGTACTGGTACATTTATGCAAGTATCAACTGAATTTGTCTTAGAGTAAAGAACATACAGGCATCTATTAACTTTGTCATAAAACTTTAACCAAATGTAAAATTTCTAAGTCTGTGACCTTGATCTCAAGGTCACTGTGGGGGTGGGACTTGCATCAAGGAAATTTTTAGACCAGTATATAACTTCAGTGTAAGTATCAACTAAATCTATCAAAGGGCTCAGAAGATACAATCTCTTAGAAACTTTGACGCAAAACTTTAACCAAAATGTTAACGACGGACAGACGGAGAGACTGACACACGGACAAACGGCAGGATGAAAACATTATACCCCCATAGCATATTTCGTATGCCGGGGGTATAATTACTCAACAATTTACTGCTAGAGCAGATCTATTACATGTACTTAAATAACAAGGAATTGATTAATTGTCATTGACTGCAAGAAAGACAGTTTCTGTTACTTCATGGTTGCTTACCTATAAGCTGGCATCCAATGTACTTGGACTTGTGTCCGAGTTCCCAAAATATGTTGTAGTGTCTTGATGGTACAAGCATTTCAATTTATTGTAGTCAATGAAAATTAATATGATCAGGTATTAAATGTCAGTTGTAAATTTTGACACAATGTGGTTGAATATTAAAACTGAATTGAAAGCAGCCTAAAGCCTCTAAATTTGACAAACTTATGCCAAATGTGCAGAAAACACCTACAATAGGTGCCTAGGTTTCTTGTTAAAATTTACAAAAACTTAAACTTTTCATTAAAATAATGCTTCATTTCTGCAAGCAAAACGTTCAACCATGGCTTTTAAAGTAAAATAATACAATTTTGTTGAAATAAGTGATATCTTTACCAATGAAAGTGCATCTTGCAAAAATTTTAAATCTCAGTCACACTCAGCCAGGACAGCATTTTCCAATGAACAGCATCACTTACAGTCCATATATATTGGGTCTGTAGTTGAGTTACTATGAAAAAGGGGTTTACCATAATGATCCTAAGTATTGGGAAAGATTGGCCTAAGCAACTGAGCACAGTGTAGACCCAGATCAGACTACTCCTGAAGGAGCAGTCTGATCAGGAACTACACTGTTTTCCATTTACGTCTGCACCTTTTGGACTCCTTGCTGGATCGTGAAAAAAGAATGTTAACCCTTGTCCTGCTGATCCCGGATATGTCTTATCTTTCAAACAATGAAGATCCAGATCAGATGGCTTCTGAAGAAGCCATCTGATCAGGATCTACATTGTTTGCCATTCAGATTGCGAATTTGTTGCAATAATTTGCATCAAGCAATCTGATTGGTTGATAATGGGTAGTGGGTGTGGCATATATGAATATTCAGCAGGACAAGGGTTAAAATTTTAGGAGAATTACAGCAAGTCCTAAAGGTGTCAGATTTATTTTTATTTTTACTGTAAGGTACAAGTAAATGAACATGGCATTCAAGATATTTTCTGGAAAGCGTTATAAACATGCCAAAAGGTAGTCAGAAAGGGAATTTAAGGCAAGCAAACATAACTACATGTACATAGGTTTTTATTTATTTTTCTTTTCTTTTTTAGTTTTTTTTTCTCTCCCCACTCATTTTTCTCTCCCTGCCAGCACAAACCACGGGCCAACGTCGGGCCGATAGCGGTACGACGTTACGTCGTACCTCTATCGGCCCGACGTTTGCCCGGCATTCTTTGCTGGCTGGGCTCCCAATGCAAGGGAGTTAACTATGAAATACCATTACTGTTTTTTCTTATCCATTTCTCTCCATTGGCATACTGATGCTGTCATATTAACCCATAAAATGCCAATCACGACAATCGTCATCTGCTTTGATGTCTGCTGGTTACTATGAAAGTCATTTTTGCAAACAGTGTGGACCCAAATCAGCCTGCTCCTCTAGAAGCAGTCTGATCTGGATCCACATTGTTACACTGTTTGCCTGTATGCAAAAATATTTTTAAAAGTTTGCAAGAAGATTCAGCAGACGACATATTATAAAGCAGACAACATTTTCACATGTAATTTTTCTTGGCATCTTAAGGGTTAATCCATTTTGTACTAGAAACCCCAAAACGGGTAATTGGCAAACAGTGCAGGACCAGATCACTGATCAGCTGCCGCAGAATGTGGCTACTGAACAGGGCCTTCCCTGTTTACAAAAGATTCAGCCATTTTCCAAATAAATTTTGAAGCCCCTAAATTTTGAAATAAAATCCTGCAGAATGGGTTAAAGACTTTGGCTTAGACTGACACTAAGAGACCAGTCAGATCAGGGTCACGGGGTTGGGCACATAACATGGACATACTCAAATAAGTCAATAGGACACAGAGGCTCCCAACTAGGGGTCATGTTCACTCAGAAACAAGCAATTTGCTACTAGAGCTGTCATCAGATAGCACAGCTTGCTTAAAAAGTATCCTTGAGGTATAGGTGGGGGGAATTGTCATTTAAACCTCTGTATCAATGTCTAGCATCATACCAAATATGAACCAAATCCATCCTATGGGTTGGAAAATATGCATTTTTAAAACAACTTTAATGAATTTCCAAATTCTGAGATCTTGAGGTCCTAGGCAGGGGTACTGATAAATATAACTTGGGACCTGCATCTACCATCATATCAAAAATGAATGGTTTAAAAAACATGAGCTCTTAAAAATTTTAACTTAAAAAAAATTCTAGGTGGTGACCTTGACCTTGAGATCATGGGCATGGGGGTATGGAGCAGTATTGCTGAGTAAAATTTTGGACCTGTATCTATCATCATACCAGATATGAAACAAATCCATCCTATGGCTTGGAAAATATGATCTACTAAAAAATATTCAAGGGTTAACCCTTTTTGTACCAAATGGAGTCTTCCACCTTATATATAGCATAAATCCATTTCAAAATTCAGGGGTGTTAGGTTGTGTTATCTTCAAAATTGATTTGGAAAATGCCTTAACTTTTTGCAAACAGTGTAGGCCCTGATCTGACGCCGCACTCTGCGGCGTCTGATCTGGGCCTGCACTGTTTGCCAGGGTACCCGTTTTGGGGCTTCTGGTACTTAATGGGTTAAAATCTTCTGATGTAAACCAGATTTGTGTCTACTACAGTAAGTATCAGAAAAGGACATAGGTGCCTAAGTTTTCATAAATTAACCCATTTCATACAAGAACTGAAAACAGAAACCTTCCAAACAGTACGGGCCCAGATCAGATGCCGCGGCTACTCTTATTCAGCATGTCATAGTGTTTTGAGGTATTTTCACTTTAAAGGACCGAAGAGAGATGTCATATTGCTAAGCTGCTAGTTGCGCAATTATAAGCCCGAAGTCTATCCAGGACAAAATGTCTTAACAATCATACCTTATCAATTCTAACCTTACAACAGAACAAACAAAATGTTAGAAAAATATGCCTTCCACCGAAATACATGTATATAATAAAAAAAAATCTCATGAAAATAGCATATGTAACCAGCATACTTAGAAAATTCAACACATCGTTACACAAGATAGCTACCAGGGGCCAGTTGTTCAAAACTAATGACATCGTTAGTTAACGTATCGTTAAAACTTTTATCATTAAATATGGCAAATATGCTGAAATTTTTGCTGAAAAAATGTGAGCAGCTTTTGCGGATGCAGAAGCTGCTCACATTTTTTCAGCAAAAATACCAAAATTTATGATATTGTACTTGCTAGAAGAGTTAACAATATGACCACTAACAGGCTCATTAAGCTAACGATGCTTTGAACAACTGGCCCCAGTATGATAACACATCCATGTGACATACCCGGTACTGCATTCTTATCTATCTTGAAAATGGATACTTTTCTGATGAAAATTTGTGACAGCTTTATTATTTCTACTTCAAACATAGATTGTGGATACTCATTAGAACCACCTTAGCAAGGCAGTTCTGACAAGTACTCACAATCTATGTTTCTGAGTAAATATAAGAAAAATAACATATACCCCTGTAAATCCCAGCTATTTCCATATGGGCCCCGTCAAGCGATTTTGGTACTTATCGCCTATGCGGGCAGCGAAGGTTCAGGCGAGCCTGCGCATCCGCGCAGTCTCGCCAGAACCTTTGCTGCTCGCTCATACAAGCAGTGAATCAAGAGGAACCTCCAGCCAGAAGCAATATCCCTGGCGTCTTATAAATATAAGAAAAATAACATATACCCGTGTAAACCCCAGCTATTTCCATATAAAGTGGGGTTTAGAGGGGTATTCATTACATGAACTTGTTAACCTGATGCGTTCTTACACAAGATGGCTCTCCCTTCCGCTGATTCAAGAAGGGCAGTTGTCAGTTTCTGGAAAAAGAATGTGCACTGTACTGGTTAACCACTTACGTATAAGCCTGCCCAGAAGGTGTGGATAGGTAAACTGACCAGCTCAAAAATGACCTAAAGTTACAGTAGTGTTGACTGGGCCATTTAACTCCAATAAAAACAAAACAAAACAGGATGGCTACAAATTCTGAGCAATTCAGCCAGTGAGTGGTTTTGTGACGTTTAACAGCCCAGTAAACACTATTAATGTCATACTGAGCCAGTGAGTTTGCCTAGGACAGGCTTATACATTAGAGGTTAACAAATAGCGCACATTCTTTCTGCCGAAACTGACAACTGCCATTGTTGAATCAGGGGAAGGAATGACCATAGAAAATACTGTCAAATTTCGATGGCTTGAACCCCTTTTGGACCATTAAAATTTGGAACGACAGCGGGAGTTCGAGCAACAGATGGCTACTATTAGTGCCATACCAGGAGGCATAATGGAGATAATTATGGAATATCTTTTCGGTGTTCTATATAATAAATGTTTGCTGTGTGTACTCATTAGAATTGCCTCAATGATCATGTCAACACTATATAGGTCATACTGAGCTAGTCAGTTTACCTATCCACATTTTACCAGGGCAGACTTCTACAAAAGCAGTTAACCAGAACAGTGTACATTCTATTCTTTCACCAGAAACAAATAACTGCCCTTCTTGATTCAGCAGAAGGGAGATATGTACTGAATATGGGCTGTGCCAAGGGAAAACCACCTGACCTTCCATTGCAGAACTTTGAGTCTCACGTGACCTGATCGAGGCTCAAACCTACAGCAGTGAGAGACCTAATGATTAAGAGACCCGGGGCCAGTTGAAAAAAACTAACAACATCGTTAGTTAACATATCGTTAAATCTTTGATTATTTAGTATGGCAAATATGCTAATATTTTTGCTGAAAAATGTGAGCAGCTTTTGCATTGCCAAAGCTGCTCACATTTTTTCAGCAAAAATACCAAAATTTTAGATATTGAACTTGCTAGAACAGTTAACAACGATTTTAACAACTGGGTCCAGTCCGTTACCCACTAGGCCAAAGAGGCCTGTATGCTGTCCAGATTATAAAGCAATTTTCTCAAAACAAGGCTCAAGTGTTAACTTCATACAATCAAATGCAGAAAGAACAATTAACAACAAAAACTTGGCTGAAAACAACATAAAAAATAATCCTGAAAAATGTGTATTGTTACAAATGGGTCCCACATAATGATGGCAGTGTAAGGCAAGATCAGACTTTTCCAACACACAAACAAGTCCATGAAATGAACACCCCTTTAAACTCATTGGGTTTACAGGGGTATACATTATTTTTGTTATTTCTGCTCCGAGATACAGGTTGTGAGGCGGTTCTAATGAGCACCCATAACCTATGTTTGGAGTATAAATAAGAAAAATATCACAAAATTTCATCAGAAAAATTATCATTATGGAGGTCAAGAAAATGCAATATGTCACACGGATGTATGATCTTAATTTTGCTTACTGCAACTGATGTAAGTATTCCAACAAACAGTCTAGACACAGATCAGAGCCCAGCTTTCTGAAGCCAACGATGTCAGTAGTTAACTCATGGGTAAAGCTTTGATCATTGAAAAAGGCAAATATGTTATTTTGACTGATAAAAATACTAGAGAGTGACCAGTGGGTCATGTATGCCCCCGGCCAGCACCATACTCTGATATATCTTTTGAGCTTGTATGTAATATGAATGAAGATGTCAAGAAGCTATAAGAATCTATAAATGTACTTGTAAAGCTAAATCAAACATAAAATTTCTAAATAGACCAAGGGAGTGAGGGCATCAAAGTTACTGAAGGGGTGGGGGTATCAATGTTACTGAAGCAGCAGGGTAGGGTATGCATCAATGAAATCTTTGGACTGGTATGCAACATCGATGCAAGCATCAATTGAATTTGTCTTGGAGTTTAAAGCATACAGGTATCTATACACTTTGTCATAAAACTTGAACCCAATGTAAAATTTCTAAGTCTGTGACCTTGAGGTCAAGGTCACTGTGGGTGGGGGAAGGGACATACATCAAGAAATGTTTGGACTGGTACATTGATGCAAGTATCAACTGAATTTGTCTTAGAGTTAAGAACATACAGGCATGTATAAACTTTGTCATAAAACTTTAACCAAATGTAAAATTTCTCAGTCTGTGACCTTGACCTCAAGGTCACTACAGGGGGTGGGACATGCACCAATGAAATCATTAGACCAGTGTGTAACTTCAGTGTAAGTATCAACTAAATCTATCAAAGGGTTCAGAAGATACAATCTCTTAGAAACTTTGACGCAAAACTACAACCAAAAAGAAAATTTCTAAGTCTGTGACCTTGACCTCAAGGTCTCTGTGGTGGGTGGGACATGCATCAATGAAATTTTTAGACCAGTATGTAACTTCAGTGTAAGTATAAACTAAATCTATCAAAGGGCTCAGAAGATACAATCTCTTAGAAACTTTGACGCAAAACTTTAACAAAAATGTTAACAGACAGACGGACAAACGGACAGACGAACAGCAGGACAAAAACATTATACCCCCATAGCATACTTCATAGCATACTTCGTATGCCGGGGGTATAATAACTGGCAAAAGCCACTCACATTTTTTTCATCAAAAATACAGTGAAAAATACCTATATTAAGACCACTTTTAGGACTATTCAAAAGTGGTCTTTAAGACCACTTTTGAATAGTCCCAAAGGTGGTCACTTACTAGAGGAAATAAGACCTAGAAAACACCAAGAAAGAAGCAATGAAACCTTTAAATACAGGTATCTTTTTAAAACAAGAATTAGTTTCAATCATAGCTGGTCTTAATAGCGGATTTGTACTTTTAATACCTGTTTAATAAAGGCTAAACCATTATAAACCTTTTAGCTAATGATTTGTCAGTAGATATATGCCAGTACAACAACAACAACAACAAGATCCTCAACAATATGAGACAGAAATACATGACTACAGCCAATCTATCATAGCCCCACCCACTGACATCTGGCATCTTCATTAATATTTATAACACACGCAAAGAACATCTCAACAAGCCACCAACTTGAGTATTATAACCCAGCCATCAAGCCTACAAGATATACCAACCTACCAGGTGGACCCTATTGATCGAGGGTGAAATGGGGATCGGCACAGATCCAGGCTAAGTTCCTTTATTTTTTTTTCATCCAAAAAATACTGACATTTTTCTTATTTCCGCACAAAAACTTACGTTGTGGGTGTTCATTGGAAGGGCTTTGGCGAGGCCCTTCTAATGAGTACCAACAACATATGTTTTCGTGCAGAAATAAGAAAAATAAATATGTGACTACCCCTTCTTACATGGAACTATGCACAAGTCAATTATTCTATACACCCCAACCTCTTTATAACACTATTAATGGGGTCCAAAGCAGAAACCGTGATAGTTAAACAGCTGTGTTATATCCAAACACAAAATACAGTAGAACTTCGATGGCTCGAACACCGATGGCTCGTTTACCATAGATGTGTTGAACCCATTCTTGAGCCCCAAGCGAAATCCTCTACATAAGAAATAGTGGGGGATAACTAAGGAGATTTTAGTCTTTTATCTTGCAAATGTATGCTGTGTGTACTCATTAGAATCACCTCGATGAGGCGATTCTGATGAGTACACACATCATACATATTTATTATAGAACACCGAAAAGATGTCTAAAAATATCTCGTTATGCCTCCTGACAGTAACCTCAGTGGCTCGAACTACCCCTGTCTCGAACAGATTTTCGTGGTCCCAAAGGCATTCGAGCCATTGAAGTTCGACTGTATATAGATTATATAGAAAATGACCATTTTTCTATATAATCTATACATTTCTTGGATCCAACTTGAAGCCGTATTATATCCAAAACCGTGCTATAACGAACAGTTATAATGAGGGTGAGGTGTATCAACTGGTGATGGCCGCCCCCGCCCATAGGGGCTTGAAGAAATATATGGGCTGCATGATGCTTCCACGCAGAGCTGAATCCGGCCTGCACACTAGTACTGGTAAACCGCTTAGAGGATCTAAGCCTGTCCAGGAACTGCGGTGAGAGGCGGACCGTCCATGCTAATAAACCCTATTGGTTTCATTGGGCGACAGGGCTTGAGATGTCATTTCATCTCAATGTCGGGTAAAAGTCCCAAAAAATTGGAAGCAACGTCTCCAAATGACCTTTACAGTGTTGACGGGGACGTTAAACCTCAAATCAAACAAACAAATCAACTGGTGATGAGGATGGGGCAAGACTACTGAGGAGTTCATTAAGCTAACAATGTGTTAAAACAACTGGTTCGTGATTCCGCCTTCAATCTGATTGGTGTCTGCTCTGTTATTCTGGGTGTGAGATCTGTCATGTGTGCAGCAAGCCAGCTACCTGGAAGGGGGCCCACTTATGTGAATGTTGCCCCTGTATCTGCATGTTAATCAAAAATTCAGTGATGATGATGAATGACACATTACCAGGGCCCACTTGTTCAAAGCATCATATTAGCATAGCAAGCTCATTAGTAGTCAAAATATTAAATGTTCTTCTGAGTTCAATATCTACGAACAGTGGTATTTTTGCTGAAAAAAATGTGAGCAGCTTTTGCAACTGCAAAAGCGGCTCACATTTTTTTTTCTGCAAAAATATTTGTATATTTCCCATATTAAATGATCAACAATTTTATGACATATTAAATAACAACACTGCAACTTTTTGAAGAACTGGCGCCAGTTGTTCAAAGGATCATTAGCTTAAACGTGCACTATTGAACTACCGGGTCTCAATTTTTTTTTCTGGTTTTTATCTTCAATGCATACTCCTTTGTCATGTGTACACTTTTGGAGCCAAATACAGCTTCAGAACTTTGTGAAAATGGTCGTTTTCATTCGTGTTTACCCTTCGCTCTGAACATGTGTTCGGAATTTCTGTTCTAAAAATAAATCTGTCACTTTACACATACATGGCGACAGTATCGTCTCTGACTGTCGTCACTTATGGCATGGTATTCAGCGTCATATTTTTTTCCATTTCAGGCATGGCCTAAGCAAACAAGGCCAAAAATGAATGTCGCATAACGTCATATATGGGGATTCTATTTTTGTCACAAACTAAAAATAGATCTAGCTAGTGTTCGAAACCTAGTTAGGGAATCCCTCTCAAACTCGTTTACCTGTCATCATAATTATTCGCATTTTTGCATAAAATGCATTCATTTGTATTGTTTTAAAGAAAAATACCGGCTATATGTATTTTATTTTTGGAAGCATTTTTTCCAGATAGCTCAATAATGCACCTTTAACAAACTCATTAGTGGCAAAACAATTAACTCGCACAGCAAGTAAGATATCTGTGACCATTAAAGTGGTACATTTTCTGGAAAGAAAGTGAGCAGTGAAAGTTACTCCTATGTCTTTTCAGGAAAAATATTAGTTTTTGTCATAATTTATCTGTTATAAATTCCTTCATCTAAGTTTTTTTTCATAACATTTTTAAGAAAAAAAGACTTGTCATAGCAAGTAAATCGTCTGCCAAGCTGACACCTGCAGAGCATGGTAACTCGGTGGTTAGTGTTCTCGCCTATAATGCTAGAGGCTCCTAGTTCAATCTCCAGCAGCAGCAATAATTTAAGTGCCCGAATATGCTGCTTTGGCATCATTTGCAGGGATGAATGTCATAAAGTGTACCATCCCTTGGCTCGGGACTTTAACTGGAGGCCAGCCCCTTGTGCCGTAAGTGCAATCGCCTGTGCATGTTAAATCACCCTACCGTAATTACATGATTACTTTGTGTCCCCTCCTGGGGTTAAGGCCTAAGCAAACAGTGCAGACCCAGATCAGACTGCTCCTTCAGGAGCAGTCTGATCAGGGTCTGCACTGTTTGCCATTCAGTCTGCACCTTTTGGATTCCTTGCAGGATCGTGACTCAAATTTTTTTAAATTTTAGGAGAACTACAGAAAGTCCTCAAGGTGTCCGAATTTTTAGAAGTTTTATGGCAACACATACACATTCTTGTATATAACAAATTCTTCACCATCATAGAACATAGAGTCTGCTGCCAAGTAGATGACAGTGATCTAGCCGACTATTTTAGCTTTTTTACCATTTGACCCATAAGCTTTTCACTGTTCATAACAAAAACATGTGGTGACGTCACTGTTAAGTATTCCGAGATGAACAGTATATATACATATGAGCAAATTAAATAAATCTCGCCAGCTCACAAGGAAAGGGTCATTTTCTCCTAGATGAACATCCAAACAGGCCGTAATGTAATCAAGTATTTAACCCAATTAGCTGGCTGGACACACCCGATTTGACCCATTTTGTACCTGAAACCCCAAAACAGGTACCCTGGCAAACAGTGCAGGCCCAGATCAGACACCCCAGAATGCGTCGTCTGATCAGGGCCCACACTATTTGCAAAAAGTTCCGTTATTTTCCAAATAAATTTTAAAGATAACACAACCTGTCACCCCTGCCATATAAGTCCATTTCGTACAAAAAGGGTTAAGAACATAAATAGCCCTTTACTTCTGGGTTGGCTCAAATTGCTGTTAAAAAAGTTCCTAAATATCTCCTGTGTTATAACTCTATTCTGTCTCTCCAAGCCTCTGAAATGAAATAAAAGTCACATGGTTAACCCTTGTCCTGCTAATCCCGGATATGCCTTATCTTTGAAACAATGTAGATCCAGATCAGATGGCTTCTGACGAAGCCATCTGATCAGGATCTACATTGTTTGCCATTCAGATTGTGAATTTGTTGCAATAATTTGCATCAAGTAATCTGATTGGTTGATAATCGGTAGTGGGTGTGGCAAATATAAATATTCAGCAGGACAAGGGTTAAAAAGGATCTAACTATTCAGATCTTATCTTCACTGCAGCTGGTGTTGTGCAGTGTGGCGGCTGTAAAAAGTTCCCCTCTATATCATTATAGTGCAGATTATATTTTCTGGTCGTTTGGGATCATTGAGTTCATTAAGAATCATTTTGAAAATAGAGTTCTGCTTAAGCCGCTAGAGGGCGTGGCCGGTGTTGCACATTTCAGTACTGGTCATGAACAGATTCAATAAAACCGAGTCTGCTATTTTTGATTTGAAGTATTCTTTGCTTCCAAAGGATCAAACTTTCACTGCAGCCGGTGTTGTGCTGTGTGGCAGCTATAAAAAGTCTCCCCGTACATCATCATAGTGTATGTTAGATTTTCTGGTCTGTTGGGATCATTGAGTTCAATAAGAATCATTTTGAAAATAGAGTTCTGCTTAAGCCTATGCTAGAGGGCGTAGCTGGTGTTGCACATTTCATTACTGGTCATGAGCATACTCAATAAAACTGAGTGTTACTTTCGTTTATTTGATGTTTTCTTTGCTTCCAACAGATCAAACTATTCAGAACATATATTTATACAACATTGGTTAACCAGTACAGAGCATATTCTTTTGTCAGAAACAGACAACTGCCCTTCTTAAATCAACATAAGGAAGAGAATGACAGTATAAAATATTTCAGGTATATTTGTTTGAATTGAGGTTTAACGTCCCCATCAACACTATGTAGGTCACTTTGGAGACGCTGCTTCCAATTTTCCATTGAGATGAAATGACATCTCAAGCCCTGCCGCATGAATAAAACCAAAATGGTTTAAATGTAGGGACGGTCCGACTGACACCATTTTGCCTGGGCAAGCTTAGCATCTCTAAGCAGTTTACCAGTATTCATGTGCGGCTGGCATCAGTTCTGGGTGGAAGCATCATGCAGACCAATCTATTTCTCCAAGCCCCGATGGGCAGGGACCCATTTCAGGCTTAATCTCCTCTAGAGAAAGTTGCCAGACCGAGTGGGGTTAGAACCCTTGACCTCCTGATCACCAGTCAAACACACATCCAAGAATCACAATGTGCACTGTACTGGTTAACCGCTTAAGTATAAGCTTGCCAGGAAAAGTGTGGATAGGTAAAGTGACCAGCTAAAAAATGACATAAATAGTGTTGACTGGGCCGTTAAACCCCAGTACAAACAAACAAAACACTGTTTGCCACTCATCAAGCTGACAGATGGGCCAAGCAAACAGTGTAAACCCAGATGAGACGCCACATAATGTGGCATCTCATCTGGGTTCACTGTTTGCCACTCATAGAGCCACTTTTTAGACACAACATCGGGTAGTAAATTGTACAGTGCAACCTCTCTATGACAGCCACCCATGGGATGCCATAAAGTGGCTGTTGTAGGAAGGTGACCGTTATGGAGAGGTTAATTATATAGGAAAACTGCACTTTGTTGATTTTAAAAACTGGTTATTACAGGGAGGTGGCTGTTGTTGAGAGGTGACCGTTCATGGAGGTTGCACTGTACTTGTTTAAATTTTAGGAAAAGTATGGTAAGGAGTTGATGTGTCCAAATATTTCGGGTTTGTTTGTTTGTATTGGAGTTTAACAGCTCAGTCAACACTATTTTAGGTCATGAAGCCGGTCAGTTTACCTATCCACATTTTTCCTGGGCAGGCTTATACCCAAGCTGTTAACCAGTACTGTGCACATTCTTTCGCCAGAAACTGACAACTGCCCTTCTTGAATCAGCCGAAGAGAGAGATTGACCGTAGAAAAGATTTCATGATCAATCTCCAAGAAAGAATGTTGCCGACCCGGCGGGAATCGAACCCGCTTCCTCCTGATCACCAGTCAGACGTGCATCTGACTGAGCTACCGAGGCCAGCAAATATTTGGGGTAGGTGAGTTATCTACAGCAAGACCTTGTGAAAACACACCTATGTGAGATAACCATTAGAGATCTTGTTTTCTGCCATGGCTCTTAAATTGAAATGTTCGACTCATCAATGTGTAAGTTAACGCTGGCCTTGGTAGCTCAGTCGGATGCGGGTCTGCCTGGTGACCAGGTGGACGCGCGTTTGATACCTGCTGGGGTCGGCAACATTCTTTCGTGGATATTGATCATGAAATCTTTACTACGGTCATTCTCTCCCTTCCGCTGATTCAAGAAGGGCAGTTGTCAGTTTCTGGCAAAAGAAAGTGCACTGTACTGGTTAACCGTTTAAGTATATGCCTGCCCAGGCAAAGTGTGGATAGGTAAACTTACCGACTCAAAAATGACCTAAAATAGTATTGACTGGGCCATTAAACTCCAAAACAAACAATTAAACAAACTAAGTTACCAACCTTTTTTCTCTGGGTTTAACTCTGGTGCCTCGTATTCTACCTGAGATCTAGTGTTTGTGCCATATATAGTATCCCAGAATACTTTTATTTCGTAATCGTAAACTTTCCATTCTGGCACTATTCTCATCGCTGCTTTTAGTTTCGGCTCTTTGGTCATGGGATTATTACACTGTAGAAAGTAGATTATATGACAATATGATTTCATGGCTTTGCATCACGTGAACAAGTCTGTGAAATGAACAACCGCCTCAATGAGACGTTTCTAACGAGCACCCACAACCTATGTTAGGAGTAAAAATAACTAAAATATCACGGATTGTCATCAGGAAAGTAGCCATTTTGGAGATGTGAAAAATACACTATGTCGCACGGGTGTGATTGGAAAAGGTTAAATAACATGGATTGATTTATTGATTGTTTTTGGTTAACGACACGTCAACCCTTGTGGGTCATTTTGTGTCGTCTCTAAGGCTGACACGATTAATCCTATAATTGATTAATCAATCGATAAATTGCACAAAAATGATTTTCATTTCTGATTTGCTTTTAATCGATTACTTCATAGGTACAATTTACTACCCAAAGTTATGCCTAAAATAGAGGGATGAATGGCAAACAGTGCAGACCCTGATGAGACGCCGCCGCATTCTGCGGCGTCTCATCTGGGTCTACACTGTTTGCTCAGGCCTGTCTGTTCAAATAGACATATGGTAATGGGCAACATATGGTAACAGTCATGCTCAGACAGAAAGCCAGACAGGTAAAATTATGACAAAAAACCTTAGCGATTACTAATCGATTATCGATCGCAATGGCATGACTGATAATCGATTGTCTTTTCAGCTCCGATTAGCCAGCCCTAGTCATCTCCCAGAGAAAGGGAGAAAAGCGATAGAAGAGATAGTAGAGGAGAAGAAAGTGAGGGACTAGGAGAGAAACAGGAAAATGAATGGAAGTGTGAAGACAGAATAAGAAACAATGCTTCCCCACTACCCCTACCTGCTGCGCGGACAGCAGGCCATGCCAAACTGTAAGCCAATATCAGTTGGGACGCCCCAGTGACGCAAGATACATGTCAGCTTTGCCTCAACCAACAAGGATAATTTTCGGCTAATTTTTCTTATTTCTCAATAAAAACACATCCAACAAGTACCTACAACATACAGTGAAATTCCGCTATTAAGACCACCGGCTATTAAGACCACCTAAAATTAAGACAAATTCTGTTCTGAAAACTTTATTTAGTAGGTTTCTTTTATTCTTTCTTTGTGGTTTCAGTATACAGTGTCCTCTGGCCAGAGACCACCTTTGGGACTGTTCAAAAGTGGTCTTAAAGACCACTTTTGAACAGTCCCAAAGGTGGTCTAAATAGAGGAATTTTACTGTACATTTCTGACAAAATACGGAAAATTATCCCTTTATTATCCTGAATTTCTGAAGCAATGGAGAAAAAATGCAATTTTTCATGGCTTTAGAAATGGTCATTACTCCAAACGTAGGATACCAGAGTTATAGTCCTTGCCTTCTGCATGTCAGCCTCATGGTGCTTTACATTCGTGAGAAATTTTCTGAAAATATCTCATATAGAGTGGATATGAGAACAAGGTAGAAATGGCTTTGTTCAAAGAGCAATATCTCCAAATGTTATTGCCTACGTATATCATCACGAAAACATGCCTATATAATTTTGACCCCGCTTGAACCCCACTTTTATATAGTATAGGTAAACCTTATTTTTCTTCTTTCTGCTCTAAAATATAGATTGTGGGTACTCGTTAGAACTGCCTTCATGAGGCGGTTCTAACAAGTTGGGTACTCGTGATAACCGCCTCCATGAGGCAGTCCTAACGAGTACCCAAAATATAGATTGTGGGTACTCATTAGAACCGCCTTGATGAGGCGGTTCTAACAAGTACCCACAATCTATACTTTGAGCAGAAATAAGAAAAATATCACAATTTTTCATCTTAAAAATTTCATTGTTTGGTGATAAAGGTTACAATGTATTTGTATAGGAGTGTTTTCTTAACGTGTTCTGTTTCTGGAATGGTTTTGTTTATCTGATTAGAGGTTTAACGTCCCCCTCGACACTGTATGGGTCATTTTGGAGATGTTGCTTCCAATTTTGTGGGACTTTTACCCGACACTGAGATGAAATGACATTTCAAGCCCTGTCGCCCTCTGAAACTAATAGGGTTTACAAGCATGGACGGTCAGACTCGCACCGCTTTGCCTAGGCAGGCTTAGATCCTCTAAGCAGTTTACCAGTGCTCGTGTGCGGTCGGTTTCAGCTCTGAGTGGAAACATCATGCAGCCCATCTATTTCTTCAAGCCCCGATGGGCGGATGCCATTTCTGGAATGGTATCAGAGTAATTGAGTGGACATGAAGCGCAGATGAATGGAAGGACACTCTAAGTTTGGAGGGTATAACATTATACCCCTGCCATAAAGTGGCGGGCCATAAAATTTATTCATTATACAGACTCGTTAACATTTGTATGTATTTTAACTTACCAAATCTATAGTTTTGGCATCTGTTTTTGATTCATCACTACACCAAGTCTCGCACCACAGCCATGACTGTGGTAATGATTTTATTGAAACTTGGTGAATCATATTATTTGGCAGATCTTGGTCCAAGTTGGAAAGACTGTTTGGATCCTGGCTCAGACCCTGATATTGGCCCCTTAACCGGTCCCCAGCAGCTATCTGCCGGAATCTTTTTAAGTCAATCACATATAAAGCACTGAAATAGAAAAAAAACTAGAGCTATCACTAAAGGTGATGAATACCCCCACAAAAACTGCCTTGATAGTACAACAGCGCCATTTTGCAATTTTTTCACTTGAAAGGGGCCATCACTATGTCGAAAATTGACGAATTGTAGTGGAAATCGAACTTGACCTGTATTTTATGATGTTACAGCAGTGTACCAAAAATTATAAAAATCGGTGAAGCGCTTTTTGAGTTATCGTCTGGAAACCAAGCCAACAGACCGACCGACCGACCGACAGACCGACCGACCGACCGACCGACCAACAAGCTCACTCCTATATACCCCCCAAAATTTCATTTGTGGGGGTATAAAAAACACTGACAATTTAAGCATTACAGAGGACCCCTGCGATCTTAAGTACAGTCCAACCTGTGTTAAGCAAGCACCTAAGGGATAACCAAAATGTGCTTGCTTAAGACAGGTGGTTGCTTAATACAGGTGAAATTTAACACTTTTGTCTCTTTTGTGATCTGAATGCCTGCTTGCTTAAGACAGGTTGCTTGCTTAATAGAGGTGGCCACTAACACAGGTTTTACTTTACTAGGACAGATAGGCCTGACCAAACAGTGCAGACCCAGATCAGACTGCTCCTGAAGGAGCAGTCTGATCAGGGTCTACACTGTTTGCCATTATGTCTGCACCTTTTGACATTCCATCTGCACCTTTTGGACTGCTTGCTCGATGGTGAAACAAATCCGTTAAAATTTTAGGAGAATTACAGCAAGTCCAAAAGGCATCTGAATTTTTAGAATTTTTATTGTAATGAAAAATTTGTAGCAACAATGAATCACAAAAATGAGGATTATAAAGGTAACTAGAATTGTTTTCTAAGAAAACATATGTCCCCCCACCACACTCATTATTTCAAATTCTGTTTTTACCGGGAAAATGAGGACTTGGTCACAAAACCAAATCAATATTGTGTTTCACAGTTCAGATTAAATCTGTCAATGAAAAGATGATAAGAAAATTAGGTCAAGGTCACCAACATCTAATCAGTTCTTAAGACCAGCCCACTGATATAATGTACCAAGTTTTATCAAAATTCATCCACTGGTTCAGGAGAAAGAGTGCAGACAAGCCAATTTTTAAAAGTCTAACTCCCGTTGTGACCTTGAAAATTAGCTCAAGGTCACTTGTGACCTTGAAAATTAGGTCAAGGTCACCAAAAGCTAATCAGTTCTTAAGACCATCCCACTGATATAATGTATCAAGTATGAACCAAATCCTTCCATTGGTTCAGGAGTTAGAGTGCAGACAAGCTTTTTTGGTCTAAAATTTGACAATGGTTTCAGCCCTGTGACCTTGAAAATTAGGTCAAGGTCACCAAAATCTAATCAGTTCTTAAGATCAGCCCACTGATATAATGTACCTAGTTTGAACCAAATCCATCCTCTGGTTCAGGAGATAGAGTGCAGACAAGGCAATTTTCAACAGTCTAAGTCCTGTGGTGACCTTGAAAATTAGGTCAAGGTCACCAACATCTTATCAGTTCTTAAGACCAGCCCACTGATATAATGTACCAAGTTTGATCAAAATTCATCCACTGGTTCAGGAGAAAGAGTGCAGACAAGCCAATTTTTAAAAGTCTAACTCCCGTTGTGACCTTGAAAATTAGGTCAAGGTCACCAAAAGCTAATCAGTTCTTAAGACCATCCCACTGATATAATGTATCAAGTATGAACCAAATCCTTCCATTGGTTCAGGAGTTAGAGTGCAGACAAGCTTTTCTGATATAATGTACCAAGTTTGATCAAAATTCATCCACTGGTTCAGGAGAAAGAGTGCAGACAAGCCAATTTTTAAAAGTCTAACTCCCGTTGTGACCTTGAAAATTAGGTCAAGGTCACCAAAAGCTAATCAGTTCTTAAGACCATCCCACTGATATAATGTATCAAGTATGAACCAAATCCTTCCATTGGTTCAGGAGTTAGAGTGCAGACAAGCTTTTTTGGTCTAAAATTTGACAGTGGTTTCAGCCCTGTGACCTTGAAAATTAGGTCAAGGTCACCAAAATCCAATCAGTACTTTTCCCCCTCCCAATGGTGTATCTGTGTAAGTTTAATCAAAATCCATCCATCCATTCAGGAGATAGAGTGCAGACAAGAGGCAACGCCAACTCTGACGCTGACGCCGACGCCGACAGGATCCGCACCAAAACCAATATGTCCCCCTCCCTTTCGGTTGGGGGGACATAATGAATGGACATGTTCCCCTTAATTACACTCAGAAACAAATGTTGTGGACATTAGTTTGAATCACCTCACTTGGCATAAAGTGTATTTACAATGTTATAAGTATTTTCACACGACAAAATACATATTATAGGAATGAATGTCATTTTTCACAAACTGCAAAACTGCATGAAGCCCGGCTTCATGCTAAGTTTGTGAGTGATTCCCCGGAGTTTACACATTGATAAAGTCCACGAAAATGACAATTCATTCCATATAATTCCAACTATGTCATCGAAATATTAAAAATGCCACCAAAATGGTAACTTTTTAAGAACTGTTTCGAAAGCTTATGAATGAACTTATCAACGGCTACAGTGGAATGATTATTCAATTAGAAGTTGCAAGCTTTAAAAGAAACCCAAGTGAACAAAATTTCAATTCCATAAAGTCAGTTTATTTATCTTCTAACATTTACCTTTTCAATAGTTTTCCATCTATTTTAAATGTACAGATTATATAGAAAGGTGGTCATAAATGATTGGTTGTTTTAGCTTTACTGACACTTCAACCCTTGTGGGTTATTTTGTGTTGCCTCCCAGAGGAAGGGAGAGAAGAAATAGTAGAGGAGATGAAAGTGAGGGGCAGGGGAGAAAGAGGAAAATGAATGGAAGTGTAGAAACAGAAGAATAACAACATTCCCCCCATCTACTCTTACCTGCTGCAAGGACAGCAGGCATTGTCCAAATGTAAGCCAATATCAGTTGGAGCCCCAGTGATGCAAGATACGTGTCAACTTTGTCTCATCCAACCACCCCATGACCATTAATGCAATATTCTACAAAATCTATACATTTTCTTTTAAGTATAACAGTTGTTTAACTACCATTGTTTCTGCTTGGTACCCCAATAATTATTTTGTATAAGTATTTTTGTCTTAACCTTAAGCTGCCGAGAAAAACTACATCTGAAAATGTTGTCTGCTTATGTCATCTGCTGAATTTTCTTGCAAACATTTTAGCAGGCAAACAGTGTGGACCCAGATCAGACTGCTCCTACAGGAGCATTCTGATCTGGGTCCACACTGTTTGCACACTCTGTTTGCAAATAAAGCCTTTTAAGAAAACCAGCAGACGGCAAAGCAGACGACAATTGTTGTGATTGGCATTTTATGGGTTTACCCATATCCTGTCCCTACTTTTGAAAACAGCACAGATCCAGCTCAGAAGCCATCTTATCAGGATCTTCACTGTTTGTCATGCAGATTTTGAACAGAATGAATACACTGCATCAAGTAATATGATTGGTTGATGGACAGAAATGGTTGTAGCGAAATTAATTTATTCAGCAGAATAAGGAAACAGAAATGTTCAACCTACCTAATATGGTATTTTCTACCAGCTAAATGGCTAGCCCAGTAGCCAGATTTCCAAAACCTGAAAAATAAATAACATTATATCATAAACATACACGGTAACAAATGGACCCCGCCCATTGGGGCTTGAAGAAATAGATGGGCTCCATGATGCTTCCACGCAGAACGGAAACCGAACGCACATAAGTACTGATAAACTGCTTTGAGGATCTAAGCCTGCCCAGCCAAAGTGTTGCGAGTCGAACCGTCCATGCATATAAACCCTATTGGTTTCATTGGGCGGCAGGGCTTGACATGTCACTTCATCTCAACGTCGGGTAAAAGTCCCAAAAATTTGGAAGCAACTTCTCCAAAATGATCTTTTGGAGAAGGGACAGGGACACTAAACCTCAAATCAAACAAACAAAATGCACAGTAATAAGGATGTTGGTGAAACTGATGGATGCTGCCCAAAGTCTCTCTCTACCTCTACACCTACATGAAATCTAGCACCTGACTGAGGACCCATGCCATGCATGCCAACATATTCAATATACAGTGACACTTCGATGGCTCGAACACCAATGGCTTGTTTACCACAGCTGTCTGGAACTCATTTTTGAGCCGCAAGGAAATTTTCCCACAACTGCAGATGTTAATATGATTAGGATAATTTTCATATTTGAGCCCCGCCAAGCGAATTTGTGACTTTGAGCATTCCGTCATGACAAATTTTAACTGCACATGTCCAGCCATTTAGAGAGGCCAGGGATATGGCTTTCTGTCTGAAGGTTCCTCTTGATTCACTGCTTGCATGAGGGAGCAGCGAAGGTTCTAGCGAGACTGCGCGGATGCGCAGGCTCGCCTGAACCTTCGCTGCTCGCATAGGCGATAAGTACCAAAATCGCTTGACGAGGCCCATTTAATCCTTGAAATGCTTCTTGTGTGTATTCATTAGAATCACCTCGATGAGGCAATTCTAATAAGTAAACATAACACACCTTATTTTAAAGAAAATCTCCAGGGGAATGGATACAACTTCAGGGGAGGCAACTCTTGCAAAAAGTATTTTTGTTTCCCATGTCAAGAAGGGTCAACTCTTAAAGGGAAGAACTTGCTCCTGAGGAGCAAATTCTTTACTGTATAAGCATGCCCAGTACTGGAAGATATTTACCCAACTCCCCAAAATACTCAGTACTGGTAGACAGAAAGGGACCAGATTCTGTTCCTTCTAGTGTATCTCCCAAAGGGAACAATGGAGGAGAGTGTTTCCAAGTCAAGAGTGATTCCCCTTGAATTCCTTACCTGAATCCATCCATTTCTCTTCTGTCATCACAGAAGGGAGTGTAACCATAAGGGGCTCCACCAAGATCTAAATCATGAAGCTCTTGTAAATCTGTTCTCACAATCTGTAAAACAAACAAATTTACAGGTAAATTGCTCCCCTTCAGGGGCAGAAACTCTTTCAAAAATATTATCGTAAAAAGAAACTTAACCCTTAAGAAGTCAAGAAAAACTACATCTGAAAATGTCATCTGCTTATGTCGTCTGCTGAATTTTTTTTTTTTTTTTTGCTAACTTTTTAAAAATATTTTTGCATACAGGCAAACAGTGTGGGCCCAGTTCAGACTGCTCCTGCAGGAGCAGTCTGATCTGGGTCCCCAATGTTTGCAAAAAATTACTTTTAAGGTAACTGGCAGACGGCAAAGCTGACGACAATTGTCGTGATTGGCATTTATGGTAAAAACATGATTCATTTCAACCACTGATGGCATAATAGTAAAATATTGATAAGTCAAATCAACAGGATAGGAATGAAAACCAGATTCCTATTTATTTTAAATAGGGATTTTTTTTCTCTAACTATCAATGTAACTGAATAACATATATGTTAAAACTTTTATCATTTAATATAGGAATGAATTTTATTTTTGTGGATTTTATTGATGTGTAAACTCCGGATTCGCCGAATGATTATTCAATTGGAAGCTGCCATCTTTGAAAGAACCCAAGCGGAAAAAATCAAGTCTTTCAATTCAGTGTACAGTTGACTCTCGTTATCTCGACCCCGCCTATCTCGACCATATTGCTTATGTTGAACCGATTTCTAAGTCCTGTACATTTCCCCTATATATTTATTGAATTTCAACTTCGCATGTGTCGAACTACTTTTAAGTCGACACTTCGGCTATCTCGCCCATCATTTTCAGTCCCTGAATGTATTTTTCACTGTTTTTACTACTGCGTATCTCGAACCGGGATTCATGACGTAACGAAAAAAGACAACAAAAAAAAAAACATGCATCCGGTCCTACAATTTTGTAATAGGCCTTTAGAAAACAATTCATCAGTACTCACAATGTTGTTATCAAATTTGTCCAGGTGCTTTTGCAATTAAAATTAGCACACACAATACCTTTTCGGCTACTAAGAAAATCATGTGCGTGTAATAAAGACTGAAACACGGTGTTCAACCTTTAATCTTACACCGTCTCGTGTCAATGATTTGCAAAGTTTCCGTGATAAAAGGCGGCGTTGTCTTTCTTGCAGAAATGTCAAAGAAAGTTACAAAAGTTGTGATAACCTCGGCGTGTTAAAAACGCAGTTGATCAGAACAATTCACATGTACTGTTGTTAACCCTTCTGTTTCTTAACCGATGCAAATCCATGTACAAACAGTGTAGATCCAAAAGGGATGGCTCATAACGAGCTTTCGCCGCAGGAGCTAAACTGTTTGCCATAGTGACGGTTAATCAGTTAGAGGGGAGATGAGTCAAACTACTGTATGACTTATATAGCATGTACTGCTCTCCGAAGTAATATAAGCGCTGCATTCACAAGCGGGAACCAGTCTGTTTAGTATCTAACTATATTTAGCGTATTCGGAAACTCAGATTTGTAGGAATTTAAAAGACAACAAAATACGTGATAAATCTATCAGTTTTATTTATTTATTAATTTGTTCATAAACACTATACTCTGACAAGCTCCGGTACTTTCATAAACAAGTTTTAAAAACTCAGTAAACCGTTCATGTAAGAATTACTAAGAATACCAAGCATATCACGGCAAACAATGTGTTCTGACATACATGTGACGCCACACTTTGGTTATCTCATACTACGGATAACTCGAACTTTTTTATCCGGTCCCGTGAGGTTCGAGATAACGAGAGTCGACTGTATGTGTCTTCTAACATTTACGTTATCAATAGCTTTGCATCTTTTAATCGAACGCTGTTGACATCGCTTCATAAACAATGATGTAATGCGGGGGTTCTAAACGCAGTTTTTGACGTCACGTTATATTACTACCTGTTGCTACGTGAAACAGGTCTGAGATGCTTGCTCATGGAATTTATTGAAGTATAAAACTTTTATTTTAACCAATCAAATTGTCTGAAATGCACATAATGATGGAGAGTTGGAATTATTGGAAAATATAGATAAAAAGATAAAGATAAAGAAGCTTTATTTAATGTCGCATATTCGAAACAAATAACATAAGCTCTGTAGAGATTTTATTGCGACCAAGTATCCTCTAACAAATATTTACCTGCCTTCATTTATCTTCCTTGGACTACCCCTGATAATGCAAGCGTCAGCCAAGGGAGCTCCTAGTACCATTTTCACGCCTTTGGTATGGCGCGGCCGGGGATAGAACCCGCAACCTCCCATTCCCGAAGCGGATGCTCTACCACTGAGCTATCGGGGCCGGTCTAAAAAGACTACTATTTTTCCTGAAAAAATGTGAGTAGCTTTTCCAAAACACATTTTCTCAGCAAAACTACCACTAAACTAGATATATATTGCCCTATCAGTACAGTTAACAAATGGGCCACAAATGAGCTTGTTAAGCTAATGATGCTTGAAGAGGAATGGATACACCTTCAGGGGAGGCAACCTCTTCATAAGCATTTTTGTCTCCCATGTCAATAGGGGTCAACTCTTAAAGGAAAGAATTTGCTCCTGAGGAGCAAATTCTTTCCTTTAAGAGATGACTCCCTTTTCAGTGGGACAGGGCTTATAGAAAAGCGATCAGGAAGTCCCAAAAGTTGTCTCCCTTTGAAAGGCAGAAAAATCTGCCAGCTGTTCCCATTCCCCTTAAACAACTGAACCCTCAGAAATTACCTGATCAGCATCTACAAATATAATTTTCTTCACATCAAGAGGAAATAATACATCTAGGAATAATATTTTATACCTGAAAAGAAATGATGAAAGTTCATGAGAGGCAAAATTCTGAAGACATCAGGTCAACGAAGTCTGGGAAATGAACATCCTTTCAAATATGTTCTAGAAAGGGCTATCCTTTGGAAGCAAGGAATACACCACAGAACTGGAAAATATGAAGTGTACATGTTTTCTGGGACAGACTAGCTTGTTCCTGCCAATTAGGCCTCATCAGTGACCCTAAAATATTTTCAACATTCAACAATGGAATCAATGATCCCAGATGTTGGGCAGGGAGACTTTTTACGGCCACCACTTTATACAGAGAAAACTGTGGTTTAGCCCCAATCCCACTGAACACAACAACACCTACCTTTGCAAACAGTGCAGATCCAGATTAGATGGCTTCTGAAGAAGCCATCTGATCAGGATCTACAGTTTGTCATGTAGTTTATGAATTGAACAAATATTAGCACCTCCTCAATGAGACAGTTCTAACTAGCACCTACAATCCACATTTGAGACAAAAATAAGTAAAATATACTGCTCAAAATAAGTAGGGTATGTTTGACTTTTCCTTAAAATTACATTTTGGTTTGAACCTTTGCAGAGGTATTGTTTACTGTAACATGAAGCCACTACATACCTAAACATGTTCTCATGTATGATATCGCTAAATGTGCACTAATGTTCATTCAACCGTAAGAATCACATGTACAATTTCACATACACCCCAACCTCATTATAAACATGGTTTTTGATATAGCATGGTTTTAAGATGGATCACAAAAATGTATAGATTATGTAGAAAAATGACCATAAATGGTCATTTTTCTATATAATCCATACATTATTTGTCATTTTTCTATATAATTGATACATTTTTTGTTTGACTATAACATGGTTGTTTAACTAATACAGTTTCTGCTTTGGACCCCATTAATAGTGTTATAAAGAGGTTGTGGTGTACAAAGGAACTGTATTGCTAAACTTACTGCCACCACTGAAAGCCCAGATCAGTTGCCATATTCTGTTTGCCAGTCATGTTCTGGGGATTTCCCCATATACACTACAACTTCATTATAACACGGTTCATTATGACATGGTTTAGATATAACATGGTTTCAAGGTGGATCCCAAAAATGTATAGATTATATAGAAAAATGACCATTTATGGTCTATACATAAAAAATCTATACATTTTTGTTTGGATACAACATGGTTGTTTAACTAACACGATTTCTGCTGTGGACCCCATTAATAGTGTTATAAAGAGGTTGTGGTGTTTTGTTTGATTAGAGGTTTAACATCCCCGTCAAAACTGTATAGGTTATTTTGGAGATGTTGCTTCCAATTTTGTGTGACTTCTACCCGACACTGAGATGGAATTACATCTCAAGCCCTGTCGCCCAATGAAAAAAATAGGATTTATAAGCATAGAGGGTCCGACCCGTACAGCTTTTCTGTGCAGGCTAAGATCCACTAAGTGGTTTACCAGTGCTCGTAGGTGGGTCGGTTTCAGCTCTGCGTGGTAGCATCATGCAGCCCAAATATTTCTTGAAGTCCCGACAGGCGGGGACGTAATAGTGTATACAGGAATTGTATTGCTAAACTTACTGCCACCACTGAAAGCCCAGATCAGATGCCACATTCTGTTTGCCACTGTCATGTTCTGGGGATTTCACCATATAATACAAGAATTCCACCAAAGGCTATGTCTAGCCTATGAGAGACATAAATCTCAAAGGTTTAGTTTGGCATGGGCTCATTGTGAATAATGAACTTATGCATAAAATTGCTGGACCAATACAAATTATAACCTTAAGTTTATGACCCAGGAACATATTTTACTACAGGGTATGCTATATACTTAAAGATTTTAGCTTAGGCCAGCATCAAACCAAATTTCAACTTTCTAGCATTCATGGTACCTATGTAATTACCTCCGAGAGCAATGCGTAAATGTAAACTTGGGCAAAGAAGTTTAGTTCAAACTTCACCTGTTTGACTGTGATATACGCATGAACACACATAGCAACAAAGTGAAACGCTACATGCCCCACTCCTGTCTACGTCCAGCAAGTGCATAAAAAAGAAACCCTTGTAGCTCTTGAGAAAAGGTAGAAAACTTTGAGGTATCAATAGTACTGTCACAAATTAACAGAGTCAATGCTCCGTGAAATATAGGTCAAGGTCAAATATATGCACATCATAGGTTTCCGAAGAGATCCAGTCAAACTTCAATGACTCAAACCCCTTTGAAGATTTGAGACTGCCGTAGTTTTTCTTGTTTGATTTGATGTTTAACGTCCCCATCAACACTATATAGGTCATTTTGGAGACGTTGCTTCCAATTTTGTGGGATCCTCTAAGCGGTTTACCAGTACTCGTCTGCGGTCGGATTCAGCTCTGCATGGAAGCATCATGCAGCCCATTTATTTCTTCAAGCCCCGATGGGCGGGGGCCAAGCCCTTATGGGAGACTGTGGTAGTACAAGCCACAGAGATTTACTATTAGTGCCATACTAGGAGGCAAAATGTAGATAATTGTGGAGTATCTTTTCGGTGTGCTATATTATAAATGTATGTTGTGTCTACTCATCAGAATCACCTTGATCGATTCTAATGAGTACACACAGCATACAGTTGCAAGAAACATATTTTTGGAATGCTCATTAGAATCGTCTCATTGAGGCAATTCTAATGAGTACACAGAGCATACATTTGTAAGATTAATGAAGAAAATTTCCCTAAATTATCCGTATATCGTATTTGGGACTCAAGAGTCGGTTCCACTCATTGGACTCAGCCATCGGGGCTCGAGCCACTGTAGTTCTACTGTATAAAGAAATTTTGTCACAATCATCCTCATTGTCATACGACACCCATTGCATAAACAGTAAAACACTTACCCCCATATAATTCTTTGTTTTTCTTTCTGTTGATTTAACCATCTTGGCCATTTATATTGAACTAACTCATATTCAAAACCATATTCTTTGGCATAATGTGGTATAAAATCCTGCAATCAGATACAACATGTATAATTAACACCTTCAGGGGAAGCAACTCTTTCAAAAGTATTTTTGTCTCCCATGTCAATAGGGGTCAACTCTTAAAGAAAAGAATTTGCTCCTAAGGAGCAAATTCTTTCTTTTAAGAGTTGACTCCCTTTTCCGTGGGAAAGAGCTTACAGAAAAGCGAACAGGAAGTTCAAAAAGTTGTCTCTCTTAGAAAAATGGTAGACAAATCTACTCTTCATGGAAAAGGAGCAATGGTTGCTTGATCTGAAAAATGCTTCCATAACTGTTGGCCCCTATTCTAATACAGTGGGGTGGAGCCCGCAGATTTTTTTCAGCAACCCATGTTCCACTGCCACAAGACTTTTCATCATAATCCTTCCATTAGCTCAATACTGACGTATATTAAAATACTGTCTTTAACCCATTGTATACTGGTGGACTCTTCCATTGCTATATGTTGGACAAGTCCATTTGTCATATATGGGGTGATAGGCCTATTTTTTCATTTTTATTCTATTTTTGGCAGAAAATTCTGTTAGCAAACAGTGCAGGCCCTGATCAGACGCCGCATTCTGCGGCATCTGATCTGGGACTGCACTGTTGGCCAAGGTACCCCTTTAAGGGTTTCCCGCATACAATAGGTTGTGGATAATTTGTTTAACAACGCACTCAACACTATTTAGGTCAATATAGAGCCAATCAGTTTACCTGACACACCTTTTGGGGCAGGCTTACATACATAAGCTTTAAATCAATGAAGTGCACATTCATTCCCCAAGAACTGACAACTGCTCTTCTTGAATCAGCAGAAGGGAGTGAATGACTGTAGAAAATATTTCACTAAAGCCGACCAGACTGGCATTGAACCCCTGACTTCCTGATCAACAGTCAGATGTGCATCCAACTGAGCTACTGAGGTTAACAATAATAATAACAATAATCGACCTTATTTATAGAGGGTAACACATTTAGTACTAGTACTAATTTCCATGTGGCCCTCTTTTCCTGGGTAGGAACCAGTACAAAGCAATGTGGATAAAGTTTCTTGCTCAAGGAAACAACGCGTGGCACTTGCAAGGATCGAACCGGGTACCTCTTGATCTCAAATCCGATGCTTTACCACTGCACCACAGAGCTCCACTGCTGTCATCATGTCAACAAGTGCGTGAAATGGACACCCCTCTAAACCGGCTTTATATACAGAAAACTGGGGTTTACAGGGGTATACATTATTTTGTTTATTTCTGTTCCAAGACATAGGTTGTTGGTGTTCGTTAGAACCACCTCAATGAGGCGGTTCTAACGAGCACCCATAACCTATGTTTGGCGTATAACTAAAAAAATATCGCAAATTTTCATCGGAAAAGTAGACATTTTGACGATATGAAAGACTGCACAATGTCACACGGTCGTGTTATCGTAATGTGGATGTGATTCTAATAATGCTTTCTGGAAAATACCAACTTTGTTTTGTTTGTGTTAAAGCTTTACATCCCAGCCAACACTATTTAGGTGATTTTGGTGACACTGCTTCCAATTTAGTAGGAATCTTACCCAACATTGAGATGAAATGACATCTCAAGCCCTACCACCCAAAGAAACCGCTAGGGTTTAAGAAGCGATCCGGCTCGCACCACTTTTTCTTGGCTTAGACCTTCCAGGCTTAGCCCTTCTAAGCAGTTTATCAGTACTCAGTCGGTTTCAGCTCTGTGTTGATGCAGTTTCAGCCTACCGTAATGATCCGGCTATAAGACGGGGTTTTTTACCGCCAGAATACCCCCTAATTTTTACACCCGTCTTATAACCGAGATTTCGGGCATCCTTGAAATTTTCGGCAAAGAACAGAGGGAAAATCACGTGCGGTAAGTACATGTGTATACCTGTTGCCTAACTATGGATCTGTGAAGTGATGAGCGGGTGCGTGATTCCAAATAAATAACAATAAACATCGGTAAAAGAAACCAAAAGATCATGAAGAACAGTTATAATTCAGAACATAATAAGCATGTGCAAATTTTCATTGGTTTATGATAATGAGTTCATAAATGCTAATGAGGCAAAAGTTTAACTCCATTTGCATAAGAAAATAAGTTGATGATGCATTACGTTTTATTTTTATTACTGTTATTATATTTTCCATAAATGTCCAATGCAGCAAAATAAATCTCCGGCCAAACATTATGGATGCACAGGCTATTCTGTCTCTTCCTATATCACTTGATTAGCAATGCCTGTTTTTTTAATCTATTTAATCTCTTATGTAAACACACCAAATATCCAATAACAGCTGCAGAGTTAATCACCTTATTAACTGTCAGATAATGTTTATACGCGTCAGCAGTTCAACACAGGTGTAAATCTTCTGACGGTCAACCGCATGCGGTAAATACTAGAATGGTTGGGCGGCGAAATATTTCTAAAGGAAAATTGTTTTGTCAGGAGATTGGGGCCGTCGGGTGGAAGACCGGGAGATAGGTTTCAAAACCGTGTTATCCCGATGGAACTGGGAGATATCAAATGTATGCCGACGCACGTGTATTAAACTGTAGAAAATGCCAGTTACGCATAGTTGCTTCCCTTAATTACCTGTCAATCATTTTACTTTCTTTCCTTCATTGGTTTATGATAATGAGTTCATGAATATTAATGAGGCGAAAGTTGTGACGTTAATAAACTCAAATTTCAGACACAAAAAATAAGTGATTACAGTTTCTAGGTAAGAAAATTTATTAAGGGACTTGCTAGGTACCTAAAACTATCTTTTTATCATTGAAGTTGATCTAATATAAATTTTATTTTAGTAAAGTCCTCATTGTCATTAGATTTCGCGACCGCAAAACACCGAGCGAAATTGATCAACCAGTGTCTCACTCTGAAATGTTCGGCACTTTCTTCATCGGCGCAACCCCCATCAGATTGTTAGAATTTATACCGTCTTATAGCCGAGACTAAGCAAAAATCACCCAAAGAATAGCCAAAAAATACTGCCCGTCTTATAGCCAAATCGTCTTATAGCCGGATCATTACGGTAACCTATTTCCACAAGTCCTGATGGGTGGGGGCAAAATACTAACTTTCATAACTGATAGCAATTTAAAACTTTGCTTTTTCGTGTAACTCATCAAACTATCTCAAAAATGTACCAAGATATAATGCCTAAAAAATGTATAGAAAATAAATATTCGAACACTGCAACTCCTTACCATACTTGTTCTAAAATTTGAACAAGTCCAATTTCTACCAGATCTTGTGTCTAAAAATGTCTGGAGGAGTGACAAATGGTGAAGACCCTGATGAGATGGTGCATCTAATCTGGGTTACACCTTTTGCTCAGGCTAGTCTGTCCAAATATATACAGTGAAATTCCTAAATTAAGACCACCTTTTGGACTGTTCAAAAGTGGTCTTTAAGACCACTTTTGAACAGTCCCAAAGATGGTCTCTGGCCAGCGGATATGGTATGCAGAAAACACAAAGAGAGAACAACTGCAACCTATTAAATAAACTTTTTAAAGCAGAATAAGTCTTAATTTTTAAATTTAGGTGGTCTTAACAGCGGAATTTTACTGTGTACTAAATATGGTGATTGCTTGGGTGTCCCAATATTAGGAGTAGGTATGGTCAAGAGAATGGCTTTTGTTTGTTTGTTTGATTTGAGGTTTAACGTCCCCGTCAACACTGTAAAGGTCATTTTGGAGACGTTGCTTCCAATTTTGTGGGACTTTTACCCGACATTAAGATGAAATGACATCTCAAGCCCTGTCGCCCAATGAAACCAAGATGGTTTATTAACATGGACGGTCCGCCTCGCACCGCGGTTCCTGGACAGGCTTAGATCCTCTAAGCGGTTTACCAGTACTAGTGTGCGGGCCGGATTCAGCTCTGCGTGGAAGCATCGTGCAGCCTGTATATTTCTTCAAGCCCCTATGGGCGGGGGCGTTAAAGAAGAGAATGGCTTACCTTAAAAGATGGTGATAAATAATTTTAGAATGGCTTACCTTAAAAGATGGTGATAAATAATTTTTCAAAAACCAGAATTTCACTTTTGATTTTGTAGTTTTTATCACACTCATCATCATTATTCTGAAAAGAAATAAAGCAACACCTTTTTTTTTCAAGTCCTCAGTTTTGTTTGTATTGGAGTTTAATGGCCCAGTCAACACTAAGGTCATTGTTGAGCCGGTCAATTTACCTATCCACACTTTTCCTGGGCAGGCTTATATGTAAGCGGTTAACCAGTACAGTGCACATTCTTTCGCCAGAAACAGACAACTGCCCTTCTTGAATCAGCGGAAGGGAGAGAATGATTGTAAAAAAGATTTCATGATCAATCTCCATGTCAGAATGTTGCCGACCGCGGCAGGTATCGAACCCTCATCCTCCTGATCACCAGTCCACTGAGCTACCAAGGCCGGCTTTAAATTTTCAGTACTGTAAACACCACTCACTCTATTCACCATATTTGCTGGCTCCCAGCTTGCAAATTGTCAATAATGGAAAAACAGGTAACCAGACCCCCCTGACCTTGAAAGGTCAGGGGGGGGGGGGGTCTGGTTACCTGTTTTTCCAACACTGATAACTTTCAGACTAGGAACCAGCAGATAATCCAAATAAGGTGAATGTACATGCAGAACCCAAACCCTTATTACCACCTATTCCAATCTTGTTTAACCTTTACCACTTCTCTGGGCTAATTCAGCAGACGACAAATTGTTGATATTTTTTTTATTTTTCCCAGAAAACAGGACTCGACATCTTATGCAAATTGTGTCCAGAAAACAGGACTTGACACCTCATGCAAATTGTCTCCCATTATTGTTTATTTATAATCTTGTAATTCTACAGATTTCAATAAATATACATGTATACAGCTACATGTATACAATAAAGATATAAATAAACAGCATCATACAAGTTTGACAGCAAAAACAAATTGTTTTCTTTCTCTATTTGGTTTAAAGGCCCTATCAAGATTACTTCATTTATATGAAGCCAATCGCTAATCAGGTGGGCAAAACTGGAGTACCTTGAGAAAAACTACCTTAACCTGAGTAAAAACATCTAATCTTTCTTCGCAGAACATAGCATCCCAAGAGCTGGTCTCAATCCCAGTGGTCAGAGACCTGATGTTTAAAGAATCAGTAATCTTAACCACTAGACCATGAGAAACTACATCTGAAAATATTTTTGCATTCAGGCAAACAGTGTGGCCCCTGATCAGACTGCTCCTAGAGGAGCAGTCTGATCTGGGTCCACACTGTTTGCAAAAATGACTTTTGATATATCTGGCAGATGACAAAGCAGACGACAATTGTCAGGATTCGCATTTTATGGGATAAGATACAGTATATATAGCTCTAGAGTAATTGTCATTGGCATTTTATGGGTTAACCTTTGAACATTATGCTAGAGAAAAGAAAAGTGTTTATACCTTAATAATCTTTCATATAAATGTCCTGATGCCACAGAGAAAATATTTAATGTCTGATCTTGGTCTTCTGAGGACTTTTCTCCCCCTGTCCAGGAACTGAAATAATATAAAACAAGAACTTTTATACACGTTACAACCTCCCTCAGAGTCCTTGAAACACTTTGACATTTTTGTAAAATAAACATGCAAGCACTGCATGATGCCCCGCCACTACAATTACATCAAGCAAGTGCCATATCACAGTGAAACAAAACCTAATGGCTGTTTTCCCTCATCCTAGTGATGTAACCATGCAAGTTTGGTCAGAATTCAATCATTAAGTTCAGAAGATATAGTGCTTCAAATCGACTACATGACAGAAATGGCTATGTTCAATGTTCAAGGGGTGATAACTCCAAAAGTAGGAAAATCAGAGTTATGGTTCATATGTTCTGCATGTCGTCTCAGGCTGCTCTACATATCTGTGAAGTTTCTTGAAAATATCTCAAACGGTATCAGAGTTATGATGCGGACTCGAAACTGATAGCAACTGCAAAATTCAAAGTTCAAAGGGCAATAACTCCAAAAGTAGGAAAATTAGAGTTAAAGTTCATATGTTCTGCATGTCGACTCAAGGTGCTCTACATATCTATGAAGTTTCACGGAAATATCTCAAATGGTATCGAAGTTATGGAGCGTACACGAAACTACAATAGAAATGGCTATTTCAAATGTTTAAAGGGCAATTATTTCAAAAGTAGGAAAATCTAAGTTACGGTTAATATGTTCTGCATGTCATCTGGTAGTTTTCTACACATCTGTGAAGTTTCATGAAAGTATCTTAAATGGTACCAGAAGTATGGAGTGGACACGAAACTGATAGCAACAGCTATATTCAAAGTTCAAAGGGCAATAACTCCAGAAGCAGGAAAATCAAAGTTACGGTTTATATGTTCTGCACGTCGTCTCATGGTGCTTTACATATCTGTGACGTTTCATGGAAATATCTCAGATGGTATCGAAGTTATGGAGCAGACACAAAACTGTGATAGAAATGCCTATGTTCAATGTTCAAAGGGCAACAACTCCAAAAGTAGGAAAATCAGAGTTACGATTTATATGTTCTGCACGTCGTCTGATAGTGCTTTACATATCTGTGAAGTTTTGTGAAAATATCTCAAAAGGTATCAGAGTTAAGGAGCGGACACAGGACTATGGGGCGCTGACGGATGGACGTTCGGACAGACGGACACTCAAAACTTCGGAGGGTATAACATAATACCCCGCCATTTTTTGAATGGCGGGGCATAATAATATGAATAAAATGAGTTTAAAATGTCATATGATAAACAGAATCTTGCATTCAAGCTCATGTATTATTTAATTTATCAAATTTGTTGATTAGGAAAAGGCATAAATGCTTGCTTGGCAAAGCCTCTCATTTTATTCAATTTTCTCAACTCTTTAATAAATTCAATAGAACATGAGCACTTATGCAAGATCCTCTATATAACAAGGTTTAGGTGAATGTAATTATCAATGCACTGATTCATACTGTTTTGTTTGCTTTTTTAGCTGAGCCAGCACATGACTAAATCTTCAATAAGATTTGTATGACCAGTGAAAACTCAGATCAGCCTGCACATGCTTGCAGTCTGATCAGTCTTAATTGATCCCATGAACTTTCTACTGCTTCTGGACTACAGTTTAGCCGGCCTCAGTGGCTCAGTCGGATGCGCGTCTAACTGGTGATCAGGAGGACGCGGGTTCGACTCCCGCCGGGGTCGGCAACATTCTTTCGTGGAGATTGATCATGAAATCTTTTCTACGGTCATTCTCTCCCTTCCGCTGATTCAAGAAGGGCAGTTGTCAGTTTCTGGCGAAAGAATGTGCACTGTACTGGTTAACCGCTTACGTATAAGCCTGCCCAGGAAAGTGTTGATAGGTAAACTGACCGGCTCAAAAATGACCTAAATAGTGTTGACTGGGCCATAAAACTCGAATACAAACAAACAAAGACTACAGTTTAACCTCTATTTTTTCAGCAAAAATACAAAAGTATTAGTTATTGTACTTGCTAGGAAAGTTAACAATTTGAACACTAGCGAGCTCGTTAAATTAAGGGGAATGGGTACACCTTCAGGGGAGGCAACTCCTTTGAAAGTATTTTTGTCTCCCATGTCAATAGGGGTCAACTCTTAGAAAGAATTTGTCTCTAAGGAGCAAATTCTTTCCTTTAAGAGAAGACCTCTTTTTCAGTGGGACAGGGCTTATAGAAAAGGGAACAGGAAGTCCCAAAAGTTGTCTTCCTTTGAAAAATGGCAGAAAAATCTACCAGGTTTTCCCATTCCCCTTAAGGATTCTTTGAACAACTGGACCCAGATGTGTTGCACACAGATGTGATTCTGTAATGAGCTATGGACTATACAAGCCTCGATAGCGCAGTGGTTAACGCGTTCGACTTATGATCAAGAGGTTGTGCGTTCAATCCAGCCACCAGTATCGAGGTGTGTCCTTGGGCAAGACATGTAATTACACTGCCCCACTCCACCCAGGTGTAAATGTGTCTCTCTCACGCGCGTGTGAAAACACCCGGAATGAGTGTTCGAGAGCAATTCAATAAGCTTTAAGCTTTCATGGCCCCGATAGCTCAGTGGTAGAGAGTCCCCTTCGGGAATGGGAGGTCGCGGGTTCGATCCCCGGCCACTCCTTACCAAAGGCATGAAAAATGGTACTAGGAGCTCCCTTGGCTGACGCTCGCATTATCAGGGGTAGTCCTAGGAAGATAAATGAAGGCAGGTAAGTATTTGTTAAAGGATACTTTCTTTGTCACAATAAAAGCTCTACAGAGCTTATGTTATTTGTTTCGGATATGCGACGTTAAATAAAGCTTCTTTATCTTTATCTTTTCATCGCAATCAATCTAAAATAAATTAGTATAAACTAAAAACAGTTTGTTTGTGTTGAGGTTTTACATCCCCCTCGACACTATTCAGGTCATTTTGGAGACATGGACTTTCTGGAACTTTTACTGCACATCTCAAGCCCTACTGCCCAAAGAAACCGCCAGGGTTTAAGGGACAGTGCAACTTGCACAACTTTGCTGGGGCAGGCTTAGACCTTGTAAGCTGTTTACTCAGTACTCAAATGGCTTCTTCAGAAGCCATCTGATCTAGATCTACATTGTTTGAAAGATAAGACATATCCGGGGTCAGCTGGACAAGGGTTAAATTTAGGTAGTCTTACAGCTGGTGTGTGGGAATGTGTGGCAGAGGTAAAACGTCTCCCTGCCCTACATCATAGTGTAGATTATATTTTCTTGTCCTTTGGGATCATTGATTCCATTGTGGAATAATGAAAATATTTGATGGTCACTGATGAGGCCTAATTGGCCGAAACTAGCTAGTCTGGCCCAGAAAACATGTACACTCCATATTTTTAGTTCTGTGGTGTATTCCTTGCTTCCAAAGGATAACCCTTTTATAGAACATATTTAATAGCAGAATTTGACTGTATTTTACCTGGATATTGTGTCCCAGATTCCTTTATCTTCTCCTTTGCCATTATCATCCAGTAGTTTCTCTTTCTCCATACCGGGCTTCTTAGACACCTACAACGAACATAAATAATCTTACACAAGTGATCATTTCAAATTAAATTTTTGAAACAAGCCTTTGGCGAGTTTCAGAAATTTTATGTGAAAAGCCCACATGCATGGTATTCTTTTTATCATAAGAGCTATGTCAAGGAGAAAAGTGTCCTCAGTCATGTGTTTGTTTGTTTGAATTAAGGTTAACCCTTCTCTTGCTGAATATTCAGTTTAGCCACACCCATTTCTGACTTTGAAACAATCAGATTACTTGATGTAATTTAGTCCTACAAATTCACAAATTGAATGTCAAACAGTGTAGATCCTGATCAGATGGCTTCTTCAGAAGCCATCTGATCTGGATCTACACTGTTTGCAAATATAGGGTTTGTCGTGAACAGCAGGATAAGAGTTAAGCATCCCCATCAACACTATTTAGGTCATTTTAAAGATGTTATTTCCAATTTTGTGGGACTTTTACCCAACACTGAGATGCAATGACATCTCAAGCCCTGTCACCCAATGAAACCAAAAGGCTTATATCCATTGAACCATCTGACTTACACCACTTTGCCTGGTGGGTGGGTGGGGGGGGGGTGGGGGGGTTAACAGTACTCATGTTTGGTCAGTTGCAGCTCTGCGTGGAAGCACCATGCACCCAAATCTATTTCTCCAAGCTCCGAAGGGCGGGGGCAGGGGCGAGTGTGAAGACTGATCAGGGCCTAGCTATTTAAAACTTAAGACGTCATTAGGTAATGTAACATTGAAATTTTGATTATTCAGTATGGCAAATATTGTAATATTTTTTATGAAAATATTTGAGTAGCTTTTGCAAATGCAAACTAGAGCTGTCACTGAAACTGACTAGGGCCCCGGCAGCGCTATCAGAGGAGTAGGAAAAAATTTGTGGATGGACAGACAGACAGACAGACAGACGGACAGAGTGATTACTATAGGGCACCCACACTTTCAGTGCGGGGCCCTAATAAGAAAGTTATGGAGGATAAAAACATTTGTGGACGGACAGACGGACAGATGGACAGACAGGCGGACGGACAGAGTGATTACTATAGGGCACCCACACTTTCAGTGCGGGGCCACATTATGGTTAACATTTCTGCCAAGTAATATTGAAATCCATTCAGGAATAATAACAAAGTTATTAATTGGACACAGGAAAGACCCTTTTTTGACCTTTAACCTCTAAGTATGACCTTGACCTTTGAGGTACAGACCTGAGTCTTGCGCGCAACACTCCATCACATTATGGTTAACATTTCTGCCATCCAGGAATAATAATAACAAAGTTACTAATTGGACACAGGAAAGACCCTTTTTTGACCTTTAACCTCTAAGTATGACCTTGACCTTTGAGGTACGGACCTGAGTCTTGCGCGCAACACTCCATCACATTATGGTTAACATTTCTGCCAAGTAATATTTAAATCCATCCAGGAATAAGAAAGTTATGGAGGATAAAAAAATTTGTGGACGGACAGACAGACAGAGTGATTACTATAGGGCACCCGCACTTTCAGTGCGGGGCCCTAATGAGCCTTGGAAACAAGTAAAAGTCGCATGGGCTCAGGTCAGGAGAATTGGGAGGATGATTAACAACCTTGACCTTTTCAGCAGCCAAATATGACCTCACAACCTCTGACTTGTGAGAGGAGGCATTGTCATGGATCAGGTACACTCCTGACCAACCTTTGCTTGGACGCTTCTTATTGTAGAATGCTTTGACTTTCTTTAGTACAGTGTTCTTATAGAATCGCCCAGTGACTGTATGACCAGAAGGGCAAGCCACTTGAACCTCTGGGCCACTAGAAATGAAGAAGTTTGCATATAATATCTTCTTGGAGCTGATGGTTCTCTTGGCAATACAGGGTTGCTTTTGATCTTTGCACTTCCACAGTTTGCTATCAGCTCTTCTCTTTGGCTCAAACATGTGCACCCAGGTTTTGTCACCTGTTTGCAAGTTAAAAATAGCTTGGGTGTCCCTTTTTTTTATTTTTTCAAGAGCTGTTTGGCGCAATTAACCCTTATCTTGCTGTTCACGACAACCCCTATCTTTGCAAACTGTGTAGATCCAGATCAGATGGCTTCTGAAGAAGCCATCTGATCAGGATCTACCCTGTTTGGCATTCAATTTATGAATTTGTAGCAATAAATTACATCAAGTAATTTGATTGGTTGAAAGACAGAAATGGGTGTGGCTTAAATGAATATTCAGCAAGAGAAGGGTTAAGGCGTTGCTTCTTTTGCTCCTCAGTGACCAAATGGGACACCCACCTAGCGCAAATCTATCTCAAGCCCAAGTACTTGGTCAGAATGGTATGTACACTGTCTTCTGATAACCCTGTGCATTTAGCTATCTCTTTCACTGACAGTCGCGCATCTTCTTCAACCGCTGCCTTTACAGCAGCGATGGTTGCCTTAGTGATGGAGGTCTAGGGCCTACCAACACGGGCATCATCTTTGACTGATGATTTACCAGCTTTAAAAGCTTTGACCCACTGATAAACTGTGTGCTTTGAAATGGCAAGAGGTTCATATATGCCACACAATTCATCAAATATGTGACTTGAACCTATGTCAAGCCTAACTAGGCATTTTATGTAGCTGCGAATTTCAGCCTTTCGTAAACTGGCCAGTGTATATGACTTCATATATTTCAATCTGACGTATCTAGGTCACTATAAAAGCAATTTGCACGAAATAAACTGTTATCAGTAGCTATTTGAAAGGCTATTCAAGTGCAATGAAGCATTATCAGAAATACATACGATAAAACTACGGAAACCTATTAGTGACAAAACTTTTTGAAAGACCCTCATAAAAGCATCCTTGATGGCATGGATAGGGCCTGGACAATATAAGGGCTACAAGTAAATGCAGGAAAGATGAAAAGCATGATCTGTGGTACGGGCCTGGATCCCCTGCAGAGTTCTGGAAAGTTCCCATACACTGAATGTCGCACTGGAGTGGGCAGCAACAGTATCTTTAGCAATGGCTGCAAGCTCTGGGTGCACAAGAAATGCAGTGGGCTCAAGCACTTAATAGAGGATCCTGATTACAGGTGCACAGCGTGCCGGGGAACTGCAGGTCCCTTAGATTGCAGACCACAAAGGGAAGTCCAAGTCGCACCTGACAAGCTGGAGGTGGTAGCTTCCTTTATCTACCTAGGAGATGTGCTCTCAGCAGCCAGTGGCTGTGATCTTTCAACCACATGATGTATGAAAACAGCCTGGAAGAAGTTCAAGGAGATGCTATCAGTTCTCTTTTCCACTCACTTCTTGTTCAACACATGTAGCCCTGCTTACAGCTCTTGTATGTAGAGCGCAATGATCCACGCCAGTGAGACTTGGCCATTGACGAAGCCAAACCTCCAACATCTGCAGCGCAATGACAGGGCAATGATCAGACAGATCTGCTATGTCAAGCCTCAAGACACTGTCACCATCAGGTCCAGTGAGTTACTTGCACGACTTGGAATTAAGGACCTGGACCTCATCCATAAAGAGAGAAGACTCCGCTGGTACAGACATGTAGAACACTCCAACGGTGCAGTTAAGATAGCCTGTGATATACTGGTGGATGAAAAACGTGGACCTTCTGGCCCAAGATGGCCTGGAACCAGCTGACAGAGAGAGATCGCAGACAGTGGAAGCTCTCGGCTACTGACCTTCATGATGGACAAATTTGGAGATCTGGTGTGAGATCTGCGATGCATGCAGCAAGCCAGCTATATGTAAAGGGGCCCACTTATGTGGAGGTTGCCCCTGTACCTGCAAGTTAATAAACCAGAGGACCAGTGGTCCTACTCACCTGACACCTGGTCCTGGTGTACATTTTAATGTTTTTATACATGAATATAGCCTCAGAGCAGGGGTACACAACTTGTGGGGACAAAATTTTGATGTCTAACAATGTGATAAAACATTCCACCTATTCCTACCTTTCTGACAGTTCGATGGCCATGCTTTCATTATGGTTTATTCCATTTGTCATATTTTTTTTAACTTTTCATATTATTTAGGGAATGTCTGATTGACAATGTGCTGGGAAAGAGCACTTGACTCCTTGATTTTCCACTTGTACAGTTTTACTTAATACCATCTACATTATAGGTGTTTCTTTGCAGTATGGTGGCTGGGGCACAACGTGAATTTGTTTTATCAGTTCCTGGTGATTGCACTTTATCTACTTTGTGACCAGAAACAGCAGATCAGACCTATTTGATTGAATTTTTGCATTAACCCCAATTTTGTATTATATATTCCTTCCAATTCGGTATTCTAGAAATTATGTGCTTATTTTTTAAATTAATTTTAGGAGAGATACTGGTCTAGTGGAATTCATTTCACTGACCGTTCCAAGGCGGTTCTTCTGTCGCGGTTTATTTTTTTTATGGTATGTCTTTTGTGTGTGTGTGTGTATCGCTTACATTATTTTATTTTGGATAGCCAATTGGCCATTTTGTGGGAAAGTAACTGTCCTTTTGGCTTTCCACTATTGATGTTTCCATTAGAGTCTAGTTATTTCATGTTTGTGTTTCTTTTCCTTTGGTGTCACTGATAGGAGCTGTGGGTTAATTGTATCTATTCCTGATCACTGCCTTCACTTCTATTTTCTAATAATGTATTTTGGAAATTCTCCTTTCAGTTCAGTTGTCACAAGCATAAAAAGTATACCAGAGTTGTTCCATATTGTGTTAAACATTATTGGCTGACAATGTCTTGTGGTAGCCCCAAAAATTTATTAATGACCTTGACCTTTCTTACACATAGATCTTCATGTATTCAGCTACTTTACCTTATCTACTAATTTTGGTGACACTGTCTTCAATGGTTTCCTAAAAATCCATTATTTTCACTTTTTCCCATGCAAAAGCCTAAGTCGGCAAATTTGACATTGCTGTAAAATAGGTCAAGGTCAACTCGGGGTCACCATTTGTACAAACTATGATGGGCCTGAGTACCATATGCTACATGCCAAGTTTCAAGGCCATTGGCCTTACGGTTCTGGAGAAGAAGAATTTTTAAGGCTTTTTACCATATATATAGGCGTGACGGCCATCTTGGTCATGTGATCTAGACCGTATTGGTATTTTTTCATTTGTTCAACTCACAAAGGCTCCATATTAAATTTCACTTAAATTGGCTCAGAAGTTTTGGAGAAAAAAATGTTTGAAATATGGATCCTGAATGACCTTGGTCTAAGGCCAATGAATGACCTTGACCTTTCAGACCCATAGATCTTCATGTATTCAGTTACTTTACCTGGTCTACAAATTTTGGTGACACTGTCTTCAATGCTTTTCCTATAAATCCATTATTTTCACTTTGCCCCATGCAAAAGCCTACTTCGTCAAATTTGACATTGCTGTAAAATAGGTCAAGGTCAACCCGGGGTCACCATTTGTACAAACCATGATGGGCCCGAGTACCATATGCTACATGCCAAGTTTCAAGGCCACTGGCCTTATGGTTCTGGAGAAGAAGATTTTTGAAGGCTTTTTACCATATATGGGCATGGCGGCCATCTTGGTCATGTGATCCAGACCCCGCGAACAAACTTTCGTTCCCCCATCCCACTGAGGCTCCATATGAAATTTGGCTTTGATTGGCCCTGCAGTATAGGAGAAGAAGATCTTTGTTAATGGTGGACGGACGGACGGACGGAAGGACAGACGACGGACCATGGCTATACTATAAGCTCACCTATGAGCCTAAAGGCTCAGGTGAGCTAAAAATCAGATGATGATGATGATTTTTGTTTGATATGTGGTTTAACATCCCTGTCAACATTGTATAGGTCATTTGGAGAAGTTGCTTCCAATTTTGTGGGACTTTTACCCGACATTGAGGTGAAATGACATCTCAAGCCCTGTCGCCCAATGAAACCAAGGATTTATAAGCATGGCTGGTAAGACTCCCACCGCTTTGCCTGAGCAGGCTAAAATCCTCTTAGCGGTTTACCAGTACTCGTGTGCGGTCGGTTTCAGCTCTGCGTTGAAGCATCATGCAGCCCATCTATTTCTCCAAGCCCCGATGGCTTGATGATGATGATATGTCTCTTGCTTGTCATCGTTGCAGCACAGGTTCGTTACCCAGTGTCACCTGTCCAAGACCTACAGTACTCTTCAGATACTCCGATATTCCTCCACCTTATATGATCACAATATGCTAACAGTGTGGGAACCTTCTGGTTATAGTATACAATCTCAAATACATATAGACTGACCTTGACTCTAATTGTTCTAGACTTAAAACTTCCCATAGTCACAATGATGTCTTCGGAACCTTCTGGAGTGTCTGTATATTCATGGCTAAAAGAGAATGTAAAAATGTTACTGAAAAGCAAAGTGGAATTTGATCAAAATCCATCAATTCTTTCTCAGGACATTGAATGGAAACCGCTTCTGATGGAAATAAAGAGAAGAAACTCTGGTATAATTTAAAAAAAAAAAAAATGCCAAATAACTGTCCTTAGAAAGGTATTCTATATGTGAAATTTAACTGAAATTCATCTATTCGAGCAGAAACCTTTGCCTAATGGCAATCATGGGCAGTAACTCTGGCATGACAAAATATACAAAGTAACAATCTTAAGTGAGGCATAGTCAATATCATTCTATATGTGAAGATTGATAAAAAAAAATCTTTTATTTCTTTCACAAGATATTGAACGGAAAATATTTTCAGATAGGAATCAAGGGCAGTAACTAGCAAAAATTGATGAAAAGTCCCTTGTAACAATCCGTAGTGTGGTTAAGGGGAATGGGAACACCTGCTAGATTTGTCCGCCATTTTTCAAAGGGAGACAACTTTCGGGACTTCCTGTTCGCTTTTCTATAAGCCCTGTCGCACTGAAAAAGGGTCCTTTAAGAGTAGACCCCTTTTGACATGGGCGACAAAAATACTTTTGGAGGAGTTGCATCCCCTGAAGGTGTTCCCATTCCTCTTAAGTCAATACTGTTCTATAATGTTAATAATCAAGTAATTTTGTATTGGCTGAGTTACAGGTCCGAGGTCTGCTGTATTGGCCCAAGGCCGAAGCCAATACAGCAGACCAAGGACGTGTAACTGAAACAATACATAATTACTTGATTAATGACAATCTTATTAATTGACCCAATTAAAAACATGATTATTTATTTTTTACCTCAGTGTTAATATGGATGACCTTGGAACAATACAGGATATTCAATTAATATTTTATCATATTACACTGTTATTATCTTGTGGACAATTTCACGTCATGAAAAGCATATAACCACACGTTTTTGTTTGTTTGTATTGGGGTTTAACGGCCCAGTCAAAACTATTTTAGGTAATTTTTGAGCCGGTCAGTTTACCTACCCACACTTTTCCTGGGCAGGCTTATACATAAGCAGTTAACCAGTACAGTGCACATTCTTTCGCCAGAAACTGACAACTGCCCATCTTGAATCAGCAGAAGGGAGAGATTGACGGCAGAAAATATTTCATTGCCGACCCCAGCAGGAATCGAACCCGCGTCATCCTAATCACCAGTCAGACGCGCATCCGACTGAGCTAACAAGGCCGACTGACCACACATGTAATAACGCATAGTTACTGGTACGTAATGTCAAGATGCTCTCCATGATAAAACCTATGTTTATCATAGCTAAAAAAATCTTGTTTAAAATCCTTATATGGGCCCCATCAAGCGATTTTGGTACTTATCGCCTATGCGAGCAGCGAAGGTTCAGGCGAGCCTGCGCATCCGCGCAGTCTCGCCAGAACCTTTGCTGCTCACTCATACAAGCAGTGAATCTAGAGGAACCTTCAGACAGAAAGCCATATCCCTAGCCCCTCTGAATGGCTGGGCATGCGCAGTTAAATTTGTCATGACGGAATGCTCGAAGACACAAATTCTCTTGGCGTGGCTCATATGATAAACAGAATCTTACACTAGTGCTCATTTCATACGAAATGGCCACTCATGTAAGATTCTCTATATAGGTGAATTTGATCAAATTCCATCCATTCCTTCTCAAGATACTAAGCGGAAACTAACAGTGTCCGCTCAATATCTTATGAAGGAATAGATAGAGTGTGTTACAGATTGATGGATCTGACATTACGAAAACACGTCTGTCAAATACATTGTAAATTTTACCACCCCCAAAAAAACACCAACATTTTGAGACGAAAAATTGGGTTATTTTTCTTATTTCTCTTCAAAATATAGATTGTGGGTACATGTTAGAACCACCTCAATTTGAGGCGGTTCTAACAAGAATCCATAATCTATATTTTAGAATAGAAATAAGAAAAATAACGTTTATCCCTCTAAACCCCAGTTTTACCATGTAAAAGTGGGGTTCAAGGGGGTCAGAATTATATTGGTGTGTTTTCGTGATGAAACTTAAAACCACCCTGTCCCCAAGAGATGGCAGTGTAGCCCTTCCCCTTAAAAAATTTCTATACTATGGCATTTCACCTTGCTATCTGGTATATATCACTCGACCTTCCCCCTCTGAGTTTCAACATCCAAGCACCTGGATTCGCTTTTAATTGGAAATATCCCTGAAAAATATACATACATTTATTTATTGATAACAGGCTAAAATTATCCCTTGTAAAACTTAATTGAATGTTGAAAGTTGTGAGTGCTTGAAGTCAGAGAAACTTGAACAATGAATTACCAGTAGGTCATCCTCACTTTAGAACTGACAGAGTTAACTATGTTATTTCAATAGTGGATCTTTTGTATAAATTCTTAGAGATGTGTGTGTGTGAATTCGGGTTTAACGTCGCTTTCAACAATTTTTCAGTCATATCACGACGGTGTCTGGTTGCGACAGGGAGCTCAATGCTCACTTTTATAGTGCAGCCTCACTGAAGTATCATGTCCCAGACACATTGCATGATACTTCACCCAGTCACATTATCCTGACACTGGGTCGACTAGTCCTAGCTCTACCCCGTAAATCTGAGTGCCAAGCAAGGAGCAGCTAGTACCATTCATAACGACTTTGGTATGTCAAGGCCCGGGAACGAACCCGTGACCTCCTGTTCCCTGGTGCGGACACTCTACCAACTGAGCTATCGGGGCCGGTAAAATTCTTAGAGAAACTCCAACAAAACTGAATACCATTTCCCAATATCTGAACCATTTTACTAAGTGAAGCTACACTTGCAGCAAGCTAATTTGCATAGACAACATTCTAAAGTTTTTATTTCAGATAAAATCATGCTTTACATGTCATGTGACTTGTCTGAAGAGTCACATGACATGTTGACTTATTTTCTGAAAGACATAAAAAATGGAACTGTCATCTGCCCTGTACAATATGGTGCTTTAAGTGTTAAAAGTGTGATTTTATTACTACAGCAAAATTCCCATAAAAGACCCCCTTTAGGACTGTTCAAAAGTGGTCTTTAAGACCACTTTTGAACAGTCCCAAAGGCGGTCTCTTTCCAGAGGACCCTTGGTGTAGAAAACACATAGAACATCTAAAACATTTTAAATATGCTTATAAAAGCAGAATTAGTCTTAATTTTAGCTGGTCTTAATGGCAGAATTTTACAGCATTTTTTTGTCTGAAATTTCACTCACCAAGTTTGCCATGACAATGGTATCCATGACAACATCTGATATATTGGTTCCCAAGGTAAACTGCAGCCCTCTGGGAGGCTGACCTGTGTTTGCATCATGACAGTGACCTGAAAATTGCAAGTAAAGATGAATACAGATTATCTGGACACATTTAAGGGGAATGGGAACACCTGGCAGATTTTTCTGCCATTTTTCAAAGGGATACAACTTTTGGGACTTCCTGCTGGCTTTTCTGTAAGTCCTGTCCCAATGAAAAAGGGGTCTACTCTTAAAGGATAGCAAATTCTTTCCTTTAAGAGTTGACCCCTATTGACATGGAAAACAAAAATACTTTTGCAGGAGTTACCTCCCCTGAAGGTGTTCCTATCCCCTTAATAAATTAATGTATTTTTTAACATTCATTAAGTATCAATAACAATGGGTCATAAGAAAGGTTTAAGCGAACCCCCTCCAAAAAAAGTGTCACAAGCAAAGGAAGGGGTTCACTAAAACTTTGCTCGTGACTTGATGTTATTACCTTTATTATTTAAATTTACATTATTTTTCATCCATTATGTGATGAACAATTCCGGTTTGATGGCTAAAATTTGAATAAGAAAACAATTAAACGTGGTTTTCCTTTTAACAATGGAAAAGTGCCTTTGACATCCTCCAATCATAATCAAAAGAACCCTGGTTTATCTCTGACGTCATTTCATGATCTGTGATGTGTTTTTTGTTTTTCGTTTGAATTGAGGTTTAATGTCCTCTTTGACACTATTTAGGTAATTTTGGAGACTTTGCTTCCAATTTTGTGGGACTTTTATCTGCCACAGAGATGAAATGACATCTCAATCTCTGACGCCAAATGAAACCAATAGGGTTAATACGCATGGCCGGTCCCACTTGCACCACCTTACCTGGACAGGCTTAGATGTTCTAAGCGGTTTATAAGTACTAATGTACGGTCAGTTTCAGCTCTGCCTGGAACCATCATGCAACCCAGCCCCGATGGGCGGGCTCCCTCTGTGATGTGGCATGATTCAATGTATTCACTGAAGTATGAACAACATTGCATCCCAATAGTTAACTCATCCCAATAGTTAACTCATCCCAATAGTTAACTATTGGGGTTTTCTGCAAATGCACTGAGAATGTAAATATTATCTACTCAGTCTCTGACTGACTGATTGTTTTGTACTATAACAGACCAGTCAACACTATTATAGGTCATACCGAGCCAGACATTTTACGTTGCCACACTTTTCCTTGGCAAGCTTTAAGTAGTTAAGCATTACAAAGCACATTCTTTCAGCAGAAACTGACAACTGCCCATCTTGAATCAGTGGCAAACAGTGCAGGCCTAGATCACGTTTTACAGCCTTTCCAAGATTGTTTTTCTTTAACTGAGTTGACTTTCAATCAGAGGGGGGTGGGGGTGGAGAGAAAAAACATCTGACCTTTCATTGAAGAACTTGGCATTACATGTGTCTCAAGAGAGGCTTAAACCTATAAAGGTCCCGGTGTAATTGTGTCATGATTTGTTAGTTTGTGTTGAGGTTTACATCCCCGCCAACATTATTTAAGTCATTTTGAAAACGTTGCTTCCAATTTTGTGGGACTTTTCCCCATAATTGAGATGAAATATCTCAAGCCCTATATCCAAAACAAACTGCTAGGGTTTATATGAAGGGATGGTCCAAACTTGCACCACATTGCCTGGGTAGGCTTAGCCCTTCTCAGTGGTTTACCAGTACTCATGTTTGGTCGGTTTCAGCTCTGCATGGAAGCTCCAAGCAGCCCGAACTATTTCTCCAAGCCATGATGGGTAGGGTAAATTATTGTGTCATTAATCTTACCTTCAAGGAGCAGATACTCTAAATCAAAATTGGCTTGAACTCCTCCGCTTTTAACCTAAAATGAACATGTGTAGATGAAAATGAAGTGGCAGAACCCAAATTACATTAAAGTGATCAGGATCTACACTGTTTGACATTCAGTTTATGAATTTGTAGTAATAAATTACATCAAGTAATTTGATTGGTTGATAGACAGAAATGGGTGTGGCTTAAATGTATATTCAGCAAGATAAGGGTTAATTTCAAAATGGCCTAGGTACATTTTATTTGGTTAAACAAATGGGTTTAAGGATTTCATCAGCTATTTTCAAATGGACACCTGTGATATATAGTAAGGCAATGAGCATGTCCATTATCCTTTGAGCTGTGTAAAGCAGATAATTGTGTCTCAGGATATAAGAACACATGAGACAAAAGGCAGCCTGCACAGCCACTTGGTCAGAAAATTTCCTTACCTGTCTGGCTTGCAAAACTTTTGGGACAAAAGCTGTCTGTGTAGAGCCTAACAGAGACTAAGGACTAAGATCAACCTGCAAGTCTCTATGAAATTTACAAAATTTATAAGCCCTTGTTTTTGTGTATTTATTTTTTTTTTTTGTCTTTTTTTTTTTTTTGATTTTGGTTTTAGGGCCCTTTCAAGATAACTTCACTTATTTAGAGCTGATTGTTAATCAGAGGTGGGAGAAAAACGGCATACCCGGAAAAAAACCACCAGGCCTTCCTTTGCAAAACTTGGCGCCTCACATGTGATTCTAGGGAGGCTCAAAGCTATAATATGCTTTTGGTCATATAAGACAAGTGAAATTTTGAAGAATTTTGTACGGATGTGCAGGCTGATCTGAGTCTCCAATGGACCATTTCTGGGCCAGACAAAGACTGGCTAGTTTCAGCATTAACCCTTCTCTTGCTGAATATTCATTTAAGCCACGACCATCTCTGTCTATCGACCAATCAAATTACTTGATGTTATTTATTGCTACAAATTCACAAACTAAATGTCAAACAGTGTAGATCCTGATCAGATGGCTTCTTCAGAAGCCATCTGATCTGGATCTACACTGTTTGCAAAGATAGGGGTTGTCGTGAACAGCAAGATAAGAGTTAAGACTATCCAGATAGTTCCTAGCATTGACATGCAGGCTGATCAGAGTTTATGCTAGGCATATGTCTGAAAGCATGACATGGCTCATTTGATCTCTAAACTTATTACTGTTTGCATCAACTACCAGCAAATGGATAAATGTTATAGTGCAACAATAATCATCTATATTTTTTCTACACTATCGTTAAAATCAATACCTAGTCCTACAGGAAATCGTGCAAGATGGCAAGTAAACTGGCTCTTAACCGTTAAGTTGCCGAGAAAAACTACATCTGAAAATGTCGTCTGCTTATGTCGTCTGCTGGACTTCTTGCAAACCTTTTAGAAATATTTTTGCACACAGGCAAACAGTGTGGGTCCAGATCAGACTGCCCCTACAGGAGCAGTCTGTTAGGTCCACACTGTTTGCAACAATGACTTTTGATGTAATCGACAGATGACAAAGCAGACGGCAATTGTCGTGATTGGCATTTTATGGGTTAAAGCATCATGAATAACCTGTAAAATATAACCCATTCCATAAAAATCAACAATGCTGAATAATTTTCTTATCTCCCCCGCCCATCGAGGCTTGAAGAAATAGATTGAGCTGCACGATGCTTCCACGCAGAGCTGAAACCGACCGCACACGAGTACTGGTAAACCACTTAGCGGCTCTAAGCATGCCCAGACAAAATGGTGCGAGTCGAACTGTCCATGCGACATGTGCGACAGGGCTTGAGATGTCATTTCATCTCAGTGTCGGGTAAAAGTCCCACAAAATTGGATGCAACATCTCCAAAATGCCCTAAATAGTGTTGACGCGGACATTTAACCCCAAATCAATCAATCAATCAATAAAATGTTCTTAAATACTACCAGATGAGGACTAGAGAATCTCTGAAGGGGATGTTGTATAATTATAATTCATAGAAATGGAAAATTACATATTTTCGTAAAAGATTGATTTTTTTTTTGTTTGTTTGTTTGATTTGAGGTTTAACGTCCCTGTCAACACTGTATAGGTCATTTTGGAGACGTTACTTCCATTTTTGTGGGACTTTTACCCGACACTGAGATGACATCTCAAGCACTGCTGTCGAATGAAACCAATAGGGTTTTAAAGCATGGAAGGTCCGACTCGCACCACTTTGCCTGGGCAGACTTAGATCCTCTCAGTGGTTTACCAGTTCTCATGTATGGTTGGTTTCAGCTCTGCGTGGCAGAATCATGCAGCCCTATCTATTTAGTTAAGCCCTGATGTGTGGCGGTGGAAATCTCTGAAGGGGATGTTGTATACTTATAATTCATGGCAATGAAAAATTACTTTTCGTAAAAGAGGATTGATTTTTTTATGACTGGCTTACCTCCTCCAAGAGTATATTATCCAAATCATACTGCGTTCTCACAGATTCCACTAACCAACTTTCTGGAGGCTGCATCCCAAGGGTGAGTAATGATTTCTGGGGTAGGTCTGTGAACTTGGCACTAGGTCCCAAGGTCAAACTGCCGTCAACCTTGAAGGTCATCTCAGGCTCCAAGACATACCGATAGAAACTGAAATGACAACAAGAGGGCCATGATGGCCCTGGATCGCTCACCTGATCCATAGTGTAACAAGTGGGCCCCAGGGAGGGCCATTATTGGCCGAAGGGCTTTAATGTGCATAATGTTGAGGGAGGTCTTAAAGGTGAAGCTTCATACCAAACAAAAACAAAGGCTATAATTTGAACAATCTTGGCAAAGGTCCACTAGATGACGCTACACACCAAATATCAAAGACCTGGGCCTTGCTGTTTCAGAGAAGAAGATTTTTATAAAGATATTCCCTACATAAGTCTATGCACCAGGCTATATAAGTCTCTGTAAAACCAAAGGGCCCCGGGGTGGGGGGCATTTGTGGCCCCAGGGCTATAATTTTAACAAACTTGGTAGAGGTCCACTAGATGAAGCTCCATACCAAATATCAAAGACCTGGGCCTTGCAGTTTCAGAGAAGAAGATTTTTAAAAATTTCCCTTTATAAGTCTATGTAAAACCAAAGGGTCTCTGGGCGCGACATTTTTGGCCCCAGGGCTATAATTTCAACAATCTTGGTAGAGGTTCACTAGATGACGCTTCATACCAAATATCAAAGACCTGGGCCTTCTGGTGTCAGACGAGAAGATTTTTAAAGGTTTCCCTATAAAAGCCTGTGTAAAACCAGTGGGCCCTGGCCCGGGGGCATTTTTTGGCCCAAGGGCTATAATTTGAACAATCTTGGTAACGGTCCACTTGACGAAGCTACTTACCAAATATCAAAGACCTGGGCCTTCTGGTTTCAGACAAGAAGATTTTTAATGGTTTTCCCAATATAAGCCTATGTAAAACCAGTGGGCCCCGGGGCGGGGCCAGTTTTGGCCCCAGGGCTATAATTTGAACAATCTTGGTAGAGGTCCACTAAAAGAAGCTTCATACCAAATATCAAAGACCTGGGTCTTCTGGTTTCAGACAAGAAGATTTTTAAAGGTTTTCCATATATAAGCCAAATTATGTAAAACCAGTGGGCCCCGGGATGGGGCTGTTTTTGGCACCAGGGCTATAATTTGAACAATCTTGGTAGCGATCAACTAGACAAAGCTAAATACCAAATATCAAAGACCTGGGCCTTCTGGTTTCAGACAAGAAGATTTTTAAAGATTTTCCCTATATAAGCCTATGTAAAACCAGTGGGCCCCGGGGCAGGGCCGTTTTTTGCCCAAGGGCTTATAATCCATCCACTGGTTAAGCAGGAGAAGCTCTGGTGGCCATTTTGTTCACCCGAGCTGAACAGTATGAGCAATTTTGGTAGAGGGACACCAAACGAACATTCCTGTGAAATAATTTCAAAAATCCATCCACTGGTTAAGGAGAAGAAATCGTTTAAAAGTTTTTCTATTTTTAGCTCTGGCGGCCATTTTGTTCACCCAAGTGGAACGGTATGAGCATTTTTTGATGAGATTCACCAAAGGAACATTCCTGTGAAATAATTTCAAAATCCATCCACCAGTTAAGGAGTAGAAGTCGTTTAAAGGTTTTTCTATTTTTAGCTCTGGCGGCCATCTTGTTCACTGGTGCAGAATGGTAAGAGCAATTTTGGCAGAGGGTCACCTAAGGAACATTCCTGTGAAGTAATTTCGAAATCCATCCACTGGTTAAGGAGAAGAAGTCCTTTAAAGGTTTTTCTATTTTTTAGCTCTGGCGGACATTTTGTTCACCCGAGCGGAACAGTTTGAGCAATTTTGGTAGAGGGTCACCCAAGGAACATTCCTGTGAAGTAATTTCGAAATCCATCCACTGATTAAGGAGAAGAAGTCCTTTAAAGGTTTTTCTATTTTTAGCTCTGGCGGCCATTTTGTTCACCCGAGCGGAACGGTTTGAGCAATTTTAGTAGAGGGGCTCCCAAGGAACATTCCTGTGCAATAATTTCAAAATCCATCCACTGGTTAAGGACGAGAAGTGGTTTAAAGGTTTTTTTATTTTTAGCTCTGGCGGCCATTTTGTTCACCCGAGCGGAACGGTTTGAGCAATTTTAGTAGAGGGGCACCCAAGCAACATTCCTGTGCAATAATTTCAAAATCCATCCACTGGTTAAGGAGAAGAAGTCGTTTAAAGGTTTTTCTATTTTTAGCTCTGGTGGCCATTTTGTTCATCCGAGCGGAACAGTTTGAGCAATTTTGGTAGAGGGTCACCCAAGGAACATTCCTGTGAAGTAATTTCGAAATCCATCCACTGATTAAGGAGAAGAAGTCCTTGAAAGGTTTTTCTATTTTTAGCCCTGGCGGCCATTTTGTTCACCCGAGCGGAACGGTTTGAGCAATGTTAGTAGAGGGGCTCCCAAGGAACATTCCTGTGCAATAATTTCAAAATCCATCCACTGGTTAAGGAGAAGAAGTTGTTTAAAGGTTTTTCTATTTTTAGCTCTGGTGGCCATTTTGTTCACCCGAGCGGAACGGTTTGAGCAATTTTAGTAGAGGGGCACCCAAGGAACATTCCTGTGCAATAATTTCAAAATCCATCCACTGGTTAAGGAGAAGAAGTCGTTTAAAGGTTTTTATATTTTTAGCTCTTGCAGCCATTTTGTTCACCCGAGCGGAACTGTTTGAGCAATTTTGGTAGAAGGTCATCCAAGGAACATTCCTGTGAAATAAATTCAAAATCCATCCACTGGTTAAGCAGGAGAAGTCGTTTAAAGGTTTTTCTATTTTTAGCTCTGGCGGCCATCTTGTTCACCCGAGCAGAACAGTTTGAGCAATTTTGGTAGAGGATCACCCAAGGAGCATTCCTGTGAAATTAGAAAATCTGTCCAGCAGTTTTGTAGAAGAATTTGTTTAAAGCAAAAGTTGACGACGGACGCACGGACGACGGACAAAGACCGATCCCAAAAGCTCACCTTGAGCACTTCGTGCTCAGGTGAGCTAAAAATGGACAGTATTAAGTTGGCATTGCTGAGTTATGAGTTCTGCATAACATATTACTTAGATCAACGTTTGACCAAAGTATGCTGAAAATCCTTTCAGGGTAAAGGGGATATAGAGCCGACAGGAAATCTAAGGATCAAACTCCTCACCTTCAATTGTGACCTTAACCCGACAGGGTTGAGTTATGGGTTCTGCACCTCATGTCACTCAGGTCAACATTTGACTGAACTTTAATAAAAACCTCTTCAGGGGTAAAAGAGATATAGAGCGGACACGAAATTCAAGGCTCAAACTGGTGACCTTCAGTTGTGACCTTCATCTTGAGTCAGCATGGTGTAGTTGTGAGATCTGAACACCAGCACACTGAGGCGAATATTTGACCAAAGTTTAACGGAAATCTTTTCAGGGATAAAAGAGATATACAGCGGACACGAAATTCAATGCTAAAACTCGTGACCTTCACCTGGAGTGGGCATGGTTGAGTTATGGGTTCTGCACATCATCTCACTTAGGCCAACAACTGTCCAAAGTTTTATGAAAATAGGAGATATGGAACGGACACAAAATTCAAGGCTCAAACTTGTGAGCTTCAATTGTGACCTTGACCTGGTGTCAGCATGGTTTATTTATGGGTTCTACACATCAGCTCACTGAGACGAATATTTGATCAAAGTTTAATGTAAATCTATCAAAGGGTTCAGGAGCTATAGAGCGGACAGATGGACAGACAGCCAGACGGATGGATGGAAAATCTATCATTTTGGGTCTAAGCGCTATTTCTTTTGTTATTTTCTTTTGTTTGGTATAGGAGCTAACCTTCTAAACCTTTTGTTTGGGGAATAAATCTATTATTTTGCAATCATTTTGTATTGTTATATAATCCTAACACTAGCCCCTGAAGCCTAAATGTTAGCTCGGACAGAAAGAAGGGCATTCCTATAATTCCCTCTCCGCTTTGCAGCCGGGGAATTAATCAGTTGGATGCCGCACTGGCATAAGAAACATGGCAACTTCACCCCAATCAATCACCCCATTCTAAAAGATTGAGTAACATTTGTTTTGCTGTCTAACCCTTATCTTGCTGAATATTCATTTAAGCCACACCCATTTCTGTCTATCAACCAATCAAATTACTTGATGTAATTTATTACTACAGATTCATAAACTAAATGCCAAACAGTGTAGATCCTGATCAGATGGCTTCTTTAGAAGCCATCTGATGTGGATCTACACTGTTTGCAAAGATAGGGGTTGTCGTGAACAGCAAGATAAGGGCTAAATAGCACAAGTGATACTTCAATAACTCAAACACTGATGGCTCATTTACTATGGCTATTTTAAACCCGTTACCTGAGACCTTAGGAAAATTTTCCCTCAACTTCAGATATTGATATAATTGAGATAAATTAGAGAGGATTTTGCGGACTGAACAAATTATTTGTCTAAATCGCAACGAAAGTAAGGGCGAGGATTGTGGCCACGTAAAATCGATTTAAGCCCCCCAGTGGAAATCTTCCACTGACCCTTCCAAGGCGGCTCTTCTGTGGCGATTTATTTATGTTGTTGTTTGTTACTTACTGTGTGTATCACTTGTGTCTTTTAATTTTGGATGGCCATATGGCCATTTTGTGGGAAAGTAACTGTCCTTATGGCCTTCCTTTGTTTAGGTTTCCATTATGGTCTGGGTCGCTTAATGTTTGTATTTCTTTCCCTTTGGTGTCTTTTATGGGTAGAGTTAGTTAATTGCATCAATTCCTGATCTTTGTTTTACTTCTACTTTATCCCAAAAATGTATGTTGTTTCACTGTTGAGGCTAGACATGCCTGTCAACACTATTTAGGTCATTTTGGAGGCATTGATTCCAATTTTGTTGGGACTTTTACCTTATCGGTATTTAGATGAAATGCTATCTCAAGCCCTATCATGCCCGCCCCTCGCCACCGTCATTAAAAAAGCTAGGGTTTAAGGAACCATCTTCCTAAACCACATTTTCTGGGTAGATTTAGACCTTCTAAGCAGTTTACTAGTACACATGAGTTTGGTTGGATTCAGCTCTGCGTGGAAACAACATGCACCCAAATCTATTTCTCTGGGCCCCATAGGCTGGGACCCAAAGTTTCACTGTATAAGCAAGCTAAAAGCAAGAACTGAAATGGCGTGCCTCTTTCAACATACTCTTACCTTTTGAGGGGCATCTCAGAGAGTTTATCCTGGGAATTCATGAATAATTTGATGTCCATGTTGGCAATTTCCTTCAACACCTGAAATAAATGTATATACCATATTTACTGTGACAGGCCTCTCAGCTAGCAGTGTAAACCCTGATGAGATGCTGCAGAATGCAGCATCTCGTCAGCGTCTACACTGTTTGCCTCTCATCCAGCTGTTTTTAGTCGCAACATCAGGTAGTAAATTGTATTTGTTCAAATTTTCAAGTAGTATGGTTCATCAGGTAGTAAATCGTACTTGTTAAAATTTCAGAATAACTATGGTACATCAGGTAGTAAATCGTACTTGTCCAAATTTTTGAATAACTTTGGTACATCAAGTAGTAAATCATACTTGTCCAAATTTCAGAATAACTATGGTACATCAGGTAGTAAATCATACTTGTCCAAATTTCAGAATAACTATTGTACATCAAGTAGTAAATCGTACTTTTCAAATTTAAGAATAACTATGGTATATCTGGTAGTAAATCATACTTTTCAAATTTCAGAATAACTACGGTATATCTGGTAGTAAATCGTACTTTTCAAATTTCAGAATAACTATGGTACATCTTCAGAATAACTATGGTACATAGGTGGGTAAATTGTACTTGTTCAATTTTTCGAATAACTATGGTACATCAGGTAGTATATTGTACTTGTTCAAATTTCAGAATAACTCTGGTACATCGGGAAGTAATTTGTACTTGTTCAAATTTTTCGAGTAACTATGGTACATCGTGTAGTAAATCGTACTTGTTCAAATTTTAGAATAACTATGGTACATTGGGTAGTAAATTGTACTTGTTCAAATTTTAGAATAACTATGGTATACAGGCCTCCGTGGCCTAGTGGATAAGAGCGCCGACTCTTAATCATTAGGGCTCTCGCCGCTGTGGGTTCAAGCCTCGCTCCGGTCACATGTGAGACGCCAAGTTCTGTTAAGGAAGGTCAGGTGGTTTTTCTCCGGTACTTCGGTTTTCACCCACCTCTGATTAACGATCGGATCGATATGAGTGAAATAATCGTGAAAGGGCCGTAAACCCCACCCCCCACCCCCCAAAAAAAATAATAACTATGGTACATCCGGGAGTAAATTGTACTTCTTCAAATTTTAGAATAACTAAGGTACATCCGGTAGTAAACTGTACATGTTCATAGTAAATTGTACTTGTTCAAATTTTAGAATAACTATGGTACATTGGGTGAAAAATTGTACTTGTTCAAATTTTAGAATAACTATGGTACATTGGGTAGTAAATTGTACTTGTTGGACCGACCAAGAGGGTGATTACTTTTGGACACCTGCAAAAATTTTGCTCGGCCCTAAATATTTGATGATGTGTTTCAACTTAAGTATGTTGCCAAAGCCATTAGGGATCAAACTTACGACCACCTGATCACCAGTCAAACACACACCTGACTAACCCCACAAGGCTGGTAAATAAGATGGGTATATCCCACAAAGCAGGCCCCTGCCCATAGGGGCTTGAAGAAATATATGGGCTGCATGATGCTTCCACGCAGAGCTGAATTTGGCCCGCACACTAGTACTGGTAAACCGCTTAGAGGATCTAAGCCTGTCCAGGAACCGCAGTGCGAGGCGGACCGTCCATGCTAATAAAACCTATTGGTTTCATTGGGCGACAGGGCTTGAGAAGTCATTTCATCTCAATGTCGGGTAAAAGTCCCACAAAATTGGAAGCAACATCTCCAAAATGACCTTTACAGTGGTGACGGGGACGTTAAACCTCAAATCAAACAAACAAACAAAACATTGGGTGATACATTGTACTTGTTCAAAAGTTAGAATAAGTAAGGTACATTGGGTAGTAAATTGAACTTGTTGGACCGACCAAGAGGGTGATTACTTTTGGACACCAGCAAAAATTTTGCTCGCCCTAAATATTTGATGATCTGTTTCAACGAAAGTATGTTGCCAAAGCCATCAGGGATCAAACTTGGGACCGCCTGATAATCAGTCAAACACACACCTGACTAACCCTACAAGGATGGTAAATAAGATGGGTATATCCCACAAAGCATAAAAAATGAAACTTACCTGTAAGATGGGAGCCATTTTCTGAGCAGCCGTTGAAACAGGATCTACAATAGCCTCCACCTGGAAAGCTGGGCTGTTCGGATCTGCTGGTATCCTCACAACACTACAAATGAAAGAAACTAAAAATATCCAACTGCGTACAGTAAAAATCCTAAAAATTGGGAAGACTTGCCGTAATTCTGCTAAAATTTTAACAAATTTGTTTCATGATCCAGGAAAGAGTCTTAAAGGTGTAGAAGGAATGGCAAACAGTGTAGATCCCTGTTCAATCAGGAGCAGTCTGAGGGTCTGCACTGTTTGCTTAGGCCGATCTGTCCCAATACTTAGGATCAATACGGGAATATCCTAATTTGTTGACCTGCATTTATAAAGGAGGTGTATATGGCTTTAACCTTGTCCAAAATAAATTACAGTAAAAATCCTATATTAAGACCACCTTTGGAACTGTTCAAAAGTGGTCTTTAAGACCCTTTTGAACAATTCCAAAGGTGGTCAAAGACCACTTTTGAATAGTTCCAAAGTAAATAAATTCCAAAATAAATTACAGTAAAATTCCTATATTAAGACCACCTTTGGGACTGTTCAAAAGTGGTCTTTAAGACCAATTTTAACAGTTCCAAAGGTGGTCCCTGACCAGAGGACATTCTATGCAGAAAGCGCAAAGAAAGAATAACTGCACAGTCCAAAATAAGCTTTTTAAAGCAGAATTAGTCTTAGTTTTACATGGTCTTAATACAGAAGCCTCTGTGGTGTAGTGGTTACGCTACTCACCTTGTAAACCAGGGGTCCCAGGATCGATCCCGAGCTTCTCCAGACTTTCGGATGAGTCTTTAAACGGAGGTCCCGTCTCCGTATGACCTTAGCTGTTGGTGGGACGTAAAACTCAAACACTCACTCACATGGTCTTAATAGCGAATTTCATTGTAATTTGCCACACCCATTCCAACTATCAACTAGACAAAAGTGCCCAAAGGGGCACGTATACCCCCGGCCAGTGCCGAACTACAAAGGGAAATAACTCTAAAAGGCCTGACCCCTTGGCCCTTATTTTCTTTCCCACAATACAAGTAGTTATACTGATCATGTGTGCAAAATTTCAAGTTTCTATGTGAAGCAGTTCCTGCGATATCTTTGACACAAAATAATTGTTTACGGACACACAGACGGAAAAGACAAAAACTATATACCCCCATGGCATACGCCGGGGGTATAACCAGTCAAGTTACTTGATATAATGTATTCGTTCAATTCATAAACTGAATGACAAACAGTGTAGATCCTGATCAGATGGCTTCTTAAGCCAAAGAGGCCATCTGATTTGGATCTACACTGTTTGCAAAGATAGGGGTTGTGGTGTTTATCAGACAGAATCAACAAAAAGGGAGAATGACCATAGAAAAGATTTCATGATCAGTGCACTAAGTTACCTCCCCTGGTGGTGTATCCATTTCTCTTAACACTGCAAGTGCTAATCAAAACACTTTTGTTCGTTTGATTTTAAGTTTAACATCCCCGTCAACACTGTATAGGTCATTTTGGAGACATTGCTTCCAATTTTGTGGGACTTGGGATGAAATGATATCTCAAGCCCTGTCGCCCAATAAAACCAATAGGGTTTATAAGCATAGACGCTAATCAAAACTAACAGAGGGAATTTGCAAAGTATTTGATTTCTTATTTCTCATAGAACATAAAGCTTGACATTACATGGAATTCATGTGTAACATCACGCCTTATTTTTTTTATAAAATGTCAAGCCAATTAAAACAAGACAAAATCACTGAACCATGAAATGTAGGGCACCATGACCTTCACACTTTTACTCTTGAACCCATGTCACATGGTTGGTTGGTGTATAACAAATTGTGTTTATAACTTGTTAGCATAATAGAATGGTATACAACAAATTACAAAGGTGTCCTAGATTCTGACCCCTAGCCCCACCCCACCCCATCCCACCCTCCCAGGCATGAACCCAGGGGTGTTGTCTTGGAATCACAGAAGACACTCCCAGGTATTCAAGTTGCAAATATGAATGCTTTGTGATGAGTCACTGTTGAGAAATAAGCATTTAAAAAACTTATTTTAGTATTACATAGGTATTCTAGATTTTGATCCCTAGCCCCACCCTGGGGCATGAACCCAGGGGTCTGTTCTCTTTGAACATCAGAAGACCCTCCCAGGTACTTAAGTTCCAAATATGAGTGCTCTGTGATGAGTGACTGTTGAGATATAAGCATTTGAAAAACCTTAATGCAGTGTGACGGGAATGCAAACACACATGCGGACGACCAAGGTGGCAACAATAGCTCTCCATGTACTTCGTACAGCTACCAATACAGACTTCCATCTGGTCTAGAATTTTCTGTATCTAGTCATCTTAAACTTTATCTAAAATCATCCCCTACCTATTCCGGTCGTTATGGTAACTGACTTTCTTCCTAGACTGTGAGGACTTTGTAGTGAGCAATCCACCAACTTTCATCGCTAGGTCACTACCTCTGTAAATATAAATATCATATTAGCTGTCAAAGGCAAAATAGCTCCCCTGCTTGCACCTTACCCATTACAAAAACATGCCTATGCAAATACATTGTAATCTTAATAGACGAAAAAATGAATAAAATTGTGATAGTTTTTCTTATTTATATTTTAGAGCAGAAATACGAAAAATAAGGTTTACCCCTGTAAACTCCATTTTTACTATATAAAAGTGGGGTTCGAGGGGGGTCAAAATTATATTGGCTTGTTTTCCTGATGTTGTAATGAAATGTGTTTGATTTTGTAAGTTCAAACATGCTTAGAAAATGAGTTTCTAAAACTTGCAAGTAAATCTTAACCCCTACCTTTGCAAACAATGTACACCATCTTATGTCCTCCATGGTGGTTAAGACATAACGAAAGAAGGTATACTGGTGGAATCTTCCATGGCAATATATTGGAAAAGTCCATTTGACTTTTCAAGGGAGTTGCATCCATTTTTTTTCTTTTTTATTCCATTTTACAATGAAAACTCCTTATAGCAAACAGTGTAGACCAAGATCAGATGCCATAATATGGGTCTGCACTGCTTGTCTGTTTCCAACTTATCATTGATTTGAGGTTTAACATCCCCATCAACACTGCATAGGTAATTCTTGAGACATAAAGATGCAATGAAAATCTGCATCTGAAAATGTCCACTGTTTATGTTATTCTTGCATTTTTTTTTTCAAACATTTTTTTGCATACAGGCAAACAGTGTGGACCCTGATCAGACTGTTTGCAAAAATGACTTTTAAAGATACCAGCTGACAACAAAGCAGATGACATGTATAGTGATTGGCATCTTATAGGTTAACCCTTAAGATGCCAATCACAACAATTGTTGTCTGCTTTGTCATCTGCTGGTTACTTTAAACATCATTGTTGCAAACAGTGTGCACCCAGATCAGACTACTCCACTAGGAGCAGTCTGATCAGGGCCCAAACTGTTTAAACAGCCTGAAGGAAAAAATATGTTTGAAAAGTTTGCTAGACATTACGATAACACACCCGTGCGACATAGTGCATTTTTCATATATCCAAAATGGCTACTTTTCTGATGAAAATCCGTGATATTTTTCTTATTTATACTGCAAACATAGGTCGTGGGTGCTCGTTAGAACCGCCTCATTGAGGCGGTTCTAACGAGTACCCACAACCTATGTCTTGGAGCAAAAATAAGAAAAATAATGTATACCCCCGTACACCCCAGTTTTCTCTGTATAAAGTGGGGTGTAAGGGGGTGTTCATTTCACGGATGTTCAACGTGATGAGATGCAAGAAGATTCAGCAGACGACATTAACAGACGACATTTCATGATGCAGTTTTTCTTGGCAGCTTAATGGTTAAACTAGTTTATGCAGTATCAACAAGTTGTGCAGCCCTATTACTTACTTATCACCCACATATCCCATAGACTTAAGTTCTGACTTGATCTGTTTGGCCGACTGTTGTTTCACATACAACTCCATCAAGTCAATATCTTCTGGCAGAAACTCTTCATCATCATCCAGAGGACCTAGTACCTAGAGCGAAAAAAATTGGAAGGTATCTCACATGAGAGGTCCTTTCATATGTTTTTCATGAAAATCGCCACATTCATATGAAGTGACCACGACGTTGAGATTCTTTTAAGGGGAATGGATACACCTGGCAGATTGATCCGCCATTTTTCAAAGGGAGACAACTTTAGGGACTTCATGTGTTTGCCTTTCCATAAACTCTGTCCCTTGGAAAAGGGGTCAACTCTTAATGGAAAGAATTTGCTCCTCTGGAGCAAATTCTTTCCATAAGAGTTGACTCCTATTTGGAAAGAATGTGCTCCTCATGAGCAAATTCTTTCCATAAGAGTTGACCCCTATTGACATCGGAGAAAAAATACTTTTGAAGGAGTCGCATCCCCTGAAGGTGTATCCATTCCCCTTAAAAAACGAATGTTTATCGAAGTATGAACAACATCGGGTCAAGGGGTTCACTGACTATTTGCTTGTGACCAATGTTTTTTGTTTGTTTGATTTAAGGTTTAACGTCCCCGTCAACACTGTAAAGGTCATTTTGGAGACATTGCTTCCAATTTTGTGGGACTTTTACCCAACATTGAGATGAAATGACATCTCAAGCCCTGTCGCCCAATGAAACCAATAGGATTTATTAGCATGGACGGTCGGCCTCGCACCGCGGTTCCTGGAAAGGCTAAGATCCTCTAAGCGGTTTTCCGGTACTAGTGTGCGGGCTGGATTCAGCTCTGCGTGGAAGCATCATGGAGCCCATATATTTCTTCAAGCCCCTATGGGCGGGGGCTTTGTGACCAATGTTGTTTATGCTTCTATGAATGTTAATAGATTACCTTTATTACTCATATTTACGATATTTTCCATCCATTATGTGACAAAAAATTCTGGATTGAGGACTAAAATTAAACAAACAACTGCATTCAAGTGTCCTATTGACAGCAGTAGAGTGCAGCTGACACCATATTGAGGAGAACCTTGTTTTTTTGGAGGTCACTAAATGATCATCTGAGGTCACATGAGTCAATGTATCCACTAAGGTATGAACAAGGATGCATCCCAACAGTTAACTATAGTTTTGTTTGTTTGATTTTAGGTTTAACGTTAGTCCCCATGAACACTGTACAGGTTATTTTGGAGATGTTGCTTCCAATTTTGTGGGACTTTTACCTGACACTGAGATGGAATGACAACTCCAGCCCTGTCGCCAAATGAAACCAATAGGGTTTATAAGCATGGACGGTCCGACTCGCACTGCTTTGCCTGTCAGGCTTAGATCCTCTAAGTGGTTTACCAGTACTCATGTGCTGTCGCTTTCAGCTCTCTGTGGAAGCATCATGCAGCCCAGCTACTTCTTCAAGTCCCAATGGCCGGAGCAAAACTGTTAACTATATAGAGGATCTTACATGAGTGCTCATGTATTATTGAATTTATTAAACAAATTGAGAAAAAAGGATAAAATGCAAGGCTTTGCTGAACATTTTATCCTTTTTCCTCAACGAGTTTAATGAATTCAACTAGAGAAAGCGACCAGTGGGTCACGTATACCCCCGGCCAGTGCCACCCTCTGATATATCTTTCGAGCTTGTATGTAATATGAATGAAGTCAAGAACCTATAAGAATCTATAAATGTGCTTGTAAAAGCTAAACCAAACATAAAATTTTTAAATGGACCAAGGGAGTGAGGGCATCAAAGTTAATGAAGCAGCAGGGTGGGGTATGCATCAATGAAATCTTTGGACTAGTATGTAACATTGATGCAAGTATCAATTGAATTTTTCTTAGAGTTTAGAACATACAGGCATCTATAAACTTTGTCATAAAACTTTAACCAAAAGTAAAATTTCTAAGTCCGTGACCTTGAGGTCAAGGTCACCGCGGGTGAGGGGCAGGGACATGCATCACAAAATCGTTTATCAAACATGAAGAGAATGTAACATGTGGTTACAGAGATATCAGCCATGAAAAAGGTTTAACACAAAACTTTTGACGTAAAAGTAGATGACCAGACAGACAGACAGCCCACCCAGGGGCTTGACCCATGGGCTTAGATATTCCATATGAAAGGAAATGCTATAGAGATATACTTCACGAAACATGAAGAGAATCTAACATCTGGTTACAGAGATATCAGCAATGAAAAAGGTTTCACACAAAACTTTGACGTAAAATTAGATGAACAGACAGACAAACAGCCCACCCAGGGGCTTGACCCAGGGGCTTAAATATGAAAGGCAATGCTATAGAGATATCCTTTATCAAACATGGAGAAGCTAACATGTGGTTACAGAGATATCAACAATGACAAAGGTTTAACACCAAACTTTGACGTAAAAGTAGATGAACAGACAGACGGACAGCCCACCCAGGGGCTTATATATTCCATATGAAAGGCAATGCTATAGAGATATCCTTTATCAAACATGAAGAGAATCTAACATGTGGTTGCAGAGATATCAACAATGAAAAAGGTTTAACACAAAACTTTGACGTAAAAGTAGATGAACAGACAGCCCACCCAGGGGCTTAGATATTCCATATGAAAGGTAATGCTATCGAGATATCCTTTACCAAATATGAAGAGAATCTAACATGTGGTTACAGAGATATGAGCAATCAAAAAGGTTTAACGCAAAACTTTGACATAAAGGTTGACGAACGGCGGGACGAACGGAAGTACGAATGAACGAACTAACGAACGAACGAATGAACCAACGAACGGACGGAAAGACGAAAACTATATACCCCCTGACATACTTCGTATGCGGGGGGTATAATAATGCAGGAGCACGAATGCAAGATTCTATTTATCCTATGACATTTAAAACGAATTTTATTCACGATTGTTTTTACAAAAATGTCAATGTTCCGCCATTAGTAAACGTGACGTCCTTAAGGACGTTGTATGTGTAACGTAACGGGATGTATTTAACTTATCTGCATATTTAATCCACTTGTGGATTATCGAATTTATTATATGGCGTTATTATATCCTCAGACGCGACGTCATATGTTACAGTGGTTTTATGTAAAAGCACTGAGAATGTAAATATTTCATCATATTAACACACTGAGAATGTAAATATTTCATCATACTTACACATTGAGAATGCAAATATTTCATCATACTTACACACTGAGAATGTAAATATTTCATCATACTTACACATTGAGAATGTAAATATTTCATCACGTTTACATTCTCAGATGATTTACATAAAACATAAAACCCCTCAGATTAGTATCTTCACTGTTTGCAAAATGTTGTGCATATTCTGGCTCCAAAGGAAAGCAGTTAACACATATTGCAAACTTACCCTGCCATTTGTGAGTATTCCCCGCTGTCCCTCTGGAAAACCAAGAACTTTTTCCACAAATGTCCTGTGAACACGAAGATAGTCATCCGTCTGACTGGTGTATGCTTTCATGTATTCAGCCATGTCCATACCCTGCATGTATATAAATGTAAAATGTTTTTGCATGTATATAAATGTAAAATGTTTCTGCATATTTATAAATTTTATAGGTTTCTGTATGGACATAAATGTATGTATGTATATAAATGTAAAGTATTAACATTCTTTAAGCTTATGATTCCTTAAAAGCATCGTTAGCTTAACAAAGTAGTTTAGCTCATAGTACCAAAGCGATAATCCAAAATCATTAATCCATAGACAAATTGCAAATATCAATGTTCAGACCAACAGACATGGACTCCAGAAGAGTGCTATCCAGCATCCTAGGATAGTAAGCATTACTTGGCAAGCAAGCTTCGCCCACCATGCCTATCAACATTGTTGGTTTCGAAAAACTGGCCCCTTGGCTTTGGGCACAAGTTGGTAAATAATGCAGTTTTGAATTAATTTCAGCTGTGTGATTTTACTTCTACTTTTGCTGTTGTTGTTGTGGTTTTACAGCCCAGTCAACAGCTAAGGTCAAGTCAGGCAGGTCAGTTAACTTCACCGTGCCTGGACAGGCTTAGCCCCTCTAAGTGGTTTACCAGTACTTAGTAAGATCGCCCATGACAGTAACTGACAACAGCCGGTGGGTCAACAGCCAAGTCCTCAAGCAACAGTCTATCTCAAGCTGTATCTACTTCAACTTTTCTCTCACAATAAAATTTAGATAATTTTCTACTTACATTCACTTCCAAGTCTTGAAGAACTTTAGACCCGTCTTGTAGACTTTTGTAATTTTCATCCTTCACCAATTTTGTAACATAATTTTTAGCATGACTAAGCGGTAAAGTATTCACTGCAACGTAAACTGCTTTATTAATATCAACTTTAACATTATCTGACTTCTTCTTGTTAAAAATAAACCCCACTCGCAGGTCATGGGAATGTTTCAATCTTTTGATCGCAGCGTAAGCCAAATCTCTACCGTTTGCCGTATGTAAATCACAAACAATCCACATCGACACGCCACTTAAACTGTCCTCCTCATTCCGCCTCAAATATTTCATATTCTCTGCCATGATTCCAGACATATCTTTTGACGTCATGACTTCAAACGTTTCTGGATCTTCAAATATTCCGGCATCAATATTCTCGGTCAGATCAAGGGTAGTGGTGGGTGGGGTGAGCACACGCGAGTTCAACCTTGGCAAAACATGGTCCTTCTCCATCAACCACTCTAGAGTGTTGTGACCATCATGGAGGTGGCCCTGGTACACCGCCTGCTGTATCTCGGGGGTCATGGTCATTATATTTGTGATAACGCCCTCCTCAAAATTATCTTGGGTCAAATCTTTTTTCTTCAAGGGAACTCCATTTATCAAAACTTGGGGAAAATCACTCAATCCAGACTTGGTAACAAAATCATCACTACTCTGAAAGAGAATAGTTTTTATAGTTAAGTTGCCCATAAGAAGGAGTCCTGTTGAGTACATATTTGGGAATATTTTTTTTACCATAAAAATCCTTAAAGTTCGGAAACCTTGAGAGCTTGCTGTATTTCTCCTAAAATTTTAACAAAGGGGGAGTTCCAGCCTATAGTAAATTTCCATAGGGTTCTGCCCACGCACAGATTTTCATGATATTGTGCATAATTAATGCGTGGTAAATGACTATTCATTATTTAGCTATTTCACTCTTATATCTGTTTTCGTTATAAATCTGCAATGTTTTGTTTATGTCCACATCTGAAAGTAGGGGTACCCCCAAACTAGTGTATATATACATTCCACCTTTTGATGTTTTGGAGTTATTTTGTTCTCAGGCATCACTGTAGTCATCTGTGATTATCTTTGTATCACATTTAGCATTGTTTAGACAAAGTTCGATACACCATGCTCAATTTCATATGGAGCAGACCCCAGAATTCACAACCATAAAATCTTTTGGAGTATGTTTGACGTTTGATTTCACACTGTTGCAGTTCTTGTCACCCCATCATTTTAATATGAAAATTGACCATATATATGTAGAACATTTCATGAAACTTTCTTGATAATCTGAGACCGGTAACATACCGCATTTGAACATTCAGTAGTAATGGTAAGAGTTTTGAATTGTTTCAAACCATTTGTAGATATCATATGGTGCGACATTTTCAATCGAAAAATTGCTCGCCAATATATAATAAACATGAATATATGTATGTTTATATGATGGTGTATAGTATGAGCTCATATATAATCAGCATTTGTATCAATTATGATGCCCTGATGAAAACCAAAAACACAATTCATTTCGAGCTTTCGTTAACAATTCAAACAGATCTTATTTAAAACATACTTCATTTTAGAACACGCGTTTTTGCATTAATGTAATTCTAAATAGAAGTGGAGGCAATTCTGAAGCTTAGTATGACAAAGATTTGAAATGGCAAGTAAGCTGGATGGCTGGATGGTTCTTTAAACCAGACAATTTTACTTGACTCTAATAAGTATGTAATTAACTGATGCAGTGATCTTAAAAAGTTTTAAAAGTCTGATTGTCATACTGGAATGACACAGGTTGCTTGAATCGCCAAGAATAATGATGTTTGTATTATGTGTCAGCCAGGTAGGCCATAATAACACAGACAATATTTACTGATCTTTTGGCCCACTGTATACACAGATTACTGTGGACAAAATGGTACTGTTGTTTTTGGCTCACTCTGACAATGCCCCTACAGTCTACTTCAATCGCACTAACTGTCACCTTGTAAGAAAGTTATATTCCTAAATATGATCATCTCTGTTCTATAATATGATCCAGAAAACAAGCAGTTATTTTTGGAAAGCATTAATTAATATAATAGAGAAGACTTAATTCAACTTCCAAACACTTTCACAAGCAAATAGCAAACAGTACATGTGCTATTAAACAATACTTTAGAAAAATGTGAAGCCAGCTGCACTGATTTTGATTCAGCCAATGTGCTATTGGTACAACAAACAAGTGATTCATGCCATTTGTAAATCTTCGCCCCCGTCCATTGGGGCTTGAAGAAATTGATTTGGCTGCATGTTGCTTTCACACAGAGCTAAAACTAACCATACACGAGTACTGGTAAACCGCTTAGAAAGACTAAGCTTACCCAGGCAAAGTGGTGTGAGTCAGGCCGTCCAATGTATATAAGCCTTGTAGTTTCATAGGGTGGCAGGGCTTGAGATATCATTTCATCTCAATGTTGGGAACAAGTCCCACAAAATTGGAAGCAGCATCTCCAAAATGACCTAAATAGTGTTAACGGGGGTGTTAAACCTCAATACAAACAGACAAACAAACAAACAAACCATTTGTAAAACCGATGAATACAGAGCCAGAAAACTTTACATAGATGACAAGTATTGCATATATAAGACTACATATGCAAATGGTATTTCAGCATCCAAATACAATATCAGCTATCAAATAAATGTTTTACAGCAATTTGCCTTCCATCTATATCATTTCGGGAAGTGTATGCAAGATGATAAATGTGCAAATAATTTCAGTGTGACTAGTTATGCATTTATTTAGAAGACTAAAACATTGCAGCAAACACTTTTGCCTATGTTAAAATGAACCTAGAAAAATGCAGAAAATGCTTTTAATGGTCTCACGAAACCTTTGATGTATGTATGTGTGTGTTGGGGGGGGGGGGGGGGGGGGGGGGCGACGTGCGAGTCTCTTTGACCAAGTTATGTAAGAAAAAATACCAATACATGGACTGATCAATAATAAGAACAAATCAGAAAATCTGCCTGTTCTTTTCACAGATGGCAAATTATTGACTGTTGTTTTATTTTAAGAGGGGAATGTCAACAATAAAAACAATTAAAGAAACAACAGGATTATGAAAGTAATTTATTAAGCAAACTCAATACACCATTGTGTATTACTGACATTAATATCTTTGTATTGCGGGTTTAAAAAAAGACCAAATAAAATAGGGTAAAAATTACCCACCTTGTCTTATTCCTATTGTGTCATAATAAATTTTTTCAGCATAACCACTTTTGCAATGCTGTAAACACTAACACTCATCGTGATCACTGCATGAGTGCATTATATTATTCTCTCTGCTAAGGTATGTTCTCACCTACTATTTAAAACCCAAACTAAAAATCATTCTCTGTTGAACAGTGTATTTTTGTTTGTGTGTGTGTGTGTTGGGGGGGGGCAGGGGCGGAATTACGTAAATGCATATGCTAAGCTTTGCATGATAAGGCGACACTATATGGTCATAAAAATACAATAAATATATACTTAAAGAAAATCTGGTCCCCTGATATTGCAAATGACCTCACCACAAAAATATACCTAAACACACATCTGGCAATCAAAAACAATGTTACCGGTTTCTGATTTTTTAAAAATTTGTTTGCTATATAGAGGATATATGTGGCCAATTTTATGTGTAATATCTTGGGGTGACAAGATCAGTAACACATCTAACACTTGGGATAAACACTTTACTTTTTATAAATTTTCATGAAAAATTGAAGAAATTATGTAAATAAATTCATCAGAAAAATTAAAAGACCTAGACACATTTATATTTTTGGTATTATATGAATCCTTATAGAGTACTGTTGCCAATCAAAGCAACAAAATTTGAAAACAATCGAGCCTGTTGATTTAAGAATGAAAAGTTCACAGGTGTGTATGACCTCTACAGGGGATTACCTCAGGAAGCGCTCCTGAGACCTTTTGTAATTAATCAAATAAAACAAAGTTATATATATTGTTGATAGACCTAAAGTAAACAACAACTGAAGTTTCAAGAAAATCTGTGCGTGGGCAGATTTGGAACTCCCCCTTTGGAGTAAAAAAAAGTGCAGATGGAATGACAAACAGTGTAGACCCTGATCAGACTGCTCCTTCAGGAGCAGTCTGATCTGGGTCTGTACTGTTTGCTTAGACCTGTCTGCCCCAATACTAAGTATTATTACTGTATTTCTCTGTTTCAACATACATTGTGGGTACTTGTAAGAACTTCCTCAACAAGGCGATTCTAACAAGTACCCACATTATACATTGTCCATTGTTTACTCTTGTTAGGCCTCCTTATCTGTAACTATTTTGACAGTTATGCTATTTTGCGGCATAAAACTTTAACATGTCCATAAACTGACAAACACACCTGAAAACTATTGTGCCTTCAATATACTTTGTATGCCTTGGGTATAATAAATCTTTTGTTTGTTTGTTTGATTTGAGGTTTAATGTCTCCTTCAACACTGTAAAGGTCATTTTGGAGACGTTGCTTCCAATTTTGTGGGACTTTTACCCGACACTGAGATGAAATGACATCTCAAGCCCTGCCGCCCAATGAAACTAATAGGGTTTATAAGCATGGACAATCCGACATTCGCATCCCTTTGCCTGGGCAGCCTTAGATCCTCTAAGCGGTTTATCAGTACCAGTACCGTATTCGGGTGTGTATTACCCGCATTTGCGTACTACCCGCACCCCCTTTTTTTGCCAAAATCTGGGGGAAAACTGTTATACTGTTGTATTACCCGCATGGAACATTTGCTGAAATTTTGGTGGATGCGTAAGTGAGAAAAAGTAAGAATTTGGCCAGTTTTTGTAGCACACAACGGAACGCGCGATCGTCTACAAAAGGCGGGAAAATGCACGTGCGTGCGAGTATCACCAGAAAGCATGTATTTTGATTAAAATGTTGAAAAAAACTTTACCTGTTCACCAGTGTTATTTATTTATTAACCCACCGCGGCCCTTTTTTGGGACATCGGCAAACAGTGCAGTCCCAGATCAGACGCCTCAGAAAGACGCCGCAGACGTTTCTTTTTTGGGACATCGGCAAACAGTGCAGTCCCAGATCAGACACCTCAGAAAGACGCCGCAGATGTCTGATTTGGATTTACGCTGTTTATTGATTTATAACGGTTCAATTACGACACTATTGTTAATCCCTGTCATATAATTGCCACCCTGCGGTGCGTGTCGATAAGGTGTGAAAATATGGTCAAGTTATGTCTCTAATTTGCGTTTATTCCCCAATCATAAAATTTAATCCGCAATCAGTGTGAAAATTATTTAATTGCTCCTAAGACGAGTTGCTATGACTATTCTGCTATCTCGTGAATGGTTATGTTTTGGCGCCAAATAGCAGACGCTTGGCGAGAAAAGTTGAACTCTTTGTGTTAACACATCTGTATTCTGTTGTTGGTTATTAACACGGAGCTTACGGAAAGCGCTGTTTTGCTAGCGAGAATACTTTTACCGTTTCCAAACATTTTTTTTTATGAGACAGATACGGCCCATTAAGCTAAAACAATTGACACGTGTGGGGTTGCTGGGGTACGATGACGTCATTTACCGATCGCGTGCAGAAAAAACTAGCGGTGATTTGTGGGCGGCAGTTTGGATGCCGGAAAACTTTGATGTTCGCATTGAACTTGCTTGTTTATTTTGTTTAAAATCAGAGTTTTAGGAATAATACTCACAAAATCGGGCTTGCTAGTAATAGAGATTGTTATATTACTCACGTGTAAGTAAAAATGAGTGGACAATTAAACGTTATTTATGTCGGGAATCGTAAAAGGATAGAGCATAACATGAGATGCATCGTTTTTTCAGCTGTAAAAAGTAAAAATAAAAATGGTCCAAAAATAATTCGGGCGGATTACCCGCACCCAGAACTTGGGCCTGTAATTTGAGGGAAAAAAGTGCGGGTAATACACGCCCGAATACGGTACTCGTGTGGGTTGGTTTCAGCTCTGCGTGGAAGCATCATGCAGCCCATCTATTTCTTCAAGCCCTGATGGACGGGGGCTAATAATAAATCTTTTACAAAACAACTGCTGTTCATATTTTGGCCATTGTAAAAGTCCATAAGACTGATCATGTAAACAGGTTGATATTTGTTTTCGTATTTTTCCACCAACATGTTCAAACCATCAGTCTTATCAACTCTGTCACTGTCAAATTTGACAAGACTGATCATGCAAACAGGCTTTTTGGTGATTTCTTAGATTTGTTATACATTTTACAGACTTACAGATGTCTCACATATGACCCAGGTGAGGTTTGAACCCGCAGTGTTATACAACCTAATGTTTAAGGGGAATGAGAACACCTTCAGGGGAGGCAACACCTGCAAGAATATTTTTGTCTCCCATTTCAATAGGGGTCAACTCTTAAAGGAAAGAATTTGCTCCTGAGGAGCCTGTGGGACAGGGCTTACAGAAAAGTGAACAGGAAGTCCCAAAAGCTGTCCCCCTTTGAAAAATGGTGGAAAAAGAAAACTGCCAGGTGTTCCCATTCTCTTTAAGAAACAGACCTTTTAACCACTCTGCCATAAAGGCTATCTTTAAAGAATTCATGACCGGTAGATGGAAAATGTATCAACTCTAAATTAGCTCTAGTAATCCTCTTTATCTGGAGTTTTGTACGTCTCTTTCTTTAGTGTTTGGACTTGGCTAAAATTTTGTATTATCAGCTTATGCAAGTGATCAATGATTGATTGCATACAGCGCTGGCTAATCAGAGCTGAAAAGATAATCGATTATCAGTCGTTCTATTGTGGTTGATAATCGAGACAGAAATCACTGAAGACCTAATCATAATTTTACATGTACCTTTCGGTCCTGTCTGAGGATGACTCTTACCATATGTTGAGCAAAGAGCATAGCTACAGAATGTGGCATCTCATCATCGTCGACACTGCTTGCCACTCATCTAGTTAATTTGCCTTATTTAAGGTAAAGGAGTATATAGTTGGCCATGGTTTTCCTTGATTGATTATTCCCCATGCTTTCAAAGAAAAGAGGGGATCATGTCATACCCTCCATCTGTCATCTGTCTGTAATGTCACACCATTGCTCCTAGATCAATTAAGCTAGAATCTCTGAACTTTCATAGACAATAGCCCTCATTAATGTATTCAGAATTTTTATGTAACCCCATGCAGGCTGGCGAGGATTGTTGCCACCTAAAATCGATTTAAGCCCCCTAGTGGAATTCGTTTCACTGACCATTCCAAGGCGGTTCTTCTGTCGTGGATTATTTTTGTTATGACTTGTGTTTGAATATGTGTATCGCTTATATTATTTTGTTTTGGATAGCCAATTGGATATAACTGTACTTTTGGCTTTCCGCTAGTGATATTTCCATTAGGGTCTGTTGTTTCATGTTTGTGTTTCTTTCCCTTGGTGTCTCTGATGGGAGCTGTGGGTTTATTGTATAGATTCCTGATCATTGCCTTCACATCTATTTTGCTATGCTTATGAACAGACAAAAGTTCAATCAGTCAAGGAAAACCACGATCAACTATACCATAATGATAAAGTATTGGGACAGATAGGTCTAAGCAAACAGTGCAGACCCAGATCAGACTGCTCCTGAAGGAGCAGTCTGATCAGGGTCTAAACTGTTTGCCATTCTGTCTGTACATTTTTGGACTCTCGCTGGATTGTGAAACAAATTTGTCAAAAGTTTAGGAGAATTACATACAGCAAGCCCTTCAGGTGTCCGAATTTTTCGGATTTTTACGGTTTTTGTTTGTTTGTTTGATTTGAGGTTTAACGTCCCCGTCAGCACTGTATAGGTCATTTTGGAGATGTTGCTTCCAATTTTGTGGGACTTTTACCCGATATTGAGATGAAATGACATTTCAAGCACTGTCGCCCAATGAAACCAATAGGGCTTATAAGCATGGTTGGTCCGACTCATACCGCTTTACCTATGCAGGCTTAGATTCTCTAAGCGGTTTACCAGTACTCGTGTGCGGTCGGATTCAGCTCTGCGTGGAGGCATCATGCAGCCCATCTATTTCTTCAAGTCCCGACAGGCGGGGGCTGTCCACAGCATGGTCTAACAGCGTATATATATCAAGTTTCAGCTTAACTGAATGTTTATTGTAGGAGTTAGATTTTTACGGTATATTCCTTTGCCTTTAATGAGTAAAATTCAAGTAAATTAATTGATCAGCAAACTCGTACCTTTCTCACATAATCATGTTCACTTTTAGCGCCAAACACTCCCTCTATGTCTTCATCAGTATACTGATTGATGAACTCTGACATCACAGTTTGGGCAGTCAGCTCTTTATCACCGACTGTTTCATATACCTACAGAAGATGAAAACATTTCATAGAACAAGATCTCTGCAAGCGGGGCATTATATGCTCTTGGCAAGTAATCGGCTGTAAAACATTTATGTATACTGACAAATAGTAGGAGGGGTTACCCCAAAAAGTTAAATTCATGGACATACTGATGGATGTCAATGTAAACTGTAGGAAAAATAAGCTAGAAATGAAAAGTGACAGGGGAATAACTCTGCTAATATTTAGAGGATTGTAACTGTGCTGCTCAACATCATGGTGTAACTTTTTACAATGTTTCAGCTAATGTAACTATAGTATAAGGAAGATATAGCTTATGAAGTGATTGAGTTTTAGTTTTACGTCCCACCAACAGCTAAGGTCATACGGAGATGGGACCTCGGTTTAAAGACTCATCCGAAAGTCTGGAGAAGCCCGGGATCGATCCTGCGATCCCTGGTTTACAAGGCGAGTAGCGTAACCACTGCACCACGGAGGCTTCTATATAGCTTACGAAACTTTCAAAGAGCCATTACTGCTGATATTTGGTGGACTGTAACCTAACAACAATATGAGTGACAATAAATTAACCCTTCTCTTGCTGAATATTCATTAAAGCCACATCCATTTCTGTCTATCAGCCAATCAAATTACTTGATGTAATTTATTGCTACAGATTCATAAACAGAATGCCAAACAGTGTAGATCCTGATCAGATGGCTTCTTCAGAAGCCATCTGATCTGGATCTACACTGTTTGCAAATCTAGGGGTTGTCGTGAACAGCAAGATAAGGGTTAAGAAGTTTCAGCTTGATCAGATGTAAATTGTAGACGTTAGCTGGAAACAAAAAGTTTTCAAAGGAACATAACTCTGTTAATGTTGGTGAACAGAGTACTTGAAACAATATGTGCTGTTCCACATCATGGTTTGTTTGTTTGATTTGAGGTTTTCCATCCCCGTCATCACTGTAAAGGTCATTTTGGAGACATTGCTTCCAATTTTGTGGGACTTTTACCCGAGATTGAGATGAAATGACATCTCAAGCCCTGTCGCCTAATGAAACCAATACGGTTTATAAGCATGGACGGTCCGACACTTGTACCGCTTTGCCTGGGCAGGCTTAGATCCTCTAAGCGATTTACCAGTACTTGTGTGCGGGTCAGATTCAGCTCTGCGTGGAAGCATCATGCAGCCCATCTATTTCTTCAAGTCCCCACGGGCGGGGCCGTCCACATCATGGTCTAACAGCGTATATATATCAAGTTTCAGCTTAATTGAATGTTTATTGTAGGAGTTAGCCAAAACCTACATGTTTACAAAAAATTTTATAGAGGCATAACTCAATGGTAAAGAGAAATTTTCAAAGGGGCATAACTCCAAAACCTATGTGCTGCTCCAAATCATGGTCAATTTATATATCAGGTTTCAGCTTGATCAAATCTAAATTGTTGGAGTAGTTAGCCAATATTTACATGAATTTTCAAACTGGTATAACTCTGTTAATATTTGCTCGCCCCGCCCATCGGGGCTCAGAGAAATAGATTGGGCTGCATGATGCTTCCACGCAGAGCTGAATCAGACACACACGAGTACTGGTAAACTGCTTAGAATGACTTAGCCTGCCCAGCAAATGTTAGTCAGATCTTCAAATGCATGTAAGTCTTCTGGTTTCATTGGGGGGCAGGACTTGAGATGTCATTTCACCTCAATGTTGGGTAAAAGTCCCACAAAATTGGAAGCAACATCTCCAAAATGACCTAAATAGTGTTGACGGGGACATTAAACCCCAATTCAAACAAACTGTTAATATTTGGCAGACCATAACCTTGAAACAATATGCACTGCTCCACATCATGGTCTAACTAGCCAGAAACAAAATGATTACACACATTGATAACTCATATAAAATCCTCTATTCTATATCTTTTTTGCATTTCATTGGCCCTAGCCCCCAAAAAATCCTTTGAAAATGTCTCTTGTTGCAGATGTTCTTGCTGCTAGAAGAGTTAACAAATATATACATTAAACATTGCAGGTAACAAGAAAAGATAAGTTTTGTTATCGACTCAGTTGTTTCAATTGATTAAATTACAAAACTTACATCAGTAATAAATGTCAAGGCCTTGGCGGCATTCTCCTCTTTCCTGATATAATCAAATGCATGTGTCAGGGCCACTCCAGGATCACCCATGGCACTTGCTCCTGGCTTGAGAGCAAACACCAGACCCATGCGTATTGGTACACTGTGGACATAGAATGCTTCCGCCATTTTAAGTAGTTCCCTGCTTTCTTTGTCAACTGGATCAATGATGAACACCTGTGGAATAAAACTGAATTTATAGTTGATTCTATTGTTTTAAGATACCATCACCTTAACAAGTTCATGTAAACCCCTCTTTATATAGAGAAAAGTGATATTTGCATGTCTTTTTTTTTCCTTTGTTCCTGTCAAAAACATAGAATCTGGGTATTTGTTAGAACTGCCTCAATGATCCCACTATTAAATTTTATATAAAAAGAAAAATGTCAAAAAATTTTGATCAGAAAACTGTCTGTTTTGTTTTCATGTTTGTTTTGTCTGATTTGAGGGTTAACGTCCCCCACCAACACTGTATAGGTCATTCAATTTTGTGGGACTTTTACCCGACATTGAGATGAAATGACATCTCAAAGCCCTGTCACCCAATGAAACCAATAGGGTTTATAAGCATGGACGGTCCGACACGCACCTCTTTGCCTGGGCAGGCTTACATCCTCTAAGCGGTTTACCAGTACTCGTGTGCGGTCGGATTTCAGCTCTGCATGGAAGCATCTATTTCTTCAAGCCCCGATGGGCAGGGGCTTGTAGCCATGAAAGAAAGGGTGTGTTTTCATAATGATATTATGTCACTAAGTATAGGTATATAGAAGTCTTGCAGTGCAAGCCAGCTTTTATAGCAACATGGTACACCGTAAAATTCCTAAAAATTCGGACACCTTCAGAACTTGCCATACTTCTCCTAAAGCTTTGACTTTGTGTGGTCTGCATTGTTTGCTTAGACCTATCTGTCATAATACTATAATGATATTAATCAAGTAATTTCGTATTGGCCCAGTTACAGATCCGAGGTCTGCTGTATTGGCCCGAGGCCGAAGGCCGAGGCCAATACAGCTGACCGAGGACCTGTAACTTGGCCAATACAAAAATACTTGATAAATGACAATTTTATTAATTGACACCATTAAAAACATGACCATTGATTTTAGACCTCCATGTTAATACGCATGACCTCCGAACAATACAGGATAGTCAATTAATAATTTATGGTAGTGTTTGCTTATCACAATGGCTGACTGTACAGTCAAACCTGTCTAAGTGGCCACCTCTATTAAGCAAGCAACCTGTCTTAAGCAAGCAGGCATTCAGTTCCCGAAAAAGGAAAATGCATTGAAATTCACCTGTGTTAAGCAAGCACCTGCCTTAAGCAAGCACTTTTTGAATATCCCAGAGGTGCTTGCTTAATACAGGTTGGACTGTATTCAATCCCTCTGGGGTCATCTAAATTTCTCTAGACACAAGGCCATGTACGCCCATGTCAAACCCATGTTAAGTAAGAATTTTTTTTTATACAAAACGTAACTGTTTCAGACAGGTACATGTACATATATATTTTTATGCCAGTAGTAAGATATTGAAAACAGGGCCCGGTTGGTTAAATCTACAAATGTTGTCAGTTAACATATCGTTAAAACTTTGATCTTGCAATAATACTTTTGCTGAAAAATGTGAGTACTCTCATTTTTTCAGCAAACAAAAAAGAGCATTGGACATTCCACTTTCTAGATCACTTAGCATTCTGAGCACTAAGGAGCTCGATACAGCGTTATTAGCTTAATGAGCTCGCTAGTGGTGAAATTGTTAACTGTTCTAGCAAGTCCAATTCCTAATTTAGTATCATTTTTGCTGAAAAAAAAATGAGAGCACCTTTTGTACATTTGCAAAAGCTGCTCTCATTTTTTTTCAGCAAAAATATAAGCATATTTGCCAAATTAAATGATCAAAGTTTTAATGATACCTTAACTAACAACATTGTTAGTTTTGAACCACTAGCTCCTGGGCCCAGTTGTTCAAAGCATCATTAGCTTAACGAGCTCGTTAGTGGTCAAATTGTTAACTCTTCTAGCAAGTTTAAAACCTAAAATTTGTTATTTCTGCTGAAAAAATGTAAGCAGCTTTTGCATTTGCAAAAGCTGCTCACATTTTTTCAGCAAAAATTATTAGCATATTTGCCGTAATATATGATCAAAGTTTTAACGATACGATAACTAACGACTTCGTTAGTTTTGAACAACTGGCCCCTGGTCTTTAAACATAGGCGACTGTTTTACCGAGATGACCCATAAGTCAGGTTTAAGTACATTCAGGTGAGCTGAAAACTTACCAGATGGAAGAAGTTTTTGGCAACATGTCTTAACATTCCGGGGTAGGTAGGGCGCAGGATATCTTGGGCTCGGGATGGCCAACCCTTGTATTTTTCATCTGTTTCTAGGTCATTTATAAACTGAAAATACAAGAATTTTCTATTTTTATAGACTCACCTTTATGAACTTCACAAAAGTGTTTAAATGTAAGAAAAAATTACACTATTTATAGGCCTCGTTGGCTTAGTCGGATGCGCGTCTGACTGGTGATCAGGAGGACGCGGGTTCGACTCCCGCCGGGGTCGGCAACATTCTTTCGTGGAGACTGATCATGAAATCTTTTCTACGGTCATTCTCTCCCTTCCGCTGATTCAAGAAGGGCAGTTGTCAGTTTCTGGCGAAAGAATGTGCACTGTACTGGTTAACCGCTTATGTATTAGCCTGCCCAGGAAAAGTGTGGATAGGTAAACTGAAGGGCTCAAAACTGACATAGTGCTGACAGGGCCATTAAACTCCAATACAAACAAACACCGAAGAAAGTTGTTTTTGCGAGGGAGGCTCATATGCTTTCTTCACTGTATACATAGCTCCAGACAAGGCAATTTTTTCATCTCAAAACTTTTGGTATCTTTCTTATTTATGCATGAAAACATATGTTGTGGGTACTCATTAGAAGCGCCTCGGTGAGGCGCTTCTAATGAGTACCCACAACATTTGCATGAAAACATATGTTGTGGGTACTCATTAGAAGCGCCTCGGTGAGGCGCTTCTAATGAGTACCCACAACATATGTTTTCGTGCAGAAATAAGAAAAGTTATACATGTATACATGTGGATATCCCCTTACTTGGGGCTATGGTACTACAACATAAGAGTTAAGTCATAAAATGCCTTAATGGTCATAGCTATGGAGAGATTACAAGGATAACAAGGCAACGCAAGCGTAGCATCCCCTCGCAACTGCATACCATTCATTAACATGAATGCTATCCTACTCACAAGGTTTTCAAGGTCAAGTCCATTGTGACCTTGACCTTTGACCCCTGACCTTGAAATTCAATAGGGTTCATCCTCTGTACATGGTGAACATTTGTGGAAGGTTTGATGCTTCTACGATGAAAACTGTGTCTTCTATCCTGCTCACAAGGTTTTCAAGGTCAAGTCTATTGTGACCTTGACCTTTGACCCCTGACCTTGAAATTCAATAGGGTTCATCCTCTGTACATAGTGAACATTTGTGGAAGGTTTGATGCTTCTACGATGAATACTGTGTCTTCTATCCTGCTCACAAGGTTTTCAAGGTCAAGTCCATTGTGACCTTGACCTTTGACCCCTGACCTTGAAATTCAATAGGGTTCATCCTCTGTACATGGTGAACATTTGTGGAAGGTTTGATGCTTCTACGATGAATACTGTGTCTTCTATCCTGCTCACAAGGTTTTCAAGGTCAAGTCCATTGTGACCTTGACCTTTGACCCCTGACCTTGAAATTCAATAGGGTTCATCCTCTGTACATGGTGAACATTTGTGGAAGGTTTGATGCTTCTACGATGAATACTGTGTCTTCTATCCTGCTCACAAGGTTTTCAAGGTCAAGTCCATTGTGACCTTGACCTTTGACCCCTGACCTTGAAATTCAATAGGGTTCATCCTCTGTACATGGTGAACATTTGTGGAAGGTTTGATGCTTCTACGATGAATACTGTGTCTTCTATCCTGCTCACAAGGTTTTCAAGGTCAAGTCCATTGTGACCTTGACCTTTGACCCCTGACCTTGAAATTCAATAGGGTTCATCCTCTGTACATGGTGAACATTTGTGGAAGGTTTGATGCTTCTACGATGAATACTGTGTCTTCTATCCTGCTCACAAGGTTCCGGACAGACACACACACACACAGACACACACACACACTAACACACGGCACCGATGCTATATCCCCATTCGCAACGTTGTTGCGAGCGGATAACCTTGAAATTCAATAGGGTTCATCCTCTGTACATGGTGAACATTTGTGGAAGGTTTGATGCTTCTACGATGAATACTGTGTCTTCTATCCTGCTCACAAGGTTTTCAAGGTCAAGTCCATTGTGACCTTGACCTTTGACCCCTGACCTTGAAATTCAATAGGGTTCATCCTCTGTACATGGTGAACATTTGTGGAAGGTTTGATGCTTCTACGATGAATACTGTGTCTTCTATCCTGCTCACAAGGTTTTCAAGGTCAAGTCCATTGTGACCTTGACCTTTGACCCCTGACCTTGAAATTCAATAGGGTTCATCCTCTGTACATGGTGAACATTTGTGGAAGGTTTGATGCTTCTACGATGAATACTGTGTCTTCTATCCTGCTCACAAGGTTTTCAAGGTCAAGTCCATTGTGACCTTGACCTTTGACCCCTGACCTTGAAATTCAATAGGGTTCATCCTCTGTACATGGTGAACATTTGTGGAAGGTTTGATGCTTCTACGATGAATACTGTGTCTTCTATCCTGCTCACAAGGTTTTCAAGGTCAAGTCCATTGTGACCTTGACCTTTGACCCCTGACCTTGAAATTCAATAGGGTTCATCCTCTGTACATGGTGAACATTTGTGGAAGGTTTGATGCTTCTACGATGAATACTGTGTCTTCTATCCTGCTCACAAGGTTTTCAAGGTCAAGTCCATTGTGACCTTGACCTTTGACCCCTGACCTTGAAATTCAATAGGGTTCATCCTCTGTACATGGTGAACATTTGTGGAAGGTTTGATGCTTCTACGATGAATACTGTGTCTTCTATCCTGCTCACAAGGTTTTCAAGGTCAAGTCCATTGTGACCTTGACCTTTGACCCCTGACCTTGAAATTCAATAGGGTTCATCCTCTGTACATGGTGAACATTTGTGGAAGGTTTGATGCTTCTACGATGAATACTGTGTCTTCTATCCTGCTCACAAGGTTCCGGACAGACACACACACACACAGACACACACACACACTAACACACGGCACCGATGCTATATCCCCATTCGCAACGTTGTTGCGAGCGGATAACCTTGAAATTCAATAGGGTTCATCCTCTGTACATGGTGAACATTTGTGGAAGGTTTGATGCTTCTACGATGAATACTGTGTCTTCTATCCTGCTCACAAGGTTCCGGACAGACACACACACACACAGACAAACACACACACTAACACACGGACGCACGGCACCGATGCTATATCCCCATTCGCAACGTTGTTGCGAGGGGATAATAAAGGGAGAATTTATTTGTTGTCAGAAATGTATGTTGTGGGTACTTTTTAGAATCAAGGCAACTACCTGCTAGAATTGCCCAATAAGGCAATTCTAGCACATCATATGCTTTCATGGAGAAATAAGAAAAAAATTATCTCAAAATTATCCCATTAACTCCTCCTGTAGTGTATACTGAAACAGTGCATGCATACCAAGATAAAATGAATGTAACATGATTGCTACGTTTGCACTGGAGGTTTTTCTTGTGCAATTCATATGTGCAAAGCCTTCATGAGCAAGCGAAGCTCACTTGCCCACACATGAAGTGTGTGCATGCACGCTGATGCATACCTATGGATAACATGCAACATAAAACAAGAGCTGTCTTCAGACAGGATAGCTGGCCTGGGAAAGGTGTCTTTGAGGCTATGGGCAAAGGTGGGGGTATTGCTTATTAAACCTTTGGACCCATATCTATAATCATACCAAATATGAACCAAATCCATCGCATAGTTAGGAAAATATGAGCTCTAAATTAACTTTAACATAAAAAGACTTATAAATCTGTGACCCTGACTTTCAGGTCATGGGTGAGGGTATTGCTGAAAAAAACTTTGGATCTTTATCTATCATCATTCCAAATATGAATCAAATCCATTGTATTGTTTGGAAAATATTACCTGTTAAAAAAACTCGTAGGTCAAAAAAAACTCTCAAATAAAAATTCTATGTCCAAGACCTTGACCTTGAGGTAATGGGCATGGGTGAGGTATAGCTGAATAAAACTTTGCACCTATATCTATCATTATATCAAATATGAACCAAATCCATTGTATGGTTTAGAAAATATGAGCTCTCAAAAAACTTTAAAATTAAAAAATTCTATGTCTGTGGCCTTGACCTTGAGGTCATGGGCATGAGAGGGGTTATTGCTGAACGTAACGGTGGACCTTTATCTATCATCATACCAAATATGAACCAAATTCGTCGTATGTGAGAGGAAAATGGCTGGTAAACACCAGTACCTGGAGCGTAAGGAGACATAAATGTGACAGGAAAATGGCTGGTGAACTCTTTTTGTATTTTTTTTATTTCATTTTTGAAACAACCTCTTTTGAATGTACATGTAATTGGAGATTTATGTGGAGGTGCTTAAGTGATGTAATTTATGAAGATTGGGAGTGACGTTATTAATGAAAGTTGGGAGTGATACCATTTATGGAAGTTGGAATTCGGATTTTATTTTCAACATTGATCTTAATGAACACAACAAACCTATCTGTCCTTTCCTCTTCTACCCTGCCCTGCCCTTTCCCCTGCCCCTCACCTCCACCCCACTGTTCAGCCTATAACACTATCCTACAAATCAATAAATATGTGTTTACCTACCTGAACAGCTGTGTGTCGAATATCAAGAGCAAATTCCTCTTTACCACTGCTCATGTCAAGTCTCAAAAGACGATTCAATTGGTCCCCCTGTTAATACAAGTATATACCGTAATGATCCCAATTATTTGGACAGACAGGCCTGAGCAAACGGTGCAGACCAAGATCAGCAGTCTGATCAGGATTTACACTGTTTGTCACTCCATCTGCAGCTTTTGGACTCATTGCTGGATTAAGAAACAAATTTGTTAAAGTTTTTGGAGAATTACAGCAAGTCCTCAAGGTGTCCGAATTTTTAGGATTTTACAGTACACATACAAACTCTCAATAACACTTTTTATTATTAAACGAAGTCCCCTGATTATAACAGCAGTAGCGGCGCCCGCCCATCAGGGCTTGAAGAAGTAGATGGGCTGCATGATGCTTCCACGCAGAGCTGAAACCGACCAGCACACGAGTACTGGTAAACCGCTTAGAGGATCTAAGCCTGCTCAGGCAAAGCGGTGCGAGTGTCAGACCATCCATGCTTATAAACCCTATTGGTTTCATTGGGCAGCAGGGCTTGAGATGTCATTTCATCTCAATGTCAGGTAAAAGTCCCACAAAATTGGAAACAACATCTCCAAAATGACCTTTGCAGTATTGACAGGGGACGTTAAACTTCAAAACAAACAAAACAAAACAGAATACTCTATCAAACAAATTTCCACAACATTTGTTTCTTGGGGTACAAAATATAATATTCTTGAATATCTCCATAATGCATCTCCTTTGCTGTCCTTGCAGCAGGTAGGGGTAGAGAGGAGAGTGCTGTTACTTCTGTCTCTACACTTCCATTCATTTTCCTCTTTATCCCCTGTTCCGCACTTTCATCTCCTCTACTACCTCTTCTATCTTTTTCCTCCCTTTCTCTCGGAGATGACACAAAATGACCCACAAGGGTTGACATGTCGACAAACCCAAAACAATCAATCAATTTAGGTGGAGTGCTGTGGTGCAGTGGTAAAGCATCGGATTTGAGATCGAGAGGTAGCCGGTTCGATCCCCGCAAGCGCCACGTGTTGTTTCCTTAAGCAAGAACTTTTATCCACATTGCTTAGTACTTGTTCCTACCCAGGAAAAGAGGGCAACATGGAAGATTAGTACTAGTACTAAATGTGTTACCCTCTATAAATAAGGTTGATTATTATCATTATTATTATTTAATCAATCAATCTCGTTTGAACTAAGAATTCATTCTAATGAAATTGTCATTTTCACATGTTTTGTCATAATATTAAATGTCCAAAAAAGAGAGTTGACTGTAACAGATTTATAGGTGGGTTTAAACAAAATACTGCCTCTGCGAGCGTAAAGTCACCAAACCATGAAATTCATACCTGCCAACTTTCACCCATTAGGAGTGAGTTTCACGATTTTTCAATGCATTTTGACCTCATGATCGTGTTGCCAAACTAAGGCAAAAATCATGATTTTTCCACCTCCTCACGCTTGGTATTTTTATCAGCCATATTGTTTGTGGATAGTCATTTGGAATATCTTGGATTTCTTCACTGCTATTTTGGAGATGGAAAAACCCTGAGTATATTTTTATAAGTATTGACTGTTTTTAACCCAATGATAGATTACCCAGTACCCTTAAACAAATGCAAGTTGCCAACAGTTTTCTATCTGTATGAGCATGAACAGGGATGCCCTTTGCTGATCTTTTCATGTAAGTATGTTTGAACAATTATTTAATCTCTCCCAGATGTAATGAAAGTAAATATTTACCAATGAATGAGCAATGTCACTTATTTTCGTGACTACGAAAATCGTAGTTTTTATCTCTCAAGCTAAGAATGTAAAATGTAAACATGCAATTTTTCCAATTGTGCTAGTGGACTAGTTTGAAAAAAATCTCCCCCATGGAAATTTTGGGGAAAATATTCCCGGCGCTTTATTCCATCGAAAAATGCCGTGACACGCAGAATCTCCCCCATGAAAAATTTGAAAAGTTGACGGGTATCAATTGTAAGTTGGTAGGTCAAGGTCATTAGGGTGAATGCTAGGGTTGACGCAACAGTTCACAAAGTCAGTGAACCATGAAATGTAGGTCAAGGTGAACTATGGATCCTTGCATTAAAGTTGCCAGCCCTAGCTGCTAGTCTGTACAAAGTATCATTCTTAGCAAAGAACAAGAGGCCCAAGAGGGCCTGTCGCTCCACCAGCCAACTTCAGACAATTGTCATATTTATTACATTAACCAATTGTATACTAGTGAACTCTTCTATTGCTATATGTTGGACCAGTCCATTTGTCATATAAGGGGTGTCAGGCCTATTTTTTCTATTTTTGATGGAAAATTCTGTTAGCAAATACTGAATAGTGCAGGCCCTGATCAGACACGGTGTTCTGTGGGGTCTGATCTGGGCCAGCACTGTTTGCCAAGGTACCCATTTAGGGTTTTCCCGTATGCAATGGGTAAAAAAAAAACAAGTGATCCACCCAAGGAATGTCCATTCTATATTTTTGGACCCCTGAGCCATGGTTGGCAGGATTTATGTGAGTGACCTTTGGCATTGTTCCATTCTAAATATCTAAAGCTCTGGGCCTTATGGTTTCAGAGAAGAAGACTTTTTTTAAGTTTTTCCTATTATAAGTCTCTGGGAACTAATAAGCCTCTGGGCATGGCCAATTTTTTACCCCAGGGGCATTGTTGGCAGGATTTATTTGAGTGACCACTTGACGTTGCTGCATACTAAATATCTAAGCTCTGGGCACTGATGGTTTCAGAGAAGAAGATTTTTGTCAGTTTTCCCAGTATAAGTCTATGGGAGCTTATGGGCCTCAGGGTGTGGCCAATTTGGACCCCAGGGGCATGGTTGGCAGGATTTATGCAGCTGAATACTTCAAGTTGCTTCATACTAAGCTCTTGGCCTTATGGTTTCAGAGGAGAAAAGTTTCAAGATTTTTTCATTATTAGTCTATGGTACTAAGCACCGGGGCATTGCCAATTTGGACTCCAGAGGCATAGTTCACAGGACTTAGTAGGTGACCAAATAACTTTGCTGCATACTAAATGTCATAGCTTTAGGCTTTATGGTTTCAGAGAAGAAGTTTTTCCCTTTATTGGTCTATGGAAGCTAATGAGCCAAAGGTGGTGGCAATGGCGGCCATGTTTTTGTCTGATCAAAATTTCTTCAATGAATCTGACAATGGTCCACACAAGGAACATTCATGAAAATTAAGAACGAAATCCATTTAGCGGTTTTGGAGGAGAAGATTTTAAAAAAAAAAAGATCCCTTTATAAGTCTATGGAAGCTAATTAGCCAATGGGCATGTCCATGGCGGCCATGTTTTTTGTCTGATCAAAATTGCTTCAAGGAATCTGACAGAGATCCACCCAAGGAACTTTCATGCAAAGTAAGAATGAAATCCATTAAGTTGAGCGGTTTTGGAGAAGATTTTTTAAACTTTTCCCCATATAAGTCTTTGAAAGCTAATGAGCCAAGGGGCATGGCCATGGCAGCCATGTGGGGCATGGCCATGGCGGCCATGTTTTTTGTCTGATCCGAATTTCTTCAAGGTATCTGACAGAGGTCCACCCAAGGAACATTCATGCAAAATAAGAATAAAATCCATTGAGCGGTTTTGGAGGAGAAGATTTTTAAATATTTTTTGGGGGGTTTCGATGCCATTTTGTTCTGCATGTAACAAAATTCTTTGAAGGAATTTAGAAGAGGACTATGTGAGAAACATTCCTGTGAAGTTTGGTTACAATCGACCAAGTAGTTAAGGAGATGTTTAAAGAAAAAAGTTAAGGCACGGATGCACGACGGCACGGACGCACAACGGATACAGGGCCATAACATAAGACCCGCGTGTCTTCGGCCAGTGGAGCTAAAAAATGAACAGGCTCTCGTTTGTGTTTATTTATTTATGTTTTGATTTATTTACTTATTTATTTTTTCCTTTCCTCCGTCGAATTCGGTATGTCTCCCTTTTCAACTAAGCCATTTTAACCCTCAGGGATCTGGAGAACTGTTGACACTGTAGTATAATTAGGTCTAATAAATCAATCTCCCTCAGTATTTTGAATTTATTTTGAAACAAAGTCGTATAAATAGTTTGCTAAGATTGAGTTGAAAACATCAGTTCTATCACGAGTGTGATGGGCAAGTGAAATTTCTGATGTTTTGAATATGTAGAATGATAATTTGTAGGTGGACCTCTATAGATATGTGATAGGCAGCAAAATCGGAGGAGATTAATTCAGATACAGGAAGGTACATTCACATAAATAAATAAATAAATAAATAAATAAATAAATAAATAAACAAGAACTTTTGAAGAAGAGAAGACTTTTTTAACATTACACAATATGTTATATAGTGATAATAAACCCCGCCCACGGCAGCCATGTTTTTTGTCGGATCAAAATTTCTTCAAGGAATCTGACAGAGGTCCACCCAAGGAACATGCATGCCAAATAACTATGAAATAAAACAAGAACTTTTGCAGAATAAGATATTTTCAGCATTACACTAGATGTTATATAGTGAAAATAAGCCTCGCCCATGGCGGCCATGTTTTTTGTAAGATCAATTTTTTTTCAAGGAATTTGACAACGGTCCACCCAAGGAACATTCATGCCAAATAACAACTAGAGCTATCACTAAAGGTGATGAATACCCCCACAAAAACTGCCTTGATAGTACAACAGCTGCATTTTGCAATTTTTTCACTTGAAAGGGGCCATAACTATGTCGAAAATTGACGAATTGTAGTGGAAATCGAACTTAACCTGTATTTTATGATGTTACATCAGTGTACCAAAAATTATAAAAATCGGTGGAGTGCTTTTTGAGTTATCATCTGGAAACCAAGTCAACAGACCGACCGACCGACAGACAGACAGACTGACAAGCTCACTCCTATATACCCCCCCAAATTTCATTTGTGGGGGTATAATGAAATCCCACAAGTACTTTTGCAGAAGAAGATTTTTTAGCATTACATTAAATGTTAAATAGTGAAAATAAGCCCCGCCCATGGTGGCCATGTTTTTTTGTCGGATCAAAATTTCTTCAAGGAATCTAAAAGAGGTCCACCCAAGGAACATTCATGCAAAATAAAAATGAAATCCAACAGGTGGTTTTGGAAGAGAAGATTTTTAAAGATTTTGTGTGGTTTTGTTACCATGGCAACCAGAGTTCAGGGTGTAACAAAATTCTTTGAAGGAATTTAGAAGAGGACTAAGTAAGGAACATTCCTGTGAAGTTTGGTTTCAACTGGCCCAGGAGTTCAGGAGGAGAAGATGTTTTAGCATTACACTATATGTTAAATAGGGAAAATAAGCCCCGCCCATGGCGGCCATGTTTTTTGTCGGATCAAAATTTCTTCAAGGAATCTGAAAGAGGTCCGCCCAAGGAACATTCATGCAAAATAAAAATGAAATCCAACAGGTGGTTTGGGAGCAGAAGAGTTTTAAAAGATTTTTAATTTTTTGTGTGGTTTTGTTGCCATGGTAACCAGAGTTCTGGGTATAACAAAATTCTTTGAAGGAATTTAGAAGAGGACTAAGTAAGGAACATTCCTGTGAAGTTTGGTTACAATTGGCCCAGTAGTTTAGGAGGAGAAGATGTTTTAGCATTACACTATATGTTAAATAGGGAAACTAAGCCCCGCCCATGGCGGCCATGTTTTTTGTCGGATCAAAATTTCTTCAAGGAATCTGAAAGAGGTCCACCCAAGGAACATTCATGCAAAATAAAAATGAAATCCAACAGGTGGTTTGGGAGCAGAAGATTTTTAAAGATTTTTAATTTTTTGTGGTTTTGTTGCCATGGTAACCAGAGTTCTGGGTGTAACAAAATTCTTTGAAGGAATTTAGAAGAGGACTATGTAAGGAACATTCCTGTGAAGTTTGGTTACAATTGGCCCAGTAGTTTAGGAGGAGAAGATGTTTAAAGAAAAAAGTTAACGCACGGACGCACGACAGACACAGGGCCATGACAATAGCCCCGCTGGCCGAACCTTCGGCCAGTGGAGCTAAAAACTACATCCGATAATGTCATGTGCTTATGTCATCTGCTGAATCTCCTGCGAACTTTTGAAAAATATTTTTTCATATAAGCAAACAGTGTGGGCCCAGATCAGACTGTTCCTAGAGGGTCTACACTGTTTGCAAGAACTAATCTTAAAGTATTTGGCAGACAACAAAGCAGTCGACAATTGTCGTGATTGAAATGGACCACTGTTTGCAAAAACTAATTTTAAAGTACCTGGCAGACGACAAAGCAGAAGACAATTTTCATGATTGGCATTTTATGGGTTAAGAAATAGACTCAAACTAGGGTTGTCACAAATGTTGCTGACTTGACAAACAGACAAAAAGACAAACACAGAAAACCCAGACACCTGATTGTGCCATGCTTAAGGGGAATGGGAACACCTAGCAAAATTTTCTGCCATTTTTCAAAGGGAGACAACTTTTTGGACTTCCTGTTTGCTTTTCTATAAGCCCTGTCCCACTGAAAAAGGTGTCTACTCTTAAAGGATTTGCTCCACTGGAGAGGATTTGCTCCTCTGGAGCAAATTCTTTCCTTTAAGAGTTGACCCCTATTGACATGCGAGACAAAAATACTTTTGCAGGAGTTGCCTCCCTGAAGGTGCATTCATTCCCCTTAAAGCAGGAACGAGACATGGCACAATAAAAACCAATAAAAGAAATGACCTTTGAACACACAAGTGAATGACTTGTGGTTACCCAGAGAAAAACCATCTGACTACCTTTTGCAGAACTTGGCATTTCACATGTGACCTCAGTAAAGGACTCGTCTCCATAAGGGGGTTTTCCTGGTACCTAAATTTTTCAATAATATTTTGGGAAAATATAGCCACACAGAGGGTACATTCATCCCTGGTAAGTTTGAATCAAACAGAACTCTAGTTTTGTGATAAGGGTTTTTCAAAAGTGGGTGGGGTAATTCCATATCAGTTCTACCAAGGACAATTAATCAGCAATTGACTATATTCAAATAGCACACCGACAAAACTTTTTGCCATGTAATGCATAGACTGTGGGTACATATTAATGTGAAATATGGTGATTGTATATTTTATTGAGCTTTGCTAAAATATAATAATTTATTTGCACGTTGCGGATTTTCATTAATTTTTCATCTACCAACTTTGCCAAAAAGTTGAACATTTCTCTATTAAGCAACACATTCTTACCTCATTTCTAGAAAATACTTATCAATGCTTGGCCATTGCAGAATTGTAAGGATTTTTTTATAAATGGTCTGTGACATGAGTTATGTGCCCTTGAAAAGAGAAAATTGCAGTAAAATGCGATGAAATTATCAAAACTTTGTTTTGCCTTTTTGCTATAAGTTTACTGGCGAGAGATGCTTACAGGAGTTAAATTCTAATGTATTTATCGTGTAAAAGGGTTGTACTATTATCAGGGCTCTAGAAATTTTGAAATCCCAATCGGTCCAGAAGGTGACCGATGACGTCATCACTGACTTATTTTTTGCAAGTTTTTTGCTGCATGCTTTGTTTTTCGTTTTGCATGTTTTTTGTTTGATTGTTTGTGCATGTTTCGTTTAGGCATGTTTTGATCATTTGGTGTATATTTATCTGTTTTTCATTATGTAAATAAATAGCTGAAATAAAGAGAAAGTCGTACCACATTTTGCTTTCTATTATCCATGTTATTCCTGAACCAGTACCTGTATTATATTTTGGAAATTCCCCAGGTGTATTTTTAGAATTACTGAATGCAGTATATTATCGTTGCTACCCAGCTTCATAATGCGTTGTGCTGCTGTTAGCCATTACAACAAGTATTGCCTTTCTAAAATGGAGTAATGTTCGCCCCTGTGCCACGTCGAGGCCCAGCACATCCGTCTTCGACAGGGTTTTTTTTTTTATTTATTTTTTATTTTTTATTTATGATTCCCAACGTGTTGCATGTATGATACAATCAAAAGCATCAATTATAAAAGATAGAAGAGTAAAAGCTTTTTTGTAGCCTCAATGTGAAGATGTAGGCGACGGCCAACACATCTTTTATATATGTTCAAATAGCTTGTTCTGCTTTTCTTTTAAAGAAGTGGTGCCCTGAACCACCACCTATAAATCGTCTTTTGCATGGTAGATGTGGCGGCTATCACATCTTTTTGTCTATTCAACAAGATTGCCCTGCTTCTTGGTGTTTTTAAAGACATGGCGCCCTGAACCGCCACCTCTAGAACGCCACATGCGAAATATAGGCAGAGGATCGAACTCCTCTAGCTTTGGGCCATTGATTGATATGCGCATCAGGTGCTCAAGGTTTTCAATTGTGAGACTGCATCTGAGTCGTGTCTTTATTAGATTTTGTTTCGAGAATCCCCTTTCGCATTCAACAGAGCTGACGGGCAAAACCCTGCTGATTGCCAAAAGCTTTGTCATGTTAGGATAGTCCCGCAACATCTGTTGCGACGAAAGCATGTTGCTTGCTAATGAAGACACAGTCATTTCTTCGCCCTCAATTGATGGCTCCACTGCTAATGCAAACATGTGGTTCTTAAACATGGACCACTCTTTCTTTGTATCATCAGAATTAATCGGGGGTGAGTCACTTCCCCGTTTGTCACCGAAGTGATCTAGCAGAGTAGCCAATTTCTGTGTACCAAACTTAGCTTTCGCCGTCACAGTATTGGGGAAAGTATCTGGGTGAAAAATTGACAAAGCGTCCCATAATTCAAGCTTTGGGAATCTGTTGCGCATGCTTTCTAACAGAAACGATGCAAATTCAGACACGACTTCAGGCAACCTAGTGTCTCTTTGTGAGCGCCTGATGTCAAAATCATGAAATTGTTCTGCTGATGAGTACAAATCCACAAACTCACGTAAATTCTGCCCAAGACTAGGATCGTCAACTAGATACTGCTGCTCTATAGAATCGCATGTTGCGTCTAGAGTCTTTTTTAAGTCTGAATAGTTAAGGTCCCGTTCTTGAAATTTGCGGGACACCATTGCAATATCTGACATAATGTCGCTAAAGAAATGAGTCAGATACAGAAATTTGTAGGTAGACATTGCATAGAAAAGAGATTCTGCCATGGGATCATCTTCACTGTCACTTTGTAGAGATTTTAGCAAGGACGGCAAAGTTCTGCGAACATTTGTTACGCAGTTTGCAAAGCTAAGCCACCTAATCTGGTGAACTGCTAAAGGCTTGACTTTCGGGTCATCTAAAATTTCTTGCCATACCCGCAGATGCTCTAGCCTCTTGCTAGATCTACTAAAGAAGGCATGTATTGCATGAAGCATTCCTTCATAATATTTTACTTCTTTGACTTGCCTGCTTCCATCAAGACATGAAAGAGCAAGTTTATGCGCAACGCAGTGCATTGCTAGCATATATGGGTTCTCGGACTTTAGTCGACTGGCTACCCCATTCTGTTTTCCAGTCATTACTGCTGCACCGTCTGAGCTGAATCCAAATATCTTAGACACATCAATATTGCATACCCGGAGGTAACTTACAAGTGCATTGTAGACGACATTAGAATCGGCCGCTGTCAATTTGATAAGTGTCAAGAAACTAGTGCACAGTATCCCATTTACCGTATATTTTATGTACACTATTAAATGTTTCTCCATACTAAGATCAGTACTCTCATCAATCATGATCCCTAAAGCGGGGCTTTCTCTGATTTTCTCTAACAGACGGTCATCCAAATTGATAGAAATAAGGTTTATAAACTCTGCACAAGCATTTGGAGCTTGCTACATGCTGGTCGTCAATTTTGTGTCATTACACACTTGTAAGGTACACAGGTTTGCATACTTTGTTAGAGGCAGATGAGTCTTTGCGACGGTATAAGCAGTCCTGATGAGTCTACACACAGCTGCCTCAATCTTATCAGACTCCTTGGAAATGCATGCTGATAAGGAAGGCATTCGCTTTGCCTTTATGTCTGAGCCCAGTTTTAATGCTTGAAGATGCCCTGGGCTGGATTCATGCTCTTTCAAGTTTGACATGCGGAAATTGGCCGAGCCATTTTCAGAAAACTTGCATTTATTTTTATGCATGATGCATAGCGAGCAGAACATCGCTCCATTCTCATATTTCAACCATTTAAAGTCTTCCAGCCACCGTTCTTGCCACTGTTTAGTGGAACTACTGACATCAAGCTTAGCCGTTTTGTTTTTCCGCTCAGAGGAACTTTCCCAGCTCCGTTTCCTTTTCCTCATTTTTGCTGCGGAAACGGCCTTTGGTGTCGGTTCCCCACTCCGACCCATTTTCGGCGGTAAATATGCCGATATTGAATTATTATCCAGTGCCGGGTCCACGCCCCGACTTTCTGATTCGATCAGTTCCTGATCATCTATCAGTGTCAGGTTGCCAGTCCGACTTTCTGATAGTATTTCTGTCAGTTTGCCAGGCTGACAGTTCATTTCAGGATCCGGTTCCCCATGCCGGTTTTGTTCCTGTTCATGTATCAGTGTCGAGTTGCCAATCCGACATTCTGATTGTTTTTCAGTTGGTTTGCCAGGTCGACAGTTTATGCCCTTATCCGGTTCCCCAAGCCGGGTTTTGTCTTGAACCGGGTTGCCAATCCGGTCGTTTGACTTTTTGAACATCGATAAGATGCTACGTTGAGCCATTGCAATAAAATTGAACAGCGAAAACCAAATGAAAATCTGCAACTTATATACCCCAAATTCTTTAATTACTTCCAAACATGATAATGTTTTTTAACTGCTCCAGTGCTATTGATCAATCGAGCCATTTAAAGTGCCGATATAATTAACACACTTTTAATTCTTACAAGGATAGTTTAGTATAACAGTTTACTAAAACAAACAAACAAATTATGTTTGATTGCCATTAGATCAAACACGATCAAGGCTTCTTTGATATCACAATCACGCACCACTTAATCACGTTTTGGCTGACTGACTGTCATTAGCCTTAATCCTGCGAGAGTCTGCGATACCTGGCGAGATCTCGAAAACGTGTTTACTGTCAAACTCAAATTCATCCCCGAGAGAGATAATTGGATTATATTACTGGCACAATAAACAGTTTGACACCTAACCAGGTATAATTTCTCTGTTTTTTCACTTCGATTTTAGCTTATTGGGGTTTTTTTTCGGACCGATTTTTCAGCAAAATTTTTCAGCAAAATCGGTTTTCATTTTCAAAAAACGGTCTGGACCGGTGAAAAATCGGACTTCTAGAGCCCTGACTATTATAGCAGAGACTAAATCGGTATCAGTTAGGTCAAAATTACTTTTAGAGGTTTTTGATATACAACAATTACCTTTCCTAGGTTTAAACTCAATGAAAACAACAAAATATAATATTGTTTTGTTGAATTCACTTTGTTTTATACATTTTATATATTGTTGTTTTCATTGAATTTAAACCTAGGAAAGGTAATTGTTGAATATAAAATAAGAGACTAGTTGTTTTACAGGAATTAGACTTTGGTCATGGGGAAGGAAAAGTCTAGAGGCAAAGTATGCAAAGGCTGTAAAGTCAAATATGGTCGATGGGCTCGACTAAGAAAACTAACTGAACATGACATTTCTGGAATGTCATCAAGGCTGAAAAGGAAGGTTAATGAAGGGAATCTCCTTTGTAAAAAATGTTATGGGACTCAAGTCGCCACCTTGTCTAACCCCACTAGCACTGAAGATGAGCAAAAACACATTGATGAAGCTGGTACTTCTTCAACATCTAACATGGACCAAAAATCACCTCCAGAAAAGAAAATCAAACTTGACATTCCTGCAGCACAGTCTTCCTCTGTGAAATGTATTATTTGTCAGAAAAGCAGGCGTCGAAGTAGCTCTGTTAACTTGACAAAGCTATCTCCGAAACAGAGGGCTAACATATTCATCAAAACAGGGGTAATAGTTACTGAGGGGGCGAGAGCTTGCACCTCTCATGTTGATGGCAATAGTCTGAAGGATGAATGTTATGGCAAAGTAACTTCTGTTTCAGATTCAGTAAAAGTTGAAAATTACGACATTGTTCAATTACTAAATGAGTTGCGCGAAACGGCAAACAGGAAATCTAATGCACTGGATTTTGACAACGCTGATGCAATGACAGTTGAAGACTATGTCAGACTGACAGGCATAACAAAAGATCAGTTCAATGATGTACATGAATCGCTCTCCTCGTTGCGTTCTACATCAACAAGGAGCACTGGTACAGCCCTTGCCATGTTGCTTGTAAAACTTAGGACTGGTCTGTCCCTGGCTGTTCTTTCAACATTGTTTGGTGTGAAGAAAACTACTTGCAGTAAGGCAATCCATTCAGCCAGAGTAAGTCTAATGTCCAATTTCGTTCCAAAATATAGTGGCCTGTCACATATAGAACGAAATAAAATAATTAAAGATCACACTACAGAATTTGCAAATGTCCTGTTTGCTAATTCACAGAAAGATGTTGCTATTGCTGTTGCTGATGGTACCTATGTGTACATAGAGAAAAGTGGTGACTATTCATTCCAAAGGCGTTCTTATTCTGTTCATAAAGGTCGCCCATTGCTTAAACCGATGATGCTTGTAGCAACTGACGGCTACATACATACAGTGTTTGGACCTTACCTGGCTGATGGTAAAAACTCAGATGCCAAGATAACAGAGCATATGCTGAAGAGCAACAGTGAGGATATTAGAAATTGGTTCAATGAAGGGGATGTTCTCATTGTTGATAGGGGGTTTAGGGATGTAACAGACTTAATTAATGATTGTGGGATCAATACTGAAATGCCTTATTTCTTGAAGAAAAAAGACAAACAGCACAGCACTGAGGAAGCAAATGAATCCAGACTTGTCACCAAAGTGAGATGGGTTGTTGAGTTAGCAAATGGGCGTATAAAGCAATGGAAAGCTTTAAGTAATGTGCTTCCCAACTCTCAAATCCTGTTTGCTGGCGATTATGTGCGAATTGTTTGCTCCCTTTGCAACACTTTCAGGCCACCCTTGGTGACTAGTTTGGAATCAGATGTTGTCATGGCCAAACGAATGATGACCTTAGCAAAGTCACCGAATAAACTTCAACAAAAGGTGACTGACAATAAGTGGGACAAACGGCGCACAATTTGGAAAAGTATGGATGCATCCAGGGCTTTAGATAATTTTTTTTTCAAAAGAGTACAGTACTCGTCCTTTTTTCAAAAAAGGAGTAACGAGAAATTTTTAAGAGTACTGAAAAATAAACCAAAAAACTTCATTTTGCAGTCTCGACACAATGTTTTTATGGACTGATTTGTTGCCAGGTGTACTGTTTGTTTTCTTATAGATACACATATTCAATATCTGTGTCTATTAGAAAACAAGCAGTATGCCTGGCCACAAATCAGACAAAACAATGCCATATTGAAATCTCTTCTGAGCAGTTTGTTGACGGAGAAATCTAACTTTTGGGGTTCAGTTCTCTTGGCGGATAGCAGGACTTCAATGGCTGATTATTGTGGCCAAAGAGTTTCTAAAACTTTAGAATATCAGCTTCACTTTATTGTCCAAGGTATGGAGTGAAACTCATTTTCTTTAAAACTTTTATAATTCCTTTTCAAAACCAAATTCTCAATTTCATCATCTATTGTCCATGTATTTATTTTCTTCCACACTTCGATTGTGGGACCCATCGTGTTTCCTTACAGGCAATGTTATAACTGGGTCAAAAATCTGTCAAGGACCTTTTTCACATAAAGTGCGGCAGAGACAGACTCCTGATCAGCTGAAAAGAATTTAAGGATTGCAGTGCTCCAGTTAGGAGTTTAGGACAGAGGGACGCTTGGCTGGGTAGGGCACTTTTGCATGAAAAATTGGGCGCCATTGTTTTGTTTTTCCAAATTGGTTTCTCACACTAATGTCTCTACTGGAATTATAGACATCCATATGTTCATGCATTTCACAAGTAAGCGGTGTACTGGGTCGAAGCAATAGCAACGTTTATTATTTATAAAAACATTTAAACATTTAACTTCTAGGTATCTTTTAATATAGAATTAAAATATTTAAATAAAAAAACAATTTGTTTGTTCATCTGAAAGCATGTTATCAAAGCAATACAAAAATAAACGATGACTGAATAAGTAATCTGTTCAAGGGAGACTACTCAATAATTATCTATGTCATTTGACGTTTCAGAACTCGGGCTGAACGTGCGCCTTCACTGGTTGCCAATGATCTGCAAAGACTCTGATCAAAATGCGAAGCTAGTGTTTGCAATATCCCCGCGGCTTGATAAGTCTGCAACAGTATTACAAGTAAACAGTGTGTACACCGAGCTGCGTCGCACAACACCTTGCAAAGACCCAGATCAACATGCGCAACCCGGGCAACATTTTTTCTCACCTATCTCTGAGTAGCCCTGCAAAAGGCTCTTGGTGTCAGCGAAGACTGAGCAGTTTGCAATGATGCGCAGGCTACTCCGAGTCTTCACTGGTCGCACGATACTCTAAGACTTAGACCCACATGCGCAACCACTATGTAAATAAAAATCAAAAATGAGTTCCTTTAAGAGCAATGAAAACATTCATAAGAAATAAGATGGGTCATACTACGTAGTTTCGGCTAATAAAGCCTCATCAGTGACCCTGTAATGATCCGGCAAAGAAAGCCAGAGGAAAAATACTGCAATTTTGCAAATTTCGAATAGGCAGTCGATACAAAGACTGATATAAATCAAATTGGGGTCCAAAAAATTAAATACCTGTCTAGAATATGAGTCTAAACCAATAATTTATTTCTGATTTCTCAGAATATTCACGCTGATCTCAAAGGACCAAAAGTAAAATATAAACTACACTATGGTTGATGTACGGGGAGACGTTTTACGGCCGCCACACGGCACAACACCAGCTGCAGTGAAGGCAAATAAAAATCAAAAATGAGTTCCTTTAAGAGCAATGAAAACATTCATAAGAAATAAGATGGGTCATACTACGTAGTTTCGGCTAATAAAGCCTCATCAGTGACCCTGTAATGATCCGGCAAAGAAAGCCAGAGGAAAAATACTGCAATTTTGCAAATTTCGAATAGGCAGTCGATACAAAGACTGATATAAATCAAATTGGGGTCCAAAAAATTAAATACCTGTCTAGAATATGAGTCTAAACCAATAATTTATTTCTGATTTCTCAGAATATTCACGCTGATCTCAAAGGACCAAAAGTAAAATATAAACTACACTATGGTTGATGTACGGGGAGACGTTTTACGGCCGCCACACGGCACAACACCAGCTGCAGTGAAGGCAAATAAAAATCAAAAATGAGTTCCTTTAAGAGCAATGAAAACATTCATAAGAAATAAGATGGGTCATACTACGTAGTTTCGGCTAATAAAGCCTCATCAGTGACCCTGTAATGATCAGAACAACATGCGCAACAACTTTGCAAGTCCGTTTGGATAACCCAGCTTGTAAAATCAGCGATGCGCAGACTGATGCGCGTCGATACTGTTGAGCAACGACCTGCTCATCCAATCAATACGGCTAATGAAGGCTTGCGCGGATTCGCTGACTGATCCAAGACTTCACTGCTCGCTCGTCTTATTGTAGTTCAGATTACTCTGGTTTACGCCCACCTGATTAACGATCGGATCGGCTCTATATGTGATATAATCTTGAAAGGACCGTAACCCCAACCCCAATAAAACTTGATTCCCTTGAAATAATTTATGAATGCATAATTTTCCCGTGTGAGAATTTCCCGCCTTTTATTACACACGTCATTTATTTCACGTGCGTTCCAAATACGCTCTCAAAAAATATTAAATGCGTAATGCTAATTTGTTTTTCGTACCTGATACGCAGCAGATTTGAAAAAAAGGAGTATCCTCCCAATAATTTTCGTAATTTACGCGGTACGCAGCCTTATCTAAAGCCCTGATGCATCTGAAATGCCCGATTTCCCCGAACAGAACAAGCAGAATTAAGAGACCTGACAATGGGAGTGTATCAGATTCACCAGGCCAAATCCTACACGAGAGAACACCAAACAGATGACGGCAAATATGAAATCCTTATAAACAAAGAGCAAGGTGTCCTCAAGTCCCTAATACGTTCAAGGCATACCAGTAGCAAGACCTATAATTTATGGATTGAATACAGCACAGGCTTATCACCTATCGTCGGTTGGTTTTGCACATGCAAATCAGGGGCTAGAGTAGTGGGCTGCTGTGCCCATATTGCATCAGTCTTATGGTATTTGGGGTTTGAGCGACACCAGCCGGCAACAAAAGGGCCTAAGATACATAATAAATACATGGATTTTCTTACAGATGCTGCAGCTGAAGTTTGGGATACCAACAGCGACTCCTCAGAAGAAAGTGATAGAAATGAGATGAGCAAATGTGTGTCAATTAGATCCAAATCTTAAAACCTCTAAAAGTAATTTTGACCCTAATTGATACCGATTTAGTCTCTGTTATAATAGTACAACCCTTTTACACGATAAATACATTAGAATTTAACTCCTGTAAGCATTTCTCACCAGTAAACTTATAGCAAAAAGGCAAAACAAAGTTTTGATAATTTCATCGCATTTTACTGCAATTTTTTCTTTTCAAGGGCACATAACTCATGTCACAGACCATTTATAAAAAAAAATCCTTATTATTCTGCAATGGCCAAGCATTGATAAGTATTTTCTAGAAATGAGGTAAGAATGTGTTGCTTAATAGAGAAATGTTCAACTTTTTGGCAAAGTTGGTAGATGAAAAATTAATGAAAATCCGCAACGTGCAAATAAATTATTATATTTTAGCAAAGCTCAATAAAATATACAATCACCCTATTTTACATTAATATGTACCCACAGTCTATGCATTGCATGGCAAAAAGTTTTGTCAGTGTGCTATTTGAATATAGTCAATTGCTGATTAATTGTCCTTGGTAGAACTGATATGGAATTACCCCACCCACTTTTGAAAAACCCTTATCACAAAACTAGAGTTCTGTTTGATTCAAACTTACCAGGGATGAATGTACCCTCTGTGTGGCTATATTTTCCCAAAATATTATTGAAAATTTTAGGTACCAGGAAAACCCCCTTATGGAGACGAGTCCTTTTGATCTCAATGTGGTGAGAGACCTAATGAGTAAGAGACAGCACTCATACCCACTAGGTCATGAGGTTTCATCCCAGACAAATGATAACAGATGAGCTGGTGCATAAGTGTTCTGGGCCAAACTTCCTGTAAATCATGGTCAACAAACTTTTGGAAGAATACTTCAGTCTCTGTCAGTCAGAAAGAGGCAGTGTTATAACTCTTTGATCTTAAATCTAATAGCCTCTAATGTAAATATGACTGTGCCAAAAATTGTCAACTAAGCAGATTTTTTTAAGCCATTGTATTAATGGGGAGGATTTCATTCAGTACAGGATGGGCAATTAGGCACCCACAATCAATGATCGTGGGATAAATGAGAAACACTTCCAACATTTTCATCAGCCTGAAAAGGCATTTCATTAGCCAAACAAGAGCTGTCACTATAGGTGACCAATGCCCCCCATGGGAGCCAATTTCTGAGTTTTTGCAAAATTTCAAGGGGAGACAATTCAACCATAAATGACAACAGAGTTATGGCCCTTGGTCAGAATGTAGCCCTTGTGATAGTGAATAAGTGTGTGAAGTTTCATGGGGGCTAGGTCAAATACTTTTGAAGATATGATCAAGGTTAAAGTTTTTGTGACAGACAGACAGACAGACAGACAAACAAACAGACAGAGCAAATACTATATGCCCCCCAAAGCAAAGATTCTTTGGGGGCATATGCCCCCCCCCCATAAAAAAGGCATTTTATCAGCCTGAAAAGGTATTTCATCAGCCTGAAAAGACATTTCATCAGCCTGAAAAGGCATTTCATCAGCAAGAAAAGGCATTTCATCAGCCTGAAAAGAAATTTCATCAGCCTGAAAAGGCATTTCATCAGCCAGAAAAGGCATTTCATCAGCCTGAAAAGGCATTTCATCAGCCAGAAAAGGCATTTCATCAGCCTGAAAAGGCATTTCATCAGCCTGAAAAGGCATTTCATCAGCCAGAAAAGGCATTTAATCAGCCTGAAAAAGCATTATTTGAGCCATGTCATGTGAAAACAAGTCTCCAGGGTGTGCAACCAGGTAAGCCTGCTCAGCTACACAAATGATTAAGGGGAATGGATACACTTTAAGGGGAGGCAACTCCTGCAAAAGCATTTTTGTCTCCCATGTCAAAAGGGAGCAAATTCTTTCCTTTAAGAGTAGACCCCTTTTTTCAGTGGGACGGGGCTTATAGAAAAGTAAATAGGAAGTCCCAAAAGTTGTCTCCCTTTGAAAAATGGCAGAAAGATCTGCCAGGTGTTCCCATTCTCCTTAAGACACCTGAAATTTTAGATAAAGAAATGAGAGGTATTGTACTTTCTGAGAATTGCATACTAAGGTCTAAGGTGCTGATTAGTATGTGCAGATGTGCAGGCTGATCAGATCTGCACTTCTGTTGTTCGCAATTGGCAGAACAGCTTTACTCATGACGTGGCTAATATATATTCTTACCTTTAGCCCGAGAGAAAACAAGCCTTCCATTATTTTAGCCTCAGACCGCATTATGTCCAACAAGGTGAAAATATCATATATTTCCATATCCATAGGAATCCCATTGAGATAGAGGGCAGAGTCACCCGCAGACATACCATGATAGTTCTCAAAATACTGAAATTAAAATGTTATTGTCCCTTAAAGTACTGCAGAAACTTCTACATCATATGTATTCTTATTTTTCCGGTAAAATAAAGCTTGAGATTTCATGTGAACCATATGATTCATATGAAATGTTAAGCCTTATTTTCTCTGACAAGAATTCCGCCAAAGGCTATGTCCTGCCTGTTTAGGACTCTTACATTAGGGTGAAAGTTAGGGTGGTCGCATGGACGGAAAGTTCAACCCCTATGTCGTGCCATGCTTAAAGCGACAAAAATGGGGAGAGAAACTAAGGCTTGACATTTCATGTGAATCATCTGCAGGGCAGGTGATTCACACGAAATGTCAAGCCTTTGTAAATCTGAACCCTGCAGATGATTAACATGGAATGTCGAGCCTTAGTTTATATCAAGCCTTAGTTAATCTGAACCCTGCAGATGATTAACATGGAATGTCGAGCCTTAGTTTATAACAAGCCTTAGTTATTCTGAACCCTGCAGATGATTCACATGGTATGTCAAGCCTTAGTTTATGTCCTTAGATAATATGAACCCTGCAGATGATTCACATGGTATGTCAAGCCTTAGTTTATGTCCTTAGATAATATAAACCCTGCAGATGATTCACATGGTATGTCAAGCCTTAGTTTATGTCCTTAGATAATATAAACCCTGCAGATGATTCACATGGTATGTCAAGCCTTAGTTTATGTCCTTAGATAATATGAACCCTGTAGATGATTCACATGGTATGTCAAGCCTTAGTTTATGTCCTTAGATAATATAAACCCTGCAGATGATTCACGTGGAATGCCAAGCCTTAGTTTCTCTGAAAAATGGGGAAAAATGCTTTGAAAATACTGTCTGCTGGTAGTGATTGGAACTTGAAGCTAAATATATCATGTGTTTTCATATCTGTAGGAAACTAAATGCAGTCAACAAAGTCATGACATGTTTGTTCAAAACACACATGGCTCAAACAATGGTCACCCATTTTCCATGGCTGTGCTCAGCCACTTCTCGAGTCCTCAGGGAATGTGCGTGTGTGTTTCAGTTTTACATCCCACCAACAACTAAGGTCATATAGAGATGTGAACTCAGAAAGACACATCCAAAAGTCTCGAGAAACCCAGAATCAAACCCAGGATCACTGGTTTATGAGGCCAGTAGCTTAGCCACTACACCACATAGGCTTCTAAGGCCCAAGGGAATCTGTCCTAAAGCTGCAGATAATAAATAGTGAGGGATAATTTACGGATATAATCTTAGAAATGTATGGTGTGTGAACTCCTTAATGCGATTCTAGTAAGTACAAATGCCATGCATTCCTCTCACTGATGCAATTCTAACAAGTTTACATCCCAAACATTTCTAACATTGTATCCCCATTATCCTTCACTATAAAACACATTTTTGATATAATGTTATAAAAGTTTGTTTGTTTGTATTGGGGTTTAACGGCCCAGTCAACACTTTTTAGGCCATTTTTGAGCCGGTCAGTTTAGTTATCCACACTTTTCCTGGGCAGGCTTATACGTAAGCAGTTTACCAGTACAGTCAGAAACTGACAACTGCCCTTCTTGAATCAGCAAAAGGGACAGAACGACAGTAGAAAATATTTCATGATTAATCTCCACGAAAGAATGTTGCTGACCCCGGCAGGTACTGAACCCGTGTCCTCCTGATCACCAGTCAGACACGCATCCGACTGAGCTACCGAGGCCGGCGATTCCAAAAATGTATAGATTATATAGAAAAATGGTCATTTTTCTATATAATCTATACATTTTTGTTTGGATATAACACGGTTTCTGCTTTGGACCCCATTAATAGTGTTATAAAGAGGTTTTGGTGTAGACCCAAATGATCAGCATTATTCCTCTTGCCCTTGCACCCTAAGTACCTTCAGTGGCTCGAACTACTCTGGTCTCAAACAAATTTTCATGGTACCAAAGCTGTTCATGCCGCTTAAGTGAGTGTACACAATTAAAGGCATTTTAATACAGCAAAATTCTGCTATTAAGACCACCAAAAATTGAGACTAATTCTACTTTAAAAAGCTTATTTAGAAAGTTTCAGTTATTCTTTCTTTGTGTTTTCTGCAAACAGTGTCCTCTGATCAGAGACTACCTTTGGGACTGTTCAAAAGGGGTCTTAAAGACCACTTTTGGACAGTCCCAAAGGTGGTCTCAATATAGGAATTTTACTGTATTTATGAGCAGGACAAATCTGCTGCTCAACTGAAGGAAGTTTTTTTAACATCATGCCCAGGCCTTCAGCACCTCCAAGTGTCTTCTACAATAAAAACATACCTGTTGATTTTTTAAAATTTCTCTTTTCATTTCGTCCTTTACAGCTACTTTCACCAATGATCTGAGAAATAAAAGAAATAAAACTGGGCTATCCTTTAAAGAGGGCAAATACCCCAGCCCCAAAAATTTCAGAGTAAATCAACGGCATTTAACTCTTCAAATAATAGTCTGGTCAGAGTTTGCACTTTCTCAGCCTATATCCATACTTTGGTGAAAGTTCCAAACCATGATTGTGAAAATTGTAGGGGAGGCTGCAGAGACAGCAATGTACAATGGCATGGATATCAGGCCTATATCCATACTTTGGTGCCAGTTATTAGATATTAGGCAAACTAATTTAAGTTAATCAAGGGCAATTAACTCTTCCAATAATAGTCTAGTCAGAGTCTGCTGACATTTATCCTTTGTGATTGTTTTAGCTCACAGGCTAGCATATTTCAACATTCTGAAACTGGAATTTTGAGATAGGAATATGACATAGAGTTGGCCAGTTCCTGATTTTATTTGAGCAATCATAGTGGTAAAATTAGCATAGTAAGTATTAAAGAAACTGAAAATAAAATGTACTGGAAATATCAGGACAGACCCTGCACGGATACTGTAGAACCAATACAAATAGTTGAGGAAACTCCCCTTAGGAATCCACAGGCCTAGGATAACAAAAATCATGCACAGTAGGATGCTTTGGGTAATTTACTTTTCTTAAGCTCTTTTCAGTTTTTCGATGAAAATTCAACATGTCAAATCCATGATTATTTGACGAAAAGTCGACCAAATATCAAGTTAAACAAAACATACCATTCCACTGGCAAGATACATTCATTCGACCAAATGGTCTTCGACCAAATGTCATAGAAGCCATTTCGATAGACCCCTTACACTCATGTCGGTTGACAATGAAAAAATGTGAAATATTTTAATGATAAAAAGTACCTTGCTTCTGAAGGAAAGTTCTGACTAACATCTCGGAGGATTTTCAGAGTATCATTCGGTGCTGCCGATACAACTTTCTGAGCGGCCTGTAGACTCAGGTCTGAAATGAAATTTTGAAGGAATAAATGCATGGCGGCTGTAAAATGTCTCCCTGCCCTTCATCACAGTATAGGTTAAATTTAACTCTTATCTTGCTGAAAATTCAGTTTAGCCGCACCCATTTCTGACTTTGAACCAATCAGATTACTTGATGTAATTTATTCCTACAAATTCATATATTGAATGTGAAACAGTGTAGATCCTGTTCAGATGGCTTCTTCAGAAGCCATCTGATCTGGATCTACACTGTTTCCAAAGATAGAGGCTGTCGTGAACAGCATGATAAGAGTTAAGAGTCCTTTGGGATCATTGATTCCATTGTGGAATTTGTAAATATTTGAGGGTCACTGATGAGGCCTAATTGGCCAAAACTAGCTAGTCTGGCCTCGCCAAAAATCTTGAGCACTTGACTCTATTGTGTATTCTTGGCTTCTAACGGATTACCTTTTCATAAAATATAAAAATACATTCTGCTGAACACTTAAAAGGCCAGTCATGACCTCCATTACGAAAACACGCCTATAGAGAAACATTGTAAACTTAACCGCCGGAAAAATGAACATTTTAAGATGAGAAATTGTGCTATTTTCCTTATTTCTGCTCAAAATAGGGATTGTGGGTACTCATAAGAACCGCCTCATCGAGGCGGTTCTAATGAGCACCCACAATCTATATTTCAGAGCAGAAATAAGAAAATAAGGTTTACCCCTGCAAATCCCAGTTTTGCTATATAAAAGTGGGGTTCAAGGGGGTCAAAATCATATAGGCTTGTTTTCATGATGAGCAGATAATATTTTCTAATATTTTTGTTTCTAATCTTTCAGATAAAACAAGGTTTAAGGGGAATGTGCACACCTTAAGGGGAGACAACTCCTGCAGAAGTATTTTTGTCTCCTATGTCAATAGGGGTCAACTCTAAAAGGAAAGAATATGCTTCTGAGGAGCTAATTCTTTCCTTTAAGAATTAACCTCATTTTCACTGGGACTGAGCCAATAGAAAAAGGAACAGAATTCCCGAAAGTTGTCCCTTTGAAAATTGGCAGAAAAATCTGCCAGGTGTTCCCATTTCCCTTAATCTGCATAAGAATCTCTGCCAGCTAGCCAGATTTACACCAATGATAGTAATTCTTATCTAACCCCGCTTATCTTTAACTAGCTTGGGCAAAAGCTGTAGACTTAATGAATGTTCTACTTTATTGCTGAAACTGAATTTCCTCACTGATATTATTGGCCACTTTTCTCCTAAACTGAACAGCATTTCTCAGTCGCACATCAATGTACAATGTATATATTATTTTTTCCTTCTTAGTTTCATTCCATTAGGGGTATCATTTTATTTATTATTTTCACAAACAGGACTGCACTGCCACATGCTACACTTATATCCTTAGCAGGGCTCGAGAAACTGAAGAATCCAAATCGGTCCAGCCAGATTTCGCCAAAAAATTACGGAAATTGCCGATCGGTTTGGTAATTTCCGTAAACTCAATTGGTGATTTTCAATTTCAAAATGTGTTATTAGCGTAACGAATGACATACCAATGTTGCTCTTACACTTGTCAACGGATATGAGCACCAGTATCTCGATTATAAACAGCAATTATTGCTCACATCGTTCAGATTACATCTACTTTCATTTTCTACGCCAGATTTCATCTACTTTCATTTTCCCAATATCTGGGTCACTCAGAACCTGAAGATCGCTAAAGGGAAACAACCAACGTGGGGCAGTAAAAGACCAGTTCGATGGTCACTATATTTTTTCCCCCTTTTTAAAACCTTTAAAATATTTCACGCATTTTATTTTGCCCAAATTGCTTTGTTTACAAATGGTGACAACGTGCAGCAAAGTGGTCGGAAAATGACGTCATACGGTTTCCGTTTACACAATACACATTAATGCAGTCAAGGACGTAACCCACACACCTGTTTTAAGTGATTGATTTTAATAGAGCGTATTTCTAAAAAAAATCGTTTTGAACGGGTTAAAAAATCGAAAAACATTTCTTTACTCTCGAAACAAAACATGGCCGAACAAGAGTCATTGAAAATCTTACATGGCCGAACGTGTTTAAAAGAATATAAATACATATTTCACGATTACACAAGCCTGAAACAAATCGCTTTGTCTACAAATGACGTGGTTTATGTTATTGGTTTCAATGGAGCGTATTCTTAAATAAAAATATCGTTTAGAATAGGTGAAATAAGGCATTTTCCCTCGAAGGCATAACACGCAATGTTCAGACATGACAGGTGTGTATTGCAAATTGCGCCCTGTGAAAAAAAAAATTATATTCAAATACCGGTTCTATAGTAAGCCATTAATTAATGACTTGTCTAAACAAACTAGCGTATGTACTGCATTTATTGACCTTATTTTCTCACCTTGCCAGCTTGCCAATAACGCCTCAGGCCAGTTTTCACGGATTAATAATTTTGACACACAGGTCAAATTGCGCTACGATAAGATCAAAGAACCCGACGTGGACTTGTCCAATTTTCACCTAGTTAGATAATGAACCGGTCTAACACCTTGTGCAGCAGGCGTTTTGTATACATGCTTGGATTATCAGTGGCAAACAGTCAGCTTGTTTTTACAACATAATGATTTAGCGAAAATTTTCGAACCGATTTTTTTAAAATGTTATAGAGTCACGGACCGATTTTTTTATCTTCTTCTGAAGTCAAAATCGGTTTATGGAGGCCAAATTCGGTCCAGAACCGGAAAACCGGCATTTTCTCGAGCCCTGATCCTTAGGCATTATCCAATGAAAAAAAATTTTTTTATGCATAGAAATGGAGTTAACTCATTTTGTACCAGAAACGCCAAAAACAGGTAGTTGGCAGACAGTGCAGGTCCTGATCAGATGCAACAGAATGCGGCGTCTGATCAGGCCTACATTGTTTGCAAAAAGTTTGTCCATTTTACAAATAAATTTTGAAGGAAACACAACCTGACACCCCTAAATTTTTAAATGGACTCCTGCCATATTTTAAGAGGAAGATTACATTTGGTACAAAAAGGGCCAATAAGCCCAGTCAACACATTCTTCATATCAAGCCAATCAGTTTACCTATTACCATATTTTTCCTGGGCAGGCTTATACATAAGCGGTTAACCAGTTCATTGAACATTTTTTTGCCAGAAACTGACAACAAAATACATGGGAAAGTGGGTGGATACCACATAAGCAACAAGCAGTAGGTAATGTGGCTGTGCTTAAGTGCAGTCTCACCAGACCCTTCTTGAGCCGGCAGACATGTGTAGACCATGTGATAGCTTCATGAAAGAATATAAGAATCTTACATGGGAGTGAGGGGTGGATGTAAAAATCCGTGCCAAGGGTCAGTGTTCGGCATCATGAGGCTTGTTGAGTGATACTGGGGACGATTTTCCCATCCAACCCTCACATTCAAGCCTCGTGATAACGGACAGTGATCCCGAGGGATGGATTCTTCCATCCACTCCTCACACCCAAGCCTCGTGATGCAGAACAGTAACCCTTGGGACAGATTTTTCAATCCACCCTCACACCCAAGCAGGATTCTTTTTCTTGCATACCTTCCATTTCTGAGCGTGGATTTTTAATACTGCAGTCACTTTGGTTGTCGAAGTCGGCGATATTATGATGGCACTAGAGTGATGTTTAGTGACATCAAATAACATGCTGTGACATCAACCTTAACGACAGCGCATACAAGGTCATATTCAACCAGTGCATTTATCAAACACGCGAGAATATTCGATTTTGGATAATACCGGGGTCAGAACAGAATTTCTATCCCAAGCTAAAGCTATGGATTTCCTTATCTGGTGTGCAAGATGTCTTGTATCTATCCCTATTAGTCGGCTGCTTATGCATCAAGAACATAGAACATTTAAGGGGAATGGGAACACCTGGCAGATTTTTCTGCCATTTTTCAAAGGGAGACAACTTTCAGGACTTCCTGATCAATTTTCTATAGGCACAATCCCATCGAAAAAGGGGTCTACTCTTAAAGGAAAGAATTTGCTCCTCAGGAGCAAATTCTTTCCTTTAAGAATTGACCCCTTTTGACATGGGAGACAAAAATACTTTTGCAGGAGTTGCCTCTGCTGAAGGTGTATCCATTCCTCTTAAACACAATAAATCTGATAATGCGTAGGGTTCTTCTCTCATGTGTTGGATCAATTATATTCCTGTTTTTAAACTTACCCTGAAGCTGCCAAACTTTGAAAGCTGCTAGTTCTGTTGACGATTCTGAAAGGTGGGCTCTAAATCTTTTCAAATCCTCTTTCATATCTGGGTGTAGTTCTCTGGAATATAAAACAGCACATATGATGTGGAATGGATACATCTGCAGGGGAAACAACTCTTGCAAAAATATTTTCTACCTTTCCCATAGGGGTCTACTCTTAAAGAAAAGAATTTCAAAAACTTAATTCACCCTTTAATTGAACAGACCTTTTCAATAACCAATCAAAATTAGTGTGAAGACATCTATGGATTCTTTTCTTTAAGAATACCATAACAATCTTAAATAATGGGACAAACAGTGAAGACCCAGATCAGACTGTTCCAGATCAGATTGCTCTTGATCAGAGTCTACACTGTTTACAATTTGTTCAGCCCTTTTTGGACTCCTTGCTTGATCATGAAACAAATTTGTTAAAGTTTAGGAGAAAAACAGCAAGTCCTCAAGGTGTCCGAATTTTTAAGATTCTTATGATACACCCTTTTTTTCAGAGGGTTTCAATTCATAGAAAAGCAAACAGGAATTCCTGAAAAAAGATTCAGTTGCAAAAATAGCATTTTTACAGGGGAGATAACAATCAGCACTTCGTGTTTGCAGGCCCCACTAGTAGGCTCTTTTGAAAATAAAGGTTTTTTTTTTTCTAATGGCTATTTTATGGAAAATAAAGTTTTATAAAGTTTTTTTTGTTGTTTTTTTTGGGGGGGGTGGGGGTGGGGGGTTTGGACTGTATTTTCAGGCAAATAAAGGCTTTTTTCTCACATTGTTCCTGTTTTTGATACCATAAATATCTGCGTTGAATGTCAACATTCATGTGACATGACAACTCAACTTACACCTGTGGACACAAAAGCGTTCAAACTCCAATGAAGTACCATTCAATGAATTTTTTTGCATCAAGTTAGTTTGACAAGCAAATGTCATTCACCAAAGTAGTCTAAAACTGGATCAAGAAATATACATCGATTGGTCTTATTGTGGCAAGTACTTTATTTTTCATTTTTAGATCTGACTGACATTCCAGATGTATTCTGATTGGACAGTGCAAGGTCTACAATGATATGTACAACACTTTGTGTTTTGGATTTATTTCTGCCTTGCAGTTGACTGACAGGATGTAAGGAAATATTGAATGAAACATCAGATCAAATGCAATGAAGCTCATCAAAGTTTGAACGGATTTGTGTTCACAGGTGTATGTTGCCTTCATGACTAAATCATGTGGAGTCTTAGAAGTGCTGTTTCATCCTCAGACCTGATTTTTTTATTTATCTGGCAAAGTTTTAAGCCACTTTTATTGAACACTAAGAAATTTTACAGAAACAAAAGTTTTTTAATCAAAATAAAAGTTTTTATGGTTTTTCAGACAAATTAAAGGTTTTAAAGGGTTTCATGTAAAATATAGGTTTTTAAAAAATTTTAAAGGCTCCCTTTTGGGGGCCTGATTTGCTTTCCCCTAACCAAAAGCGTCTACAGTATTAACCCTAAAAATTCAGACACCTCAACTCCTTACCATACTTGTTCTAAAATTTGAACAAGTACAATTTACTACCTGATGCTGTGTCTAAGAAAAGCTGGATGAGTGGAAAACAGTGTAGACCCTGATGAGATGCCTCATTTGGTGATATCTCATCTGGGTCTACATTGTTTTCTCAGGCCGTCTGTCTAAATATATATTGAAAATATGTTACTATTAATGGAAATAATTTTCCCTTTGATTTACAGTTATTAACATTTCCATAATTAAATTATTTAAAAACTTTTGAGTTTACAAAATATTAAGTGCTTTACAGTGGTCTAACTGAGTTTTTCAAACATAAAGTGACTTAACAATGATTTACTTACATTTCCTTAATTTTAAGTGATTTATAGTGATTTAGCTATTTTTTCCAAACATAAAATAACCTAAATTGATTTACCTGACTTTCCCAAACAGAGTTCAAACAGTTTCCAAAACATAGTATTTACATTTTTTTTCAAACATTGAAGGTTTACAGTTACAGTCGACTCTCGTTATCTCGATCTTCACGGGACCGAGCAAAAAAAGTTCATCTATGTCGCAGCCCATTATATGCGGTGATATGCTTGGTTTTCAAGGTTATTCTGGAGAAATAGCACTTACATGTACAGCTTATTTGTAAAAATAATGTTGTTTGTTGAAGTACGTTTATCGTTTTTAATGAAAAAGATACATTTCTCATGTGTTTGTTGTATTTTAACTTCCTTCAAAGGTTTTCAAAATAAGCTAAAATAGATACATCAAAAATCAACTGGTTCCCCGTTGTGAAATCAATACTTATATTGCTACGGTGAACAGTATCGACAATACATCATACAGAAGTTTGGATCAGTTTGGATTATCTCCACTCGTGTAGGTCCAGCAGAGGAAGCATTTGCTGAGCCGTCTCTTTTGGACCTACACTGTATGTTTAAGACAGTGATGGGTTTACAACGATCCCACTACATGTAAATCAAGAAGGTGTTAATGTCAAAGGTTGAGCACTGCATGTCAGTCCTAATTACAAGCACATGATTTTCCAAGTAGCAGTACCGGTATTGTTTGGTGCTTATTGTGATTGCTGATACACCTGGACAAATTGGAAAATTAATGACATTGTGAGATCTGATTTAAGGATTTTGTAACATGTATTTTCTTTAATCCCGGTTCGAGATACACAGTAGTAAATATCGTGAAAAATATACGAAGGAACTAAAAAATATGGGGGAGATAGCCGAAATGTCGACGTAGTTCGACACATGCGGAGTTGAAATACAATAAATATATAGGGAAACATTCCGAACTCAGAAATCGGTTTGACATAATGATAGGGTCGAGATAAGCGGGGTTGAGATAACGAGAGTCAACTGTATTTATTTTAGTTTTCCAACCAGTGACTTGGCACTGATTTACCTAAGTTTTCCAAACAGAAAGTGATGTAACAGTGATTTACCTATGTTTTTCAACCATAAAGTGATGTAACAGTGATTTACCTAAGTTTCTCAAAACATAAATGGATTTAACAGTGATTTACCTAAGTTTTCCAAACATAAATCCCTCCACTTCATCTTCTCCAGAATCCTCCTCCTCATCCACTGAACCCTCACCTACAATATAAACAAAGCTAAATTGTTTTCCTCGCAAGTTGTTAATGCTTAAAGCACAAATTTCTGGAGCAGATGTCAACTGAATTTCATTTTTTCAATTATTTTTCATGGAAAATAAGGCTTGACATTACATGGGCCCCGTCAAGCGATTTTGGTACTTATCGTCTATGCGAGCAGCGAAGGTTCAGGCGAGCCTGCGCATCCGCGCAGTCTCGCCAGAACCTTCGCTGCTTGCTCATACAAGCATTGAATCAAGAGGAACCTTCAGACAGAAAGCCATATCCCTGGCCCCTCTGAATGGCTAGGCATGGGCAGTTAAAATTTGTCATGACGGAATGCTCGAAGACACAAATTCGCTTGGCGGGGCTCACATATGAATCATGTGCTGGGCTCATGAGAGCTCAAATGGAAGAAAATGTAACACACCACAACCTCTCTATCATAGCCCCAGATAATATCCACATATTATTTTTCTTATTTCTGCACAAAAACATATGTTGTTGGTACTCATTATAAGAGCCTCGGCGAGGCTCTTATAATGAGTACCAACAACATATGTTTTCCAATAAAGTTCCAATAACATTTGGAACTATGTTCTTTATATCATCATTGTTGGAGCCCAAAGCAGAAACATGCTAGTTAATTGATTTGTTTGAATTCGGGTTTAACATCCTAGACAACACTATTTAGGTCATTTTGAAGATGTTGCTTCCAATTTTGTGGGACTTTTACCCGACATTGAGGTAAAATGACATCTCAAAACCTGCCGCCCAATGAAGCCAGAAGGCTTATATGTATTGAACAATCTGATTCACACTGCTTTACCTGGGCGGGCTTAGTCCTTCTATGCAGTTTACCAGTACTCGTGTGTGGTCAGATTCAGCTCTGCGTGGAAGCATCATGCAGCCCAATCTATTTCTCCTAGCCCCGATGGGCGGGAGAGGGGGGAATAAAATATGCTAGTTAAACAACTGTTATATGCAAACATATATGTATAGATTATATAGAACAAGAAGGCCCAGAGGGCCCTGACTAGCTCACATGTGTGTTACTGTCTCTAGTACATTCTATTTTTAGTTCTGGCAGCCATCTTGTTTATCAGAGCCGAACAATTTTAGCTATTTTGGTTCGGAGTCACCTAGGCAACATTCCTGTGAAGTTTGAATCAAATTGGCCCAAGGGTTTAGGAGGAGTTTGCGTTTGAAGCAAATTTACAATGTTTTTCTATTTTTAGCTCTGGTGGCCATTTTGTTCATTGGAGCAGGATCATTTTAGCTTTTTGGGTAGAGGGTCATCTAAGCAACATTCCTATGAAGTTTGAATGAAATTGACCCAGGAGGAGTTGTCCTTTAAAGATTTATTTTCTATTTTTAGCTCTGGAGGCCAACTTGTTCGTCAGAGTAGAACGATTTTATATATTTTGGTAGGGAGTCACCTAGGCAACATTCCTGTGAAGTTTGAATCTAATTGGCCAAAGGGTTTAGGAGTTCGCGTTTGATGCAAATTTATGTTTTCCTATTTTTAGCTCTGGTGGTTATTTTGTCAATCTGAGTGGGCTAGTTGGTAGAGGGTCATCTAAGCAACATTCCCATGAAGTTTGAATGAAATTGGCCCAAGGGTACAGGAGTTGTTGTTTAAAGTTTTTTTTCTATTTTTAGCTCTGGTGGCCATCTTGTTTGGTAGGGAGTCACATAGGCAACATTCCTGTGAAGTTTGAATCAAATTGGCCCAAGGGTTTTGGAGGAGTTCGCATTTAAATCAAATTGTTGACAACAGACGACGAACAAACACTCATCACAATACCTCACCATGAGCACTTTGTGCTCAGGTGAGCTAGCAAGTATAAAGAACTCTCTGATTTTGAGCCTGGAAATAGCTGGGAGAGTGACAAACATTGTAGTTCTTGATGAGATGCCCCAGAATGCATTTCATCTGGGTCAACACTGTTTGCTTCTGCCTGTCTGTCCGAAAACATATGGTAAATGCGGTATTTATAAATCACCTTCAACTTTCGTATCATCCTTCGCCTTATACTCTGTACTCTTGATGGCCAGCTCAACTCCATACCCTGAAAGCCTGGTCTTTCCCTGGGAGGGAGACTGAAAGAAACAGTAACCTTTTTAAAACACCAGTCAAACTTTAATTCACCCATTAAAACACCAAAAAAAATTTCGTTCATCTTTTAAAACACTCATCAAATTTGAATAAACCTTTTCAATCATCAATCAGACTTATATAAACCCTTCAAATCCATATTAAACTTTTAATTAACCCCTTTAAATGACCAATCAAAATTTAAAATTAGTGTGGATGTGGATGCTTTTTTTTTCTTTAAGGGGAATGGGTACACCTTCAGGGGAGGCAACTGTGCAAAAGTATTTTTGTCTCCCATGTCAATATGGGTCAACTCTTAAAGGAAAGAATTTGCTCCCGAGAAGTAAAATTTTTCCTTTTAGAGTAGACCCTTTTTATAGTTTATAGAAAAGCGAACAGGAAGTCCTGAAAGTTGTCTCCCTTTGAAAAATGGCGAAAAATATGCCATGTGTTCCCATTTCCCTTAAGATTCAGAGAAAATCAGGCTTAACATTTCATTTATTCATGAATCATTTATTTTATGTTAGCTGCTTTTATAGAGGAAATCAGACCTGACATTAAATGTGAAACAAGAGGGCCATGATGGCCCTGGATCGCTCACCTGATCCATAGTGTAACAAGTGGGCCCCAGAGAGGGCCATTATTGGCCCCAGGGCTTTAATGTGCACAATGTTGAGGGAGGTCTTAAAGGTGAAGCTTCATACCAAACATCAACAAAGGCTATAATTTGAACAACCTTGGTAGAGGTCCACTAGATGACGCTTCATACCAAATATCAAAGACCTGGGCCTTGCGGTTTCAGAGAAGAAGATTTTTTTAAAGATATACCCTACATAAGCCTATGCAAAACCAAATGGCCCCAGGGCTATATAAATGTATGTAAAACCAAAGGGCCCTGGGGTGGGGGCATTTGTGGCCCCAGGGCTATAATTTGAACAATCTTGGTAGAGGTCCACTAGATAAAGCTCCAAACTAAATATCAAAGGCCTTGGCCTTGCAGTTTCAGAGAAGATTTTTAAAGATTTCCCTATATAAGTCTATGTAAAACCAAAGGGCCCCAGAGCGGGGACATTTTTGGTATCAGGGCTATAATTTGAATAATCTTGATAGAGGTCCACTAGATGCAGCTTCATACCAAATATCAAAGACCCAGGCCTTGTGGTTTTAGAGAAGAAGATTTTTAAAGATTTTCCCTGTATTAGTCTATGTAAAACCATAGGGCCCCAGAGCGGGGGCATTTTTTGCCCCAGGGCTATAATTTGAACAATCTTGGTAGAGGTCCATTAGATGAAGCTTCATACCAAATATCAAAGTCCTGGGCCTTGTGGATTCAGAGAAGAAGATTTTTAAAGATTATCCCTATATAAGCATATGTAAAACCAAAGGGTCGGGCCACTTTTGGCCCCAGCATTATAATTTGAACAATCTTGGTAGGGGTCAACTAGATGAAGCTTCATACCAAATATCAAAGTCCTGTGCCTTGTGGTTTCAGAGAAGAAGATTTTTAAAGATTTTCACTATATAAACCTATGTAAAACCAAAGGGCCCCGGGGCGGGGACATTTCTGGCCCCAGCACTATAATTTGAACAATCTTGGTAGGGGTCAACTAGATGAAGCTTCATACCAAATATCAAAGTCCTGGGCCTTGTGGTTTCAGAGAAGAAGATTTTTAAAGATTTTCCCTATATAAGCCTATGTAAAACCAAAGGGCCCCGGGGCAGGGGCATTTTAGGCCCCAGCACTATAATTTGAACAATCTTGGTAGGGGTCAACTAGATGAAGCTTCATACCAAATATCAAAGACCTGGGCCTTGTGGTTTCAGAGAAGAAGATTTTTAAAGATTTTCCCTATACAAGAGGCTCAATGAGCCTAACCGCTCACCTGAGGAACATTTTAGTTAGCTGTTTGACTCATGGTCTTTGAGCATAATTTTTTTTTGAAGTTCTTCCTAATGGAACATGGCATTGTCAATTTGGACCCAAGGGGCAGGTTTGGTAGTACACCCGGACCTCGTTATAGCACGATTCGTTACAGCACGAATTCGGATATAACACGGTTTTGGTTTGGACCCCAAATTTTCCCCAACCAACATTTATAAATATTATCCAAGGATTGTATCAGGTTTTAAGCACAACAACTTTATTTTCCTCTCACTTTTGACTGCGGAAATACGGTAGCTAACACGGTAGCTAACACGGTTTATAACGGTACTTTTTGATATTTATTGCAGGCCTCCAGCAGAGTTGAATATACAGTATATAAACTTGTTTAGCTTGACACGCATGATAAACATGAACTGCCATCGGCACAATCAAAAGTGTTGGCTTAGTGAGATAAAGAGATTAAAGAATTCAGTTACGCAACCGAAAAAAATAATTATCACGCTCTGTTAAGGATCACTGCTCAGCAGAAATTTTAAACATGGATGCAGACGATGTGATCGGTCAACTGCAATAAAACTCATTTTCTAGAGCCGCATGTAAAAGAAAGTCAAATTTATTCCATCTTAAAAGCAAATGATAAAACATATTGAAGATCGATTTCCGCGGTAAGAAAATCATTCAAAGAGTAAAAATCGTTTCAAATGGCTAAAATATTAAGGGTAAGACATTTCAAGGGAAGTAATTCAAATTTCTTGTAAGCGTTGATCATTGTCCGGTTCCGAACCCTAACCGGTAATTTCACCATTGAAATGTATTAACGGTACTGTAGTTCGGTACGGTTCCGGACGCTCAGTTACAACAAAGTTAGCCGGGAACCAGCTATCAAAATGGCGTCATACTCGCTGTCAGATCGGACGATTTCTGGATATAAAACATGGTTTATCAGCTGGTTTCAATTAAAGTGACTTGTTTGACTTGATGGGCCATGGTATTTACTGCCATTGATTAGTTCTAAACACATTTTAGTCGGGAAATATGGTCATTAACCGGACCGCACATCATCTTGTTTGGGAAACTATTGATCACCATGTGTGTGTGTGTGTGTGTGTGAATTCGGGTTTAACGTCGCTTTCAACAATTTTTCAGTCATATCACGACGGTGTCTGGTTGCGACAGGGAGCTCAATGCTCACGTTTATAGTGCTGCCTCACTGAAGTATCATGTCCCAGACACATTACATGATACCACATCCAGTCACATTATCCTGACACTGGATCGACCAGTCCTAGCTCTACCCCGTAAATCTGAGTGCCAAGCGAGGAGCCGCTAGTACCATTTTTAACGACTTTGGTATGTCGCGGCCCGGGATCGAACCCGAGACCTTCCGTTCCCCGGAGCGGACACTCTACCAACTGAGCTATCGGGGCCGGTATTGATCACCATTGTGTCATTGGTTGATCTGTGACAAATACGGTTGGCGTTTATAACACGATTCGGTTAACTAACACAGTCCATTGGTTGGACCCGGAGTTCCGTGTTATAACGAGGTTGAGGTGTATTAATGTAGGGGACCACTTGACATTGCTACATGCTTAATATGTAAGCTCTGGGCCTAGTGGTTTCAGAGAAGAAGATTTTTGAAGCTTGTTTTTTTTTCTTTATAAGTCTATGGGGGCTAAGGGCCCCGGGACGTGGCCAGTTTAGACCCAAGGGGGCATGATTGGCACAATTTATGCAGGGGACCACTTGACATTGCTACATGCTTAATATGTAAGCTCTGGGCCAGTGGTTTCTGAGAAGAAAATTTTTTAAGTTTGTCCCATTGTAAGTCTATGGGAGCTATATGTTGCCATGGCAACACCAGTTTCAATCTGAATTACCCCAAAACATACTGCATCTTCTCCCCCAAACAGATAATGCTTCTCATGAAATTTAATCATGATTGGCCAAGTGGCTTTAAAGATATACTTGTTTGAAAATGTGAACGGACGCCGGACCATTGGCATACCAATACCTCACATGAGCCTTTGGCTAAGGCTCAAGTGAGCTAATAATACTAGCGGTTTCAGAGAAGAAGATTTTTTAAGCTTTTTTTACATTGTAAGTCTATGGGGGCTAAGGAGCCCAAGGGCGTGGCCAGTTTAGATCCCAGGGGCATGATTGGCACAATTTATGTAGGGGACCACTTGACATTGGTACATGCTAAATATGTAAGCTCTGGGCCTAGTGGTTTCAAAGAAGAAGATTTTTTAAGCTTTTTTTCCATTATAAGTCTATGGGGGCTAAGGGGCCCCAGGGCGTGGCCAGTTTAGACCCCAGGGGCATGATTGGCACAATTTATGTAGAGGACCACTTGACATTGCTACATGCTTAATATGTAAGCTCTGTGCCTAGCGGTTTCAGAGAAGATTTTTTAAGCTTTTATTTCCATTATAAGTCTATGGGGGTTAAGGGACCCCAGGGCGTGGCCAGTTTAGATCCCAGGGGCATGATTGGCACAATTTATGTAGGGGACCACTTGACATTGCTACATGCTTCATATGTAAGCTTACGGCCTATTGGTTCAGAGCAGAAGATTTTTTTAGCTTTTTTCCATTATAAGTCTATGGGGCCTAAGGGGCTCCGGGGCGTGGCCAGTTTAGACCCCAGGGGCATGATTGGCACAATTTATGTAGAGGACCACTTGACATTGCTACATGCTTAAAATGTAAGCTCTGTGCCTAGCAGTTTCAGAGGAGAAGATTTTTTAAGCTTTTTTTCCATTATAAGTCTATGGGGGCTAAGGGGCCCAAGGGCGTGGCCAGTTTAGATCCCAGGGGCATGATTGGCACAATTTATGTAGGGGAACACTTGACATTGCTACATGCTTAATATGTAAGCTCTGGGCCTAGTGGTTTCGGAGAAGAAGATTTTTAAGCTTTTTTTCCATTATAAGTCTATGGGAGCTAAAGGGGCCCAAAGGCGTGGCCAGTTTAGACATGGGCATGATTGGCATAATTTATGTAGAGGACCACTTGACATTGCTACATGCTTAATATGTAAGCTCTGTGCCTAGCGGTTTCAGAGAAGAAGATTTTTTAAGCTTTTATTTCCATTATACGTCTATGGGGGCTAAGGGGCCCCGGGGCGTGGCCAGTTTAGACCCCAGGGGCATGATTGGCACAATTTATGTAGAGGACCACTTGACATTGCTACATGCTTAATATGTAAGCTCTGTGCCTAGCCATTTCAGAGAAGAAGATTTTTTAAGCTTTTATTTCTATGGGGGGGTTAAGGGACCCTGGGGCGTGGCCAGTTTAGAGCCCAGGGGCATGATTGGCACAATTTATGTAGGGGACCACTTGACATTGCTACATGCTTCATATGTAAGCTCTGGGCCTAATGGTTTCAGAGAAGAAGATTTTTTAAGTTTTTCCCATTGTAAGTCTGTGGGAGCTATATGTTGCCATGGCAACAAGAGTTTCCATCTGATCTGCCCCAAAACATAATGCATCTTTTCCCCTCAACCTGATAATGCTTCTCATGAAATTTAATCATGATTGGCCAACTGGCTTTAAAGATATATTTAGTTGAAAATGTGAACGGACGACGGACGCCAGATCATTGGCATACTAATACCTCACATGAGCCGAAACCTCACATGAGCCTTCGGCTCAAGTGAGCTAATAATACTAACGGTTTCAGAGAAGAAGATTTTTTAAGCTTTTTTTCCATTATAAGTCTATGGGGGTTAAGGGGCCAAAGGGTGTGGCCAGTATAGATCCCAGGGGCATGATTGGCACAATTTATGTAGGGGACCACTTGACATTGCTACATGCTAAATATGTAAGCTCTGGGCCTAGTGGTTTCAGAGAAGAAGATTTTTTTAGCTTTTTTTCCATTATAAGTCTATGGGTGCTAAGGGGCCCCAGGGCGTGGCCAGTTTAGACCCCAGGGACATGATTGGCACAATTTATGTAGAGGACCACTTGACATTGCTACATGCTTAATATGTAAGCTCTGTGCCTAGCAGTTTCAGAGAAGAAGATTTTTTAAGCTTTTTTTCCATTATAAGTCTATGGGGACTAAGGGGCCCAAGGGCATGGCCAGTTTAGATCCCAGGGGCAAGATTGGCACAATTTATGTAGGGGACCACTTGATATTGCTACATGTTTAATATGTAAGCTCTGGGCCTAGTGGTTTCGGAGAAGAAGATTTTTTAAGCATTTTTTACATTATAAGTCTATTGGAGCTCAGGGGCCCCGGGGCATGGCCAGTTTAGACCCCAGGGGCATGATTGGCACAATTTTTGTAGAGGACCACTTGACATTGCTACATGCTTATTATGTAAGCTCTGTGCCTAGCGGTTTCAGAGAAGGAGCTTTTTTAAGCTTTTATTTCCATTATATGTGTATGTGGGTTAAGGGACCCCAGGGCATGGCCAGTTTAGACACCAGGGGCATGATTGGCACAATTTATGAAAGGGACCACTTGACATTGCTACATGCTTCATATGTAAGCTCACGGCCTAGTTGCTTCAGAGAAGAAGATTTTTTTAGCTTTTTTTCCATTATAAGTCTATGGGGGCTAAGGGGCCCCGGGGCATGGCCAGTTTAGACCCCAGGGGCATGATTGGCACAATTTATGTAGAGGACCACTTGACATTGCTACATGCTTAATATGTAAGCTCTGTGCCTAGCGGTTTCAGAGAAGAAGATGTTTTAAGCTTTTATTTCTATGGGGGGCTAAGGAACCCTGGGGCGTGGCCAGTTTAGACCCAAGGGGCATGATTGGCACAATTTATGAAGGGGACCACTTGATTTTGCTACATGCTTCATATGTAAGCTCTGGGCCTAATGGTTTCAGAGAAGAAGTTTTTCCCATTGTAAGTCTATGGGAGCTATATGTTGCCATGGCAACAAGAGTTTCCATCTGATCTGCCCCAAAACATAATGCATCTTTTCCCTCAACCTGATAATGCTTCTCATGAAATTTAATCATGATTGGCCTACTGACTTTAAAGATATATTTAGTTGAAAATGTGAACGGACGACGGATCATTGGCATACTAATAAATCACATGAGCCTTCGGCTCAGGTGAGCTAATAAGCCTATGTAAAACCAAAGGGCCCCGGGGCTGGGGCGTTTTTTGCCCCAGCACTATAATTTGAACAATCTTGGTAGGGGTCCACTAGATGAAGCTTCAAACCAAATATCAAAGTCCTGGGCCTTGTGGTTTCAGAGAAGAAGATTTTTAAAGATTTTCCCTATTTAAGTTTTTGGTGAAAAAAAATCTATTTTTGGCTCTTGTGACCTAGATGTGCAACGGACCGGAACCATTTGAACACTTTTGAAAGGGGACCAACTAAGGATCATTCCTGTGAAGTTTGGTCAAAATCTGATAAGTGATTTAGGAGATGATGTCATTTAAAGAAATTGTTTACCCACGCACGCACGGATCACCAACAAGTGATCCCAAAAGCTCACCTTGTCACTACGTGATGGTGAGCTAAAAAGGCCTGGCATTTCATGTGAATTGTCTGCTGGGAAATAAGGGAAAACAATGAAAATGTCATCTGACATAGTTGTGAGTAGCACTATAGAAGCATCCACGCAGAGCTGAAAACTGACCCACACACTAATACTGGTAAACCGCTTGGAGGATCTTAGCCTGCCCAAGCAATGCGGTGCGCATCAGCTAGTCCAGGCTTATAAACCCTATTGGTTTAATTGGGCGGCAGGGCTTGAGATATCATTTCATCTCAATGTCGGGTAAAACTCCCACAAAATTGGAAGCAAAGTCTCCAAAATGACCTTTACAGTGTTGATGGGGACGTAAAACTTCAAATCAAACAAACAAAAATATAGAAGGTAAGAGGAGTTTACAATTTAGAGTTTGAATTAGTTGATTGACTGACCTTGTTATGATCCAATTATGGAAATCACTCTCAGTATCAAACAGCAGTGTGTTTTTTATGTGTGTTTTTTTTTGTTTCTTATTACAGTATTATTATCTTTAAGTTTTATGTTCTTTTAGGTTTAACCCATAAAATGCCAATCACAACAACTATCGTCTGCTTTGCCATCTGCTCTCTACCTTAAAAGTAAATTTTTGCAAACAATGTGGGCCCAGATCAGACTGCTCCCGATCTACACTGTTTGACATTCAGTTTGTGAATATGCAGGAATAAATTACATCAAGTAATCTGGTTCGTTAAAAGTCAGAAATGGGTGTGGCTAAATTAATTATTCAGCTGACTAAGGGTTAAAATCATGCAACACTAATGGCTGAAAACTGGGGAGGAGTGTAGCATACTGGACTATTCCACATGGTGAAGGTTAGTTATCCTCATTAACCCATTGTATGCTAGTGGACTCTTCCATTGCTATATGTTGGACAAGTCCATTTGTCATATAAGGGGTGTCAGGCCTATTTTTTCGTTTTTATTCCATTTTTTTACAGAAAATTCTGTTAGCAAATAGTGCAGGCCCTGATCAGACGCCGCGTTCTGCAGAGTCTGATCTGGGCCGGCACTGTTTGCCAAGGTACTCCTTTAGGGGTTTCCCGCATACAATGGGTTAATGCCCTTTCCTGGAATTACACACTTACCTTCCTAAAATGCCTCACAACATACACAATTTCTTTTTTCTCCGCCAGTGCTGACAAGGCCGAGTGAAATGATCTAAATTCAGCTGTGCCCAGTTCTCCGTATAAAACAACAGTGACGGTGGCATCCTTAGACCCAGGATAGATGTGATCAGACTTGTACAAAGCTGGAGATGGTCTGAAACATGACACGTTATGTGACACAAAAAAGAAAAGAGATCAATCCTTTTTGTACCTAATGGTGGAATCTTCCTCCTCATATATATGCATATATATATAGCAGGAGTCCATTTCAAAATCATGTTTAACGTCCCCGTCAGCACTGTAAAGGTCATTTTGGAGACATTGCTTCCAATTTTGTGGGACTTTTACCCGACATTGAGATGAAATAACATCTCAAGCCCTGTCGCCCAATGAAACCAATAGGGTTTATAAGCATGGGGGGGGGGGGGGGGGGGGGGGGGGGTCCAGGTTGTACTTACTTCAACATTTATTTGGAAAATGGCTGAACTTTTTGCAAACAGTGTAGGCCCTGATCAGACGCTGCATTCTGATATGGCCTGCACTGTTTGCCAGGGTACCCGTTTTGGCGTTTCTGGTACAAAATGGGTTAAACTGGAAAATGGCTGAACTTTTTGCAAACAGTGTAGGCCCTGATCAGACGCTGCATTCTGGTCTGGGCCTGCACTGTTTGCCAGGTTACCCATTTTGGAGTTAACAAGATTTTTTTTTGTTTGTTTTCATGTTTAACGTCCCCGTCAGCACTGTAAAGGTCATTTTGGAGACATTGCTTCCAATTTTGTGGGACTTTTACCCGACATTGAGATGAAATAACATCTCAAGCCCTGTCGCCCAATGAAACCAATAGGGTTTATAAGCATGGATGGGCCAACCCTCACTGCTTTGCCTGAGCAGGCTTGGATCCTCAAAGCGGTTTACCAGTACTCATGTGCTGTCGGTTTCAGCTCTGCGTGGAAGCATCATGCAGCCAATCAATTTCTTCAAGCCCCAATGGGCGGGCGCCAGTCTGGGTTTCCAGTACAAAATTGGTTAATTGGTGCTATGGCCGTCTTTTGACAATTCACAGTAGTTGCACAAAAACTCAAAAAGATCTTGATGATTTGCCTGTTTATTTGGAGTTTAGTACACCAGTCAACACTGTTGAGGTCATATTGAGCTTGTCAGTTAAACTAACCACACTTTTTCCTGTGCAGGCTTATACTATAGGTTAGCGGTTAACCAATACTGTCCATAGTACTGCATACTGATCCTGATGAAAAAAAATTACCTGTCTTTTGCACTAGCCATTAAACTTTTCAGCTGACCTGGGTCACATGTCTTCTTCCCATGAATGTCAACAAATGCTTTACAATCATCCGGTGGGCCAGCATCCCGAGACATCTGAAATTATTAAACTAAACAGTTTAAAAAGAATTTATTTTACTCCGATTCAACCAAAATGCTGACTTGAACATATCTTAGCGTTTGTTGAAACACTTTGGTCTTATATGGCAGAGGAATTTGGAGAACCTGGGGAAAACCCCTGACCTTGGACAGTGCACTTTACCTAGAAATACAAACCAGGCCATTGACTATAATGCTTTATCACATGACGTTGTTGATAAGCAGTAGATAACATCGTGTAATAAAAATCGTATGACCAAACTTGTAATAACTCTTTTGGTGGAATTAGGTTTCGTCTTGACGTCCATGTCAACCATGCATTTTTGTGGTAAAATTGTCAAATTTTTTGGCAAAATAATCCAATTTTAAGAGGTCATAAGACAAACAGAATCTTACACGAGTGTTCATTTCATATGAAATTTATGAAACTTGTCAAAGGCTCGTTTCATAAATTTAATATGAAATGACCACTCGTGTAAGATCCTCTATTTACTTCTGTGGCTGAAATTGCCCTTATATCCTACATGGATAAACCTGTATCATGTAGTTCCTGATATGACAAAGTACTGAGGATTTTTGGTTTTAGTTTTACGACCCTTTCAAGACTATTTCTCTTATTTCGAGCTGAATGTTAATTGAAAACTCCAGTACCTGCAGAAAAACCACATGACCTCCGTTGCAGAACTTGGCGACTCAGATGTGATACAAGCAAGGTTATAACCCATAGTGGTGAAAGACCTAATGATTAAGAGGCAGCACATTTACCCACTAGGCCACAGGGGACTGTTAGTACTGAGGTTTTCATCCCTCGATTAAATCATGTTGTAGGTACTTGTTAGAATTGCCTCTATGAGGCAATTTTAATGAGAACCCACAATATATGTTTCTAAAAAGCAATAAAATTATCCCACAATTATCCCTTGTTGTCCCCTCCTCATTGGGAGCTATGAACTATCAGAACCTAAAAAAAACATTGTAGACCCAGATCAGGTTGTTTCTTGAGCAGTCTAAACTGGGACTTTACTATTTACCATTCTGTTTGTTTGTTTAGGAGTTTAACGGCCCAGTCAACACTATTTTAGGTCATTTTTGAGCCGGTCAGTTAACCTATCCACACTTTTCCTGGGCAAGCTTATATGTAAGCCGTTTACCAGTACATTGCACATTCTCTTGCCTGAAACTGACAACTGCCCTTCTTGAATCAGTGGAATGGGAGAGAATGACCGTAAAAAAGATTTCATGTGTCTTTTGTGTCTTTTATGGATGGAGTAAGTTAATTGTATCAATTCCTGATCTTTGTTTTACTTCTACTTTTCATGATCCAGGAAAGAATGTTGCCGACCCCGGCAGGTATCAAACCCGTGTCCTCCTGATCACCAGTCAGACGTGCATCCAACTGAACTACCACGGCCGGCTCGTTTACCTTTCTATTGGCACTTTTTCAAACACCAGTGGATGAGAATGAAAGCTACATTTTGTCTGACTGCAGATTTTCAGACACTGAGGATCTTACCTGAGTGTTCATTCCATATAAAATTAATGAAAACAGCCCAAATTTCATAAATTGCTTATAAAATGATCGCAAGTGTTACTATAGGATTTTTTTTTATCATATAAAGATATGAAATGCAATTTTAATGTGGAAACAAATAAGAATGTCCACACAAACAAAGGGTTGTCAGACGGCATCATGTTATTATGTGCTAGTAATCCTGTTTGATCACGTGTGGTCATATCATCTTAATGATCTCCTCATTCACAAAATAACAGTGACTTTATGTGATAAATTACATTTACCACAGGCCATATGACATGCCTTATGGCCCTTGGGACTCCCAAGGGCCATAAGGCATGTCGTATGGCCAAGTTGGGAGAACTTTTGTCTAAATAGGTCATGGTCACATTACCTGTTGGTACATTTCCACAGGCCATATGCATTACGATAACCTACCCGTGCAAATTAGTGCAATTTTGCACATCTCCCAAATGGCCATTTTCTGATGAAAGTCCGTGATATTTTTCTTATAAATACTGCAAACATAGGTTGTGGGTGCTCGTTAGAACCGCCGGATTGAGGCAGTTCTAACGAGTACTCACAACATATGTCTTGGAGCGAGAATATGAAAAATATTGTATACCCCCATAAACCCTAGTTTTCTCTATACAAATTGGGGTATAGGGGGTCTTCATTTTACAGACTTGTTCACGTGATGACATGCCTTATGGCCCTTGGGACTCCCAAGGACCATAAAGCATGTCAAATGGCCAAGTTGGGAGAACTTTTGTCTAAATAGGTCTTGACCACAATACCTGTTGGTACATTTCCACCGCCGGAGAATAGGCTCTCAGTGAGAGAGAAACTTTCATAAAATTCTGTAACATCGGAGACAGGTATCTGTTGGAAAACTTCTGTACCATGTGGTACATGGCTTGATCTGTTTCTGTTGAAAGGAAAAAACCTGTCTTAGTGGTCACCTCTATTAAGCAAGCACCCTGTTTTAAGCAAGCATGCATTTGGTTCCCCAAAAAGGCAAATGCATTAAATTTCACCTGTATTAAGCAAGCACCTGTCTTAAGCAAGCAAATTTTGGTTATCCATAAGGTGCTTGCTTAATACAGGTTGGACTTTACAGTAAAACCTGTCACAGGGGACAAACCTCAACCCTTATCCTGCAGAATAAATTGATTTAGCCACAACTACACCTGTGGACACAAAAGCGTTCAAACTCTGATGAAGTACCTTTCCATGAATCTCTTTGCATCAAGTTAGTTTGACAAGCAAATGTCAGAAGCCTCCGTGGTGCAGTGGTTACGCTACTCGCCATGTAAACTAGGGATGGCAGGATCGATCCCGGGCTTCTCCAGACTTTAGGATGAGTCTTTAAACCGAGGTCCCGTCTCCGTATGACCTAAGCTGTTGGTGGGACGTAAAACTCGAACACTCACTCACTCACAAGCAAATGTCATTCATCAAAGTAGTCTAAAACTGGATCAAGCAATATACATTGATTGGCCTTGTTGTGGCAAGCACTTTTTTTTTTCATTTTTAGATCTGATTGACATTCAAGATGTATTCTGATTGGATAGTGCAGTGTCTGCAATGAAATATACACCACTTTGTGTTTTGAATTTATTCCTGTCTTGCAGTTGACTGACAGGATGTAAGGAACTATTGAATGAAACATCAGATCAAAATGAAATGAAGCTCATCAAAGTTTGAAGGGATTTGTGTCCACAGGTGTAGCAACCAATCAATTGCAAATTACTTGATACATGTACAATTTATTTGTTCCATTCACAAACTGCATGACTAACAGTGTACATCCACATCAGATTTGATGTACACTGTTTGCAAAGGTACCGGATGTCGTGTTCTGCAGGATGAGGGTTAAGATGCCAATCACAACAGGAGTTGTCTGCTTTGTACCTCTGGTTACTTTAAAAGTCATTGTGTTAAAAAGTGTGGACCCAGTTTGCAAGACGCTACAGCACACCATATAAATAGACAACATTTTCAGATGTAGTTTTTCTTGGAGGCACACAACCTGTTTTAAGCAAGCCTGCATTCACTTTCCAAACAAGAATTCCATGTCGCGCCTGTGGGGGCGCGAAGTCACCAAACCATGACATCTAGACCAAGGTCAAGCATAGATGCTTGCATAAAAGTTGCCATTGTTAAATGCAAGCTTGTACTAAGTATCATTAATGAAGCTCTAATAATTCTTGAGAAATGAACTTAACCATTAGGGTGAATGTTAGGGTTGTTGCAATATTTTACAAAGTCAGTGAACCATAAAATGTAGGTCAAGGTCAAATATGGATGCTCGCATTTAAGTTTCCATCCCCAGATACAAGTTTATACCAAGAATCATTAATGAAGCTCTTATAGTTCTTGAAAAATTAATGTGACCATTTGAGTGAACACTAGGGTGGTCGCACTATTTTGCAAAGTCAGTGAACCATAAAATGTAGGTCAAATATGCATGCCTGCATTTCAGTTGCCATCTGCAGATAAAAGTTTGTACCAAGCATCATTAATGAAGCTCTTATAGTTCTTGAGAAATAAACTTGACCATTAGGGTGAACGCTAGGGTGTTCGCAACATTTTACAAAGTCAGTGAAGCATAAAATGTAGGTCAAGGTCAAATATGGATGTATGCATTTCAGTTGCCATCCGCAGATACAAGTTTGAACCAAGCATCATTAATGAAGCTCTTATAGTTGTTGAGAAATAAACTTGAACATTAGGGTGCACGCAATATTTTTACAAAGTCGGTGAACCATGAAATTTAGGTCAAGGTCAAATAGGGATGCTTGCATTTAAGTTGCCATCCCCAGATAAAAGTTTGTACCAAGTATCATTAATGTTCTTGAGAAATAAACTTGACCATTAGGGTGAACGCTAGGGTGGTTGCAATATTTTACAAAGTCAGTGAACCATGAAATGTAGGTCAAGGTCAAATACTGATGCTCACATTTCAGTTCCCATCCCCTGATACAAGTTTGTACCAAGTGTCATTAATGAAGCTCTTAAAGTTCTTGAGAAATAAACTTGACCATTAGGGTGAATGCTAGGGTGGTCCCAATATCTTACAAAGTCAGTGACCCATAAAATGTAGGTCAAGGTCAAATATGGATGCTTGTATTTAAGTTGCCATCCCCTGATACAAGTTTTGTGTCAAGTGTCACTAACGAAGCTCTTATAGTTCTTGAGAAATAAACTTGACCATCTGGTTGAACGCTAGGGTGGTCGCAAATGTTGACGCCTTGTCAAACGGATGGAAAACCGGACGCCTATATTGCGCCATGCTAATAGCATGCGCGACAAAAACGCAAATAGTACCAGAAATCCCAAAACGGGTACCCTGACAAACAGTGAAGGCCCAGTTCAGACGACGCAGAATGTGGCATCTGATCAGGGCCATTTCTGGCGAAAGAATGTGCACTGTACTGGTTAACCGCTTACGTATAAGCCTGCCCAGGAAAGTGTTGATAGGTAAACTGACCGGCTCAAAAATGACCTAAATAGTGTTGACTGGGCCGTAAAACTCCAAAACAAACAAACAAACTGATCAGGGCCTCCACTGTTTGCTAAAAGTTCAGTCATTTTCCAAATAAATTTTGATGGAAACACAACCTGACACCCCTAAATTTAGAAATGAACTCCTGCTATATATAAGGAGGAAGATTCGATTTGGTACAAAAAGGGTTAAAACTCAGATGTATTGGGCAAGCACATGTTCCAGCAAGCTAATTTTTTTATTATCACCAAGATGCCATGAACAACTGCATCTGAAAATGTTCTGTTTATGCCATCTGCTGGACCTTCTTGCAAACTTTTCAAACACACTTTTTCTTACAGGCAAACAGTGTGGCCCCTGTTCATTAACTCTTAAGATGCCATGAAAAACTGCATCTGAAAATGTTGTCTGTTTATGTCATCTGCTGCATTTCTTGCAAACTTTTCATACCTATTTTTACATAAAGGCTCGCCTGAACCTTCGCTGCTCGCATAGGCGATAAGTACCAAAATCGCTTGACGGGGCCCATCTTGTAAATAGGTTTCCGAAAGTAACACAACCAGACACCCCTTGATTTTCAAAATGGACTTCTGCTACATGTATATATAATGGGGAAGATTCCATTTAGAACAAAATAGGTGAAGGCAAGTGACAAGTAGGTAAGAACTCTGAGAAAATATGTGTTCAATGTAGAAAATATGGTGCACTTTTGATGAGCATCCGTGTACGCAATGCCAGAGGAATATCGGACACCATAAGAAACAATATCACATGGTTAGATAACTATGTGAGTTTTTGAGTTTTACGTCTCAACAACAGCTAAGGTCATACAGAGATGGGACCTCGTTTTAAAGACTCATCCGAAAGTCTGGAGAAGCCCCGGATCGATCCTGCGATCCCGAGAGTAGCATAACCACTACACCACAGAGGCTTCTACGTTAGATAACTAAGAATTTGAACTGATTTCCCTATAACAGCTTTTTTTTCATCTTTCTCAGTGATAACTTCTTTATTATCCCCACGTTTTTCAACGAAAAGTGGGTATATTGTTATCGTCTCCGTCCGTCTGTCTGTCCGGCTATCTCCTCCTAAACCGTTACCCGGAATTCAACCAAATTTGGCATGCGAGTTGCTTACATGAATGGCTTGCGCAAGAGCACTTTTTTTTTTGTCCACGCCCCCAGGGGCCCTACTGTGGAGAAAACGTGGGGATTTGCGATGGCTTGCCATCGACTGCGCGCTCTAGTCTTTTATTTCGGCACATGTTCAGCAAGTACGTTGTCAAGGAGAAGCTGTGATAACTTCTCAAAAGGTTTTATACCCATAAGTTATCAGATGAAGATTTCTATAGCTTCAAGTTAATTAAAAATAAATTCACATGATTGTATAATACCGGTATCAGGATACATGGGCCTGGGCCAACAGTGTAAACCCAGATGCAGCATCTCATCAGTCTACACTGTTTGCCACTCATCCAGCTATTTTAAACACAACACTGAATCGTAAATTGTACTTGTTCAAAATTTAAAACAAGTAGGGCAAGGAGTTGAAGTGTCCAAATATTTAGGGTAAATATGAGAAAGTGAGTGTAGCAACATGACACATGTAAATGTTTTCTTACCTTCCTGAAGTAATTCTGGATTTAATTCTGAGACTTGGTTTACAAAGCCCCAGAAGTTTTCATTTCCCTCTGAAGCTAAAAATTCACTGAAAAAAGAACAATAGGACTTGGGTGAGTACTAAAAACAGAATTTTAAGAAAGCAGCTCTTTCAATAAGCATCAGACCCCTGGTTGACAAGACGAGTAGCATAACAACTAAACCACGGAGGCTTCTATGAAATAAAGAAATGCTGTGCGTACTCATTAGTCACTTAACCGAGACGATTCTGGTTAGTACACACAACATACATTTTCAACGATATGCTGTGTGTATTCCGTAGAATTACCTCATTGAGGTGATTCTAATGAGAACACACAACACATTTTTTTTTCAAGATAAAATGAATAAAATCTTCCTGAATTATCATAAACATATGGATATCTGGAGTAAGAGGAAGTCAGGGCTTGAAACAAATTATTCAAAATTCCACTCTACCTGCATGACTTAGGGCATGTAAATTTCTGTTAGTTTCATAGGGACAAAACAACATTTTTACTTGTCCTCCAAAATTTTTACTCATCATGACAAGCAGACTAGTGGGATTTTCCAGCCCTGCAGGAAAAATTCTCTATGGACACAAGATTTCGAATTAACCAATTTAATCATGGTAGACAAGCTATCACTGTTTGAGCCTAACAGCAGATAAGGAACATTTTTTGTGATAATTGAAGGGTAGTTTTCCTTAATTCTCCATATACGAGAGTAGGCTGAAAAGTTCTGAGCCTGACCAAGATACAATGGTTTGTCCATGCTGAAAGTGCCTTATTTTTCAACATAGTCTCCCTTCCTGTCCACACACTTCCTCCAGCGATGCTGGAGTCCTTGGATCCCAGTGGTATAGAAGGTCTCATCTTGGTCCCTGAAAAACTCCTCCACAGCAGCTATCACCTCCTCGTCTGACCGATAATGCTGCCCAGCCAAGTGCTTTTTCATGTTTGGAAACAGGAAATAATCTGATGGAGCTAGATCAGGTGAATACGGAGGGTGATTGACAAGTGTGAAGCCACAGTCATGCACAGCAGCCATTACGACAACCGATTTATGAGCAGGCGCATTGTCCTGATGGAACAAGACCCCTTTTGTCAATTTTCCAGGCCGTTTAGCCTTCATTGCTTTTCGCAATTGTTTTAGCAGATCTGCATAATACTCCCCATCAATTGTTCTGCCCTTTTGAAGATAATCTATGAATATTATACCCTTGGCATCCCAGAACACTGATGCCATCACCTACCCTGCAGAGGAGACGACCTTTGCCTTCTTTGGAGGGGGTGAGCCAGGGTGCTTCCATTGCATGGATTGTCTTTTGGTCTCTGGCTCTAAGTGATAAACCCAACACTCATCCTGAGTGACAAAACGGTCAAGAAAACCATCTTGGTCTGCTTCAAAAATAGCCAAGTTGGCTTGTGACAGATTCAGTCTGGTCAACTTTTGATCAGGCGTTAAAAGCCGCCGCACCCATCTGGCGGAAACTTTCGACATTCCTAAGTCACTGTGGAGAATGTTCTCTACTCGTTCACGGGAGATGCCAATAGTGTTAGCTAACTGATTCACACATAACGCCTGTAATCCATCACGGCCCTGTGCACTTGGCTGATGGTTTTCTCAGTTGTTGCCGTTGTGGGTCGTCCACACCGGTCATCATCTTCAAGGCTATCCTTGCCCATTTTAAAATTTGCTGCCCAGCTTTTCACGGTTGCATACGAAGGAGCATCATCCCCTAATGTAGCAACCATATCGGCATGAATGTCCTTAGGAGCTAACCCCTTTTTATGGAGGTACTTGATGACACCATGATGCCAGATTTTGTCCAATTTCTCAAAAACGTGCTACATATGTAGTATCAATTTTCAAAGTCTAGAATTTCTACGTTATTGCAGGTAAACTTGAACTCATTTGAGTCAAATCAAGTAATAAAGGTTTGGATTTAATGAATACAAAATTTCATGGCTGTTCGATGTCTGCTTCTTGGTCAGGCTCAGAACTTTTCAGCCTACCCTCGTAAACGTATGTTGTGGGTACTCATTAGAACCACCTCAGCGAGGCGGTTCTAATGAGTACCCACAACATGTTTATATATATGTATTCGCAAAAACTATCCTTCAATTATCACAAAAAACTTATTTATATCTGTTGCTATGGTTTGAGCTATTGATTTTGTTTCTTTGATTTGAGGTTTAACGCCCCCGTCAACACTGTGAAGGTCATTTTGGAGACGTTGCTTCCAATTTTGTGAGACGTTTACCCGACATTGAGATGAAATGACATCTCAAACCCTGCCGCCCAATGAAACCGATAGGGTTTATAAGCATGGACGGGCCGACTCCCACTGCATTGCCTGGGCAGGCTTAGATCCTCTAAGCGTTTTACCAGTACCCGTGTGCGGGTCGGTTCCTGCTCTTAGTGAAAGCTTCATGCAGCCCATGTATTTCTTCAAGCCCGAATGGGCGGGGGCTGGACACAAGAAAGATTTTGAATTAACCAATTTAACCATGGTAGACAAGCTATCACTGTTTGATCCATAGCAACAGATAAGGAAAGTTTTTTGTGATAACTGAAGGATAGTTTTCCTTATTTTTCCATATAAACCTATGTTGTGGGTACTCATTAGAACCGCCTCACTGAAGCGGTTCTAATGAGTACCCACAACATGGGTTAAAATGGAGAATTTGCAAAAACTATCTTTCAATTATCACAAAATACAGTCTAACCTGTATCAAGCAAGCACCTATGGGATAATCAAAAAGTGCTTGCTTAAGACAGGCGCTTGCTTAAGACAGGTGAATTTTAATACATTTTCCCTTTTCTGGAACTGAAAGCCTGCTTGCTTAAGACAGGTTGCTTGCCTAACCCTTTTTGTACCAAATGGAATCTTCCTCCTTCTATATAGCAGGAGTTCATTTTAAAATTTAGGGGTGTCAGGTTGTGTTTTCATCAAAATTTATTTGGAAAATGACTAAACTTTTAGCAAACAGTGGTGGCCCTGATCAGACGCCGCGTTCTGCGGCGTCTGATCTGGGCCTGCACTGTTTGCCAGGGTACCCGCTTTGGGGTTTCCGGTACTGAATGGGTTAATAGAGGTGGCCAATAAGACAGGTTTTACTGTACTTATCTGTTGCTATGGTTTGGGCCATTGAAGTTCCACCACAGTTGGTTGCATATTTGCATCTGAAAGAAGCTCATATAAGTTTGTTTACTTACCTTGCCTCGAGCAACATTGGTGTTGAATCCCATTTGGCATCCAGATTGACCGAGACATACTTTGATTTGCCTTCCAAGCATGGACAAATACACACTAAAACAGCCAACCAGGTAACTCTCAGTCTTAACATCTTCGTGCCTGAAAAATTGTAAATGTATAAATTGACCCTAAAACTAACAATGATTTGTGATTTATAGACCATTTACCCATTTTAAACATGAATAACCCAGTGGGTTGCTGGCAAATAGTTTACCCACGCATCACTTGTTCATTTACCAAGCCATCATTAGTCCACCCATCCCTCCCTCAGTTTCAAAAATCTAATTTGTTTGTTTGATTTGAGGTTTAACGTCCCCGTCAACACTGTTTAGGTCATTTTGGAGACGTTGCTCCCAATTTTGTGGGACTTTTACCCGACATTGAGATGAAACGACATCTCAAGCCCTGTCGCCCAATAAAACCAATAGGGTTTGTCAGCATGGACGGTCCGCCTCGCACCGCGGTTCCTGGACAGGCTTAGATCTTCTAAGCTGTTTACCAGTACTACTGTGCGGGCCGGATTCAGCTCTGCGTGGAAGCATCATGCAGCCCATATATTTCTTCAAGCCCCTATGGGCGGGGGCCAGTCAAAAATCTAATAGGCCAAAACAACTTGCATTAATAGGGCAATTCGACTCACCCCTAGATAAGGCCTAAACAACTGGGAGCAAAACAACACACAGAATGAATGCCATAAACTGACAAAGCGTGCCGTCCGTTGGATTGGGAGTTACACGTTACTGGAGATCCCCCACCTCCACTGTGCAGAGTTATTCCATGTGCAGGCTAAAGATCACTACCTTAATTACATGATTATCGTGTAGGCTTTCATCTTGCAAAACTGGAGTATTCTAGCAGGTACGAGCACTGACTCTTAATCCTGAATCTTCCTCCTTACAGTACCCGCCCCGATAGCTCAGTGGTAGAGTGTCCGCTTCGGGAATGGGAGGCCGCGGGTTCGATCCCCGGCCGCGCCATACCAAAGGCGTGAAAAATGGTACTAGATGCTGCCTTGGCTGACGCTCACATTATCAGGGGTAGTCCAAGGAAGATAAATGAAGGCAGGTAAGTATTTGTTATAGGATACTTTGTTTGTCGCAATAAAAGCTCTACAGGGCTTATGTTATTTGTTTCAGATATGCGACGTTAAATAAAGCTTCTTTATCTTTACATATAGCAGCAGTTCATTTCAAAATTTAGGGGTGTCAGGTTGTGTTTTCGTCAAAATTTATTTAGAAAATGGCTGAACATTTTGCAAATGGTATAGGCTCTGATCAGACGCTGCGTTCTGCGGCATCCGATCTGGGCCTGCAATGTTTGCCAAGGTACTCGTTTTGGGGTTTCTGGTACTAAATGGGTTAATCAAAAGGTATCTCACAGCTGTGGTTCAAGCCTCACTTATATACGAGACCCCATGCTCTGCACTGGAAGGTCAGGTGGTTTTTCTCTGGGTACTCAGGTTTCTGCCCACTTATGATCAACAATTGGCTCGCAATAAGTGAAATAATCTTGAAAAGGCAATAAAACAACAATAACAAAAAAACTGGAGTGTATGTAATATACACTTGTGAGTAATCAGTCAAATATGACCAATTGCAGCAGATGTATAAAGGAAGACCTACATTTGTTCCTATCTATCGATTTATGGACATCTCGGCCCCTAACAAACTCAGCCCCTGGCAAACTCGGCCCCCATTCAATTCCGTCCCTAAAAACTCAGTCCCTAGCAGCATTTAGGTCCTAAAATACTATGTTTTTGTTTCTGATAATCAATTTGGAATGTGGATAGATAGTTTCACAGAAAGTTTGAGCAAATTTATCGTTTTTAATATGAAACCTTATCCACGACAAAAGATCGCGGAAACCGATGCTGTAATTGGGACGGTATTACAATTAAGTGACATCACGAAAACATGCCTATATAATTTTGACCACCTGCAACCACACCTTTATACAGAAAAACTTGGCTTTACAAGGGTTTATATTAATTTTTTATTTTTTCTTCTCAAAAACATAGATTGTTGGTTCTTGTAAGAACCGCGATGTCGATGCAATCTGTTTGCTCAAAAACATAGATTGTTGGTACTTGTTAGACATGTTAGAATCACCTTGTCAATGGGTTCTACATGGCCAACTATATCTGACATTAGCCTTTGGAAGCTGTTAGCGGCGAGTACCCACAATCTATGTTTATAGCAGAAATAAGAAAAATATGTTTATGTTTCATCTGAAAATGTTCATATTTGGGGTGTGAAAAATCATCACGAAAACACGCCTATATAATGTTGACCCCCTTGAATGCCACTTTTATATAGGAAAACTGGGGTTTACAAGGGTAAACCTTATTTTTCCAAATTTACAAAAAAGTTATGAAAATAAATTCATCAGTTTTTGTCGCTTCATTCAGTAGTTTTACTATATATTCTATACATTAATTTCGCCCCCGCCCATCGGGGCTTGAAGAAATAGATGGGCTGCAGGATGCTTCCACCCAGAGTTGAAACCGACCAGCACACGAGTACTGGTAAACCGCTTAGAGGATATAAGCCTGCCCAGGCAAAGCGGTGCGAGTCGGCCCGTACATGCTTATAAACCCTATTGGTGTCATTGGGTGGCAGGGCTTGAGATGTCATTTCATCTCAATGTTGGGTTAAAGGTCCCACAAAATTGGTAGCAACGTCTTCAAAATGACCTTTACAGTATTGACGGGGACATTAAACCTCAAATTAAACAAAACAAACTATACATTTAGAGTGTGCTTCCAAATATATGTAAAAAGGACCAAAAAGTTGTTCATAAAAGTTCATTGTGAATATTCAAAAACAGAATGAAAAATCATGAACCGCTGCCACAGATAAGATATTTTTATTAGTTGTTATATTATGGGGAAATAATTATCAAGTTCCTTAATTATAAACCCATGTATTAACTTTAACCAACTGCAGTAAGTTCGACTTGGCTAGCAAAGTTTACATGAACCCCCTTAAGGTCAAGTTTCTTTGCAGGCGAACTGCTGCTTTCATACTTTCATGAACAGCAGAAAAATAAAATTCATCTCTTAAATGCAGCACATGTAAGATAAAACAAACAACGCACATGTTTCATGTAAACATATCAGCATAGTGCGTACACACCAATGGAATAGTTTCGACATTGAACAAAACTGACACAACATTTTGCGTGCTTGTAGGTTGATACAGAGTCGGCAGAAAACTTTTTAGCGCATTGATTTCCATCCAGTACACTAGCACAGTATATCATCATGAAAACATGCCTATATAATCATGCCCTGTAAAACTGGGGTTAACTTCGGTTTAGATTATGTATATTGTATCAACATCAAAACAGTTTGTGGGTTTTGTTAGAACTACCTCCTTCGCTAAGACTATCAAACAATGGCAAACAGTTTAGATCCTGATCAGATGGCTCATTAAGAAAACTGGCCTATTCATATATATTGGAAAAATTGCCAAAAATGAAAATATTTAGGCATAAGTACATTAAAATATGTGTAATAGTTTGATAATAAGTCAATTCCAACATTAATATATACATATTCTAATTTTGGGGGCCGAGTTTGTCAGGGGCCGAGATGTCCTGTCACCTATCTATCTACCTACTGCTAATGTGTGTGTGTGAATTCGGGTTTAACGTCGCTTTCAACAATTTTTCAGTCATATCACGACGGTGTCAGGTTGCGACAGGGAGCTCAATGCTCACGTTTATAGTGCTGCCTCACTGAAGTATCATGTCCCAGACACATTACATGATACCACACCCAGTCACATTATCCTGACACTGGATCGACCAGTCCTAGCTCTACCTCGTAAATCTGAGTGCCAATATATATATATATATATATAACCAATGCGTAAGTGTCATTTGAAGTGTCACCATGTACAGTTCAGATCCGTTCGTCCGTCCTAACTATACAAGCATCACTTCATTCATTTATTTCCGATTGTCCAGCTGCCAATACTCTCCATTCATTGATTAACTTATCCATCTCCGTATATTCATAATGCCGTCTGTACGTCCGTGCTACCAACGAACAACTCCATTCACCCATTTATTCATTCATTCATCTGTCTATTTACTCATCCATTCCGTTTGTCTCTCCCTTAAAATATAATTGCGGCGAAAGGACTCACCAGGTAAGGGCGAAACAACCCACCCCCAAAATCAGGGCGAAATTACCCGCAGGCGAAACGACCCGCAACCCTGCTGGGGATCGAACCCGCATCAGAGGCAAGTGCACTAACCACTGAGCTAGCATGCTCTACTCAAACATTCACTAGAGAGAAATCAGAACGAACTCTGTAAACTCTAAACAACTGTCACAAAAATAGCCATCAGCCTGTCAAACTGGGATGGAGCACTCTATGCAAAATTATTTTGGGCCAGAAGGGATGCAATAACCTGATCTTTGGCAAGAACAGAATACAATTAGAATGTACAACTTTCTTCTCGAAAATCCTATAGCTGACAATTACCTAACGAACACTTTTATGTAAAAGTTTGGTTTATATTCGCAAAAATTCAGCAAGCCGGGGTTTATTTTCCTCGTCAACACATGGGCGCAGCCATGTTGCAGTGCCGTTTCTATGTGGAAGGTTTTGATTGGTCAAAATTATATCGAAACAAAGGCTATTACTACAAGGACCGTGCATTCTTATATTAGATTGGTTCCCCTTCGTTATTACCTCCCCTTCGGTACGCACATAACGATAGGTAGCGAGTAAATTGATTTGAGGTAGAGAATCCTACTCTTACCACTGCGCATGCCTACAAGAGCGCGTCTGTTAATTTAAAATACTGCAGAAGTGGGCCAGCTGGCTGTGTATTACTCATTGTATATTGTATCTGCGAGTGTTAAAAAGATGCATATTTCAAGATAATGATAAGAATGTCACTAGTCTATGTAAAATAAATTATTATAACTTATTTCAGTATTCTAAGTAGCGATATTTTTGTTTCTTCAGGTATGCCTGACTCAGCAGTTAAACTTGTTGAACTCGGGTATTTCCAATTCCGCGTCAGTGCTTATGCTATAAATAGACGTAATGGCTTCTGCTAGCTACCAATCGTTATGTTGTAGCCACCTAGCGGAGACATTTACGACAAGTGAACCAATCTATTCTTATATCTCGCTCGCTCGTTTGGATACCCGGATCGTTTCGCCCTGAGTCGTTTCGCCCTGTTTCAGGGTATGGGTCGTTCGCCCGGAATCGAGACAGTTCCCCGACAAGACAGCTCTCCGACACGGTTTTTGGAGACAGTTCCCCTACGCATTTGAAGACAGTTCACCGACACTTTTGAAGACAGTTACCATACACTATTGTTCAAAGTCAAATGACCTGTGACTGATCATGATGATTATCATAATTGATAATTATTATGTGTCCATCAATATTTTGAAGACAATTCACTAACAGACGTTTAGAAATATTAAATTATGGGTTCATCGACATTTTCGAAGACAGTTCCCCGACAGACTTTTACATGTATAAAATAAAAGCTTATACTTGATACCATTATCAATAAGTTTAATGAATACACCCGAAATTAAGCGAACTAGCATGTATATATAGTATCAAAAGCGGATAAAGGCGTCCTATTCATCTACTTTTGGTAGTATAGAACTAGACAAAGAACCAGTCCTACTAAATGGCAAAACATGCGTTGTCGGCAGACTGACGGCAATACATGTTTTAGGCTTTAAAGCTGACCGACCATTAAAGACCATCTACATTTAAATTGCATCTTGACGAATGCTGACTGACAAAGAAATTCCACATTACCTCTCCCCTGGCTTAGACTTCCAGACAGATCATCGTCAGAACAAATGTCGGCGAACTGTCTTGAAATCAACGAGGAAATTTCAGGCAACTCATTAATATAGTTGCCATAGCAAGAAACGTCCAAATTATAACTTACATATCTTAAGGCAATTCCCGGGTCTCCCTTTATGGTGACAAGAAGTGACAAGAGGTGACAAGAAGTGACAAGAGGTGACAAAAGCTTTTTTTATGGTGACAAGAAACTTTCAAACACAAAATTAAACTATATTATTGCTTAAATTGATAAATTTAATGTTATTCTTGTGTTAGAAATTACTTTTGGCCAAATTTAAAGGCGCTTGGAGGAAAAAGCAACACGCTTTATTCAGACGTTTTACCGCATTTACCGACAAGAAAGTTCTCCCCTCTTTATATACAAAGTCACTTCATTTTATAAGCAAAAAGGTGAATTTTACGTGGGTATCTCAGGCTCAAAAACAATGTCGTCTCATTTTACAAATATAAAAGCGGGTTTAACCAGGATTATTTAGGTCACTTGGGAGACCTTGGGACTTTTACCCGACATTGAGATGAAATGACATCTCTAGCCCAACCAGAAGGCTTGTATGCATCGGACGATCTGACTCACACTGCTTTGCCTGGGTAGGCTTAGTCCTTCTAAGCGGTTTACCAGCACTCGTGTGGTCAGTTTCAGCTCTGCGTGCAAGCATCATGGGCGGGGGTGAACCCATTATGATGAATTGACTTCTCAAGCCCCGTTGCCCAATGAAACCGTTGCTTCAAATTGTGTGGGACTTGTACCCGACAATGAGATGAATTGACATCTCAAGCCCTGTTGCCCAATGATGCCAATATATAGGGTTTCTAAGCATGGACGGTCCGACTCGCACCGCTTTGCCTGGGCAGGATCAGATCAGGGTGAGACAGTTTTAACGAGTACCCGCAATCTATGTCTTTGAGCAGAAAAAAGAAAATACTGAAGTGACCTAAATAGTGTTGACTGGGCCGTTGAACCGCAATACAAACAAACAAGCAGTTGGGATAGAAGTCTTCCTTCCTTAATCGTGCGTGTGCCACTCATTATGATAATTGCTGTCACTCAGTATTGAGTCATCTCGGTTGATTAATAAGCTTGTGTTATGAGGATTTAGTCGACATATTATTTTGACTCCGCTTGCTAATCATAAATTCATAGCGTTGACAAGAGTTTAAATAAATTAATAAATATATTCTGTCTATTCAAAATATTCACAGCTTTGACATGAGAATAAGAATAAATAAATAAAAAAACAGTATTTTTTAATTTGTTTCAAATTAAATCTTATTCTAATGATTATTTATTCTGTATATTTAACTCTCTCTCTCTCTCTCTCTCTCTCTCTCTCTCTCTCTCTGCATGTGCTCCCAGAGAAGACTCATACCAGCCTGCGCAGTCTGATATATCAGAATCGCTGATCTCTGCTGTGTAGCTTTATGGTGTGGAGTGTGTGTGAGGCGGGGGGGGGGGGGCTTTATATATTTTCTAGAATTTTTATGTGACAGAGAAATAGAGTAGATTATCACATACATGTATTTTGACTTTATTCCCGACAAAACGCACGGAAGCGTCATCGAGCAAGTGTGCCTAGAAAAGACTTGGATCATCCTGCGTATATGCGCAGTCTGGTATGTTTTTCTCCACTGAGGGTATAATTTTATGTGACGGAGAAATATAGTAAATCATCTCATGCATGTAAAATTTTCTTGTCACCAAATTAACTTTACTTTATTCCCGACCAAAAAAATCTGAAAGATACTGAAGCGTCATCAAGCAAGTGTACCTAGAAAGGATCAGCCTGAGCATATGCGCAGTCCGGTATGTTTTCTCTGTTGAGGGAATAATTTTATGTGACGGAGATATATAGTATAGCATCTAATACCCGTTAAATTTTCTTGTCACCAAATTAACTTGAATTCATTCCCGACCAAAAAAATCTGAAGAGGCACTGAATCGTCGTCAAGCAAGACTTGGATCAGCCTGTGCATATGCACAGTCTGGTTAGTTTTTTTCTGCTGAGGGTATAATTTTATGTGACGGAGAAATATAATAGATCATTTGATACATGTGAAATTTTCTTGTCACCAGCTTGACTTTATTCCAGACAAGAAAATCTGAAAAGGCACTGAAGCGTCATCGAGCATGTGTGCCTTTGAAAATACTTGGATCAGCCTGCGCATAGGCGCAGCCTGATATATAAATCTTTGCTGAGGTATATACACATTTTATTAGAATTTTCTGTGACAGTGAGACACATCGTGTACATTCTCTTGTCACCACCTTGAATTTATTTCCGACAAGAAAATCTGAAGACAGCCCTGATATGATTCTAGTGGGTCATTTGGGGTTCTAGTGTCCTATATTGTATGAAATTCATTTTCAGGCATGAACAAATCATTTGCCTAGTCATGTTACAATAAATAATTTGGTTTATGATAGGGGTATAGTAATTTGCAGGCTTAAATACGCATGCGAGCGTTTGCGTTTCTCTGGCTCGAGAACTCGGCTGCAGCGCATCACAGGAGTCTTAAAAGGAATTCAAACGCTTGCAAAAATGTTTAATATATCATATTTTACTTTTAAAAAGGGTCGAAAATGCGTTTTTACACTTCTTGTCACCATAAAATAGCTCTTGTCACCTCTTGTCACTTCTTGTCGCCAAATAGGGAGACCGCGATTCCCCCACACAGAAAGACATTGCATCTCCAAATCGCAGGTATACTTAATCTATTCACAATGATCACTTAGCCTTTATTATCCCCAATTATCACTAATTGCCAATTAGGTCATTAAGACTATGAACACTTGTGTCGGGGAACTGTCTTCAAAAGTGTCTGGAAACTAACTGCCAATTATAATTATCAGTCACAGGTCATTTAACTATGAACAACAGTGTCGAGGAACTGTCTTCAAAATTGTCGGGGAACTGTCTTCAAATGTGTCGGGGAACTGTCTCCAAAACCGTGTCGGGGAAGTGTCTTGTCGGGGAACTGTCTTGTTCCCGTTCGCCCTTTTGAGGTGAATCGTTTTTCCCATGATTCGTTTCGCCCCGAGTCGTTTCGCTATGTTTTGGGGTATGGGTCGATTCGCCCTTATGAGGTGATTCGTTTCGCCCGTGAGTCGTTTCGCTCGTGAGTCGTTTCGCTCGTGAGTCGTTTCGTCCCAATTATAGTTTTCTAAAGGAGGGACAAATGGGGTGGAAAATATTGTTGTATCCTCGGCGGGAGTGATCAAGTAACTTAAAGGCTTGAACCCATCTTAAGCTTTAGGACCTGATGAGCTGCATCCTAGAGGCATGAAGGAACCAGCAAACGAGTTAGGTCCAGTTTTTGCTCATCTTTTCCAACAATCTGTCGATGCGGGTGAAATTCCCAAAGAATGGCTCCTAGCGAACATTTGTCCACTTTAAAAAAAAAAAAAAAAAAAAGGGACAGGGCCCTTGCTCGCTATTTTCGCCCGGTGTCACTGACCTGTGTTCTATGTAAACTGCTTGAACACATAGTCTGCTCAAACATCATGACATCATGGCCCACTTGGATGAACATAAACTTTTGTCATACAGACAACATGCATTTAGGAAAAGGCATAGTTGCGAAACTCAGTTGAGCACGGTTATTAATGAATGGGCAAAAATCCTGGTCAAAGGGGGGGGGGGGGGTGGTGGGGGGTGGGGGGGGGGGGCAGGTGGACACATTTGTTCTGGACTTCGAGAAGGTTTTGACACCCCTTCTCATGAACTACTTAAATCCAAATTATTTGGTTATGGAATTGGAGGGAAGACTCTCAAATGGATAGATTCCTTCCTTTGCTACAGAAAACAGCGTGTTGTTAATGGTGAATATTCAGTATGGGCGCCAGTTTTGTCTGGAGTCCCGCAAGGGACTGTTCTTGGCCCACTATTGTTCTCCCTGTACATCAATGATATTTCTACTGACATTGACTCAGAAATAAGACTGTTCGCAGACGACTGTGTTTGTTACCGGAAAATTAGAGATACAGATGACTCACTGAAACTTCAGGCTGGCGTAGATAGATTAGGATGTTTGGCCCGAAAATGGGACATGAGATTTCAGCCAGTTAAATGCAATATTATGCAGATAACTAGGAAGAGATCTAATAAAGTTGAGGCTTCTTACACTTTAGAGGGAACGGTCCTGGAAAATGTGAATTGCATTAAATACCTTGGTGTGACAATCACTCGAGATTTGTGATGGAGTACACACATTAGCAACATGTGTACAAAGGCGAATAGAACACTTGGTTTCCTGAGGCGAAATATTCATCAGTATCCTCAGGATAAGAAAGATACAGCATACAGGGTATTTGTTCGCCCAATCTTGGAATATGGTAGTTGCATCTGGGACCCAAGCGGAGTGGTCCTTAATGAAGAAATTGAAAAATTTCAGAATAGTGCTGCTAGATTTGTAACTGGAAATTACTGCTTTGAAACTGGGAGCATGACTGGAATGCTAGGAAAATTAAGATGGGAGTCTCTCAAGAAAAGAAGAAGAGACTGTAGGCTCATACTCTTATACAAAGGTCTAAAGAGTGCTGCCAGCGTTCCAACAGATGACCTTGTTCCCCCAGCTAGGCATTGTAGAAAGCACCACTCAATGACGTTTCAGACCCTTACTGCAAGAACGGACATTTATAAAGAATCATTCTTCCCCCGAACCATTAGAAATTGGAACGCCCTTCCCGATTCGATTATTTTGACGACTGAAGGTGCTGAGGATTGTGTAGCTAAGTTTACCTCTTTGGTTAGAGCTATGGACTAACTTCCCATATCACAGGTCCTTGTGTATGAATGTCATTTGACGTGTCACCAGTAACAATTCTGATTCTGATGGGTTAAGGGATGTATCGGTAACACGAGAAACGGGGATGGTTGGGTAAACGGACAGAGTGGTGCGTGGGTAGACAGACGAACAAAATCAGAATCAGAACTGTTACTGGCGACACATCAAATGACATTCAGACATGACCTGTGAATAGAATCAGAATTAGAATTGTTACTGGTTATTGTTGCCAGGTAACACTTCCTCCAAGTCGAGTAAAGCCAAGTCAAAAAGTCAGAATGGAAGTCGACACAAAATGTCAATAATGGCGGACATGTTGCCAACTCGAACGTTAATCAAGGCGTCAATCATGGCAACTGGACGGCCATGGGAGCTTTGTACAGGGACAACAAGATTATACCACAGGGGTCGAATATGTAGCCGCTTCCATACATATCCGCCCCATGACCAAGCCTTTCTCCCTGGAAAAATGCAAAATGCTGGATGTGTTACTTTTCCGGGTCAAGGATAGGGTGGTCAACAGGTTTCGCAAACACAACAGAGTAATGTTCAATGTGGCCACAGCGGTAGAGTCAATGCCCCTCAGCAGAACATGTCGATGGCCAGAAAAGTCGGTAATCATTATGGGTCGAATATAGAAGCTAGTGCATCTAAATTGAGCTCTATTGAATGTGAAATGGGCATAATGCTTTCAGATCTATCCTAACTACAGTTTAGATAACGCTAGCATGTCGCACCGAATGATAGAGGTCGACGGGTCGTGTCAAATGATCAGTAATATGCATGGCGTTGCTATAGTGTCAAACTCGGAATTGCGCGAGGACCAAGCTGAAAAAGTTGTTGACAATATAGCCAAATTTAATACACGATGCAATCTGTTAAAAGCCGAGCTACTCGAAGTCAATGTTCGGTCAATTCAAACCAATTTGGTGTTTTATAGCCTCGCCGAGGCCCCAAAGGGAGGCACTGAAAATTGTTAGCATAACCTTAAGAGATTTTTTAAGGAACGGACTTGATTTTGACGACCCCGATACTGCGAATATTATTGTTTTCGACCGAGTTATGGTGGGGCCAATCGGAGTCTAACTGTTGGTTTTCTTTTGCTCCAGCATTTCAGTGGTTTCTTGTTGTCGAGTCCTCACCGTTGTTGTATCTCTGTGGTTGTGGTTGTTTGTGTTCTCGGAGAGGTTGCACTGATTAGTTAGTAGGCCTTACTGCGGACTGAACAACTTATTTGTCTAATTCGCGACGGAGGTAAGGTCGAGAATTGCAGCTGCGTAAAATCGATTTAAGCCCCACCCCCAGTGGAATTCGTTTCACTGACCGCCCCAAGGCGGTTCTTCTGTCGCGGTTTATTTTTGTTATTTTTTTTTTATTTGTCTTTCGAGTTTGTGCATTGGTTGTATTATTTTGTTTTGAATAGCCAATTGACCATTTTGTGGGAAAGTAACTGTCCTTTTTGGCTTTCCGCTATTTATGTATTCACCAGAGTCTAGTTATTTCGTGTTTGCGTTTCTTTCCCTTTTGAGTCAAACACGGGGGTAATACCATATTCTGTTCACCTTATTTGCATTATCTGCTGGTTCCTAGTGTGAAGGTTATCCGTTTTGGAAAAACAGGTAACCAGACCCCCCTGACCTTGAAAGGTCAGGGGGGTCTGGTTACCTGTTTTTACAATATTTACAATGTGCAAGCTGGGAGCCAGCAAATAATGCAAATATGGTGAATAGCTGTGTTGTCGACCGAGCCGGTACTGTGTAAAGCTGCTGTCGACCGAGAAATACGGTTTTCGACCGAGCACTACGTTTGTCGACAGAGGAGGGTCTTCGATAATTCGCTGTGTGTTATTTTTGTGTATGTCTGTCCATTTTTGTGGGGTCAACCGTTTGTGAAAAAGTTTGCTGTTGCTTCAAGAGTTTTGAAAGTCTGACTAGTAGCCTGTTTTGACGCAGAGCGGAATTAAACGGGAAAATATATAAAGTAAGTACTTCCGCGGAAAGCGTGGCTCTTATTCAGTGTCGTGGAATATGGAGGGTGAAATAATGCAGACACATCATAAGTATACACGATTACCTTTTAATTGTGTGCGCAAATGTGTTTATTTGCATCTGTGGAACTATTTATAGTTTCACCGATACGGCTGTCGATGAAGTGAAGGTTTGCAGGATACAATTGTCCGGATATTGATGATTCAACGAGAATGTAACGGACAGATTTACTGGAAATGAACCCCAGTTAAACAATAAAATAACTGTTACATTCTTCGTCGGGCTTGGTCTGTTTGTTTGAAATGAGGTTTAGCATCTCCATCAACACTTTTAGGTCATTTGGAGACGTTGCTTCCAATTTTGTGGACATTTTTGTGAAATTATATTAAAATCCACCAATAAATGTAGGCACTAAAACAAAGTTTTTCTAAAATTAGCCACAGTGATCTTGACCTTGAGACCAGGACCCTGAAAGTCGAACATGCTCAAGATATTATCATACCCAACATTTGTGTGAAGTTATATTAAAATCCATCAATAAATGTAGGCACTAGAGTGATGACAAAGTTTTTCTTAAAATAGCCACAGTGACCTTACACTGCACCTTTAAACAAAGTACCATAACCCTGTGACAAATCATCTAACCAGATAGCACGGATAATATGCATATCCCCTATTGCTGCTTAAGATTCCATTGGAATTTCGTTGAATTTCTGCAAGTGGTTGCTGAGAATTCGCGTGGAAACGAATAGTACCCTATATATTCCTGCAAAATTCATCAAATGGCCATAACTGTTGGAAAATCATCGGACCAAAACACGCAGGTGATATGCGCATCCACCTTCAATACTTATTCCCAAGAAGTTTCATTGAAATCCAACCCGTAGTTTCTGAGAATTCGCGTTGACAAGAACGGGACGGACACACGGACGTACGGACACACGGACGAGGCGGCGATTACATGCTCCCCCGAAATTCTTCGGCGAGCATAAAAACACTAGTCCGCACAAAACATACATTTTTTCATGGCTCCCAGGGAAATCTGCCTTATGGTGCAGATTTCAGTAATAGTAATCTCAAATGGATAGATATGGTACAGAAAACAGCGCGTTGTCAGAGTAAGCAGCGGTTTTGACTGCAGTCGCACAAGGGACTGTTCTTGCTACACTGTTAGTCTCCCTGTACATCAATGATATTTCCAGTGACATTAACTGAGAAATAAGACTGTTCGCAGATGTTTGTTACCGAGAAATTGGAGATACAGAGGACTCACTGAAACTTCAGAAGGATATAGATAGATCAGGATGGTGGGCACGAAAATGGGGCATGAGATTTCAGCCCGTTAAATGCAATATTATGCAGATTACTAGAAAGAAAACAAATAAAACTGAGGCTTCTTACACCTTAGAGGGAACCGTCCTCGAATATGGGGCGCCGTTTAACTATTTAATACGTATTTATAGATACCCATACTTATTTATGGATATCCATAATTCGAATTATGAATATCTATAATTCGAATTATGGATATCCATTATTATTCATGGATATCCACAATTATTTATGAATATCCATAATTCGAATTAATTTTTAATGATATCCATAAATCGAATAATGGATATCCACCCCCCCCCCCCCCCCCACCCCCGCCCCCGAACCATCAGAGATTGGAATGCCCTTCCCGATTAGATTATTTCAACAGCTGAAGGTGCTGAGTATTGTGTAGCTAAGTTTACCTTTTTGGTGAGAGTTATATCTCATCACAGGTTCTGGTGCATGAATGTGTAGTTTTCATATTTCATCGACAGGCGGATCAATCAAATTACGATACCATCGACGGTCGTATCGCTAATAATGGACGTCCGCATCCAGACATTTTTCAAAGGTCTACAAAACCTCCTAGAGTGCATGGATTATGTCAAACTCACGTTGTTGTTGAATTGTAAATGGTAGATAAAACATATACGGCGTTTTATTGCTTTCGTATTTTTCATAAAGCATTAGATTAATGATATTCTATGTAAACTGATTTTTTCGAAAGAACCGGTATTTTATAGTGATTTCAGCATAAGTGAACAGACAATTAACACATTGTCTCTTTAAAAGATCGACATCGTTTGTAAATGTTTAAACTTTCGATTGGCCTCCCCAAGGGCGTCAAATTCATGATGTTCCTCTGTCGACAACCATGCTGCTCGATCGAAAGCCGTATTTCTCGGTCGACGGCAGATTTACACAGTACCGGCTTGGTCGACAACACAGGTATAGAATATAGTATTACCCCTGTGTCAAAGCTGTGGATTAATTGTATCGACTCCTGATCATTGCCTTCACTTCTATTTTATCGGCTTCATCGACAGAGGCGCGACCAAGATGCATACCCACGACAGATTGTAGCCAGATTTGAGCGCTATAAGGATAGAGAGGTGATTAGGGAGGCTGGTAAGAATCTGAAAGATGAAAATAACGGCTATTTTCTTTGAGGTTTAACGTCCCCGTCAACACTGTATAGGTCATTTTGGAGACGTTGCTTCCAATTTTGTGGGACTTTTGCCCGACATTGAGATGAAATGACATCTCAAGCCCGGCGCCCAATGAAACCAATAGGGTTTATAAGCATGGACGGTCCGACTCGCACGGCTTTGCCTGGGCAGGTTAGATCCTCTAAACGGTTTACCAGTACGCGTGTGACGAGTCGGAATCAGCTCTGCGTGGAAGCATCATGCAGTCTATTTATTTCTTTAGGCCCCGATAGGCGGGGGCCGAAAATAACGGCTATAATTTTTGATAAAAGTTCCCTCCAGAGACTGAACTCCGGCGTAAAAAAGTTATACCAAGTGATGTGGCAATACTTTCGAGGCCGAAACAATCGGGTAGTATTAGTTCGGTCGAGTTTATAGGGTTGGTACCGAGACGCGACCAAGATGCATACCCACGATCGATTGTAACATGATTTTAGCGCTATAAGGAAAGTGAGTTGATTGGGGAGGCTGTTAAAATCTGAAACATAAAAATAACGGCTATAAAATTAGAGAACAGTTCCTTCCAGCGACTGAACTCCAGCGTAAACAGTTATACCCAGTGATGAGGCCGAAACTAGTTCGGGACACATTATATATAAATGGACAGTTGTATAAACCCCCAAATGCCAGTGTTTGTTTGTTTGTTTGTTTGTTTGTTTGTATTGGGGTTTAACGGCCCAAACAACACTATCTGGGTCATTTTGTAGCCGGTCAGTTTACCTTTCCATACCTTTCATGGGCAGGCTTATACGTAAGCGGTTAACCAGTACAGTGCACATTCTTCCGCCAGAAACTGACAATGTCCTTCTTGAATCAGCGGGAGAGAATGACCGTAGAAAAGATTTCATGATCAATCTCCACGAAAGAATGTTGCCGACCCCGGCAGGTATCGAACCTGCGTCCTCCTGATCACAAGTCAGACGCGCATCCGACTGAGCTACCGAGGTCGGCCAAAACATCAGTGAAACGGAATCAAAGAACCGAAAGCTGTATAGTGCTGCCGACCCCGGCAGGTATCGAACCTGCGTCCTCCTGATCACAAGTCAGACGCGCATCCGACTGAGCTACCGAGGTCGGCCAAAACATCAGTGAAACGGAATCAAAGAACCGAAAGCTGTATAGTGCGGTGCCGATAAAAAAACCCAGAGTGCGTAACAGGCGAACAGTAAGGGGCGTTAGGTTGACCGACAGTCCCTCGATTAAAACACGAAATCGGTTCGGTCCACTTCAAATGGATAACGGCGAGTCGCAGCGAGTCATTGGTAGCTCCCAAGTAAAACCTTCAGTCGTTGGTAAACGCCCTGCATCATGAGGAGACTAAGAAAGTATGTAGGTCAAGGAGTCGGGTTTGGGACGGTGAGCGAATGTGGAAAACGACCTCCATTTCCCATAAATGGAATTGATGCTTCGGACCAACATGCCACGGACAGAAAACGTGACGATGCGTACATGCAACCCAGTGAAATCGAGTCCTTTCAGTCTGTATATATACCGTTAAGTGTGCATGCGGAAGTCCATAATGAGAAAAATGACTCGGGTTTATCGGACAAAAACGACAGTTTCGTAATCGAATAATCGAACTGCTAAAGGTTCAAAATAGGATCACGTGTGAGGGCGAGCTGTTGATCATGTGATCAATAATAGTTCGTCGGTCAGTACTGACAATGACCCATCTTAATCATATTTGCGAAATGCTACTATTTGTGTTTTCTAAGATGGCTGATGTGATCGATTCTAGCTCTGAACTGTCTGTTGCAGATAGAGCAAAAGAGGCTAGAGGAAGACGGCTCTGCTGGTGATGCCTTAGCTCTGGCTTTGCGCTCTGCGCGTTTCTGCTCAGCTTCACTCATTCTTTTTGCCCAGTATTCACTGGCACCCCTTCTGATGAAACCTCGCCACTTTGCTCTGTCCTGAGGAATTTGTTCCCATGACACTGTTGGAATGTTGAAATCCCTGAAGGAGGCTTTGGGGTGTCTTTGTAGCGCTTCTTCTGACCGTCTTGGGAGCTTTTGCCCATTTCTAGTTCTCCATAGAAAATTTTCCTTGGCAAACTTTCCTCAGACAGTCTGGTAACATGGCCTGTCCACCTTTACCATAAAATGAATAAAAAGTCACTATCGGGAACTTATCTTGATGTAACGTATGTCTCTATATGCTGCACAGGCTACCTTTGAGACTACAGATAACACAAACAGATTATACATGCACATCATTTGGAACGGTGGGGGACGCCTATAAGTCCGCGGGTAGGAGTCTCTTGCCTGATGCATCCAGTTGATCTGTCTCAAGAGCTAGGTCGGTCGGTGTGTGCTCGGAGGAGGGTGTGCTGTGTTTGCCGGGTCTTGTCCATCACCCGTTTCGGTTTCAAAACTTTGGGGCTGAGACGAAGATTAAATATCAGAAAGGCATCTGTGTCACTAAATTTGGTATAGATACGCCTTAATTGGAAGTGAAAATTGTTCTTTATAAGTCAATATCCACCTTGCATTCATTAAATGATTTATTAAGTGTAAACCAGTAATTAACAATTTTTTAAGACAGGTACAGGGCATTTAACTTTTATACACGGTTATATGGCCATGTAACTTTTGTAACCAACAGCTAACGTTGCATTACCATAGCGATATCAAACAGCCTCATACACTTCATGAATACACTTCATGAATAGAAGAATAGTAGGGCGTGGCTATAGAAAGACAGCTGAACTTAGGGTACGATAGGATAGGATAATTTTGATAAAATGTAAGTATAAGCCTGTGTGCACATATGCAACGTTCGTAACCAAATATGTTCTAGAAAGGGTTTATCCTTTGGAAGCAAGGAATACACCTCAGAACCGGAAAATATGAAGTGTACATGTTTTCTGGGCCAGACTAGCTAGTTTCGGCCATTTAGGCCTCATCAGTGACCCTCGAATATTTTCAAAATTCCACAATGGAATCAATGATCCGAAAGGACAAGAAAATATAAACAACACTATGATGTAAAGTCTACCATTTACTACCCATACCTACCCTAGTATGAGCAGTAATAGATCACAGTATATGATCAGTAGTAGTGTCAGAACTTTAACTGTTAGAGTATGGAACCACTAGATGGATAGTATGGTATGACCGATTGGATTAAGTGAGTACCGTAGAGTGTGAAATGAATAGAGATGTTAAGGGGGAAGCTAGGATAAATGTGAACATGATAACCCTAATAAATACATTCTTCTATCCTAACTTACCTCATCATATCATACCATAACATAATGTAGCCCAATGTACATACCATGTGTCATGTTGGTACAGATAGGATATGGTAATCTGGGAAGGGTGTAAGAATAGTAGTACTGTAGGACTTGTTTAAAGTTGGACAGAGTAGCCTGCATATATTCACAGCCATGATACCTTACCAGACAGGTACCTTTTCCACAACTGAACCTTTGGTAGGTTGTAGAATGGATAGCGTAGGGCATGGTTGAGTAAGGTTAGGATATGACATGAATATAGATACTGTTTGGCATGAGAATTCTAGTGTAGAGTGAATAGTGATAAGGTAAGCGGATGGGAGCCAGGGTAGGTAACCATAGGTAAGCGTAAGAAATTGGTTGCGGACGTTACATGTGCACACTACTGAGAGGCAAAAGCAAGTATACAGGTTACTGAATGTCGATTTGCGTTCCAATGTCTCCCTTTCTACATACATATGAGGCATCATAAATAAGAAAAAACACTTCCGCATAATTTGCAGCATTTTCCGTTAAAATTGATTTAAGAATAATGAAATTGCGTCGCTTGAAATGGACAGGGGGTCTGATCCAATATTTTGTCTTGAGTAGCTTCCCTTTAAATATGATTTTCGAATAAGTGTTATTCAATAAATGATTTTTCATGCAACAAATTCAAAGAAGGGCAACTGATTGGCAAGAAAATGTCGCATATTGAAATTAAACACAAGGTAAACTGCAACATCTTTTGTCCACGAAAATGGCAGTTTCGCCTTTTACGTTCTTCCTTTCTTCTATGGGATTTTTATTGGTGATTAACTTTTCATTAAGCAATTTTGGAGGTTTTACTATGGAGTAAGCATAAAGATGCCGAACAAAACAATAATTATGTGAAAGTTTCGAATGAAATCTCTTACACGATTTGAGAAAAAGACCCATTTAATTCACTATGGTTTTAATTGAAAAGGAGATAACCCGGGATAGGCAGAGATTCCAATTGAGTTTGAAGCTGTTTTTTTTTTTTTTTTTTGTTGTTGTTGTTGGTGTTAAATGGCAAAGAAATGATGTGGTCTTATCGATGAATAGTCGCACATGACTTTTGCGGCGGGCATAGATTTAAATTTCATGTGTATCACTAGATTTTATTGGAAATATTGATTTTCAATTAAGGGCAATAACTCCATCATGGGTGACTGTAACAGGAAAACAATTGGATTTTTACAAACATAGACGATTGGGAAAAACTGACATAGGCAAATTTTATTACAAACTGCAATACAAGATCCGGTATTCCAAATCAAAAACTGTATACTTTTTATTGCCTCTGAGTATATAAACATGCTTAACTACCTCCATACACATATTCCACCCACTCATACTCATGCCCTGTCCTGGGTAGGGAATGGAATATACACAGACTTAGGAAAGGTATATAATATACCCTGTCCTAGGTAAAGGTATGGAATGATATTGTAGGCTAAGTGATATGCATATATTTAATGTCTGTAACCAAAGTGTCACCCAGTCCTTGCTGACCTTACATAGGTGGTATTATGATATGTATGCATTTTCTTGACAATTTATACCAAAGCCTGCCAATACCTTTATCCAAATCATAGGTTTGGTTGAATTGGTTTATGATAAGGCATGCTTATGTTATGGTGGGTTACATTATGAGAAGCATGAGTGCTTGGATAGGAAAGCTAGAGAAGTGTAGGGAGCAGAGGGTATGCAAAGGAAAACAGTTTTAGACTTTCGTCGCGGGTCTTACATATGCATTCATATGTCCATGGGTATAAAAACTCTATTTGAGTCTACAATACTCATCCCCTCTCCACATATTCTCATACCCTGCCTTTCATCTTTTGGAACAGATGCATATATACATATCCAGCTATCACGGTGTTTCGTTTTTTTACAGCTATAATTCATTTAAATTGTAAAAGCTGAAAACCAAACTTAGAAGTACACATAAACAATATTCATTTACAGGTCATTAAAATATTTACTTAAAACATGTTTCTTAACCGATTTATACTACCACAATGTTATGATGACTGATGCATCATTGTTATGTAATGTACGTTTACAGTTGTACAATCTTTATGATGAAAGAAAATGATCCGCAGTTTTTGTGTAGAACGTTTTGTGAATACGGGTGTCATGATAAAAAGGTAACAGATTTCATATTCTATATTTCTAGTGTATTTCGGAGCATATTGTGGATTATTTCAGCTCTTTATGACCACTATACATAGATTATATACTTCAAAATTAAGTGCATGTATGTTCCTTCTACTTATAAAATGTGTTGTTGGTGGTTGGTGTTTTTAGGATATCCCAAACGATATTCAAAGATTATAATAAGTATAGGTGGTATTATAAATTGTATTGCCTTTATGGTAAAAGGAGAGCCAGAGAATACGCAAACATACCTCAAAATAAAGGAGTTACACGGGGGTTTTGTCACATGACTCATTGACTATCCTTTTGTTTACCTTTCGATTCATATTAGAAGTGTCATGGGGTGAAAGTTCCGAAAATTCTTAAATTCGCTGTATTAGTCATATTATATAGATACAAGCTTCTAATAATCTACATGAATTTCAGATCTGCTTGTCTTTTTTTTAATCATTTGTGTATCTCTGGCTCCTATGTTTTTTTTTTTTTTTTTTTTGGAAGTATATTATTCTACGGGCCGTCACACGATAAACCCCTAACGGCCAGAGTGCTGACATGTTGCATCTGTTACCTTAAAATATGTCCTTTCAAAAATAATATGTCTGCAAAACTACCGCATACGTGCAGTGTGACTATATTCTAGCTTATGATTTATGACTAGGACAGTACCGAACTAACAAATGAAGTTGATAGCATAGTCAATGAAGTTTATGAAAATTAAACAGATTATGAAGGTGGATAGATTACAATATTAACCACTATCTAAATCGTCAATGACTACTAATAGTGTGTAAACTGTTGAGATTAATCAAACGGTAGTTGTCAGTTCACTGCTGGTGTGCTTTTCCTGTATAAAAACCTATTTTCGGCTTAGACCGTGTACGCCTACCCGGGGACAGTGTCAGTTGAATTACTGAATTGCTTCATATAGTTACCCTGTCTGTTGTCTGGGAAGCCAAACCTCTTCCCGCTAAACCAACACATTTGTCCTTCTTCTTTTAAATTGAGACTTTAAAGATTTTTTTAAACCTATGATGGCATTAAAAGCAGGATAATGCTGGTCCAAGTAAACTTTTCATGCAATATACGTTACTATTTCTCAGTGTAGTGTACACTACAATAATATAACTATACCCTCGTGATCTGTAACATTTTTCAGTGTATTTACGTTGCTTACTCTATGTCGTGACTACAACGATAGCTGGCTATCAAGTTCAAGTGTTCAGAGGTCACTTACTCACTTTCGATAGCTAATGAACTGTCATTATTACAATACATGTACTTGAAAATGGGGACCTGCTTACAATATTGCCCTTTATGAGAGAAAGAAGGCTCATAGAAAGCTCAAATACGCACCAAAACGTAGGTTAATAGCTGCTGTTTAGTTTTGTTGATAACTAACTGCGATATTCTGGAATGTAACTTTGGTTTTGGAAACGACAGGAAGTACATTTACCAAATTTCTTGTCTAATCTGTGTTACCCATTCAATAACAAGGACACTGATGTTCCGAATGTCTTCAAATTTGTCTATTTAGAAAGAACGTTATTTCTTTTATGCCCAAATTTTTGTCAGCTCTTGTCTTAATCTTCAATTTCTTTTGTTCTTTTATTTGCATGCTACATATATAAATTACGTATTGGTAACGTATTCTGCAGCCCGCCATATGATAAAGACCTGACGACCAGAGTGCTAACATTTTGCATTTGGTACCTTAGTATATGTGCTTTCAAACTATGTATGTCTGCAAAACTCACACGCATGTTGCAGGGTCACCATATCCTATCTTATGGCTTAAAAGGTCAGTATAGTCGAACTGAGTCAGCGCACATTCAAGGCCGCACTCTATAGATTGATGAGAAAGAAAAGAACGTATCGTTTCATTGACCATCTTGATGAGTTGGTTGCTAGCTATAACGCAGCCCTCATAGAAGTTTGAATTATTTATCCCCATAAAGTCAATGAAACAACGAAGCCGACGTGTGGGCCAATATGTATTTGAAGAAGAAAAAAAAAAAAAAGACGAAAATGACAAGCTATAAATCAAGAAGGGTCAGTTAGTGCGTGTCAGCTTGCATATAAGGCCATTCGTAAAACACTACGATGACCAGTTCAGTACCGAAGTGTTTAAAGTGGCTTCAGTAAAACCGGTCCAAGGCATACCTATGCATAGACATCAGGATCCGAAGCAAAATACTATTCTATACTATTGCCTATGGAGGCAATGATCAGGAATCTATACAATTAACCCACAGCTTCCATCAGAGGCACAAAGGGAAAGAAACACAAACATGAAACAACAGACCCCAATGGAAATATCAATAGCGGAAAGCCAAAAGGACAGTTACTTTCCCACAAAATGGCCAGTAGGCTATCCAAAATAAAATAAAATAAGCGACAAAAACACCCAAAGGCAAACCATAACAAAAATAAACCGCGACAGAAGAACCGCCTTGGAACTGTCAGCGGAAACGAATTCCACTGGTGTGGGGGGGGGGCGTGGGCGGCTTAAATCGATTTTACGTGGCCACAATCCTCGCCCTTACTTCCGTCGCGATTAAAAGACAAATGATTTGTTCAGTCCACATGTAGGTCTTCTAACTCATCAATGCAACATCTCCATGAACACAAAAATTAAACAACCACAGAGATGAAACAACGGTGAGGACTCGACAGCAAGAAACAACAGAAATGCTGGAGCAAAAAAAAAAAAAAGTTAGACTCCGATAGGCCCGACCAGAGACAGAGCATCAGGTACCAACCAACATAAGCCTTTACGCTGGAACCGTCATAGAATCTGAGAACAGAAGTAGAGGCGGGAAGCAAAGTTGTCAACCGTGATTGGGTTTACTACCATGCATGCAATCTGTCGCATAACATTTATGTTGTACCCAATCTTTTTATATTGAAGTATGATTTTTGGCATTTCTGAGGGCAATCAGGAAATGAATGCGTAAGAATGCTTGAGACTTTTCCATAATGTGGCTTAGTTACATGTATAATTACACAGAATCAATGTCCATGAAAAATGGATAGCGCTTAAAGTTAAGTGTCAAATATGCGGGCGACTCTAAGAATGTAGCAAACTCGTCATCAACGGCTTTTATATAAATTTCTAATTCTATTACATGTATTTCCTTACTTCTGACGGGAAGGTAAAGTGGTTTGTCAAAAATGTAACTCCGTCCATTCCTTTCATTCATCTGTAATCTCCGCACCAACGGGTTTTCTGCAACATACAAAATGCTATCTTTACAAATGTTAGCAAATACATAGATTGCTTTATCTTCCTTCAATATTCTGGATTTCCCTCGACGAGCTTCGAATTACACGAGTCCACGGGTAAGTATAATGGAGAAAACGGTTAACCAGTACAGTGCACATTCTTTCGCCAGAAACAAACAGACAACCGTTCTTCTTGAAACCTACTTCCTCCAGATTACCAGTCAGACGCGCATCCGACTGAGCTACCTAGGCAGATGATTTTCTTTGTTTGTATTGTAGTTTAACGGCCCAGTCTACAATATTTATGTCATTTTTGAGCCGGTCAGTTTACCTATCCACACTTTTTCCTGGACAAGCTTATACGTAAACAGTTGACCAGTACAGTGCACATTCTTTCGCCAGAAACTGATAACTGCCCTTCTTGAATCAGCGGAAGGGAGAGAACACCCATAAAAAAAGCTTGCATGATCAGTCTTCACGAAAGAATATTGCTGAACCCGGCAGGTATCGAATCCACGTCTTACTGAGCACTAGTCAGACGCGCATCCGACTGAGCTACTGAGGCCGGCTTGTACTTAATGAGTATTAATACGGGACAATTTCAACATTACTCATCAGCTATTACTCATCACTGAGTAGTTGTTAGAATTGCCTCTGTGATGCAGTGCAAACAACATAACACAAAATGCATCCATTCACAAACATGTTTTTTTTTTTTTTTTTTTTTTGCTTTATGTGAAAATTGAATGAATGATTATAAGGAGAAAATCTTCGACATAGCTTGTCAAATTCTGTGGGTATTTGTTAGAATTGCCTCTATAAGGCAGTTCTGACAAGTACCCACAACATTATTAACAGGGCATTCATTCATGATTCACCTGAAATTAGTGCTCTTTTACTTAACCCATTTTGTACCAAATGGAATCTTCCTTCATACAGATAGCAGGAGCCCATTCAAAAATTAAAGGATGAGCGGTTGTGCTTTCGTTTAAAAACTATTTGGGAAATTGCTGAAATTTTTGCAAACAGTGTAGTTCCTGATCAGACGGCGTCCCATCTGGGCCTTCACTGTTTGCCAGTATCCCGATCAGGGGTTTCCGGTAGTAAAAAATTGGTTAAGTGAGTGAGTATTTGAGTTTTACATCCCACAAACAGCTAAGGTCACACGGAGACGGGACCTCGGTTTAAAGACTCATCCGAAAGTCTGGAGAAGCCCGTGATCGATTCTGCAATCCCTGGTTTACAAGGCGAGTAGCGTAACCATTACACCATGGAGGCTTCTTAAAAAATGGTTAAAGTAGGCTTCAAAGTGTTTCCATGATCTGAGTCTTTGCTAAATTATTTTGTTTGTTTTGTTATACTTTGTCTCAATTGTATTTCTGTCACCTTAATCACATGGTCATTTTTGAATGGTCTTTGCTGGACATTTGTCTGTTTAACCCTTTTCGTACCAAATGGAATCTGGGCCTTTACTGTTTGCCAGGGTACCCTTTTAGGGGTTTCTGGTACTAAATGGGTTAATAGGCACCACCGAAGGACAAAGGTTAGTCAAACAACAACCCACCATGACTATTTTGTCGATAGTTGGTATGCTGTCACCAGACTTCAGTTTTATGGGCATATTAGATTCTTTTTCCTGCATAACACCACCACAAATTTCAATTTACTTTATTCAACGTTTAATTTTATGCGCACTGTACTTATGTGGTTTGCCTGGGTAACAGTACTAGGGTAAGAACAAAATTTCTATCCCAGGATAAAACCACGGACTTCCTTTTCTGGTGTGCAAGGACTTATTTCCTTTCAAAGTGGTTCTTACGACCACCAGAAACCTTTTTAAGTAGAAGGAAGAAAAAAAATGTAAATTTTCCTCCAAAAACTATTAACCCGTAAGACGCCGAGAAAAAACTACATCTGAAAATAACGTCTGCTTATGTCGTCTGCGGAATCTTCTTACAATTTTTTGACTAATATTTTTGCATACATGAGACAAACAGTATTGACCCAGATCATACTGCTCCTTGAGGAGCAGTTTGATCTGGGTCCACACTGTTTGCACAAAAAAATAAATAAAAGCACCGCAGACACTGCATAATACCCCGCCACTGCTAAGCAATGTAACTTATTTGAAAATATATCAAGGCTAAATAACTAGAAAGGGGATAGCAGAGATATGATCCGCAAGTGTAATGTCTTAATGTGAGTGGATGAATTTGTTAGAAGATGTAGGAAGCATATGTAAAAATCCATTTTCGCGTGGCAGGTAAGAATATGGACGAGATTGGAAAATGTCTATAGTCCATCATCAAGGTTTGCAAGACGCTTCTCAGCCACGCAATCAAGCGTTTGCTTCAGGTGGATCAATAGATTGGTTCCCTCGTCGTTATCTCTGCTACTGCTACACAGACTATCTCATTAGTAGAGACCAGCTGAGTAAATCAGTCTGCAATCTAGTTCTATCTATTTCAGCCTCGCTTTCATTCCCCAGTGCTGTGGATTAAAATTTACCAGCAGACGAAATTAGAGCTCAAGATCATCAGAGTTTTTATGCATTAATTTCTTTTAAAACTATTTAAAATGTAATGTATGTTCATCTAATAAGGTAATATTGATAAGAACAATAAGGTGAGTACATTAAGCAAGCCTTTTTTACCTTAATACTTACAGAAATTTTCTGAAATTAATGGAATTTATCTTCTTTTGAATGTGTTTATGAACATTGAACTGTAAATAACCCATTAATGCCAAGCGCTTCACTGTCAGTCGGAAGAACTGTCGTCTGCTCGCTGCATGTATTTTGGCAAAAGCAGCAAAAACCCTGACCATACTGGGCATGTGCGCAGGCTGATTTCTGTCATCTACTTTTCGCAAAATTAGTTCAATATTTCTTTTTGTCTTTTATGGAACGCTAGGCAAATGGGGGTAGTCATTTCCCAACACGTTTTAGGGTTAATAACCTAAAAATATTAGATCAGATCATACGTTGAATTTATTCATGGGGCTTTTCAAAAATGCAAGGTTTCGCAAGGGTGAATGCAACTTCCTTACTACTGCTATAGCATTGATGAGATCGATATGTATTTGTTAAAACTGCCTCGTCGAGGCGATTCTAACGAGTATCCATATGATCTAAATCTATGTTTGGTCTGAAAAGAAGGAATATTTAAGGTTTAGCGTTCCCGTCAACACTATAAAGGTCATTTTGGAGACGTTGCTTCCAAGTTGTGGGACTTTTACCTTCATCACAATCCCTGCCGTCCAATGAAACCAATAGAGTTTATTAGCATGGATGGGCCGACTCGCACCGCTTTGCCTGGGCAGGCTTAGATTCTCTAAGCTGTTTACCAGTACTCGTGTGCGGGTGGGTTTCAGCTCTTTTATGGCCCTGAAAAATCACATTAGTTTGCAAGAGTTTCAAACGTAAGAACACACAGAGAAACTAATTAGGACTGAACTAACCACTTTCATATAGCTAGGCACATTTCCATGTAGAGTTCTGTCTACATAATTGTTTAAGATTTATTGGGTTGATTTGCAGGATTGTTTGCGTAACAGTAACAGCTTAGTTGGGGAAATATTGAGTTAAAGCACTGTGAGTACCGGTGGGTCGATCGTCTCTGAGTGTAGGTTGGGAAAATATATCCTGAACTTTGAATTGATCTGTTCGTTGAACCATTAAATTCCAGTATTTAAAGCAAGCAGAGTAGGAGTAGACCTGATCAGACACCGCGTTATGTGGCATCTGATCAGGTATACACTATTTACCAAAGCCCCCCTGCACGAGCACAGCCCAGAATTTACTTTTTACACTGCGCTCTGACCTCTTAGGTGCTATAAACAACCAGTCCCTGGATTTTGTTAACTGTCAGCGACAATAAACAGCAGGCGTGAAGTTTCTGTATTAGCGAATACCTCGTACACGAGCCCAGTCCAGATTTTCATTGTGTCGATTGATAAGTCAATACCCCTTACATGAGCCCAGTCTAGATTTAACGCTTAACACAGCACTCTGATTACACAGGGAGAAGACTGAACACTGCTGCCTGGGTTTTGTTAATAGCCAGTGATAGTCACGCGGACAAAAACAACCAACAGAAGCACTGCTTTATAACGTAGATTGTGGGTACTCGTTAAATCGCTTCATTATAAGAAAAGTATTCAGTGAAAAAAATAAAATAAATGACGTTCTTTGTGTTGTACTGGAAGGATTTTCCTTCAAGATTTTCCAAATTATTAACTTATCATTTGTTAATGTGTTTATTGATCATTGATTCCATTGTGGAATTTTGAAAATATCTGAGGGTCACTGATGAGGCCTAATTGGCCGAAACTAGCTAGTCTGGCCCAGAAAATATGTACACTCCATATTTTTCACTTCTGTAGTGTAATCCTTGCTTCCAAAGGATAACACTTTTATAGAACATATTTAACTTCACTACAGCTGGTGTGTGGGAATGTGTGACGGCGGTAAAACGTCTCCCTGCCCTACATCATAGTGTAGATTATATTTTCTTGTCCTTTGGGATCATTGATTCCATTGTGGAATTTTGAAAATATCTGAGGGTCACTGATGAGGCCTAATTGGCCGAAACTAGCTAGTCTGGCCCAGAAAATATGTACACTCCATATTTTTCACTTCTGTAGTGTAATCCTTGCTTCCAAAGGATAACACTTTTATAGAACATATTTAACTACACTACAGCTGGTGTGTGGGAATGTGTGGCGGCGGTAAAACGTCTCCCTGCCCTACATCATAGTGTAGATTATATTTTCTTGTCCTTTGGGATCATTGATTCCATTGTGGAATTTTGAAAATATCTGAGGGTCACTGATGAGGCCTAATTGGCCGAAACTAGCTAGTCTGGCCCAGAAAATATGTACACTCCATATTTTTCACTTCTGTAGTTTAATCCTTGCTTCCAAAGGATAACACTTTTATAGAACATATTTATTTCCCTTCTATATACGCTTATATCCAATCATCTCAACAGATTTATAATAGTTCATTGATAATGCTTAGCCTCATATGCACTGATATGTGCTGGCAAAGTTATTACAGGTACATGTATATCTCCTATTTGTAATACCGAGGGAGGTAAAACAATCCGATAAAAAAATGGATGTTTTTTCACTCCGATGTTTATTAATCCCACATTTCAAATAGGAGAAATGAATAATCTCTATATTTCATGCGCTTCTATAGACTTTAAGGACCGTATGGATCTTGATTTTTGGGCCTGAATTTCCGTTCCGTTGACTGTTTACAGCTCATGTTAACGGTTCAATCAGCGTAGTGTTACAGAAGCTGGGTGGAAGAAAAACTGGATGGCCGCCATTTTGAAAGCGCTTTCTACGGTTTTGAACATAAATAGAAGGAACAAAGTGTTTCAGTGATAAAACGAGTAAAATGTGAGATTAAATAAAGCAAAACTTTCAGCCTATTCAATGGTTATGTCCATGTTTTCTTTTGTTTCAGAGTTGCATCCGACTCAAACGTCACGCATTCTGAGCGTCTGTTGATATCTTCCAAGACACCATTGCAATGACGTCATGAATGACGTCTACGTGACTGAAACTTTCCCGCGTTTGAATATAACGGTTTCACTGCAAAAAAACGGTGTCTTGTACATAAAGTAGTTCAAGCTAAAGAGATTTATTTCTCCGGATAAAAGGAAATATTTCTTCTCAGCAAACAGGAAAATACCAAAATTATGTCTATTTCTCTGTTATGCATGTAATATAACATTTTATCCAACTTCTCCTTCGCAACCCGTGTAGATCCATCGAATGCTTCTGCTGATCAGGATCCACACTGTCATAGTTTCTCCTCTCTCGCTTTTTCTCGCACAGTCCCACCACTGCATCCCAGCTACTGAATAACAGTGATTTCAGTACAATGTTTTTAAACGAAGTAATTTCTTCATTCTACCTGTTAATGCAGGCCCGTACGCAGGAGTGACAACCCCCACCTACCCCTCCTAATTTGGAAAATTATCTCAAATTCATGCAATATTTCACATTCTGCAAATTACCCTGAATTCGTGCCCTCTCCACGTTTTATAGGGTCTGTGTACGGACCTGAATCATGTTCTAAAATGAAAATGTTGCTGTATGTTTGGCGAACAGTGCTGACCCTGGTCAGACGCGATGTACTGTCTATCCGATCTGGGTCTATGCTGTATGTCTAATATCGATACCATCTTTAAAAGTTTTGCTCTAAAATATTCCTAGGTTCTAAGATATGTTATGAGCAGAAATGCGAAAAGTAACGTTATATTGTATTTTTTTTGTTCGGCTTAGCATACATTTGTGCAAACGTCCATTTCTTTCTAACAGTTTTATTAATAGTATTTTCCGAAAGTCTATATTAAATACTGTTTTTGTTTTCCTTTCATGGCGTAGGCAGCCTGGCATTGGCCTGACCTATTTTGTTTGACCCTTAAATGCCAGTATTAAAGCAAACAGTATAGTTCTGAGCAGCCGGCTGAGCAGACGCCACATTCCGCGCCACATTCTGATCTGGGTATTCAGTGTTTGAGAAACCCAGCACACGATTCCTGACCAGACTCTATAGATAGCTCTGACTTACATGTAACATCGACAAAAACAGCGTGACGTTTTCTATTTATAATGATAATATTGGTTTCCCCAAATCAGCGATTGTCACGTGGGCAACAGCATTATTATTGGATTTGCCTTTTAGTAACTTTGGGTCGATTATAAAAAAATCGACCCCAAATAGGTGTTGAATCTTTACATTTCTAATACAGGTTTAAAACTCTGTTAAATTAACATACAAATGCGATAAAAAAGTAAGAGTGGCATGTTTTAGAATTCGTCTTCTTTTCCTTATTCTCGATCCTTGGAGGTTCGCTAGAACCGCCTCAGTGAAGCCATTCTAAGCTGTCTTTTTAGCAGAGTTACAATACTAATCTTTATCTCTGCAATCCCCACTTTTTATTATATAAATCATTGCCTTCTCTTCTACTTAACAGCAATGCTCACTGCAAGGGTGTTAGTGTAATGTACGCACTACAACAAAAATGAAAAGTCCGTGAAATGAACACTCCCTCAACCCCACTTTATATAGAGAAAACTTGGTAATTGGGGTACACATTATTTTCTTATTTCTGCTCAAAGACATAGGTTGTGGGTAAGAATCACCTGGCAGAGGTGATCCTAACGAGTGCCCACATTCCATGTTTGCAGTATAAATAAGAAAAAAATATCAAGGATTTTCACCAGAAAAGAAGCCATTTTGGAGATGTGAAAGAATGCACTGTGTCTCACGGGTGTAGTATCGTAATGTTTTGAGGAAAAATACCCCTTGCACACTCCACATTTTCTCTCAATAATGAAATGTTTGCAGGGGTGTATATTACTTTGACTTTGTAACGTGATGGGAATGTCAAGGAATAAACTTTTTGTTTTTAAGAAAAATACACGGTCTGCATGAAACGGATCAGAAAAAGCAGAATGCGGTAAAATTTCATTCCTTTATTATAAGCTGCATTTATTACAATTCTTTACATATTAGGTGAAAGCAGATTCATGTAGGTATTTGGTTTCTTATCCCTGTCGGTGTTGCAGAGTAATTTTCTATAAATGAACGAAGAGAATCCATCAGACAGCTTTACAATTTTGTGATGTATATTCATTGACCTACAGTAGCGCTCGGACAAATCACGTGATCAGCCATCCACTACAATCGTCCGTTTTTAAAATAGAAGTCTGTGTAGCTGTCTTCTTCTTTGGGTAAATAAAACATGTAACTGTGTGTAAAACTTTAGGTAAAAACATGTAACTAAGACATATATATATATATATATATATATATATATATATATATATATATATATATATATATATATATATATATATATATATATATATATATATATATATATATATATATATATATATATATACACAGACGTCTCAAATCCGAAGATTTTGTTTCATGATATTAGTATTCTAGTATTGATATTGTGATTATTATTGCTTTATAAGAGTACCAATAAGCTATTCTAAAAAGCTTTGCTTTTCTTTTAATTGCAGACAATTAAAATTCTTTAGACAACAAATAGTTTCAATATTTTTTTATTTATATATTTTTTCTACAAATTAATTGCTGGTGAATTGATTATCTTATGTGTTTTAAAAATAATCCAAAACCCAAAGTTTAGAAAAATTGCCAGCCCACGTATTGGATTCCTTTTTTGAAGGAAGCCAACTTGTTCAGACATTTGATGGGAAGGCAACTCAATAAGTTGACATTATTAGAAAATTATGGAGGCAAGTATTTACCTTAAATGGCTGTGGAACATGTATCTTTATGTGGTACATGTAAGAATTTCATGTTTTTCGATGTACTGCCTGTCTGACTATATTCTTTCGTGAAGACTGATCATGAAGTAATTTCTACGGTTATTGTGCTCCTTCCGCTGATTCAAGAAGGGCAGGCATGAAGTATGTGCACTATATATGGTATCTGTAAAATCATATTTGCCGCATGGTTTGAGGGTGCCATATATACATCTAATGCACACGTAACATATATTATCGCCTGTTTATCTGCTTCACATAACTGTAGACCCTATCTTCTCTCTTAGCTGTACATGTAGGAAAAATTCGATCAGCTTCAGCGAAGATTGTTCAAACATCTCACGTACAAGTAATATATATTATCATTTGTTTATTCTCTTCACATAACTGTTGTCACATCCACAAATTTCTTTTCTCTTAGATAAATATGTACGCGAAATTCGATCAGCTCCAGCAAAGAATGTTCAAATTATTGACTGGAAATAAAACACAGATGGCTGGATGGATTTCCATTAAGTATGCACTGACCAACAGACACAAATTCCGTTTTGTATGCACTGACCAACAGACACAAATTCCATTTTTCAGACTTATCAAGGGCAGGGACAGCCAGAGTCATGTACCTTTGCCACAATATGTAATATTTAGTCTGCTGTTCATCTATGAAATTTCAGCAAGATATTGCAAATAAAAAAGGAACTAGAGTCTAAAATCGATTTTTAATACATCAAGGGCAAATAACTAAAGAACTGGAACAGCCAGAGAAGTGGTCCTTGGCCACAATGTGTACCCTTTACTCCTCTATATGGTCCTTGGTCACAATATGTACCCTTTAGTTCTCTATATATCTGTAAAGTTTAATCCAAATATTTCATATAGTAAGGGAACTAGAGGCCAAAAACTATTTTTCAGATACTGAAAAGGGACAGACAGACAGATGGACAGACATACAAATGGATGGACAGACAGACAGACAGACAGCAGATGGTGTAGAAGTTTTATCCATATATTTCAAATAATAAATGAACTATAGGCCAAAATCCCTTTTTTATATATTTCAAGGGCAGATAACTCAATTGCTGGGAAAGCCAGAGTCATGTTCCTTTGCCACAGTATGTAACATTTAATCTACTACATATCTATGAAGTTTCAGCAAGATATTGTAAATAATAAAGGAACTACAGTCTAAAATGCATTTTAAATACTTCAAGGGCAGATAACTCAAGAACTGGTATAGCCAGAGTAGCGGTCCTTGGCCACGATATGAACCATTAAGTCTTCTATATATCTGTGAAGTTTCATCGGGATATTCCATATAGTAAGGGAACTAGAGGCCAAAACCCATTTTTCAGATATTTCAAAGGCAGATAACTCAATCGCTGGGAAAGCCAGAGTCATGTTCCTTTGCCCCAGTATATAACAATTCATCTACTACATATCTATGAAGTTTCAGCAAAATATTGTAAATGATAAACGAACTACAGTCTAAAATGCATTTTTTAAATACGTCAAGGGCAGATAACTCAAGAACTGGAACAGCCAGAGTAGCAGTCCTTGGCCACAATATGAACCGTTTAGTCCTCTATATATCTGTGAAGTTTCATCCAGATATTCCATATAGTAAGAGAATTAGAGGCCAAGACCCATTTTTCAGATACTGAAAAGGGCAATAACTCTGCTAAAAATTAACGGATTTTGCCCATTAACAATCCCAAACCACTCATCCCCGATACCAATATGTATGCAAAATTTGAACAAAATCCGTGAAAAAATACTCAAGTTATCGATCGGAAACGAAGTGCGGACGGACGGACGGACGAACGTTCTCACGAATGGATACTTAAGTGGCTAGGCGTCGGCATATTGACTACTTAAGCGGCAAATTCTCTTAAGCGGCAAGCCACCTAAGAGACAATTTTTGCCACTTAAGTACCAAAATAACGGAATAAAGTCCATTTGGACTCACGAATATAAACTTAAGTGTCAAACTGTCCAAATTTTTTGCCCCCTAAATGTCGTTTCGTTGGTGCGGACAGACATACGGACGGACGGACACCGGAGGGTATAACATAATACCCCGCCACTATCGTGTGGCGGGGTATAAAAATAATAATTTTAAAGTATTTGGCAGACAACATTGCAAACGACAACTGTCATGATTGGCATTTTATGGGTTAAAGAACTCTCTCAAGGTTGCCACTGTGACTACGTATATTAGAAATATTTACGTTTTGAATGGTCACAGAAACAACCAAGGAAATCAGGTTGTCAGTTAACCCTTCCCATAGCAACAACAAACATTGATCTTGTCTATCAGATGACATTGCCTTTAGCAGTTCTGAAACTGCATGTTATTTTGATGCTTCGTATTAAGTTTCTGAACAGCTTAGTGTGATTTAGAATTCAAGAAGAGATAATGTTGATGCAGAGTGGAAGTGTATGGTTTGGCAGACCAGAGCTATCGTTTGCACCTGCCTTTGGCACCGTTTGTTAATAAGTAAACCGAGTCAACCAATCATTTGAATACAAGTGTTACACAAACAAAGCTATGGGGTATATGGCCGCTTGCAAAAAAAGCCACAATATCGAATCTTCTTGTGGACTCAGCGAGTTTGACATATACTGACAACACCTGAGCTGCCCCTCTCTGAAAATCTTATATGCAGTTACTATACAGGTGTTTTGAAGAATTTCAAGATGGATATTACCAATTCTGAATCTCCATGTCACCCAAATGCCTCCCACCAATTTGATCTCAATGCAACAGACAATTTTGTAGCAGATGTGGTTTGAAGATTTTCAAGATAGCCAAAATGACAGCCATCTGAGATATCAGAACAGAATAGTACTATGGAGTCTGAATCTCCATGTCACCCCCAGTGCCTTCCATCAAGTTTCGGCTCAATTCAACTTGCTGTGGTTTGAAGATTTTCAAGTTGGCCAACATGGAAACCATCTCAAATAACAGAACAAAATAATTTCAGCAATTCTTAATTTGCATGTTGCTCCAACCTCTGGCTCGGCAGATGTCGTTTGAAAAATGTCAAGACTGCCACCATGGCGGCCATCTAGGATATCGGAATGGAATGATTTTAGCAAATCTGAATCTCAATGATGCCCCAATGCCTCCAATGAAGTTTCAGTTTGGTCAGACCTCTGGTTTTGGAGGGGATGTCGTTTGAGGAATTTCAAGATGGCAGCAATGGCGGCCATCTTGGATAAGGTAACGGAACAATTTTAGCAAATCTGAATATCCATGCCATATTGATGCCTTCCATCAATTTTCATCTCAATTGGACCTTTGGTTCGGGAGGAGATGTCGTTTGAAGAGTTTCACGATGGTCGCTTGGATACCGGAACGGAACGACTTTGGCAAATGTGAATCTCCAGGCCATCCCGATGCCTCCCATCAAGTTTCAGGTCAATTCGACCTTTGGTTCGGGAGGAGATTTCGTTTGAAGAAATACAAGATGGCAGCCATCTTGAATAACTGAACGGAAGGATTGAGGCAAATCTGAATCTCCATGTCACTCCGATGCCTCCCATCAATTTTTATCTCTTTTCGACATTTAGTTTGGGAGATGTCGTTTGAAAAATTTCAAGGCATAGCGGCCAGCTTGGATATCGGAAGGAATCTGAATCTTCATGTCACCTCGATGCTTCCCATCAAGTTTCAGCTCAATTTGACCTTTGATTCGGGAGGAGATGCCGTTTGAAGAATTTCAAGATAACCGCCTAGGATAGCGGAACGGAACGATGTTAGCAAATTTTAATCTCCATGTCATCAGGATGCCTCTCAGCAGGTTTCAGCTCAATTCAACCTTTGGTTTGGGAGGAGATGTCGCTTGAAGAATTTCAAGATGGCAGCCATCTTGGAAATCTGAAAGGAACCATTTAGCAGTCTGAATCTCCATGTCACCCCGATGTCTCCCATCAAGTTTCAGCTCAACTCGACCTTTGGTTCGGAAGGAGATGTCATTTGAAGAATTTCAAGATGGCCGTCTTTGATATGGGAACAGAACGATTTTAGTAAATCAGAATCTCCATGTAACGCCAATGCCTCCGATCAAGTTTCAGGTCAACTCGACCTTTGGTTCGGGAGAAGATGTCGTTTGAAGAATTTCATGGCGGCCATCTTGGATAACGGAACGGAACGATTTTAGTAAATCCGAATCTCCATGTCACCCCGATGCCTCCAATCAAGTCTCAGCTCATATTCGACCTTTGGTTCGGGACGAATAGTCCTTTGAAGATTTTCGGGATGGCCGCCATGGTGACCATCTTGGATATCTGAACGGAACAGTTTTAGCAAATCTGAATCTCCGTGTCACTCCGATGCCTACCATCAAGTTTCAGCTCATTTCAACCTTTGGTTCGGTAGGCGATGCCGTTTAAAGAATTTCAAGGTCATAGAAATCCGAGAAGAACCATTGCTCCGTGATTCCTCTACTATGTCCTCATCGATGAATGAATGTAAGAGTTTGTGATAGCATCCCCTTCTTTTTCGTTTCTGTTCGCTTTTTGACCTTTTTGGGGTTGATTGCTTATCAATCGGCCGAAAGTTACCATCTACAGAAGTTGCCCGCCTGCTCTAGTCCACGTCGCTGCCCTTGAACAAAATCTAGTTTATCTTTTTTTATTTGATATGGACTTGAGGACTGGGACAGTGTAGACCAGATCTGACGACGCAGAACTCGGCGTCTGCTCAGGGTATACACGGTTTACTAAATACTGGAATTTAAGGGTTAAATCTCAGCTCAGCCTACACTAAGAGACAATCGCGAAAACACGCCTATATAAATTTGACCCCCCTTCAACCCCACTTTTATATAGTAAAACTGGGGTTTGCAGGGGTAAACCTTATTTTTCTTATTTCTGCTCTAAATATAGATTGTGGCTACCCGCTAGAACCGCCACATCGAGGCTGTTCTAACGAGTACCCACAACCTATATTTTGAGCAGAAATAAGAAAAATATCACAATTTTTCATCTTAAAATTTTCATTTTTTCGACGATAAAGGTGACAATGTATTTGTATAGGCATGTTTTTGTAATGCAATCGACTCACCAGTGCTGTCAGTGCTTTGATCGAGACTATTGTCTGTCGCTCTGTAACCCTATGGCCGCGGGGTGGTTGGGTGTCCGTGACTCGGGCGTCCAGCTGTTGTTGGCCTCTTGCTGTCCTTGCTTTTGTTTGTTTGTTTGTTTGTTTGTTTGAATTGAGGTTCCACGTCCCCGTCAACACTGTAAAGGTCATTTTGGAGACGTTGCTTCCAATTTTGTGGGACTTTTATCCGACATTGAGATGAAATGACATCTCAAGCCCTGCAGCCCAATGAAACCAATAGGGTCTATAAGCATGGACGGGCCGACTCGCACCGCTTTGCCTGGGCATGCTTAGATCCTCAAAGTGGTTTACCAGTAGTCGTGTGTGGGTCGGTTTCAGCTCTATATGGAATCATCATGCAGCCCATCTTATTTATTCAAGCCCCTCCTGCTGTTCTTGCAATGAATAGGTAAGGGTAGAGGGGGTGTTACTATTTCTTCTAACTCTACACTTAGAGGATATCTGTATTCAAAATTGTGATTTCGGGAGGTAAATCGGAGGTTTTACGGTCGGAAATTTCGTTTTACGGCGACGCATTAGCGGAGCCGTTAAACGTAATTTTCGATCGTAAAACCCACGATTTACATCCCCAAATCACAATTTTGTAATACGGTTATCCCCACTCTAATGCACTTATACCGTCGTTTTGCGTAAAACCAAATGCCAGCCAATGAAAAGCGTTGTTACGCGATGATGTCGGCTTTCCGACAGTATATCGCATAATATACTATCGCAAATTGTTGACGTTATACAATCAGACGTCGCTTTACATATGCAAGTGCATTAGAATTCCTTTCATTCTCTCCTGTCCCTTAATTTCATCATCACTATTATATCGTCTGTCTTTTTTTCTCTCTTTCTCAGGGAGGCGATACTAAATGACACACAAGGGTTGACATGTCGGTAAACCCCAACACAAAAAACAATACGAGGGCGAGTCAATAAAAAACAAGCCTTACTAATTTCTGGGTGAGATCGATCTCTTCTTTTCCGATATATAAGTTCCCTCTGGAATGATACACTCGGACCATCGCTGTTCCAGTGCCATCAGCCCTGAACGGAAGAAGTCAGGGTCCTTGTTTCCATGCAACCCCACTTCTCAACAGCCGCTACGACATCTTCGTTGGACCGGAAACGGCGTCCACGGTATCCTTTTTCGAGGTTAATAATAGGAAATAGTCACTAGGAACTATGTACGGAGAATAGTCGGGTGCGGTTTTAACTCGTATACCCCATTCCGCTCAACAACATCCATTCAATGTCATGTTGGAGCAGAATCCCTTTGGAGAGTTTACCGCGACGTTTTTCACGGATCGCAGGTCTCAGTTGGTCGAGCAAAATTGCATAATACGCACCTGTTGTTGCACTTTTCTTTCCTAGAAAGTCCAACATAATAGCGCCTTGTGCGTCCCATTTGACACCTTTCCAGCAGAGGGTTGCGTTTTGAACTTCTTTAGTCTCGGAGACCCCGGCCCTACCCACTGGCGACTTTGATTTTTATTCTCTGGTTCATAACAATGGACCCTGGTCTCATCTAAAGTCACCAGACGTGAAAGAAAACGTCTTCCTTTGACCTAAACCGCTTTAGTAATGGGCTGCATACTGATGCTCTGGTTGCCATTTGCTCGCTGCTAAGGGATCTTGGGACCCAAACGATCATGTAAAATTGTTGAAACGCTACCATGTGAAATATGAAATGCATTCGCTATTTCTTCCACCTTAATTCACCTATCAGAGTACACCAGATCCCGGACATTTCTTCATCGGTGGCATCTGATGGACGCCCAGGCCTGCTTTCGTCCGATAAAGACGCTCTTCTGCGTTTGAATTTCCCAACCCAGTCTTTTACTTGTGAATACTATGGTGCAGAAGACCCATAAACATTGGTTAACTCGTAATGTATTCCCTTTCAGATACAAGTACCGAATTACAGCACGGTACTCAACTTTTGACGAAAAGCTTGCTTTTGCATCGCTAGCCATGTTTGATGTTCGATCTTATGTAAGGGTGCATGCAATTTAAGGCGTGAAAATTTTGGTTGTCTCGGTTAAATGGGAATGGGATAGGTTGGTTACTTACTGATACCCGATTTTATTCGCGTCCCTGACATGGACATGGACACACCCCTTCTTTCAAAAACATTCTTGTCTCCCTTATCAATACAGGTTGCTTTAAAAGGAAAGAATTTGCTCCTGGGGGTGGGGGGTACATTCTATCTTTTAAGAGCAGATACCCATATTTTAGAGAGAGAGAGAGAGAGAGAGAGAGAGAGAGAGAGAGAGAGCATCACGAAAACACGCCTATATAAATTTGATCCCCTTGAACCCCACTTTTATACAGTAAAACTGGGGTTTACAGGGGTATACGTTATTTTTCTAATTTCTGCTCTGAAATATAGATTGTGGGTACTCGTTATTGAGGCGGTTCTAACGAGTACCCACAATCTATATTTTAGCAGTAATAAGAAAAATATCACAATTTTTCATCTTAAAAGTTTCGATTTTTCTGCAATAAAGTTTAACACTGTATTTGTATAGGCGTGTTTTCGTAATGGAGAGAGAGAGAGAGAGAGAGAGAATCCCGGTACTTGTCTCCCTGGTAAAAATGCCGACAAATACAGTAAAATTCCTATATTAAGACCAGTTTTGGGACTGTTCAAAAGTGGTCTTTAAGACCAGAGGACACTGTATGCAGAAAACACATAGAATGAATAACTGTAGCCCACTAAATAAGCTTTTAGAGCAGAATTTGTCTTAATTTTAGGTGGTCTTAATAACGGAATTGCAATATATGTCAGGTGAATCCGTTCCCCTTAATAAAGTGATCGATGCACAAGAAAGCGCAGCTGAGTCATTTGTTAACAAGTATATTGATAGGCTGGTTATTCATCAATGGGGCCCGCTCATGAGAGAAATTATCAATCAGACTGATTCATCGTGTTGGGGTTTAACGACATGTCAACCCTCAAAGGTCATCATGTGTCCTCTCACAGAGAAAAGGGAGAAAAACGATAGAAAAGACAGTTGAGGTGATGAATGTGAGGAATATGTGGGTAAAGAGAAAAATGTATTCACCATATTTGCATTATTTGCTGGCTCCCAGCTTGCACATTGCCAATATAGGAAAAACAGGTTACCAGACCCCCTGACCTTTCAAGGTCAGGGGGGTCTGGTTACCTGTTTTTCCAACACTGATAACCTTCAGACTAGGAACCAGCAGTTAATGCAAATAAGGTGAATGGAAGTGAAGAAAATGGAGCAATAACAAAATAACCAACCCCACATCTACCCTTACCCGCTGAAAGGACAGTAGGCCTTGCCCAGCTGTAGGTCAGCATCAGTTGATCACCGCAGTGACGCAAGAAACACAACACCTTTTGCCTCACCCAAACACCCACCAAAAGATCCCCAGATTCAGACTTCTATTGACATTCATTCACCTGGACCACCCAAAGAGGTAACCCTAGCTAGCACCCAGCAGGCATGACGTCACATCAACGTCGTTACAACATCATAACGTTTATGCAACGTCACATCAACGTCGGTGCAACGTCATGACGTTGCACCGACGTTGATTTGACGTTGCCCTTGCGACTGTGCCTGCTGGGCAGCTTCAAAAGAGGGAAGAGCTTTCCAATTCTAATCTCTATTGGTTTTGGACAAGAAAGAACTGTTGTAAATGTTATTTCTTGCATTAGGGTCTGACTCGAGGGGTCTGAAAAGTCATTTAGTGGCGATGTCTGCAGCGCCTAAATTACATCTCAAGCCCTGTCGCCCAATGAAACCCATAGGGTTAATAAGCATGGACGGACCGACTCGCACCGTGTTGCCTGGGCAGGCTTAGATCCTCTACTCTGAGGAAGCGGTTTACCAGTACTAGTGTGCGGTCGGTTTCAGCTCTTTGTGGAAGTAGCATGCATTTCATCTTATTATTCAAGCCCCGATGGGCGGGGGCCGGACGAAAAGTCATTGAGTGGTGATGTCTGCAGCGCCTTACTGGTGTGTGTGTGTGTGTGCGTGCGTGCGTGCGCGCGTGTGTGTGTGCGGGGGTCAATTGATGATATGTTTGCAATACCATTACACACTTGAACATACGCACAGGATGCATCATTATCGCATTGGCGATAATGGATGTTTGGATACATCATTATCGCATAGGCGATGGCGAATCGACACATGCGCGCAGTCTCACCAGAGCCTTTGCTGTTCGCAGGCATGCAGTGTAAACCTTGAGGTCGCTTAATGCAAGAAAATACGCATCTGGACTCACTATAGTTGCCAGAGCAAGCTCGGCAGATCCTAGTCTGGTTAGTCTGGTCGCCTATGCGATAAGCACCGTTTTCTTTAGATCCTACTACTGGGTATTTTGTTCGCAGCAGACGACATTTTGAAATGTTTTTTTTTTTTTTCTAATTTTCTCAGAAAACAGGATTTGACATCTCATGCACAATTTGCATGAGATGTCAAGTCCTTTTTTGAAGGAAAAATAAGAAAAGTATCAACAAATTGTCGTCTGCTGATTTAGCCCAGAGAGTGGTAATGGTTAATTATTCAGGTGTACAAGTATATAGTAATGGATGTACTTTCACGGACGACAACTGTTTCGGAAACACGTTTGCCTCAATTATCCATAGCAACAGAAAACGGGGTATTTTGCGACAACTGAACGATAATTTCCTTTATTTCTTCATGTAGACCTATGTTGTGGGTATGCTTTTGACCGCCTCGCCAAGGCAGTTCAAATGAATACCCACAACATAATTTTATTGAGAATTGACAAAAGACATTCCTTTTATTATCCTTTAGTATCTGTTTCTATGAAGTTTATCGATTATTCGTTCTTAGACTAGACCAATGTCTGGAAGGACTCATTTTGTGGGATATCAATAAAGAAGCCGTCAAAGTTGTTTCCCTTCCGCAGATGGTGTTGAATAATGTCATTAATGCTGTACTCTTATTTTAAAGGTGAAAAGGGGAATAAAATAATCCTGTGGGTTTGATCAAAGACGTTTTAAAACGTACGTCTTTGGTCTGTTAAATTTTATTGTCAGTTTATAAAGGTGTGTTCAGTTAGGAGGAAGTTGTATAATGCATATACACGTGGTTTTGTCTGCAGTCTTTTTACTAGGTAAGTCATCTCTTAAAATTATATAGCATGCCCTTGAGACATATATTAACACATATATCATATATTTGGATAGGTCCAAGGTGTTTGAATAATTGGAAGTTTTACCAAACTCCTTGTAGTTAAGTAGTGTTAACTCAGATCAGATGCCGCGTTCTGCGAAGTCTGATATGTGTGTACATTTTGCCAATGTATCAGTATGGGCTAAATTACGTCTATTTAAGAAAATTGGTTTTATATACATAATTATATGCATTGATTTTATTTTCACTGAACGCACATATAACAATTGTTATAGACTCTTCAATGTGTCCGTCGTTTTACAGCGAACAGATATGAAGAGACCAATTAACATAATAACACACCTATTCATTTAAATGCTGTCTTTAATCAGACAGGCGAAATGGGCTGAACTCGGGGGCGATGAACTGTAAGCAAAAGAATTACAATACCTATTCCTCGGACACCTTTACTAGCTGTAATTCTCTTAAAAGTTTTACAAATTTGTTTCACGACCCAGCAAGAATTCAAAAAGGTGCAGACGGAATGGCAAGCAATGTAGACCCTGATCAGGAGCAGTGCACTGTTTGCTTAGACCTGTCTGTCTGAATACTTAGGATTATGGTATTATCCCAACAGGCACATTTACGTAATTATGACGCCAAATCGACGTCGGTACAACGTAATGACGTTTGTGCAACGTCACATCTACATCGGTGCAACATCGTTGATTTGATGTTGACCCAGCCACGTGTGCCTGCTGGGATGTGTCTCCGTGGTGTAGTGGATAAGTTACTTGCCTACTTGCCTCATAAACATTCGCCCCCTCCAACCCCCCCCCCCCCCCCCCCCACACACACACACGCGCGCGCGCGCGAACTCTATACTTTCCTGCTGAAAGGAAAGCAGGCATTGTCCAACTAAAAACTATCCCCCACCCCCCACCCCGCGACGCAAGATACACGTGACCTGTGCCTCACCCTACTGACACCCCAGAGAGAGAGAGAGAGAGAGAGAGAGAGAGAGAGAGAGAGAGAGAGAGAGAGAGAGAGAGAGAGATTGTGGTTCTTATGCGCTGCGGACCGTCCATGCTAATAAACCCTATTGGTTTCATTAGGGCGACTGGGCTTGAGATGTCATTTCATCTCAATGTCGGGTAAAAGTCCCACAAAATTGGAAGCAACGTCTCCAAATGACCTTTACAGTGTTGACGGGGACGTTAAACATCAAATCAAACAAACAAAACAAGACACCCTTTTCTTATATTCAGGCGTACCAAGCATGTTCGCCCTTGTTATGTTTATTATTTTAAAAAGGCAAAAGATTTAAAACGGGAATCTGTCAGATACACAATAAAAGACATCTAGGAACATATCGACCATGATTTCAGACTTCCTTTATCAGCTAATTTGGGTCTAAAGTTTCGCGTGAAGTGCATGATAAATGCATAACTCAGCCGCGATAAGCAAAAATATGTCTTCTCGCATGCGCACACACGGTCGGACATCAGGGGAGCTATCGCGAAATCGCGTCAACGTAATTTTGCTCTCACCACACATCCAGAATCTCTCGCGATAATTCCTAGAACCTGGAAATGGAAAACAAAGGTAGGTACCCTTATGTGTTTTGATTTATTGTAGAAGAATGAGAGAATAAATATAAAGTTTCGGCGATGCTAAGCGATGTTAAAATGATTTACCTTTCTAAGCAGGCCGAAAGAAATATTGAAAAAAAAAAAAAAAAAAAAAACGTTGCTGAAAGTAGGGGACCGTAACAAAATCGAACACAGGGTAATCTGATTTTAGTTTTAGGTCTCAGCACGAATGAATGAAGCAATCGTTTTGTAAGTTTTCGCTTGGAACGAGATATTTTGGCGCAAATTCTGTGTATGTCGGCCCTTATTTACCATTTAGATGTAAAAAAATTATAAGTTCGTGTACTGTGAAGGAGTGACGCCAAACTTTTCAGGTGGAGTAGCTCCCACATCATCGCGCCAGCTCCCAAAACACGCTCTAGTTCCCACGAGTCTATCATTCTATCACCCCTGGAGAGAAGTTTTTAGATTAGATTTTATGTCGATTTAAACCACCAGGCAACCACTAACATCATATAAATGACTCATTGTTACAAGAATGGAATATAACAGGTTTTTAAGGCAAAGACCGGAATCCCGTGACGTCACACACCTGATCTATATCAACCGAGGGGAACTGCGGGCCGTAATCATTGGAAAACAACGGGAATTTTAGAGATTTTTAACCGCGATGTAGCTGTGAAAAAAATACCCTCCCCAAATTATCATTTTCTACTAAATTATACATCCAGTTAACGATTTCTAATAACATTTTATGATTTCTGATATGTTAAAGTAAGTAAATCTTGAATATATCGTCAACAATATCTGCACAATACTTGAATAAAATCGGCATTAATTTCAGAATTTACCCAAAAGAAATAACTAATAACTTATTAGAACGACTTTTAAACCGAATTTTTCCGATACTTGTAACAATTTAATGTGTTTGGCTGCAAAATATAAATATTTTGAATTTCGATTATTTCTACTCTATCCTCATACTGACTTTTAATCCCGTCACTGTTCGAGAGTGTTTTTATAAGATCGGGGTTAAAAATTGTGTCAGGATTGGATAGAAATATAAATGAAAATTCAAAATATCTATATTTTGCAGCCAAAGAAATTAAGATTCTTACATTTATCAAAAGATTATCATTTAAAGCTCTTTCTGGTAATTAATTAGTTATCTTATTTTGGATAATTAATGAGATTAATGCCCACATTATTCAAGTACGGTTCAAACACCGTTGAAAAAATATGCAAGATCATGTCAGAAATCACTATCACCGACAATTTCGATTGTGATCAACACATAATTGAGATTACATCGAAAGCAACTAGTACATTAGGATTTCTTAGATGTAATTTGGCTTTTGCACCTAGGCAGGAAAAGGATGTTGCACTGGTTCGTCCTCAACTTGAGTATGAATCACCTGTTTGGCATCCCCATGTTAGGACGGCTACTCGATGGACCTGCAGGGGGATGGTGGAACAAAAGAAGTGTTGGTGATATGCATGATGAGCTGGATTGGCCATCGCTGGAGGCCCGTCGTGAGCAGTCTTCTTTAACCTTCTTTTATAAGAGACACTCTGATACAGTGTCTCTTACTAAAGATAAATACTTGCCCTCTGTGACTTGTTCAGCTCAAAGAAGGGCATCAAAATTAGCAACAGTCAATGTTTGTCTGTTTGTTTGAATAGGGCTTTAACGTCCCCGTCAACACTATTTAGGTGATTTTAAAGATTTTATGGGACTTTTACCCGTTATTGAGATGAAATGTTATCTCAAATCCTATCGCCCAATGAAACCAGAAGGCATATATGCATTGGGCCATCTGACTCACACGGCTTTGTCCGGACAGGCTTAGTCCTTCTACGCGATTTATCAGTACTCGTGTGTGGTCATATTTAGCTATGCGTGGAAGCACCATGCAACCCAATCTATTTCTCCAAGCCACGATGGGCGGGGGCGAAAACAACAGTCAATATCAAAGGTTACAAGCCTATAGTGATGCACTGAAGAATTCCTTTTTCCTAGAACTATTCCTCAGTGGAATAGCCTTCCCTTCTCTGTGGAAAATGCAAAAACTGCAGAAGAGTTCAAAGACCGCAAGGTATAGAATGGGACTCCGAGGTATACCTTCTAGTACATCTATAATAGATTTTAAATACTTTAAAGAACTCATCCATTGATTTTATTTTGCTAAATTTAGCGAGCCTCCTAACTGAGGTAATGGTCAAATGTAACAGACTCAGTATCTGATACACTTGTGGGAACTAGTGTGTGTTTTGGGAGCTGCCGTGATGGTGTGGCAGCTACTCCGCCTGAAGATTTGCGGCATTACCCCTTCATTGTACATGGATTGATCAATTTGTTACGTGTAAATGATGAATGAGGGCTGACATACCCAGAATATGCGCCAAAATATCTCGTTCCAAGCGAAAACTTACAAAACAATTGCTTCATTCATTCGTGCTGACATAAAACTAAAGTCAAATTGCCCTGTGTTCGATTTTGTTACGGTCGCCTACTTTCAGCAACGATTTTTACAATATTTCTTTCGGCCTGCTTGGAAAGGTAAATCATTTTAACATAGCTTAGCATCGCCGAAACCTTATATTGTTCTCTCATTCTTCTGTTCTCTCATTCTTCTACAATAAATCAAACACACAAGGGTACCTACCTACGAGTGTTAAGTTGGTTCCTTATTCCTTATTCCTTGTTCCTTATTCCTTATTCCTTGTTCCTTATTCCTTATTCCTTGTTCCTTATTCCTTATTCGATTTTCAACTTCATAGTACTTTGCCACGCGGTGTAACAGAACATTTGCGTATGTCCTAATCATCATCATTTTTACTTCTAAGCATGATGGTATAGGTTTCGAATTCCAGCATGTGTCAACTGCGAATAAGGAATAAGGAACAAATCCAAATTTTCCTTATTCCTTATTCGATTTTTAACTTCATAGTACATTGCCACGCGGTGTAACAGAACATTTGCGTATGTCCTAATCATCATCATTTTTACTTCTAAGCATGATGGTATAGGTTTCGAATTCCAGCAGGTATCAACTGCGAATAAGGAATAAGGAACAAATCCAAATTTTCCTTATTCCTTATTCGATTTTCAACTTCATAGTACTTTGCCACGCGGTGTAACAGAACATTTGCGTATGTCCTAATCATCACCATTTTTACTTCTAAGCATGATGGTATAGGTTTCGAATTCCAGCAGGTATCAACTGCGAATAAGGAATAAGGAACAAATCCAAATTTTCCTTATTCCTTATTCGATTTTCAACATCATTGTACTTTGCCACGCGGTGTAACAGAACATTTGCGTATGTCCTAATCATCACCATTTTTACTTCTAAGCATGATGGTATAGGTTTCGAAATCCAGCAGGTATCAACTGCGAATAAGGAATAAGGAACAAATCCAAATTTTCCTTATTCCTTATTCGATTTTCAACTTCATAGTACTTTGCCACGCAGTGTAACAGAACATTTGCGTATGTCCTAATCATCATCATTTTTACTTCTGAGCATGATGGTATAGGTTTCGAATTCCAGCAGGTATCAACTGCGAATAAGGAATAAGGAACAAATCCAAATTTTCCTTATTCCTTATTCGATTTTCAACTTCATAGTACTTTGCCACGCGGTGTAACGGAACATTTGCGTATGTCCTAATCATCATCATTTTTACTTCTTAGCATGATGGTATAGGTTTCGAATTCCAGCAGGTATCAACTGCGAATAAGGAATAAGGAACAAATCCAAATTTTCCTTATTCCTTATTCGATTTTCAACTTAATAGTACTTTGCCACGCGGTGTAACAGAACATTTGCGTATGTCCTAATCATCATCATTTTTACTTCTTAGCATGGTGGTATATGTTTCGAATTCCAGCAGGTATCAACTGCGAATAAGGAATAAGGAACAAATCCAAATTGTCCTTATTCCTTATTCGATTTTCAACATCATAGTACTTTGCCACGCGGTGTAACAGAACATTTGCGTATGTCCTAATCATCACCAGTTTTACTTCTAAGCATGATGGTATAGGTTTCGAATTCCAGCAGGTATCAACTGCGAATAAGGAATAAGGAACAAATCCAAATTTTCCTTATTCCTTATTCGATTTTCAACATCATTGTACTTTGCCACGCGGTGTAACAGAACATTTGCGTATGTCCTAATCATCACCATTTTTACTTCTAAGCATGATGGTATAGGTTTCGAAATCCAGCAGGTATCAACTGCGAATAAGGAATAAGGAACAAATCCAAATTTTCCTTATTCCTTATTCGATTTTCAACTTCATAGTACTTTGCCACGCAGTGTAACAGAACATTTGCGTATGTCCTAATCATCATCATTTTTACTTCTGAGCATGATGGTATAGGTTTCGAATTCCAGCAGGTATCAACTGCGAATAAGGAATAAGGAACAAATCCAAATTTTCCTTATTCCTTATTCGATTTTCAACTTCATAGTACTTTGCCACGGGGTGTAACGGAACATTTGCGTATGTCCTAATCATCATCATTTTTACTTCTTAGCATGATGGTATAGGTTTCGAATTCCAGCAGGTATCAACTGCGAATAAGGAATAAGGAACAAATCCAAATTTTCCTTATTCCTTATTCGATTTTCAACTTAATAGTACTTTGCCACGCGGTGTAACAGAACATTTGCGTATGTCCTAATCATCATCATTTTTACTTCTAAGCATGATGGTATAGGTTTCGAATTCCAGCAGGTATCACCTGCGAATAAGGAATAAGGAACAAATCCAAATTTTCCTTATTCCTTATTCGATTTTCAACTTCATAGTACTTTGCCACTCGGTGTAACAGAACATTTGCGTATGTCCTAATCATCATCATTTTTACTTCTTAGCATGGTGGTATATGTTTCGAATTCCAGCAGGTATCACCTGCGAATAAGGAATAAGGAACAAATCCAAATTTTCCTTATTCCTTATTCGATTTTCAACATCATAGTACTTTGCCACGCGGTGTAACAGAACATTTGCGTATGTCCTAATCATCACCAGTTTTACTTCTAAGCATGATGGTATAGGTTTCGAATTCCAGCAGGTATCAACTGCGAATAAGGAATAAGGAACAAATCCAAATTTTCCTTATTCCTTCTTCGATTTTCAACATCATTGTACTTTGCCACGCGGTGTAACAGAACATTTGCGTATGTCCTAATCATCACCATTTTTACTTCTAAGCATGATGGTATAGGTTTCGAAATCCAGCAGGTATCAACTGCGAATAAGGAATAAGGAACAAATCCAAATTTTCCTTATTCCTTATTCAATTTTCAACTTCATAGTACTTTGCCACGCAGTGTAACAGAACATTTGCGTATGTCCTAATCATCATCATTTTTACTTCTGAGCATGATGGTATAGGTTTCGAATTCCAGCAGGTATCAACTGCGAATAAGGAATAAGGAACAAATCCAAATTTTCCTTATTCCTTATTCGATTTTCAACTTCATAGTACTTTGCCACGGGGTGTAACGGAACATTTGCGTATGTCCTAATCATCATCATTTTTACTTCTTAGCATGATGGTATAGGTTTCGAATTCCAGCAGGTATCAACTGCGAATAAGGAATAAGGAACAAATCCAAATTTTCCTTATTCCTTATTCGATTTTCAACTTAATAGTACTTTGCCACGCGGTGTAACAGAACATTTGCGTATGTCCTAATCATCATCATTTTTACTTCTTAGCATGATGGTATAGGTTTCGAATTCCAGCAGGTATCACCTGCGAATAAGGAATAAGGAACAAATCCAAATTTTCCTTATTCCTTATTCGATTTTCAACTTCATAGTACTTTGCCACTCGGTGTAACAGAACATTTGCGTATGTCCTAATCATCATCATTTTTACTTCTAAGCATGATGGTATAGGTTTCGAAATCCAGCAGGTTTCAACTGCGAATAAGGAATAAGGAACAAATCCAAATCTTCCTTATTCCTTATTCGATTTTCAACTTCATAGTACTTTGCCACGCGGTGTAACTGAACATTTGCGTATGTCCTAATCATGATCATTTTTACTTCTTATCATGATGGTATAGGTTTCGAAATCCAGCAGGTATCAACTGCGAATAAGGAATAAGGAACAAATCCAAATTTTCCTTTTTCCTTATTCGATTTTCAACTTCATAGTACTTTGCCACGCAGTGTAACAGAACATTTGCGTATGTAGTAATCATCATCATTTTTACTTTTAAGCATGATGGTATAGGTTTCGAATTCCAGCAGGTATCAGGTGCGAATAAGGAATAAGGAACAAATCCAAACTTTCCTTATTCGATTTTCAACTTCATAGTACTTTGCCACGCGGTGTAACAAAACATTTGCGTATGTCCTAATCATCATCATTTTTACTTCAAAGCATGATGGTATAGGTTTCGAATTCAAGCAGGTATCAACTGCGAATAAGGAATAAGGAACAAATCCAAATTTTCCTTATTCCTTATTCGATTTTCAACTTCATAGTACTTTGCCACGCGGTGTAACAGAACCTTTGTGTATGTCCTAATCATCATCATTTTCACTTCTAAGCATGATGGTATAGGTTTCGAATTCCAGCAGGTATCAACTGTGAATAAGGAATAAGGAACAAATCCAAATTTTCCTTATTCCTTATTCGATTTTTAACTTCATAGTACATTGCCACGCGGTGTAACAGAACATTTGCGTATGTCCTAATCATCATCATTTTTACTTCTAAGCATGATGGTATAGGTTTCGAATTCCAGCAGGTATCAACTGCGAATAAGGAATAAGGAACAAATCCAAATTTTCCTTATTCCTTATTCGATTTTCAACTTCATAGTACTTTGCAACGCGGTGTAACAGAACATTTGCGTATGTCCTAACCATCATCATTTTTACTTCTAAGCATGATGGTATAGGTTTCGAATTCCAGCAGGTATCAACTGCGAATAAGGAATAAGGAACAAATCCAAATTTTCCTTATTCCTTATTCGATTTTCAACATCATAGTACTTTGCCACGCGGTGTAACAGAACATTTGCGTATGTCCTAATCATCACCATTTTTACTTCTAAGCATGGTGGTATAGGTTTCGAAATCCAGCAGGTATCAACTGCGAATAAGGAATAAGGAACAAATCCAAATTTTCCTTATTCCTTATTCGATTTTCAACTTCATAGTACTTTGCCACGCGGTGTAACAGAACATTTGCGTATGTCCTAATCATCATCATTTTCACTTCTAAGCATGATGGTATAGGTTTCGAATTCCAGCAGGTATCAACTGCGAATAAGGAATAAGGAACAAATCCAAATTTTCCTTATTCCTTATTCGATTTTCAACTTCATAGTACTTTGCCACGCGGTGTAACAGAACATTTGCGTATGTCCTAATCATCATCATTTTCACTTCAAAGCATGATGGTATAGGTTTCGAATTCAAGCAGGTATCAACTGCGAATAAGGAATAAGGAACAAATCCAAATTTTCCTTATTCCTTATTCGATTTTCAACTTCATAGTACTTTGCCACGCGGTGTAACAGAACATTTGCGTATGTCCTAATCATCATAATTTTCACTTCTAAGCATGATGGTATAGGTTTCGAATTCCAGCAGGTATCAACTGTGAATAAGGAATAAGGAACAAATCCAAATTTTCCTTATTCCTTATTCGATTTTTAACTTCATAGTACTTTGCCACGCGGTGTAACAGAACATTTGCGTATGTCCTAATCATCATCATTTTTACTTCTAAGCATGATGGTATAGGTTTCGAATTCCAGCAGGTATCAACTGCGAATAAGGAATAAGGAACAAATCCAAATTTTCCTTATTCCTTATTCGATTTTCAACTTCATAGTACTTTGCAACGCGGTGTAACAGAACATTTGCGTATGTCCTAACCATCATCATTTTTACTTCTAAGCATGATGGTATAGGTTTCGAATTCCAGCAGGTATCAACTGCGAATAAGGAATAAGGAACAAATCCAAATTTTCCTTATTCCTTATTCGATTTTCAACATCATAGTACTTTGCCACGCGGTGTAACAGAACATTTGCGTATGTCCTAATCATCACCATTTTTACTTCTAAGCATGATGGTATAGGTTTCGAAATCCAGCAGGTATCAACTGCGAATAAGGAATAAGGAACAAATCCAAATTTTCCTTATTCCTAATTCGATTTTTAACTTCATAGTACATTGCCACGCGGTGTAACAGAACATTTGCGTATGTCCTAATCATCACCATTTTTACTTCTAAGCATGATGGTATAGGTTTCGAAATCCAGCAGGTATCAACTGCGAATAAGGAATAAGGAACAAATCCAAATTTTCCTTATTCCTTATTCGATTTTCAACTTAATAGTACTTTGCCACGCGGTGTAACAGAACATTTGCGTATGTCCTAATCATCATCATTTTTACTTCTTAGCATGGTGGTATATGTTTCGAATTCCAGCAGGTATCACCTGCGAATAAGGAATAAGGAACAAATCCAAATTTTCCTTATTCTTTATTCGATTTTCAACATCATAGTACTTTGCCACGCGGTGTAACAGAACATTTGCGTATGTCCTAATCATCACCAGTTTTACTTCTAAGCATGATGGTATAGGTTTCGAATTCCAGCAGGTATCAACTGCGAATAAGGAATAAGGAACAAATCCAAATTTTCCTTATTCCTTATTCGATTTTCAACATCATTGTACTTTGCCACGCGGTGTAACAGAACATTTGCGTATGTCCTAATCATCACCATTTTTACTTCTAAGCATGATGGTATAGGTTTCGAAATCCAGCAGGTATCAACTGCGAATAAGGAATAAGGAACAAATCCAAATTTTCCTTATTCCTTATTCGATTTTCAACTTCATAGTACTTTGCCACGCAGTGTAACAGAACATTTGCGTATGTCCTAATCATCATCATTTTTACTTCTGAGCATGATGGTATAGGTTTCGAATTCCAGCAGGTATCAACTGCGAATAAGGAATAAGGAACAAATCCAAATTTTCCTTATTCCTTATTCGATTTTCAACTTCATAGTACTTTGCCACGGGGTGTAACGGAACATTTGCGTATGTCCTAATCATCATCATTTTTACTTCTTAGCATGATGGTATAGGTTTCGAATTCCAGCAGGTATCAACTGCGAATAAGGAATAAGGAACAAATCCAAATTTTCCTTATTCCTTATTCGATTTTCAACTTAATAGTACTTTGCCACGCGGTGTAACAGAACATTTGCGTATGTCCTAATCATCATCATTTTTACTTCTTAGCATGATGGTATAGGTTTCGAATTCCAGCAGGTATCACCTGCGAATAAGGAATAAGGAACAAATCCAAATTTTCCTTATTCCTTATTTGATTTTCAACTTCATAGTACTTTGCCACTCGGTGTAACAGAACATTTGCGTATGTCCTAATCATCATCATTTTTACTTCTAAGCATGATGGTATAGGTTTCGAAAGCCAGCAGGTTTCAACTGCGAATAAGGAATAAGGAACAAATCCAAATCTTCCTTATTCCTTATTCGATTTTCAACTTCATAGTACTTTGCCACGCGGTGTAACTGAACATTTGCGTATGTCCTAATCATGATCATTTTTACTTCTTATCATGATGGTATAGGTTTCGAAATCCAGCAGGTATCAACTGCGAATAAGGAATAAGGAACAAATCCAAATTTTCCTTTTTCCTTATTCGATTTTCAACTTCGTAGTACTTTGCCACGCAGTGTAACAGAACATTTGCGTATGTAGTAATCATCATCATTTTTACTTTTAAGCATGATGGTATAGGTTTCGAATTCCAGCAGGTATCAACTGCGAATAAGGAATAAGGAACAAATCCAAACTTTCCTTATTCGATTTTCAACTTCATAGTACTTTGCCACGCGGTGTAACAGAACATTTGCGTATGTCCTAATCATCATCATTTTTACTTCAAAGCATGATGGTATAGGTTTCGAATTCAAGCAGGTATCAACTGCGAATAAGGAATAAGGAACAAATCCAAATTTTCCTTATTCCTTATTCGATTTTCAACTTCATAGTACTTTGCCACGCGGTGTAACAGAACATTTGCGTATGTCCTAATCATCATCATTTTCACTTCTAAGCATGATGGTATAGGTTTCGAATTCCAGCAGGTATCAACTGCGAATAAGGAATAAGGAACAAATCCAAATTTTCCTTATTCCTTATTCGATTTTTAACTTCATAGTACATTGCCACGCGGTGTAACAGAACATTTGCGTATGTCCTAATCATCATCATTTTTACTTCTAAGCATGATGGTATAGGTTTCGAATTCCAGCAGGTATCAACTGCGAATAAGGAATAAGGAACAAATCCAAATTTTCCTTATTCCTTATTCGATTTTCAACTTCATAGTACTTTGCCACGCGGTGTAACAGAACATTTGCGTATGTCCTAACCATCATCATTTTTACTTCTAAGCATGATGGTATAGGTTTCGAATTCCAGCAGGTATCAACTGCGAATAAGGAATAAGGAACAAATCCAAATTTTCCTTATTCCTTATTCGATTTTCAACATCATAGTACTTTGCCACGCGGTGTAACAGAACATTTGCGTATGTCCTAATCATCACCATTTTTACTTCTAAGCATGATGGTATAGGTTTCGAAATCCAGCAGGTATCAACTGCGAATAAGGAATAAGGAACAAATCCAAATTTTCCTTATTCCTTATTCGATTTTCAACTTCATAGTACTTTGCCACGCGGTGTAACAGAACATTTGCGTATGTCCTAATCATCATCATTTTCACTTCTAAGCATGATGGTATAGGTTTCGAATTCCAGCAAGTATCAACTGCGAATAAGGAATAAGGAACAAATCCAAATTTTCCTTATTCCTTATTCGATTTTCAACTTCATAGTACTTTGCCACGCGGTGTAACAGAACATTTGCGTATGTCCTAACCATCATCATTTTTACTTCTAAGCATGATGGTATAGGTTTCGAATTCCAGCAGGTATCAACTGCGAATAAGGAATAAGGAACAAATCCAAATTTTCCTTATTCCTTATTCGATTTTCAACATCATAGTACTTTGCCACGCGGTGTAACAGAACATTTGCGTATGTCCTAATCATCACCATTTTTACTTCTAAGCATGATGGTATAGGTTTCGAAATCCAGCAGGTATCAACTGCGAATAAGGAATAAGGAACAAATCCAAATTTTCCTTATTCCTTATTCGATTTTCAACTTCATAGTACTTTGCCACGCAGTGTAACAGAACATTTGCGTATGTCCTAATCATCATCATTTTTACTTCTGAGCATGATGGTATAGGTTTCGAATTCCAGCAGGTATCAACTGCGAATAAGGAATAAGGAACAAATCCAAATTTTCCTTATTCCTTATTCGATTTTCAACTTCATAGTACTTTGCCACGCGGTGTAACGGAACATTTGCGTATGTCCTAATCATCATCATTTTTACTTCTTAGCATGATGGTATAGGTTTCGAATTCCAGCAGGTATCAACTGCGAATAAGGAATAAGGAACAAATCCAAATTTTCCTTATTCCTTATTCGATTTTCAACTTCATAGTACTTTGCCACGCGGTGTAACAGAACTTTTGCGTATGTCCTAATCATCATCATTTTTACTTCTTAGCATGATGGTATAGGTTTCGAATTCCAGCAGGTATCACCTGCGAATAAGGAATAAGGAACAAATCCAAATTTTCCTTATTCCTTATTCGATTTTCAACTTCATAGTACTTTGCCACTCGGTGTAACAGAACATTTGCGTATGTCCTAATCATCATCATTTTTACTTCTAAGCATGATGGTATAGGTTTCGAAATCCAGCAGGTTTCAACTGCGAATAAGGAATAAGGAACAAATCCAAATCTTCCTTATTCCTTATTCGATTTTCAACTTCATAGTACTTTGCCACGCAGTGTAACTGAACATTTGCGTATGTCCTAATCATGATCATTTGTACTTCTTATCATGATGGTATAGGTTTCGAAATCCAGCAGGTATCAACTGCGAATAAGGAATAAGGAACAAATCCAAATTTTCCTTTTTCCTTATTCGATTTTCAACTTCATAGTACTTTGCCACGCAGTGTAACAGAACATTTGCGTATGTAGTAATCATCATCATTTTTACTTTTAAGCATGATGGTATAGGTTTCGAATTCCAGCAGGTATCAGCTGCGAATAAGGAATAAGGAACAAATCCAAATTTTCCTTATTCCTTATTCGATTTTCAACTTCATAGTACTTTGCCACGCGGTGTAACAGAACATTTGCGTATGTCCTAATCATCATCATTTTTACTTCTAAGCATGATGGTATAGGTTTCGAATTCAAGCAGGTATCAACTGCGAATAAGGAATAAGGAACAAATCCAAATTTTCCTTATTCCTTATTCGATTTTCAACTTCATAGTACTTTGCCACGCGGTGTACAAGAACATTTGCGTATGTCCTAATCATCATCATTTTCACTTCTAAGCATGATGGTATAGGTTTCGAATTCCAGCAGGTATCAACTGCGAATAAGGAATAAGGAACAAATCCAAATTTTCCTTATTCCTTATTCGATTTTCAACTTCATAGTACTTTGTCACGCGGTGTAACAGAACATTTGCGTATGTCCTAATCATCATCATTTTTACTTCTAAGCATGATTGTAAAGGTTTCGAAATCCAGCAGGTATCAACTGCGAATAAAGAATAAGGAACAAATCCAAATTTTCCTTATTCCTTATTCGATTTTCAACTTCATAGTACTTTGCCACGCGGTGTAACAGAACATTTGCGTATGTCCTAATCATCATCATTTTTACTTCTAAGCATGATGGTATAGGTTTCGAATTCCAGCAGGTATCAACTGCGAATAAGGAATAAGGAACAAATCCAAATTTTCCTTATTCCTTATTCGATTTTCAACTTCATAGTACTTTGCCACGCGGTGTAACAGAACATTTGTGTATGTCCTAATCATCATCATTTTTACTTCTAAGCATGATGGTATAGGTTTCGAAATCCAGCAGGTATCAACTGCGAATAAGGAATAAGAAACAAATCCAAATTTTCCTTATTCCTTATTCGATATTCAACATCATGGTACTTTGCCACGCAAATTTGGATTGTTCCTTATTCCTTATTCGCACTTGATACCTGCTGGAATTCGAAACCTATACCATCATGCTTAGAAGTAAAAATGATGATGATTAGGACATACGCAAATGTTCTGTTACACTGCGTGGCATAGTACTATGAAGTTGAAAATCGAATAAGGAATAAGGAAAATTTGGATTTGTACCTTATTCCTTATTCGCAGTTGATACCTGCTGGATTTCGAAACCTAAACCCTCATGCTCAGAAGAAAAAATGATGATGATTAGGACATACGCAAATGTTCTGTTACACCGCGTGGCACAGAACTATGAAGTTGAAAATCGAATAAGGAATAAGGAAGTTTGAATTTGTTCCTTATTCCTTATTCGCAGTTGATACCTGCTGGAATTCGGAACCTATACCATCATGCTTAGAAGTAAAAATGATGATGATTAGGACATACGCAAATGTTCTGTTACACCGCGTAACAAAGTACTATGAGGTTGAAAATCGAATAAGGAAAATTTGGATTTGTTCCTTATTCCTTATTCGCAGTTGATACCTGCTGGAATTCGAAACCTATACCATCATGCAAAGAAGTAAAAATGATGATGATTAGGACATATGCAGATGTTCTGTTACACCGCGTGGCAAAGTACTATGAAGTTGAAAATCGAATAAGGAATAAGGAAAATTTGGATTTGTTCCTTATTCCTTATTCGCAGTTGATACCTGCTGGAATTCGAAACCTATACCATCATGCAAAGAAGTAAAAATGATGATGATTAGGACATATGCAGATGTTCTGTTACACCGCGTGGCAAAGTACTATGAAGTTGAAAATCGAATAAGGAATAAGGAAAATTTGGATTTGTTCCTTATTCCTTATTCGCAGTTGATACCTGCTGGAATTCGAAACCTATACCATCATGCTTAGAAGTGAAAATGATGATGATTAGGACATACGCAAATGTTCTGTTACACTGCGTGGCAAAGTACTATGAAGTTGAAAATCGAATAAGGAATAAGGAAAATTTGGATTTGTTCCTTATTCGCAGTTGATACCTGCTGGATTTCGAAACCTATACAATCATGCTTAGAAGTAAAAATGATGATGATTAGAACACACGCAAATGTTCTGTTACACCGCGTGGCAAAGTACTATGAAGTTGAAAATCGAATAAGGAATAAGGAAAATTTGGATTTGTTCCTTATTCCTTATTCGCAGTTGATACCTGCTGGAATTCGAAACCTATACCATCATGCTTAGAAGTAAAAATGATGATGATTAGGACATTCGCAAATGTTCTAATACACCGCGTGGCAAAGTACTATGAAGTTGAAGATCGAATAAGGAATAAGGAAAATTTGGATTTGTTCCTTATTCCTTATTCGCAGTTGATACCTGCTGGAAATCGAAACCTATACCATCATGCTCAGAAGTAAAATGATGATGATTTGTACATACGCAAATGTTCTGTTACACCGCGTGGGAAAGTACTATGAAGTTGAAAATCGAATAAGGAATAAGGAAAATTTGGATTTGTTCCTTATTCCTTATTCGCAGTTGATACCTGCTGGATTTCGAAACCTATACCATCATGCTTAGAAGTAAAAATGATGATGATTAGGATATACGCAAATGTTCTGTTACACCGCGTGTCGATGTACTATGAAGTTGAAAATCGAATAAGGAATAAGGAAAATTTGGATTTGTTCCTTATTCCTTATTCACAGTTGATACCTGCTGGATTTCGAAACCTATACCATCATGCTTAGAAGTAAAAATGATGATAATTAGGACATACGCAAATGTTCTGTTACACCGCGTGGCAAAGTACTATGAAGTTGAAAATCGAATAAGGAATAAGGAAAATTTGGATTTGTTCCTTATTCCTTATTCGCAGTTGATACCTGCTGGAATTCGAAACCTATACCATTATGCTTAGAAGTAAAAATGATGATGATTAGGACATACGCAAATGTTCTGTTACACCGCGTGGGAAAGTACTATGAAGTTGAAAATCGAATAAGGAATAAGGAATAAGGAACAAGGAATAAGGAATAAGGAACAAGGAATAAGGAACAAGGAATAAGGAATAAGGAACCAACTTAACACTCGTTACCTACCTTTGTTTACTATTTCCAGGTCCTAGGAAGTATCGCGAGAGTTTCCGGAAGTGTCGTGGGAGCAAAATTACGTTGACGCGATTTCGCGATAGCTCCCCTGATGTCCACCCGTGGCACAGCGCAGACTCATATCGGCCTGTGCGCAATGTGTGGACAGTCTTTGACTCAAACAGACCCAGTTTAGTGCTCGCTATGAGCACGTGTCCACGAACTCATTTTCCGTGGATGCGAGGCATGTACATTGAAATTCCGCCAGTTAGACCATCTACAATTAAGCCAAATTATGCTAACAAAAATGGCCCCGCCCATCCGGCTTGAAGAAATATATGGGGTGCATGGTGTTTCCACGTAGAGCTGAAACCGACCGCATACGAGTACTGGTAAACCGCTGAGAGGATCAAAACCTGCCCAGGCAAAGCGGTGCGAGTCGGGCCGTCCATGCTTATAAACCCTATTCACTTCTGTAAATTTCTGACCAAATTTCCCTCATAGTGAGTACCTTTGATCTTACTGGCTTGAAAGCTAATAATGTCTATGAAAACAAACAGATCCCAGTAGAAGACTGTAAATCAGATAATATGACAGATAAGAAGATAAAATTCTAGAAAAAGCAGAGTATAATTAGTTTTCCAGATTGTAGCACAGTTGAACATTATTTAGTTTCCACTGACCAGCCTGCTCAAAACTTGTTTTTGTTTTGTTATGGTTTTACGGCCCTTTCAAGATTATTTCATTTATTTTGAGCCAAGCGATAATCAGAGGTCGGCAAAAACTGGAGTACCCAGAGAAAAAGCAGCTGATCTTCCATTGCAGAACTTAGCGTCTGCCAGGCTCGAACCCACAGCGGTGAGAGACCTAATGATTAAGAGTCAGCGCTCTTATCCACTAGATCACGGAAGCATACTCATGTGTAGTCAGTTTCAGCTCTACATAGAAGCACCATGCTCAATATATTTCTCCAAGCCCCGATAAGCGGGGCGATTTTTGGTTTGACCTGAACAGTCGATTCTATGCTAGTTAAAATCTTACCAAGTCTTTTTCTGAGCATATTAACGTAAAGTCGTCTTATTTTGATAGGAGCCGAAGCGTAAAGTCGACTTAATCTGATGGGGCCGAAAATATACCTTTCCTGATACACACTGTATAACCGGACAGTCGCCACATCGGAAGCGGCATTAGACTGTACACCTAAAAATCACTAGCGGCCTATAAACAACCGTTGCTGTTGGTTACTTTCTGTCGGGTATGAAAGCAACGCAATGTGCGATTAGACTGCGGTTTTCGGCATCGGAGGAAGAAATGAGTTTACTTTATTCGAATGATTCTCATTACTTCTGATAGTGGTGCATATTTTTGTGTGTAGACCTCATCTTGTACGGCTCAATCAGTGATTTTGCTGCCTCTGTCGCCCGTCAACACGATGACTTCAGGTCAATATATTCGAAATTAAGGTCAACCGGCTACTTACACCACAATGAAATCTTTTAAACACATGTATTCTTTGACATCTGATAGCTGCTAGCGTCTTAATATTTGGATTTTGTAAACCATGACCACTTGAAATGCACCAGTCACATTCAAATGACTGTACAACTAGCGGCAACTGTACTGCATCACTAGCGCCACAAGTGCAAAAGAAAACTGTCCGAGTAGCGACGATAATTTATTTTACATGTGTCACAACTAAAAGTCGTTGAGAGTTCGTATGAATTCACTAACTTATGTTTAAAGCAATATACACTGTTTCTCCGTTAATTGGTCATCTGGTGACGTGATTTGGCGCTCACTGTAGTTGCCAGATTTTTTTTTTAATATCACGAACAAATGTTGGATTTTCTTTTCCTGTATGTGTGTGTTTGTGTGTGTGCTTGAACATTTTTTATTTAGCGGTAATGAAGGGGTGGTTGGGTGAGGCAAAGGTGACGTGTGTCTTGCGTCACTGGGGCGTCCAACTGATATTGGTTTACAGTTGACAAGGCCGGTTGTCCTTGTAGCAGGTTAGGGTAGAGGGGAAATGTTGTCGTTTCTTCTGTTTCTACATGCCCATTCATTTTCCCTTTTCTCCTCTGTCCCTAAATTTAATCTCATCTACTATCTCCTCTATCTTTTTTCTCCCTTTCTAGGAGAAGACAGAAAATATGACCCACAAGGGTTGACTTGTGGTTAACCAAAAACAATCATTTATCGGCACTGGATTATACAGTTTGTCAATGCTTTGGAAATTCTTCTGCGTGAGATTGGCGGTGTAAACGAGAGAGAGAGAGAGAGAGAGAGAGAGGGAGAGAGAGAGAGAGAGAGAGAGAGAAAGAGAGAGAGAGAGAGAGAGAGTGAGAGAGAGAGGGAGAGAGAGAGAGAGTACTGTATATAAAGCAGAGCAATGGTACGAGCACGTTTTGGTAATCTAGTTGTGCATGCCATACGTGTAAATTTTGCAACGGCACTCCATGGCCTAGTGGGTAAAAGCATAAGGTCTCTCACTGCTGTGGTACGATCCTCGCACACGTCACATGTGAGACGCCAAGTTCCGCAACGGAAAGTCAGGTAGTTTTATCTTCGGCTACTTGCACGGCTTGGAATTGAAGACCTGGACCTCATCCTAAAAGAGAGAAGGCTCCACTGGTATGGACATGTGGAACGCTCCAACGGTGCAGTCAAGACTGCCTGTGACACACAGGCAGATGGAAGGCGTGAGCCTGGGAGGCCCAAGATAACCTGGAAGCAGCTGACAGAGAGAGATCGCAGAGAGTGGCAGCTCTCTGCTATCGACCCTCATGATAGACATACCTGGAGATCTGGTGTGAGATCTGCCATGCGTGCAGCAAACCAGTTACATGGAAGGGGGCGCATTTATGTAAATTTGGACCCTGTACCTGCCCGTTAATCAAAACTCCGATGATGATGATGATGATGATGATGGTGATGAGGATGATGATGACTCCTTTTCCGCCGACCTCTGATTAACGATTTGCTCGAAATATTGAGATAATCTTGCAACGTCCGTAAAACAAAACCAAAACAGCGCGTGCGTGCGTGCGTGCGTGCGTGTGTGTGTATTTACGCCCCATCAACACGCACCTAAGGTCATATAGACATGGGACCTCGGCTTAAAGACTCGTCCGATAGTAATGGAACTCCGGGCACCTTGTTTACAAGACTAGGAGGTTTAACACTACACCACGGGGGCTTTATATTTTGAGTGTGTTGTTGCTTTTGTTCCCGAAGTCCATCTGCAACTCTACTGTATAGTAGGGCTGATTTCAATAAACTTAATGACTGAATTAGCCAGTTCGATTGGAGTTTTATTCTATCGAACTCAGTAAATGATTCTTGCAAATTGTTTACAGAAACATTTCTTCAATTTATACATGACTGCATTCCGCATAAAGAGGTAACTATCAGACCGAATGATAAACCATGGTACGATTCACAAATAAGAACAACAACAAGACAGAGAGACAGACAACGAAAACATGCAATTAAAACTAAGAAAACCTAGGATTGGGCAAAATTTAAATGCTTGCGAAACAAAGTTAATAACATGAAAAAACATGCAAAAGAACAATTTTATAACAATATGGAACAAACTATTATGGACTCAAGTATAAGCAACCCTAAATTATATTGGAAACTCTTACGTCAATTTATAAAGTCCAATAAAAATACCGAACTTATTCCTCCACTTAAAACGGTTTTACAGGATGGAACAGAGCAATATTTTTTCAATGATTCTGAAAAAGCTAATTGTCTGAATGATTTTTTTGTATCAATCTCTACAGTAAATGATTCTAATACAACGTTACCCACTCTCCTTCCTAAAACTCAGAACGTAATTTCTCAAATTCAAGTTCTAGAATCGGAAATGATTGATGTTATAGATTTATTAAATCCAAACAAAGCTGTAGGAGAAGATATGATTAGCCACAAAGATTTCAAGGCAGTAAAATTTGCAATTGTAAAACCTTTATGTCTCCTGATTAACAAGTCACTAGAGGAATGCGAATTCCCAGACATGTGGAAACTGTCAGTTGTCATGCCTCTCTTCAAAAAGGGTGAATTAAACCTCCCTTCAAACTATAGACCGATAGCACTTCTAAGCAACATTGGTAAAATAATGGAACGTGTAGTTTACAAACATATCTATAATCATTTACATGAAAATGATTTGCTTTATTGCAAACAGTCAGGCTTTCTCTCTGGTCATTCCACTGTCTATCAACTCATTGACATGTACCACCAAATATGTCAAAGTATCGATTCTAAACAGTATACGTGTATGGTATTTTGTGATGTTTCTAAAGCATTTGATCGTGTATGGCATAAAGGGTTGTTATTAAAACTGCAGCAGAATGGAATCTCTGGAAATTTACTTACGTGGATAAATAGTTATTTAACGAACAGAAAACAGAAAGTTTTTATAGGGTCTTCCTATTCAAATGAAAAAGAAACTACAGCTGGTGTGCCACAAGGTTCAGTTTTGGGTCCTCTATTTTTCTTGATATATATAAATGATATGACAAGCTTTTAAGTATTGTAAGACTTTTTGCAGATGACACTTCTTTAGCTTTCAGCGCACGTAATATACCTGATATAGAAGGAATTTTAAATCACGACTTAATACTTATTTCTCAGTGGGCTAAGCAGTGGCTTGTAAATTTTAATCCTAAAAAAACGGAAGCTTTATTTTTCACATTAGAAAATATTACCGTTAGACCAAACTTGGTCTTTGAAAATGTTCCGGTAGAATCTGTTAGTGAGCATAAACATTTGGGTGTAACCTTCTCAAATGATGCTAAGTGGCATGACCACATTAGTAATATTGTCTCATCTGCATCCAAAATTCTCGGTATTATGCGTAAAATAAAGTTCTCCTTAAGTCGGAAAGCTATGAATCAAGTTTACATCTCTTTTTTGAGACCAATTCTTGAATATGCCTCTGTTGTATGGGACAGTTGCACAGTTCTAGAAAAAGACACTTTAGAAAAAATTCAGCACGAAGCGGCGCGTATCGTTACGGGCTTAACACGCTCCGTGTCTTTACAAAACCTGTATAAAGAAATAGAATGGATGTCTATAGGGGACAGGCGAATGTACCAAAAGTTAATGATAATGTACAAGGTCCGAAATGAACTTGTCCCGGACTATTTAAAAAATCTCTTCCCCCCAACAGTCGGTAGCAATACACCATACCAATTACGAAATGCACAAAATTACCAGTTACTTAGCAGCAGAACAACACTTTTTTCTAGATCATTTGTTCCAGCATCTATATCTCTGCGGAATAATCTTCCTGAAAACATTAGGAATTCTGCCACTATCTCTTCTTTTAAAACGGCTGTTCTAGCTCATTTGTTTGTGATACCTTCTGTACCATCATATTTCATATTTCATATCTGGAAGCAGACATCTTTCGATTATTCATGCACGAATACGCAACAACTGTAGCGAGCTTAATTATGACCGTTACAATAATCATTTAATAGTAGATGCCCACTGTGATTGTGGACATGAAGTAGAAGATGCAGAACATTTTTTCTTTCGATGTCCAAAGCATGCCAATGCACGAGTTCATTTTTTTCAGGCAACCAGAATTTTTCACCCTTTGAATTGTCAGATTGTACTTTATGGTAAGGCAAATGCTACTGAAAACGAAAACAAAGACTTGTTCAAAAGTGTACAATGTTATGTCAAGGAAACATGTCGCTTTGCACATGGTTCACAGGGATAACCGGTATATTTGTCACTTAATAACTCTATAAACAATATCTCGTTTGGTAGCCGGTACTCTCTCTTTCCCTCTGTCTCTCTGTCTCTCTGTCTCTCTCTCTCATTGTTTGAAAAATTAGACTGAAAAATCTATTTTGCGATTGTGTTGAAACATTCATTGTCATCTGTTATTGCTTGTAATTGTGTAGTTTGTACGGGACGGGCCGTAATAAATGTTGTTAGAACTTGTGGCCCAACCCATTTGCTTGTAACTTACATGTATATAAGCAATAAAATATGTTTAAACCAACTCTACTGATCGATCAGTAAAGTGGTGGGTTTTTGTCAGCAAAACTAAAACGCATCAGTGTAACAAGGCATTGTTTGTTTGTTTGAATCGAGGTATCAAGTCGGCGTCAACACTATTTAGGCCATTTTAGAGACGTTACTTGCAATTTTATGGGACCTTTACCCGCCATTGAGATAAAATGATATCCCAAACCCTGTCACCCAAACAAACTAAAAGGGTTTAAATGTAGGGACGGTCCGACTCGCACCACTTTGCCTAGTTGGCTTCGACCCTCTTAGCGGTTTGCCAGTACATATGTGTGATCGGTTTAAGCTCTGCGTGGAAGCATCATGCAGCGCAATCTATTTCTCCAAGCCTCGATGGGCGAAGGCCTGAGGAAAGAGGGGTTTACTAGGGTGAATACATCAGTGTCATTGTCTTTGCTCAAAAACACAGATTGTGGGTACTCGTTAGAACTTAGAACCGCCTCAAAAAGGCTGTTCTAACGAGCACCCACAATCTGTAATGTGTAGACTTAAATAAAAATGTTACTTTTGGAGGTATGACAGATGCCATTTTAGCACACGTGTGAGTAAAATCTTCTGTACCTGCCTCTAATGCAGCAACGTCACATGTGGTTTAATTGAGGCTGTATATTTGAAATAATGGCGGGTGCGACATTTCCAAGTCAGCCCATCAGCCTCAACACTATTGAGATGTGTTTTTTGTGGTTGGGGTTACGGCCCTTTCATTATCAAATGAACTCATATCGAGTTGATCGTTATTCAGAGGTGGGCGACAACTGGAGTACCCGGATAAAAACCACCTGACCTTCCGTTGCAGAACTTGGCGTCTCACGTGTGACTCGAGACAGCGGTGAGAGACCTAATACGTGTGACTCGAGACAGCGGTGAGAGACCTAATGATTAAGAGTCAGCGCTCTTATCATGCTCATAAACCTATCTCAATGTTGGGTAAAAGTCCCACAAAATTGGAAGCAACGTCTACAAAATGACATTTACAGTGTTGACGGGGACGTTACACTTCTAATCAAAAAATCAGCTTTGGGTGGAAGCATCATGCAGCCCAATCTATTTCTTCAAGCCCCGATGGGCGGGGCCATGTTAAGAATTGGATTTGTTGACATTCGCTCAGTCGGATAGAAGTGTTTGCATGCCCTATGCTGGCTTAAATAATCTGAACAGACTTCCAGGAAGTTTAGATCGCTGGGAACTGGATTCGCCAGCATTTGCTCAATTGGATTGGAATGTTTACAGGACTTTTATTAATGATAGCTTTAAGACTGATCAGACTTCCAGGAATAGTCTAGATTGCCAAGACTGGGATTTGCCTGCGTCTGCACGTTCGAATAGGATTATTTGCAGCATGTATAATGCTGACTAAATGCTTATATAAGACTTCCAGGAACACCCTCGATTGCTAAGACTTAATTTACCGGCAGTTGCATGCTTTGATTAGAGTGTTTGCGGCACATGTAATGCTGACCAGCCTTCGTCTGAATACCAACGAACAGAGAGTGATAGTGTGTTTTCGTGCAAGTCGGGATATTTTACAGCTAGGCGACTATTCCAGGTAGTTATTTTTATATTTATCCAGTGAGAGAGAGAGAGAGAGAGAGAGAGAGAGAGAGAGAGAGAGAGAGTGAATGAGTGTTTGAGTTTTTCGTCCCACCAACAGCTAAGGTCATACGGAGACGGGACCTCGGTTTAAAGACTCATCCGAGAGTCAGGAGAAGCCCGGGATCGATCCTGCGATCCCTGGTTTACAAGGCGAGTAGCGTAACCACTACACCACAGAGGCTTCGAGAGAGAGAGAGAGAGAGAGAGAGAGAGAGAGAGAGAGAGAGAGAGAGAGAGAGAGAGAGAGAGAGAGAAGAAAGAGATGCAGTTATACACGCCATTAAGATAAAGAAGATTAAATTTCACGGGAGAAGAGAATGTCATTATAAAAATAATGGAAAAAAAGGAAATAACTTGTTTGACGTGACAAAATTATACCTTACGTTTTTGTAACAACAACAACAACAACAACAACAACAATAATGTGTTTTCAATCGGCATTCATGTATACACGATTTTCGCAAATAACGCGCACACAATGTCGCATCAACGTCGATACAACGTCATGACATTGAATCTACGCCCAAAGGTCATGTTGACATCGCTGTTCACATTACAAACAACCGGAGAATATTGGTATACATTACGAAAACACGCCTATTCAAATAAACAGAAAAAATTTACCACCAAAAAATGAAAATTTTCAGATAAGAATTATGTTAGTTTCCATATTTCTGCTCGAAACATAGATTATGGGTACTCGTAAGAACCTAACGAGTACCCACAATCTATGCTTTTGAGCAGAAATAAGAAAAATGATGTATATTCCTGCAAACCCAAGTTTTAGTATATAAAAGTGGGGTTTAGAGGGAAAAGTTTTATATAGGCGCGTTTTCATGATATCAGGTTTGAACAGATTTGAAAGTTTATAGCACTAAAGAGCGCCACAACTCGGCTACATCTGTACATTTATGTACATACAGTATATACATATGCGACTGTTGTCTTGGCGGCCCCCGCCCATTGGCGCTTGAAGAAATAAATGGGTTGCATGATGCTACCACGCAGAGCTGAATCCGACTGCACACGAGTACTGGTAAACCGCTTAGAGGATCTAAATAGAAGTAGAGGCAATGATCAGGAATCGATACAATTAACCCACAGCTCCCATCAGAGACACAAAAGGGAAAGAAACACAAACATGAAGCAACATACTCCAACAGAAACACCAACCCAACAGCGGAAAGCCAAAAGGACAGCTACCCCCCCCCCCCCCCCACAAAACGGCCAACAGGCCATCCAAAATAAAATAATACAAGCGACACAAACACCCCCCAAAGACAAACCATAACAAAAATAAACCGCGACAGACTAACCTAAGCCTGCCCAGGCAAAGCGGTGCGAGTCGGACCGTCCATGCTTATAAACCCTATTGGTTTCATTGGGCGACAGGGCTCGAGATGTGATTTCATCTCAATGTCGGGTATAAGTCCCACAAAATTGGGAGCAACGTCTCCAAAATAACCTTTATAGTGTTGACGGGGACGTTAAACATCAAATCAAACAAACAAACAAAAACTCTTGTCTTGGTAAAAATGTCAGGGGTTATAAAGCACATAATCCGCGCACACGGTGGATGGGACGGGAAGGAACGCGACCTGGCTTGACATAACCTACTTGTTGTAGAAAACATTTTGGATATCGAAAGACTTCCCTGTTAACCCCACTTTATTTATTCAGACAATTTGATTTTACGAGGGTACTATACATTATATTCATTATTTTGCTTAAAATAATAGCCCATCGGGGCTTGGAGAAATACACTGGGTTGCGTGATGGTTCCACATGTCATCTTTTCTATGGACATTTTCTCTCTTCCACTGATTCAAGTTTAGTTTCTGGTTTAAACTTGTGAATAAGCCAATCGAGACAAAGTGTGGACGGCGGTTCAATAAGACCTAGGCCGTTGAACTACAAACAAACTAACACATCACTGTCTATAATGTTCTTCCCGTCAGACCATGTTTCCACTATGTACGTGTATCAGTAATCTGCATAAAAGTGCTATTATAACAAAAGTAGTAAAAATAATTAAATAAAATCAAGTGAAATAAAGAACAAATGCTTACTTTTGCTACTTAGTCCTCATTTTCTAATGTCTCATATTCCTTTGAGCTCGTTATGTAACGTTTATTCTGAGATTCTGCTCCTTCGTAAAACAATGAAACAATCGCCGCTAGTCGTACAGCATATTTTTATGAGCTTTCCGCTAGTCGTACAGTCATTCGAATGTGACTGGTGCATTTCAAGTGGTCATCATTTACAAAATCTAAATATTAAGACGCTAGCAGCTATCAGATGTCAAAGAATACATGTGTTTAAAAGATTCCATTGTGGTGTAAGTAGCCGGCTGACCTTAGTTTCGAATATATTGACCTGGATTCATCGTGTTGACGGGCGACAGAGGCAGGAAAATCACTGATCGAGCCGTACAAGATTAGGTCTGCACAAAAATGCAGCACTATGAGAAGTAATGAGAATCATACGAATAAAGTACATCCATTTCTTCCCTCGATGCCGAAAACCGCGTTCTAATTGCACACTTACCTGACAGAAAGTAACCAACAGCAACGGTTGTTTATAGGCCGCTAGTGATCTTTAGGTGTACAGTCTAATGCCGCTTCCGATGTGGCGACTGTCCGGTTATACAGTGTGTGATATGACCCTTGGTTGAAAAAATAAATCTGGAATAAGGAATAAGGACAAAGGAATATGGAAAAAGAAATAAGGAAACACCTTATCACTCGTTGCAAACAGTGCAGGCCCGTATCAGATGCTGCAGAACAAGACCTTCACTGTTTGCTTAAAGTTCAACCAATTTTTATCAGTTTAAATTCTACTCGGCATGGTACCTTTTAATTCTAAAATGCACTCCTTCTGTATGTGGGATGGGAGATCTCATTCTATACAAAGTGGAGAAAAATATTTATTTTAATTTTCTTTTTTCTTTCTTTTCTTTTATTTCTTTGTGACTTTTCCTCATTACTAGACTTGCCCAAGTCCCTACATTTACATTTTTAAATATTTTTACATTTTTATAACAAATATGAAAGTCCCTTTAAACAAAAAAAATATGTAAAAGTCTCTTTAGTCTTTATCTCTGAATGTAGGTGTTCATTTGTTCATACGGGAATTGTGCTTTTTTTTTTTTTATTTATTTTATTTTATTTTTAACAATTAGTTCCACAATGGACAATTAACAGACTTGGGCAAGTTTAAATCTTTGTTTCAATGTTGAATCAAAGTTGAGTCAACATTGTGTGCTTGCAGGTTTATCCGCTTACCTACCTACTCACCCACTCAATTGCTCGCTCGCGTGCTCACTCACACACTCAAACCTGTTTCTTTTACCTTGAAATGAATTTTCCTCTGTATATAAGCCGATTTTAGGTCATTTGCATTGTCCTTAGCTTCAGCAACTTCTTGAGTGTTTCCAGATTTTTGCCAGCTCTCATTCTGACAGTCCAAAGCAGAGAGATGGTTTAGTTTAGAGATTAAAAATCTGATAACAAAATAGAGAAAATTCAGAAAAAAAACGTCAGTATTTTGTAGGACTGTATTGGTTTCATTGGGCGACAGGGCTTGAGATGTCATTTCATCTCAATGTCGGGTAAAAGTCCCACAAAATTGGAAGCAGCGTCTCCAAAAAGACCCATACAGTGTTGACGGGAACGTTAAACCTCAAATCAAACAAACTAACAAAAAAGGAGTGAAATTTTGAAGAGATGGATTTTACTTTCATTCAAACAAGAAAATGTCAAAGCCCTTGTATACGTATGCATAGCCCTTGATAAGGTGCTTTTTCATCCGAAAAGTACTGACATTTTTCTTATTTCTGCCTGTAAAACATTTGTTGTGGGCTCTGATTCGAAGCGGCAACCAGCTGCTGGCTTTATTCATTGAATGCATGCTCAATACCAGGACTGTGCTTACAACATACCCCTGCAGGCACAAAACGTTGACTCAACGTTGAACTAACGTTGAAACAACGTTTTCAACGTTTCAACGTTAGTTCAACGTTCATTGCCTGCTGTGTCATGTCATGATTAGTTTCAGGGCAGTCGAAATGTCCCTACGAAAGACCACAGGACCAAGCGATGACGTGTTTACAGGGCATGCCAAGACCAGGTACCGGGGCAAGGCCTAATGCCGGTCCTCCACACCACGAGGCGTCGGAACGAAGGCGCCGGAGACAGGCGGTAGAGGAAACGGTCGTTGAGCATCCGCCGACAGCCCGCTTGGGGGCACCACAGATATCTGCAGAATACGTGGATCATTTTTGCAGGTAATTCCATGTAAAGGCAGCGTCGTGTCAACGTCAGTGCAACTCTTGATTAGCCAGAAACTGCGCTGTCTTGCCAGACCAAAAATACTGAGATACTATGCGCTGTATTCGACCCCCGCCCATAGGGGCTTGAAGAAATATATGGCCGGGCTGCATGATGCTTCCACGCAGAGCTGAAACTGACCCGCACACGAGTACTGGTAAACCGCTTAGAGGATCTATGCCTGCCCAGGCAAAGCGGTGCGAGTCGGTCCATCCATGCTTATAAACCCTATTGGTTTCATTGGGCGGCAGGTCTTGAGAAGTCATTTCATCTCAATGTCGGGTAAAAGTCCCACAAAATTGGAAGCAACGTCTCCAAAATGACCTTTACTGTGTTGACGGGGACGTTAAACCTCAAATCAAACAAACAAACTATGCGCTGTGCAGATGACAATCTATTTTCTATTTCTCAGAAAAAAAGCTTGACATTTCCTTTTTATCAGATGATTCACATGTATTTTCAACGCTGATAGATACGAAAAAAAACTTTGGAAATGACGTCTGTTCATCGTGATTATAGCCGTCTGCTAGTTGCTTACATGCCCCGGTTAAGGTCCTCTGCTCTTGGACTCCTTTCTTGGCCCGCGAGGACAGGACCTTCTTGGTTTTGTTTATTTGATTTGAAGTTCAACGTCCCCGTCAATACCGTAAAGGTCATTTTGGAGACGTTGCTTCCAATTTTGTGGGACTTGTACCCGACATTGAGATGAAATGACATCTCAAGCCCTGCCGCCCAATGAAACCAATAGGGTTTATAAGCATGGATGGACCGACTCGCACCGCTTTGCCTGGGCAGGCATAGATCCTCTAAGCGGTTTACCAGTACTCGTGTGCTGCCCTGGCGCCCAATGAAACCAATGAGGTTTATAAGCATGGACGGTCCGACTTGCACCGCTTTACCTGGGCAGGTATAGATCCTCTAAGCGGTTTCTCTAAGCGGTTTACCAGTACTCGTGTGCGGGTCGGTTTCGGATTTCAGCTCTGCGTGAAAGCATCATGCAGCCCATCTATTTCTTCAAGCCCCGATGGGCGGGGCCGTGGACATTCTTGGCATGTTAGGACGTACATTTAAGGCATGGTACCTGAAATTAGGAAACGTACACCTATGAAGAATAAAGTTGATTTCATAGCCATGTGACAGACCATCTCAACTTGTTTTTTTTTTTTTTTTTTTTTCTTAACCCATAAAATGCCAGTCACGACAATTGTCGTCTGCTTTGTCGTCTGCCGGTCACATTAAAAGTCATTTTTTGCAAACAGCGAGAACCCAGATCAGACTGCTTCTCTAGGAGCAATCTGATCTGGGTCCACACTATTTTGATAGTAAAATGTTCAATATATTTGAATAGGCGTGTTTTCGTAATGGCTAACTTTTGTTTGTTTGTTTGTTTGTTTTAAGGTTTAACGTCCCCGTCAACACTGTATAGGTCATTTGGGAGACGTTGCTTCCAATTTTGTAGGACTTTTACTCGACATTGAGATGAAATGACATCTCAAGCCCTGTCGCCCAATGAAACCAATAGGGCTTATAAGCATGGACGGGCCGACTCGCACCGCTTTACCTGGGCAGGCTTAGCTCCTCTAAGCGGTTTACCAGTACTCGTGTGGGGTCGGATTTCAGCTCTGCGTGGAAGCATCATGCAGCCAATGTATTTCTTCAAGCCCCGATGGGCGGGGGCCGGGCTAACTTTTGAACCAAACCAGATACAGGTAAATACAATTTCTTGACAACCTAGGTGCAACATCCTTTTCAAATTTTCCATCTACAAGAGTGTAACTTAACGAACTATTGCATGCGCTGGATTTCTTCTTAACTTAAAATGAATGACCAGTTTTTTTTCTCAGATGCATTTTACAAAAACACCATTGAGGAATGATAAATCATATTCTTCTCCTAAACTGTTTCTCTGATTAACTGCAATGGCTCATTAAAAGTGTTTATAGGGTGTCAGACATTTTTACAGATTATATCTCCTGCAGGGACCTCAAGGAAACTATTCAGTTCATGTTCTGATAGCTAACAAATCTTGGTATTTTGGAGGTGAATAAAAATGCCTTCTTGTACTGCACTGTGATAAGAGGACTAGGAATTAGCATCCCTGACCCCAAGAAAAATATTCAAAAATGATTCATAATCTTGGAACAGAGAATCTTAACATCAAGACATTTGTTTATGCAAAGCATAACATTGTTTGTGCTAAACAGTGGACTTGAAAGTTTGTTGATTACTTGTTTCTTTTCTTTTCTTCATTAATTAATGCCTATCAGTATCATTTAACCAATCATTACCTTAACACGTCCTGTCAAATTTAGGTAATATTTCATGGCATTTCACATGGTATTTTGTGATATTTTTCTTAACCCTTTTTGTACAGAATGGAATCTTCCTCCTTATATATACACCAGGAGACCATTTCAAAATTTAGGGCTGTCACGCAACCGGTTTGTGTTTTCCTCAAAATTTATTAGGAAAATGGCTGGACAATTTGCAAACAGTGTAAGCCCTGATCAGACGCCATGTTCCGTGGCGTCTGATCTGGGCCTGCACTGTTTGCCAGGGTAGCTCTTTTGGGGTTTCTGGTACTAAATGGGTTAATTCAGATTGAAGCATAGATTGTGGGTACTCAATGAGGCGCTTCCTTCGAGTTCCCATAATTTATGTTTTCATTTTCCGATAAAGTCCTGGATTTTATGCAGACAGTGCACAGGATACAAGGTCTGGAATACAAGTTATTCGCTGTAGATCAGACAAGGATTACAGAAAACAATTGTTTTGTCGGAAATGTAAGGTAGAACAGGTTTGTGTGTTTGAATTGATGTTTAACGTTCCCATCACCACTATTTAGGCCATTTTGGAGATGCTGCTTCCAATTTTGTGGGACTTTTACCCGACATTGAGATGAATGCCACCCAAGGAAACCAATGGTACCAAACTCAGGAAAACTGTCTTCAAAGTCTTTATTTTCATCCAAGACATAATGAAGCCTGTATGTAAGATCCTGAACTGACTTCCTATTTAAGGATTTTTGAGAATGCACCTCATTACTTCTCCTTTAATAGCTACATAGAGACTCACAGAGCTTCAATGGCCTCCATGAGTTAAGGATTTTAGCAAACAGGTTGATCGCTGGGAAAGATTTGGATTACCTTGGGGAAAATATGGCCGCTTCACAGAAACCATTAAATGTTGATTTAATTACCTTAGCAGATTTCAATTGGTAATAAAAGTCAGAGATTAATCATTACAGTAACTTTTTCTTGCAAATGACGTAATCATATTTTAAAGGTGGTCATTCACTTTAAACATTCTCTAAAAACGCCTGTATCTTCTTAAAAATAAACATAAAAAGATTATTTTTCAGCTCAAAAGGTACAGAAATGATTACATGTATGTCCCACGTGTATGAGCTTTGTGAAGGGGACCCGGGCTTGGTGATGATCCCATTCAACCTCACATCAGCCCAGAAAGCGCAGTCTATGTGTAAAGACCATTACAAAGGTGTGTATCCATTCAATATGCAGTATCCCAGCAGGCACATGACGTAATTGTGACGTCGCATCCACGTCGGTATAATGTCATTACGTTTATGCAATGTCAAATCTACGTCGGCGCAACGCCCTGCCGTTGCACGGGCGATGATTTGATGTTGCCCTAGTGACGTGTGCCTGCTGGGATACTTACAGGAATGGCACTTGACTGATGAATTTCGTCTTGAGATTTTACATCCCTGTCAATTTGCCCCCGACCATCGGGGCTTGAAGAAATAGATGGGCTGCATGATGCTTCCACGCAGAGCTGAAACCGACCGCACACGAGTACTAGTAAACCGCTTAGAGAATCTAAGCCTGCCCAGGCAAAGCGGTGCGAGTCGGACCGTCTATGTTTATAAACCCTTTTGGTTTCATTGGGCAACAGGGCTTGAGATGTCATTTCGTCTCAATGTCGGGTAAAAGTCCCACAAAATTGGAAGCAACGTCTCCAAAATGACCTATACAGTGTTGATGGGGACGTTAAACCTCAAACAAACAAACAAACAAACATACCTGTCAACACCATTTAGGTCATTTTGGAGACATTACTTCTGATTTTGTTGGACTATTACCCGATATTATAATGAAAAGGCATATCAAGCCCTGGCGCCCCAAGAACCCATTAGGATTTAAGGGATGGTCCGACTGGCACCGGCTTAAATAAGTGGTATACCAGTATACCAGTATTCAAATGGTATTTCGTTTGTTTTTCCAGCAAATGCCAAGCTCTTATTTTCTCAGTGAGAAAATAAAAAAAAATTTCTCTGCTGTTGTTGTTCTTGAGGGTTGGCACGAAAATGCAATAATGAATGACAGATCACTTGAAGTATCTGAACAGATGTCAGATAAGTTTTACTGACCAGTTAAATTGTATGTTTGTCTTTTTCCAGAGTTTAATGACTCTATTGAATGTTTGGAGACACAAGTTAATTCTCAGAAAATGGAAGATTGCATTGTCAACGTTCAGACTGAGATTCAAGAGAAAGACTTAACACCACAAATAATTGTTTGCAGGTAACGTTTAAATCACTTTATGAACACCCTGATTAACCCTACTTTATAAATAGAGAGAACTGGGATTTACAGGGGTATAAATATGGTAGAGAGTCCGCTCCGGGGAGCGGGAGGTCTCGGGTTCGATCCCGGGCCGCGACATACCAAAGTCGTTAAAAATGGTACTAGCTGCTCCTCGTTTGGCACTCAGATTTACGGGGTAGAGCTAGGACTGGTCGATCCAGTGTCAGGATAATGTGACTGGGTGTGGTATCATGTAATGTGCCTGGGACATGATACTTCAGTGAGGCAGCACTATAAACGTGAGCATTGAGCTCCCTGTCGCAACCAGACACCGTCGTGATATGACTGAAAAATTGTTGAAAGCGACGTTAAACCCGAAATCACACACACACACAGGGGTATATATTATTATTTGTTCTATTTCTGCTCCAAGACATTGGTTATGGGTACTCGTTAGAACCGCCTCATTGAGGCGGTTCTAACGAGCATCCACAACCTATGTTTGGAGTAATAATAAGAAAAATATCAGAAACTTTAATCAGAAAAATCACTGTTTTTGAGATATGAAAGAATGCACTAAGTTACACAGATGCGTTTAATATCCTAATGGAAGCAACAACACACTCCCTGTCTAAAGCGGGTTAAGTTTATTGAGACGCCTGTGAATCAATCAATCCATCCAAAGTTCCTAATTACAAGCCTCCTACCTAGCTAGTGCCCAGGGTCCAGTTGTTCAAAGCATCGTTACCTTAACAAGCTCGTTAGTGGTCAAATTGTTAACGGTTCTAGCAAGTACAATATCGAGAAGTTTGCTATTTTTGCTGAAAAAATGCATTTGCATTTGCAAAAGCTGCTCACATTTTTTTCAGCAAATATTTTAGCATATTTGCCATATTTAACGATCAAAGTTTTAATGATACATTAACTAACGACATCGTTAGCCCCAGATGACTATTGCTGATCATGTACAAAATCCAGGTACCGGTTATTTATAGCAGCACTAGTCTTCTCCCTGTGATGTCATAGCGCTGTGTATAAAGTATAATCTGGACTGAACTTCATTGTGCACTGGTTGATTTTCAAACAGTGCAGACTTGCTTAAAATAATTGCATTTAACTCTTATCATGCTGTTCACAACAATCTTTATCTTTGGAAACAGATCAGATGGTTTCTGAAGAAGCCATCTGATGTTTGACATTCAGTTTATGAATTTGTAGGAATAAATTACATCAAGTAATCTGATTGGTTCAAAGTCAGTTTGTTTGTTTGTTTGATTTGAGGTGTAACGTCCCCGTCAACACTGTAAAGGTCATTTTGGAGACGTTGCTTCCAGTTTTGTGGGACTTTTACCCGACATTGAGATGAAATGACATCTCAAGCCCAGTCGCCCAATGAAACCAATAGGGTTCAAAGTCAGAAATGGGTGTGGCTAAAATGAATATTCAGGAAGAGAAGGGTTAAAGGTTAAATGAAACAGTTTAAGTCTCAGTTCAGTTCAGGACTATTTTCTTCCAAGCCTGCACTCAGAGACAACCCACCAGTACTCTCAGTGCTTTGATTTAGTTCTTTCCAAAGTATGAATGTCATGTGCTAGTTAACCCTTTTTGTAACAAGCGGAATATTCCTCCCTATATATAGCAGGAGTCCATTTAAAAATTAGGGGTGTCAGGTTGTGTTTTCTTCAAAATTGATTAGGAAAATGGCTGAACTTTTTGCAAACAGTGAAGGGCCTGATCAGACGCCGCATTCTGCGGCGTCTGATCCGGGCCTGCACTGTTTGCCAGGGTACCCATTTTGGGGTTTCTGGTACTAAATGGGTTAAAACCATCACTATGCGTCAGTTCTGAAGAGCAACCATATTTTATGTTAAAATCAAATCTTCCAGTGTCAATGCGGGTATGTACAACTGTTTGGTGAACAACGTTGGAGCAGAATGTGGCAAACCTACAGTCGCTTTCATGATATCCGTCTGGAGAACCATGGAACCCCACTACTGCACCAGAATAATAGACCAGGAATATAAGGAGCCAGTTAGTGCCGGGATACAGCTGCAACTTAGCATAATGTCAATTTTTATTTCCTTGGCAACATTTTTAATGATCTGATGTTTTTGCTGAACTTTCTCAACTGTTTATAGCAAGATCATGTTCACATCATGTAAAAAGTGTGTAGCAAAATCATGTTTCATATTCAAGTTGTGCAGCAAAATCACATTTCACATTCAAAGTGTATAGCTATATCATATTTCATATTTAAAGGTGCATTATTGAGCTATCCGGAAAAAAATGCTCCCAAAAATAAAATACATATAGCCGGTATTTTTCTTTAAAACATTACAAATGAATTCATTTTATGCAAAAATGCGAACAATTATGATGACAGGTAAACGAGTTTGAGAGGGATTCCCTAACTAGGTTTCGAACATTAGTTAGATCTATTTTTAATTCGTGACAAAAATAGAATCTCCATATATGACGTTATGCGACATTCATTTTTGGCCTTGTTTGCTTAGGCCATGCCTGAATCAGAAAAAAATATGACGCTGAATACCATGCCATAAGTAACGACACTCAGAGACGATACTGTCGCCATGAATGTGTAAAGTGACAGATTTATTTTTAGAACAGAAATTCCGCACACATGTTCAGATCGAAGGGTAAACACGAATGAAAACGACCATTTTCACAAAGTTCTGAAGCTGTATTTGGCTCCAAAAGTGTACATATGACAAAGGAGTATGCATTGAAGATAAAAACCAGAAAAAAATTTTTGAGACCCGGTAGCTCAATAATGCACCTTTAAGGTGTGAAGCAAAACAATATGTCACAACTAAAGTGTGCAGTAAATTCCTACTTTACATTCCCAGTGTGTGGTAAATCATATTTCATATTTAAAGTGTAACAAAATCATATTGCATATTCAAAGTGTGTAGCAAAATCACATTTCACATTCAAAGTGTTTTGCTAAATCATATTTCATATTTAAAGTGTGTAGTGAAATCATATTTCACATTCAAAGTGTGCAGTAAATTCCAATATGTACTTTACATTTCCAATATATGTAGTAAAGTCATATTTCATATTCAAAGTGTGAAGCAAAATTATATTTCACATTAAACGTGTAAATTTCTACTTTTAATACTTTGCAAATGTGTAGTAAACTCATGCTTCACATTCAGAGTGTATGTGTGTGCTTGAGTTTTATTTCTCACCACCAACTTAAGGTCATAAATGGAGATGTGACCACAGTTAAAGACACATCCAAAAGTCTGGAGAAGCATTGAGTTGAACCCATGACCCCTGTTTAACCAGGCGAGCACACCAAGGAGGCTTTTTGCATTTAAAGATTGCAGTGGAAACATATCGAGTGTAAAGTAATATGTAGCATTTCATGTATTTCAAGCATTTGTTTGTTTGTTAGGAGTTTAATGACCCAGTCAACACCATTTAGGTCAGTTTACCTAGCGACAGTTTGTCTCAGGCTTATACATAAGTGGTTATAACCATAGACCTACAGCTAGTGCACATTGATTTGCCAGAAGTTGATAACTACCCTTCTTGAATAAGCAAAAGGGAAAGTATGGTCGTAGAAAAGATTTCATGATCAGTCTCCACGAAAGAATGTTGCCAACCCGACATGCAGCTATCGAACCCATGATCACCAGTACTACTCAGATCCACATCTGACTTACCGAAGCCAGCTTATAGTTCAAGCATAACCGACATTCATAGCTTGTAGCAGAATCTTATAGGGGCTTGAAGAAATATATGGGCTGCATGATGCTTCCACGCAGAGCTGAATCCGGCCCGCACACTAGTACTGGTAAACCGCTGAGAGGATCTAAGCCTGTCCAGGAACCGCGGTGCGAGGCGGACCGTCCATGCTAATAAACCCTTTTGGTTTATGGGCGTCAGGGCTTGAGATGTCATTTCATCTCAATGTCGGGTAAAAGTCCCACAAAATTGGAAGCAACGTCTCCAAAATGACCTTTACAGTGTTGACGGGGACGTTAAACCTCAAATCAAACAAACAAAACAAACATTGTAAATGAGTTGCAAATCATAGTTCCCATTAAGAGCTAGTGTACGTAGCTAATACTTATTTCACATTCAGAGCATAATATTCCAAATTGATATCGATAGATCGTGTCTGTATTATCTCATTTTTCATTGGATTGACTGTTTGTCAGTCGACTCAAAGTCAGTGAGCACAGAAGCTCCCCAGTGCTTATGTCCACATGACTGTCACTTTGTATGTTTCCCTTAAAAATAGCAGCACTATTCTTATCGATGTTAGGTCAGTGTTGAGTAAGAGGGTTATCTAAAGAATCTGGATGGGAATCATGTGTTGGGTTTGGCAAACAGAGTAGACACAGATCAGATGCTGCAAAATGTGGCATCTGAACAGGGTTTACACTGTGTGATGACAGTACAGGAATTTGACCCTTAAAACGCTGAGAAAATCTACATCTGAAAATGCCATCTGTTTATGTCCTCTGCTGAATCTTATTGTAAAGTTTTTAAAAATATTTTTGTCAGGCAAACAGTGTGGACAGCTGCTCGGTGGACCTGCTGGCGATGGCAAAATAGAAGTAGCGTCGGTGACATGCTTAATGAGCTAGAGTGGCCATCCCTGGAGGCCCGTCATGAGCAGTCCTCTTTAACCTTCTTCTATAAGATACACTCTGATACAGTGTCTGTTAATAAAGATGGGTACTTGACTCTTGTAACAGCATCGTCCCAAACAAGGGCATCAAAAATGAACGCCTCACAATATCATAGGTACCAGTCCTATAGTGATGTCCTGAAAAACTCCTCCTTTCCCAGAACTATTCCTCAATGGAATAGTCTTCCCTCCTCTGTGGTGAATTCCAAGTCCTCAGAAGAGTTCAAAGCCCGTACAGTGTAAGATTGAGACACAGAGGTATGCGTTTTAGGATACCTCTGTTATGCAGATTGTAAATAGTTTTAAGGAAGCATCCAGTGCCTCTTCTTCTTTTTTTCTCAGCTAAATTCTAAATTTAGCCATCCAACCAACTGAGGTAATGGCCAAATGTGACCGACTCAGTATAAGAAGATAGATATATAGCCCCTGATCAGACTGCTCCTGTAGGAGCAGCCTGATCTGAGTTCACACTGTTTGCAAAAATGACTTTTAAAGTAATCAGCAGAGGACAAAGCAGACGACAAAGCAGTGTTTTCATTATGTAAAATTTCAAGACTTCTGCTTGTCTGTGTAGCCGAGGAGGCTGAGTTGTATCTTACTAATGTCGTCTGCTGAATCTTCTTGCAAACTTTTTAAAAATGTTTTTGCATACAGGCAAACAGTGTGGACCCAGATCAGACTGCTCCTAGAGGAGCAGTCTGATTTGGGTCCACACTGTTTGCAAAAATGACTTGTAAAGTAATCAGCAGACGACAAAGCAGAGGACAAAGCAGACGACAAAGCAGTGTTTTCATTATGTAAAATTTCAAGACTTCTGCTTGTCTGTGTAGCTGAGGAGGCTGAGTTGTATCTTACTAATGTCGTCTGCTGAATCTTCTTGCAAACTTTTTAAAAATGTTTTTGCATACAGGCAAACAGTGTGGACCCAGATCAGACTGCTCCTAGAGGAGCAGTCTGATTTGGGTCCACACTGTTTGCAAAAATGACTTTTAAAGTAATCAGCAGACGACAAAGCAGAGGACAAAGCAGACGACAAAGCAGTGTTTTCAAAATGTAAAGTTTCAAGACTTCTGCTTGTCTGTGTAGCTGAGGAGGCTGAGTTGTATCTTACTAATGTCGTCTGCTGAATCTTCTTGCAAACTTTTGAAAAATGTTTTTGCATACAGGCAGTGTGGACCCAGATCAGACTGCTCCTAGAGGAGCAGTCTGATCTGGGTCCACACTGTTTGCAAGAAAAAAAATAACTTTAAGTACTTAGCAGATGACAAAGCAGATGACAATTGTTGTGATTGGCATTTTATGCCTTAACCCTTATCCTGCTGAATAATTAATTTAGCCACACCCATTCCTGTCTTTGAACCAATCATATTACTTGATGTTATTCATTCCAACAAATTCTCAAACTGAATGTGAAACAGGGTAGATCCTGATCAGATGGCTCATTCAGAAGCCATCCTATCCGGATCTACACTACATGTATTTGTAAAAGTAGGGGTTGTTGTGATCAGCAGGATAAGAGTTAATATTGCTTGCAATAAAATAGTAAAATTTTTACAGATCTGTAGTTTTTATCATTGTATTTGATTCCAATTTGGCCAAAGGCTATGTCATGCCTGTTGGGGTGCAAAAAAGTGAACCAAATGTAGATCAAGGTCAAACATGGATGCTTGTATAAAAGTTGCCATTCCTTGATGGAAAATAGAAGTAAAGGCAATGATCAGGAATCAATACAATTAACCCACACCTCCCATCAGAGACACCAAAGGGAAAGAAACACGAACAAGAAATAACTAGATCCTAATGGAAACACCACAAGCAGAAACCAAAAGGACAGATACTTTCCCCCAAAAATGGCCAATAATAGCTGGTCAAAACAAAAATGTATAAGCAATACACACAATCAGAGATGAACTATAACAAAAATAAACTGCGACAGAAGAACCACCTTGCAACTGTCAGTGAAAAGTATTTCAGTGGGGGGTTTAAATCTATTTTACATGGCCACAATCCTCCCTCTTTCTTCTATCGTGGCTTAGAAAAAATTTTTTTTCAGTCCACATGAAGGCTTCCTAACTCATCAGTGCTACAGCTCTGAGAACATAAAAATCAAACAATTACAGAGATGAAACAACAGTGAAGACTCGACAGCATGAAATAACTGAAATGCTGGAACAAAATAAAACCCAACACTTGGACTCGGGTAGGCCCAACCAGAGACAGAGCATCAGGTTCCAACCAACAACTGTGATTGGGTTAACTACCATGCATGCAGTCGCATAACATTACCAAGCTTGTTCCAAGTATCATTAACCCATTTTGTACCAGAAACCCTAAAACGGGTCATTTGCAGACAGTGCAGGCCCAGATCAGATGCCGCAGAATGTGTCATCTAATCAGGGCCTACACTGGTTGCAAAGAAAACACAACCTGACACCCCTAAATTTTGAAATGGACTCCTGCTATATATGAGGAGGAAGATTCCATTTGGTACAAAATGGGTTAATAAAGCTCATAGTTTTTAAGAAATGGACTTGATCCCAAATGTTGACGGCTTGACAAACTGACAGAAGGAAAATCAGACTCCTATACTGTGCCATGCTTATTGCAGGCATGACACTACAGTGAAACTTCAATGATTCATACACCGAATCTAATCAATTTGGGGTATCTTGCAATGATATATTGTTCCAAGTTTGACCAAAATTAATCAATTTGTTCATGAGATAGAGTGAAGACCTGTGCCCTTGAAAATAAGGTCAAAAATAAGGTCAAGGTCACTAAAACCTAATCAAGCTTTGGTAGGTTGCAATGATATACTGTACCAAGTTTGACCAAATTTCTTCCATTTGTTCATGAAATAAAGTGCAGATGAGCCAAAATTCAGTCTTTGTGGGGGTCTTTCCCTTAAAAATAAGGTCAAGGTCACTAAAATCTAATTAATCACATCTGTGGTATGTTGCAATGATATATTGTGCCACGTTTGACCAAAATTAATTTGTTCATGAGAGAGTGCAGACAAGCCATTTATGGCCCAAAAATTGGCTGTTTTTGGGGGACTGTGCCCTTGAAAACTAAGGAAAGCGACCAGTAAGTGACAAGTAATTTCAAAATCCATCCAGAAATAAGAAAGTTATTGACTGCATTTAAGTTTTGGACCCTTTTTTTACCTTTGACCTCTAAGTATGACCTTGACCTTGGAGGTATGGACCTGGGTTTTGCATGTGACACATCGTCTCATAATGGTTAACATTTATACAAAGTAATTTCAAAATCTATCCATAAATAAGAAAGTTATTGACTGCATTTAAGTTTTGGACCCTTTTTTATCCCCCGACCGAATAGGTTCGGGGGATATAGCGATCAGCCTGGCGTCCGTCCGTCCGTAGACGCAACCTTGTGATGGCCATAACTCCTATACCCTTTGAGATTCATTGATGGTTCTTGGCACAATTGTTCACAAGGCCAAGACGGCGTGTCATGCGCAAGAACCAGAACTCTGGATGCCATACTTTTTTAGTTATCTCCCCTTTTAATAAAATAGAATGACTACTTTGTGATGGCCATAACTCCAATACCCTTTGAGATATATTGATGGTACCTGGCACAGTTGTTCACAAGGCTGAGACGGCGTGTCATGCACAAGAACCACAACTCTGGTTGCCACGGTTTTGGAGTTATCTCCCCTTCCAATAAAATAGAGTGACAACCTTGTGATGGCCATAACTCCTTTACCCTTTGAGATTCATTGATGGTTCTTGGCACAATTGTTCACAAGGCTGAGACGGCATGTCATGCGCAAGAACCACAACTCTGGATGCCATACTTTTTTTGTTATCTCCCCTTTTAATAAAATAGAATGACCACTTTGTGATGGCCATAACTCCAATACCCTTTGAGATATATTGATGGTACCTGGCACAGTTGTTCACAAGGCTGAGACGGCGTGTCATGCACAAGAACCACAACTCTGGTTGCCATGGTTTTGGAGTTATCTCCCCTTCCAATAAAATAGAGTGACAACCTTGTGATGGCCATAATTCCAATACCCTTTAAGATATATTGATGATACCTGGCACAGTTGTTCACAAGGCCGAGACAGTGTGTCATGCACAAGAGCCACAACTCTGGGTGCCGTGTTTTTTTAGTTATCTCCCCTTCAAATAATATAGAATCACTACCTTGTGATGGCCACATCTCCAACACTCTTTGAGATATATTGATGATACTTGGTACAGTTGTACATGAGGTTAAGCAGGTGTGTCATGTGCAAGAACCACAACTCTGGATGCCCTGGTTTTTTAATTATCTCCCCTGACAATATAACCTTGTGATGGCCATAACTCAAATACCCTTTGAGATATATTGATGGTACTTGGCACAATTGTATACAACGTTGAGACGGCACTTCATGCCTAAGAACCACAACTCTGGGTGCTATGATATTTGAGTTATCTCCCCTTCCAATATAACAGTATGACAACCTTGTGACCACCGTACCTCCAATACCCTTTGAGACATATTGGTGGTACTTGATGCAGATGTACATGAGGTTAAGCAGGTGTGTCATGCTCAAGAATTACAACTCTGGGTGCTCTGGTTTTTTAGTTATCTCCCCTGGCAATATAACCTAGTGATGGCCATAACTCCAACTCCCTTTGAGATATGTTGAAGGAACTTGGCACAATTGTATACAAGGTACAGAAGGGATGTCATGTGCAAGAACCACAACTGTTGTTGCTGTGGTATGTGAGTTATCTACCTTTCCAATTTAACACTATGGCCAGCTTGTGATCACTATATCTCCAATACTTTTTGAGACATAATGATGGTACTTTGTGCAGAAATACATGAGCTTAAGCAGGCATGTCATGCGCAAGAACCACATTTCTGAGTGCCCTGGTTTTTTAGTTATATCCCCTGACAGTATAATCTTGCGATGGCCTTAACTGCAATACTTTTGTGATATGTGGTTTAATTCTGGTGCACTTTCTATTGGTGAACAATCTTCTGAAGACCATATTGGCTTTTGGTCGGGGGATTTGCCATCTCTTCCGATGGCTATTTTTTACCTTTGACCTCTAAGTATGACCTTGAAGTTTCGGACGGATGCTCGGACGGACGAATGAACGAACGGACGTTCTCACGAACGGATACTTAAGTGGCTAGGCGTCGGCATATTGACTACTTAAGCGGCAAATTCTCTTAAGCGGCAAGCCACCTAAGAGCAAATTTTTGCCACTTAAGTACCCAAATAACGGAATAAACCGCATTTGGACTCACGAATATATACTTAAGTGTCAAACTGTCCAAATTTTTTGCCCCCTAAATGTCGTTTCGTTGGTGCGGACGGACGGACAGGGGCAAAGCTATATGCCCTTCAACCATTCTTCGAATGCCCCCCCCCCCGCTATATGCCCTTCCACAATTCGTCGAATGGCGGGGGCATAAAAAATATATTGAAAATGGATGCTGTGCTCTCATTAGAATCACCATGTATATATTTTAACCCATTGTATGCGGGAAACCCCTACAGGGGTACCTTGGAAAACAGTGCAAGCCCAGATCAGACGCCACCTGATCAGGGCCTGCACTATTTGCTAACAGAATTTTCCATCCAAAATTGATTTAAAATGAAAAAAAAAAGGCCTGACACCCCTTACATGACAAATGGACTTGTCCAACATATAGCAATGGAAGAGTCCAATAGCATACAATGGGTTAAAGAAGAGATGAAAACCCCAAGCGTGTGCTGTGATTAACCCTTAGATTAACCATTATATGCTAGTGGACTCTTCCATTGATATATGTTGGACAACTTCATTTATCGTATTAGGCGTGACAGGCAGATATTTTCGTTTTTACTCTATTTCTTGACGGGAAATTCTGTTAGCAAATAGTGCAGGCCCTGATCAGACGCATTGCGGCGTCTGATCTGGGCCAGCACTGTTTGCCAAGGTACCCCTTTAGGGGTTTCCTGTGTACAATGGTTTAAGCCACATCTGATTGACTTTATGAAATGGAAAGAAAATGTTTTACAAATATTCAGGTCAACTCTTTCGATGGCAAGCATTTTACATGATGTACATGCAAAATATGCATAGGAGTGCTATGCCTATGTAATACTTGCATAAGCTAAAATTAGCTGCACATAGTAAAGCTGAAAGAGTCAATGGGTAAGAAAAAAATACACCACTAAATTTTATACTTTTGTATAAAATTTATTTAACAAAGTCCCTACAGCTACAAAATAAAATAATTATCAAAATGAAAGTCCAATGGAAGTAATAGATTCTCTCCACCAGACATGAAACTGGATTACAAGATTAGTTACCGGTACTAACCCTTATATGCCAAGAAAAAGTACATCTGTTCAATGCCGTCTGCTGCATATTCTTGAAAACTTTTCAAACCTATTTTTTGCATACAAATAGTGTTGAACCTGATCAGAGTGCTCCTAAAGGTTGCAAGCAGGTGACAAATACAGACAACATTTTCCTCAGCATCTTGAGGGTTTCATATGGTTACAGGACCTTTTATTGTAATCGTAGTCTGATGAACAAGACTAATACAAGATAAAGTACCTTCCCAGCAGGCATATGACGTAATTATGACATCACATCAACGTCGGTACAATGTCATGACATTAATGCAACGCCAAAATTGCAACAACATTGATTTGACGTTGCCCTAAAGACGTGTGCCTGCTGGGTTACATTTTCACCAAAACTGGAGCAGACATTGTAATAAAAAATAGAAAATTTTGAATTTTGTCTGCCAGACAAAAATTCAAAATTTTCTATTTTTTATTACTTTTCAGATAAAATGAGGCTTGACATTTTAGTGACTTGCCTGCTAAGATGACTATTCACATGTACATGAACTGTTATGATCATTTAAAAATTTGACTGTTCTGCCTGTCTGCTTTTCCTTAAGAGCAGTACCCATACAGGGAGAAAGTTCTTTCCTTTAAGTGTAATCCCCTCCTACAGAGAGCAATTTTCTCCCTTAAAGAGTAGTCCCTATACAGGGAGCAAAGTCTTTCCTTTAAGAGAAGCCCACTACTACAGGGAGCAAATGTTTTCCTTTAAGAATAGCCCCCCTACAGGGAGCAAAGTCTTTCCTTTAAGAGAAGCCCCCTCCTGCAGGGACCAAATCTTTCCTTAAAGAGTAGCCCCCATACAGGGAGCAAATTCCTGACCTATCCCAGCTGCTCTTAAAATGGCAGGGGAACCAGCCAACCCCAAAAAGGGCAGGGGGAACCATGGAAAATTTTCAAGTGTATACATTTTTCCTTCACCCTGAAGCAAACAAATACTTTAACATCCCCTTCAACACTATTTAGGCCATTTTGGAGGTGTTGCTTCCAATTTTGTGGGACTTTTACCCAGCACTGAGATAAAATGACATCTCAAACCCAGCTGCCCAATCAAACCAATAGGGTTTATATGCATGGGCGGTCTGACTTGCACCACTTTGCATGGGCAGGCTCAGATCTTCTAAGCGGTTGCCAGTACTCCTGTGTGGTCAGTTTCAGCTCATGCAGCCCAATCTATTCCCCGCTCCAACCAAGATTATAAAACTTGTTATGTACATCACAAATTCATTATAACACTGTTCATTAAAAGAGATTTACAGTTTAAAGATGGATCCCAAAAATGTATAGATTACATAGAAAAATGACCATTTTCTATATAATTTATACATTTCTGATAGGATATAACATGATTCTTCAACAAACATGCTTTAGAACAAGTGCTATAAAGAGGTTGTGGTGTGGTAAAAATTAGAAGGTAATGCTTAAAAGTTGTCCTGCTCATAAATACAAAATGCAAAAAAAAAAAAAACTATTGGTATTTTAACAAATTTGAGCAGGAAAGCTATCACTGCCTGATGCTCCGTGTATGAGAAACATATTAACAGTTGGATGAACCACAATATTCTGTTAAAAAGATAGCAAACAAACTGGGGCAAAAAAGGCAAAATCAACAATTAAAACAAGAAACTTAACCATAGAGCACATTGCCATAATACAGTACAAAGAATAATAATTCTCACAGATTTTCGCATGCTGAATCTTCTTGCAAACTTTTTAAAAATATTTTTGCATATAGGGAAACAGTGTGGACTCAGATCAGACTGCTCCTAGAGAAGCAGTTTTATCTGGGTCCACACTGTTTGCAACAATGACTTTTAACCCTTCTCTAGCTGAATATTCAGCCACACCCATTTCTGACTTTGAACCAATCAGATTAATTGATGTAATTTATTCCTACAAATTCATAAACTGAATGTCAAACAGTGTAGATCCTGTTCAGAAGCCATCTGATTTGGATCTTCACTGTTTGCAAAGAAAAGGGTTGTCGTAAACAGCAAGATAAGAGTTAAAGTAACCTGCAGACAACAATTGTCGTGATTGGCATTTTATGGGTTCATAATGTTAACATCAATGTTCAACTACCGGTAAGCTTGCTTAGAAGTTCAAAACACACTAAACACAGACCTGTGTGATAATTACATATTTTCTACTGAATTATGGCCTTGTCTTGTACATAGTAGTCTTAATAACAAAATAAAATCACAGCCAAAATCAGCACTACGTCTTTACAGCACTATTGTTGGGGTACAAATCAGAAACTGTGTTACCATGACGATCCTAAGTACTGGCAGATAAACCTAAGCAAATCGTGCAAACCAAGATCAGACTGCTCCTGAAGGAGAAGTCTGATCAGGGTCTACACTGTAAACTGTGCAGGCCCAGATCAGACTGCTCCTGAAGGAGCAGTCTGATCAGGGCCTGCACTGTTTGCCATTCCGTCAGCACCTTTTGGACCCCTTGCTTAATCGAAAAACAAATTTGTTAAAATGTTTTGAGAATTACAGCAAGACCTCAAGGTGTCCGAACATTTAGGATGTTTATGGTACATGTACTTAACCCTTCTCTTGCTGAATATTCATTTTAGCCACACCCATCTCTGACTTTGAACCAATCAGATTACTTGATGTAATTTATTCCTACAAATTCATAAACTGAATGTCAAACAGTGTAGATCCTGATCAGATGGCCATCTGGTCTGGATCTACACTGTTTGCAAAGATAGATGCTGTCGTGAACAGCAAGATAAGGGTTAAACCGTATTATGTCCAAACAAAGATGTACAGATTATACCAGTAGGGCGGCATCTAAGGCCGTTGCTATGATTCTATTCGCAATCTGCTTCCGCCCGTTGGGACTATATTTTGTCCAAAAAAATAAGGAAGAAAATCACAAGAACTTCCGGTAATTTATAGGCCATTACATTTTGTTATGAGATGTAGATTGGAGAAAAATGAAGGACAATTAATGAGAATGATCTTTTCTGAGGTCTATAGAAAAGGGTAGAGAGTGTGAAGGCTTAAACCGACTTAGCATACGCCGCGAAACAATGGCCCCTCAATTTATTGATGTCAAAGTACTTTGATACACATGTTGGGAAAAAATGGCACAAAAAAATGCTCCCCTCCAGATTAAGATTATTTTTCGCACATTTGTCAAGGACATATCAGTCCGTCTTAAGGACTGCATGGGAGCTGTCGCGAGCGTGGTACATTAAGAAAATCCTTATTCAACTGAGAGCCAATTCTGCTTGGAGTTACGAAGAGTACGCATGCGCGTTTCGATATCTTGTCAAGTCATTCTTTTCTCGCATGATTCAGGATTACGGGGGGGGGGGGGGGGGGGGGGGGGGGGGGGGGGGGGGGGGGACATTATTTAATATGCTCTGCAGTCTGATGAGTTGACTTATTTTGGTAATCTAACCATACTTGGGTGAGAGAGACAGAGAGAGAGAGAGAGAGAGAGAGAGAGAGAGAGATCCATCCAGCAGAGCATGTCGGACCAACGTCGGGCCGACAGCGATACGACGTGTCTGTCCGTGCCCGACGTTGCCCCCCCCCCCCCTTTTTATGCTGGCAGGGGAGAGAGAGAGAGTCTCGGAGAGAGAGAGAGAAAATCAAAAGGAGTTTACAGATACGCGTAAGGAATGCACCATGAACCGAATGAAATGACGAAGAGAGAGAGAGAGAGAGAGAGAGACCAATCTGTCAGTTAAAAAAAAAATCAGTAGTTTGCGGACTTTGATTAAGTCGATAAGATTTACTGACGTCATTTAATATGACGTAATTTAATATGATTTCGTCACACCAAACTGTCTACACAGCTGTGTCATGCTTGTGTAAATATACTGTACATTCAGTGTATTGACAAAATTATCGATGTATATTATAAACAAACATGGTTGAAAGGTGGATTGTTCAGTGGAGAAGATGAGTATGGTACCACAGGACTTGTATTCAACTCGCTTTTCATTCGTTGTAATCAAATACAGGGGAATTATGTGAGTTTCACTTAAAACTTTTTGCCAAACCTGCCATTTTGGAAAGAAAAAATGGTTTTGTACACACGTTTCGACCGGAAGTGGCTAGAAAAAAATGGCACAAAAAAATCCTCCCTCGCCAATTTTGGCACAAAATTCAAGGTGAACAGATTAATATATGCCGGAATTGATGATATAGGTGAGAATAATCGCGAGGAATATTATAATAGTTTATTTTTGTTTTCCCCGATGGTACCGACATGGTTGAAAATTCGCCATTTTCAAACCCTTGGTCTACCCACACCAAAATGCTAATTAAGGTTTTAGTCTTTGTATTGAATACAGCAATATTTATATATATCGCTTTTATCTTTGTCAAAGCTAAAAAATAAACGACAATCACGTAATTTGATGTGAAAATAGTAAGTCGAATGGGAGCATCAAAATCGGAAGTAGTCCCATCGAATCGACGCACGAGAATTTTGTTTTTAAATCTACCTACGCTGGCCACTCTGATGCCCTACTGTACAGAAAAAAAATGTCCATACAATCTAAACATTTTTGGGACCTGTCTAAACTGTGTTATATCCAAAATTATGTTATAGTCAATAGCGCTTGAAAGAGGTTAATGTGGTTTGGGGAATAATGGAATGAGCAAACCCATGAGTCAAGGAGCCGAAAAAATCCTTCAAAACGGGCACTCTCACTTAAAGAAAAACACACATACAACTACGCCGAGTTCCAAATGAAATATCTTCACACATACATCTCTGGCTAATGTTTTATGAAAAAAAGGTCAAGCCCATACCTGTGATAAAATATTTTTATCTGTATGAGGGAGATTTGCCATTGTGACGAGGGAGTTGTGAAGAATATATAAGGAAATTCTCAGTTCAAATGAGGGATACTCTAAAATTTTACCTAAATTTAGCATAAATTGGGCAAAAATTAGCATCGAAATGACGGAGTCTCCCTCCTGATGAGGAAGGTATCACAGGTATGCAAGCCTTTTGGAAGATACAGCCTTTATGGCTGCCATTAAGACTGCCATTTTAAATCTACAGTCATTGGATTTCCCTTAAAAATGACAAAAAAGTGCAGTAATTTCTATCAAGCACATTAAAAATTACACATGCATACAGTTCTGAACAAATTGATACAAAATTCATACTTTTTCTACAAACTGATGGTTATTCACCTTTGTACAATGGTTAGGTTGATTCTTTTATTCATAAATTCACAGCCTCATTTTAAATACATTTTTGGGATCCATCTTGAAACCGTGTTATATCCAAAACTGTGAAATAATGAACAGTGTTATAATGAGGTTGTGGTGTATGTGTACAATAAGGTTCTGTCCAGGCTTCACATATGAGCAGGCTTGCCTCAAGCTTTCCTGTTCACCTATGTTGTAAGTGACTTTTGCACATGGGTTGGCTCAAATGAAACAAACTTCAGGGGCCCATTGTTCAAAACTAATGACATTGTTAGCCTTTAGCATGGTGAATTAATTTTTTTATCGATACTTCGTCCCACTGAATTGTTTTTATCAAATACTACCATTTTCAGCAACTTTTAACACGCAAAAACCCGTATTTTTCTTGATTTCTCCACCATTCAAAGCATATGGAAAACGAAAGTAGCCTACTGTCACTCAGCTGACTGAGTCGAAAAATCGTTTAAAACACCCTTTCAGAGCATATTTTGGGCTCGATTAGATCAAGTTCGTTAAAAAGTAGCGATTTCCTCAAAAAAATTGCATCCTTACCCAGAAAACCCGAAGAAAATCCATCCAAAAACATCGAAACGGCGTTTTTTTTTCATCGATGCCCGGATGTTATTTGATACCGAAATGCCAAACCGCACCGAAAAACGAGAGTTCCTCCTTTTCTATGAGTCGCACCAAGCACACCAGTCAATTTCGGCGCACGATTGCGCCTACAGCGTGGCGCCATTACATTTTCACGGGCGCACGAATGCGCCTACAGCATGCTAAAGGTTAATGAACAAATCATTAAAACATTGACATGGCAAATATACTGATTATTTTGCTGAAAAAATGTGAGTAGCTTTTGCAAAAATTACATTAAATCAGCAAAAATACGAGAATTTTACATATTCTACTTGCCAGAACAGTTAACAATTTGACCATTAACAAGCTTGTTAAGCTAACAATGCTTTGAACAATTGCACCCTGATGGGAACAAAGAATAAGTCAAATTATGTAAAAAAAGAGTTTAACATTTGCAGAAGGAGCTGCTAAGACTATCATTATGAAAAGGTTAAAAGTTATCTCCTTTGTAAAAATGACGGTTTTGGTTTTTATTTTACAGCTCTTTTAAGATTATTTCGCTAATATCGAGCAGATTGTTCATAATGTAAGTGAAAACTGGAGTACCTGGAGAAAAACCACCTGAACTTCTGTTGCAGAACTTAGCATCTCACATGTGACCCAAGCAAGGGTCGAAACACAGGGCTGAGAGACCTAATGATTAAAAATCAGCGCTTTTACCAACTAGGCCACAGAAGCCCGTTCCCCAAAAAAGGAACAGCCACATGTGTCATAGTGATCATTCTTATTTGGCAGTATTTGTTGCCCTCCTCAAAGAAGTAAAATACATTCCCTATGGCAAGGGAGATGCCTCCGCTACTCCAAAACTCATGCAAGGATTTCTGCTGTGCATCTGCAGGGAAAAATGCTGTGTATTTTGAAACAACATTCACCCTAGATAAAAAAGAAAATCACACTTAAACTGCTCTAATGAACACTGTAAACAAAAAAGACAAAGGCCAATATGTTCAAAGCTTACAAATGTTTGTTAACCCTTTTTGTACCAGAAACACCAAAACAGCTAACTGGCAAAAAGTGCAGGCCCAGATCAGCCACTGCAGAATGCGGCGGCTGATCAGGGCCTATACTGTTTGCAAACAGTTCAGCCATTTTCCAAATAAATTTTGAAGAAAACACAACCTGAAATCCTTTATTTTGAAATGATCTCCTGCTATTAGAAAGGTGGAAGATTCCATTTGGTACAAAATGAGTTAATGTTTGCCACCAACACAAGTCTAGGCTTGAAAAACTTTGAACATCTATGTCACATTTAGCACTGGATTTAGAATGTTAAAATGACTTGCATGGCACAATGAATAATAAAATAAAAATCACATTACTTCCAATGTTCTAGTTTATTATAATTACCTCGAGTACTGGGACTGAATTGGGCAAGCAGTCCGATCAGGGTCCACATTGCTCGTCATTCTCCTGGCATGTATTGACACACTCATCAAGAAAACATGCCTATATAATTTTGATCCCCCCTTCAACCCAACTTTTATATAGTAAATCTGCTGAAAAATTGTGAGAAGCTTTTGCTAATGCTCACATTTTTTCAGCAAAAATACCAAATACTGTACTTGCTAGAATGGTTAATAATATGACTGCTAACGAGCTCGTTAACCTGACAATGCTTTGAACAACTGGGCCCTGGACTCTGGTCTGTTGAAGTATCCCAATTCTTGTAATAATTATAGCACTCATATCGTGTGCCTTTTCTGACTTTTCTGGAGACAAAATGTGATTCTGTATAAAAATATTTTCTAACAACATTTTCTTAAAAACTTCATATTGCATCATTACACATATTATGGATAAACTATACATATACATCACTATAGCAGATAGCAAAATCTGCCTACGTTCTTCTTCGTCTATAAAATATCATTCTTTAGCACTAATACTATCTACGATATGATAAAACTTAACATCCCAAGCTTATACACAATAAATAATCAACGCCATCATCAAAGTTCTATAACTTAACTTATAAAGTGTTCAAACTCATAAAGTGCTCAACACAACAGTAGCAGATGAAAAATTTCAGAGAAAATAAGGTTTGACATTTCATGTGAATCATCTGATTCACATGGAATGTCAAACCTGATTTTTTTTGAAAGATAAAAAAAAAGTTAGAATTCCATCTAATGCTTAATTTTGCATGGCCCTTTTTAAAAGGGCTGACATGATTTTTAGTCACTACAATATTTAATAAGGATGGTGACTATTATTCAATGTAAAGACCAATCATGTCACATAAATCTACCTTATTAAGGTAACTCAAACCGCATTAGACTGCAAATTAAACAGGCAAAATCTTGGCATGGTATAAATATTCAAATGTCTGTTCAGTATTAAAGGCAAGACAGAAATGGGTAATGCTATAAAAGCTTATATTTAGAAAAAACATAGCTTCATACAACAGTAGTTACTAGGATAATTCAGGCATATTTTTTCTCCACATCAGAAACATATGCTGCCGGTACTTGTTTGAATCACCTCAATGAATACCCAAAACACACATTTTTTTATTGACTTAGGAAATAAGCACCTGACCATTCATCTCGCATCTGACCCGAGTGAGGGAAAAGTGGTGAAAAACCTAAATGTTAAACAGTCAGAGCTGTTAGCCATCATGGAGGCCTGTGTTAGCATGTAAATATTTCAGAGCCCCAGATAAGAGGGGGTGGCCAATATTATTTTTCTTATTTCTGCATGAAAACATGTTGAGTACTCATTAGAAGTGCCTCGATATTATTTTTCTTATTTCTGCAAGAAAACATATGTTGTGGGATGTAAAAAGGCGCTTCTAATGAGTATCCACAACTTATGTTTTCGTGCAGAAATAAGAAAAATACCAGCACTTTTCGGTGGATAAAAATTTATCCCTAGATTATCCTACATACGCCCATAGCTCTAGACAAGCAGTAATAATGAGTATAATTTTTCCACCACATCAAAACAGATCATTAGGACAACATACCCGTGTGATATAGTGCACTTTTTCATATCTCAAAAATGATTAAAGTAGAACTTCGATGCTTCGAACACCGATGGCTCGTTTACCATGAGTCGAACCCATTCTTGAGCCCCTAGAGAAATCCTCTACATAAGAAATAGTGGGGGATAATTAAGGAGATCTTAGTCTTTTATCTTGCAAATGTATGCTGTGTGTACTCATTAGAATCGCCTCGATGAGGCGATTCTAATGAGTACACACATCATAGATATTCATTAGAAAACCGAAAAGATGTCTAAAAGTATGTCGTTATGCCTCCTGACAGTAACCTCAGTGGCTCGAACTACCCCTGTCTCAAAGAGGTCCAAAAGGTGTTCGAGCCATTGAAGTTCTACTGTATTTTTCTCACGAAGATGTGTGATATTTTTCTTATTACTGCCCAAAACATAGGTTGTGGGTCTTCTAAGAACTGCCTCATTGAGCATAGGCTGTGGGTGCTAGTAAGAACTGCCTTTTTGAAGCTGTTCTAATGAGTACCCAAAACCTGTCTTATGAGGCGGTTCTAACGGAGTACTAACAACCTATGTCTTGGAGCAGAAATAAGAAAAATATGGTATGATATGGAATACCCATATTAACCCTCAGTTGTCAGCCTTAATAGCTCAATGGTTAGCATGTTCGACTTATGATCGAGAGGTTGTGGGCTCAAATCCGGCCACCAGAGCCAAAGTGTGTCCTTGGGCATGACACTTTATGACAATGCCCCACTCGACCCAGGTGTAAATGGGTAGCAGTGGTGTAAAAGTCACTGCTTCTCTCTCGCCCACGTGATAAGAGTGTTCAAGAGCGATTCAATAAGCTTGGAGCTTTCATCGCAGTCAAACAGAAAAAAATTAGTATAAACTAATCCTCAGTGAGGCGATTCTAACAAGTACCCACAACATAATTATGTTTCCAACTAAAAACAAGGAATTTTATCCTTTAATTATCAAAAAACTTCTTCATATCTGGATTATTGTGACTTGTACTCATTATCTAGAGCAGTTGTACAGTTTATGATTCAACAATTCAACAATTTTACCCTATATAACTTCTTAGCAATTCAGGTTGCAGCCTTCAATCGCCTCGTTTATATCAGCCCAATCTGGGTCCTGGGTCCAGTTGTGCAAAGCATCGTTAGTTTAACCAGCTCGCCAGTGGTAAGATTATTTACTATTTCAGCAAGAATAATATCTAATACTATGGCGTTTTTGCTTGAAAAAATGTGCAAAAGTTGCTCCTATTTTTTCAGCAAAAATATAAGTGAACTGGTGTTTAGCTTTTCGTTTTGCTCGGACATTTAATATTTCCATCATTAATGAGTTTGTTAAGCCAGGGATGCTTTGAACAACTGAACCCAGAATCGTCAAGATTTGGTAAATAAGCCATGTGACCTAACTTTCCACCTTACACAACCTCTCAATTGTCAAATCTGACCAGACTGTGTCATTGCACAGGCTCCTGGCCATTCATACTTTCTCATGTCACTGCTTGTCAAAATATGCTAAGAATCTGATCAGACTGGAGATGCAGAGGCTAATTTGAGCTGTTTCCAGCCACCCATACTTATTCATGACATTTGCTTATGCATATTTAGTCATTTCTAAACATAGCTCCAGTTAAGGTGATAATTAAGGGGAATGGGTACACCTTCAGGGGAGGCAACACTTGCAAAGGTATTTGTGTCTCCCATGTCAATAGGGGCCAACTCTTAAAGAAAAGAATTTGCTCCCAAGGAGCAAATTCTTCCCTTTAAGAGTTGACCCCGTTTTCTGAGGGTCAGAGCTTGTAGAAAAGCTAGCAGAAAGTCCCGAAAGTTGTCTCCCTTTGAAAAAAGGCAGAAAAATCTGCCCCGTGTTCCCATTCCCCTTAAAGGTGCACTATTGAGCTATCTGGAAAAAATGCTTCCAAAAATAAAATACATAAAGCCGTCATTTTTCTTTAAAACAATACAAATGAATGCAGTTTGAGAGGGATTCCCTAACTAGGTTTAGAACACTTGTTAGATCTATTTTTAGTTCGTGACAAAAATAGAATCCCCATATATGACGTTATGGGACGTTCATTTTTGGCCTTGTTTGCTTAGGCCATTCCTGAATCGGAAAAAATGACACTGAATACCATGCCATAAGTAACGACACTCAAAGACGATACTGTCGCCATGTATGTGTAAAGTGACAGATTTATTTTTAGAACAGAAATTCCGAACACATGTTCAGAGCGAAGGGTAAACACGAATGAAAACGACCATTTTCACAAAGTTCTGAAGCTGTATTTGGCTCCAAAAGTGTACACATGACAAAGGAGTATGCATTGAAGATAAAAACCAGAAAAAAAATTTTGAGACCCGGTAGCTCAATAATGCACCTTTAAGAGTTGACACCGTTTTTTGAGAGTCAGAGTTTGTAGAAAAGCTAGCAGAAAGTCCCAAAAGTTGTCTCCCTTTGAAAAAAGGCAGAAAAATCTGCCCCGTGTTCCCATTCCCCTTAAAGGATAATTTTCCTTATTTCTCCATATAAACCTATAGTCGAACTTCAATGGCTCGAACACCTTTGGGACGTCGAAAATCTGTTCGAGACAGGGGTAGTTCGAGCCACTGAGGTTACTGTCAGGAGGCATAACGAGATACTTTTAGACATCTTTTCGGTGTTCTGAACATGTATGCTGTGTGTACTCATGTATGCTGTGTGTACTCATCGAGGCGATTCTAATGAGTACACACAGCATACATTTGCAAAATGAAAGACTACAATCTCCTTAATTATCCCCCACTAGGCCAAAACAAACTATATGTGTGGTTCCTATTACATGGTTTTCAAAAATAGGGTAGGTAGGTAGGAAAATTATTTTATTTTTTATTTTTATTTTTTTCTCACCTTCTTTACTATGCTACACATTGCACTTTTGTTATATTGTTTTGATTTTGTTGTATAATTGTACTTGAAAACATTGTAAACAAATAAAAGTATAATAAATAATGCTTAGTTTTCATCCATATTGTCCTGATTATTACAAAAATAAGGGTGTTCTTCAGTCAGAACAAAGTATTTTGATTGGACATCCTGTGTATGTGTTTGCCTTTTACAAAAGGTCAGCCTTTGGGACTTGCTGTTCTAGTGAAGGTTGCTTTATCTTGAATAGTGTTGTAACTGTTATTGTACCATATATACATTGAAGATAAATTTAAAACGTTCAAAAGATCAAGATGAAATGACAGAGTAAACGGATATCAGAAAGTTTCTTATAACGGCTTAATGCTGCAAATTAAACATTAAGCAACTAGCACCGGCAGAAACTATTCGATCGATCGATCGATCTCACAATGATTCTGAAAACAGGAGTCCAAAATCCTTCATTTTGAAAAGTTAAGTTCCTGATCTTGATTGCACAAAAAACATAAACAACATTTCTACACACGTCACTACATCATAGTTGCATGTTTCCCTAACTGCCTCTTTCATGACTTCAATCCAAACTTGTACAGTGTGGAAACTCAATAGAACCATGCCATTGAGGTGGTTGTAATAAGAAACCACAATGTACATGTATGTTCTGGAGCAGAGTTTGGGAAAAAATATATCCCCAGTTAAGTCTGCTTTTCCCTTTAACTAGGGGCATGCAGGGGTGAGCGGGGGTAAATAAGTTCTGAAGCAAAGAATACACCAAATAAACGAAAATAGCAGACTCGGTTTTATTGAGTCTGTTCATCTCAATGTCGGGTAAAAGTCCTACAGCATTGGAAGCAAGGTCTCCAAAATGACCTTTACAGTGTTGATGGGAACGTTAAACCTCAAATCAAATGACGTCATACCTGTTTAAAGAATGGATATTTAGACACTTTTTTAGCAATAGATTGTTGCCTGTTTGATAGTTTACCGCTAATCCCGCTGTTTATTGTTCCAAATTATCTCACTTTAAGATTTGATGACCAGTGTACATGTAAGTGATACCAATTAAACGATGAGGTGTGAAAGGTTAGTGTCGTAACTTTCCGAGAAATGAAACCTTGTGAACAATAAACTCAGATCAGACTGTGCAGAATTTCCAGCTGATCTTAGTCTTTTCTGTGCACGCATACGCATTCAGTGCATTTCTCGGAATGCATTTCTGATGTCACCACCATATGACATCCTAGCTCATTAACTACCGTCTTTGTCAGACATATATTACAACAGGTTAAACTGCTTCCTGCACTCACAAAAAAATTTCTTTTAACGTAAGATCAGCCTGTACATCGAGCTCTTCGTTTGCTGTTCTCTGCATATCCCAGAAGCCATACTACAACAAAGAGCAAAGACTGCACAGGCTGATCTGTGACTTCACCTGTCGCACAGTTTACTGTCATGTTTTCCAAAAATTGGATGCGAAGACCGTGTGTGCAAACTATCGATGACATGTTATTGAAAAACGTGGGAAAATTTCAGACTGCAACAAGTGCACGTTCAAAATGACGGCGGGAAATTAAGCGCGGCATGACAAAAACTATATATGCGTGACCAGCTAAGGCTACGATCATCCTGCGCATCTGTGGAGGCTTAGCTTTCTGTTCAGTGAGATAGTGAAAATACATGAGAGATTTACACAAGCTGTCTGCATTATTTATGTTTGTTGAAGCGTGCACACTTGTCTGATTATCGCTACAGGTGGTAAAACATGATTTGGATAATTTTTATTGTCACAAAAGTAATCTGATTATTGAGAGGGATAATATCGTCACGGTCTGCATACTGCAAGAAATGTGCGCCATTGTCCTTTTTTATGCGTCCGAGACATGGGTTTTATGCATCTTGCGCTTCCGAAAACGAATTGCATTAAAAATTTATGGGTTCCGACCGCTTCCTAATTTTGCCTCTCTTACCGGTCCATGGAAAATACGTGTTGATCACAGGAGACAACAGACGTTTTACCCTCTGGTAGTAGTTTTTTCTTATTTATTTTGTTTCCGGTGGTGGTTCTATTGGCTTGCATGAACGGTCATGAATGTGCTAAGTACTGGAGATTTTGGATTATAATTATGGGTTACTTCAAAGCGTCGGCTTCTTCAGAAGTAGCCACGTGCCATATCCCTGACCCATTTGAACTGTAACTGGCTAATTGTTATTGATTAGCACAGGCCACTTACCGTTAACTGACAGCTCGCGGCAGTTGATAAAAAAACAGCTTTTAAATAGCGATGCTTACGATATGCATTTTTATTCGGCTCAGTTATTTAGAGACAAACACGGATGTTTTTGATGTTGTTTTTTTTGGCAGACGCACACCATTTTCATGCGTAAATACGACCAGATTGTCCTTTAATGAAAGCGCTTTTAAATGAATATGTACTTAAATACTTTAACCATGAAAAATTGAAAGACCGTTTTTGCACATAAAATGTTTGGTATATTCATGATAGAAAAATAATTAGGGTCGGCGGGAAAAAGCTAGGCACGGTCGGGTAAGCGGAACCACACATATATTTTGTTTTGGCCCTATCTCTTATGTAGAGGATTTCGCTAGGGGCTCAAGAATGGGTTCGACTCATCCAACGAGCCATCGTGTTTGAGCCATCGAAGTTCTACTGTATATTGTGGGTATTTATGTGAACCACATCACTAAGGCAATTCTTACAAGTACACAAAACAAGTTTTTAGAAACCTATGTTGTGGATAAGTAGAATTTGCAATCTTACAAGTTAGGCTGACACACTTAATCGTATAATCGATTGATAAATTCCACAAAAATGATTATCATTTCTGATTTGCTTTTAATCGATCAGTTGATAGGTACAATTTACTACCCAAAGTTATGCCTAAAAAAGCTGGATGAGTGGCAAACAGTGCAGACCCTGATGAGACGCCGCATTCTGCGACGTCTCATCTGGGTCTACACTGTTTGCTCAGGCCTGCCTGTTCAAATATACATGTGGTAAAGTGCAATATATGGTAAGAGTCATGCTCAGATAGAAAGCCAGACAGGTAAAATTATAACAAAAACCTTAGCGATTACTCCCCGATTATCGATCGCAATGACATGACTGATAATCGATTGTCTTTTCAGCTCCGATTAGCCAGCCCTACTTACAAGTATCCACAATGCATTTGGGTATGTTTTAGGCAATTTTTACAAGTACCCACAACATGTTAGAAATCAATGTTTTAGTTACGTGTAATAATTGCCTCTTTCAATGAGGCAATTCTAACAAGTACCCACAACGTATGACTTCTGTGGAGAAATAAGAAAAAAATATCCCGAAATTAGCCTTGCTACTCCCCCTTAATGTGAGCTATGAGATAAGTTTCGAAATTAGCACATGTAAAAAAGACTTGGAACATGAAGCCAACTGCCAGATGAGCACTTCTGATAATATAACATTTTCGTATGATCTGCCATGGAAACAGATAAGGTAAGTATTCTGTGATAATTGAAGGATAGTTTTCCTTATTTCTCCGTAAAAACCTATGTTGTGGGTACTCATTAGAACCGCCTCTACAAGGCGGTTCTAATGAATACCCACAACATAGGTTTTTATGGAGAACTGACAAAAACTATCCTTCAATTATCACAAAATACTTACCTTATCTGTTCCTATGATCTGCATCTAGGGAATCTGAGTTTCAGACACATGCCCCGATCATGACTCAGATTAAATCTATAACGACTACTTTGACAGTTTCTATGCTGGCATCATATTCTCAAGGCAAGATCACATACAGTCGAACTTCGATGGCTCGAACCACTTTGGGACCATGAAAATTTGTTCGAGACAGCGGCAGTTCAAGCCACAGAGGGATACTATTATTGCCATACCAGAAGGCATAATGGAGATAATTGTGGATATCAAGGCTATTCTAATGAGTACACACAGCATACATTTGCAAGATAAATGAAGAAAATCTTCCTAAATTACCCCTATATTGTATTTGGAGGAACTCCCTGAGGACTCAAGAACAGCTTCGACTCATCCATGGTAAACGAGCCATCGGAGTTCGAGCCATCAAAGTTTTACTGTATATGTAGACCTTTTGGAAGTAAACCTGTTCATAACACTCAATCTGCTGTTGAGATCAAATGGTCTTTTGTGGAGATATTGAAAAAATCTCAATCATTTTCTATCAAACATGGTGTAACAATAAAGGCTGCAATATCTCTGGTGGTCGATTGTTTATGTAGAAATAACATCCAAAGCCAAACTTCAAACACTTCAGCAGTTTCATGAATTATGGGATTCCTCATTCTAGCTAATCAAACATCTGCCTATGAGTTAATCTTTACCCTTCTGAATTTGAACATTTGCAGAAGACATTTTGGAAATTATTTTTTCTAATTTTTTCTTGTTTACAGGACTTGTCATTTCTTTCAAATTGTCTTTAAAGACAATCTGAATAAAATGTCAAGTCCTTTTTACAAGAAAAACTAAGAAAAAGAAGTTAGCACATATCTGTCATCTGCAAAGTAGCCTAGAGCATGCTACAGGTAAAGAACCACATCCGGTGGGTAAAAACCAACACTTATTCTAGCTCAACTAGAACATCTCCCTCATCAACCGTCTCACTGGTCTTGAAGTTTACAGCTTTTATCTTGCCACTTTTAGCTGCAACTAAACTGTTCTGCATTTTCATGGCTTCAAGGATTGCCACTTCCTGTCCTTCTGACACCTGTAAAAGATGGAATATACTTACATAGCACACCTTTTTCATTTTGGGGGGGGGGGGGGGGGGGCTTTGGTTTTAAAGCCCTTTCAAGATCATTTCACTACATCCCAACCTCTTTATAAGACTATTGTTGGGGTCCAAACCAGATACCATGTCAGTTAAACAACCATGTCAGTTAAACAACCATGTTACATCCAAACAAAATATGTATAGATTATATTGAAAAATGACTATTATCTATACATTTTTGGGATCCATCTTGAAACTGTGTTATATGCAAAACTGTGTTATAATGACCTGTGTTATAATGAAGTTGTGGTGTAATTTCGAGCCTATCATTAATCAAAGGTAAGGGACAACCAGAGTACATGGAGAAAAACCACCTGATATTCCGCTGCAGAACATAGCGTCGCACATGATCCGAGTGAGGATCGAACTACAGTGGACAGCAAGCCTTTATAGGCAATAGAAAACAAGGCAACACAAGCATAGCATCCCCTTGCAACTGCATACCATTCATCAACATCTAAATCCAATCTGAATATATTCATCAACATCTAAATCCAATCAGAATATGCTAGCCATATTAGATATTGTGAAAGGTGTGATGCTTCTACGATCATAACTGTGTCTTCTATGCTGTTCACAAGGTTTTTAAGGTCAAGTCGATTGTGACTTTGACCTCTGACCCTGAAAGTCGATAGTGTTCATCGTGTTACATGAGGATCATTTGTGGAAGGTTTGAAGCTTCCACAATGATAACTGTCTCTTCTATCCTGTTGACAAGGTTTTTAAGGTCAAGGCCATTGTGACCTTGACCTCTGACCCTGAAAGTCAATAGGGTTCATCATCGTCTTTCCATGGGGAACATTTGTTGAAGGTTTGTAACTTCTACAATGATAACTGCATCTTCTATCCTGTTCACAAGGTTTTTAAGGTCAAGCCCATTGTGACCTTGACCTCTGACCCCCGAAGTTGAAAGTCTTCAGGGTTCATTGTCTTCCATTTGTGGAAGATTTGAAGCTTCTACGATGATAGCTTGGTCTTCTATCTTGTTCATAAGGTTTTTAAGGTAAAGTCCATTGTGACCTTGACCTCTGACCCTGAAAGTCAATAGGGTTCATAGTCTCTCCATGGGGAACATTTGTGGAAGGTTTGAAGCTTCTATGATGATAACTGTGTCTTCTATTGTGTTCACAAGGTTTTTAAGGTCAAGTTCATTGTGACCTTGACCATTGATCCTTGACCTTGAACATGAATAGGGTTAATCATCTTTCCATGGGGAACATTTGTGGAAGGTTTGAAGCTTTTGGGACTTCCTGTTCGCTTTCTATAAGCCCTGTCCCACTGAAAAAGGGGTCTACTCTTAAAGGAAAGAATTTGCTCCTTAGGAGTAAATTCTTTCCTTTAAGAGTTGACCCCTTTTGACATGGGAGACAAAAATACTTTTGCAGGAGGAGCTTCTCCTGAAGGTGTTCCCATTCCCCTTAATTTATGTATTACAGTCAGCAGTAATGGTCTGATTTTTTCTAACAATGGCAAAAGGTTGGGAGAATTAGAAGACAACTGTAAAATAATAGTCAATTTTTAGCGTGTAAGAAAGAAAAACAGATCAGCTCTTTTAATATGTGAATTGTTATAAAGCAATAAATGACAGTTCCTGTCATTTGCAAGTAGTCAAAACACTCAGGCTATGAGCTCGCCATTTGATCTACTTTACAACTGACCTCCAAATAGTGATTTATTAATCAACAATTCACTGCTAGACCTGACCCCGAGGTTGTAACTTATTCATGCTGAACTCATTTGAGTGTGAAATTTATCCTGCCCATAAATTTTAAAATGCCAACATTTGTTGGCATTTTAAAATTTATGGGCAGGATATACAACATTCCGTGCTGATCTGAGCTGGAACATTGTCTGATCAGTTTGTATTTTAATGATTATGAGTATTACAAATTTCATGCTCGGCTGAGTTGAGCATGAAAAAGTTTTAAAACCTCAGGGCCTGATTTAATTCTTAAATAGAAATGGTAACATATGATAACGATTCCAGGATCTCAATAGTAAAATAGAGTTGAAGCCGAACTTTTATTATTTGGTTGGACCAATAAAGCCTTGGTGTCATATTAAGCAGAATTAGCAGGAATAACTAATTTTCACATTTCAAAGTAAATCAAAGATATTGCAGTTCAACAATATGCCCAGTAAAAGTGTGGATAGGTAAACTGACTGGCTCAAAAATGATCAAAATAGTGTTGACTGGGCAGTTAAACAGCAATACAAACAAACAAACAATGTGTATATGTAGTTGTTTACTGTAGGAGATAGAAATACTGAAGTACTGCCAAGGAACCTGCTTCAATGGTCTATTGCATGTATTCTGGCAGATGAATGTACCAATCTGGGCCCAGTTGTTCGAAGCCTCCTTAGCTTAACAAGCTCGTAAGTGGTCAAATTGTTAACTATTCTAGCAAGTTTAATACCTAAAATTTTGTTATTTTTGCTGAAAAACTGTGAGCAGCTTTTGCATATGCAAAAGCTGCTCACATTTTTTTCAGCAAAAAAATTAGTATATTTGCCATAATAAATGCTCAAAGTTTTAACGATTTGTTAACTAACCACATCGTTAGTTTTGAACAACTGGCTCCTGGAAGAGAAAGAAAGGAAGAGAGGATAAAGAGAGACAAAAGAGATCTTGTGTGTTGTGAGGTCATACGGAGACGGGATCTCGGTTTAAAGACTCATCCGAAAGTCTGTAGAAGCCTGGGATGGATCCTGCCAACTTTGATTTACAAGGTGAGTAACGTAACCACAACACCACAGAGGCTTCTTTGTGTGTTGTGTGACAGACAGAAAGACGTCCCTTGACATATTCTAGCAGTTGCTTCAATGGTCGTGCACATATAATCTTAGAGAGACAGACAGATGGACAGACAGACACAGACCTACCTCCTGTCCCACTTCCACTGCGACAGACTTGAGCATCCCTGGACAGACAGAAAGACGTCCCTTGACATATTCTAGCAGTTGCTTCAATGGTCGTGCACATATAATCTTAGAGAGACAGACAGATGGACAGACAGACACAGACCTACCTCCTGTCCCACTTCCACTGCGACAGACTTGAGCATCCCTGGCATAGGTGCTAGAACAATGGCAGAGGTGTCGGCTTCAACGGTCTCAGGCATGTATTCTGACAGATGAGCTGTGAGAGAATCTCTAATGGAAATCGGAAACTGCAAGAAACACATAATAATGTTAGTCAAATAAACAGAATTATTTACACTTGTTGCCGACTTTCCTTTTACCTGTAATGATCCTAAGTATTGGGACAGACAGGTCTATGCAAACAGTGCAGACCCAGATCAGACTGCTCCTTCAGGAGCAGTCTGATCAGGGTCTACAATGTTTGCCAGTGCAGACCTAGATCAGACTGCTTCTGAAGCGATCAGGGTCTACACTGTTTGCCATTCCATCTATACGTTTTGGATTCCTTGCTGAACTGTGAAACAAATTCGTTAAAATGTTTTTGAGAATTACAGCTATTCCACAAGGTGACTGAATTTTTAGGATTTCTATGGTGACCTTATTTCAACTGAATGTAATCTTCTTCACTGTGTAAACCAGGGCCCAGTTGTTCAAAACCTTGTTTAACTTAACAAGCTTGTAGTGGTCATATTGTTAACTGTTCCAGCAAGTACAATATCTCAAATTTTGGAATTTTTGCTGAAAAAATGTGAGCAGCTTGAGCTGCTCACATTTTTTCAGCAAAAATGCTAGCATATTTGCCATATTAAATGATCAGTGCTGGGCGACGCTGCCGCATCTGTCCGTGGGTTCGAACTGCCGTCAAAGCATAAATGATCAAAGTTTTTACAATTCTTTAACTAATGACATCAGTTTTGAACAACTGGCCCCAGAAGTCCATTTTGAAATTGAATGCGGTTAGGTTGAGTGTCTTTCAGAAATTTATTCAGCAAATCATTACGAGAAAACATTAATGTGACACAGTGCATTCTTTTACTTCTCCAAAATGGCTACTTTTCAGACGAAAATTTGTGGTAGTTTTCTTATTTATACTCTGAACATAGGGCTGAGGGTGCTCGTTAGAACCGCCTTATTGAGGTGGTTCTAACGAGTACCCACAACCTATGTCTTGGAATAGAAATAAGCAAAATAATATTTAGTCCTGTAACCACCACCCCTCAATTTATCTATATAAAGTGGGGTATGGGACGGGGGTCTTCATTTGATGGGCTTAGCTTTATGCAAACTGTGAGGGCCCTGATCAGATGCCGCATTCTGCCATGTTTCTTAGTGTATAAAGCTTTGGGTTTTCCAGTCTGAAATGGGTTAACAATCATGCATTTCAGATCTATTGCTGTCAATAAAGGACATTAGAACAATGAAGCAAGATCAAAGATGAACAAGAGGTATGGCGCGGACAAGCAAACACTGAACATTCTTTGGATATGACTGTGTGACTTTGTAAAGAAGGTCTAAGTCAGCAAAATCTGATCAAGACTTCTGTTATGTTGAACTGATACATTACACCTAATTTGACCAGAATTCATCAAATGATTCACAGGATATAGTAAAAATCATGAGAAATGAGGCAAAATCTAACAATCTTTGAATCTACAACATTGGGTCCATTTCAAAATTTAGAAGTGTTAGGTTAGGATATCTATAGCTATTTATTTAGAAAATGGCTGAACTTTTTACAAGATAGTGAAGACTCTGATCAGATGCCGCAAAATCAACTTTTGTTGGTACACCACAATATATTCTTTGAGACCACGTTTGAACAGTCCCAAATGTGGTCTCTGACCAGAGGACACTGCATGCAGAAAACACAAAGAAAGAATAACTACAACCTATTAAATAAGCTTTCTAAAGCAGAATTAGTCTTAATTTGCAGAATTAGTCTTAATTTTAGGTGGTCTTAACAGCGGAATTTCACTGTATTGGTTGGATCTATTTGTTTCTTTGTTTGGAGCTTAATGGCCCAGACAACAGTATTTAGGTCATATCAAACAAGTCAGTTTACCTAACCACGCATTTTCCTGGGCAGGCTTATACAAAAATGGTTTAGCCAATACAGTGTAAATTATTTCACAGGAAACCGTAAACTGCTCTTCTTAAATCAGCGGGAGTTAATTACCGTGATCCACTCCACAGAAGACGTTGACGACCTGGCAGGTATTGAAACTGTGCCCTCCAGATTTCCAGTCAGACTGGTATCCAACTGAGCTATCAATATAGCAGTTTTATATCCAAAACTGTATTGTAACTAGAACTGTCAGAGGATCTGACTATAGCCGGCCATAACTCTATCAGAAAAGAAAAAATCCAAGAAAAAAAAAATTTTTCAGCCTCTAATTAAAGGTGGTAAAAAGGCAATCGAGAGTTATGGTTCATGTGCTCTGCAAATCGTCTCATGGTGCTTTACATTTGCGTGAAGTTTCATGGAAATATCTCAAACCGTTTTTGCGTTATGGAGCTGACAAGGTTAAAATTGCCATTTTTCAATGTTCAAAGGGCAATAACTCCAAAAGTAGGCAATCCAGAAGTATGGTTCATGCACTCTGCACATCGTCTTATAGTGCTTAACATTTGTATGAAGTTTCATGAAAATACCTCAAACGGTTTTTGAGTTATCATGAATAACGGAATTTTTTCAATGTTCAAAGGGCAATAACTCCAAAAGTAGGCAATCCAGAGTTATGGTTCATGCACTCTGCATGTCGTCTCATAGTGCTTTAAATTTGTTTGAAGTTTCATGAAAATACTGCAAACATATTTTTAGTTACGATGAATAACGGAAATACCGAATTGCAGAAGGACAAGGCAAATCCAATATAGCCCCCACTTTTTCAAAGCCGGGCTATAATGACCAGTTTCATGAAAAGAGTGCTATACATAGCATATCAAGTTAAGTTTACTCACTACTGTTCCAAGGTATCTGAGTTTATATCTTCCACCTCCAAGCCGTGATGTTAACTGAAACAGAAATAGAGGATAATACATGAGTGTTCATGTATTATTAAACGAGTTGAAGAAAAGGGATAAAATGCGAGGCTTTGCCGAGCATTTAGACCTTTTTCCTCAACGAGTTTAATAAATAATTGATTTAGAGGATCTTAAATGAGTGTTCATGTATTATTGAATTTATTAAACGAGTTGAGGAAACTGGATAAAATGCGAGGCTTTCCCGAGCATTTATACATTTTCCTCAACGAGTTTAATAAATTCAATAATACATGAGCATGAATGCAAGATTTAATTTATCATATGACAGTTAAAAAGCATTTTATTCATGATTGCTTTAAAAAAATGTTGTTATTTCGCAATAAGCAAATACGACTTCCTTATGGATATCGTACATTTAACATCAAATTCACAAACTAAATGACAGTGTAGATCCTGATCAGATGGCTTCTTCAGAAGTCATCTGATTTGGATCTACACTGTTTACAAAGCTGTGTACCCATTAGAATCACCTCATGGAACCATTAGTACATACAATATGTAATAAGAAAATCTACAAAAATAAATCATATCAATATTGTTATTATTATTATTATTGCTATTATTATTATTATTATTATTGCTAATTGTGGCGCTATAGGAAAAATTGTCTGGGGACTCATTTTGGGAGCAATACAGGGATCGACCATGGTTTTTCATGCATTAACATTTGCCGGATCCTGATTAAGCTGTTTGAACACGAGGCCGTTTGGCTGAATGTTCAAATATCTTCCGTGGGATCCGGCAGATGTTAATGCAATGAAATAACCATGGATGATCGTTGATCTTGCATAACTTATGATTGTGACAGCAAATTTTGACAAAAACGCCCAAAGGCTCCATGTTAACTCCATATAAACTCTTCAACCCTGCGACCAGCAAACCAACATGGCGGCTAGTTCAGAAGGTTATTTACAATGACGTTTATACGCAGTAACCCTCCGACTTCATCATAGAAATTTGAAACGCAACATTCAGATTGATAACATTACGTAATTCAACGTAATGTAAACAAAGCAAAGCCCATCTTGTGATATCAAAAGTTCAAAATCCATGTTCAAACAGCACGAGAATTTCATGATATGAACATGGGTTTTGTTGTTTGAGCAGGCTTTTAGTCCTTTAGACAATGGCTTCAAACAGGTATTTATACAAGAATGTTTTCATACATATACAAAAAGTCTCAAATCATCCTTAACATTAACACAGTCTGATCATAGTCTTTGAGAAACACAATATGGGAATCTATTGACTGCAAGCTTATGAATGCAGACATAGATGATTGCATTTTGACTGATATAGTGGATATAGCAGCTGATGTAGTTATTTTGTGTTATAAATTACATTCCATTCAAACGTACAAAATTGAGCCATTGCACGACAAAACCTGACCATCCACAGTCTGATCAGTCTTCATTCTTCACACAAACCTTCTATAGCTTCTCGGCTAACAGAAAAACAGCAAGCGAAGACAAACAGAACAGATGTTTCATGCGTTTTTACTGGTCACATAAATCCAGTTGTAGGTTTTGTCTTGTGCTGGTACCATTTTGACATAGCTCAAGATATGGAGTAGTAACAAGGCTAATCAAGGGATATTTTTATCCCCACGTTTTTAAAAAAAAGTGGGGATATTGTTATCGCCTCCGTCCATCTCTCCGTCTGTCTGTCTGTCCGTTTGTCCGGCTATCTCCTCCTAAACCGTTAGCCGGAATTCAACCAAATTTGGTATGCGAGTTGCTTACATGAATGGCTTGCGCAAGAGCACATTTTGTTTTGTCCCCGCCCCCAGGGGCCCTGGGGAGGGGTCAAAAGGTCAAATATCAATAAAATTCAATTACAAAGTCAATTTTGAAGATTTTGATGCCAAACTTTGCACATGTACTTAGTTATGAAAAAAGTAAAACATATTGAACGGGATTTTGGCTGTGACCCCTAGGTCACGCCCTGGGGGTCGGACTTGGGGGGGGGGGGTCGGGGGTCAAAATTAAAGTTTTTCAGAACATAGTCATGTTGCATATCTATGCGAAGGGGATAATGGGTAGAATAAACTACAAGTAAAATTTTGACCCTGGGGTCAGATTGGGGCCCTGGGAGAGGGGTCAAAGGGTCAAAATTTAAGTTTTTTGAAACATAGTGATGTGGCATATGAAATTGAAGGGCATGATTAGTAGAATATAATACAGGTAATATTTTGACCATGGAGTCAAATTAGGGCCCAAGGTGAGGGGTTTTCGGTACTTGACCCCTCTGTAGAAAGCGTGGGGATTTGCAATGGCGCGCCATCGACAGTATTCTAGTTTTTATTTCTTGTTAGACATATATGTTGTGGGTACTTGTTAGAATCGCCTCGATGAGGGATTCTAACAAGTACCAACAACATATAATTTGAGAATAAAGAAAATCTATCCCCAAATCCCTCATCTGGGGCTATTTTTTTGAGTACACATTTGAGCTTACCTGCAGCAATCTTGTGTTGCCATTTATTTTAGCTTCTAGGAGTGGTGTGGAGAAAACAATATTGTCAGGAATTTTATATGTCCTCTCTTCTATAGTTACCTGTAATATATACAATACCGCAATGATCCTAAGTATTGGGACAGACTGCCCTAAGCAAACAGTGCAGACCCAGATCAGACTGCTCCTGATGGAGCAGTCTGATCAGGGTCTACACTGTTTGCCATTCCATCCGCATCTCTTGTACTCCTTGCTGGATCATGAAATAAATTTGTTACAATTTTTGGAGCATTACAGCATGGCTTGAGATGTCCCAATTTTTGGGATTTTTACGGTAGCTATATTTGACTGGAAAGTTTCGTGAAATTTTCGTAAAATTTTGTGCAGGACTGTGATATCTTCTTGCAGTTCCAATTCTCCACCATTATGTAAATTTTGAGAAATTTGATTGGTTGAAATAAAAAGTTTTAAACTTCGATAAATTCCATGAGCAAGAATCTCAGACCTATTTCAAACAGCGACAGGTAGAAATATAACACAACGTCAAAGAGCATGTTTAGAATGTGCGTGATACATCATTGTATATGACAACAACACCTTTTGATTAAAAGGTGGGGAACTATTGAAATGCAAAACATAACATAAATGTTAGAAGACAAATGAACTAAATTTAAAGACTTGATATTGTTTCACTTGGGCTTCTTTAGAAGATGGCAGCTTCTAATTGAATAATCATATTGTGCGGCCGTTGTTAAGTACATTCTTATACTTTTGAAATTTACTTTCCTAGAATTTACCGTTTTTCTGGTATTTTAAAAATTTATATGATAAAGTTGGAATTACAAGGAAAGAATTATCATTTTTGTGAATTTATCAATTCTGGTGAATCACTCACAAACTTAGCATAAAGCTTAAAGCAAAAGAATATGGCATACATCTTTCTCTTTCCCTTTACAGACAACCCAAACCAAACATTTTACTAGCATACATAAACATACATGTTCAGTCGAACTTCGATGGGTCGAACTCGGTAGGCTCGAACACCACGGTTGGGTCGAACTGACTTTTCAGTCCCGGCAAAATCCCTATTCATTTTAACTAAACATGCCACCCTTGGCTCGAACCACGATGGCTCGAACCCTCGAACTGTAAGCCTGGTCCCTAGAGGGCATTTTCTATGTAAAATCCCACCGATGGCTCGCACTAATAACCTGTTTAAAAATTCCAATTTTATCGATCAAGTACGCAGGCGCGTGATCAGTATCATAATACGGACCAAAAATAAGGCTCATCATTTACTCTTAAATTATGACCGATAAATGTACCGGAAGTCACCCAAATCGCTGAGCTATGATAAAAAATAATGGTTCACAAAGATGGATCTTGCCGAGTTGGACTCCAATGGCTCGAACTACCGATGGCTCGAACTTTTTTCGGCGGTCCCGGCGAGTTCGAGCCATCGAAGTTAGACTGTATACAATAATGCAGTACAGAAATGTTGAAGTCGGTGTCTTATGAGGTTGTTGATCTTTGGTTAAGGAGTCAGCACTCTTAACCACAAGGCCATGGAGGTCCTCATGTTACCCTAAATCTGCAGCAATAAAATCTTGGATGTTTCCTTCTAGATCAATCATAGTGTTAAGCTAGTTTTACCTAGCTAGCAGGGTGTTTCATTCTATATCATATCATAGTGTTATAAAGAGGTTGCAGAGTATCTGGATATTAGCTTAACTAGCTATCAGGATGTTTCATTATGGATCATATCATAGTGTTATAAAGAGGTTGCAGAGTATTTGGATATTAGCTTAACTAGCTATCAGGATGTTTCATTATGGATCATATCATAGTGTTATAAAGAGGTTGCAGAGTATCTGGATATTAGCTTAACTAGCTATCAGGATGTTTCATTATGGATCATATCATAGTGTTATAAACAGGTTGTAGAGTATTTGGATATTAGCTTAACTAGCTATCAGGATGTTTCATTATGGATCATTGTTTGTTTGTTTGATTTGAGGTTTAACGTCCCCGTCAACACTGTAAAGGTCATTTTGGAGACGTTGCTTCCAATTTTGTGGGACTTTTACCCGACATTGAGATGAAATGACATCTCAAGCCCTGTCGCCCAATGAAACCAATAGGGTTTATTAGCATGGACGGTCCGCCTCGCACTGCGGTTCCTGGAAGGCTTAGATCCTCTAAGCGGTTTACCAGTACTAGTGTGCGGGCCAGATTCAGCTCTGCGTGGAAGCATCATGCAGCCCATATATTTCTTCAAGCCCCAATGGGCGGGGGCTAGCATTATGGATCATATCATAGTGTTATAAAGGTTGTAGAGTATCTGGATATTAGCTTAACTAGCTATCAGGATGTTTCATTATGGATCATATCATAGTGTTATAAAGGTTGTAGAGTATCTGGATATTAGCTTAACTAGCTATCAGGGTGTTTCATTCTATATCACATCATAGTGTTATAAAGAGGTTGCAGAGTATCTGGATAATTGCTTAACTAGCTATCAGGATGTTTCATTATGGATCATATCTGTGTTATAGAGGTTGTAGAGTATTTGGATATTAGCTTAACTAGCTAACAGGGTGTTTCATTCTGGATCATATCATAGTGTTATAAACAGGTTGTAGAGTATTTGGATATTTGCTTAACTAGCTAACAGGGTGTTTCATTCTGGATCATATCATCTTGTTATAAGGAGGTTACAGTGTATTTTAAAAGATTTCAGCAAAAAACAAGAAAGATGTGTTTGTGAAACACTAACATTTCTCCGCGCAAGGCCTTTTTTTTCAAAGTTGGTCACACATCAAGGTCAAGGTCAAAATTCTTTTGCATGAATGTGAAGCTCTTGTCACAAGGAACGCCAAATATGAATGCTCTATCTCAAATGGTTCAAAAGTTATGACCAATGTTAAAGTTGTTCATGTTCAAACAAACAAACAAACCAACAAACAAATAGACATGGCAAAAACAATGGGGACATAAAAATCTCTCCTACCTAAAATATCTCCAACTTACCTCAAATTTACCATTTGAGTATTGCACTTTTGCCTCTGAAGGGCTGTCAATAACACTGACACTCAGTGACCATTCTGTTGGCAGGTTGGTTGTCATAGGAATTCTAGTCTGGTTCAGAAACTTTCTGGCAATCAGCTGTTCTTTGACATATATACAGGCTGCAAGAGCTGTGAGTTCATGATTTTCAACCTCCGACAATACTTTGCCTGAAAAAGAACGACAATATGAATAGCCAGATAATTAACCCTGCTCGTACCGGATACACCAAAACGGGTAGTTGGCAAACAGTGCAGGCCAAGATCAGACGCCGCAGAATGCGGCGTCTGATCAGAGCCTACACTGTTTGCAAAAAGTGCAGTCATTTTCCAAATAATTTTGAAGAAACCACCCCATGTCACCCCAAAATTTTGAAATGGACTCCTGCAATATATAAGGAAGAAGATTCCATTTGGTACAAAAAGGGTTAAGGGATAATTTTCTTTAGTTCTTGTTAAAAACATTTGTTGTGGGTACTTGTTACAATTACCTCTTCGAGGAACATTTATTGTTTGTACATGTTACACTTGCCTCAAGCTGTTCGTGGCAATTCTAAAAAATAGCCATCGGAAGAGATGGCAAATCCCCCGACCAAAAGCCAATATGGCCTTCAGAAGATTGTTCACCAATAGAAAGTGCACCAGAATTAAACAACATATCACAAAAGTATTGCAGTTATGGCCATCACAAGATTATACTGTCAGGGGAGATAACTAAAAAACCAGGGCACTCAGAAATGTGGTTCTTGCGCATGACATGCCTGCTTAAGCTCATGTATTTCTGCACAAAGTACCATCAATATGTCTCAAAAGGTATTGGAGATATGGTGATCACAAGCTGGTCATACTGTTGGCTCTTGCACATGACATCCCTTCTGTACCTTGTATACAATTGTGCCAAGTTCCTTCAATATATCTCAAAGGGAGTTGGAGTTATGGCCATCACAAGGTTATATTGCCAGGGGAGATTACTAAAAAACCAGAGCACCCAGAGTTGTAATTCTTGAGCGTGACACACCTGCTAAACCTCATGTACATCTGCATCAAGTACCACCAATATGTCTCAAAGGGTATTGGAGGTACGGTGGTCACAAGGTTGTCATACTGTTATATTGGAAGGGGAGATAACTCAAATATCATAGCACCCAGAGTTGTGGTTCTTAGGCATGAAGTGCCGTCTCAACGTATACAATTGTGCCAAGTACCATCAATATATCTGAAAGGGTATTGGAGTTATGGCCATCACAAGGTTATATTGTCAGGGGAGATAATTAAAAAACCAGGGCACCCAGAGTTGTTGTTCTTGCACGTGACACACCTGCTTAACCTCATGTACAACTGTGCCAAGTATCATCAATATATCTCAAAGAGTGTTGGAGATGTGGCCATCACAAGGTAGTGATTCTATATTATTGGAAGGGGAGATAACTAAAAAAACACGGCACCCAGAGTTGTGGTTCTTGTGCATGACACACTGTCTCCGCCTTGTGAACAACTGTGCCAGGTATCATCAATATATCTTAAAGTCTATTGGAATTATGGCCATCACAAGGTTGTCACTCTATTTTATTGGAAGGGGAGATAACTCCAAAACCATGGCAACCAGAGTTGTGGTTCTTGTGCATGACACGCTGTCTCAGCCTTGTGAACAACTGTGCCAGGTACCATCAATATATCTCAAAGGGTATTGGAGTTATGGCCATCACAAAGTAGTCATTCTATTTTATTAAAAGGGGAAATAACTAAAAAAGTATGGCATCCAGAGTTCTGGTTCTTGCGCATGACACGCGGCCTCAGCCTTGTGAACAATTGTGCCAAGAACCATCAATAAATCTCAAAGGGTATAGGAGTTATGGCCATCACAAGGTTGTAACTCTATTTTATTGGAAGGGGAGATAACTCCAAAACCGTGGCAACCAGAGTTGTGGTTCTTGTGCATGACACGCCGTCTCAGCCTTGTGAACAACTGTGCCAGGTACCATCAATATATCTCAAAGGGTATTGGAGTTATGGCCATCACAAAGCAGTCATTCTATTTTATTAAAAGGGGAGATAACTAAAAAAGTATGGCATCCAGAGTTCTGGTTCTTGCGCATGACACGCCGTCTCGGCCTTGTGAACAATTGTGCCAAGAACCATCAATGAATCTCAAAGGGTATAGGAGTTATGGCCATCACAAGGTTGCGTCTACGGACGGACGGACGGACGGACGGACGCACGTTCTTACAGATGGACATTTGTTGGGTACTACAGTGTTAATTTTCCCATTCAAAAGTACCCAACAATCAGCTAAATACCCAACAGGCTACTGGCTACTTTTCTTGGACAACAACGGAATAAACGGCAAGTACCCAACTTATGTCTACCCAACATGTGCCCACGGATGCGCTCGGACAGACGGACGGACGGACGCCAGGCTGATCGCTATATCCCCCGAACCTATTCGGTCGGGGGATAAAAATTATCTACAACATATATTTTTATTCTAACAAGTACCTACAACATATGTTTTTATGGAGAAATACAAAAGCTAATCTCAAAACTGACCTTGTTTCTCTTTTTGTCCGGACATATGCAACAACGTACAAAAGACATTCATGGACAAGGCAGTTTGCCTGTTATCATCTTGTCACGAATAACACAAAGACTGTGACCTTGACCTTCAAGGCAGGAGCTGGTATAAGCCTAGGTGAAACTTTGGATTAATATCTATCATCATGAAGATTCCCAGGGTAGCCCATCTGTTTGGAAAATACCTCCTTATTCAGCCCATTTACCATACCTACCGTACTAATCTCTTAACTTTCTCAAATCTGTGCCTAAATGCTTCGTAAGAATTTGATCTAATAACCATACAGCTAGTATGAAACAATGTGAACTCCCAGAAACTATGGGTCTTCTGATTCTGAACAGGCTGTAGATCATTGCACAAAAATAAAGGACTATTGGGCACTTTCATGCGTGTTTTAACCCATTTTGTACCAGAAACCCCAAAACAGGTTTTAACCCATTATGTACCAGATACCCCAAAACTGCTAATTGGCAAACAGAATGCGGTGTTTGATCAGGGCCTACACTGCTGCAAAAAGTTCAGCCATTTTCCAAATAAATTTTGAAGAGAACACAGATTAGTTTAAAAACTGGTAAGGTCAGCCTATTTATCATAGAGTTATGTCCCTTTGATTGCTGAAAATGCCCATTTTTGACATTGTCATCATCATAAGTCACTATTTTTTTAAAGGATCTTACTGAAACTTACATTTAAGTTAGGGATAAATAAAAGCTTGAATGAGTTTGCAAACTAACATTATTGGCACATTACTCATAGAGTTAAATCCCCTTCTTTGCTGAAATACCTATTTTGTACCTTGTCATCACCATAAGTTCTTTAGTTTTGATCGAATCTTCCTTAAACTAACAAATAAGCATGTTGGGAATGAAAGTTCGGATGAGTTTGAAAAAGAAGGCGGGGCTACCATCCTAAAAGCTCCCCTAGAGCCTTCGGCCCAGGTGAGATAAGAAGCCCCTAAAACTGAGAAAAAATAGCCCTTGAAATTGGACATTTGACTGTCCACGGGATTAGCAGATATTTCAAAAATGACTTTAATTCAGCTTTAGTTACCCCTCCCTTATACCACTGGCTCATTTTCAAAAGGGATTAGGGGCATATCCCCTTATAGAAAATAGCCCATAAACCTGTCCTGGACCAATATTCTAGCTCCTAAACCCTCAATGTTTGCATGGATGGATGGATAGACAGACAGGGTGATTACTATAGGGCCCCCGCAAAAATTTTGCAGGGCCCTAATTATCCTTTCATTATCCTTTTTACTCCCTCTTATGGCCCCCGCTCATGGGGACTTGAAGAAATAGATGGGCTGCACAATGCTTCCACATAGAGAAGAAACGGACCACACGACTTCTGGTAAACCGCTTAGAGGATCTAAGCCTGCCCAGGCAAAGCAGTGCGAGTCGGACTATCCATGCTTATAAACCCTACTGGTTTCATTGGGCGACAGGGCTTGAGATGTCATTTCATCTCGATGTTGGGTAAAAGTACCGCAAAATTGGAAGCAACATCTCCAAAATGACCAATACAGTGTTGACTGGGACCTTAAACGTCAAATCAAACAAAACTCCCTCTTATCTGGTTTAATGGAGGAACAAGAAATCTCATTCCAGACTAGGAGAGCTGTCCTCTGCATCATTCTTACCTTTGAACCCATCTGGAAAGACTGTTTGTAAGTATTTAGTAGTGATGTCACCAGAAACAAATGTCTTCTCTGTGACGATGTCTCGTAGCAGTGGGATATTGTGGGTAACACCTGAAGAATATAAACTTTTATACGGGTACACCAAAACCATTTATACCATAATGATCCGGCTATAAGATGGGTTTTTTTACCGCCAGAATACCCCCAAATTTTTACACCCGTATTATAACCAAGATCTCGGGCATCCTTGAAATTTTCCGCAAAGAAGGGAAGGAAAATCATGTGCGGTAAGTACATGTGTATACCTGTTGTGTAACTATGGGTCTGTGAAGTGATGAGTGGGAGCGTGATTCCAAATAAATAATAATAAACATCGGTAAAAGAACCAAAAGATCGTGAAGAACAGTTATAATTCAAGCCTATAGGTTTTTATCATAATTGGATTAATTCCCATGCATTTTCAATGGATACATTCCCCGGAAGGTGCCCCGGAACATAATAACCATGCGCAAATTTTCATTGGTTTATGAAAATGAATTCATAAATATAAATGAGGCAAAAGTTTCACTCCATTTGCATAAGAAAATAAATTGATCATGCCTTACGTTTTTTTTTTATTATTGTTATTATATTTTTCCATAAATGTCCAATGCAGCAAAATAAATCTCCAGTCAAACATTATGGATGCACAGGCTATTCTGTCTCTTCCTATATCACTCTTGATTAGCAATGGCCTGTTTTTTAAATCTATTTAATCTCTTATGTAAACACACCAATTATACGATAACACCTGCAGAGTTAATCACCTTATTAACTGTCCGATAATGTTTACACGCGTCAGCAGTTCAACACAGGTGTAAATCTTCCGACGGTCAACCGCATAGGTATTTTACTGTGGTAAATACTAGAATGGTTGGGCGGCGAAATATTTCTTAAGGAAAATTGTCTTGTCAGGAGATTGGGGCCATCGGGTGTAAGACCGGGAGATAGGGTTCGAAATCCTGTTATCCCGATGGAATCGGGAGATATCAAATGTATGCCGACGAACATGTATTAAACTGTAGAAAATGCCAGTTACACATAGTTGCTTTCCTTAGTTACTGTCAATCATTTTACTTTCCTTCCTTCATTGGTTTATGATAATGAGTTCATGAATATTAATGAGGCAAAAGTTGTGACGTTAATAAACTCAAATTTCAGACACAAAAAATAAATGATTACAGTTTCTTGGTAAGAACATTTATTCAGGGACTTGCTAGGTACCTAAAACTATCTGTTTATCATTGAAGTAGGTCTAATATAAATTTTATTTTACTAAAGTCGTCATTGTCATTAGATTTCGCGACCGCAAAACACCGAGCAAAATTGATCAACCAATTTCTCAGTCTGAAATGTTCGGCACTTTCTACATCGGCGCAACCCCCATCAGATTGTAAGAATTTATACACATCTAATAGCCAGGACTATGCAAAAATCACCCAAAGAAAAGCCAAAAACTATCCCCCCCTCCTTGTAGCCAGATCATTACGGTAACACTATTAATGGCGTCCAAAGCAGAAGCCGTGTTAGTTAAACCATGTATATCCAAACAAAAATGTATAGCTTATATAGAACAAGAATTCCACCGAAGGCTATGTCGCGCCTGTGGGGGCGCAAAGTCAGTGAGCCATGATATCTATGCCAAGGTCAAACATAGATGCTTGCATAAAAAGTTGTCATTCTTAAATGCAAGCTTGTACTAAGTATCATCAATTAAGCTGTAATAATTCTTGAGAAATGAACTTAACCATTAGGGTGAACGCTAGGGTGGTTGCAATAGTTTACAAACTCAGTGAACCATAAAATGTAGGTCAAGGTCAAATATGGATGCTTGCATTTAAGTTTCCATCTCCAAATACAAGTTTGTACCAAGTATTATTAATGATGCTCTTATAGTTCTTGAGAAATTAACTTGACCATTTGGGTGAATGCTAGGGTGGTCGCAATATTTTACAAAGTCAGTGAACCATGAAATGTGGGTCAAGGTCAAATATGGGTGCTTGCATTTAAGTTGCCATCCTGAGATACAAGTTTGTACCAAGTATCATTAATGAAGCTCTTATAGTTCTTGAGAAATAAACTTGACCAGTTGGGTGAAGTCTAGGGTGGTCACAATATTTTACAAAGTCAGTGAACCATGAACTTTAGATAAGGTCAAATATGGATGCTTGCATTTAAGTTGCCATCCCCAGATTCAAGTTTGTACCAAGTATCATTAACAAAGCTCTTATAGTTCTTGAGAAATAAACTTGAACCTTAGGGTGAACGCTAGGGTGGTCGCAAATGTTGACGCCTTGACAAACAGACAGACAAACAGATGAACGGACGGAAAACCGGGCGCCTATATCGTGCCATGCTAATAGCAGGTGGGACAAAAAATGAAAATGGGATCCATCTTGAAACCCTGTTATATCCAAACAAAAATGTATAGCTTACCTTAAATATTCGGCTATAAGACGAGGATTCCTCCAAAATGAGCCCCCAAAAATTACCCTGTCTTATAGCCGAAGGTCATGAATTGCAGGCTGTTTTCCCGGCAATGTCTGGCGAAGACCAGACATACGGAAAAAGCTGATCGGTGATATTTGAATTTATATAAATCGCCGCCCACAAACCACGCTACCATTTTTCTGCAGGCTATCGGTAAATGACGTCATCTGACGCCAGCACCCCCACACGTGTATAATGTCATTGTGTGTATATCTTTCATAAAAAAAATGTCTGGAACCGGTAAAAAATATTTTCTCGATAGCTAAAAGGTTGTGAATAGAGGTGGATAGAAAACCAGTGCTTTGCACAGCTCCCAAATTATCCCCAGAAGCTCTGTGTCAATAAGCAACAACAGCGTTCGACTTTTCCCGCCAAGCGTCTGCTAATTGGCACCAAAACATAACCATTCTTGAGATCTTAGAATAGTTCGTTTTTATTGTGCAAACATCTACCGTTAGATGTAGCTAATTGTCATAGGAGCAATTAAATCATTTTCACATTGATTGTGGATTAAATTTTATGATTGGAGGATAAACGCAAATTAGAGACATAACTTGACCATATTTTCACACCTTTTGGACACGCATGGCATGGTGGCAATTATATGACAGGGATTAACAATAGTGTCATACTTGAACCGTAATAAATACACAGATGGTTTGTCTCTGAATCAACAGTGCAGCAAGTACTGCGATTTACTTACTGCTCTAGTTTTACCGTATTTAAGGACTCAACTAGAAATGTGTCCAAAGTACACAGATGCCCCCGCTTAGCACATTAATCTTTAAGTGGTGCAAATACCAATCTGTGCGAGTTTCGGCATTCCACCAATAGTGACCTTGACGTTAAAAGTCGAAATCACTCGAGATATTGTCATAAGGAACATTTGTGTGAAGTTATTTTGAAATCGGTGAAGAAATGTAAGTGCTAGAGGGGTGACAAAGTTTTTCTAAAAATAGCCACAGTGACCTTGACCTTGAAAGTGGAACTCGCTAGAGATATTGTCATAAGAAACATTTGTGTGAAGTTATATTAAAATTAGTCAAGAAATGTAAGCGCTAGAGCGAAGACAAAGTTTTTCTAAAAATAGCCACAGTGACCTTGAACTTGAAAGTCAAAATAGCTTGAGATATTGTCATAAGGAACATTTGTATGAAGTTATATTGAAATTGGTGAAGAAATGTAGGCGCTAGAGCAATGACAAAGTTTTTCTAAAAATAGCCACTGTGACCTTGACCTTGAGGTGATGACCTTGAAAGTCAAACTCGCTCAAGATATTGTCATAAGGAACATTTGTGTGAACTTATATTGAAATCAGTGAAGAAATGTAGGCGCTAGAGCAATGACAAAGTTTTTCTAAAAATAACCTCTGTGACCTTGACCTTGAGGCCATGACCTTAAAAGTCGAACCTGCACGAGATATTTTTATAAGGAACATTTGTGTGAAGTTTATTGAAATTGGTGGTATAAATACCTTAACCAGTCTTAAACATTAAAATTTTTCTAATTCTATGACCTTGACCTTGAGGTCATGGGTATGGGTGGGGGTATTGCTGAATAAACCATTGGACCTACATGTATCATCATAGTAAATATAAACCAAATCCATTGTATGGTTATGAAAATATGAGCTCAAGTTCTACCTGGTACAAATACCTTAACCTGGGTCTTAAACATTAAAAATTTCAAGTCCATGACCTTGACCTTGAGGTCATGGGTATGGGTGGGGGTATTGCTGAATAAAACTTCAGTCCTATATCTATCATCATACTGAATATGAACCAAATTCATTACACGGTTTGGAAAATATGAGCTCAAGTTGTACCTGGTACAAATACCTTAACCTGGGTCTTAAACGTTAAAAATTTCAAAGTCCGTGACCGTGACCTTGAGGTCTAGGGTATGGGTGGGGGTATTGCTGAATAAAACTTTGGACCTATATCTATCATCATACTAAATATAAACCAAATCTATTGTATGGTTTGGAAAATATGAGCTCAAGTTCTACCTTGTACAAAAACCTTAACCTGTGTCTAACAGGATTACGTACGTACACACTTTCGTACGTTCGAAACGCACGTACTCACGGACGCACGTACGGAAAACCGAAAAACTATATGCCCCCGGCATCATACGATGCGGGGGCATAAAAAGACTGAGAGTTGTAGAAGTTTTATTTTGCACTTGCCCAACTGGGATTTGCCAGCCCCTGTCGTTTATTAAATAGAAGTCTGTGTAGCTGTCTAGCCTTAGCCAGCAAAGCATGTACCGGGCCAACTTCGGGCCGACAGCGATACGACATATCGGCCCCACGTTTGCCTGCTATTTTGTGCTAACTGGGCCGTTGGTTCTGAATCTGAATAGCTAGGTGTTGTGTTCCCCGATAAATAAAAAGTTACTTATAGAAAAGCTGCAACAAATATTTCTAAATTTTTTGGATGGAAATAAATTTCCCCCCTTTTCCAACACTTAAGAGACCTACCTATTCAGATTCAGTAAGAGTTGTCTCTCTTTTTAACTCTCACAAACGAAGACACAGAATGTCAACAGACATAAACAAGCCATGTAAGGGAAAAGTAGAGGAGTTTTCTGACGAAAAAAGTCCGATTTCTCACATCTAAACGGCATCTGGCAGTAGCAGATAGGCCCCGACACATATGGCAAAAATTTGACCTGTCTTATAAAAGAGTATAAGCCAAATCCCAAATTAGAAAAACTGAGTACGGGGTACCGTCTTATAGCCCAATTGCCTTACAGCCAAATTTTTATGGTACCGTAAAAATTCGGCTATAAGACGAGGATTTTTCCCTCCAAAAACAGCCCCAAAAAACGACCCCGTCTTATAGCCGAGGTCATGGACTGCGGGCTTTTTTCCGGCAATGTCCGGCGAAGACCAGACATACGGAAAAAGCCGATCGGTGATTTATGAATCGCCGCCCACTAACCACCGCTACAATTTTTCTGCACGCGATCGGAAAATGACGTCATCCGACGCCATTACCCCCACACGTGTTTAATGTCATTGCATGTATCTCTTTCATAAAAAAAAATGTTTGGAACCGGTAAAAAAATATTTTCCCGATAGCTAAGCGGTTGTGAATAGAGGTGGATAGAAAATCAGTGCTTTGCACAGCTCCAGAATTATCCCCAGAAGCTCCGTGTCAATAACCAACAACAGCGTTCGACTTTTCCCGCCAACGTCTATTTGGCGCCAAAACATAACCGTTCATGAGATCGTAGAAAAGTCCGATTTTATAATGCAAAACATCTACCGTTAGATGTAGCTAATAGTCTGAGGAGCAATTAAATCAGTTTCACACTGATTGTGGATTAAATTTTATGACTGGAGGATAAACGCAAATTAGAGACATAACTTGACCATATTTTCACACCTTATCGACACGCACCGCAGGGTGGCAATTATACGACAGGGATTAACAATAGTGTCATACTTGAATAAATACACAGATGGTTTGTCTCTGAATTGACAGCGATTTACTTACTGGGTTACTTTTACCCGTATTTAAGGACTCAAAAAGACTGGCGATTTTTTTTTTTTTTGCACTTGTCCCGACCGAGCGTCATAAGGTCAAAGTGCACCTGCCCGGCGTGATTTCGGTCTTGTCCCGGACGGCCGGGAAATGTATTTGTCAGCCCCTGTCGTCTATTAAATAGAAGTTTGTGTAGCCTAAGCCAGCAAAGCATGTACCGGGCCGACAGCGATACGACGTATCGGCCCGACGTTTGCCGCTATTTTGTGCTAGCTGGGGCGTTGGTTCTGAAATTGAATAGCTAGGTGTTGTGTTCCCCGATAAAAAAAAAACGTTCAGTTCCTTATAAAAAAGCTGCAACAACTATTTCTTAATTTTGTGGCTGGAAATGAGGGGTAAGTAGAGGGGTTTTCTGACGAAAAAAAGGCCGATTTCTCACATCTAAATAGCATCTGCCGGAAGCAGATAGGCCCGACAGATATGGCAAAAATTTGACCCGTCTTATAAAAGAGTATAAGCAAAATCCCACTTTAGAATAACTGAAAAAGGGATCCCGTCTTATAGCCGAATCGCCTTATAGCCGAATTTTTACGGTATATAGAAAAATTATGGTCATTTTTCCATATAATCTATACATTTTTGGGATCCATCTTGAAACCCTGTTATATCAATAACCATGTTATTATGAACCATGTTATAATGAGGTTGTGGTGTACCAGTCTGATGGTATGCCACAAATAAAGTTCTGTATGTACCCCCCCCCCCCCCCCCCCCCCCACACACACACACACAAGGGCTTGGAGAAATAAAATGAGCTGCATCGCGCAGAGCTGAAAGCTACCAAACTTTTGAGTGCTGGTAAACCACTTTTGTCTAATCCTGCACATGAAAGATGGTGCAGGTAGGACCGTCCCAAAACCCTTGAGGTTTCTTTGGGTGGAAGGGCTCGAGATGTCATTTTATCTTGATGTCAGATAAAAGTCCCATAAAATCAGAAGCAACATCTCCAAAATGACCTAAAAAGTGATGTCAGGGACTTAAAGGCCTAGCCAGCACTATTATGGTCATTTTAAGTCAGTTAGCCTAACCACTTTTTTCCTGCGTAGGCATATATACAAGTGGTTAGAAAGTACAGTTTGCATTTTGTAATCAGCTACCGTTCTTGAATCAGCTAGAGGGGGAGAATAACTGTACAAAATATTAAATGATCAACCTCCATCAAAGGATGTAGCTAGACCCGGTTAGGATCAGACCACAACTGCCTGATCACCAGTCAAATCACCAGTCAAACGTGTATCCAACTGAGCCACCATGCCAGACGAATGTAATAAAATTCCTGTATAAAGACCACCTTTGGGACTGTTCAAAAGTGGTCTTTAAGACCACTTTTGAACAGCCCCAAAGGCGGTCTCTTAAAAGGAGACACTGGGTGTAGAAAACACAAAGAAAGAATAACTGAAACCATCTCAATAAGCTTTTTAAAGCAGATTTAGTCTTAATTTTAGGTGGTCTTAAGGGGAATGGGAACACCTTCAGGGGAGGTAACTCCTGCAAAAGTATTTTTGTCTCCCATGTCAATAGGGGTCAACTCTTAAAGGAAAGAATTTGCTCCTAAGGAGCAAATTCTTTCCTTTAAGAGTTGACCCCTTTTTCCGTGGGACAGAACTTATAGAAAAGCGTACAGGAAGTCCCGAAAGTTATCTCCCTTAGAAAAATGGCGGAAAAATCTGCCAGGTGTTCCCATTCCCCTTAATAGTGGAATTTTACTTTACATGTATAATTCTGCCGCATAAGCAAGCTGAAATGATAATCAAAATATTTACATAGCATATGTACCTGAAATATTAGGACAGATAGGCCTGAGCAAACAGAGTAAATCCAGATGAGATGCAACATTATTTGCCGTCTCATCAGGGTCTACACCATATCCCACTCATCCAGCTATTTTTAGACACAAGATCCGTAGTAAATTGTACTTGTTCAAATTTTAGAATATGTATTGTAACGAGTCGAGATGTCCGAATATGCAGGGTAAATACAGGAATTCCACACTGTCATAATAAAATAACCCAGTGTTTAGCAAAACCTACATAAGACCTGTGCCCCCAGCGAAGTCTAAGATCAGCCTGGCATGAGTATTCATTTGTGGCCCTTTGAATAGCTCTTGAGGCTACAGGAGGCTCATGCAAGCAGCAAAGACCCTGACATCACGTGAACAAGTCCGAAATGAACACCCCCTTACACCCCACTTTATATAGAGAAAACAGGGGTTTACGGGGATCTACATTATTTTCCTTATTTCTGTTCCTAGACATAGGTTGTGGGTACTCGTTAGAACCGCCTCAATGAGGCAGTCCTAACCAGCACCCGCAACTTATGTTTGCTTTATAAATAAGGAGAATATCATAGATTTTCGTCAGAAAAGTAGCCATTTTGGAGATGTGAAAAAATGAACTATGTCGCACGGGTTTGTTATCGTAATGGAAGACTGTGTAGATGTGCTGGCTGATCCCAGTCTTAGCTGAACAGGCGTTCTTGCCTGCCAGCTCAAATTACAAGATTTTAACATATTAACCCATTGTATACTAGTGGACTCTTCCATTGCTATATATTGGACAAGTCCATTTGTCATATAAGGGGTGTCAGGCCTATATTTTTGTTTTTATTATATTTTTGACGGAAAAATTCTGTTAGCAAATTGTGCAGGCCCAGATTAGACGCCCCGTTCTGCGGCGTCTGATCTGGGCCTGCACTGTTTGCCAAGGTACCCCTTTAGGGGTTTCCCACATACAATGGGTTAAGCTATACTGTAACCCATGTCCTGCTGATTAAATTAATTTAGCCTATCCCATTATAGATTTACTTAATGTGTAATTTATTCGTAAAAATTCATGAAATGAATGTGACCGTAGATACTGATCAGATGGCTTCTTCAGAAGCCATCAGGGCTGAACTTTTTGCAAACAGTGTAGGCCCTGATCAGACGCCACAGAATGTGGCGTCTGATCTGGGCCTGCACTGTTTGCCAGGGTACCCGTTTTGGGGTTTTGGGTACAAAATGGGTTAAGCAGTATTGTTGAAATCTCCAACCATCATTTACCTTTGATGACATATGAATCTAATGCTGTCACCATAGTGTCTAAGGCCTCAGTTCTCGTATCACCATAAGTAACAAGCTGTAAAAAAATAAAAATAAATAAATTAAGTTTTATGTATAAAGAAAAGGTTGACATATAGTTTTACAAGGGGGGGGGGGGGACATTGTTTTGTGTAATTCATGACTAGCAGTAACCATTTCCTCTTCTGTAATTTTTAACAATCATTTCTGTAATTTGAGACTCCTTGTTTGCTTTTCTAAAATTTGTGACTACCTGCCTGCATTTCTGTAATTTATGGCTTTGTTTTCCTAAAATTTGTGAATACCTTCCTGCACTACTGTAATTTGTGACTACCTGTTTACTTTTCTAAAATCTGTGACTACCTTCCTGCACCACTATACTCTGTAACTACCCATTTTCTTTTTTAAAATTTGTGATTCCCTTCCTGCACTTCAATAATTTATGTATTTGTTTGCTTTTCTTCTATTTGTGACTACCTTCCTACACCTGTAATTTGTGACTACATCTTTGTTTTTCCAACATTTGTGACTACCTTCCTGCACAAATTTGTGACTACCTTCCTGCACTATTGTCATTGGAATCTACCTTTTTGCATTTCTAAAACATGTGACTACTTTCCTGCACTTCTGTAATTTGTGTCTACCTGTTTGCTTTACTGTATTAATTTGTGATCAGTGATCCAGATGAAAGTCTAGTTTACAGTTTAAACTTGTCACTTTCTCATCATATACAGTAAAATTCTTATATTAACCCTTGTTCTGCTGAGCCCGGATATGCCTTATCTTTGAAACAATGTAGATCCAGATCAGATGGCTTCTGAAGAAGCCATCTGATCAGGATCTACATTGTTTGTCATTCAGATTGTGAAATTGTTGTAATGATTTGCTACAGGTAATCTGATTGGTTGATAATCAGTAGTGGGTGGGGCATATATGAATATTCAGCAGGACAAGGGTTAAGACCAACTTTGGGACTGTTCAAACTGTTCCACTTCATTACATCAAAAACTCAAGTACATGTATACTGTTGAAAGAAACAAATTACCTTGCAGATCATTGGATCATAATAGATGCTAATTTCACTTCCTTCTTGGATACCACTGTCACACCGAACCTACAAGAAAAATATGGCAGATAATATAGAAGACCCTCGTTTTAATGACAGTATTTGTTCCCAACAAAGAATCCCAATATGCAATAGTATAATAACAAGTAATAAAGAGCTTTCTGCACTGAATTACTACAAGATGTAAATAAGATGGACATTCGTTAGAATTGCCTCAGTCAGGCAATCCTAACAAATATCCACAATTCAGGCAATTCTAACAAATATCCACACCACTTGTTTCTTGAAGTACTAAATATAACATCCTTAAATATCTCCATTAATCTATCTTCTCTTGAGAAAAGGATTTGTTTCACTGAAATTCTTGTTATAATAAGTTTTGTTTTGATGACAGCATAAAAAGGGTTGACTGCAGTGCTGTTTAACGCATAAACAAGTACAAGAAAGAATATTCTTGCACACCAGACAAGGAAATCCGTGATTTTACCCTGGATAGAAATTTATGTTCTGATCCTGGTGTTCCGACCCCAAATCGTATATAATCCCGTGTTAGATAAATGCACTGGTTGATTACAACCTCATGCGCAGCGGTGTCATGCGTGACCTCACTAAACATTCCTGTTGTGTCATCACAAAATGGCGGACGTCGGTAACCGAAGTGACAGCAGCATTAAAAATTCGCAACAGAAATGGAAGGTATGCAAGAAAAAAGAATCCTATATGGGTGTGAGGGTCGGCAAGCCTCGTGATGCCGGACAGTGACCCTCGGGACGGACTTTTTCATCCACCCCTCACACCCATATACGATTCTTATAATATTCAAGAAAGACCAAAAGAAGTTTTCACATAAACCTTATCCTGCTGTTCACGACAACCTCTGTTTTTGTAAACAGTTTAGATTTAGATCATTGTTTGTTTGTATTGGAATTAAACGGCACAGTCAACACTAATTTAGGTAATTTTTGAGTCAGTTTGCCTATCCACACTTTTCCTGGGCAAGCTTATATGTAAGCGGTTAACCAGTACAGTGCACATTCTTTCGCCAGAAACTGACAACTGCCCTTCTTGAATCAGTGGAAGGGAGAGAATGACCGTAGAAAAGATTTCATGATCAATCTCCACAAAAGAATGTTGCCGACCCCAGCAGGTATCGAACCCGCGTCCTCCTGGTTACCAGTCAGACGTGCATGCGACTGAGCTACCGAGGCCCGCTAGATCCAGATCAGATAGCTTCTGAAAAAAGTTTCCACTTAACCCTTATCCTGCTGTTCACAAAACCCCTAATTTTGCTAACAGTTCAGATCCAGATCAGATGGCTTCTGAAGAAGCCATCTGATCAGGATCTACACTGTCTGTCATCCAGTTTGCAAATCTGAATGAATAAATGACATCAAATAATTTGACTGGTTGAAATGAAAATGGGTGTAGTTAAATAAATTTTTGCAGCAGGACATTACGCTAACACACCCGTGCGACATAGTGCATTTTTCTTATCTCCAAATTCGCTACTTTTCTGATGAAAATCCGTGATATTTTTCTTATTTATACTGCAAACATAGAATGTGGGTGCTCGTTAGAACCGCCTCATTGAGGCGGTTCTAACGAGCACCCACAACCTATGTTGTGGAGCAGAAATAAGGAAAATAATGTTTACACCCCTAAACCCCAGTTTTCTCTATATAAAGTGGGGTTTAAGGGAGGTGTTCATTTCACGGACTTGTTCATGTGATGATAAGGGTTAAAAGAAATGAATATACCTTCAGGGAAGGCAACTCTTTCAATAACATTTTTATCAGCCTAACTAGATAGGGTTCGACTCTTATGGGGAATGAGAATATAGGGATCAACCATGGTTTTTCATGCATTAACATTTGCCGGATCCCGAGGAAGCTGTTTGAACATGAGGCCGCTAGGCCGAATGTTCAAATATCTTCCGAGGGATCCGGCAAATGTTAATGCAATGAAATAGCCATGGATGATCGTTGTTCTTGCATAAATTACGAATCCGACAGCAAATTTGGACGAAAACGCTCCAAAGCTCCATATAAATTCCATATAAACTCTTCAAATGCGATAGCAAACCAAAATGGCGGCCAGTTCAGAATGTTGTTTACAATGACGTTGTCATGCAGTGACGTCATCATAGAACTCTCAAACGCTACATTCAGGGCGATAACGTTACGTCGCTCAATGTAACGTAAGCAAAGCAAGGCCCGTCTTGTGATATCAAAAGCTCAAAATCTATGTTCAAACAGCACGCGAATTTCATGATTTGAACATGGTTTTTGCTGTTTGAGCACAGCTTTCGGTCCATTTGACAATGGCTTCAAACAGCCATGCGCATAGGTATTTATGCAAGAACACCTGTTAGACTTTTTGGCTAAATTTCAAAGAGAGACAACATTCAGGACTTCCTGTTCGCTTTTGTACAAGCCCTGTCTGATCTTAAAGGAAAGACAGAAATAAGACACACTTTCTCCCTCTACATAGTACAAGAACAGGAGGCCTTGCCCACTTACCATACACAATAAAAGATACACAACATATTTGCCTCACACAAGCACTTCAAAATTTTCTTTTCTTTTGACTTTCTCAGAATAGTTAAATTTACATTATGTAATACAACTATCATACCATATTAACCGAATACCATCGATCAGTTAGGCCTGGGCATACAGTGTAGACCCAGATGAGACACAGCCAATCTCAGCATCTCATCAGGGTTTACAATGTTTGCCATTCTTTCTGCTATTTTCAGACACAACATCGGTTAATACATTGTGCATATTTATATTTGAATACATATGGTAAGGAATTCAGGTGTCCAAATACTTACGATAAACATGGTCTAAAGCACTTACATGTGGTATATGCAAAGGTTCAATATATTTGGATAATCTCCCAATGGACGGCATACCAAAGGCCTTGTATGGATCCTGAAATAATTATATCACAAAAGATCAGGGGCCAGTTGTTAAAAACTAACGACATCGTTAGTTTACAGTTACAACTTTGATCATTAAAAATGGCAAGTACATGTATACTAAGTATGGCAAATATACTAAATAATTATGCAGAAAAAATGTGAGCAGCTTTTGCAAATGCAAAAGCTGGTCCCTTTTTTCAGCAAAAATACTAAAATTTTAGATATTGTATGTGCTAGAACAGTAAACAATATGACCACTAACGAGCTTGTTAAGCTAACGAGGCTTTGAACAACTGGCCCCAGCTCCAGTTAAAGAGTGGATAACTTTGGGGTCGAGAGATGAAATGATTAAATGGGCTTTTAAAATGCATATCTCAGCTGGCCTCAGTCGGATGCGCTTCTGACTGGTGATCAGGAGGACGCGGGTTCGATACCTGCCGGGGTCGGCAACATTCTTTCATGGAGATTGATCATGAAATCTTTTCTACAGTCATTTTCTCCCTTCTGCGGATTCAAAAAGGGCAGTTGTCAGTTTCTGGAGAAAAAAAATGTGCACTGTACTGGTTAACCGCTTACATATAAGCCTGCCCAGGAAAAGTGTGGATAGGTAAACTGACCGGCTCAAAAATGATCTAAATTAGTGTTGACTGGGCCATTAGACTTCAATATAAACAAACAAACAAAATGCATATCTCATGACTTAAGTATCTTTCAGAAATTTTTTGGACTCTATTAACTGCAGTTTGCAAATGTCTCACAAATTGGCAGTGATGTCCACCATCCAACAAATTGTTCACCATTCCCAAACTTGAGATGCCATTTAACACTTGAGATGCCGGTCATAACAATTGTCTTCTGTCTTGTCATCCGTTTTGTAGTTGCAAACAGTGTTGACCCAGTCTGATCAGGGTCCACACTGTCTGCCTGCAGAGTGAGAACCCAGATCAGACTGCTCCTACATGCGAAAATTTGTTTGAGAAAGTTTGCAATAACTGCAGCAGATGACATAAACAGACAACATACCTCTTTTTGGCAGCTTAAGGGTTATAGCCTGGAAACCCATAACTCCGTTCAGCTAAGGTTGAGCAATCCTGCTTTCAATTTTTTTGTTGCAAGAATAATTTTCTGCAGGTATTTTTAAAAATTTGACTAAATGCCTATGAGAATATCAAGATTTAAGAAAATAAACATCACTTCTGTTTATTCTACAGCCGTCTAGAAATACAGGGCGTATTTGGGGCATGTTCTCATAACTCCGTTCAACCAAATTTATTTGATTATCAAAAGTAATCAGATTCATTCTATGAGTATTATACATGATGAGTATTTTATTAAGACTGTGCACTGTTCTAATTTGTTAAAACTTTTTATTTTCAGTCACATGCTTGTCACTGGTTAGAGATTATTTTGGGGCACCCCTAAAATAGTAAGCATTTTGTGACAAATTTCGATTTTTGTGAATTAAATTGTAAGTCAAAACCGATTTTCTTCAAAACAGGTTGAAATGTTTGTTATTGTCTATAAATTCTGATGTGTGATAACTGTAAAAATGATTCCTTTTCATATTAATCAAAGAAGGGGGTGAACGGAGTTATGAGATTGAACGGAGATATGAGAAAACGGGATAATACTTTTGGCTAAAACGTCTGGCTAAACTGTCCTATGTCATTCTGTCCATGCTGCTAAGACAAGATTGCACAGTTCTGCAATCTTGTCTGAATATTCACTGTTTACACAGGCAGTAAATATCCTGCGTAGCCAGCATATGACAAGAATTTGCAAGTATGCAAAAAATATGACATTTTTATTTTCAGTTTTCATCTTCTTTTATTCAGCTTAAAGGGTTGAGGGATGAAATTCATTAAACTGCATTTCTGATTTAACCTTTAGCTTGCTAAGTTTTATTCAATATTCACCCTTTGAAGTGGGTACCCTTATTTCGGCAGTCATAATTTAGTACAAGACAATAGCGCTCAGTGTGTGCTTTGAACGATAAAATTGATAGCTTGTGTAGCTACCTATATTATGGCTACATATTTATCACCAGTAGTTGTTTAGATTGATTGGGTCTCGTATTCACAAAATTGTGATACAACAGGTAAAGGCGATCTGTTGAAAACTGGTACTTGAAAAATCGTCTATTTTTAACGTCATTTCCGGGTGAAAAATCTAAGAGCCGGTAATGTTGGTAAAACCTGTGCCCTTCTAAGGAAAAAGGATCACTCCTGCATTGAACAACCTTATAGGCTGGAGTGTACTTGTTTTCTTATGAGAGTGATAAGCTGCTTAATTTGCTAAAGTCGCCTCAAGCATGCTAAAGGTTAAGCTCTAAGGTTTAAGCAGGCTGAAGACAAACCTCTGCATAAACTCGGCATTCAATCCCCCAGCCATCAACTGGAATATCGCTCTGTTTATACAGTAACTCATGACCTGTAACAGAACAGCAAAGGTGTAAAGTCCAACACAAAAAAAATCAAATTTCATAGGATTCAGTAGAATGCATAAACTTCCAAGGGGACCAATATGACCCAGTGGTACTGACCCTTCCCTGTCAAAGATGGCTACGCTTAAGGGGAATGGGAACACATTCAGGGGAGGTAACTCCTGCAAAAGTATTTTTGTCTCCCATGTCAATAGGGGTCAACTCTAAGAGGAAAGAATTTGCTCCTAAGGAGCAAATTCTTTCCTTTAAGAGTAGACCCCATTTTCTGTGGGACAGGGCTTATAGGAAGTCCCGAAAATTGTCTCCCTATGAAAAATGGCGGGGAAAAATCTGCCAGGTGTTCCCATTCCCCTTAAAGAAAAGAATCTGCTCCTTTAAGATGCCCAGAAAACTGCAGTTGAAAATGTGGTCTGTTTATGTTGTCTGCTGAATGTTCTTGCAAACGTTTAAAACATTTTTTTTTTTTGCACACGGGCAAACAGTGAGGACCCTGATCAGACTGCTAGGAGCACTCTTATCTAGGTCCTTACTGTTTGCAACAATGATTTTTTAAGTAACCAGCGGACAACAAAGCAGATAACATTTCTTGTGACTGGTATCTTAAGATTGAAGAATGAAGCCTTTAAGCACAAATCATGACTAGCAGGTATTTATTTTCTCTTTTTTTTTCAGAGAAAATAAGACTGCTCGGCAGACGATTCACATGACAATGGCAAGCCATCTTTCTCTGAAAAATCAGAAAAAAATAGTCATCTGCTCTGGAATTTTTCATAGTGCCATAAGGCTTAAAACGGAAGCGAAAAGTAAACTTTTTTTTCTCTTCAACCAGTATTGGAAAAATTATTATTATCTTTGCGTATTTTATTTTGGTTTTACAGTTTCACTGATATTGAGCCAATCGTTAATCGGAAGTGGCTGGAAACTGGAGAACAGGAGAAAAAAAGAAAAAATACCCGACCTCCCATTGCAGAACTTGGCTACTAGCATGTTACCTGCGCAAGGCTCAAACACGAAAATCTATCCATGTTATATAATGCAGTAAGACAGTATGTATTCTTCTAGATATAATGGTAACAACAAGATACTGTTGGACTTGATAGTAATTCAATATATTAACTAATTTTGAATAGTCTCAATGTCCAACTGTTGTTGATTTAACAATATTTATCATATGACATCGCGTCTGAGAATGAAATAACGCCATATAATCAATTTGATAATCCACTATAATCCACTTAAATATGCAAATTAATTAGATACGCCCCATAATGTTAGGTGTACAACGTTCTTAACGAAGTCACATTTACAAATGGCAGAATATTGAAATTTTTGTTAAACAATCATGAAAATGTGTTTTAAATGTCATATGATAAATAGAATCTTGCATTCTTGCTCATGTATTATTGAATTTATGAAACTCGTTGAGAAAAAGGGATAAAATACTCGGCAAAGCCTCGTGTTTCTTCCCTTTTCCTCAACTTGTTTAATAAATTTAATAATACATGAACACTCATGTAAGATCCTCTATTAATTCACCCTGACAAAATGAAACCTGATGTGCAATAATATTATTTACCAATATACGATAATTTTCCTATATTCAGACCACCCAAAGGGTGGTCTCTAGCTAGAGGACACTGGATGTAGAAAATACATGTACAAAGCAAGACATTGTTTTGGGGTTTAACGACAGGTCAACCTTGGGGGTCATTTTTGGGGGCTCCCAGAGAAAGGGAGAAAAGAGATAGAAGAGATGAAAGAGAGAGAAAGAAGAAAATGGAGTAAAGTGTAGAAACAAAAAATAACAACAGTTCCACTCTTAATTCAACTACTGCTGGGAAAACAGGCCTAGCCAACTGTAAGCCAATATACAGAGGACCCGCGTTAAAACGACAGTATTTGTTCCCTATTATTGTGCCAATACTAGAGAAAGTGCCCAGTGGGGCACGTATACCCCCGACCAGTGCCATCCCTTTTAGTGGAAATGAAAATTTGTTTGAAGCATTGAACCTTTCCATATAAACTTTCCATATAGTCCACTGAGAATAACTAATGCATTTCAACAAATATAGTATAATTTATCATATCCAAAGATGAAACTGCTTGTCTTTGCTGAATAATAAAAATTCAAAGTTTGTTGCAATTTGTAACAATTTCAACTGGAAACAACAAACATAGAATAGGCTGTCATAGAACATTTGCTGAATTAAAGCAATGCATTTTTTATTACTACTTGCATTTATTATAGTCTGCATTTCAAGAGAAAATATTATGCAAAATTTAACAGTTCTAGTCGCTGTTGTTTCTAAGATCACAAGGACAATATACATGTATAAACTGACAAATCTGACAAGGGTCACAGCATAAAGAAACAACAAAGTAACTAATAATGAACAGATGGAAAGACAAAAACTATAACCTTTGATAAACTTTGTATGCAAGGAGTATAATGAAAACAGTTATCAAATCCTGTACCATATACTATTATGTGATGTATACATGAGACATTATTCTAATAAATACTGTTTAAACCTAAACAGTTAACACAAAACTTGGACATGATCAAAATGTGTAAGTCCTTATTATTGACCCATAGCCCCACCCGGGGGCTTGACACAGGAGCTTAGATATTCCATATGAAAGTTAATACTATAGCTATATTCTGTACCAAATATGAAGAGAATCTAACATTAGGTTACAGAGATATAAGCAATCAAAAGGGTTTAACACAAAACTTCGACATAAAAGTTGACAAACTGACAGACAGCCCACCCAGGGGCTTGACCCAGGGGCTTAGATACTCCATATGAAAGGTTATGCTATAGAGATATCCTTTACCAAATATGAAAAGAATCTAACATGTAGTTACAGAGATATGAGCAATCAAAAAGGTTTAACACAAAACATTGACGTAAATATTGATGAACGGACTGACGGGTGGACAGCCCACCCAGGGGCTTGACCCGGGAGCTAAGATATTCCAAATGAAAGGTAATGCTATAGAGATATCCTGTACCAAATATGAAGAGAATCAAACATGTGGTGACAGAGATATGAGCAATCAAAAAGGTTTAACACAAAACTTTGACTTAAAAGTTGACAAACGGACGGACAGCCCACCAAGGGGCTTGACCCAGGGGCTTATATATTCCCTATGAAAGGTAATGCTATAGAGATATCCTGTTCCAAATATGAGGAGAATCCAACATGTGGTGACAGAGATATTAGCAATCAAAAAGGTTTAACACAAAACTTTGACGTAAAAGTTGACAAACGGACGTACAGCCCACCCAGGGGCTTGGATATTCCATATGAAAGGTAATGCTATAGAGATATCCTTTACCAAATATGAAGAGAATCTAACATGTGGTTACAGAGATATGAGCAATCAAAAAGGTTTAACACAAAACTTTGACATAAAAGTAGATGAACAGACAGACGGACAGACAAACAGACCACCCAGGGGCTTGACCCAGGGGCTTAGTTATTCCATATGAAAGGTAATGCTATAGAGATATCCTTTACCAAATATGAAGAGAATTTAACATGTGGTTACAGAGATATGAGCTATCAAAAAGGTTTAACGCAAAACTTTGACGTAAAGGTTGACGAACGGTGGGACGGACGGAAGTACGAACGAACGAACTAACTAACGAACGAACGAACTAAAGAACGGACGGAAAGACGAAAACTATATACCCCCTGACATACTTCGTATGTCGGGGGTATAATAACGAATATGCCATTATAAAGAATACCCGTCAGGATTATGATAGGTTATAAAGTCTATAATTACTCCAAGAAACAAATGTTATAGACATTTGTAAGAATGCCTCGATGAGGCGATTCTAACAAATGTCTATAACATTTGTTTCTTTGAGTATTAAATCGAGGCGATTCTAACAAATGTCTAAAATGTCTACAACATTTGTTTCTTGGAGTATTAAATTACACGAATCTTTCATGACTATGGATTCAATTTGGGCATTTTCAACCCGACGGAAGCCCAAGGCGCTCGGAATCGAGGCTAAACCTTGAGCTAAATTCATTACATTGAAATTGTCGTTATAACGAGTTTTGCTGTTATAAGGAATGTCTAAATATGTTTTAAAAGAACAATTAATCTTAACTCTTATCCTGCTGAATAAATTAATTTAGCAACACCCATTTCTTACTATCAACCAATCAAATTACTTGCTATAATGAATCTGTTCAATTCACAAACTGATCAGATGGCTTCTTCAGAAGCCATCTGATCTGGATCTACCTTGTTTGCAAAGGTAGAGGTTATTGTGTTCAGCAGACTGACGGTTAATTTTGCTGGTCTTAATTGCAGAAGTTCCCTTGCTGGTCTTAATTGCAAAAATTCCCTTGCTGGTCTTAATTGCGAAAATTCCTTTGTTGGTCTTAATTGCGGAAATTTCCTTGCTGGTCTTAATTGCGGAAATTCCGTATATGCTATACCTTTAGCCGAGCGGATCATCTGATGTACAAGATCAATTCCTGTAATACACTCAGTAATGGGATGTTCCACTTGAAGACGTGTATTCATTTCCAGGAAGTAGAAGTTCTTCTTGGAGTCAACCAGAAATTCAACAGTACCTGAAATTTAGTTTAAACAATATTTTATTAACTTCTTTTCAATTACAGATATAACTAGAGAAAGCGACCAGTGGGTCACGTATACCCCTAGCCAGGGCCATACTCTGATATAGCTTTCAAGCTTGTATGTAATATGAATGAAGATGTCAAGAAGCTATAAGAATCTATAAATGTGCTTGTAAAAGCTAAACTAAACATAAAATTACTAAATGGACCAAGGGAGTGAGGGCATCAAGGTTACTGAAGGAGTGGGGGTATCAATGTTACCGAAGCAGCAGGGTGGGTTATGCATCAATGGAATCTTTGGACTGGTATGCAACATCGATGCAAGTATCAATTGAATTTGTCTTAGAGTTTAGAACATACAGGCATCTATAAACTTTGTCATAAAACTTGAACCAAATGTAAAATTTCGAAGTCCGTGACCTTGAGGTCAAGGTCACCCTGGGTGGGGGAAGGGACATACATCACGAAATGTTGGAACTGGTACATTGATGCAAGTATCAACTGAATTTGTCTTAGAGTTTAGAACATATGGGCATCTATAAACTTTGCCATAAAACTTTAACCAAATGTAAAATTTCAAAGTATGTGTCCTTGACCTCAAGGTCACTGTTGGGGGGGGGGGGGCCCTGTCACCAAATGAAACCAATAGGGTTTATTAGCACGGACGGTCCGACTCGCACCGCGGTTCCTGGACAGGCTTAGATCCTCTAAGACGGTTTACCAGTACTCGTGTGCGGGCCGGATTCAGCTCTGCGTGGCAGCATCATGCAGCCCATATATTTCTTCAAGACCCTATGGGCGGGGGCTATACGAACAGACGGATGGACGGACAGATGGAAAGACGGACACATGGAAGGACGGACAGACGAACGGCAGGAAAAACTATATACCCCCATAGCCGGGGGTATAACAAGAATGGAACATATTAGAAAGATCAACAGGATTTGAAGACAAGCAAGGTTGCTTATATTAATAATCATCTCCTGTCAAGTAACTACAAGAGAATTATTTCATATAGAGTCAATATACAGTCAACCCTTTGTTAAAGACTACCTGTGAACAAAGACCACCTGTCTACAAAGACCACTTTTGATTCCTCCAATCTAATTAAGACTATATAATGCACCTGTCAACAGACACCACCTGTGCACTAGGACCAGAGGACAGTCAAAATCCTTCCCAAATGCATATTTTTACCCTGAACAAAGACCACTTTGCTTTAAATAGCATTAACCAAAGCTTTGAGTTAGGCAATTGTTTTGGGACTTCTTTAAATGAGCCAAATTAAAATTTGGTGTGATTCATTATTAAAACCTGAAGTTATGTTGTGTGTTTAGAGGATTTAAAGTAAATTAATCAAATGTAACTTGTGTGTTAGAATAAATTCTGTGGAATAACCCTTGTCTTCTTGAAGTAAAGCAGTTTATGCAAAACTGACCCTCTGAATAAAGACCACCTGTGAAAAAAGACAATATTTCTTCTTTCCCATGAGTGGTCTTTGTAGACAGGTTTGACTGTATTGAGTATATTTAACTCAATGAGAATGCAAAATTTTGTAAAATTGTTCCCCACTACAACACAAGCTCATTATAACACTGTTCATTATAACACGCTTTTGGATATAACACGGTTTCAAGATGGATCCCAAACTGTATAGATTATATAGAAAAATGACCATAAATGGTCATTTTTCTGTATAATCTATCCATAAATGGTCATTTTTCTGTATAATCTATCCATAAATGGTCATTTTTCTGTATAATCTATCCATAAATGGTCATTTTTCTGTATAATCTATCCATAAATGATCATTTTTCTGTATAATCTATATATATTTTTGTTTGGATATAACACGGTTGGTTGTACAAGTGACATGGTTTCTGGTTTAGACCCCATTAACCCATTCAGTACCATAAACCCCTAAAGGAGTACCTTGGCAAACCGTGCAGGCCCAGATCAGGCGTCTGATCAGGGCCTACACTGTTTGCAAAACGGTTAAGCCATTTCCTGAATAAATTTTGAAGAAAACACAACCTGACACCCTAAATTTTGAAATGGACTCCTGCCATTATAAGGTGGAAGATTCCATTTGGTACGAAGGTTGTGGTGTAGAAAAGAGTATCGGAGTGTTTAAAATTTGTATGTGTGTGTGTGTGTGGGGGGGGGGGGGGGGGGGGGGGGAATATGGGGGAGAAGGCAGGGGGCTGCCTGATAAGATGGTATGCACAGGTTGATTTCTTTTGGTCTTCATTATGGGCACATTGTATTGAGGTTTGATACCTCCCCCCACCCCAGTTTATACTAATTCATTTAAATTGATTGCGATGAAAGCTCCAAGCTTAAGGAATCCCCTCTCGAACACTCCTTCCGGATATCATCATGTGCATGCGAGAGGCAGTGACTTGTACACCACTGCTACCCATTTACACCTGGGTTGAGTGGCGCATTGTCATAACGTGTCTTGCCCAAGGACACACCTCGACTCCGGTGGCCGGATTCGAAACCATCACTGAACTATCGAGGCTGACTTATGTCCCCCTTAACACTATCTAGGTCATTTTGGAGAAGTTGCTTTCGAATTTGTGGAACTTTTTCCAGATACTAAGATGAAATGACTTCGCAAGCCCTATCGCTCAATGAAACTGCTCAAGAGAGTCCAATTTGCACCACTTTTCTTGGGCGGGCTTAGACCACAACATTTTTCTCGGGCAGGCTTAGACCACAACACTTTTCTTGGGCAGTGTTAGACTTTCTAAGTGGTTTACTAGTACTCAAATGCAAGGTCAGTGGCAGTGCTTCCATGCAGCTAAATCTATTTCTCCATGCCACCATGAGCAGGGGGTGAAAACTGATCATGAAATCTATTCTTTGCCTTCTGTTGATTCGAGAAGGGCAGTTACAAGTTTCTGGCAAAAGCATTAGCATGTTACTGGTGAATGGCTTATGTACGAGCCTTCCAAGGAAAAGTGGCAAGGTAAACCAACCTACCACAATGATCCTAAGTACAATAAAATTCCTATATTGAGACCACCTTTAGGACTGTTCAAAAGTGGTCTTAAAGACCACTTTTGAACAGTCCTAAACGTTGTCCCAGACTAGAGAACACCGTATGCAGAAAACACAAAGAATAATTGAAACTTTCTAAACAAGCTTTTAAGAGCAGAATTAGTCTCAATTTTTGGTGGTCTGAATAGAGGAATTTTCCTGTATTGGGACAGATAGGCCTAAGCAAACAGTGAAGACCCAGATCAGACTGAAGGAGCAGTCTGATCAGGGTCTACACTGTTTGCCATTCTGTCTGCACCTTTTAGACTCCATGCTGGATCGTGAAACAAATTTGTTAAAATCTAAGGAGAATTACAGTTAAGTTTTCAAAGTGTCGGAATTTTTAGGATTTTCACGGTACTCAATATGATCTAAACAGTTTAACTGGTCTGTTAAGCTCCAAACATAGAAAAGAGACATACCTGCCGAGGAATAGCCTACAGCTCTAGCTAGAGCAACTGCCTGGTCTCCCATAGCTTTCCGCATTACTGGATCAACAAATGTACTGAAATAGTGAACAAGAGGGCCATGATAGCCCCGGCTCGCTAACCTGATCCATAGAGTAACAAGTGGGCCACGGGGAGGGCCATTATTGACCCCAGGGCTATAATGTGCATAATGCTGAGGGAGGTCTAAAAAGGTGAAGCTTCATACCAAATATCAACAAAGGCTATAATTTGAACAATCTTGGCAAAGGTCCGCTAGATGAAGCTACATACCAAATATCAAAGACCTGGGCCTTGGGGTTTCAGAGCAGAAGATTTTTTAAAGATATTCCCTACATAAGCCTTTGTAAAACCAAATGGCCCTGGGGCAGGGGCATTTTTGGCCTCAGGGCTATAATTTAAACAATCTTGATAGAGTGCCACTAGATGAAGCTTCACACCAAGTATCAAAGACCTAGGCCTTGTTGTTTCAGAGAAGAAGATTTTCAAAGATTATCTCTATATAAGTCTATGTAAAAACAAAGGGCCCCGGGGCGGGGGCATTTGTGGCCGCGAGAGTTATAATTTGAACAATCTTGGTAGAGGTCCACTAGATGAAGCTCCATACCAAATATCAAAGACATGTGCCGTGCAGTTTCAGAGAAGAAGATTTTTAAAGATTTCCCTATATAAGTCTATGTAAAACCAAAGGGTCTCGGGGTGGGGGCATTTTTGGTCTCAGGGCTATAATTTGAACAATCTTGGTAGAGGTCCACAAGATGAAGCTTCTTACTAAATATCAAAGACCTGAGCCTTGCGGTTTCAAAAGAAGTTTTTTAAAGATTTTCCCTATATAAGCCTATGTAAAACCAAAGGGCCCAGGGCGGGGGTATTTTTGGCCCAGGCACTATAATTTGAACAATCTTGGTAGGTGTCCACTAGATGAAGCTTCATACCAAATAGCAAAGACCTGGGCCTTGCGGTTTCAGAAGATTTTTAAAGATTTTCCCTATATAAGTCTATGTAAACCAAAGGGCCCCGGGGTGGGGGCATTTTTGGCCCCAGCACTATAACTTGAATATTCTTGGTAGGGGTCCACTGGATGAAGCTTCCTACCAAATATCAAAGACCTGGGCCTTGCTGTTTCAGAGAAGAAGAGTTTTAAAGATTTTCTCTATATAATCCTATGTAAAACCAAAGGGACCCAGGGTAGGGGCATTTTTGGCCCCAGCACTATAATTTGGACAATCTTGGTAGGGGTCCACTAGATGAAGCTTCATACCAAATATCAAAGACCTGGACCTTGTGGTTTCAGAAAAGATTTTTCAAGTTTTCGGTGAAAAAATCTATTTTTGGCTCCTGTGACCAAGATGTGCAGCGGACCGGAACTATTTGAACAACTTTGAAAGAGGACCACCAAAGGATCATTCCTATGGAGTTTGGTCAAAATCCGATCAGTGGTTTAGGAGGAGATGTAGTTTGAAGAAATTGTTTATGGACGGACGGACACACGCACACACCCACGATGGACGACGGACGAAAAGTGATCCCAAAAGCTCACCTTGTCACTACATGACAGGTGAGCTAACAAGAGGCCCAAGAGGGCCTGTCGCTCCACCGGCTAACTTCAGACAATTGTCATATTTATTACATTAACCAATGGTATACTAGTGGACTCTTCTATTGCTACATGTTGGACCAGTCCATTTGTCATATAAGGTGTGTCAGGCCTATTTTTTTTTCTATTTTTGATGGAAAATTCTGTTAGCAAATAGTGCAGGCCCTGATCAGACATGGTGTTCTGTGGGGTCTGATCTGGGCCAGCACTGTTTGCCAAGGTACCCATTTAGGGTTTTCCTGCATGCAATGGGTAAAAAAGAAACAAGTGATCCACCCAAGGAATGTCCATTCTATATTTTTTGGACCCCAGAGCCATGGTTGGCAGGATTTATGTGAGTGACCATTTGGCATTGCTCCTTTCTAAATATCTAAAGCTCTGGGCCTTATGGTTTCAGAGAAGAAGACTTTTTTAAGTTTTTCCTATTATAAGTCTATGGGAACTAATATGCCTCTGGGCGTGACCAATTTTTTACCCCAGGGGCATTGTTGGCAGGATTTATTTGAGTGACCACTTGACGTTGCTGCATACTTAATATCTAAGCTCTGGGCACTGATGGTTTCAGAGAAGATTTTTGTCAGTTTTTCCCAGTATAAGTCTATGGGAGCTTATGGGCCTCAGGGTGTGGCCAATTTGGACCCCAGGGGCATAGTTGGCAGGATTTATGCAGATGAATACTTCAAGTTGCTACATACTAAGCTCTTGGCCTTATGGTTTCAGAGGAGAAAAGTTTCAAGATTTTGTCATTATTAGTCTATGGGAGCTACTAAGCACCGGGGCGTTGCCAATTTGGACTCAAGAGTCATAGTTCGCAGGACTTAGTAGGTGACCACATAACTTTGCTACATACTACAGTTCAACCTGTATTAAGCAAGTGCCTAAGGGATAGTCAAAATATGCTTGCTTAAGACAGGTTCTTGCTTAATACAGGTGAAATTTAACACATCTGCCTTTCTTGGGAACTGAATGCCTGCTTGCTTAAGACAGGTTGCTTGCTTAATAGAGGTGGCCACTAAGACAGGTTTTACTGTAAATGTCTTAGCTTTAGGCTTTATGGTTTCAGAGAAGAGGTTTTTCCGTTTATTGGTCTATGGAAGCTAATGAGCCAAAGGTGGTGGCCATGGCAGCCATGTTTTTTGTCTGATCAAAATTTCTTCAATGAATCTGACAATGGTAGACACAAGGAACATTCATGAAAATTAAGAACGAAATCCATTTAGCGGTTTTGGAGGAGAAGATTAAAAAAAAAAAAAAAAGATCCCTTTATGAGTCTATGGAAGCTAATTAGCCAATGGGCGTGTCCATGGAGGCCATGTTTTTTGTCTGATCAAAATTGCTTCAAGGAATCTGACAGAGGTCCACCCAAGGAACATTCATGCAAAGTAAGAATGAAATCCATTACGTTGAGCGGTTTTGGAGGAGAAGGTTTTTAAAACTTTTCCCCATATAAGTCTTTGAAAGTTAATGAGCCAAGGGGCATGGCCATGGCAGTCATGTGGGGCATGGCCATGGTGGCCATGTTTTTTGCCTGATCCGAATTTCTTCAAGGAATCTGACAGAGGTCCACCCAAGGAACATTCATGCAAAATAAGAATAAAAACCATTGAGCGGTTTCGGAGGAGAAGATTTTTAAATATTTTTTTCTGCTTGCGATGCCATTTTGTTCTGCATGTAACAAAATTCTTTGAAGGAATTCAGAAGAGGACTATGTGAGAAACATTCCTGTGAAGTTTGGTTACAATCGACCAAGTGAGTGAGTGAGTGTTTGAGTTTTACGTCTCACCAACAGCTAAGGTCATACGGAGACGGGACCTCGGTTTAAAGACTCATCCGAAAGTCTGGAGAAGCCCGGGATCGAACCTGCGACCCCTGGTTTACAAGGCGAGTAGCATAACCACTACACCACGGAGGCTTCTACAATCGACCAATAAGTTAAGGAGGAAATGTTTAAAGAAAAAAGTTAACGCACGGATGCACAACCGCACAGACGCACAACAGACACAGGGCCATAACATATAACATAAGACCCGTCGGTCTTTGGCCAGTGGAGCTAAAAAATGAACAGATTTATGTTTTTATTTCTTTCTTAGCTCACCTGTCACGTAGTGACAAGGTGAGCTTTTGGGATCACTTTTCGTCCGTCGTCCGTCGTCAGTGCGTGCGTGTGTGCGTGTGTGTGTGTGTGTGTGTGCGTAAACTTTTTCTTCAAATGACATCTCCTCCTAAACCGCTGATCGGATTTTGACCAAACTTCACAGCAATGATCCTTAGGTGGTCCCCTTTCAAAATTGTTCAAATGGTTCCGGTCCATTGCACATCTGGGTCACAGGAGCTAAAAATAGTTTTTTTAAAACAAAATTTTAAAAATCTTCTTCTCTGAAACCGCAAGGCCCAGGTCATCGATATTTGGTATGAAGCTTCATCTAGTGGACCTCTACCAAGATTGTTCAAATTATAGCCCTGGGGGCCAAAATGCCCCCGCCCCGGGGGCCTTTGGTTTTACATAGGCTTATACAGGGAAAATCTTTAAAAATCTTCTTCTCTGAAACCGCAAGGCCCAGGTCTTCAATATTTGGTATGAAGCTTCATCTAGTGGACCTCTACCAAGATTGTTCAAATTATAGCCCTGGGGGCCAAAATGCCCCCGCCCCGGGGGCCTTTGGTTTTACATGGGCTTATACAGGGAAAATCATTAAAAAATCTTCTTCTCTGAAACCACAAGGCCCAGGTCTTTAATATTTGGTGTGAAGCTCGACCTGGTGGACCTCTACTAAGATTGTTCAAATTATAGCCTTGGGGCCAAAAATGCCCCCGCCCCGGGGGCCTTTGGTTTTACATAGGCTTATACAGGGAAAATCTTTAAAAATCTTCTTCTCTCAAACCGCAAGGCCCAGATCTTTGATATTTGGTATGAAGCTTCATCTAGTGAACCTCTTTCAAGATTGTTCAAATTATAGCCTTGGGGCCAAAAATGCCCCCGCCCCGGGGGCTTTTGGTTTTACATAGGCTTATACAGGGAAAATCTTTAAAAATCTTCTTCTCTCAAACGGCAAGGCCCAGTTCTTTGATATTTGGTATGAAGCTTTATCTATTGGACCTCTTTCAAAATTGTTCAAATTAAAGCCCTGGGGGCCAAAATGCCCCTGGGGCGGGGGCCTATGGTTTTACATAGGCTTATATAGGGAAAGTCATTAAAAAAACTTCTTCTCTGAAAACACAAGGCCGAGGTCTTTAATATTTGGTGTGAAGCTTTACCTGGTGGACCTCTACTAAGATTGTTCAAATTATAGCCTTTGGGCCAAAAATGCCCCCGCCCTGGGGGCCTTTGGTTTTACATAGGGAATACAGGGAAAATCTTTAAAAATCTTCTTCTCTGAAACCGCAAGGCCCAGATCTTTGATATTTGGCGTGAAGCTTCATCTAATGGACCTCTTTCAAGATTGTTCAAATTATAGCCCTGGGGGCCAAAATGCCCCCGCCGTGGGGGCCTATGGTTTTACATAGGCTTATATAGGGAAAATCATTAAAAAATCTTCTTCTCTGAAATCACAAGGCCCAGGTCTTTAATATTTGGTGTGAAGCTTTACCTGGTGGACCTTTACTAAGATTGTTCAAATTATAGCCTTGGGGCCAAAAATGCCCCCGCCCTGCGGGCCTTTGGTTTTACATAGGTTTGTACAGGGAAAATCTTTAAAAATCCTTTTCTCTGAAACCGCAAGGCCCAGATCTTTGGTATTTGGTGTGAAGCTTCATCTAGTGGACCTCTTTCAAGATTGTTCAAATTATAGCCCTTGGGCCAAAAATGCCCTCACCCCGGGACCCTTTGGTTTTTCATAGGCTTAAATAGGGAAAACCTTTGAAGATCTTCATGTCTGAAACCAGAAGGCCCAGGTCTTTGATATTTGGTATGAAGCTTCATCCAGTGGACCTCTTTCAAGATTGTTCAAATTATAGCCCTTGGGCCAAAAATGCCCCCACCCCGGGACCCTTTGGTTTTTCATAGGCTTATATAGGGAAAACCTTTAAAAATCTTCTTGTCTGAAACCAGAAGGCCCAGGTCTTTGATATTTGGTATGAAGCTTCATCTAGTGGACCATTACATAGATTGTTTCAAATTATAGTGCTGGGGCCAAAAAAGCCCCCGCCCCAGGGCCCTTTGGTTTTACATAGACTTATATAGGGAAAATCTTTTAAAATCTTCTTCTCTGAAACCACAAGGCTTAGGTCTTTGATATTTGTTATGAGGCTTCAGCTAGTGGACTTCTACCAAGATTGTTCAAATTATAGCCCTGAGACCAAAAATACCCCCCCCCCATGTGGTCCTTTGGTTTTACATAGACTTATATAGGGAAAATCTTTAAAAATCTTATTCTCTTAAACCACAAGGCTTAGGTCTTTGATATTTGTACTGAAACTTCAGCTAGTGGACCTCTACCAAGATTGTTCAAATTATAGCCATGGGGACAAAAATGCCCCCGCTCCAGGGCCCTTTGGTTTTACAAAGACTTACATAGGGAAAATCTTTAAAAATCTTCTTCTCTGAAACCACAAGGCCCAGGTCTTTGCTATTTGGTATGAAGCTTCATCTAGTGGACCCCTACCAAGATTGTTCAAATTGTAGTGCTGAGGCCAAAAAAGCCCCCGCCCCGGGGCCCTTTGGTTTTACATAGGCATATATAAGGAAAATCTTTAAAATCTTCTCTGAAACCACAAGGCCTAGGTCTTTGATATTTGGTGTGAAATTTCACCTAGTGGACTTCTACCAAGATTGTTCAAATTATAGTGCTGGGGCAAAAAAATGCCCCCGCCCAAGACCCTTTGGTTTTACATAGACTTATATAGGTAAATCTTTAAAAATCTTCTTCTCTGGAACTGCAAGGCCATGGTCTTTGATATTTGGTATGGAGCTTCATCTAGTGGACCTCTACCAGGATTGTTCAAATTACATGTATAGCCCTCGGGCCACAAATGCCCCCGCCCCGGGACCCTTTGGTTTTACATAGACTTATACAGTGATAATCTTTGAAAATCTTCTTCTCTGAAACAGCAAGGCCCAGGTCTATGATATTTGGTGTGAACCTCTAGTGGACCTCTATCAAGATTGTTTATGGTAAATTATAGCCCTGAGGCCAAAAGTTTCCCTGCCCCAAGGCCATTTGGTTTTTAGCTCACCTGTCATGTAGTGACAAGGTGAGCTTTTGGGATCACTTTTTGTCCGTCGTGCGTCCGTAAACTTTTTCTTCAAACGACATCTCCTCCTAAACCACTGATTGGATTTTGACCAAACTTCACAGAAATGATCCTTAGGTGGTCCCCTTTCAAAGTTGTTCAAATGGTTCCGGTCCGTTGCACATATAGGTCACAGTAGCCAAAAATAGATTTTTTTCACCGAAAACATAAAAAATCTTCTTCTCTGAAGTCACAAGTCCCAGGACTTTGATATTTGGTATGAAGCTTCATCTAGTGGACCCCTACCAAGATTGTTCAAATTATAGTGCTGGGGCCAAAAATGCCCCCGCACCGGGACCCTTTGGTTTTACATGGGCTTATATAGGGAAAATCTTCTTCTCTGAAACCGCAAGGCCCAGGTCTTTGATATTTGGTATGAAGCTTCATCTAGTGGAGCCCTACCAAGATTGTTCAAATTAAAGTGCTGGAGCTAAAAATGCCCCCGCACGGGGGCCCTTTGGTTTTACATGGGCTTATATAGGGAAAATCTTGAAAAATCTTTTTCACTCAAACCACAAGGCCCAAGTCTTTGATATTTGGTATGAAGCTTCATCTAGTGGACCCCTACCAAGATTGTTCAAATTATAGTGCTGGGGCCAAAAATGCCCCCGCACCGGGGCCCTTTTGTTTTACATAGGCTTATATAGGGAGAATCTTTAAAAATCTTCTTCTCTGAAACTGCAAGGCCCAGGTTTTAGATATTTGGTATGAAGCTTCATCTTGTGGACCTCTACCAAGATTGTTCAAATTATAGCCCAGGGGCCAAAAAATGCCCCCGCTCTGGGGCCATTTGGTTTTACATAGACTTATAAAGGGAAAACCTTGAAAAATCTCCTTCTCTGAAACCACAAGGCTTAGGTCTTCGATATTTGTTACGAAGCTTCAGCTAGTGGACCTCTATAAAGATTGTTCAAATTATAGCCCTGAGACCAAAAATGCCCCCGCCATGTGGCCCTTTGGTTTTACATAGACTTATATAGGGAAAATCTTTAAAAATCAGCTTCTCTGAAACCCAAGGCTTAGGTCTTTGATATTTGTTATGAAGCTTCAGCTAGTGGACCTCTACCAAGATTGTTCAAATTATAGCCCTTGGGCCAAAAATGCCCCCGCTCCGGGGCCCTTTGGTTTTACATAGACTTATATAGGGAAAATCTTGTTTTACATAGACTTCTATATGCAGGGTGAACCTTTAAAATCTTCTTCTCTGAAACCGCAAAGCCAGGGTCTTTCATATTTGATATGAAGCTTCATCTTGTGGACCTCCACCAAGATTGTTCAAATTATACCCCTGGGGCCAAAATTGACCCTGCCAGGGGCTCACTTGTTATACATTGAATCAGGTGAGCTAACCAGGTCCCTCTGGGCCCTCTTGTGTTTTATATTAGGATCACTTTTTGTCTGTCATCCGTGCGTAAACAATTTCTTCAAACGACATCTCCTCCTAAACCACTGATCAGATTTTGACCAAACTTCACAGGAATGATCCTTAGGTGGTCCCCTTTCAAAGTTATGCAAATGGTTCCGGTCAATTGCATATATAGGTCACAGGAGCCAAAAATAGATTTTTTTATCAAAAACTTAAAAAATCTTCTTCTCTGAAACTGCAAGGCCCAGGTTTTTGATATTTGGTATGAAGCTTCATCTAGTGGACCCCTACCAAGATTGTTCAAATTATAGTGCTGGGGCCAAAAATGCCCCCGCCCCGGGGCCCTTTGGTTTAACAGTGGCTTATATAGGGAAAATCTGAAAAAATCTTCTGCTCTGAAACAGCAAGGCCCAGGTCTTTGTTATTTGATATGAAGCTTCATCTAGTGGACCTCTACCAAGATTGTTCAAATTATAATGCTGGGGCCAAAAATGCCCCCGCCCCGGGGCCCTTTGGTTTTACATGGGCTTATATAGGGAAAATCTTTAAAAAATCTTCTTCTCTGAAACTGCAACGCCCAGGGCTTTGCTATTTGGTATGAAGCTTCATCTAGTGGACCCCTACCAAGATTGTTCAAATTATAGTGCTGGGGGGCAAAATGCCCGCGCCCCAGGGCCCTTTGGTTTTACAAAGGCTTATGTAGGGAAAATCTTTAAAAATCTTCTTCTCTGAAACTGCAAGGCCCAGGTCTTTGATATTTGGTATGAAGCTTCATCTTGTGGACCTCTACCAAGATTGTTCAAATTATAGCCCTGGGGCCAAAAATTCCCCAGCTCCGGGGCCCTTTGGTTTTACATAGGCGTATGTAGGGAAAATCTTGAAAAATCTTTTTCTCTGAAACCACAAGGCCTAGGTCTTTGATATTTGGTATGAAGCTTCAGCTAGTGGACCTCTACCAAGATTGTTCAAATTATAGCCCTGAGGCCAAAAATGCCCTTGCCTTGGGCCATTTGGTTTTAAATAGACTTATATAGGGAAAATCTTTAAAAATCTTCTTCTGTGAAACCACAAGGCCCAGGTCTTTGATATTTGGTGTGAAGTTTCATCTAGTGGACCTCTATCAAGATTGTTCAAATTATAGCCCTGGGGCCAAAAATGCCCCCGCCCGAGACCCTTTGGACCTCCCTCAACATTATGCAAATTATAACCTTGGGGCCAATAATGGCCCTCCCCAGGGCCCACTTGTTACTCTATGGATCAGGTGAGCGATCCAGGGCCATCATGGCCCTCTTGTTTATTTATTTTTTCCTTTCCTCCGTCGGATTCGGTATGCCTCCCTTTTCAACTAAGCCATTTTAACCCTCAGGGATCTGGAGAACTGTTGACACTGTAGTAAAATTAGGTCTAATAAATCAATCTCCCTCAGTATTTTGAATTTATTTTGAAACATCAAGTCGTATAAATAGAGTTTGTGTTGAAAACATCAGTTCTATCACCAGTGTGATGGGCATGTGAAATTTCTGATGTTTTGAATTTTAGAATGACAATTTGTAGGTGGACCTCTATAGATATGTGATAGTCAGCAAAATTGGAGGAGATTAATTCAGATACAGGAAGGTACTTTTAAATAAACAAATAAATAAATAAACAAGAACTTTTGAAGACGAGAAGACTTTTTTAACATTACACTACATGTTATATAGTGAAAATAAACCCCGCCCACTGCAGCCATGTTTTATGTCGGATCAAAATTTCTTCAATGAATCTGACAGAGGTCCACCCAAGGAACATGCATGCCAAATAACTATGAAATAAAACAAGAACTTTTGCAGAAAATATTTTCAGCATTACACTATATGTTATATAGTGAAAATAAGCCTCGCCCATGGCGGCCATGTTTTTTTGTAAGATCAAATTTTTTTCAAGGAATCTGACAACAATCCACCCAAGGACAAGTCATGCAAATTACAATGAAATCCCACAAGTACTTTTGCAGAAAATGATTTTTTAGCATTACGTTATATGTTAAATAGTGAAAATAAGCCCCGCCCATGGCGGCCATGTTTTTTGTCGGATCAAAATTTCTTCAAGGAATCTAAAAGAGGTCCACCCAAGGAACATTCATGCAAAATAAAAACAAGGCATCGCATGCGATACAAATTGCCTCGCACTAGACAACTTCGTGTGTGGAAAACACTGAAATGGCAAAAGTCCAACTTGCTTGAGATATTATCATATGCAACATTTGTGTAAAGTTTGTTTAAAAATCCTCCAATAAATGTACATTCTAGAGTGATGACGTTTCTCTAAAAATAGCCATAGTGACCTTGACTTGAGGCCATGACCACGAAAGTAGATCTTGCTCAAGATATTATCATAAGCATCTTTTGTGTGAAGTTATATTAAAATCTGTTAATAAATGTAGGCGGTAGAGCGATGACAAAGTTTTTCTAAAGATAGCCACAGTGACCTTGACTTTGAGGTCATGACCTTGAAAGTCGAAGTAAGTTGAGATATTATCATAAGAAACATTTGTGTGAAGTTCTATTACAATCCATCATTAAATGTAGGCGCTAGAGCGATGACAAAGTTTTTCTAAAAATAGCCACAGTGACCTTGACCTTGAAAGTCTAAATAGCTCGAGATATTGTCATAAGGAACATTTGTGTGAAGTTATATTGAAATTTGTGAAAAAATGTAGTCAGTAGAGCAATGACGGTATTCGACTGGTAGGTTTCGTGAAATTTCCGTGAAATTCCACGTAGGAGTGTGGTGTCTAGATGTAATAGCTGGTCACATGGTCCAATCAAATATTTTATTTGTGTATAGCTCATAAGCGACCGTGGTGCATGAAAGGTTCGACTTTTTCTTCGAATAGAATCGTGCTCCACGATCGCTTATGTATTTGAAAAACAACCCATATTTGATTGGACCATGTGATCGGCTATTACAAGAAAGACACCACACTCCTGCGTGGAATTTCAGGGAAATTTCACGAAACTTCCCAGTCGAATATGGCCAATGACAAAGTTTTTCTAAAAATAGCCACAGTGACCTTGACCTTGAAAGTCAAACTCGCTCGAGGTATTGTCATAAGGAACATTTGTGTGAAGTTATATTGAAATGGATGAAGAAATGTAAGCGCTAGAGCCATGACAAAGTTTTTCTAAAAATAGCCACAGTGACCTTGACCTTGAAAGTGGAACTCACTAGAGATATTGTTATAAGGAACATTTGTGTGAAGTAATATTGAAATTGGTGAAAAAAATGTAAGCGCTAGAGCAATGACAAAGTTTTTCTAAAAATAGCCACAGTGACCTTGACCTTGAAAGACAAACTTGTTCGAGGTATTGTCATAAGCAACATTTGTGTGAAGTTATATTGAAATCAGTGAAGAAATGTAGGCGCTAGAGCGATAACAAAGTTTTCTAAAAATAGCCATAGTGACCTTGACCTTGAAAGTCGAAATGGTGAGATATTGTCATAAGGAACATTTGTGTGAAGTTATATTGAAATCGATGAAGAAATGTAAGCGCTAGAGGGATGACGAAGTTTTTGTAAAAATAGACACAGTGACCTTGACCTTGAAAGTGGAACTCGCTAGAGATATTGTCATAAGGAACATTTGTATGAAGTTATATTGAAATTGGTGAAGAAATGTAAACGCTAGAGCGATGACAAAGTTTTTCTAAAAAATAGCCACAGTGACCTTGACCTTGAGGCCTTGACATTGATAGTCGAACCCGCTTGAGATATTGTCATAAGGAACATTTGTGTGAAGTTATATTGAAATCAGTGAAGAAATATAGGCGATAGAGCGATGACAAAGTTTTTTTATAAAAATAGCCACAGTGACCCTGACCTTGAGGCCATGAGTTGGAAAGTCGAACTCGCTGGAGATATTTTTATAAGGAACATTTGTGTGAAGTTATATTGAAATTGGTGAAGAAATGTAGGCGCTAGAGCGATGAAAATGTTTTTCTAAAAATAGCCACAGTGACCTTGACCTTGAGGTCATGACCTTGAAAGTCCAACTCGCTCAAGATATTGTCATAAGGAACATTTGTGTGAAGTTATATTGAAATCAGTGAAGAAATGTAGGAGCTAGAGCGATGACAAAGTTTTTCTAAAAATAGCCACTGTGACCTTGAAGCCATGACCTTGAAAGTGGAACTTGCTCAAGATATTTTTATAAGGATCATTTGTGTGAAGTTATATTGAAATTGGTGAAGAAATGTGAGCGCTAGAGCGATGACAATGTTTTTCTAAAAATAGCCACAGTGACCTTGACCTTGAGGTCATGACCTTGAAAGTCCAACTCGCTCGAGATATTTTTATAAGGATCATTTGTTTGAAGTTATATTGAAATTGGGGGAGAAATGTAGGCACTAGAGCCATGACAAAATTTAAAAAAAAAATAGCCAGAGTGACCTTGACCTTGAGGTCATGACCTTGAAAGTCGATCTTGCTCCAGATATTGTTGTAAGGAACGTTTGTGTGAAGTTATATTAAAATCGGTCAAGAAATGTAGGCGCTAGAGCGATGACAAAAGTACGTACGTATGTGGCGCTAGAGCGATGACAAAAGTACGTACGTACGTGGCGCTAGAGCGCTGACAAGTACGTACTTACGTATGTACGTACGGGACAAATGCTATATCCCCCCTCACAACTATGTTGTGCGAGGGGATAATGAAATCCAACAGGTGGGTTTGGAGGAGAAGATGTTTAAAAATTTTTAATTTTTTGTGTGGTTTTGTTGCCATGGCAACCAGAGTTCTGGGTGTAACAAAATTCTTTGAAGGAATTTAGAAGAGGACTAAGTAAGGAACATTCCTGTGAAGTTTGGTTACAATTGGCCCAGTAGTTTAGGAGGAGAAGATGTTTTAGCATTACACTATATGTTAAATAGGGAAAATAAGCCCCGCCCATGGCGGCCATGTTTTTTGTCGGATCAAAATTTCTTCAAGGAATCTGAAAGGGGTCCACCCAAGGAACATTCATGCAAAATAAAAATGAAATCCAACAGGTGGTTTTGGAGGAGAAGATTTTTAAAGATTTTTAATATTTTGTGTTGTTTTGTTGCCATGGCAACCAGAGTTCTGGGTGTAACAAAATTCTATGAAGGAATTTAGAAGAGGACTAAGTAAGGAACATTCCTGCGAAGTTTGGTTACAATGGGCCCAATAGTTTAGGAGGAGAAGATGTTTTAGCATTACACTATATGTTAAATAGGGAAAATAAGCCCCGCCCATGGCGGCCATGTTTTTTGTCGGATCAAAATTTCTTCAAGGAATCTGAAAGAGGTCAACCCAAGGAACAGTCATGCAAAATAAAAATGAAATCAAACAGGTGGTTTTGGAGGAGAAGATTTTTAAAGATTTTTTTTTTTTTTTTGGTTTTGTTGCCATGGCAACCAGAGTTCTGGGTGTAACAAAATTCTTTGAAGGAATTTAGAAGAGGACTATGTAAGGAACATTCCTGTGAAGTTTGGTTACAATTGGCCCAGTAGTTTAGGAGGAGAAGATGTTTAAAGAAAAAGTTAACGCACGGACGCACGACGGACACAGGGCCATGACAATAGCCCCGCTGGCCTTCGGCCAGTGGAGCTAATAAAACTACTAGTTTCAAAACAACTGAGTTTTTTTTTTTAAATCCAAAATCAACTGACAGTTTGTTTTTTTTTAACTCAAAGGGAATGAATACACCTTCAGGGGTGACAGTTCTCTAAACAAGTTTCAGGAAGGAAGATCCGATCAAAACTGAAGGGGCTACGGTGATGACAAGGTAAAAAATAGGCATTTTTAGCAATTAAGGGGACGTAACTCTATGATTAATTTGCCGACCTTGCCAGTTTTCAAACTCATCCAAGCTTTCATCCCAAGTCTACTTATATATATAAGTTTCAGAAAGATCCGATCAAAACTGAAGGTGCAACAGTGATGACAAGCATTTTTCCATTGTAAGTCTATGGGACCTTGTCTAATTTAAATTCAATTTGGATAAAAAGCTAATGTTATCAATGCCCTACCAGAGGTATGCTACAGACGAGAAATGATGCAGAGCTGAATCCGGCCCGCACACTAGTACTGGTAAACCGCTTAGAGGATCTAAGCCTGTCCAGGAACCGCGGTGCGAGGCGGACCGTCCATGCTATTGGTTTCATTGGGTGACAGGGCTTGAGATGTAATTTCATCTCAATGTCGGGTAAAAGTCCCACAAAATTGGAAGCAAAGTCTCCAAAATGACCTTTACAGTGTTGACGGGGACGTTAAACCTCAAATCAAACAAATAAACGAAACTAGTCAAAAGTACGGATGGATAAGGGATGGATGGACGATGGAGGGACTACCATCCTATAAGCTCAGGTGAGCTAAATATTATTGTCTCCCTTATTAGATGTATTCTTAAAAGGACTTTTGTTTGAGGTTTAACATCCCCATCAACACTATAGGTCATTTTGGAGACATTGCTTCCAGTTTTGTGGGACTTTTACCCGACAATGAGATGACATCTCAAGCCCAGTCGCCCAATGAAACCAAAAGGCTTTATAAGCAGGGACAGTCCGACTTGCACCACTTTGCCTGCCCAGGCTTAGATCCTCAAAGTGGTTTACCAGTCCTCGTGTGCAGTTGGTTTCAGCTTTGCGTGGAAGCATCATGTAGCCCATCTATTTCTTCGAGCCCCGATGGGCGGGGTAACCACTTAAAGAGGAGTAAATTCTTTCCTTAGGGTAGACTATCTTTGAAAAAGTTGACGTATAGCCATTCCCCATAAGGTCAGTTGACCACAACCTCCTTATAACAGCATTAATGGGCTCCAAACCAGAAACCATGTCAAGTGAACAACCGTGGTTCCTGTCTAAAAATATTTTAATTTTTATATCTGAATGACATTGGGCTAAGGTCAGAGAATGACCTTGACTTTTAACACTCAAATGGTTTCACTCACTCAATAAGTTAACTGCATCTACCAGTTTTCAGATAACAGGCTGCAACATTATCAAAAAAAAAATACAAGTTTTTTTTACTTTTGCCCATGAAAGTGTCTACGCAACTAAATTTGATCTTGGAGTAAAATACTTCAAGGCCATCAAGGGGTCATCATTTGAGGAAACTATAATGGGCCCCAAGTCCCCAATGCTATATACCAAGTTTCTTGAAAATCAGCCCATTGGTTGCGTAGAAGACAGTTTCTGAAGTGTTTTACCCATTATGGGCATGGCCACCATATTAGTCATGTGACCAAACTCATATCAATACATTTTCATTTTCTTATTTCAATAAGCTTTTATGCAAAATTTGGTAAGAAATCGCTCAGAAGTTCCAAAGGAAAATAAGCTTTAATATTTATATCTGACAGGCCTTAGGCCAAGATCAAGGAGTGACCTTGACCTTGAATACTCATGTAGTTTCATCTACTCTTTTAGCTAACTGCAACTACCAATTTTCAGATCAGAGACTACAATAGTTTCCAAAAAATAGTCGAACTTCAATGGCTCGAACACCTCTGGGACCATGAAAATCTGTTCGAGACAGGGGTAGTTCGAGCCAATGAGGGCTAATGCCAGGAGGCATAACGACATACTTTAGGACATCGTTTTATGTGATTTATAATGAAAAATGTATGCTGTGTGTACTCATTAGAATCGCCTCATCGAGGCGATTCTAATGAGTACACACAGCATACATTTGCAAGATAAAAGGCGAAACTATCCTAATTTTTACCCTCCCTATTTCTTATTTACAGAAATTCCCTAGGGACTCAAGAACAGGTTCGACTCAACCATGGTAAACGAGCCATCGGTGTTCGAGCCATCGAAGTTCTACTGTACATAATTTTTTCCCATAAAAAAGTTTATGTGAACAAATTTGACCTTTGTGTAAAATAGCTCAAGATCATCCCAGAGTCATCATTTGAACAAACTATGATGCACCCAAGTCCCCAATGCTACATACAAAGTTTCATGACAATCGGACCTCTGGTTCGGGAGAAGAATTTCTTATATGGGCATGGTGGCCATCTTGGTCATGTAACCAACCTCATTTTAATTAATTTCCTTGTCTCAACAGGCATTTACAGGAACTTTGGCTACAAATGGCAATAATGGTTTCTGAGGAAAATAAGTTTCGATTTTAATATCAGAATTATCTTGGACCAAGGTAAAACTAGAATACTGTCGATGGCGCGCCATCGCAAATCCCCACGTTTTCTACAGAGGGGCCAAGTACCGAAAACCCCTCACCCTGGGCCCTAATTTGACTCCATGGTCAAAATATTACCTGTATTATATTCTACTAATCATGCCCTTCAATTTCATATGCCACATGACTATGTTCAAAAAAACTTAAATTTTGACCCTTTGACCCCTCTCCCAGGGCCCCAATCTGACCCCAGGGTCAAAATTTTACTTGTAGTTTATTCTACCCATTATCCCCTTCGCATAGATATGCAACATGACTATGTTCTGAAAAACTTTAATTTTGACCCCCCCCCCCACCCCCCAAAGCCGACCCCAAGGGCGTGACCTAGGGGTCACAGCCAAAATCCCATTCAATATGTTTTACTTTTTTCATAACTAAGTACATGTGCAAAGTTTGGCATCAAAATCTTCAAAATTGACTTTGTAATTGAATTTTATTGATATTTGACCTTTTGACCCCTCCCAAGGGCCCCTGGGGGCGGGGACAAAAAAAAATGTGCTCTTGCGCAAGCCATTCATGTAAGCAACTCGCATACCAAATTTGGTTGAATTCCGGCTAACGGTTTAGGAGGAGATAGCCGGACAGACAGACGGACAGACGGACGGAGGCGATTGCAATATCCCCACTTTTTTTTTAAAAACGTGGGGATAATAATAACCTTGACCTTGAATACTGATGTAAATTCATCCACTCATTTAGCTAATTGCATCAACCAATTTTCAGAATACAGACTGAAATAGCTTCTGAACTAGAGACCAAGGTGGGCCAGAATCGCTTACCTGGATGAGGCTGATCATACATTACATTGTGCCTTGGTGGCTATTTTGTCTATCAGATCACATTGCCTTTAGCAATTCTGAATCTGCATGTCTAAATAATCTTGTTGCTTCTGATTAAGTTTCTGAAAAGCTTTGTCTGATTTGTTTGTTTCTTTGATTTGAGGTTCAATGTCCCCTTCAACACTATTTAGGTCATTTTGGAAGCGTTGCTTCCAATTTTGTGGGACTTTAACCCAACACTGAGATGAAATGACATCTCAACCCCTGCCGCCCAATGAAACCAATAGGGTTTGTAAGCATGGATGGGCTGACTCACAGCAATTTTCCTGGGCAGGCTTAGACATTCTAAGCGGATTACCAGTACTCATGTGCAGTCGGTATCAGCTCTGCATGGAAGCATCGTGCAGCCCAACCTATTTCTCCAAGCCCCGATGGGCAGGGACGGATTTGTCTGATTTAGGATTCAAGAAAAGATAATGTTGATGCAGAGTGGAAGTGTATAGTTTGGCAGGCGAGCTATCGTTGCAACTGCCTTTGGCATATTCTGTTACAAAGTCAAAAGCCCCCCGCCCATAGGGGCTTGAAGAAATTTTTGGGCTGCATGATGCTTGACAGGCTTGAGATGTCATTTCATCTCAATGTCGGGTAAAAGTCCCACAAAATTGGAAGCAAGGTCTCCAAAATGACCTTTACAGTGTTGATGGGGACGTTAAACATCAAATCAAACAAACAAACAACGTCAACCAAGCTATTGTGTTTATGGCTGCTTGCAAAAAAAAAACAACACAATACCGAATCTTCTTGTGGACTCAGCGAGTTTGATATATACTGACAACACCTGTCTTGGAAATCCAAACGGAACGATTTTAGTAAACCTGAATCTCCATGTCACCAGGATGCTTCTTCCGAAAAGTACGATGTACGATGTTTTTCTTATTTCTGCATGAAAACCTATGTTGTTGAGATATTCATTAGAAGAGCCTCAATGAGCCACTTCTAATGAGTACCCACAACGTATGTTTTTGTGAAGAAATAAAAAAAAAATCTTTGGATACCCCTTCTGTCTGGGGCAAGGGAGAATTTAATGTGTGCATGTGTGAATACAGAGTTATGTTTGAGGCAATTCATATACAGTGAAATTCCGCTATTAAGACCACCTAAAATTCAGACTAATTTTGCTTTAAAAAGCTTATTTTAGAGGTTGCAGTTATTCATTCCTTGTGTTTTCTGCATATACTGCCCTTTGGTCAGAGACCACCTTTGGAACTGTTCAAAAGTGGTCTTAAAGACCACTTTTGAACAGTCCCAAAGGTGGTCTTAATATAAAATTTTACTGAACAGTCAAACTTATATGGCTTGACAACTTTGCAAGTGAACCATTGGGGTTAGAGCCATCTAAGTTTCACTGTACACATATTTATTATAGATTGTAAGCAGTGTTTTAATATCACTACATATTTCCAGTATAACCAACTTTGCAAAATGCTATCATGCTATCTATAACAATGTTATATTTCTGCTATCTATAACAATGTTATATTTTCTGCAAAAGCTGTTACAATTTTCTCAGGAGAAAAAAATAAGGAACTAGACAAAAGTGCCCAGTGGGGCACGGATACCCCCGGCCAGTGCCATCATCTCAGCTGAAAATTTGACACAAAATAAAAATATACACTATTAAACAGCAAGAACTACAAAGGGAAATAACTCTAAAAGGCCTGACCTCTTGGCCCTTATTTTCTTTCCCACAATACAAGTAGTCATACTGATCATGTGTGCAAAATTTCAAGTTTCTATGTGAAGCAGTTCCTGAGATATCTTTGACACAAAATAATTGTTTACGGACACACAGACAGACAGACAGACGGAAAAGCCAAAAACTATATACCCCCATTGCATACTTCGTATGCCGGGGGTATAAAAATACAATAACACATCCATGTAACATAGCAGTTTTTCATATCACCAAAATGTTTTTTTGTTTTGTTTTTTTCTGATGGAAATTTACGATTATTTTTAGGGATTGTGGGTGTTCGTTAGGCGGTTCTGACAAGTATCCATAACCTGTGTCTTGGAGCAGAATAAGAAAAATAATATACAACAATGTAAACCCCTGTTTACCCCTTGAAGTGGGTTGTATGTAAAATAGTTTTCATTGAAAGGACTTGTTGACATGATGAAATGGTCATAAAATAAAAACATCTCGTACTCATCGTGATTTTAAAGGACATTTATGAACTTCACTGAAGGCTTTTTCATAAGCTCTTATATATATGTCAGCGACTGACAAAATCTACAAGAAGTCTTGAGCGACCAGCGAAGACTCAGATCAGCCTGCGCTTGAGCACAGTCTGATCAGAGTCTTCGCTGATCGCAGGTACCTACTATAGCCTAAAATCTATGCAAAGAGACATAAGTAAAAGTTCTTGCCACAGTGGATGGGTGTGCAGGTTGATTAGAGTCTAATCTGGTTGCACCGTCCTTATTGGAGGTTTTGTCATGCGCTGACTCAAATATCAATGTACCTGGGTGCCTCTTCAATGACCTTCTGGTTTCGTCGCTGTATGGAGCATTCTCTCTCGTTCAGCCAAACTGCTCCACCATACTTGTCACATAGAACCTAAAACAGCATGTATAAAATTAAAAACTCTGTAATTATCTGGACAGAAAAGCACATGTGTACAAATAGACTGTGCACAGACAGAGGCGAGACCTCTCTTTTTAACATTTAACCCCTTGTATGCAGGGAAACCCCTAAAGGGGTAGGGGTACCTTGGCAAACAGTTCAAGCCAAGATCAGATGCCGCAGAATGCGGCATCTGATCAGGGCCTGCACTATTTGCTAACAGTATGCCGCAGAGGATACGAGCCATTTTTGCCGGTCAAGGTGGCTATACGCGATCATAAGCAATTTGAAAACCATATCATGTGTCATATAATCAATTGCAAACTTCATCATGAGCCTGTGATTTTTGAACATGACTCCAAAGATACCTCAATGCCTGTAATTCTGTAATGTCTCACTCAATCAAAAGAAAGCTCTTTATTCAATTTTAAAATGATTCAGTTTTAATTTGAAATTAATTCAATGAAATGTTCAATTATAGTTTTGATAAGATTTTACATTTTATGAACTGGGTTTTGTTTGAATTGACGTTTAACGTACCCATCAACACTATTTAGGTCATTTTGAAGATGCTTCCAATTTTGTGGAACTTTTACCCAACACTGAGATGAAATGAAATCTTAAGCCCTGCCACCCAATGAAACCAATAAGGTTATATGCATTGATGGTCCAACTCGCATCACTTTGCCTGGGCAGGCTTAGACCTCAAAGTGGTTTACCAGTACTCATGTGCAGTCGGTTTCAGCTCTGCTTGGAAGGATCATGCAGCCTAATCTATTTCTTCAAGCCCCGATGGGCAGGGGCCGATTTGAGAACTGGGTACCTATATTTTGCTGAGTATATCATACCATACAACCGGCTGTGGCAAAGACAGATTACTGCCTCGAAGACAGATCTCAAAAAAAAGGTTTCGAAGAAAGGGTAGGTGAAGTTTTTTCGTTTGTATAAATCGAGAGGGCAATCTGTTGACTTTTGCTGCCACTGCAGAAGAAACTAAATGCCCGGAGATACCGCAGCAACATTCTGACTATATTTCAAAACCAGGCTTTTCCAGCTCGTTGAAAAATATTTTCAAAGAAAATCATATGAAATCTTGTTTTCGGCCTCAAGTGTACGTCAACAGAACAAAATATGTTACAATTATTCATGCTCAGGCGAGCTAATAAATGGGAAGATTTTATTTAATTTGAAACAGGTTAAAGTGTCATCTGCTTCAGTTGCGCCTCTTACCTGCACCTCAATATGTCTAGGATTATCAATGAATTTCTCAATCAACATTCTGTCATCTCCAAAACTAGATGCAGCTTCTTGGGAAGAAAGACGGAATGCCGTCCTGAAATAAATAAAATAACATACACCTTGCTTGCCAGGACACAAGACACAAGAGTGTTCACATTTCATTACAGACACAAGAGTGTTCACATTTCATTACAGACACAAGAGTGTGAACATTTCATTACAGACACAAGAGTATGCACATTTCATAACAGACACAAGAGTGTGCACATTTCATTACAGACACAAGAGTGTGCACATTTCATTACAGACACAAGAGTATGCACATTGCATAACAGACACAAGAGTGTGCACATTTCATTACAGACACAAGAGTGTACACATTTCATAACAGACACAAGAGTGGGTACATTTCATAACAGACACAAGAGTGTGCACATTTCATTACAAACACAAGAGTGTGCACATTTCATTACAGACACAAGAGTGTACACATTTTATAACAGACACAAGAGTGTACACATTTCTAAACAGACACAAGAGTGTGTACATTTCATAAAAGACACAAGAGTGTGCACATTTCATTACAAACACAAGAGTGTGCACATTTCATTACAGACACAAGAGTGTACACATTTTATAACAGACACAAGAGTGTGTACATTTCATTACAGACTCCATACTGTCTAATCAAAACACATCGCAAATGTTATCAAAGACCAAGAATCAGACCTAAAGATGGAACAAGTGCTTGCTACAATGAGATCAATCAATGTAACCAGTTTGATCGAGAGTTAGAAATCTTTGATGAATGACATTTGCTTGTCAAACTAACTTGATGCAAAGACATTCATTGAAAAGTACTGCCCCCGCCTATCAGGGCTTGAAGAAATAGATGGGCTGCATGATGCTTCCACGCAAAGCTGAATCCGACCCGCACACAAGTACTGGTAAACCACTTAGAGGATCTAAGCCTACACAGACAAAGCGGTGCAAGCTAGACCATCCATGCTTATAAACCCTATTGGTATCATTGGGCAACAGGGCTTGAGATGTCATTTCATCTCAATGTTGGGTAAAAAAAAACACAAAATTGGAAGCAACGTCTCCAAAATGACCTATACAGTGTTGACAGGGACGTTAAACCTCAAATCAAACAAAAAAAAAATCATTGAAAAGTACTTCATATTGCACAGTTTTGTGTGCACAAGTGTATTGAAGTAATGATCTGCAAAAATGATTTTTGTATGATTGAAATATGAAGGACTATATCTGAAATATTGGCTGCCAGTTTTGCAAGGGAGACTATTTTTGTGACTTCTGCTTTGCTTTCCTATAAAACACTACCATAATGATCCTAAGTCTTGAGACAGACAGGCCTAAGCAAACAGTGCAGACCCAGATCAGACTGCTCCTGAAGGAGCAGCCTGATCAGGGTCTACACTGTTTGCCATTGTGACTCCACTTTTTGGACTCCTTGCTGGATCACGAAACAAATTTGCTAGCATTTTAGGAGAACAACAGCAAGTCCTCAAGGTTTCCGAATTTTTAGGATTTTTACAGTAAAACCCTCTGAAAGGTCTACTTATCATTAGGGTATCGGTATTAATAATAATAATTGACTTATTGATAGAGGGTAACACATTTGGTACTAGTACTAATCTTCCATATGGCCCTCTTTCCCTGGGTAGGAACCAGTACTAAGCAATGTGGATAAAGTCTCTTGCTCAAGAAAACAACACTTGGCGCTTGTAAGTGGTAACACAAGAAGGTGTCCCAAATTCATGCAAAATTACAGCCAATCACAGGCAGGAGATACTGACCTACATTCCTCATCATTCCATGCTATTCTCATTCCTTTACCTCCTCCCCCTGCTGAAGCTTTCACCATCACGGGATAACCTACAACACACAAAAGCACAGTTTCATTTTTCTTTCTATCTCTGTGTCTATACAATCAATCTTGTCAAATTTGACACTGTCAAACATAGCTCCAGTTAGGGAGAAATGAGGATACTTGAGGCACAAGTTTTCCTTATTTCGTGTAAAATATTTCGTGTAAGATACTTCCTTATTTTGTGTAAAAAAGTAAAATTCCTATATTAAGACCACCTTTGGGACTGTTCAAAAGTGGTCTTTAAAATTCAGCAGACGACACAAGCAGACGACATTTTCAGATGTAGTTTTTCTCATCGTCTTAAGGATTAATATAAGCCTGCCCAGGCAAAGTGGAGCGAGTCAGACTGTCTATGCATATAAACCCTATTAATTTCAAATGACCTAAAAAGTGTTGATGGGGACATTAAACCTCAGTTCAAACAAACTAAACACAATTGTTTCATTAAGGGCTATTCCAGGAAAGAAGTGCATGGAGGGGGTGGACTGTAAACGGTAGTTTTATTCAGTGGGTGTGGGGGGTCAGGCACGTGTAAATTTTGTGGTACTGGTGTAAAATTAATCTAAATTTACATATCTGACATTGAAACTTTTAACGCTTTCCCAATTTGGGAACACAATTTCTATATGTGTCAAGGTGGGAGATCCTAAAATGCTTTGGTAGACAGTTATTGTTGTGGGGAACAGACTTAGTTCGAAGCGAAATTTTGTTAAATACCGTATTCGCCCTAATTACCGCACATGCTCCTATAAGCGCACACCAAAGCTATTTTTGAAAAGGAAATGCATAAGCGCACACTTTACAGTAATCTCCCCTTGAAGCTCTCATAGTAAATCTATAAAAACTTACCAATATTTCTTCCAACAGTGAAGGCAATGCTTAAGTATCTTTTTCCGACCCATTAAATATCAGTATGGATCATCTTGGAAGCTGTTGTTTTCGTATCAAGTGTGCGCTAATAAGGTAGATTTTTCACCATGATTTTATGACACGATTTTGAAAAAAAATAAGAGCACAGTGCGGTAATTAGGGCAAATACGGTAGTCAGTTTGCAACATAAGTTTGCTAAAATAGAGGAAATGGCCAAATATGACCAACTCCGTATAAGTAGATAGATATAAATAACTTCAAAACTGGCAAGAAGACAGTTATAATATATGTCATGAGTTTTAATAAAATATTTGTTGCTGAGAGGATATTTTAATTTCTTTGGATAATTAAAAATTTCTAGGTGGTACCCTAAAATAAAATTGGTGGTGGGTGGGGTTCAAGGGTATTTTTATTTCTTTGGTGGTACCCTGATAATAATTAACAAGAAAGCAGTCTGAGGGACAGCCAAATCCGTATCAAGGATCAACCTTTTGACCTTGACTTTGAGTTGGCAAGGTTTATTTTTGGGTTCTGCACATCAGCTCACTGAGGGGATATATTTCACAAAGGTTTAATGAAAATCATTCCAGGGGTAAAGGAGATATGGAACGGACACAAAATTCCAAGTTTCAAACTTGTGACCTTCACCTGTGACCTTGACCTTGAGTTGGCATGGTTTATTTATGGGTTCTGCACATCAGCTCACTGAGGGGGATATTTGACGAAAGTTATATGAAAATCTTTCCAGGGGTAAAGGAGATATGGAACGGACACAAAATACAAAGTTTCAAACTCGTGACCTTCAACTGTGACCTTGACCTTGAGTCGGCATGGTTTATTTATGTGTTCAGCACATCAGCTCACTGAGGGGGACATTTGACCAAAGTTTAATGAAAATCCTTTGAAGGGTAAAAGAGAGATGGATTGGACACAAAATTCAAAGTTTCAAACTCGAGAACTTCCAATTTGACCTTGACATGGTGTCGGCATGATTCATTTATGGGCTCTGCACATGAGCTCACTGAGGCGGATAATTGACCAAAGTTTAATGAAAATTCCTTTGAGGGGAAAAGGAGATATGGAACAGACACAAAATTCAAAGTTTTAAACTCGTGACCTCCAAATATGACCTTGACCTTGAGTTGGCATGGTTCATTTATAGGTTCTGCACATCAGCTCACTGAGGGGGATAATTGACCAAATTTTAATGAGAATCCTTGCAGGGGTAAAAGAGATATGGAACAGACAGGGGTAAAGGAGATATGGAATGGACACAAAATTCAAAGTATCAAACTCTTCACCTTCAAATGTCACCTTGAGTCGGCATGGTTCATTTATGGGTTCTGCACATCAGCTCACTGAGAAGAATATTTGACCAAAGTTTACTGAAAATCCTTCCAAGGGTAAAGGAGATGTGGAACGGACATAAAATTCAAAGTTTCAAACTCGTGACCTTCAACTGTGACCTTGACCTTGAGTCGGCATGGTTCATCTATGGGTTCTGCACATCAGCTCCCTGAGACGAATAATTGACCAAAGTTGAATGAAAATCTATCAAAGGGTTCAGGAGATATGGAGCGGACAAGAAAGTGTTACAGACACACAGACGAAGGCCATTACTATAATCCCCGCTCAGCTTCGTGGTGGCGGATTTAAAATTTCTGGATGGTACCCCTAAAATAAAGTTGCGGTACACCCGAACTATGCACTTTTTCCTTGAATAGAACTAATACAGTTTCCATGTGCTTCGGACCCCATCAACAGCATTATGAAGAGGTTGGGTATAACTACCTATCTCATTGGCAAGCTGCACACATTCCTCTGCATCTTTCACAACTCCGTCATGTCCTGGAATCATGTTGACGCCAGCTCTCGTAGCTATTCTCTTACTCTCTATCTTATCGCCCATCATGTTGATAGATTCTGAGCTTGGACCAATAAACTCTACACCAATTTCTGCCTGAAGAGTATAAGAGTCATATGTATTGCCACTCAGAGAAATGATGAAAAGGAGACGGATGACACAGAAGAGGAGATGAAAGATGGGGATAGAGGATGAGGGCTGTTACCCCAAATGAACAAAAACTGGAGTCATTTAAAGCACAGTTAACTCACTCTAGATAAGAGGGAGTAACAGTAATAATTGAGGGAGTGATTACCTGGCTGTTTAAACCTTACCCTACTGAAACAATTAATTTTGCAACACCCATTTCTGACTATCAACCAATTAAATTACTTGATATATTATATTCATTTAAGTTTGCAAACTGAATGGTAAACAGTGTAGATCCAGATCAGATGGCTGAAGAAGCCATCTGATCTGGATCTTCACTGTTTGTAAAGGACTTGTCATGTTCAGCCAGATAAGGCTTAATGGAATGTCAGCCTTTGTGTGGCATTGTATGTTGACATGTTTCCCAGAGAAAGGGAGAAAAGTGAGAAATAAAAGTACAATATACAGTGGATAAAGAGAGTGGAGAAAGAAGAACTTGAAAGAATTCCCATAAATTTGTTGTGGGTACTTGTTATCCCCACGTTTTTTGAAGAAAAAGTGGGGATATTTTAATGGTCTTCGTCGTCCGTACGTCCGTCGATCTTACCGGATAACTCCTCCTAGACGGTTATAGATAGAAACTTGAAACTATGGGAACTGATAGATCTTTGGTCTGTTGAGTGCATGACATTTTCGGAATTTTGATCACACCCCTACGGGTGGGCCCAGTGGGTGGGGCCCGCGGGGGTCAAAAATAAAAATTTCCAGAACATGTAATATATCAAAGCATGATGAGTAGAAAACATTACAACCAAAATTTGGCCCCCGGGGTCAATTTTGAGGTCACCAGAGGTCAAAAACTGGTTTTGAACCCCTTTACCGGGTAACTCCTCCTAGACGGTTATAGATAGAAACTTGAAACTTTGGGAACTGATAGATCTTTTGTCTGGGGAGTGCATGACACTTTCCTAATTCTGATCACACCCCTACCCGTGGGCCCAGGGGGTGGGGCCCGCGGGGGTCAAAAATAAAAATTTCCAGAACATGGTCGTGTAATATATCAAAGCGAACGGCATGATGAGTAGAAAACATTACAACCAAAATTTGACCCCTGGGGTCAATTTTGAGGTCACCAAAAGCAGGGCTTTAGATAATTTTATTTTCCAAAGAGTACAGTACTCGTCATTTTTTTTTAAAAAATAGCCATCGGAAGAGATGGCAAATCCCCCGACCAAAAGCCAATATGGCCTTCAGAAGATTGTTCACCAATAGAAAGTGCACCAGAATTAAACCAGCAATATATCACAAAAGTATTGCAGTTATGGCCATCACAAGATTATACTTCAGGAGAGATAACTAAAAAACCAGGGTACTCAGAACTGTGGTTCTTGCGCATGACATGCCTGCTTAAGCTCATGCATTTCTGTACAAAGTACCACCAATATGTCTCAAAGGGTGTTGGAGATCACAAGCTGGTCATACTGTTATATTAGAAGGGTGGATAACTCAAATATTTATCATAGCACCCAGAATTGTGGTTCTTAGGCATGAAGCACCGTCTCAACCTTGTATACAATTGTGCCAAGTACCCTCAATATATCTCAAAGGGTATTGGAGTTATGGCCATCAAAAGGTTATATTGTCAGGGGAGATAATTAAAAAACCAGGGCACCCACAGTTGTGGTTCTTGCATGTGACACACCTGCTTAACCTCATGTACAATTGTACCAAGTACCATCAATATATCTCAAAGAGTATTGAAGATGTGGCCATCACAAGGTAGTGATTCTATATTATTGGAAGGGGAGATAACTAAAAAACCAGGGCACCCAGAGTTGTGGTTCTTGTACATGACACAAAGTCTCGGCCTTGTGAACAACTGTGCCAGGTATCATCAATATATCTGAAAGGGTATTGGAGTTATGGCCATCACAATGTAGTCACTCTATTTTATTGGAAGGGGAGATAACTCAAAAACCATGGCAGCCAGAGTTGTGGTTCTTGTGCATGACACACCGTCTCGGCCTTGTGAACAACTGTGCCAGGTATCATCAATATATCTTAAAGGGTATTGGAGTTATGGCCATCACAAGGTAGTCACTCTATTTTATTGGAAGGGGAGATAACTCAAAAACCATGCCAGCCATAGTTGTGGTTCTTGTGCATGACACGCTGTCTCAGCCTTGTGAACAACTGTGCCAGGTACCATCAATATATCTCAAAGGGTATCGGAGTTATGGCCATCACAAAGTAGTCATTCTAGTTTATTAAAAGGGGAGATAATTAAAAAAGTATGGCATCCAGAGTTCTGGTTCTTGCGCATGACACATCGTCTCAGCATTGTGAACAATTGTGCCAAGAACTATCAATGAATCTCAAAGGGTATAGGAGTTATGGCCATCACAAGGTTGCGTCTACGGACGGACGGACGTGCGGACGGATGGACGCCAGGCTGATCGCTATATCCCCCGAACCTATTCAGTCGGGGGATAAAAAAGGAGTAACGACAAATTTTAAAGAGTACTAACAAATAAACCAAAACAACTTTATTTTGCAACCTCGATACAATGTTTTATGGACTGATTTTTGGTCAGGTTTGCTGTTTGTTTTCATTTAGATACACATATTCAATGTGTGCGTATCACAAAACAAGCAGTAAGCCTGGCGGCATGGCCACAAATCAGTCTAATACAACAATGACATATCCAAATCTCTTCTCAGCAGTTTGTTGACAGAAAAATCCAGCATTTGGAGTTCAGTTCTCTTGGAGGGTACCAGGACTTTAATGTCTGATATTGCAGCCCAAGAGTTTTGGGAGTGAAGTAAAATAATATGTGCTTCACTTTATTGTCCAAGATAGTCCTGGACAATGAAGAGAAGCTTGTATTCTTTAAACTTTTACTCCTTTCTAAATCTATATCTCATTTTCATCATACGTCCATGGATATACTTCCTTCCACCCTTCGATTTTTGAAGTTTGAATTTTGGACCCATCAAGTTTCCTTACAGGCAAATGTTAGTTAGATAAAAAAAAAACGACCAGGACCTTTTTCAAAACAAGTTCAGAAGAGACAGGCTCTTGATTAACTGAAAAGAATTTAAGGATTGTCTCCAAATTATTTTCAGCCCTTTTTGGCAGGCTGTTTTGGAGGTCGCCCTTGTTAAAATCCACGCTGCTTTCAGTTTAGAACGGGATGTATCAATTGTAATTGAGGTGGTGAATGCCGTTTTCGGAGTCGCAGCAAGAAGGACGCAGCTTCGGCGGTTTATCGAGCGGCTTATGCCACAAATATTCGGTGCGATTTAATCATTGACAAAACTTAATTTACTCAGATATCCTCTACTGTTTTCTTTACCCATGAAAACAACGAGAGTAAAAAACAAAATACGCTCTCGAAAAATATTTATAACCTAATGCTTATTTGATTTTCGTACCTGATACACATCAGATTTGAAAACAAGAGGGCCCAATGGCCCTATATCGCTCACCTGTGTACCAGAAAATCATTAGTATAGGAGACCACTTGACAATGCTACATACTAAATATCTAAGCTCAGGCCATGCTTATAAACCCTATTGGTTTCATTGGGCGACAGGGCTTGAGATGTAATTTCATCTCAATGTCGGGTGAAAGTCCCACAAAATTGGAAGAGACATCGCCAAAATGACCTATACAGTGTTGACAGGGATGTAAAACCTCAAATCAAACAAAATCTGTGCCTTATGGTTTTGGAAAAGAAGATTTTTTTTTAAGTTTTTTTTCCAGTATAAGTCTATAGAAGCTAATGAGCCCTGGGGCTTGGCCAATTTTGGTCCAAAGGGCATGGTTGGCAGGATTTATGTAGGCGACCATTTTGTGTTGCTATATACTAAATATCTAAGGTCTGTATTTCATGGTTTCAAAGAAGATGTTTGATTCTTTTTTCCATTATAAGTTTGTTGGAGTTAAGGGGCCACAGGATTTGGCCAATTTGGACTAAATATCTAAGTTCTGTGATTCACAGTTTCTGAGAAATAGATTTTTTTAAGCTTTCTTCCATTATGAGTCTATGGGAGCTAAGGGGCACTGGGGCGTGGCCCATTTGGACCCCAGGGGCATGATTAGCAGGAAATATGTAGGTGATCACTTGCCGTTGCTACATGCTAAATATCTAAGCTCTGGGCCTTATGGTTTCAGAGAAGAAGATTTTTGAGGCTTTTCTCCATTATGAGTCTATGGGAGCTAAGGGGGTCCCAGGATGTGGCCCATTTGGACCTCAGGGGCATGATTAGCAGGATTTAAGTAGGTGACCACTTGTTATTGCCACATGCTAAATATCTAAGCTCTGGGCGCTGTGGTTTCAGAGAAGAAGATTTTTGAAGCTTTTTTCCATTATGAGTCTATGGGAGCCAAGGGGCTCCAGGGCGTGGCCAATTTGGAACCCAGGGGCATGATTGGCAGGAATTATGTAGGTGCCCTTCCTACATGCTAAATATCTAAGCTCTGGGCCCTGTGGTTTCAGAGAAAAAGATTTTTGAAGCTTTTTTTTTCCATTATGAGTCTATAGGAGCTAAGGGGCCCCGGGGCGTGGCTCGTTTGGACCACAGGGCATGATTGGCAGATATTATGTAGATGACTACTTGCTGTTGCTACATGCTAAATATCTAAGCTCTGGGCCCTGTGGTTTCATAGAAGATTTTTGAATTTTTTTTCCATTATAAGTCAATGGGAGCTAAGGGGCCCCAGGGCATGGCCAATTTGGACCCCAGGGGCATGATTGGCAGGAATTATGTAGGTGACCACTTGCCGTTGCTACATGCTAATTACCTAAGCTCTGGGCCCTGCGGTTTCAGAGGAGAAGATTTTTGAAGCTTTTTTCCATTTTGAGTCTATGGGAGCGAAGGGGCCCCGGGGCGTGGCCTATTTGGAACCCAGGGGCATGACTGGCAGGAATTATGTAGGGGACCACTTGCCGTTGCTACATGCTAAATATCTAAGCTCTGGGCCCTGTGGTTTCAGGGAAGAAGATTTTTGAAGCTTCTTTTCCATTATGAGTCTATAGGAGCTAAGGGGTCCCAGGGCATGGCCTGTTTGGACCCCAGGAGCATGATTGGCAGGAATTATGTTGGTGACCACTTGCCGTTGCTACATGCTAAATTTCTAAGCTCTGGGCTCTGTGGTTTCAGAGAAGAAGATTTTTGAAGCCTTTTTTCCATTTTGAGTCTATGGGAGCGAAGGGGCCCCGGGGTGTGGCCCATTTGGAATCCAGGGGCATGATTGGCAGGAATTATTTAGGTGACCACTTGCCGTTGCTACATGCTAAATATCTAAGCTCTGGGTCCTGTGGTTTCAGAGAAGAAAATTTTTTAACCTTTTTTTCCATTATGAGTATATAAGAGCTAAGGGGCCCCGGGGTGTGGCCAATTTGGACCCCAGGGGCATGATTGGCAGGAATTATATAGGTTACCACTTGCCATTGCTACATGCTAAATATCTAAGCTCTGGGCCCTGTGGTTTCAGAGAAGAAGATTTTTGAAGGTTTTTTCCATTATGAGTCTATGAGAGCGAAGGGGCTCCGAGGCGTGGCCCATTTGGAACCCAGGGGCATGATTGGCAGGAATAATGTAGTTGACCACTTGCCCTTCCTACATACTAAATGTCTAAGCTCTGGGCCCTGTGGTTTCAGAGAAGATGATTTTTGAAGCTTTTTCCATTATGAGTCTATAGGAGCTAATGGGCCCCGCGGCATGGCCTTTTTTGAACCCAGGGGCATGATTGGCAGGAATTATGTAGGTGACCACTTGCCATTGCTACATGCTAAATATCTAAGCTCTGGGCCCTGTGGTTTCAGAGAAGAAGATTTTTGAAGCTTTTTTTCCATTATGAGTTTATGGGAGCGAAGGGGCCCCAGGGCGTGGCCCATTTGGCACCCAGGGGCATGATTGGCAGGAATTATGTAGTTGACCACTTGCCCTTGCTACATGCTAAATATCTAAGCTCTGGGCCCTGTGGTTTCAGAGAAGAAGATTTTTAAAATTTTTCCCTTTATAAGTCTATGGGAGCTATATGTTGCCATGGCAACCAGAATTCCAATCTGATCAGCCCAAAAACCTTATGCAGCCTTTCCCCCTACCTGATGATGCTTCACATGAAATTTGATTAAGATTGGCCATGGGGTATTGGAGATATACTTATTTGAAATTGTTTACGGACGCACGGATGCACGGACGGACGGACGCACGCACGCACGACGGACGACGGACAAAAAGTGATCCCAAAAGCTCACCTCGTCACTTCGTGACAGGTGAGCTAACAAGAGGGCCCAATGGCCCTATATCGCTCACCTGTTTGGGGCACCAGGGGCATGATTGGCAGGAATTATGTAGGTGACCACTTGCCGTCGCTACATGCTAAATATCTAAGCTCTGGGCCCTGTGGTTTCAGAGAAGAAGATTTTTGAATCTTTTTTCCATTATGAGTCTATGGGAGCTAAGGGGCCCTGGGGCGTGGCCAATTTGGATCCCATGGGCATGATTGGCAGGATTTATGTAGGTGATCACTTGCCATTGCTACATGCTTAATATCTAAGCTCTGGGCCCTGTGGTTTCAGAGAAGAAGATTTTTGAAGCTTTTTTTCCATTATGAGTCTATAGGAGCTAAGGGGCCCCAGGGCGTGGCCCTTTTGGACCCCAGGGGCATGATTGGCAGGAATTATATAGGTGACCACTTGCCGTTGCTACGTACTAAATATCTAAGCTCTGGGCGCTGTAATTTCAGAGAAGAAGATTTTTGAAGCTTTTTTCCATTATGAGTCTATAGGAGCTAAAGGGCCCCGGGGCGTGGCCCGTTTGGAACCCATGGGCATAATTGGCAGGAATTATGTAGGTGATTACTTGCCCTTGCTACATGTTAAATATCTAAGCTCTGGGCCCTGTGGTTTCAGAGAAGAAGATTTTTTAATCTTTTTTCCATTATGAGGCTATGGGAGCTAAGGGGCCCCGGGGTGTGGCCCATTTGGACCCCACGGGCATGATTGGCAGGATTTATGTAGGTGACCACTTGCCATTGCTACATGCTAAATATCTAAGCTCTGGGCCCTGTGGTTTTAGAGAAGAAGATTTTTGAAGCTTTTTTTTCCATTATGAGGCTAAAGGAGCTAAGGGGCCCCAGCGTGGCCCTTTTGGACCCAAGGGGCATGATTGGCAGGAATTATATAGGTGACCACTTGCCGTTGCTACGTACTAAATATCTAAGCTCTGGGCCCTGTGGTTTCAGAGAAGATTTTTTAAGCTTTTTTCCATTATGAGTCTTTTGGAGCAAAGGGGCCCCGGCACGTGGCCCATTCGGAACCCAGGGGCATGATTGGCAGGAATTATGTAGGTGACCACTTGCCCTTGCTACATGTTAAATATCTAAGCTCTGGGCCCTGTGGTTTCAGAGAAGAAGATTTTTGAATCTTTTTTCCATTATGAGGCTATGGGAGCTAAGGGGCCCCGGGGTGTGGCCCATTTGGACCCCACGGGCATGATTGGCAGGATTTATGTAGGTGACCACTTGCCATTGCTACATGCTAAATATCTAAGCTCTGGGCCCTGTGGTTTTAGAGAAGAAGATTTTTGAAGCTTTTTTTTCCATTATGAGTCTAAAGGAGCTAAGGGGCCCCAGCGTGGCCCTTTTGGACCCAAGGGGCATGATTGGCAGGAATTATATAGGTGACCACTTGCCGTTGCTACGTACTAAATATCTAAGCTCTGGGCCCTGTGGTTTCAGAGAAGAAGATTTTTTAAGCTTTTTTCCATTATGAGTCTTTTTGAGCAAAGGGGCCCCGGCACGTGGCCCATTCGGAACCCAGGGGCATGATTGGCAGGAATTATGTAGGTGACTACTTGCCGTTGTTAATGCTAAATATCTAAACTCTGGGCCCTGTGGTTTCAGAGAAGAAGATTTTTGAAGCTTTATTTTCCATTATGAGTCTAAAGGAGCTAAGGGACCCTGGGGTGTGGCCCTTTTGGACCCAAGGGGTATGATTGGCAGGAATTATATAGGTGACCACTTGCCGTTGCTATGTACTAAATATCTAAGCTCTGGGCCCTGTGGTTTCAGAGAAGAAGATTTTTTAAGCTTTTTTCCATTATGAGTCTTTGGAAGCAAAAGGGCCCCGGCACATAGCCCATTCGGAACCCAGGGGCATGATTGGCAGGAATTATGAAGGTGACCAATTGCCGTTGCTACATGCTAAATATCTTAACTCTGGGCCCTGTGTTGCAGAGAAGAAGATTTTTGAAGCTTTTTTCCATTATGAGTCTACGGGAGCTAAGGGGCCCAGGGGTGTGGCCAATTTGGACCCCAGGGGCATGATTGGCAGGAATTATGTAGGTGACCACTGGCTGTTGCTACATTCTAAAAATCTAAGCTCTGGGCCCTGTGGTTTCAGAGAAGAAGATTTTTTAAGCTTTTTTTCCATTATGAGTCTATGGGAGCTAAGGGGCCCCGGGGTGTGGCCAATTTGGACCAAAGGGGCATGATTGGCAGGAATTATGTAGGTGACCACTTGCCGTTATTACATGCCAAATATCTCAGCTCTGGGCCCTGTGGTTTCCGAGAAGAAGATTTTTGAAGCTTTTTGTTCCATTATGAGTCTATGGGAGCGAAGGGGCCCCAGGGTGTGGCCAATTTGGACCCCAGGGGCATGATTGGCAGGAATTATGTAGGTGACCACTGGCCGTTAATACATGCTAAATATCTAAGCTCTGGGCCCTGTGGTTTCAGAGAAGAAGATATTTTAATTTTTTCCCATTGATAGTCTATGGGAGCTATATGTTGCCATGGCAACCAGAATTCCAATCTGATCAGCCCAAAAACCTTATGCAGCCTTTCCCCCTACCTGATGATGCTTCCCATGAAATTTGATCAAGATTGACCATGGAGTATTAGAGATATACTTATTTGAAATTGTTTACGTATGCAAGGACGCACGCACACACGCACACACGCACGACGGACAAAAAGTGATCACAAAAGCTCACCTTGTCACTACATGACAGGTGAGCTAAAAAGTAGTATCCTCCCGAATATTTTCGTAATTTACGCAGTGCGCAGCCTTATCTAAAGCCCTGCCAAAAGTCAAAAACTGATTTTGACCCCTTTACCCCCATACATTACTGTTACGGATAACTCCTCCTAGACTGTTATAGATAGAAACTTGAAACTTTAGGGACTGATAAAACTTTGGTCTGGGGAGTGCAAAAAACTTACGGAATTTTGATCCTACCCCTGGGAGTGGGGCCAGGGGTGGGGCAACTTGGGGATAAAAAAATCAAAGTTTTCAGAACATGGTCGTGTAGCATATTAAATCGAACGGCATGATGAGTAGAATACATCACAATCAAAATTTTACCCCTCGGGTCACACACCCCTAGGGGATGGCCCAGGGGGTGGGGCCCACGGGGAAGCGTGGGGATAAGCGATGGCTTGCCATTGACTGCGCAATGCTAGTTAGAATAGCCTCTATACACACTTTTCTATGGCAGGCTTATACATATGCTGTTAACCAGTACACTGCACTTTCTTTTGCCAGACACTTACAACTGCCCTTCTTGAACCTGTGAAACTGAGACACTGAATAATTAAACTTCAAACATTCAGGGCTTTACCTCAGGGTTTCAAATTAAGGTTCCCAGGGACTTGTTTGTTTGTTTGATTTGATTTTAACGTCCCTGTCAACACTGTATAGGCTATTTTGGAGACATTGCTTCCAATTTTGTGGGACTTTTACCCAACATTGAGATGAAGTGACATCCAAAGCCCTGTCGCCCAAAGAAACCAATAGGGTTTATAAGCATGGATGGTCCAACTCGCACTACTTTGCCTTGGCAGGCTTATATCCTCCAAGCGGTTTACTAGGACTTGTGTGAAGTCGGTTTAAGCTCTGTGTGGAAGCATCATGCAGCCCATCTATTTTTTCAAGCCCCGATGGTTCCTGGGACTGCAAAAGTGGCGATTTGGGGGTCCTCAAATAAGTACCATGTCTTTTGCTTTAAAAAGGCTTACTATTGTCTAAATAGCTGCTGTTCTTTAACTTTGTAATTTAGTTCCAAATGTCAGAAACTAGAATAATTTGGTTTAGTTTGGTGCATCCCATAGGACCCCTGCTACAAACATTTGGGTGTACCAGACAGGGCTTTTGGGGTCATTAACAGCCAAAATGAGAGTCCAGGAAAAACCCAGAAACATAACCATAAGCATTTGAACAGATTGGCCTAAGCAATAAGTGAAGACCCTGATCAGACTGCTCCTCAAAGAGCAGTTGAGAAGCGGTCTGATTAGGGTCCACACTGCATGCCATTCCGTCTGCACCTTTTGGACTCCTTGCTGGATTTAGAAACACTTTTTTAAAAAATTTTTGCTGAATTATGACAAGTCCTTAGGGTGTATGAATTTTTAGGATTTTTTGTGGTACTTTAACCCTTGTCCTGCTGAATATTTATATATGCCACACCCACTACCGATTATCAACCAATCAGATTACTTGAAGCAAATTATTGCAACAAATTCACAATCTGAATGGCAAACAATGTAGATCCTGATCAGATGGCTTCATCAGAAGCCATCTGATCTGGATCTACATTGTTTCAAAGAAAAGGCATATCCGGGATTAGCAGGACAAGGGTTAACAATCATCTTTATTAGCAATGGCCCCCACCCATTGGGCCTTGAAGAAATATATGGTCTGCATGATGCTTCCACGCAGAGCTTAAACCGACCCGCACACGAGTACTGGTAAACCCCTTAGAGGATCTAAGCCTTCCCAGGCAAAGCAGTGCCAGTCGGCCCGTCCATGCTTATAAACCCCATTGGTTTCATTGGGTGGCAGGGCTTGAGATGTCGTTTCATCTCAATGTTGGGTAAAAGTCCCACAAAATTGGAAGCAACGTCTTCAAAATGACCTATACAGTGTTGACGGGGATGTTAAACCTCAAATCAAACAAAAGCTTGGAACAACTTAGTTCTGGTGCCTAAAACAGTAAAATACAACTATTAAGACCACCTAAAATTAAGACTAAATCTACTTTTAAAAGCTTATTGAGAAGGTTTCAATTATTCTCTCTCTGTATTTTCTAAACCCAGTGTCTCCTAATAAGTGACAACCTTTGGGACTGTTCAAAAGACCTTTGGGACGGTTCAAAAGTGGTCTTAAGACCACTTTTGAACATCCCTAAAGGTGGTCTTAATATTGGAATTTTACTGTACATTATTATTTCAAGGATCTGAATGTAGCAAGCAGTGCAGCAGAAAGCCAGAGAAACTTACCAGTTTTGCAGCAAAAACAGTATTTTCTGACAGGAAACCATAGCCTGGATGCACCTAAAATGACATAAGTATTTTTCAGACAAAATGACACAAAACCGCACAATCTGCAGTTGTCGCCTGTAATTAGGACTCACCAAGAGTGCCTCATAATAACCACGTCCATTTGTCTGTCCCTAATCAAACTGTGAAAAGAACTATAATCTTGAAATAAAATTGTCAAATGCCAGATTTCTTTATGAACAAATAGCCTCTCTGAGGCACGTCTGTCCACCCAAAGTTTGTGAAATTTCCTGTTATTTCTTAGAGCTTTTGTTTGGCTTCATCACCTTTATTACATCTGGTATCAAAAACAAACAAAATGGGTATTTGCAAACAATGCAGGCCCAGATCAGACGCAACAGAATGCGGCATCTGATCAGGGCCTCAACTGTTTGATAAAAGTTCAGTCATTTTCCAAATGAATTTTGATGAAAACACAACCTGACACCCCTAAATTCTGAAATGGACTCCAGCTATATATAAGGAGGAAGATTCCATTTGGTACAAATGGGTTAATGACCTATCACCAATGATTAAAATTGGTAAATTAACCCTTAAGATGCCGAGAAAAATTATACCTGAAAATGTCGTCTGCTTATGTTGTCTGCTGTTTTTTGTTGTTTTTGTGCAAACTTTATAAATAAAAATATTTTTACATATAGGCAAACAGTGTGATCTGGGTCCACACTGTTTGCAAAAATGACGTTTAAAGTAACGAGCAGATGACAAAGCAGACAACAATTGTCGTGATTGGCATTATGGGTTAATGTGTTTTTGTGGGACACCTTAGTGTAAATTGATATCATCATTATTTCTCACTATGCATAATACACATGCACATAACAGTTATGAAAAATATTTGGAACAAGCAAATTCGTTGAATTGATATCCCCCGCCGAATGGGTTTTTCGTGTAGAATGGCAAGAAAATATATCTGGCCAAAATTGAGAAAAAAAAATTGCGCGTGCATCACGGCAACATAATAATACATATTTATTTCAAGTTTCATTTTATTCCATGCAATAGTTGCTGAGAAGCGGTTCCAGACAAAGTGAGACAACGAAAAATCCAGAATTTTAATCATTTAAGGGGCCATAACTCTGGGTGTAAAAAGTCAATCCGAAAAAAATTTGTGCGTGCATCACCACAGCATAATAATACATATTTATTTCAAGTTTCATTTAATTCCATGCAATAGTTGCTGAGAAACAGTTCCCGACAAAAAAGTGAGACGACGAAAAATCCAGAATTTCAATCATTTAAGGGGCCATAACTCTGGATGTAAAAAGTAAATCCGGAAAAAAAAAATGCGCGTGCATCACCACAGCATAATAATACATATTTATTTCAAGTTTCATTTAATTCCATGCAATAATTGCTGAGAAACAGTTCCGGACAAAGTGAGACGACGAAAAATCCAGAATTTCGATCATTTAAGGGGCCATAACTCTGGATGTAAAAAGTCAATCCAGAAAAAAATTGCGTGTGCATCACCGCAGCATAATAATACATATTTATTTCACGTTTCATTTAATTCCATGCAATAGTTGCTGAGTAACAGTTCCGGACAAAGTGAGATGACGAAAAAATCCAGAATTTCAATCATTTAAGGGGCCATAACTCTGGATGTAAAAAGTCAATCCGAAAAAAAATTGTGCGTGCATCACTGCAGCATAATGAGGTCTCGGGTTCGATCCCGGGCCGCGACATACCAAAGTCGTTAAAAATGGTACTAGCTGCTCCTCGTTTGGCACTCAGATTTACGGGGTAGAGCTAGGACTGGTCGATCCAGTGTCAGGATAATGTGACTGGGTGTGGTATCATGTAATGTGTCTGGGACATGATACTTCAGTGAGGCAGCACTATAAACGTGAGCATTGAGCTCCCTGTCGCAACCAGACACCGTCGTGATATGACTGAAAAATTGTTGAAAGCGACGTTAAACCCGAATTCACACACACACACACTGCAGCATAATAATACATATTTATTTCAATTTTCATTTAATTCCATGCAATAGTTGCTGAGAAACGGTTCCGGACAAAGTGAGACGACGAAAAATCCGGAATTTCAATCATTCAAGGGGCCATAACTCTGGATGTAAAAAGTCAATCCGAAAAAAAATTGCGCGTGCATCACCACAGCATAATAATACATATTTATTTCAAGTTTCATTTAATTCCATGCAATAGTTGCTGAGAAACGGTTCCGGACAAAAAAGTGTGACGGACGGACGGAGGGACGAAAGGACGGACGGACAACGCCAAAACTATATCCCTCCGCCTTCGGCGGGGGATAATAAAGGTAAACACATAGAAATCAGTAAGGTGGGTATTTGGTGACAATTAACACCTGGCTGATTTTTCCACCATTTTTCGAAAGGAGACAACTTTCGGGACTTTCTGTTCACCTTTCTATAAACCCTGTCCCATGGAAAAAGGGGTCTACTCTTAAAGGAAAGAATTTGCTCCTTAGGAGTAAATTCTTTACTTTAAGAGTTGACCCCTATTGACAAGGAAGACAAAAATACTTTTGCAGGAGTTGCCTCCCCTAAAGGTGTTCCCATTCCCCTTAAAGGATATTTTTGTCAATTCTCTATAGAAACCTAAGTTGTAGCCACCTCAAGGCAGTTCAGATGAATACCCACAACATGTTCTTTGCTTCCAAAGGATCTAACTATTCAGAACTTATTTAAATGGAGAAATAAGAAAAACTAGAGCGCGCAGTCGATGGCAAGCCATCGCAAATCCCCACGTTTTCTCCACAGTAGGTCAAAATTTGACCTTTTGACCCCTCCCCAGGGCCCCTGGGGGCGGGGAAAAAAAAAATGTGCTCTTGCGCAAGCCATTCATGTAAGCAACTCGCATACCAAATTTGGTTGAATTCTGGCAAACGGTTTAGGAGGAGATAGCCGGACAGACAGACAGACGGACGGACGCGATAACAATATCCCCACTTTTTCGTTGAAAAACGTGGGGATAATTACCTTTCAGTTATAAACGAATACCCACCTTAACTGTTGCCATGTGTACTGCAAATATAAAGCATTATCCTTTTCAATCATTTATAATAGCAGCTGCTCTTAAGAAAGAACTTGCTCCCTATGGAAAGCAGTTTCTTTTGATTCTTTTAATTAGAGTACCTAAACTAGGTTTGGTCCAATATGCGGACTCTTCAGATGAATCCGACATCATCAATGAATCGCCTCAAACAAATATCCGCAACAATTATTTCTTGCAGCAAGAAAAAAAGCTCTTCGTTTACTATTACAACTTCTCCTTAAGGGGAATGGACACACCTTCAGGGGAGGCAATGCCTGCAAAATTATTTTTGTCTCCCATGTCAATAGGGGTCAACTCTTAAAGGAAAGAATTTGCTTCTAAGGAGCAAATTCTTTCCTTTAAGAGTTGACCCCTTTTTCAGCGTGACAGGGTTTATAGAAAAGTGCTAGGTGTTCCCATTCCCCTAAATGGGATTCTTTATCATGGCAAATTCTTTATAGTGGCAAATTTAAGGGAACAAAGACTGTAATTATGAAGAAGGTCTTCTGAATTTGACATATTTGTGGATTACAGTCAAACTTCAAGGGCTCAAACACCTTTGGGACCACGAAAATCTGTTCAAGCCCGGGTAGTTCGAGCCACTGAGAACTACTTCCACGAGGCATAGCGACATACTTTAGGACATCTTTTCGGAGATTCTATTTAGTACACACAGCATTCATTTGGAAGATAAAAGACGAAAATATCCTAAATTTTACCCTCCCTATTTGTTACATGTGGGTTTACGGCGTCCCGCAAACCCCCATGCTGACAAGACAACCGAGCGTGATCTCTGACAGGTGTACGGACAGCTGTGGGGTAAGGCACAAGAAAGATGTTAGATGAATGACATGAATTATTTACAGTATCTACATACAACACTTACCGTATTCGGGTGTGTACTACCCGCATTTGCGTACTACCCGCACCCCCCTTTTTTAGCCAAAATCTGGGGAAAAACTGTTATTCTGTAGTATTACCCGCATGAAATATTTGCTGAAATTTTGGTGGGTGCGTAAGTGAGAAAAAGTAAGAATTAGGCCAGTTATTGTAACACACAACGGAACGCGCGATTGTCTTCAAAAGGCGGGAAAATGCACGTGCGTGCGAGTATCACCAGAATGCATGTATTTTATACTAAAACGTTGAAAAAACTTAACCTGTTCACCCTTGTTATTTATTTATTAACCAATATATACCCAGCGGCCCTTTTGGGGGGACATCGGCAAACAGTGCAGTCCCAGATCAGACACCGCAGAAAGAAACCGCAGACGTCCGATTTGGATTTTCACTGTTTGATGATTTATAACGGTTCAATTATGACACTATTGTTAATCCCGGTCGTATAATTGCCACCCTGCGGTGCGTGTCAATAAGGTGTGAAAATATGGTCAAGTTATGTTTATTCACCAATCAATAATTTAATCCTCAATCAATGTGAAAATGATTTAATTGCTCCTAACACGAGTTGCTAAATCTTACGGTAGATATATGTATATTCTAATATCTCGTGAATGGTTATGTTTTGGCGCCAAAATGTCGAACGCTTTAATTTATGTAAACACATCTGTATGCTGTTGTTGGTTATTGACACGGAGCTTTCGAGCTATCGATTTTTTTACCGTTTCCAAACATTTTTTAATGAAAGAGATACACCGCATTAAAATAAAACAATAGACACGTGTGTCGTCGCTGGGGTCCGATGACGTCATTCACCGATCGCGTGCAGAAAAATTGTAGCGGTAGTTTGTGGGCGGCGTTTTGGATGCCGGAAAACTTTGATGTTAGCATTGAACTTGCTTGTTTATTTTGTTTAAAATCAGAGTTTTAAGAATAATAAGCACCAAATCGGGCTTGCTAGTAATGAATATTGTTTTATTACTCATGTGTAAGTAAAATTGAGTCGACAATTAACGTTATTTATGTCGGGAATCGTAAAGGGATAGAGCATAACATTGAGATGCATCGTATTTTCAGCTGACAAAAGTAAAAAAAAAACGGTCCAAAAATAATTCGGACGGATTACCCGCACCCTGAACTTGGGCCTGTAATTTGAGGGAAAAAAACTGCGGGTAGTACACACCCGAATACGGTACTAACATAAAACATCACAATTTGTTGCTTCTGTAGCCAACTCACGACGTCCGCTCCGAAGGCAAAACACTGTTCTGTGCTCGGAACGGGTGACGTGAATACCTACATAAGCAAACAACAAAAACAACAACAAAAACAAAAAAAGAAACAACACAAGACGCGACTGGCCAGTTTATAACTTAGGGTGAATCCCCCACTCGCGTGACACTTCCTCTCGCGAACTAGTAGAACTAGTCTATCAACATAGTTGATAATCTTAGGTTTAGCGATCACGTTTGCTGATCAGAAGTTTAGTGATCGTCTAAATGACCTGCAGGTTAATTGACCTCTTCCATGGTCTCACATTTGTTTACAACGAACAATGATTTAGAAGATTCTGCTTCTATCCTGGTAGGCGCTGATTACGGCGGTCTGTCCGCCCTTGCTGGACCCTAACGCCTAGCGTCGTACCAGTACCTGCTGCTATGAAGCAGGGAGCAGCAGGTCACACATTGTTGTGCCTGCAAATTACGATAACGGGACTAGAAACGAGTCACAAAACATACATGCTATATCATGATCCCCCTCCCGGAGAAGTAAGAATATGTTCATGCATACACCGTTATTGCGCATGCGCCGACAAGACATACAGGCTGATTAGTGCATGCGACAAATAACCGTACAGCAGAACTCAACTTGACTGTGCATCAAATTATCAGCACCCAGCGCTTGACACAATAATACTCAAAGTTCATGTTTCCTTACTGAGCACTACAGAAATCAATTAATGCTCACTACTACTGAGCATGATACTCATCAAATTTGTGCTCACTACATTATCACAAGTAAGAGGCAATTGAACAGACCACGCCTTTGCGCTACCTGGTCAGCTGCCAATTACAGGAAACATAACAATCTCTATTTCATATCCTTCTCCGCGACACGGCTCACAAATATAGCTATTCACAAATTCAATACATTAATAACAGATAGAATATAATCCACAACATTTGTTAGTGTCTCATATGGGCCAACACTGTTTGCCGTAAATTCTCTCTATTTGGTAGGCACCCCGTCACAACCGTCCTCGCGACGCCGATGACGCAGCTGACGTCATCCCCGCCGCTCAGGCCGCTATGACGTGTGGCGACCAAATACTCCCACTTATCATCATCACGTTCTTTATATGTACATACATGCACAAACTGAGTTATCAGACAAAAACGGCATCATTACAAAATGAACTCGTAATTCTTCTTGAACAAAATTATTTCTAATCAACGTGAACATGCTTGTAAAATAAAATTCATTACGGTTCATCATCACGGATAACCCAACAGGCTCTTGTAAGAGTTTGCCCTGATGATGAAGATATGGTTAAAACCGTCTTAAGTTTACGTCCCCTCTACACCTAATATCATATTGGGACGGAACCACGGTTTTCTAACCACAGCTAGTCACAAGTCATGGATCAAACAAGTGACCCGACGTTTATTAATTACATTCTACAAAAGGGGTCTAAAAGCCTAAATGAATCTAGAATGAGCGGGTTTCCAAACTTTACGTCTCACCAACATCTAGGGTCAGCATGAGACAGGACCTCACTTAGAAAGACTCATTCTACTACTGGAGAAGCCTGGGATCAATTCTGCGACGTTTAGCTGGCAAAGCTAGTAGCCTAATCACTACAGGCCACAACAGTGAATTCAGAATAGGCTTCAGAAAGTTGGGGTATACTAGAAGTAAACCCCTCCAAAACCTACAAGCATGTTCATACAAAAATAATACTAAACATAGATTTAACATACCTTTCAATATACTTTCTATTTCCCCGTCACAATGTTGCGTTCACTCTTACAACTTGACCTGCTGCTAAAGTGTCCGCTTTTTTCAGGGTTTATATATCTATGAATATTACCGGAAAATCATGCCTACTCGTATTACCTTGCTCAATTCGTGGCGAGGTGGAGATACCGGCCACAAACAAAGCCAGATAGCAAAAATCGAGTAGATAATGGATTCGCGTTCAAATAGTATATTTCCCATAGGAAAAATTGATGAAACGACCCTATAATCAATGACATGACTCCTGTCAAAACGAACACCCACACAACACGTGACGGGAATAAAAATCATATATGGCACTATTTGGCGGTTGGCGATTTTTAGGCAAATTCTATAGGACTCGGCCTTTTAGCGGCCCCCTGTATTGTAAAAACAGCTCTCTATAAACCACTCATGCATACATCGTATGATATGTGCATGACTTGTTCATGGAGCCGCACAGTTTGCGTACCATATTTCACCTAAAATATTTCACTCGCACCGCCCTACCATATATCTACTAAAATAATTTAGATGTGCATAAGCACCAGAGAGGTTTCCTATTCCATCTCGTAACAAAGGTTTCCCCTTTTGGAGAAAAAACAATCAGAAGTGTTTTTTCTTTGTGTATAGAGATGGAATAGGATGAACCTATCTAAACAAGACAGCTATTTACACAACAACCGTGCGAAGAATTACCTACTTAGGTAGTCTGCCCCCAAATTTTCTTGGCCCCGAATTGCAACAATCCGAAATCTATACGGCTGTAGTTTCATTGCCCAACGCATAATTCGAGGATTGAGAACTTTTGCTGTTTGCATATAAGACAAGGGCTTGTGGTCTGTCTCAAGCAGGAATTCTACTCCGTAAAGATACTTGCGAAATTTCTCAACACCCCAGATAATAGCCAAACATTCCTTCTCTATTACAGAATAGTTTTTCTCACGAGGCAAAAGTTTCTTGCTGGCATAAGCAATGGGAAGTCGTCCTTCCCCTTCAAATTCTTGGAGCAAAACGGCTCCTATACCAACATCAGAAGCGTCCGTCCGGAGTATGAACGGATTCCCATCATGAAAGATAGGAAGACGAAGAATAGGACTAGACGTGAGTCTATTCTTCAGGGTCTGAAAAGCCTTTTCATGATGGTCCTGCCAGTCTGTGATCTTGTTTGGTCTACTTTTCTTAGTTAAATCTGTCAAAGGGGAAGCAATAGATGAGAAATTTGGAATGAAACGGCGGTAGAAACCAGCCAACCCAAGAAATGACTTTATTTGTCTCTTAGTAGAAGGTCGAGGAGCATCCTTTATAGCTTGTATCTTGTCTTCTTGCGGTCTTACTGACTGAGCAGCTACACTGTGACCAAGACATTCGATACTGCTATACCCAATCATACACTTGGAAGGTTTTGCCGTCAACTTGGCTGTCCTAAGTCTATCCAAAACTTCACGTAATGACGTCAAGTGGTCTTTCCAAGTTTCGGTAAAGATCCACATATCATCGACGAAGCTATCAACGTTAGAAAGTTCGGACAGAATCTTTCTCATCAACCTGCAAAATGTTGCTCCTGAGTTTACCAAACCGAAGGGCATAGTTTTGAATTGAAACAAGCCTTTGGGGGTTTCGAACGCAGTTAGGGGTTTTGCCTTAGACGTCATTTTTACCTGCCAATAACCTTTTGACAAATCTAATTTGCTAAAGTATTTGTGCCCCGACATTCTATTTATAATATTTGGCATTGGTTCTGCATCGAACTCCGTCACTTTATTAAGTTTACGGAAGTCAATGCAGAACCGCACCGAACCATCTTTTTTAGGGACAAGTACTACAGGGGATGAGTATGGAGATATTGATGGCTCAATAACTCCTAAATCTAACATATCCTGAATTTCCTTTTCCATTACATCCCGTACTTTATATGGTATGGCATAACCTTTTGACCTCACTGGTTCCGCCGTCAGCAACTTTATGTCGTGTTCTATTTGGTCAGTTCGTCCAGGTACACTGGACAGTACGTCCGGGTATTCTTTTATCAACGTCTCTATTTCTTTACGCTGATCCTGCGTTAACATTTCTGAAATATTGACGTCCTTAAACGTCTCTGGTTGCTTTGCAGTAGGAAAAGCGCAATCTTCCAATGAGAATTCGTCAACGTCATCATTTTCAGTTGACGGAATGGACTCTACAGAAAGCAAGCAATGTGACGTCACATTCTGACGTTCCACATATTGCTTCAGTATGTTAGCGTGATATGTGTTAACATTTCCATTGACGTCAATCTTATAATCCATTCTGTTCACTACCTCAACCACTTCATAAGGACCTTTCCATTGAAGCAATAATTTATTACTGTCTGTCGGTAGTAACAACAGCACTTTATCGCCGACGTCAAATTTACGCGACCTCGCGCCTTTATCATAATAAGCTTTCTGCTTAATCTGAACCTTCTTTAAATTATCACGCGCTAATTTACATGTCTGCTCTAACCGTTCCCTAAGCTCAATAACGTATTGATACGTCGAAAGAACTTGCTCATCGCGTACCTCTTCAGCCCATAATTCTCTTAATATTGCCATTGGACCTCTGACGTTACGTCCATATAACAACTCAAAAGGGGAGTATCCTAAAGACTCTTGTGGGACTTCCCTTACCGCAAATAATAAGGCTGGAAGATATTTATCCCAATCTTTTGGACTTTCAGCACACATGCGACGTAACATCTGCTTTAACGTAGCGTGGAAACGCTCTATCAGTCCGTTGCAAATTGGGTGTCTCGGACTACACGTTAACTGTTGAAGAGAAAGAAGTCTGCTGACTTCCTTCATTACCTCAGCAGTAAACTGTGATCCACAATCAGTCAACATTTCATCAGGAATGCCAACCCTACTAAACATTTCAATAAGCGCTTCCGCGACACGTTCCGTCTCAATACTCGGGTAAAGCTATCGCCTCTGGATACCTTGTCGCATAATCTATCATGGTTAAAATATACCGAGATTTCCTATCAGATCGAGGCTCAATTGGACCAACTATGTCCACTGCCACCCTCTTAAATGGCGTATCAATCAATGGCATTTTTCCTAGAGGTACTTTAGTGACCCGACCTTTCTGAATAGTTCTCTGACAAATATCACAAGATTTACAAAATCTAGCGACATCACCGCAAATACCGGGCCAGTAAAACTCAGTTACAACTCTATCCAATGTCTTCCTAATACCCATATGTCCAGACATAAGCGTTTCATGAGCCAGTTTCAACACCTTTCCTCGGAAACTTTGAGGGACCACAAGTTGGAAAGAGACTTTGTTACCCTTGGTGAACTCCCTATATGCCAACCCTTTTTTCTCAATAAACCTAGTTTCACCTCGGTTTAAACCACGACTCACAGTCTTGTTCCCAGATACAACCCTTTTCCTGATGTTTTCCAAAGTTGGATCATCAACCTGAGCTTGCTTGAAAGCCTCCTTGTCATCGTTAATGATCTGATCGGGAACCTTAAGTTTTCTGTAAGGCTTCTCATCCTGCCTAGTTTGAGACCTAGTTACAGCCGCAGCTGAGAAATGAGACATATCAGGAAGTTTTGATCCATCAATGTTACCGATAACCAAATCGTACAACGTATCATCCATACACAAAGCTTCAGTTTTCCCAGTGAAAAAAGGACAATCAATGTCAATCATTGCCAAAGGATACCTTTGTGTGGATTCATCAATCAACGTAACATTTGATTCCTTCCCTATTAACTGACTATCCAAAACCAAACTTCTCCGAACGACACAGCCTGTACACCCAGTATCTCTTAATACAACCACCTTTTTATTATTAACCAATCCTTGTGCCGTCGGTAACCTTGCCTTTAAGAAGTAACAGACACCTTCCCTAGTTTCCTTACTACACTCCTCCCTATCCGAAATCAAAGGATCACCAACCTTATTTTCAAAAATACTTCCAATCTCATCACCTTTCCTAGTTACTTCCGTTTGACAAAAACTAACTTGGTGTGCTGCGCCACGTGGTGTGCTATTATTTTTACCGCGTCCGCGAAAAAGACCCTCTAAAATTACCACGACCACGTGTATAACCACGACCTACATTCTGCGTATTCTCATTCTTAACCTGAGAACCTTGAGTCCCTACGCGCGTGTTAAAATTTTCTTTAACACCGCTATCCCCCACTCCAGTTGCTCCTACCTCTGCGCTATACAATTGTTTCCTGTCGGGGTTCTTAAAACATTTAATTGTTAAATGCCCCTTACCGCATATGCTACACTTGATATCCGGTCTACCACTCGGTTTGTTCGAGTCAACTTTGTCCTGTTTACCCTGCGCTGCGCCTCTATTATCGCGTTGCCCCTTATTAATGCAACTATATACGCCCCCGCGCGCTTCTGCAAACAAATCTGCCTCCCTAGCCATTTCATCTAAATTACCAAACTGTTTTGGCTTCAGATGTACATACAGTTCTCTATTACATGACTCCAGGAACTGATCCCTTGCCATGAAATCACAGACAGCCGGAAAAGATTTTTCTATCTTTGCCATATTAAGCCATTTTTCTAAATAACTTCTCAGTCTACTACTGAACTGTATGAACGTTTCTGATTTCTCGGGCCTACTATAACGAAACTGCTTCCTAAATCCGCGCTCTGTCATGTCAAAATTCTTTAATAAAGCGTCCTTTAACTTTTCATAATCCGCCGCATCCTCATTTGACAACCGGTCATATACATCAAGTGCGCGCCCTTTGAGCAATGCACTTAAATACGCGGCCCAAACACTCTTATCCCATTTATTAGCCGTAGCATATTTCTCAAATCTAGATAAATAACTATCCATTTTATCCTTACCCTCTTCAAAATAAGGTAACTTAGGATCCCGGGCATGAGCCACCTTCTCAGCTTTTTGCTTTTCAAATTCTAGCTCGAGCTTCGCTCTCTGCATTTCTAACTGATTCCTTAATTCTTGGTGCTGTAGCTCAAACCCATGTTTTATTTGTTCTAAATGGGCCTCACTAACCTCTTTTGCCTCCCTTTCAGTCTGAATGCGTGCCATTTCAAGTTCCTTATTAACATTCAACATAGCTAGTTCATGTGCCCTTTCCTTTTCCTTTTCCCTTTCCTTTTCTTCTAACTTAGCTAGTTCATGTGCCCTTTCCTTTTCTTTTTCTGCCCTTTCCTTTTCTTTTTCTTCAAACCTTAACCTTTCTAAATCCCTTTGCTCTTGCCTTTCTGCCCGCTCAATATCTTGCTGCTCTTTAACAAAACCTTGTAACTCCTTCCCCTCATAACCTAAGTCCTTTCCCATTTGCATTAAACGCTCCATTATTGATAACGTAAATCTCACGTTACTATCAAAACCACTATAAACTGATCAGTTATGATCAGTGATGATTGAATGGGCTTAACTAAAACGTTAAGATATGTGTTATACGCGTTAATCTAACTAAAACGTTAGTTATTAAAGCACACGCGATTTGAAATGTCAAATGCTTTCAGCACAGTATGACGTTGCGTACTGGTAGTCTAATATGACGTCATAAACCGACGACGTTTACAGTAAAATGCTACAATCCGAAGTTTTATCACATTACAAAACTCCGATCATAACAAGTCACCATTAATGTTTCTATTACGTCATACCTAACCTCAAGCCACAGCGTAAATATTAACGCTACCGTTATGTCAACATCAGTAAATTGTTAACGTCACTACGTCAGAACCATGTGTGGGTAAGATCAATTAGTAACTCCAGTTTAACTTAGTAGAATGTCAGGTAACACAATTAAGTGGGGTCTACTTAAGTTTTCATTACCAAGAAAAAGTGGGGTTTGCCTTGCCTTCCGGCTCAGAAATTATCGACTTGTCAGTATCCATTCAGTTGAATACATGGGTTTCGCACTTCATCAACGCAGGAAGGAAGATTAAAGTTAATTTCTAAATGTGGCTGTCAATGCATTTTTTTTTTAAAGTTGATGATTCAGAGTATCAATGTGCTGTTCCACAGCCGGGAACACCAGCCAGAGATCAAATCCTCACTTCACTGACACCAAATGTTACATGTGGGTTTACGGCGTCCCGCAAACCCCCATGCTGACAAGACAACCGAGCGTGATCTCTGACAGGTGTACGGACAGCTGTGGGGTAAGGCACAAGAAAGATGTTAGATGAATGACATGAATTATTTACAGTATCTACATACAACACTTACTAACATAAAACATCACAATTTGTTGCTTCTGTAGCCAACTCACGACGTCCGCTCCGAAGGCAAAACACTGTTCTGTGCTCGGAACGGGTGACGTGAATACCTACAGAAGCAAACAACAAAAACAACAACAAAAACAAAAAAAGAAACAACACAAGACGCGACTGGCCAGTTTATAACTTAGGGTGAATCCCCCACTCGCGTGACACTTCCTCTCGCGAACTAGTAGAACTAGTCTATCAACATAGTTGATAATCTTAGGTTTAGCGATCACGTTTGCTGATCAGAAGTTTAGTGATCGTCTAAATGACCTGCAGGTTAATTGACCTCTTCCATGGTCTCACATTTGTTTACAACGAACAATGATTTAGAAGATTCTGCTTCTATCCTGGTAGGCGCTGATTACGGCGGTCTGTCCGCCCTTGCTGGACCCTAACGCCTAGCGTCGTACCAGTACCTGCTGCTATGAAGCAGGGAGCAGCAGGTCACACATTGTTGTGCCTGCAAATTACGATAACGGGACTAGAAACGAGTCACAAAACATACATGCTATATCATGATCCCCCTCCCGGAGAAGTAAGAATATGTTCATGCATACACCGTTATTGCGCATGCGCCGACAAGACATACAGGCTGATTAGTGCATGCGACAAATAACCGTACAGCAGAACTCAACTTGACTGTGCATCAAATTATCAGCACCCAGCGCTTGACACAATAATACTCAAAGTTCATGTTTCCTTACTGAGCACTACAGAAATCAATTAATGCTCACTACTACTGAGCATGATACTCATCAAATTTGTGCTCACTACATTATCACAAGTAAGAGGCAATTGAACAGACCACGCCTTTGCGCTACCTGGTCAGCTGCCAATTACAGGAAACATAACAATCTCTATTTCATATCCTTCTCCGCGACACGGCTCACAAATATAGCTATTCACAAATTCAATACATTAATAACAGATAGAATATAATCCACAACATTTGTTAGTGTCTCATATGGGCCAACACTGTTTGCCGTAAATTCTCTCTATTTGGTAGGCACCCCGTCACAACCGTCCTCGCGACGCCGATGACGCAGCTGACGTCATCCCCGCCGCTCAGGCCGCTATGACGTGTGGCGACCAAATACTCCCACTTATCATCATCACGTTCTTTATATGTACATACATGCACAAACTGAGTTATCAGACAAAAACGGCATCATTACAAAATGAACTCGTAATTCTTCTTGAACAAAATTATTTCTAATCAACGTGAACATGCTTGTAAAATAAAATTCATTACGGTTCATCATCACGGATAACCCAACAGGCTCTTGTAAGAGTTTGCCCTGATGATGAAGATATGGTTAAACCCGTCTTAAGTTTACGTCCCCTCTACACCTAATATCATATTGGGACGGAACCACGGTTTTCTAACCACAGCTAGTCACAAGTCATGGATCAAACAAGTGACCCGACGTTTATTAATTACATTCTACAAAAGGGGTCTAAAAGCCTAAATGAATCTAGAATGAGCGGGTATCCAAACTTTACGTCTCACCAACATCTAGGGTCAGCATGAGACAGGACCTCACTTAGAAAGACTCATTCTACTACTGGAGAAGCCTGGGATCAATTCTGCGACGTTTAGCTGGCAAAGCTAGTAGCCTAATCACTACAGGCCACAACAGTGAATTCAGAATAGGCTTCAGAAAGTTGGGGTATACTAGAAGTAAACCCCTCCAAAACCTACAAGCATGTTCATACAAAAATAATACTAAACATAGATTTAACATACCTTTCAATATACTTTCTATTTCCCCGTCACAATGTTGCGTTCACTCTTACAACTTGACCTGCTGCTAAAGTGTCCGCTTTTTTCAGGGTTTATATATCTATGAATATTACCGGAAAATCATGCCTACTCGTATTACCTTGCTCAATTCGTGGCGAGGTGGAGATACCGGCCACAAACAAAGCCAGATAGCAAAAATCGAGTAGATAATGGATTCGCGTTCAAATAGTATATTTCCCATAGGAAAAATTGATGAAACGACCCTATAATCAATGACATGACTCCTGTCAAAACGAACACCCACACAACACGTGACGGGAATAAAAATCATATATGGCACTATTTGGCGGTTGGCGATTTTTAGGCAAATTCTATAGGACTCGGCCTTTTAGCGGCCCCCTGTATTGTAAAAACAGCTCTCTATAAACCACTCATGCATACATCGTATGATATGTGCATGACTTGTTCATGGAGCCGCACAGTTTGCGTACCATATTTCACCTAAAATATTTCACTCGCACCGCCCTACCATATATCTACTAAAATAATTTAGATGTGCATAAGCACCAGAGAGGTTTCCTATTCCATCTCGTAACACTATTTCTCATGTAGAGAAATTCCCTAGGGACTCAAGAACATGTTTGACTCGGGCATGGTAAACAAGCCATCGGTGTTCAAGCCGTCAAAGTTCTACTGTAATTATAATACTCACAGCCTGAGCTCCTGTGTCTACCACTGCTTGTAGAATGTTGTCCATCACTAGGTAACTCTTACTGGTCGGGGCTGGACCGATACATATGGCCTCATCAGCCATTCTTGTATGCACCTGAGTGAGGAAATGAAAAACTAGAAATGCGTCCATAGGACACGGATGCCCCCGCCCGAAAATATGTCTATGTTCGTATTCATCCATAGAAAGTTATTGACAGTGTTTAAGTTTTGGACCCTTTTTATGCCATTTGACCTCTAAGTATGACCTTGGAGGTACGGATCTGGGTTTGCACGTGACACATTGTCTCATGATGGTTAACATTTCTTCAAAATAATTTCAAAATCCATCCAAAAATAAGTAAGTTATTGGCTGCGTTTAAGTTTCAGACCCTTTTTTTGACCTTTGATCTCCAAGTATGACCTTGACCTTGGAGGTACGGGGGCATAAAACAAGAGGGCCAAATGGCCCTTTATCGCTCACCATTTGTACCAGAAAATCGTCAATGATGTTTTAAGGATGCCCATCGGGGCTTGAAGAAATAGACTGGGCTACATGGTGCTTCTATGCAAAGCTGGAACCGACCACACGAGTACTGGTAAACAGGTTCTAAGCCTGCGCAGAAAAAGTGGTGCCAGTTGGACCGTCCATGCATAATGACCCTATTAATTTCATTGGGTGGAAAGGGCTTAAGATATAATTTCATCTTGATGTCGGAAAAAATTCCCACAAAACCAGAAATGACCAAACTGTGCTGACAGGGTTGTTAAACCTCAAATCAATAAACAAGGGCAGGTAACTCCAAAGTTATTTGTCTCATGCAGCCGAAATTCGAACTCTATGTAGACTCAATGTCCCTGCTGGTTATCTGCATGTTTGATGAAGATCAGATAAGAAATGGCCGGGAAAAAGTGGAGACGCCATTTTCCCCATTATAAGTCTATGGAACCTTTTTGTTTCCATGACAACCACAGTTCTGATCAAAACTGGTCCAAAAACTAATGCAGTCAATCACCCAACCCAGTGATGCTGCACATAAAATTTGATTGGAATTGGCCAGTTAGTCACTTAGATATTAAAGTTCAAAGGTATGGACAACGGATGGACGACGGACGGATGACGGAGGGATGACGGACGGACGCCAGATGCCTACCTATACTATAAGCGCACCTTGTGAGCCTTGGGCTCAGGTGAGCTAAAAAGATCGGAACATAAACGGCTGAGAAAAGCTACAGACACCATTTTTTCACTTATATTTATGCTCAAGGGCAGGTAACTCCAAAGCTGTTTGTCCTGTGCAGCCCAAATTCGAACTGGATGTAGAATGTAAGCCCCTCCTGGTTCCATTTTGACTCTATCAGAAAATTTTTCACGCTCTAGGGGACATAACTGGAAAACTGCTGGTCAGATTCAAAACCAAATTCGAACTCGTCTGAGATTTTATGCTTGTCCTAGTTTATGAAAAGTTCCAAAAAGATCAGATTATAAACAGCTGAGAAAAAGTGGACACACCATTTTTCACTTATATTTATGCTCAAGGGCAGGAAACTCCAAACCTGTTTGTCCCGTGCAGCCCAAATTCGAACTGGACGTAGACTGTAAGCCCCTCCTGGTTATCTGGAAGTTTGATGAAGATCGGATCAGAAATGGCTGAGAAAAAGTGGAGACGTCGTTTTCCCCATTATAAGTCTATGGAACCTTTTTGTTTCCATGGCAACCAGAATTCCAATCTGATCAGCCCAAAAACCTTATGCAGCCTACCTGATGATGCTTCTCATGAAATTTGATCAAGATTGGCCATGGGGTATTAGAGATATACTTATTTGAAATTGCTTACGGACGTATGCACGGACGCACACACGACGGACAAAATGTGATCACATAAGCTCACCTTGTCACTACGGGACAGGTGAGCTAAAAAGGTGTGGAATAATCCACAAACCCACACACAAACCCACAAACAAACTGTGGCATAAAAAACAAAATTGTCGAAGAAATGTGGAAGTAGTTCGTGTCACAAGGTTAAAGAACGTGTTCTTCAGAAAATAAAGGGCTGTAACTCCTTCGCAGATGATAGGATCAATGTGAAAATTGTGTTAGGCACCCCTTTCCTCACAAGCAATACATAAACAAAGTTTTAGCTCAATCGGTGAAGAAATGTGGAAGAAGTTCGCGTCACAAGGTTTTCGAACGCGTTTTTCAGTAAATCAAGGGCCGTAACTTCGCCACAGGTGATAGGATCAGCTTGAAAATTGTGTTAGGCACCCATTCACCTCACAAGGAATGCATGTGCATAGTTTCAGCTCAATGGGTGAAGAAATGTGGATGAAGTTTGCATCACAAGATTTTTTAGCGCATTTTTGAGAAAATCAAGGACCACAACTCCAAAACGCTTCATCCGAGCAGAATGAATTTTGTGTAAGGCACATCTACATATCATTGCAAATGCAGATGCAAAAATTTAACAATGTGGAAGTAGTTCACGTCACAAGGTTTAAAAACACGATTTTCAGAAAATAAAGGGCCCTAACTCCTTCGCAGATGATAGGATCAACGTGAAAACTGTGTTAGGCACCCCTTCATCTCAGAAGTAAAGCATGTGCAAAGATTCGGCTGAATCAGTGAAGAAGTGTTGAAGTAGTTCGCATCACAAGGTTTTTAGCACATTTTTTAGAAAATAAAGGGCCGTAACTCCTTCAAGAACGATAGGACAACCTTGGAAATTGTGTTAGGAATCCCTTCACCTCACAAGGAATGCATGTGCAAAGTTTCAGCTCAATCATTGAAGTAGTTCGCATCACAAAACCAGTGGTTCCTGAGGAGAAGATTTTCGAAGGGTTTTTACCATATATGGGCATGGCGGCCATCTTGGTCATGTGACCTAGACCAAAAATGCAAACTTTCGTTCCCCCACCCCATGGAGCCTCCACATGAAATTTGACTACAATCGGCCCAGCGGTTCCGGAGGAGAAGACGTTTGAAAATGTGAACACACACACACACAGAATTTTTGCCTGGCCATACTATCAGCTCACCAATGAGCCTTCGGCTCAGGTGAGCTAAAAATTACTTTTGATTTGAGGTTTAACCAGACTTGCCTACCCCTCAAGAAAGAAAATAGTAAGAGCCCATTAAAAAAATTGTAAGATTTCAATTTTATTCGTAAGGGTTTCAAGGTATTCAATGCGTCGTCAAAATAAGTTGACATACAATAACGTTTATTGTAAAACTTCAAAGTTCAAACTGATGCAGCTTTTCTTTTCCCAATGTGTTTTTCCTTCGAAGAGGAATCCATCTTGCCACTGTTACCTAAAATTATATGTAAAACAAGCCATGATTGGATGCCTTCCCATATAGCCAATGAAATTTAACTTTTCATTCCGCCACAAGAGTAAGCCAAGTACCATAACTTTAATCTTGTTCCGGTTTAAAGGTGCATTATTGAGCTATCTGGAAAAAATGCTTCCAAAAATAAAATACATATAGCTGGTATTTTTCTTTAAAACAATACAAATGAATGCATTTTATGCAAAAATGCGAACAATTGTGATGACAGGTAAACGAGTTTGAGAGGGATTCCCTAACTAGGTTTCGAACACAAGTTAGAGCTATTTTTAGTTCGTGACAAAAATAGAATCCCCATATATGACGTTATGCGACGTTCATTTTTGGCCTTGTTTGCTTAGGCCATTTCCTGAATCGGAAAAATATGACGCTGAATACCATGCCATAAGTAACGACACTCAGAGACGATACTAGCGCCATGTATGTGTAAAGTGACAGATTTATATTTAGAACAGAAATTCCGAACACATGTTCAGAGTGAAGGGTAAACACGAATGAAAACGACCATTTTCACAAAGTTCTGAAGCTGTATTTGGCTCCAAAAGTGTACACATGACAAAGGAGTATGCATTGAAGATAAAAACCAGAAAAAAAAATTGAGACCCGGTAGCTCAATAATGCACCTTTAAGAGCCTGCTTTACCGAACAGAACCACAAACAACACAGCGAATCGCTGATTTTTTTAAAAATGCCGAAAATCGTACGGAATTCGCCCGCAATCGTAAAGTCGTAATTGAGACATAAAAATAGTAAACCTTACAACCAAATTGTATGGGTAGGCAAGTCTCTTTAATGTCCCCGTCAACACTATTTAGGTCATTTTGGAGACGTTGTTTCCAATTTTGTGGGACTTCTACCTGACATTGATATGAAAGGACATCACAAGCCCTGTCACCCAATGACAACAATATGGTTTATATGCGATAATGGTCAACCTTGTACCACTGCCTGAGCAGGCTTTGACCATCTAAGCAGTTTACCAGTGCTCATGCACAGTCAGTTTCAGCTCTGTGTGGAAGCACAATACGGCCCAATCTATTTCTACAAGCCCAAAGGACAGGGGCCCAATTAACGGTTTGATGCATAAGATGCCAATCAAAACCATTTTCATCTGCTTTCTTGCCTGCGGGTTACTTTAAAAGTCACTGTTGCAAACTGTGTGGACTGAGGTAGGACTGCTATAGGAGCAGTCTAATCAGAGTCCACACTCTTTGCCTGTGTGCAAAAATGTGTTTGAGGGTTTGCAAGAAGATGCAACTGCCAATATAAACAGACAACATTTCCAGATGCAGTTTTTCTTGGCATCTTTAGGGTTAATCGCCCAGGCAACAATTTAGCCTTATTGTGTGTAAACCTTCTTTGGGCTTTGCAACCCCGTAACACACAATTCAGCCAACTCAGCTGCATAGACTAGCAAGTTTCATAAGTAGAAACTAGAGGTATTGTACTTTATTTTATTCTTAGCAGTGAAATCAATGCATATCTGAAACAAATAAAAATTATATTTTCATAGTGTGAAATACATATATTTTCAGTGTGAAACACAACATGACCCTTAGGTATTGCTCTACTACAGAGGCCATTTAGGTTTTGCTCTGCAACAAAGGCTGTTTAGGTTTTGGTCTACTGAAGAGGCTGCAGAGGTTGTTAGGTATTGCTCTACTACAGAGGCCATTTAGGCATTGCTCTACTACAGAGGCTGTTAGGTTTTTCTTGCACACCATACAAGGAAATCTGTGATTTTACCCTGGGATAGAAATTTATGTTCTGACCCTGGTGTTCCGACCCAGGTAACTAACATAAATGCGCTTCAATTCTATTCAACTGCCGGAACTACTTCCGCACTACTTTTATTTTGTAAACAATATACATGTGTGAGCTGTCAAAACTAACCGAAGGTGATGTGCAAGAAAAAGAATCCAATATGGTGCTCTGTTGTAGATGGGCGTTTCCAACCCTCGGGATGACGGTGCTGAGCGGAACCTCGGCATAGCCTCGGTTCCGCTCAGCACGGTCATCACTCGGGTTGGAAACGCTCATCTACAACAGAACCCCATATCGGATTCTTATATTCTCTACCATAGTGGCTGCAGAGGTCATTAGGTATTGCTCTGCTACAATTTGCTCTACTACAGAGGTCATTTAGGTTTTGCTCTACTGCAGAGGCTGTTAGGTTTTTCTCTACCATAGAGGCTGCAGAGGTCATTAGGTATTGCTTTACTACAATTTGCTCTACTACAGAGATCATTTAGGTTTTGCTCTACTAAAGAGGCTGTTTAGGTTTTGCTCAACTACAAAGGCCCAAGATGTCATTTAGAATTTGTTCTCTCCGCTCCTATAGAATAGCTTACCGACATGGAATCTGCTTCACTGTGAACTGCGACTGTCTTTATCCCGAGTCTCTTACAAGTTTTAATAACACGGCAGGCAATTTCTCCTCTATTAGCAATGAGTACCTTGTCAAACATCTGCAAACATTGAGACAACAATCCTCATTAGAACCGCTATAGTTCAGGGGCCAGTTTTCAAAGCTAATGACACCATTGGTTAATATATCATAAAAACTTTTGATCATTTAATTAGGTAAATATGCTAATATTTTTACCTAACAAAGCTTTGCAAATGCAAAAGCTGCTCTCTTTTTTTAGCAAAAATAACAACACTATATCAGATAGTGTACTTGCTAGAACAGTTAACAGTTTGACCACTAACAACAATGTCAAGAATGATGCTTTGAACAATGTTTGTTTGATTTGAGGTTTAACGTCCCCGTTAACACTTGCGGTCATTCTTGAGATGTTGCTTCCAATTTTGTGGGACTTTTACCCGACAATGAGATGAAATGACATCTCAAGCCCTGTCACCCAATGAAACCAAAAGGGTTTATAAGCATGGACCATCCGACTTGCACCGCTTTGCCTGAGCAGGCTTACAAATGTAGATCCTCTAAGCGGTTACCAGTACTTGTGTGCGGTCGGTTTCAGCTCTGCGTGGAAGCATCATGCAGCCCACCTATTTCTTCAAGCCCTGGTGGGCGGGGGCAAAATGCTTTGAACAAATGGGCCCAGAAGTCCAAGGGACTCACTTTTTTTGTTTGAATTATTAACGCATAAAATGCCAATCATGACAATTGTCGTCTGCTTTGCCGTCTGCCTGTTACTTTAAAAGTCATTTTTGGAAACAATGTGGACCCAGATCAGACTGCTTAGAGGAGCAGTCTGATCAGGGCCCACACTGTTTGCCTGTGTGCAAAAACATTTTTAAAAAGTTTGCAAGAAGATTCAGCAGACGACATAAGCAGTTGACATTTTCAGATGTAGTTTATCTCGATGTCTTAAGGGTTAAGACTTTAACTCCCAGAGGAAATGTGTTCATTTGATACAACTATGATTTCCAAATCACTTTGACTTATAGAGTATTCTGAATTATCAGTGTTTCAATTATCAGGATGCTGCTGTACATTTAAGAAATGAATTTCATTTTTCTGCTGTTCATGAAAGGATGAAAGCAATGGGTCCTGTGCAAAGTAAATAAAACCCAAAAGGGGTTCATGTCAACTTTGCTAGGGACCCGATGTTGATCATACTTTTGTGAAAAGCAGAAAAATTAAGTTTATTTTTATATTTACATTCTTTGCCCCTCGTCAACGGGTGAGCTTATAGGCCAAACTTTTAAAGCTGAAAAATATTTAGATGCTGTTTTTCTACAAAGAGCAGACGGCCCCCGCCCATATGGGCTTGAAGAAATATATGGGCTGCATGATGCTTCCATGCAGAGCTGAATCCAGCCCGCACACAAGTACTGGTAAACCGCTTAGAGGAGCTAAGCCTGTCCAGGAACCGTGGTGCGAGGTGGACTGTCCATGCTAATAAACCCTATTGGTTTCATTGGGCGACAGGGCTTGAGATGTCATTTCATCTCGACGTCGGATAAAAGTCCCACAAAATTGGAAGCAACATCTCCAAAATGACCTTTACAGTGTTGACAGGGACGTTAAACCTCAAAAAAACAAACAAACAAACAAAGAGCGGAACAGCGTTGACGTCACCAACGCCCGCAGAGAGCCATGGTTTAGACCGACGACACTTGACGTCACTGAAAATCATGTGACTCGATGCGTTCAGGGAAGTATGTACTACAATGTTTTTCTAAAGGTTTAATTTAGGCTTTAATGGAAATGTAAATATCAACCATTATCCTGCTGTTCACGGCAACGCTAACCTTTGCAAACAGTGTAGATCCAGATCATTAAGAAGCCATCTGATCAAGATCTAGAGTTTGTCATGCAGTTTTTAAACTGAACAAATATATTATACCAAGTAATTTGGTTGGTTGATAATCAGTAATGGGAGTGGCCTAAATGATTTATGCTGCTGGATAAGGGTTAAGACTGACTCATTTATAGAGGATCTTACATGAGTGCTCATGTATTATTGAATTTATTAAACGAGTTGAGGAAAAGGGATAAAATGCGAGGCTTTGCCGAGCATTTTATCCTTTTTCCTCATTGAGTTTAAAATGCGAGGCTTTGCCCAGCATTTTATCCTTTTTCCTCAAGGAGTTAAATAAATTCAATAATACATGAGCACGAATGCAAGCTTCTATTTATCATATGACATTTAAAACGCATTTCATTCACGACTGTTAACAAAAATTGTCAATATTCCGCCGTTCATAAACGCGACGTCGTTAAGGACGTCGTATATTATCGTTACGGGACGTATCTAGCTATTTAATCCACTAGTGGATTATCGAAAATATGACATGGCGTTATTACACTCTCAGACGCGATGTCATATGATAAAATCAGATAATAGATGAATTGATCAATAAATTCCACATAAGAATTCCGCGGCAGGCTATGTCATGTCTTTTGGGGCACTTAGTCACAGTGTGAGTGAGTGTTTGAGTTGTACGTCTCACCAACAGCTAAGGTCATGTGGAGATGGGACCTCAGTTTAAAGACTCATACGAAAGTCTGGAGAAGCCCGGGATCTATCCTATGACCCCTGGTTTACAAGGAGAGTAGCATAACCACTACACCACGGAGGCTTCACAATAAGTCACAGAACCATGAAATGTAGGTCAAGGTCAAACATAAAAATTGACATTCATAGATGCTAGCTTGTACCAAGTATCATTAATGAAGCTTTTATAGTTCTTCAGAAATGGAGTTAAACATACGGGTTGAACACTAAGGTTGAGGCAATATTTCAATAAGTCAGTGAACCCTGAAATGTTGGAAACTTACATTATAGTCATCATCACTAGATCTATGCAAGTTTGTACCCAGTATCATTAATGTAACTCCTATGGTTGTTGAAATATGGGCTTGACCATTAGGGTGAACGACAGTGTAATAGTTTATGAAGTCAGTGAACCATGAAATGTTGGTCAAGTTTAAACATAGATGCTTGCATAAAATCTGTCATTTTAGATGCAAGCTTGTACCAAGTATAATTAATGATGCTCTTATAGTTCTTGAAAAAATGGATTTGAACATTTGGGTGAACACAAGGTTTGAAGCACTAGGATGGTCGCAAATACTGAGGGCTTGACAACGGAAGAAAATCAGAGCCCTGTGTCGCTCCTTGCTTATAAGAGGCACAACAAAAATGGGTTAAAAGATAAAACGAAGTTTCTCAGCAGACTGGATTTTAATTACAGTTAATACATTAAATACGACAAGTAAAGCAAGTGACCTAACTGTGGATTCATTGACACAAAGTGATGCCCCTCTACTTGCAAGAATTTCATTTGACCATGAAGAATTCTATGAAACTACAGAAAAATTCCTATATTAAGACCACCTTTAGGACTGTTCAAAAGTGGTCTTTAAGACCACTTTTGAACAGTCCTAAAGGTGGTTTCTCATCAGGAGAGACTGTGTGTAGAAAACACAGAGAAGTAATAACTAAAACCTTCTCCAAAAGCTTTTAAAAACAGATTTAGTCTTAATTTTTGGTGGTCTTACAAGCGGAATTTTACTGTACATGTATATATGAGGGTCGTTACAAAAAGTTTGGTACCTACCTCTTCCCCTTCCACTTTACGATCATGCCAGTACAGTTCTTTCTGCAGCTGTGACGTTGTATAGATGTTCCGTCCATATCTGCTCCCAGTCACCTTGAACATAAATATAAGGACAGGGGTTTATCCAGGTATTTTGGGAAATGGCTCCTGGGTATAATTGGGAAAAATAACCAACAAAATAACAAAATTGGGAATGCAATTTCATCGAAAAAATGTCAGGATGATCATTGCCCTCACTTCTATTTTGCTCATGATAGTCTTATGAATTTGATAACTAAGCAGTGTGGTGAATTTTTATCTTAACCTCTGATGTTAAGTATTGTTTACTGTTTCCTTTGGTTGTGGCTTTTATTTCAATTTTTGGGGGGAAAATATAGTGAAATTGGGAAAAATTGAGGCTGTTTGGCATTGGGAATGGGACCAAATTTAGGCTCTGCTAAACAGGCAGAAAATGCCCTGAAGGAGGAGTAATAATATAAGAATCTTATATGGGTGTGAGGGGTGGATGGAAAATCCGTCCCAAGGGTCACAGTCCGGCATCACGAGGCTTGCCGAGTGATGCCGTACAGTGATCCCGAGGGACGGATTTTTCTATCCACCCCTCACACCCATATAGGATTCTTTTTTCTTGCATACCTTCCATTTCTTAGTGCGAATTTTAATACTGCACTCACTTCAGTTACCGACGTCTGCCATATTGTGATGACACTACTGGAATGTTTAGTGACGTCACCTAACATGCTGATATATTTTGAGGTCAAGTCACATGGAACTAATAACCAAGGTATGGCATTTCTCCATCAAATAGTATTCAAGATAATAGAAAAAATCACTGAACCATGAAATATAGGTCACATTGACCTGGATTATTTGGAGGTCAATTATCAGGTCACAAGGCACTAATATCCAAGGTATGACATTTCTCCAACAAATAGTATTCAAGATATAAGGCAAAATCACTGGACCGTGAAATGTAGGTCACCATGACCTTCACCCTTTTACACTTGAACCAATGTCACAAGGTTGGCTGATATATAACCAATTGTGTCTATAACTTGTAAGCATTACCGAAACGTATACAACAAATTACCAAGGTGTCCTAGATTTTGATCCCTAGCCCCACCCAATCCCCCCTCCCAGGCATGAACCCAGGAGTGTGCTGTCTTGGAATCTCAGAAGACACTCCCAGGTATCCAAGTAGTAAAATCTGAATGCTTTGTGATGAGTGTCTGTTGAGATACATGTATAAGCATTTCAAGAAATTTAACAGTTTTATAGAGTTGTTCTAGAAATTGACCCCTAGCCCCACCCCTGGGCATGAACCCAGGGGTCTGTTCTATTTGAACATCAGATGAACCTCCCAGGTACTTAAGTTCCACATATGAGTGCTCTGTGATGAGTGACTGTTGAGGTATAGGTAAGCATTTGAAAAACTTTAACGCAGTGTGACAGGAATGCACATGCAAACGGGCACAACCGTGGTGACAATAGCTCTCCATGTACTTCGTACAGGCGAGCTAAAAAGGCACTGCCTTTTGAGCATGCACACTCATTTACTATTGGTGTAGAACATAAAAAACAAGAGCTGTCCCCGGACAGCGTAGCTCGCCTGTTTCACGCCTTCAAGATATAAGGTAAAATTAATGAACCATGAAATATAGGTCACACACACCTAGATACATTTTGAGGTCAGTGATCAGGTCACATGGAACATATATGCCAGATATTACATTTCAGAATCACAATGTGTATGAATTATAAGGCAAAATCAATGAACCATGAAAATAGGTCACACTGACCTAGATATATTTCTATGTCAATCATCTGGTCACATGGAACTTATAATTCAGGACTGAAGTTTCTAAAAAAAAAAAAATAGTATTCAATTTGGCAGAGTCACTGAATCATGAAATTTAGGTCACACTGACCAAGATATAATTTCGAGGTCAATCATGGGGTCACATGAGATAAATAAACCAGGCATGATGTTTCTTCATGAAAAGGTATTCAAGATAATAGGCAAATCACTGAACCATGAAATATAGGTCACAGTGACCTAGATATATTTTGAGGTCAATCATGGGGTCACATGGAACTAATAACCCAGGTATGACATTTCTCTATCAAATAGTAATAAAGATAATAGGGAAAATCACTGAACCATGAAATATAGGTCACAATGGCCTGGATTTATTTTGTGGTCAATAATAAGGTCACATTGAATAAATAATCCAGGTGTAACATTTCTTCATCAAATAGTATTCAAGATAATAGACAAAATCACTGAACCATGAAATATAGGTCACAGTGACCTAGACATATTTTGAGGTCAAGCATGGGGTCACATGGGACTAATAACCCAAGTATGACATTTCTCCATCAAATAATATTCAAGATAATAGGCAAAATCACTGAACCATGAAATATAGGTCACACTGACCCAGCTATATTTTGAGGTCAATCATGGGGTCACATGGAACTAATAACCCAGGTATGACATTTCTCCATCAAAAAGTATTCGAGATAAAAGACAAAAATACTGAACCATGAAATATAGGTCACACTGACCTAGTTATATTTTGGGGTCAATTATCGTGTCACATGGAACTTATAATCCAGGTATGACATTTCTGCATCAAATAGTATTCGAGATAATAGGCAAAATCGATGAGCCATGAAATATAGGTCACACTGACCTAGATATATTTTGCGGTCAATTATCTGGTCACATGGAACTAATAATCCAGGTATGACATTTCTCAATCAAATAGTATTCGAGATAATAGTCAAAATCACTGAACCATGAAATATAGGTCACAGTGACCTAGATTTATTTTGAGGTCAATCATGGGGTAACATGGAACTAATATCCCAGGTATGACATTTCTCCAACAAATAGTCTTCAAGATAAAAGGCAAAATCACTGGACCATGAAATATAGGTCACCATGACCTTCAACCTTTTACACTTGAACCAATGTCACTTGGTTGGCTGATGTATAACCAATTCTGTCTATAACTTGTTAGAATAAGGGAAAGGTATACAACAAATTACAAAGTTGTCCTAGATTTTGACCCCTAGCCCCACCCCATCCCCACTCCCAGGCATGAACCCAGGGGTGTGTTGTCTTGGAATCTCAGAAGACACTCCCAGGTATCCAAGTTGTAAATATGAATGCTTTGTGATGCATGACTGCTGAGATATAAGCATTTCAAAAACTTTAACACAGTATTACATAGGTTTTCTAGATTTTGACCCCAAGCCCCACCCCGGGGCACGACCCCAGGGACCTGTTCTCTTTGAACATCAAAAGACCCTCCCAGGTACTAAAGTTCCAAATATGAGTGCTCTGTGATGAATGACTGTTGAGATATAAGCATTTGAAAAACTTTAATGCGCACGCGCACGAGCACGAGCACACGCACGCGCACGCCATCCGAGGTGACAACAATAGCTCTCCATGTACTTCGTACAGGCAAGCTAAAAAGCATTCGAAATAAAAGACAAAATCACTGAACCATGAAATATAGGTCACACTGACCTAGTTATATTTTGGGGTCAATTATCCGGTCACATGGAACTTATAATCCAGGTATGACATTTCTCCATCAAATAGTATTCGAGATAATAGTCAAAATCACTGAACCATGAAATATAGGTCACAGTTACCTAGATATATTTTGAGGTCAGTCATTGGGTCACATGGAACTAATATCCCAGGTATGACATTTCTCCAACAAATAGTCTTCAAGATAAAAGGCAAAATCACTGGACCGTGAAATATAGGTCACCATGACCTTCACCCTTTTACACTTGAACCGATGTCACTTGGTTGGCTGATGTCTAACCAATTCTGTCTATAACTTGTTAGCATAAGGGAAATGTATACAACAAATTACAAAGTTGTCCTAGATTTTGACCCCTAGCCCCACCCCATCCCCACTCTCAGGCACGAACCCATGGGGGTGTTGTCTTGGAATCTCAGAAGACACTCCCAGGTATCCAAGTTGTAAATATTAATGCTTTGTGATTAGTGACTGCTGAGATATAAGCATTTCAAAAACTTTAACACAGTATTACATAGGTGTTCTAGATTTTGACCCCAAGCCCCACCCCGGGGCATGACCCCAGGGGTCTGTTATCTTTGAACATCAGAAGACCCTCCCAGGTACTTAAGTTCCAAATATGAGTGCTCTGTGATGAGTGACTGTTGAGATATAAGCATTTGAAAAACTTTAACGCAGTATGAAGCGCACGCGCACACGCACGCGCACGCCATCCGAGGTGACAACAATAGCTCTCCTTGTACTTCGTACAGGCGAGCTAATAGTGCAAGAGTGGTACCTCAGTTGCTAGCTAGTTAGTGCACTAACCTCGCACAAAGTGCACCGTCATTGGGATCAGGACAATAACTGGAGCACCCCATTTCAGGCCTGTCCCTGGGCAGGGAGAATCATCCCATATCCTTATCGTAATATCATGATTACCGCGTAGGCCTTTGTCCTGCCAATCTCAAGTGTATTTACATCTGCCAGTAATGAACAAATGTGACCTACTGCAGTAGACAGTCACACATACAAGTCCTTGGTTAGGTAGTGATGGTATTCATATGGATATACTTTACATTACATATCATCTACTTAGCAAAGTAAGGGGAGACACTGTTCTCCTATGGTATTTTCACTATTTTGGCAGTATTTTCTATGTGTTCCCCAAATGGTCATTTGCATCTTGTTTGTCATACCAAAACAATGTTTTTTGTGTGAAAGACGGCGTACAATGACCAAAGTCCAAGACCTTGCAGCAGGAATAGATGAAGACCAACAGATATACACTGTCGCTCTTGACTTTATCAAGGTTTTTGACAAAGTTCTACACGAATGACTTGAGCACTGTCAAGGTAAGATACAACAAAATATAAAGTAACCTCTTACAGTGGGCTAACCACACCTGGTCAAAGACTAGTATTCCACGTCTGCCCCAGTCCTATCCCGTGTCCCTCAAGGTGTCATGCAGGGTTCAACATAAACTTTTTTTGTAAGTGGACAAGGTGGTCCTGTAACTCTTGGGAAACACTCGACCTGATCTATGTTCAGCTGGACCAAAGAAATGATGAAAATCATACTGTAGTGATAAATGTACATTAGTTCTGCAGTAATCAGATTATTTCTATATTATTTATCTACACAGATGGTAAATCTTCTGCAACAAACTGAAAACAAAAATTCAATTTTATGATAAATGTTTAAAACAGGGATTTTAATAACTTTGGTGGCAGATTTTCAACTGGACCATTCGGACCAGCCAGCCACTGACCTTACTAGACCTGACCAGGTACCACTAGACAATGCCCATCGGTCTTGGGTTAATGTCGAACCCTGCCATGCTCGGGCCTTTGTTGTTCTGCCTATACATAAATGACCTGTCATAGAACGTCAGCTCTGGAGCTCGCCTCTTTGTAAATGACAGCCTTTTATATCCTAAGATCTCAAGCATGACTGATACTTCGGAGGGATCTTGACGAACTACCACAATGCCCATAATGGAATACAGACTGGCAAGTCTTTTCAACCCAACCAAATGTGTAGCAGTCAGGGTGACAAAATGCAGAAACCTGATTGAAGAAACTTACGTGTTCAAGATATATGACCATGGACTGTCAATCTTAAAGACTTGAAAGTACCTGGGCATCCTTTATTTCAGAGACCTGTCATGGGAACCCCATTTTGATGCAACTGTAAAAAGGCAAATAACAGCATAGCTGGCGTTTCTTTGGAAGGAACATAACCAGCTGGTCTGAAGATTTTAAAGCATGATGGTAGAGATCATGATTAGACTTATCTTGGATTACGCCACGTCAGTATGAGACCCACATATAGTATCCAGCAGCTGAAGACAATGCAACGGCGAGCAGCTCGGTATATCAGAGGTCTACAGTCATAATTACCTCCCCAGTGATACAATACCTTGGCCGGCAAACTCACCAGCACTAGCATGAAGATGTCAATGCTTGGCATGATCTTTCTCTAGGCTAAGTAGACATCCATGATTGCAGGTTCTCCGACCCAAAAGCAGGGAACAGCAGAGGATACTCCCTGGACAGACATCCTTCTGTCACTTCTCCATTGCCTGGGGACCAACTATCACAGAATATTGTCACATCAGGGATCCTTTAGGGCCTTGACCCTTTTTGTACCAAATGGCATCTTCCTCCTTATATATAGCAGGAGTACATTTCAAAATTTAGGGGTTTCAGGTTGTGTTTTCTTCAAAATTTACTTGGAAAATGGCTTAACTTTTTTGCAAACAGTGTAGGTCCTGATCAGATGCCACGTTCTGCGGCATCTGACCTGGGCCTGCACGGTTTGTTAAGTACCTATTTTGGGTTTCCGGTACTAAATGGGTTAAGAGGTATCATGCAAGTCTTTCCTAAAGTACATAAAAACTTATTTTCAAAGTTTTTAACCCTTGTCCTGCTAATCCCGGATATGCCTTATCTTTGAAACAATGTAGATCCAGATCAGATGGCTTCTGACGAAGCCATCTGATCAGGATCTACATTGTTTACCATTCAGATTATGAATTTGTTGCAATAATTCGCATCAAGTAATCTGATTGGTTGATAATCGGTAGTGGGTGTGGCATATATAAATATTCAGCAGGACAAGGGTTAAATTATTTTGTTGTGAGGCAAAGGTGATGTGTATCTTGCATCACTGGGGAGTCCAACTGATATTGACTTACAGATTGGCAAGGTCTGCTGTCCTTGCTGCAGACAGGGGTGGGTGGAGGGGGGGGGGGTGTACATGCATGCATGGGTATGTGCATGCATGCCAATGTGAGATTGTGTGTTTGCATGCATGAATGCATGCATTCATGTGTATGTATGCATGCATGCACATTCAAGTATGCATGCATGTGTGTGCTTACCTGCATGCATGTGTGATGCACATGACTGTGTGTGTGCTTACCTGCATGCATGTGTGATGCACATGACTGTGTGTGTGCTTACCTGCATGCATGTGTGATGCACATGTGTGTGGGTGTGCTTACCTGCATGCATACATGAGTGTGTGAATGCATGTTTTGTTTGTTTGATTTGAGGTTTAACGTCCCCGTCAACACTGTAAAGGTCATTTTGGAGACATTGCTTCCAATTTTGTGGGACTTTTACCCGACATTGAGATGAAATGACATCTCAAGCTATGTCGCCCAATGAAACCAATAGGGTTTATTAGCATGGATGGTCCGCCTCGCACAGCGTTCCCGGACAGGCTTAGATCCTCTAAGCGGTTTACCAGTACTAGTGTGTGGGCCGGATTCAGCTCTGCGTGGAAGCATCATGCAGCCCATATATTTCTTCAAGCCCCTATGGGCAGGGGCGGCTGTGTGAATGCATGTATGTGCACATGTATGCATGCATGAGGGGGTAAATGCAAGTATGAGCGCATGCATGCCTGAGTGCATTCATGTATGGTTGTGTGTGTGCATGCATACATGAGTATGTAGTATGTATGTATGTATGTATGTATGTATGTATGTATGTATGTATGTATGTATGTATGTATGTATGTATGTATGTACAGAACAAATGCAATATCCCAACCCCGTAACAACTTTTTTTGTGAGGAGGGGGTGGGGGGGTATGATTTGTTTATGCATTTTAAAAAGAAAAAAATAGAAAGAAAAAAATGTCCCCCCAACCAGTATTTGAACTCACAACCCTATGACTGATAATCCTAGGCTCTATCCATTACACTACAGAGGCTACAAGAAAATTGACTATTGTTTTACTTCTATTTATTAACATAGGGAAATAAGGGAGGTTATACAGAGGACATAGGGAAATAAGGGAGGTAATACAGAGGTCTCTAGTGTGTTAACAAGGTTTTTCTATGATTTGACCTACTCTTTGACCTGACATGACCCATATTCGAACTTGACTGACATATTGTCAGGAAGATCATTCTGAGCAAGTTTGAGGATGATTGGACCAAAACTGTGGCCTCCAGAGTGTTAACAAGGTTCTTTCCATGATTTGACCTACTAAACTACTTTTTGACTCGACATGACCCATATTCGAACTTGACCTAGATATTGTCGAGATGACCATTCTGAGCAAGTCTGATGATGGTTAGACCAAAACTCTGGCCTCCAGAGTGTTAACAAGGTTTTTCTATGATTTGACCTACTTTTTGACCCGACGTAACCCATATTCGAACTTGACCTAGATATTGTCATGATGATCATTCTGACCAAGCTTAATGATGATTGGACCAAAACTGTAGCCTCTAGAGTGTTAACAAGAAAAGTGTACGCACGATGGACGCCGCCACCGAACATCTAACGGTCACAAAAGCTCACCATGACCTTCGGTTGGGTGAGCTAAAAAAAATAAAATAAAAAAGCGACAGTCATGCACCTCACAGGAATTCTCGAGTCCCCCAAGACAATTGAATCCCTTAGACTGAATTCAAAGGCAATGACAGCTGACATGCAGTTGATAGGTACCTGTCAGAATCAGAATTGTTACAGGTGACATGTCAAAAGACATTCATACACCAGAACCTGTGATGTGGGAAGTTAGTCCCTAGCTCTAACCAAAGAGGTAAATTTAGCTACACAATCGCTGTGCTCATATACGTGTTGCCTATAATCGGACAGGAGTCTGATGTCATCCTGAAGGCATCAGCCGGCTCATGTCAGAATGTCCATATAAATTAAGTTCAATGCAACAAATGTTAAAAAAAAACACAGATATAAACGGACCATATAATCCTTGCAAATAACTATGTATAAAGCAAAAAAGATAAAAACTTTTTTGAGTTTGTTCTGGTAATCGCCAGTGTGTTCCGGTATTTCTACAAAACAAAGTCTGGCAAGCTCCTGAACTAAAGGGATTAGCATGTCATGTTTCCCCCAGATATAATTGCAGGCATACAAATGTTTCACAAAACAATGCCTCAACACGCATGACAAGGCCAGCACCCAAGTACAATCAGTTCACTAAATTTGTTTGATTTGAGGTTTAACGTCCACGTCAACACTCTATAGGTCATCCTGGAGACGTTGCTTCCAAGTTTGTGGGACTTTTACTTGACATTGAGATGAAATGACATCTCAAGCCCTGTCGCCCAACGAAACCAATAGGGTTTATTAGCACTCGCTTTTCTGAAGTTCACTAAATATTAAGCCAGCTGTTCACCAGGGATTATACTCATTTAAGAAAGAAGTAGGATCAAAGACAAATAAATGGATGGTACAGAAATTCTCCAGAGTGATCTCAAAACTAAGAACTGGCTATTGCTTGAATGAATACTTAAGTAAAATCGGGGTAGTGGACACACCTTTCTGCAGATGTGGACAAATTGAAGCTTGTGAACATTATTTGTAAGACTGTCCAGACACTAGTGACTTAAGGGAAAAGTTCCAGCTTGAACTGTTCCAACAAACTGTGTTAAATTTGTGGAAGATTGAACTATTCCTAGAAATGAAGAAGGAAGATGATCTCTACCAAGAGAGACTGGTCATAAATGACATTTCTGACGAATTTCTGGAGAGATCAGGTCGCCTAACTAAACAAACAACATAAACATTTTTTTTTTTTGGCGCACCACCTATTACTTGCGAGCAGTTACTGTAGTGGAAATACTGAGAAGATAAATACCTGAGAGACATTGCAGCTATTTGGCCTAGATTACAATGATCATGGCCTTGAACAAATTGTTAACTTCCCCACTCGTGATAAGAAACATTGGATCTGATCCTTACGACTTTGCCAGGACAATTCGAAGACATTCATTCCCCAGATAAACTAAGTGACCATGATGTTGTCTCCGGATATTTAAAAATTCACATCCCACCAATAAAGAAACCTCGGAGGAAGGTGTTCTCATATCAGAAAGGTGACTATGAAACTATGAGGAAGGATGCACTCAGATTTGCAAAGGAGAATTACTTTAATGGTCATTCAGATGCTCGGTCTATACAGGAGAATTTTGATTTGATAACTTCTTTCATTCATACTTCGGCCGAAAATCATATCCCCTCAAAAACTAGTAGGGCTGTATCTTCTATTCCCTGGATCACTCCAGAGATAAGAAGGAAAATGCACAGAAGGAATAAGATTCATGCAAAGGCAAAAAAGACGGGAAGTGGTAAACTCCGGACAAAATTTGAAAACTTGAGACGTGAAATCAAGACTGATATAAACAAGAATTCCGCCGAAGGCTATGTCGCGCCTGTGGGGGCACAAAGTCACCCAACCATGATATGTAGGTCAAGGTCAAACATAGATGCTTGCACAAAAGTTTCCATTCTTAAATGCAAGCTTGTACCAAGTATCGTTAATGTAGCTCTTATAGTTCTTGAGAAATAAAGTTGACCATTAGGGTGAACGCTAGGGTGGTCGCAATATTTTACAAAGTCAGTGAACCATGAAATATAGGTCAAGGTCAAATATGGATGCTTGCATTTAAGTTACCATACCCAGATACAAGTTTGTACCAAGTATCATTAATGAAGCTTTTATAGTTCTTGAGAAATAAACTTGAACCTCAGGGTGAACGCTAGGGTGGTCGCAATATTTTACAAAGTCAGTGAACCATGAAATGTAGGTCAAGGTCAAATATGGATGCTTGCATGTAAGTTGTCATCCCCAGATACAAGTTTGTACCAAGTATCATTAATGAAGCTCTTATAGTTCTTGAGAAATAAACTTGAACCTCAGGGTGAACGCTAGGGCGGTCGCAATATTTTACAAAGTCAGTGAACCATGAAATGTAGGTCAAGGTCAAATATGGATGCTTGCATGTAAGTTGTCATCCCCAGATACAAGTTTGTACCAAGTATCATTAATGAAGCTCTTATAGTTCTTGAGAAATAAACTTGAACCTCAGGGTGAACGCTAGGGTGGTCGCAAATGTTGACGCCTTGACAAACGGACGGACGGACGGACGTAAAACCGGGCGCCTATATCTCGCCATGCTAATAGCAGGCGCGACAAAAATCAGCACGATTTGTATGTGAATAACTTGGTAGGTGATGTAAAGGCAAATCCCAGAGACTTCTACAGATATATTAATAGCCAGAAGAAAGACAGGCAAGGTATCCCGTCCCTTAATAAAAGAGGAGGGGACTGGGTTGCTGAATCAGACTCTGAAAGGGAAGAGGAACTAGTTGGTCAATTCAATGATGCATTTAATAAAACTGAGTTCAAGGAGGTTCCATTGACTGGAAGATCGGTCGCATTCATGAATAATATTGTTGTGACAGCTGCAGGAGTGATCAAATTACTTCAAGGCTTAAACCCCAGTAAGGCCTTAGGACCTGATGAGCTTCATCCCAGAGTCCTGAAGGAACTAGCAAATGAGTTGGGTCCTGTTTTCGCACACTTGTTTTAACGGTCTCTTGATACGGGTGTAATCCTCAAAGAATGGCTCTTAGCAAACATTTGTCCACTCTTCAAAAAAGGAGATAGGGCTCTTGCCCGTAATTATCGCCCTGTGTCTCTGACTTGTGTTCTGTGTAAATTGCTGGAACATATAGTCTGCTCAAACATCATGGCCCACTTGGACGAACATAAACTTTTGTCAGACAGGCAACATGCATTTAGGAAAAGGCACAGTTGTGAAACTCAGCTAAGCACAGTTATTAATTACTGGGCAAAAATCTTGGACAAAGGGGGACAGGTGGACACATTTATTCTGGACTTCGAGAAGGCCTTTGACACCCCTCCTCATGAACTACTTAAATCTAAGTTATTTGGTTATGGAATTTGGGGAAAGACCCTCAAATGGATAGATTCCTTTCTTTGCTACAGAAAACAGCGGGTTGTTGTTAATGGTGAATCTTCGGAGTGGGCTCCAGTTTTGTCTGGAGTCCCGCAAGGGACCGTTCTTGGTCCACTTTTGTTCTCCCTGTACATCAATGATATTTCCACTGACATTGACTCAGAAATAAGACTGTTCGCAGATGACTGTGTTTGTTACCGGGAAATTAGAGATACAGATGACTCAGTGAAACTTCAGGCTGACATAGATAGATTAGGATGTTGGGCACGTAAATGGGGCATGAGATTTCAGCCAGTTAAATGCAATATTATGCAGATAACTAGGAAGAGATCTAATAAAGTTGAGGCTTCTTACACCTTTGAGGGAACGGTCATCGAGAATGTGGACTCCATTAAATACCTTGGAGTGACAATCTCACACAACTTGAGATGGAATACTCATATTAGCAACATGTGTACTAAGGCAAATAGAACGCTTGGTTTCCTGAGGTGAAATCTTCATCAGAGCCCTCAGGATGTAAAAGAGGCAGCATATAAAGGTCTTGTTTGCCCAATCTTGGAATATGGTAGTTGTATCTGGGACCCCAGTGGAGTGGTCCTTAACGATGAAATTGAGAAAGTTCAGAATAGAGCTGCTAGATTTGTAACAGGCAATTACTGCTTTGAAACTGGGAGCATGACTGGAATACTTGGAAAATTAAAATGTGAGTCTCTCAAGAAAAGGAGAAAAGACAGTAGGCTAATCCTTTTATACAAAGGTCTAAAGGGTGCTGCCAGCATTCCAACAGATGACCTTGTTCCCCCAGCTGGACACTGTAGAAATCACCATTCGTTGGCGTTTCAGACCCTTAGCGCAAGAACTGACATTTATAAAGAGTCGTTCTTCCCCAGAACCATCAGAGATTGGAATGCCCTTCCCGATTCGATTATTTCGACAGCTGAAGGTGCTGATGATTCTGTAGCTAAATTTACCTCTTTGGTTAGAGCTAGGGACTAGCTTCCCGCATCACAGGTCCTGGTGTATGAATGTCATTTGACGTGTCACCAGTAACAATTCTGATTACGAGAACGGATTAGAAGCCTCAGTGGTCTAGTGGTTACCCTACTTGCTTCATAGACTGAGGAGCATGGGTTTGATCCCAGACTTCTCCAGACTTTTGGACTAGTATTTAAACCAATGTTTCATCTCTGTATGACCTTAGCTGTTGATGGGACGTACAACTCAAACAGTCACTCTCCCAGGAACATCAGCTGGATTTGCAGTCACTGCAATGACTTCAGGAGATTCAGTTAGTTAATGTTTAATGTAGACACAAATAAGGACTAGAAGCACAGCTTAAAAATCTTTGCAAAAAAATGAACAAAACACAGACTGCAAAATGCAATGGCCTTGACCTTCTATGCTCCAGATCAAAACATTGGAGGTCGTGACAGTTTTTTTAAATTAGAACAAAATGCATGCATGTCATTTGTGTGCGATATGTAGAATAGTAAAGCTTTATTAATTGGCAGTAGAAAAATTATCATTTACCCGTAACTGCAATGCTCGACACACAAATCCTTGCAAAAACAAGGAGGAACGAATTTTGCCGGACATTGCAGCCGCCATGTTTATTCAGCAGACTGGTTATGAAATTTGTTGCCACGGTGTCTATGCAGATGTTTCTCCCCATAACGAATCCGGTATGTTTCGCCTGTGGGTCGTTTCGCCGGTAACAAGACGTTTCGCCCCCAAGACGTTTCCCCCCTGGTCGTTTCCCCCCTAGTCGTTTCGCCCCCTTTTTTGGCCCCTAGTCGTTTCGCCCCCTAACCCTAGTCGTTTCGCCCCCAAACCCTAGTCATTTCGCCCCCAAACAATTTTCTATATTTTATATAAAAAGATTCATATATGACAGAGAGAGAGAGAGAGAGAGAGAGAAGAACCTGTTCTTTGAATGAAAATGTTAATTAGGAATTATTACCTGTTTTGATCAATATCGTTAATCACATTGTTTATTTGATTTGACACATTAATCACGCAATTAATGCCCTTAATGATAAGGTGTGAAAACATGCGCTCTTTGCAAAGTTAAACGTCTTTAATTATCGCTTAAGCACCTTAACCAGTTTGTTTTAAATTGGTTGGTTGGTTCGTTAACAGAGTCGGCCAGTAATACATTGTTGAAGATTGCCGCAAATGCCGTCTACGCAACATCGCCTCAACGCCGATGCAACGTCATACAATTGCATCGCCGTTGATACGACGTTGCATACACATTGTGTGCCCACTAGGTAATACATGGTTGAGTATTGCCGCAAATGCTGTCTACGCAACGACGCGTCAACGCCGATGCAACGTAATAAATAGAAGTGAAAGCAATGCTCATGTCGATTCCGTTAATCAATGTTCTGTCAGCAATTTGGGTATACTCTGATCAGATTTGCGGCGTCCGACCCAGTAATTCCTGAACTGTAAGCAAATAGTCCAGACCTTGATCAGGCACGCGGCGGTTAGCGTGATCCATTCAAGTACAGCTTCTTCCCTAGGCCTATACCCGGTTGGAACTCTTTACCAGCATCTGTTTCTGAGGCCCCTGACTTGGTATCCTTCAAGCAGGGACCGTCTACTCTCTCGTTTTCACAGCTAGGTAGAGGCCGGTCTGTAAGTCAAGTCTGAGGGATTTTTGAAACTGTGCCGGTTGGGCGACGCTACTGTAGCCGGAGAGGTCTGGTTTCCAATGATGATTTGAAAAAGCCGGCAGGAATCTTTCCTTTCTTTTCTTTCTTGTCTATCCACAGCTAGGTGTTTCTTTCCAATATTTCCCACTTTCTTTTTTTCACGCGCCATCAGAGACATACATTTCAAGTATGAATGATGTCCCTTATCGAACAGATACAGATACTTAGGCTGACGTGACATGGCGATGATGCTACTTAAATATTTGCCTCTTCTGACCTCTAATAAAAGTTCAACATTGAAAATTAGCCTTACAGTGAAAAGTGGGCGAAACGACTAGGGGGACGAAACGACTAGGGGGACGAATCGACAGGGGGGCGAAACGACTAGGGGGGAAACGACCAGGGAGGAAACGTCTTGGGGGCGAAACGACTAGGGGAGGAAACGGTTTGGGGGCGAAACGTCCCGGATTCGTTTCACCCGGGAACAAGACAGTTCCCCGACTCGGTTTTGGGAGACAGTTCCCCGACACATTTGAAGACAGCTCCCCGACACTTTTTAAAGACAGTTCCCCGACACCATTGTTCATAGTTAAATGACCTGTGACTGATAATTATAATTGGCAATTAGTTCCCAGACACTTTTGAAGACAGTTCCCCGACACTATTGTTCATAGTCTTAATGACCTAATTGGCAATTAGGGATAAGATATATTAGTAATAATTTGGACGTTTCTTGCTATGGCAACTACATTTATGAGTTGCCTGAAATTTCCTCGTTGATTTCAAGACAGTTCGAATAATTATCATTATTGTTCGCATAACAGCGTTAGATATCTATTTCATATTCTTATACTTTAATAATATTTATTTTAAACAAAACTTTGAACTCATCTTCATCTTTTAAATGTTTATTATATGGGAAAATGACAATTAGAAATATACTATTGCGTTTCCTAGAAGGCATTTTTATTTTGTTTAAATGTGTACATGTTCATTAACTGAACATGCTAGTTCGCTTAATTTCAGGTGTATTCATTAAACTTATTGATAATGGTATCAAGTATAAGCTTTTATTTTACATCGGGAAATTGTCTTAAAAAATGTCTATGAACCCATAATTTTATATTTCTAAACGTCTGTCGGTGAATTGTCTTCAGAATATTTATGGACACATAATAACTATCAATTATAATAATCACCATGATCAGTCACAGATCATTTGACTTTGAACAAAAGTGTCGGGGAACTGTCCTCAAAGGTGTCGGGGAACTGTCTTCAAATGTGTCGGGGAACTGTCTACAAAAACCGTGTCGGGGAACTGTCTAGTCGGGGAACTATCTCGATTCCGTTTCACCCCTGGGTCGTTTCGCCCCAATTATATTTTTGTAAGCGCTTTGGTGCAGTGGTAGCGCATCGGATTTGTTATCGAGAGGTTCCGGGTTCGAGCCTCACGCTGACCAAAGTGTTGTGTCCTTGAGCAAGGCACTTCATCCACATTGCTAAAAAATAAAATAATAAAAAAAGTACTGGTTACCACCCAGGAAATCCTGCTCGTAATGCTCAGATGTGAGCGAGTAGCAGTAATAGGAAAAAGAAAATAGAAGTGGAGGCAATGATGAGGAATCGATGCAATCAACCCACAGCTACAATCAGAGACACCAAAGGGAAAGAAACACAAACATGAAACAACAGACCTAATGGAAGCATCAATAGCGGAACGCCAAAAGGAGAGTTACTTTCCCACAAAATGACCAAAAGGCTATCCAAAATAAAATAATTTAAGCGACACAAACACCAAAAGACAAACCATAACAAAAATAAACGGCGACAGAAGAACCGCATTGGAATGGTCAGTGGAAACGAATTCCACTGGGCGTGCTTAAATCGATTTTACGTGGCCACAATCCTCGCCCTTACTCCCGTCGCGATTTAGACAAATAATTTGTTCAGTCCGCATGGAGGCCTCCTAACTCACCAGTGCAACATCTCCGTGAACACAAATAATCAAACAACCACAGAGATGAAACAACGATGAGAAAGCTTAAGAAAGAGGTTTGGGTATTTTAATGGTGGTTTTGGATGTTTTTGGGTGGTTTGGGTTTGTGGGAAAGTGGGTTTTCACGTATACATTATTTTTCGTACTTCTGTTCTTAAACATAGACAATGAGGTGCGACTAGCCCACAATCTATGTGTTGAGCAGATATGAGAAAATATCCCCTTTATTCATCTACACATTGCCATTTGCATAGGCATAAAATCATAGGTGTGTAAACGTGATGTGGGCTCGCATCTCTTTCTCAAACAATTTTGCACCCCGCCCGCCTTCCCGCCCATCGGGCCTTGGAGATATAGATTGGGCTGCATGATGCTTCCAAGCAGAGCTGAAACTGACCGCATGTGGGTACTGATAAACCGCTTAGAAGGCATTAGCCTGCCCAGGAAAAGTGCTGCATATTTGACCGTCCAGTACATATAATAAAAATCATAAATGAGTTCCTTTAAGAGCAATGAAAACATTCATAAGAAAGAAGATGGGTCATACTACGTAGTTTCGGCTAATAAAGCCTCGTCAGTGACCCTGTAATGGCCTGACAAAGAAAGCCAGAGGAAACATACTGCAATTTTGCCTTATAGGTTTCATTGAAATGTCATTTCTTCTAAATGTCGGGTAAAAGTCCCACAAAATTGGAAGCAACGTCTCCAAAATGACCTAATTAGTGATGACGGGTACGTTAAACCTCAATCAAACAAATTCCCAAACGTAAAATAGTAGTCGTCGGAAGGTCGTCCAGCTACACCAAACGAAGATATTGCAATATAAAGCTCATAAGCAATAAATACTGAATAAACAGGCCAAAGCAAACCGTCTCCCCATACCCCTCGACTCCTTTATAAACCAAAGCATACCTTAACTCAATCCACGGGGCCTAAATAAAAATTGGGCGAAACGACCCACCAAATTGGGGTGAAACGACCCACGGGCGAAACGACTCACCGGCGAAACGACCCGTGCGTAAGGGGGTTAACACACCAAAACACCGTAACACACTAGTAATTACCGGAAAACCTTTTTTTTATTAATAAAAACCGTATAGGAGCTTTTTTCGTGACGTACTTCCGGTTCTAAAAATTGAACGGGAAAAGCCCTGGCCGTCAACGACTTGTCATTCAAGGCAGTGGGACAAATAAAGTGTTGATTACAGCGTAAAACAATGGAATTGCACGACCCGCAGAAAAAGCGACCAATTGAGGTCGGTTGATTTTCTAAGAGTGCCCTAAAATCACTGTGTCATTCTGTCAGTCTGTCTGTCCGTCCGTAACCCGTTTGTGAAAATTGGTGATAGTGACTTAACCACTTGGAATATTCAAACAATTTTTGGCATACTGATAGATATCAATGAGATCTAACCAATCAACTTGCGAAATAATATGAAATAGGCGCGACCTAACTGCAACCAACCGTTTTGATGCTTATAAACCTCCCATTTTGTGCATTCAGTATTAGGTGGGTCTTATTGAAATGAGAAGGTTTTCTAAATGGACATTTGCAGTAGTACCGCAGTTTAACAGTCTCAAAGGTGGTCGACAGCAACAAAGTTAAACTTGAACTGTGCAGTAGATAGTTGACCAAAAAAAAATAGATCAGCAGTCGATGGTATACCATCGCAAATACCCGCTTTTTCTATGAGTAACACACATGACTATGTATTAGCAAGCCAAAACTATATGTAAGTTGAAAAAAAGTTGTAAAGAACATTCTAACTGATAAGCAAAACTTCAGAAGTGTAACACTTATAGTTTAGAAGATATGGCAAAGTCATACTTTTTGACCTTTAACCTTGGGGTCATGTTGAGGTCCACCCAAAGTATCCCAATTTATTCTATATTCCAACAGCCATCAAATAACCAAGTTTCAGAAGTGTAACTCTAATAGTTTAGAAGATATATCAAAGTCATACTTTTTGACCTTTGACCTTGGGTCGAGGTCACACCAAAAGTAGCCGAACATATTCTATATTCCAAAGACCATCCGATAAGCAAAGTTGCAGAAGTGTAACTCCAATAGTTTAGGAGATATGGCAAATATAATTTTTTACCTTTGACCTTGGGGTCATGTTGAGGTCAAGGTCACACCAAAAGTGTCCAAATTTATTCCATATTCCAAGGGCCATCCAATAACTAAAGTTTCAGAAGTGTAACTCTAATAGTTTAGAGGATATGGCAAAATCATATTTTTGACCTTTGACCTTGGGGTCAAGGTCACACCAAAAGTAGCCCGACATATTCTGTATTCCAAGGACCATCCAATAAGCAAAGTTTTAGAAGTGTAACTCCAATAGTTTAGGAGATATGGCAAATCATAATTTTTGGACGTTTGACCTAAGGGTCATGTTGAGGTCAAGGTCACACCAAAAGTATCCAGATTTAAACTATATATTCCAAGTGCCATCCTATAACCAAAGTTTCAGAAGTGTAACCCTAATAGTTTAGAAGATACGGCTAAATCATACATTTTGACCTTTGACCTTGGGGTCAAGGTCACACCAAAAGTAGACCAACATATTCTATATTCCAAAGAACATCCAATAAGCAAAGTTTCAGAAGTGTAACTCCAATAGTTTAGGAGATATGGCAAATATAATTTTTTACCTTTGACCTTGGGGTCATGTTGAGGTCAAGGTCACACCAAAAGTGTCCAAATTTATTCTATATTCCAAGGGCCATCCAATAACTAAAGTTTCAGAAGTGTAACTCTAATAGTTTAGAAGATATGGCAAAATCATATTTTTGACCTTTGACCTTGAGGTCAAGGTCACACCAAAAGTAGCCCGACATATTCTGTATTCCAAGGACCATCCAATAAGCAAAGTTTCAGAAGTGTAACTCCAATAGTTTAGGAGATATGGCAAATCATAATTTTTGGATGTTTGACCTTGGGATCATGTTGAGGTCAAGGTAACACCAAAAGTATCCAGATTTAAACTATATATTCCAAGTGCCACCCAATAACCAAAGTTTCAGAAGTGTAACTCTAATAGTTTAGAAGATACGGCTAAATCATACCTTTGACCTTGGGGTCAAGGTCACACCAAAAGTAGACCAATATATTCTATATTCCAAAGACCATCCAATAAGCAAAGTTTTAGAAGTGTATCTCCAATAGTTAAGGAGATATGGCAAATCATATTTTTTTATCTTTGACCTTGGGGTCATGTTGAGGTCAAGGTCACCAAAAGGTTGCCCACTGCAATCTACATTCCACGTACAATCAACATGCAAAGTTTCAAAAGTGTAACTTCAGTAGTTGCAGAGGAGATCCATTTACAAGAAACGTGACGGACAGACAGACGGACGGACAGACACCGGACTCAACTGTGGTACGAAAACAATATACCCGATTTTTCTTCGAAAAAGCGGGTTTTAAAAAATAACTCCTTCCAGAGAATGGTATCGGTATTTAGTAGAACCAGTATTATTTTGAAAACTGCAGTTACATCCATACTTTAGGGTAGGGAAGAGTTATTATTTCTGTTCAAGAGATAGAAATGTATTCACCATATTTGCATTATTTGCTGCACTATTGTCAATATTGGAAAAACAGGTAACCAGACCCTCCCCACTGACCTTGAAGGACAGAGTGTTCTGGTTACCTGTTTTTCCAACTTTGATAACCTTCAGACTAGGAACCAGCAGATAATGCAAATAAGGTGAATCTATCTCCCCCCCCCCCCACCCCCATTGGGACTTGAAGGAATAGATGGGCTGCATGATGCATCCACGCAAAGATGAAACAGATCTGCACACAAGTACTGGTAAACTGCTTAGAGGATCTAAGCCTGCCCAGGCAAAGCAGTGCGTGTCACACCGGCCATGCTTATAAACCCTATTGGTTTTATTGGGAGGCAGGGCTTGATATGTCATTTCATTTCGATGTTGGGTAAAAGTCCAACAAAATTGGAAGCAGAGTCTCCAAAATTACCTTTACAGTGTTGACAGGGACTTAAAACCACAATTCAAACAAACAAAATCTATCTATCTCCCCAGTATTTGTTAAGCAGGGCCTGACAAGTCCATTGCCCAACTGCCTTGATGGCAAGTCCAAATGTTGGCTATGCAAGTGATTTTTAGCTTGCCTGTACGAAGTACATGGAGAGCTGTTGTTGTCACCTAGGATTTGCGTGGTTGCGTGTGTGTTCCCGTCACACTGCAGTAAAGTTTTTCAAATGCTTATATCTCAACAGTCACTCATCACAGAACACTCATATTTGGAACTTAAGTACCTGGGAGGTAAGGCTGGCATGATCAAAATTTTGGATAATTGATTATTATCGATCGATAAATTCCACACAAATGAATATCATTACTGATTTGCTTGCAATCAATTATATGATACGTACAATTTACTTCCCAAAGTTATGCCTAAAATAGCTGTAGGAGTGACAAACAGTGCAAACCCAGATGAGACACCGTGTTCTGTGGCATCTCATCTGGGTCTACACTGTTTTCTCAGGTCTGTCTGTTGAAATACATATGGCAAAGTACAGCATATGGTAGGAGTCACGCTCAGACAGAAAGCCAGACAGGTAAAATTAGGTCGGTGTAAAAGCCAAGGCCGCGCTGGGCCGGGCCGCCGATCCAAAAATTTTATATTTCGTCTCGTCACAATGAAGCTGTATATTGTGGTCAGTTTGGCATAAAATCATGATGAATAACATATTTGAAAACTGCACGAAGGTTCATCTCTCTACATTGTTATTTTTTTTTCCGAAATCAATGGGTATAAAAAGCCAAGACCGAGAAAAATGGAAATATTTCTTAATTTCTTGCAATTTTATCGGTTAAAGAAATTCTTTTTTGCCCTGATGATATTTAAATTTGGTAATTTTTATCATGTGTACATAGAAAAAATAATAAACATATCAAAATCACCTTAAATGATCTTATTTCTTATTTTCTAATGGATCTATTTTTAGATTAACTTTACTAAAGGAAACGACTGAAACGTACCGAAACGTATTTTTACTGCTAGCTGGAATTAAAGAAATATAAAAATTGATTGTTATATTTGCTAACATGTATGTGTATATTAAAATGATAAAGAAAAAATGTTATTTTTTACTTTTCTTTAATTCCAGCTAGCAGTAAACAAAACTTTCTTCCATTTCGGTCCTTTTCCGTTGTTTTCTTTAAGTCAATCTAAAAATAGAAACAGTAAGAAAATTGACCATTTAAGGTAGTCTCATATGTTTGTTATATTTTTCTATGGACAAGTGATGACAATAATCAAATTCAAATATTTCAGTACAAAAAGAAGTACTTTAACAATAGACGAAATATAAAATCTGCGGATCGGCATTTTTTGGCTCGGCCCGGCCTTGGCTTTTATACCCGACTGTAAAATTGTGACTAAATCTTCAGTGATTACTAATTGATTATCGATCGCAATGACAGGAATGATAATTGATTATCTTTTCAGCTCTGATTAGCCAGCCCTACTGGGAGGGTCTTCTGATGTTCAAAGAGAACAGAATCCTGGGTTTACGCCCTGGGGTTGGGCTAGGGGTCAAATTCGAGAACGCCTTTGTAAAGTTTTTTGAAACAGTCACTCACCACAAAGCATTCATATTTACAACTTGGATACCTGGGAGTGTCTCCTGAGATTCCAAGACAATTCACTCCTGTGACCTCCAATGCTGCTTTGTTTAAACAAGAGGTACTTTGAAATGAAACACCAACGTTTGAACAAGATGTTTGCATCCCAATTCACCTATTGCTGTGATTCTGGCCATCAGTGTGCAGAGTTTTCTTCTTTCATGTACTATCTCGAGCTAGTAGCCTGGTAACTGCATACTTATTTTCGACAACAGCTAGAGTCCGGCCCTGATTTTCTCCGACTGCAGAGGAAAAATCCTCACTGAGCATTGTTGGCTGTATTTTAACAACAGGCACATTGAACTGAAACACCAATTTTTAAGCAAGATGTTTCAAGAAAAATGTACCTACTGTATTATTTTATTCACTCATTTCACAGCAGGAAAACTTTTGTTTACATCCTCTCGCCAACACTAACGGCTATTAGTTTTGACACGGTCTGTGGCACTGTATGTGTAGTACTACCTCATGCAGTGGAATATACCAGCGAAAGGGTATAGAAAAGACACGTTTTAATCATTGGATTAGATGTAGCTGTTAAACGGGAAAAAGCTGTATTGTGAGTTGATGTATTCCGTATTCCGTATTTAAGCCTGAAGGCCAAGTTTGTTTATTTGGAAAAGATGAACGTGCGTCCATGGTAACTAAAAGCATTTATGTACATATATATGTTTTATTTCAGGTACTCATCACCGGTATTTGAGCCCCGGACATTTACAAGATTGGTTACTTGCAGCGCCTGTTTATCAATGGGACTTGAAGTGTTTGGTGTCAGGTGGGTCAGTTTTGTACGGACAGATTCGGTTTTATATAGTGAAAGGGGAGCTGTCTGTGTAGGACTGATTCCACTTGTTTTGGGGTTTGTTGATGAGGTATTTTATTGGTTTGTTTGGGGTTTGAGGCTCAACGACCAGTGGTATTCATGTTTGCATATGTTGTGCTATATTTATTGATACATGTGTTGTAGGTTTGTATATATGACTTATGCCCGGTTAGGGCCCCTTGTGGAATAAATCCTATTCTATTCTATTCTATTCTATTCTATTCAAGGAAGTTCAAGTTTTATCCAATCAGGTCTACTTCCGGCAACAGGAAGCTGTAAAACCGGAAGTACGAAGAAATTTTTGGCCTTAGTCCTGTTGGCTTTTGAGGTTTTGAATGGGTGGGGTATGTTCATAAATAAATACACGTGTTACTGTTAAGCAACCAACTCTCGTTGTTTGCCGCCTTCGGCGGCAAACAACTCGTTGGTTGGTTGCTATTACATTCCATTTCGTAAAGCCTCGCCGAGGCGAAAAATGTGAAAATTTTCGAACTGCTTCTCCTCGGAAACCGTTGGGCCGATTGAAGTCATATTTCATATGGAGCCTCTATGGGATGGGGGAAACCAAAATTTGCTCATGGGGTCCAGGTCACATGACCATAATGGCCGCCAAGCCATTTACCCATGGTAAAAACCCTTCAAAAATAGTCTTCTTCAGAACCACTGGACAGATTTCCACGAAACTTGATAAATAGCATCTGGGACGTAGGCCCATCATAAATTGCTAAAATGGTGACCCTGGGTTGACCTTGACATTCTTTGTGCCTAGGTCAAACTTTGACACATATGCTTTTGTATTGGAAAAGTGAGAATGCATTTTATCCTGCAAACGATTCAGAATACAGTACTAAAGTATAAGATATATTTTTTGCTCCTTACGATAAGGCGCATTTATTGGGGGAACCGACCACATGACCAAAATGACCGCCATACCCATATATGGTAACACTCATAATAAGTATATTATTACGAGTCAAAATATCACTGTAACTTACCCGAAGGTTATAGAATTTCTTATCCAAAAATGTAACCAAAATATATGTTAAACAAATGTACTATTACACTATGCACATAGACGCGGTCTGACCGAATTTCTGCATTATCTCGTGCACGCACGGATTATTTCTGCCCCAATTACTTCAACCTCTGAATGAAGTAGTATAAATAAACGGGGTCGAGCAAAGGGAATCAAACGCGGACAGCGAAGATTCTAGCGAGCCTGTGCATGTGCACACTTTCTCTAGAACCTCCGCTTTCTGCACACACACGCGTCTACAGGCAAAATTCTAATTAATTTAATAACTACCTTATCCCGGAGGAGAATATATATATGACACATTCGAACATGAATCGCGCTGCACCTCGTCTTAGCAGGAAACGTTGACACAGCGTTGTTTCAATACTGATTCAAAGTTGAGCCCATGCTGAGTGCAAGTTGGGAATTATCACATTTATTATATGTCTACTAAAAACAGCCCTCCGAAATCTTCTTCTGTCAATGCAAGGGATGGAAACCTTTTTATGACTATGTATGACAGCACGAATACATGTGCATAACTCATACTTAGCGTCCCATTGTGGGACATAAGCAAACAGTGTGGACCTGGATGACACACTGCGTAATGCGGCATCTGATCTAGATCCGAGCTGTTTGCACAAAGTACACGGATTTTTGTGGAGCTAACCACGAACGGAACAAACCTGACACCCCTGTTGTTGGTAGTGGACCACCCCAGTCTTATTTGGTGGAAGATTGTATTGTCATATACGAGTCAAAATATCACTGGATTCCATATCAACCCTATCTTTGCACGCACCATGAACTAAGGATGATATGTGTAGAGTAATCTATAGTATGAAGTGCACGCTCTCCCTGTATCCTAGAAATATAAGTCATGATACTAGCAAAGATACTTTGGATCAGCTTGAAACACCCGTGTTAGCCGCACCCCCACAAAAAAAACAGCATTTCTCATTTAGTTATGTCTAATGTAATTCCTTGTATGTCATTAAGTTGACTTAAGAGAATAAAGTTTTGTCTGTCTGTCTGTCTGTCTGTCTGTCATAAAGCTAAAAGCATTCGGCGGGTCATGCACTTCAGCTGAAGCACTGGTTCATTCCAACGTTTGGCGAATTCTAATGTAAGATAATGGGAGAAACACTGATATGCTGCCAGGTGTGAAATTTCGCATTATGAAAACACGCCTACACAAATACATTATCAATTTTTCGGCCCCCAAAAATGGAAATTGTAAGATGAAAATTATGAGCGGGGATTGTATAGAACCGCCTCGATGAAGCGGTTCTATCGAGTTCCACAATCTATGGTTTGAGCAGAAACAAGAAAAATAATGATTACCACTGTAAACCCCAGTTTTACTATATAAAAGTGGGGTTTGAGGGGGTCAAAATCGCATAGGCGTGTTTTCATGATGGCAAATCCCAAGTGTTATTTTTAGTTAACTGCTATTTATGATATATTGTACGTACGACCCAACAGAATTCTCTCTCTCTCTCTCTCTCTCTCTCTCTCTCTCTCTCTCTCTCTCTCTCTCTCTCTCTCTCTCTCTGAGTGTGCTCTGGCCTACATGTTGCTCTCTCTCTCTCATTCTCTCCCTCTCTCTCTCTCTTACCGTACCAGCAATTATCGAGCGTAGGTAAATGTAAATTACAGTTTGCCGTTAAATAACTCCATGTCAACCGACATGTAATGTGCCAACAACGTCGTATCTACATCAAACCAACATCCAAGCGATACATTGAATTTGACTTTGCAACGTCGATGAAACGTCAGAACGCGATAATACGGCGTTGCTTAATAAAATGTCATTAGCCCAGTGCTCGGACCCATCAAGATTTGAACATTAAATTCAAAACAAACGTAGAACACCTTTTCAGTGCATGAGAATGAAATACTCTTTCGCAAGTGCAAGGTTTTACAGCAAAATCTGGTAGATTTGTTGATTTGTTCAACCTGCCCAGCCCTTACATTAACCCATTTGGTACCGGAAACCCCAAAAGGGGTAATTGGCAAACAGTGCAGGCCCAGATCAGAACGCGGCGTCTGATCAGGGCCTACACTGTTTGCAAAAAGTTCAGCCATTTTCCAAATAAACTTTGAAGAAAACACAACCTGACACCCCTAAATTTTTAAACGGACTCCTGCTATATATAAGGAGGAAGATCCCATTTGGTACAAAAAGGGTTTATGGTTTATTAGCTTAGCTCTACAATATCTTCTTGGATACAGGGATCAGTCAAATAAAAATCAAAAATGAGTTCCTTTAAGAGCAATGAAAACATTCATAAGATAGATAATATCTCAACGGTCACGTGTCATTGAAGTGAGTTCGACGGGTGTCGACGGCATGACTTCGAACCAACGTTGACTCGACGCCCGTCTGTCAGTCAACTCATTTTGTTTCGACTGTCAGTATGTTTGTCTGTCTAACTGTCCGTCCGTCCGTTCGTCTGTTAGTCAGTCATTCAGTCAGTCTGTCTGTCTGTCGTCTGTATATCTACTGTCAGTTTGTCAGTAAAACCTTCCTCTCTCTCTCTCTCCCTCTCTCTCTCTCCCTCCTGTCTCTCTCTCTCTCTCTCTCTCTCTCTCTCTCTCTCTCTCGACGGCATGACGTCGAATCAACGTTAGATAGATAGACAGACAGACACAGACAGATAGATAGATAGATAGATAGATAGATAGATAGATAGATAGATAGATAGATAGATAGATAGATAGATAGATAGATATAAGTTCTGTCCGTATGTGATAGCTATACTTGGATTGCGAATAAAACGAAACGTTACGTAAAAACTTATTTTGTAAGTAAGCTTTCGTGAATAACGGTATCTCAAGCCATGGGTCATTCACGAAGAGATTTTCGTCAATTAAAAACGGATCCAGGATAGATGAATTTCAGTAATAAAAGCAAAATATCATTCTTTCCTTCTCGAGGCATTATTTCAATGTAAAGAGGTATATTTTCTCTCGAAATGTCTGAATAGTTTTAGCATTTTAAGTTACGCCAATACATTTGAATAGCGATGGCCGTTTCAATTGACGACCAGCGCTTTGCGAAGGCACAAGAATGACGTCATAAACGTAATTCCTAAAACCTCCTATTAATAGACACACCCAAAGTCTATGTCACATTATTTCAATGTAAAGAGGTATATTTTCTCTCGAAATGTCTGAATAGTTTTAGCATTTTAAGTTACGCCAATACATTTGAATAGCGATGGCCGTTTCAATTGACGACCAGCGCTTTGCGAAGGCACAAGAATGACGTCATAAACGTAATTCCTAAAACCTCCTATTAATAGACACACCCAAAGTCTATGTCACACAATGTCAAAGATCATTAGCCTCGTTTTATCTGGTGGGCAAAAAAACTTCCCGTTCCATACTCTACCGGTGATGTAGTACGGATTGTTTCTGTAATTACTATTGTTCAATCGTCGTTCTATCAAAACTGTTTGCCACAAACCATTTTTGACATTAAACTGCTTCTTTTTCGTATAAATTAATTTAATTTGGATGGAAAATATATATGGTTTATTCTTATTTCGGTTCGTTAAATAAAGCGCATCGACTACGTTTTGGGTAGTTTTATAACGGTTTTTAGGCAACAAAATGTGCGATAAAATGGTTCTATATCATTTAATACTTCAAAAACACAAAATAACAAGGATCAGTTAATTTTGTGAAGAAAGGAGTTTAATTACACGATAAATATTCAAAATTCTCATTGACACTATACGGCAATAGCCATGTTTTGCCAAGATAAAAGAGGTACTCAACAAGGGAGGTAATTGGCGCATGCGCAATGTTATGTGTACAGAGTGTCGATTGCAGTTTTAAGTGCGTCTATCTATCTATCTTCTTATACTGAGTAGGTCACAGCTCTCCCTGTAGAATCTGAGAACCATCACTTGCGCAGGTTAAAGAACCCTACCATAATTACATGGTTATTGTGTGGCTTTCATCCTGCAAAACAGGAGTGTATGTAATATACACATGCGAGTAATGGTCGCAGTATCAGTAGAAAGAAAGAATGCCGATACCGTACAGGGGACCACCAGTTAACGTCCCAATCTGAAGGACGGTGCATTTTATGACATTCATCCCTGCTAATGATGCCAATGGAGCGTGTTCGGACACCGAAATTTTATCGCCGCTGCAGGGGATCGAACCCGGGACCTCTAGCATCAGAGGCAAGTGCAGTAACCACTGAGCTATCACGATCCATATAAACACTTCACCACAGAAGAGGGAAGACTATTCCATTTAGGAATAGTTCTAGGAAAGAAAGAGTTTCGTTGCGTTTAGAACAATACGAGAGTTTGACGACCGCCTGGTTCCAATGGGTATTACCCCATTAAATATCGAGACAACTCTTTCGCGGAAAGAAAGAGTGTTTCAGGGCATCGCTATAAGAGTGCGTTTACTAAACGGAATGGAGCCAATTGTAGCATGCGTCTGGTGGGGCATTGATGACAAGCTATTTTTTCGAAATTGCACGAAAACTTTGGTTTCTATGGCAACCAAAAGGTCCCGTAGTCTTACAATGGGAAAATGCTTGTCATCACCGTAGCACCTTCAGTTTTGATCGGATCTTTCTGAAATTTATATGTAAGGTGGCTGGGGATCAAAACTTGGATGAGTTCGAAAACCGGCGAAGTCGGTCTATTTATCATAGAGTTACGTCCCTTTGATTGCTGAAAATGCCGATTTTGACCTTGTCATCACCGTAGCTCTTTCAGTTTTGATTGGATCTTCCTGAAACTTAAGTACAAGTAAGTCAGAGTTAAAAGCTTGGATGAGTTTGAAAACTAGCAATGTGGATCGATTACAGACGGAGTTATGTTCCCTCCTTTGCTTTTTATTTTTGACCTTGTCATCACCGTAGCCCCTTCAGTTTTGATCGGATCTTCTTGAAACTTACAAACAAGTAAGTCAGGGATAAAAGCTCTGATGAGTTAAAAACTGACGAGGTTGGCTCATCTATTGTAGAGTTACGTCCCCTTTACTGCTGAAAATGCCTTTTTTTTACCTTTTCATCATCATAGCCCCTTCAGTTTTCATCGGATCTTTTTGTAACATACATGTTAGTAAGTAAGGGATAAAACCTTGGATTGGTGAGTTTGGTCTATATTTCAGAGAGTTATCCCCCCCCCATCCCCCTTGTTTATAGAAAATGCCTATTTTTGACCTTGTCATCACCGTTGCCCCTTCAGTTTTGATATGATCTTCCTGTTTCTTACATAAAAATAAGTTGGGGTTAAAAGCTTGGATAAGTCGAACATTAGCGATGTCGGTCGATTAGTCATGTAGTTTTGTCCACTACTTTGCTGAAAAGGTATAGTTTTGGCCTTGGCATCACCGTAGCCCCTTTAGTTTTGATCGGATCTTATCGAAACTGACCGTTCCAAGGCGGTTCTTCTGTGGCGGTTTATTTATGGTGTTGTTTGTTACTTTCTGTGTGTATCACTTGTGTCTTTTTATTTTGGATGGCCATATGGCCATTTTGTGGGAAAGTAACTGTCCATATGGCCTTCCTTTGTTAAGGTTTCCATTATGGTCTGGTCGCTTGGTGTTTGTGTTTCTTTCCCTTTGGTGTCTTTTGTGGGTGGAGTAAGTTAATTGTATCGATTCCTGATCTTTGTTTTAATTCTACTTTACAAACAAATAATGCAGGGATAAAAGCCCGGATGAGTTAGAAAACTGACGAGGTTGGCTTATCTTTCGTAGAATTACGTCCCCATTACTGCTGAAAATGCCTATTTTTTACCTTGTCATCACCATAGCCCCCTTCAGTTTTTATGGGATCGTCTTGAAACTTATATGTAAGTAAGTAAGGATAAAACCTCGGCAGTGTTAAAAATTGACGAAGTCAGCCTATATTTCAGAGACTTATGCCCCCCCCCCCCCCCAGATTACAGAAAATGCCTATTATTGACTTTGTCATCACGTAGCTCTATCAGTTTTATTGGCTCTTCTTGAAACTTACACGTTAGTAAGTCAAAAATAAAATGGATGATTTCGTGAACTGATGAGGTCAGCCTATTTATCATAGAGTTACATCCCTTGGATTGCAGAAAATTCCTCTTTTTGATTGTAACTCCTTCAGTTTTCATCGGATCTTCTTGAAATTTATATGTTAGTAAGTTAGGGATAAAAGCTCAGACTAATTTGAAAACTAGCCATGCTAGTCAATTAATCATGGAGTTATGTCCCCTGCTTGGCGGAAAATGCTTATTTTTGACCTTGTCATCACTGTTGCCCCTCCAGTTTTGATCGGATCTTCATGAAACTAACAAACATGTAAGTCAGGCAGAAAAGCTCGGAGGAGTTTGAAAACTGTGAGGTTTGCCTATTTATCATAGAGTTACATCCCTTTGATTAATGTAGCAATTAATTGCTGATTTTTTACCTTGTCATCACCATAGCCCCTTCAGTTTATATCGGATCCGCTTGAAAGTAACATATAAGCAAGTCAGGGATAAAAGCTTGAATGAGTTTGAAAACCGGTGAGGTCAGCCTATTTATCATAGAGTTACATTCTACCTGATTTGCCGAAAACGCTTACCGTGATATCACCTTGTCCTCCTTCAGTAAAGGTCGGCACTTCCTGAAACTTTGAATCTGTTAGCTCAGGTGAGCGATATAGGACCATCTTGGTCCTCTTGTTTTTCCAACCCCCCCCCCCCCCCCCCCCCCCCCGTTCTGTTTGTTATTAGATATGCTTATGGAAGCTCCCCCAAAACACCATATATTATTTTGGGGTCTGTTTTGACCTTTTTGAAATGCAACAAGGTTGTTGCAGCTTGAATATGCATCACCCATTTGGCATCCCCATGTTAAACTCAGAATCAGCAGGTTGAGAAGGTTCATAGGACAGTAGCTCGATGGACATGTCGGCGATGGCGAAATAAGAGTACGTAGCGTCGATGATATGCTTAGCGAGTTGGAGTGGCCGTCCCTTAAGGCACGTCGTGAACAGCCCTCTATAAGATACACTCTGGTATAGTGTCTCTGGAAAAAGATAAATACTTGACCCCTGTAACAGCTCCAACTTAAACAAGGGCATCAAAAGTAAATAACACACAACATCGTAGGTACCTGGGCTATAGTGATGTCCTAAAGCATTCTTTTTTTCCCCGGAACTATTCCTCAGTGGAATTGTCTTCCCTCGTCTGTGGTAGATGCCAAGTCCGCAGAGGAGTTCAAAGCCCGTATAGTGTAGATTGGAACTCAGAGGTATGCGTGTTAGTATACCTCTGTTAATCAAATTGTAAATACATGTAGTTTTAAGGACTCATCCTGTGTCCTCTCTTTTTTTAAGCTAAATTCTGAATTTAGCCATCCACCCAACTGAGGTAATGGCCAGTATGACCGACTCAGTTTATGAAGAAAGGTTATTTCAAGGAAATTAGTCCATAATTTTCTAGCAGAAAACGGTGCCAGTATATATAGCAATATGCCTCTTAAAATGTTTATTTATAAAAGAGAACTGTGAACAGTGCCTAATTGAGCCCCGCCAAGCGAATTTGTGTCTTCGAGTATTCCGTCATGTCAAATTTTAACTGCGCATGCCCAGCCATTCAGAGGGGCCAGGGATATGGCTTTCTGTCTGAAGGTTCCTCTTGATTCACTGCTGGTATGAGCGAGCAGCGAAGGTTCTGGCGAGACTGCGCGGATGCGCAGGCTCGCCTGAACCTTCGCTGCTCGCATAGGCGATAAGTTCCAAAATCGCTTGACGGGGCCCAATTATTATAGCACCAGATCAGACAGCTTACAAGGTCTGAGCTAAGTCTACAACAGTTGCATTGTAAAATAGAGGTGAAGGCAATGATCAGGAATCGAGTCAATTAACCCACAGCTCCCATTAGAGACACCAAAGGGAACGAAGCACAAACATGAAACAACTAGATCCTAATGGAAACATCAATAGCGGAAAGCCAAAAGGACAGTTACTTTTACAATAACAATGAAATGTAAAAATAAAAAGACAGGGGACAGATGGTCATGTCATATATATGCCAGGGAAACACATCATGTCCGCGTTCATTACATGTTTTAATCATATTTTGAACTGTTTCTTAATTATGTTCATGACATGTTCCTTTGAGTGCTGATTTTGATGCATTTCTCTCGTATGTAAAGGAATATGACATGAAGCGTGTTCCGTTTCTCGATGTTGGGAAGCCCGATGGGGTAGGGGGCGGTCATGTCATATTCCTTTATATACCGGTGAAATACTTTGTCTTTTGTATTTAAAGTAGAAGTAAAACAAAGATCAGGAATCTATACAATTAACTTACTCCACCCATCAAAGACACCAAAGTCATGTTTAGTGTGCGTTATGCTTAGCCTTCATACATAATATTTGAGCCCCGCCAAGCGAATTTGTGTCTTCGAGCATTCCGTCATGACAAAGTATAACTGCGCATGCCCAGCCATTCAGAGGGGCCAGGGATATGGATTTCTGTCTGAAGGTTGCGTTTGATTCACTGCTTGTATAAGCGAGCAGCGAAGGTTCTGGCGAGACTGTGCGAATGAGCAGGCTCGCCTGAACCTTCGCTGCTCGCATAGGCGATAAGTACCAAAATCGCTTGAGGGGGCCCATATGTTCTTTACAGGTTATGTGTTTGTACTACTTTGTGTGAAAATACATTTTTTTGTTTATGATTATGATGCAGTCTCTATCCAGGCGGGCATACAACTCAATATATCGTATCAACGTCTATGCGACAACTTGCCTTCACATCGACTTCGAGATGACGCTATTTCAACACTGTGTGCCCGAAGTGAGAATACAAAACTATATAACTGGTGTTAAGCTGTTACAGAGGATAGATTAAAGAACAAATATTAAATTAATAGAATATGAATTCTGTTCTTTTTAAATACAGTCCTTAAAAATCTTGTCGCAAAAGGAGTATCGCCGCATTATGCAAACACGCCTATTCAAATATACTGAAAAAAATTACCACCATATAAAAAACAAAAATGGTAATTTTCTAAATATAAAGTCTGCCTTTTTCATTAAATTTGTTCAAAATATCAATTGTTGGTACTCATTAGAACCGACTCGGCGAGTACTCACAATCTATGTTTTTTAGACAGAAATAAGAAAAAATATTGTTTACCGCATGAAACCCCAGTTTTTCTATTCAAAAGTGGGGTTTAAATGGGTAAAAATTATATAGGTATGGTTTCATGATGGTGAGACAAATCATTCTATTGATCAAGTAATTATTGCAGTAGGTATGATATTGTCATATAATATAATGTTATTAATCAAGTAATTTCGTATTGGCCAGTTACAGGTCCGAGGTCTAATGTATTGGCACGAGGCCGAAGGCCGAAGGCCGAGGCCAATACAGCTGACCAAGGACCTGTCACTGGGACAATGCGGAATTACTTGATTAATGACAATTTTATTAATTGACAACATTAAAAACATGATTATTAATTATTGAACTCAGGGTCAATATGGATGATCTCCTAACAATACAGGATAGCCAATTAATAAATTAAGTATAAAAGCGTTAAAATGGTGTAGATATGCAGACTTACTTATGGTGACTTACTATATAAAATTCAGAAAAATATATAAATGCAATGACTTCAGCGCCCAATTTCGTAAAATCATTCTTCGATATAAAAAGATAGGGTACAAATAACTGTTATACGACAGACTGCATGCATGGCAGCTAATCCAACCCCGGTTGACAACTTTGCTTCCCTCTTTAATTGCATGCCGGTGGGTCAGGCCTCAGATTCTATGACAGTTCCAGCGTAAAGACTTACTGAGAATTAGAAAGTATCTAATATCATCTAATGTCGGGTGGTGCCTGATGCTCTGTCTCTGCTCGGGCCCATCGGAGTCTAACTGTTGGTCTTCGTTTGCTCCAGCATTTCAGTGGTTTCTTGCTGTCGAGTCCTCGCCGTTGTTTCATCATTGTGGTTGTTTGATTTTTGTGTTCCCGGAAATGTTGCACTGATGGTTTTGGAGGCCTTCATGCGGACTGAACAAATTATTTGCCTAATGGAAACATCAATAGCAGAAAAGACAAATTCCCACAAGATGGCCAATTGGGTAACCAAAACAAAATAATATAAGTGATGAATACACTCAAAGACAAACCATAACAAAAATAAACCGCTATCAGTGAAACGAATTCAACTGGAGGGGGGTGGCTTAAATCGATTTTACGTGGCCACAATCCTTGCCTTTACTTCCCTCACGATTTAGACAAATACTTTGTTAAAGTGAATGACCACCTTTATAACATAATTACTTCATTTGCAAGAAAAAGTTACTGTAATGATTAATCTCTGACTTTTAATACCAATTGAAACCTGCTAAGGTAATTAAATCAACATTTAATGGTTTCAGCGAAGTCTTCTGGCAGCGGCCATATTTTCCCCAAGGTAATCCAAATCTTTCCCAGGGTTCAACATGTTTGCTAAAATCCTGATCTCATGGAGACTGTAGAAGCTCTATGTCTCTCTATGCAGCTACTAAAGGAGAAGGGATTAGGCTCTCTAATCAGGTTGAATTCTCAAAAATCCTTTGAATAGGCTGTCAGTTCAGCATCTTACATAAGGCTTCATTATGTCTTTGGACGAAAATAAAGACTTTGAAGACAGTTTTCCTGAGTTTGGTACTCAGGGCTATCAGTATGAGCCCGAGTTCATAGAAGAGGAGTTTTTCTAGGTAAAATGGGGATTTAAAAGAACATATGTATAAATTCTGATAATTTCTCCAAAACATAAATTATGGGTGCTCAAAGGAATCGCCTCATTGAGACATTTCTAACGAGTACCCACAATCTATGCTTTAAAAATATCACAAAATACCATGTGAAATGCAATGAAATATTACCTAAACTTGTCAAGGCGTGTTAATGTAATGATTGGTTGAATGATAATAAATGCATTAATTAACCCTTTTGTACCAAATGGAATCTTCCTCTTTATATATAGCAGGAGTTCATTTCAAAATTTAGTGGTGTCAGGTTGTGTTTTCATCAAAATTTATTTGGAAAATGACTGGACTTTTAACAAACAGTGGAGGCCCTAATCAGACGCCGCATTTTGCGGCATCTGATCTGGGCATGCAGTGTTCGCCAGGGTACCCGTTTTGGGGTTTCTGGTACTAAATGGGTTATTGAAGAAAAGAAAAGAAATAAGTAATCAAGAAACCTTAAAGTCCACTTGAAAACAGCTATCTTCAAAATGTTTAGCACAAACAATGTTATGCTTTGCATAAACAAATGTCTTGATGTTGAGATTCTCTGTTCCAAGATTATGAATCCATTTTTCACATAACTCTCTATGTTTCTTAGGGTCAGGGATAGCAAAACAGCTAATTCCTTGTCCTCTTTTCACTGTGCAGTATTTGGCCTTACAAGAAGGCATTTTTATTTTAATGTTCACTTTTTTCTCTAAAATCCTGAGCTGCTAAAATACCAAGATTTGCTAGCTCCAGTTGCCGTGAAGTCACCCCAGGAGATATAATCTGTAAACATATCTGACACCCTATCAGCAACTTTAATGAGCCATTACAGTTAATTAGAGAAACAGTTTAGATGAAGAATGCGATTTTATCATTCCTCAATGGTGTTACTTTAAAATGGATCTGAGAAAAAAAAAATGGTGGTCATTCACTTTGAGTCCGAATGAATGCCTCCTAACTCATCAGTGCAACATCTCCGTGGACACGAAAATTCAAACAACCACAGAGATGAAACAACGGTGAGTATGTTCTAGAAAGGGTTATCCTTTGGAAGCAATGAATACAACACAGAACTGGAAAATATAAAGTGTACATGTTTTCTGGGCCAGACTAGCTAGTTTCGGCAATTTAGGCCTCATCAGTGACCCTCAAATATTTTCACAATCCCACAATGGAACCAATGATCGCAAAGGACAAGAAAATATAAACAATACTACAGAAGACTCGACAGCAAGAAACCACTGAAATGCTGGAGCAAAAGAAAACCAACAGTTAGACTCCGATGGGCCCAACCAGAGACAGAGCATCACATACGGGCCTCCGTGGCCTAGTGGATAAGAGCGCTGACTCTTAGTCATTAGGTATCTCACCGCCGTAGGTTCGAGCCTCGCTCGGGCCACGTGTGAGACGCCAAGTTCTGCAACGGAAGGTCAGGTGGTTTTTCTCCGGGTACTCCGGTTTTCGCCCACCTCTGATTAATGATCGGCTCGATATGAGTGAAATAATCTTGAAAGGGCCGTAAAACCCCAACCAAAAAAAAAAAAAAAAAGAAAGAGA